>JASDDO010000024.1:225263318-226513318 GCA_030015575.1 Agapanthus africanus
TTTTCTCTCTCCTAATTGCAGCGACCATTCAACATGACCGGACTTAAGTTACTGTTAGATAAAAATATATTGACAGGGCCAAACTACAAAGATTGGCTCAGGAATGTCAAGATGGCTATCACTTATGACAAGCTGGGGTATATACTTACCACCAAAGCTCCCCCCGTCCCAGGTCCCACCTCCAGCGTCGCGGATGTAGAAATCCGTAAGACATGGGAGATAGATTGCGCGAGGGCCAAATGCCTCGTACTAGCCTCGATGGACAACGACCATCAGAGGAGGCACGAGAATATGGACCTAGAGTCCATATTTCTCCATACAAAAAAACTGTATGGAGAGCAGTCTCGTATCGCAAGATACGAAGTGTCGAAGAAGCTCTTTTCGGCAAGGTTGGCCGTCGGATCATCGGTAGCGGACCACGTGCTTAAGATGATCGGCTACATAGAGGAGCTCGCAGACCTTGGGACCACGTTGGAGAATGAACTCTATACCGATTTGATTCTCCAGTCCCTTCCTTCCACTTACGCCCAGTTCATTCTTAACTTCAACATGCAAGGAAAGGAGGTTGAACTTGCCGAGCTTCTGAACATGTTGAGGACTGCTGAGGGCACCCTACAGAAGGGTAGGGAGACATCCACTTTGTTTGTAGGAGGATCTTCCTCTTCTAGGTCCAGGGCGAAAGCCAAGGGCAAGAAGAAGAAAGCCCCCGCCAAACCAAGAGGCGGTGTCGGTAAAGTGGATACGAAGGGAAAGGGTAAAGCAACAAAGGTAGCGGGGAAGCTGGTGGGGAAGGAAGAATGCTTCTATTGTCACAAAAGTGGCCACTGGAAACAAGATTGCAAGGCTTGGAAAGCCAGAACACAGGATTTGAAGCGAGTTGCAGCTTCAGCTTCAGGTGTGTATGTTATTGAAAACTGTCTATCAATAAACTCTACATCCTGGGTATTGGATACCGGATCAGGATCTCATATCTGTAATTCTTTGCAGGCGTTGAGAAAGCGTAGAGTTTTGAAGGCAGGTGACATGACCCTCAGAGTTGCGAACGGTGCTAGCATGGATGCAGAGGCCGTGGGGGACTATCACCTGGGATTATCAGATGGACACTTTTTGGTTTTGCGTAGTTGTTATTATGTACCAAATGCAACCTGTAATATCATTTCTGTATCTTTATTATCTAAAGAAGGTTATGAATTTGCATTTGTAAGTAATGTAGTGAACATTCACCTTAATCAAGTTTTGATTGGGTCAGGTACATTAAACAACGGTATTTACGTTTTAAACCAACCACAGGTTTTCAATATCCAGAATACACATAAAAGAAAGTCTCCAGATATTAATCAGGCTTTCTTGTGGCATTGTAGACTAGGTCACATCAATGAGACACGGTTAACTAAGTTACATAAAGAAGGATACTTGGATCCGTTCGAGTATCAGTCTTATGCCACTTGTGAATCTTGTCTCATGGGAAAGATGACAAAGGCTCCGTTCACTGGACACGGAGAAAGAGCGAGCGAGCTCTTGGGACTCGTACACAGTGACGTGTGCGGTCCAATGTCTACACATGCGCGAAGCGGTTACTCTTACTTCATTACTTTTACGGATGATTTTTCAAGGTACGGTTATGTCTTCTTAATGAAACATAAGTCCGAGGCCTTTGAAAAGTTCCAGGAATATAAGAGTGAAGTGGAGAAACAAACCGGCAAAAGTATCAAGATCCTAAGATCGGATCGAGGAGGAGAATACTTAAGTGCCGAATTCCTGAATTACTTAAAAGAGAATGGAATTCTCTCTCAGCTTACTCCTCCATACACTCCGCAACACAACGGTGTATCGGAGAGACGGAACCGAACCCTATTGGATATGGTACGGTCCATGATGAGTAAGGCTGAGTTACCGCGATCTTTCTGGGGTTATGCACTGGAAACAGCTGCACATCTCTTGAACCAGGTTCCTACTAAAACAGTGCCTACCACACCATATCAGATGTGGAGTGGGAAGAAACCCTGTCTTAAATCCTTTAAGACATGGGGATGTCCAGCTTTTGTAAAAAAGCAGCATGCGGACAAGCTCGAGGCACGCTCAGTACAGTGCAAGTTTGTGGGATACCCAAAGAACTCCAAGGGGTATCTCTTCTATTACGCAGAGGAGCAAAAAGTCCTTGTTTCTCGTCATGCCCGCTTCTTGGAAACTGAGTTTTTAGAAAATCAGATAAGCGGGAACGCAGTAGAACTGGAAGAAATTCCAGAACCACAAACCATCACTGAAAGCTTAGAGGAACCAGAAGGTTTGAAAGAACAAGACATTCCCATGCCACTCCGCAGGAGTAGTAGGCAGTCTCATCCGCCCGAGAGGTACTACGGTTTCCTCATTGACGGGGATAGAGAGGACTGCATCCTAGATTGTGATGAGCCTACTAGCTTCCAGCAAGCCATTCAGAGCGTCGACTCGGTAAAATGGCTGGATGCAATGCGGACCGAGATGGAGTCCATGTACACCAACAAAGTATGGACGTTGGACATTGCTCCAGACGGGGTAAAACCCGTAGGATGCAAGTGGATCTTCAAAAGGAAGATTGGTGTAGATGGACAGGTTGAGACCTATAAAGCTAGACTGGTAGCAAAGGGTTTTCGTCAGCGACCTGGTTTGGACTATGACGAAACCTTTTCTCCAGTAGCTATGCTGAAATCCATTCGGATCCTTCTTGCCATCGCTGCTTTCCACGATTATGAGATTTGGCAGATGGACGTAAAGACAGCTTTTCTAAATGGTCATTTAGAGGAGTGTGTCTATATGGACCAGCCAGAGGGTTTCATTCAGGGTGGGAGCAGCGGAAAGGTGTGCAAGTTGCTCAAGTCCATTTATGGACTCAAGCAGGCATCGCGGAGTTGGAACATCTGTTTTGATGAGACGGTCAAAGAATTTGGCTTTATCAAAAATCCAGATGAACCATGCATCTATTGTAGATTTGTAGCGAGAACTGTAGTATTCCTCGTTTTATACGTGGATGACATTCTCTTAATAGGAAATGACATTCCTATGCTACAATCTGTCAAGGGGTTCTTGTCACACAGGTTCTCCATGAAAGACCTGGGTGATGCCTCATACATTCTGGGTATCCGGATCTACCGTGACAGATCCAAGAGGATATTAGGACTCTCGCAGTCCAGGTACATCGACACCATACTGAAGAGATTCGGTATGGAAGATTCCAAGCGCGGTAATCTACCGGCTTGTCACGGGATCACCCTCTCCAAAGAGATGTCTCCCAAGACTGATTTGGAGAGGGATCGCATGTCTATTATACCCTACGCTTCTGCGGTAGGCTCTATAATGTATGCGATGTTGTGTACCAGACCGGATGTGGCTTATGCACTGAGTGTGGTAAGCAGGTATCAGTCAAACCCTGGGGAGAAACATTGGATAGCAGTAAAGAACATTCTCAAGTACCTGAGAAGGACTAAGGAGATGTTCTTGGTGTATGGCGGAAAAGACCTGCAGATTGAGGCCTTTGCTGACTCCAGCTTCCAGAGTGACAAGGATGATTCCAAGTCCATGTCGGGTTTTGTCTTTACCCTCAATGGAGGGGCGGTGTGTTGGAAGAGCTCCAAACAGGAAACCGTTGCTGACTCGACTATGGAAGCGGAATACATCGCTGCATCTGATGCCGCAAAAGAAGCTGTCTGGATGAGGAAGTTCTTGAAAGAACTTCAGGTGGTTCCGTCCATTGTTGACCCAATACCTCTGTATTGCGACAACAACGGGGCTATAGCTTTAGCGAAGGAACCCAGGTCCCATCAGAAATCCAGACACATCTTAAGGCGGTATCACCTGATCAGGGAGATCGTGGATCGCCAGGAGATCGAGGTCCGGAGAGTTGCATCAGAGGATAACACAGCAGATCCATTCACCAAGGCCTTGCCCCAGACTCAGTTCGAGCGGCTGATCGAGATGATAGGTCTTCGATACGCCAGTACATGGCCTTAGTGCAAGTGGGAGATTGTTAGTGTATATGCCCTAGAGGCCATTACTGTATCATACTAGCTTGTATATTACTTGATGGAAGCTTGGGATATTCACAGTTGTATATACAATCTTGCTCGAAATGGTAGTATGCTACTTGGTTTGTCTCTGCTTTAATATGTGCATGTGTTTCTTTTAGCATATTGCTGGTATACATATTAGTAGAGCCCTTAGGATCTTTGCTTGATTACCAGCGTTGTGATGGCGCTCGCACTCGTGGGAGCTGGGTAATCTATAAGCACATCCTTATACAGGTCCCTGGTCGTTGGACTATCGAGACAGGGCATCGATACTCCGGAGTAGACTAGCATATGCGCTTCTCATCCCAGTGTGGGAGATGGTCTGTCCCACAGCCGTTAGTACGTCGTACTTGGGATAGTATGCGGGTGCTCGTTAGGTTACGAGTACACTGGACAGGACTCGTCGGGAACTGTTGGTTGGTAATATACCTATCGTCAGTTATCAGTTCCCAGGTGACATGAGTACAGCTTAGTCCGCTGACTTGACACTGTCACTTCGCCTCGAGTGTGTTCCCACTGCACTTTGATTACTACCCTACCACGGCTCAAAGGAGCTGTGCAAACAGGTAGTTTTTGGGTGCAGTCCCGAAGCACTTGGAGGCAGTGACGGTTAGACAGGATTCGTCTCTCCCGGTATTGGGGGTTGACATCGCGCTGTGTCTAGGAGAGCCATTACACGAGTAGTCCCTGGCCAGGGCAAGCGAGATATACTGGTAGGTTTCCAGTGTTATCTCAGGGTGTTCTGGGCTACACTCCGACACGACTTGTACCGCTATTAGGGGACTGACGTTCACCGCCCCCCTAGGCCCGCCATGCGATGTATCAGACGAACAGACCGGACTGTACGGAGACTGTCACATACAGGCTCAGTAGGAGTGCAGATGGGGTTCACCTCGTCAGTCTTCTTATCGACATCTACCTGGGGACCGTTACGTACAGCTAGTGCCGCTTGCGGTCTGTGGTTAAACCCACTGCCAGCGTAGTGTCGAGTCTTTAGAGTCCCACACAGAGAGCTATTCGCCTTTAGGCAAAACGAGTAGAGGTCGCATGGTTTTGCGACAGGGTTCGTTCGCATCCGCGCACTTGTGCACGTTTGCTGTCCGGACAGTTTATACTAGCGGGCTTTGGTTTAAGCCGGATCCTAGTATATGATTTGAGATTGGTTTTTCTCAGGGTATTCGTGTTCCTCGGATCACGAATGCGGGTGCGTATGCACAGTTGCTTGAGATTGGGGGAGAGGACCTTGTTTTGGGTTAATGGCATTTGTCATTTTATTAACCCTATTGTTTTTGTGTGGATTATTGTTAATTGATAATTAGCTTAATTATTGTGCATGGTTGTTGTTGACAATTTGACTTCATTGACTTGTTGACCATGTTGACAACTTGACCATAATCATTTCATTTGGAAGATGCTCTTTGATCTTTGCAAAAATGAAATGATAATGGTCAATTCATGATTTATCATGACAATTTTCAAGCTAATTATCTAATTAAAATTATCCTCACATATTAGTGAGAATGGCTCACTATTTTCTCATTCTCTCATTCTATTTCTCTCTCTTGCTCATCCTCTCCCTCAAGCTCTCTCCCTCTCATGTGTTGAGAAACAAAAAGCTTGAGAAAAACCCTCTCTTGATCTCCTCTTCTCACTTCTAGGGTTCAAGTCTTAGCATTTCTTGCACTCTAGTTACTCCTAGCTTGGAGTTGAAGCTAAAGGTGGTGGCTTTCAAGTGGATCCTTCTTTGACGGGAGAAGACAAGCAAGGTGAACTCTTTCTACCATACCTAGGAGCAAGGAGAGAAGGACTAAAGACCAAAGGTATAACCTTTCTTCACTTAGCTACTTTGTAGTTAGGGTTAGCTAGTTTATGTTTAGCAAAGATCCTCACAAGCATAGTCCATGTTGCCTAAGTCATTAAAAATCCGATTTTTATTATGTTTTCCGCCTCCCCGTAAGCACCGGGGTGGGCAACACGGACTTACAGAAATGTTGTCGTAGATCTCGGTACATCTTCGTGCCTCCTAGATGTACGAAATATGCTGAACTGTGCGCCTCCTTCATAAATTCTTCATGAATATCTCCTTTTAGCACACACAAACGGCCACCATATCGCAACGAACCATCTTCATGAATCAACAAGTCCGTTCGAAGTCCAGCTTCAACCTGTTCTCGAAACTTTTGCAATTTAGGGTCCTGCAATTGCGTTGCTTTAATATTCTCGATCAACGACGACTGTACTTGCAGCTGCATCAACTGTCCCGAAGAATGCGGTAGCACAACCTCCAAATCAAATCTACAAAATTCTTCGATAAGTTCCTTCTGTGCAGTCAAAATCTGAATTGCTGGCAACCGACTAAGCGCATCCGGCACAACATTAACTTTCCCCGGATGGTACTTAAGATCAAGATCGTAGTCAGCCATCAGCTCCAACCATCTACGCTGCCTCATATTAAGCTCCTTCTGTGTGAACACGTACTTTAGGCTTTTGCGATCGGTGAATACTTCGAACCTTTCGCCCAATAAGTAGTGTCTCCAAATCTTCAAAGTGAAAATCACATCTGTTAGCTCCAAATCATGAGTTGGGTAATTCTTCTCATGAGTCTTCAACTGTCTCGATGCGTAAGCTATAACCTTCCCATGCTGCATCAAAACTCATCCCAATCCTTTCCCAGATGCGTCGCTGTGAATCACCAATTCTCCGGAACTGTCTGGTACGGTCAAAATAGGAGCAGTTATCAATCTCTGCTTCAACGCCTCAAAAGCTGACGCACACTTATCCGTCCACAAAAATGGCACTTCCTTGCGTGTAAGCTTGGTCAAAGGCTCAGCCAAACGAGCAAAATTCTCCACGAACCTTCTGTAATATCCGGCAAGTCCAAGAAAGCTTCTGATCTCTGCAACGTTCTTCGGAATCGGCCATTCTCGAACTGCTGCAATCTTTTCGGGATCAACGGTGATTCCATCTCCGAACACGACATGCCCCAAAAACTTCACTTCTTCAAGCCAAAACTCGCACTTCCTCGTCTTTGCATATAATCTTTCTTGCTTCAATGTCTGCAGTGCGATCTTCAAGTGTTCTGCATGCTCTTCAATACTCTTGGAGTAGACCAGAATATCATCAATGAACACCACAATAAACTGGTCCAAGAATGGTGAAAGATTCGGTTCATCAAGTCCATAAATATCGTCGGTGCATTCGTTACTCCGAAGGACATCACCAAATACTCGTAATGTCCATACCGAGTTCGGAACGCAGTCTTGCAAATATCTTCTGATCTAACTCGGACCTGATGATATCCGGATCGCAAATCCAGCTTCGAGAATACCCTTGCGCCACTAAACAGCTCGAATAATTTGACAATGCGAGGGATCGGGTACTTGTTCTTAATAGTCACCCGGTTTAATTCTCGATAATCGATGCACATCCTCCTTATGCCATCTTTCTTCTTAACTAGAAGAACCGGAGCTTCCCAAGATGAATTGCTGCTGCGAATCCAACCCTTCTCAAGTAATTCATTAACCTGCTTCTTGACTTCTTCCAACTCCACTGATGTCATCGGATAGTACGCCTTTGAGATTGGCGCTGCACCAGGAACAAGATCAATAGCGAACTCCACATCTCGTTTTGGCGGTAAACCCGAGATGTCCTCGAACACGTCCATGAACTCTCGAACTACAGCTGGCACTTCCTCCTTATCAACTTCCATCGATGAAAGAACACTGTTTGTCGGCCTAGCCCTATACTCGACTGGCCCGACAGAACTGCTTCCTTCAGCAAAAACAAACTCCGGATGTCCGGGAATCTGGAAAATCACTTTCTTTGCCCTACAACCAATGTGAGCGTGGAAAGTTCCGAGAAAATCCATTCCCAAGACAACTTCATAACTGCCGGTATCGGTCATCAAGAAATCTGCAAAACATGAACTGGTAAGCAATGAAACTGAGAGAACCAAGGTAATATCATGACCATAAATCAAGGAAATGAATCAAGACTAGGACTCTAAGTTACTTAATAGAGTACCGCGTTGTAACCATACTGCAGTTTATGGGTACAATCACATAACTCCATTCAAGTCGCCTAAATCCTAGTATCAGAATAGAAAGAAACAATAGGGAACCAGAAGGTTTCAAGTCGAGATGCAAAGTTGTTTGCATATCGTCAAAGCAAGGGTCAAGAGAAAGATATGATTCAAGAATCACGATAACCAAGTGGCAGGACATGTTTTTAATTACGAGTATTCTGATTCGTATATTGGGTCCAATACCCAACTACAAAAGAATCAAACCCGATTAACCTAAATCCTATGGCTCTGATACCAAATAAACCCTGTCACACCCCGCTTCCCAGAGTCCGCTAAGATAGGCACGTGACAGAGCCAACCATGCTACCTGTGGATAGGAAATATCTCCCCACGGTCACATTACAGCTGTAGAGATATCAAGAACAATAATAAACAACTATCTAATACATGTCCATGAGCCAGAATAACAAGTCAAAAATAAAATAATGCGGAAGCAAAAAGATCCAATACAATAATAACTGGAATGTACGTCCCATAATGCGGGCTCACATCAGGAATGAAAATACTGAAAGGAAACTAAACTAAACTAATAACAGGTCCTCACTGCTCGGCCTGTTGATCAAAGTACTCCTGGACAGCCTGCGATAAGGATAAGGGATCTGGGCCATGCAAAACCCAGACGTCAGTGCATCATTATATCAATAATTCAAGGCAAGTAGGATATAATGAAATATGCAGGCATGAAGTATGAACAGTAACAAGTCCTCAGTAACAAGTAAAACGTAACATGAATATAGATCAATGAACATGATATAAACAGGTGAAGTGTAGTGAGTAGTCTAAACTGTGCTATAGGGATATCTACTCTAAAGTCATTCAAAATCAATTAATGTAATCCTCATCGTAACCCATCGTTCTATGCCCTGTTCAACCCTACGGGACCACGGTAACAAGATATGATAGACTGTAAGTCTATGTCCCGTTCAACCCCACGGGACCACGGTAACAAGATTTGATAGACTGTAAGTCTATGTCCCGTTCAACCCCACGGGACTACGGTACCACGATGTAATAGAGTGTGAGTCTATGTCCCGTTCAACCCCACGGGGCCACGGTGACAAGATGTAATAGCCCTTTGAGTTACGTTCGGATACATTCTTGATTTTCCCATACCCCCAAGGTTATGTGTGTAAGATAAATCTAAGACTAATGCCAACACAGGATCAAGCAGGTACAGGTTTTTCTGTATAGACAACAGGAAATGTCCGTAGGGACAACAGGTCAAGATTGTCGGCATTAGTAACAAGAACAGGTAATATGTCACGCTGTGGTACATCAGATCATGTCAAGTGGTGTACATGTATCAAGTCATGTCAAGTAGTGCACAAGTATCAAGTCAGGTCAGTAGTAGTGTATCAAGCCATGTCAGGTAGTGCATAAGTGTCGAGTGGGTGCTCATAATCAAACTGTAATAAGTATGGGTACACAAAATCAAGTATGGAATACTAATATAACAATAAAATGGAATAATATGATATGGTATGAAAATAGATATAAATTCAAAGATATGGATGCACAATTATCAATTAGGGTTACATTTATAGTTCCAATACTAATTAAAATGCACTTTATTAAACATGGGGTGTTAATATCACAGTATTATGTATTAATATGATCTATAGATGCGGTTATATATATTTTAAATGAGATGGATGCAAACGGGTATCCGAAAAAAGTAAAACTGTAAAATGGTATCATGGGATGTACAACTAAGCAATATGTGATGTAAATATTGATATGGATGCAGTATATTATAATATAGTATGTAACAAGATAGGTTTGCATGCGATAGATGTAAAATACTATGTACTGATGCATACGGATGTCGGAAAACTGTAAAACAAGAACTTAGAATGCGATGTAGCATGTAGCAAGATAAACTTGCCTCGATGGAACACGATACGGATACGCGCTTCAACGTCCAATGTCAGTAAAAGTTACAACGTACATACGGCGCACACGGGACTGAACCAAGCAATGCATGAACGGACCATGCTATATAGGGGTGTCCACTGGGTCGCCCGGATCAGCGGCGGCGAGCACGGCTCCAGCGGTGATCGGAAACATGGATCAAGAAACAAGAAAGCAAGAAGAGAAGGAAAAACAAGTAGAAGAAGAAAGAGAAAAAAGAATAGATGAATGTTGTGGCTGTTCTGTGGTTTGGTATGGCTCAAGTCAGGGACAGAGGAGGCGTCGACGGGGGTTTTCCGGCGATGGGCAGTGAGGTGTTAAGGTTCTTGATGTCGGGATCAAAGGTTGCAGCCAAGGAAAGAGGAAGGAGATCATACTGTCGATCGGTCAGGCGATGATGGTGATGAGGGTTTCTGTTGGTTTGGGAGAAGAAGGCTGCCGGCGATGTCTCACTGGTTGGGCTGCAGGTGTGGGGAGAATAAGATGGTGGTGATGCTAGGGTTTGGCTGGAGTTGGGTTGCAGCGATTGGTTTATAAGAAGCACAGAGGAGAGGGAAGGAGAGCGTGGTGGTTTTGATGAAGAGGAAGTCGCCGGCGACGGCGACGATGCGAGACTGGCGATGGATAGGGCCTTCTCGTGGCGAAGAAGAAGAGAGAGAGAGCAGAGGAGATGGGTTTTATTTGTATTGGATTTTAAAAATAAAAAATATATATATAATATAGAGGAGAGAGACTAAGAGAGAGGGCTGAGAGAGAGTAGAGAAACGCGAGAGAGAGAAGAGAGAGACAGAGTGAGGAGAGAGATCGAGAGGAGTGAGAGAGAGGGGAGGAGAGAGAAGTTTGGAATCTAGTGGGTTAAGATTTTATTTAATAAAATTTCGTTAGTTTTATAAAGATTTTAGTTGTTAAAAATTTAAACGGTTAAATTAATTTAATATTATAATAAATAAATTTGAATTTTGGCGGGATACAAAAATAGTCCAAAAGACGCCCGGGTCGGGTCTAAAAATTCAGATTTAAAATATGTGAAATATATACGACTTTCAAAATTCAAAATGATTGCTCAGGTAACAAAAATGCATACCCCCAAGAACGGATGCTCGTACGTGCGCATAGCCATCCAAACACGTCCGTTTCACTGAACGGGATGAGAACAAGATGCGCAGATGCTACCACATAGTTAGGGGTGTCATGCAGGACAAGTTATGAAATTTTAAATTATTTTACGTGACTTAAAATGTTATATGGTAAAAGATACAATGCCAAATAAAATGCCAGTATGCACTAAACATAAAAATGCACAGTCTACGTAACAAGTCAGAGTAATTCATAAATATGAGTCAAACAGGTTCAAGAAAGCGGGTCGGGTCGAATGCAATATAAAAATGTAAAATACTATTCGTAACCAAAACACGATAAATCAGGAAATTACCATAATTAAGAAAATACGAGAACTGGAATTGGTATTAATGAACTAGGTTGTTACAATGTGATTTTAAAAGGCCCGTCTCATAGTGATTTATGAGCGGAACTCTCCTTAACACATTTTTTCTTACCTGGTGTTCATCTCAGAAAACTGCATTTTAATACCGCTCATTCATTATCTATTTTGTGATATATCGGTGCTATTAATCAATGTCTGCTCAGTAATTACAGATTACAGGTTTTCGTGATAAAACACTGAAAATATACTCAATATCACGGATAGAGTGTTTGGGAGCCGACACTGCAATCAGAACAGAGAACCGACCGATATCCAAAGAGCTCTTTTGCAACAAACAAGTGTGCACACAACTTTTGGTCCAACAAAATACATTTGTGACACTAGCTCTTTGACATGGACTATATGGGGGCTGCCCTTGCACAATTCATTCAAGTGAGCACATGTATGGTGTGATGGGCAATAAATGCATAAAGTTTTGATGTGATATTTACTTCAAGTTCCCTCCAAATCTCTGCATGCAAACCAGATTATTTTAGACAAAGCAAACAGCACCAAGATGATGTTGGAGTAGACACAAGACCACCACATCAATACGAGCATCAGTGCTCAGTTTTGGACCGGTGACAACCCATGAATATCCGATCTCGCCTATCCCGCTTGCCCAATTTTTCCCAATCTTTTCCCTGTCCCTTCGTTGCAGTCACATCGCCTCATTCTTATTACTTTTTTAATCTTTTTTTGTGCCTATAAAAGTCAGATCAGTGAGCAAAGGAAGGGCTCTCTCTATTCTCTCACATAGTGTATACATTTTCTTAGTTTGTTTATTTTTGGTTAGGCTTGAGAGTGAGTGGGCTTAACTTGGTCACTTCTTCTTCCTCCCTCTTGAAGCTTTCTCTTGAGAGCTTCATAATGGAGGTTGAACAAGTTACCAATATCTTGTAACTCAACTTCAAGTGTTAATATATTGCTTTGTTTATTTGATTTCCTTTCTTTACTTGCTTTGCTTTTCTTTTCATTATGTTCCTTAACTAATGAAGTTTGGTTGTGGTAATGGTAAGGAAGTGAGATGAAAGGCTTTGCCTCCTCCTCCTCTTATTAATGTTTAAATGTGTTTTATGTGATTATAAACTTAGTATTGTAACTTGAATGGGTTGATATGGTATGTTGATTCCATGGTTACTTTGTAACCTCATCACATACCATATTCTCCCCCACAAACCCCATCTTGCAAGCCTAAAGTTAGAATCAATTTGGTGTTAAGTTTGCTAAGTTTGGATGTGGTATTTTGTGATTAAGTGACTTGACAAATCTCTTAGTTTCATATACCATATACCATCACAAACACTTAGCACACTTAACAATGAAATCATTTGCTCTCACTCACTAATTTGTGTTTTTTATGTTGCGGTATGCTTGATAACCCTTGTGTTTAGTGTTGATACCCCTAACTTGGACATACAAACGGTAAGTGAACAAAATGGACTTGTTTCGTATTTTGCGGCGAATATCGGAATTTGACGATTTGTGCTTCGCAATCGCCTTGACAAATCATGCTTCATGCCGGGAGCCACGTAAGGACGGACAACTCATGATCAAGGGAGCATCGAAGGAATTTTCTCAATTCGACTTTCCGAGCCAAAGCCATGGCCAGTTTCTTCTTTACTTGTTTTTCTTGCTTTTCTTGTTTTCGTATTCTTTATTTTAGTGACAAAACAAAACCATTCGTTAATGGTTGAACCTTAAATCACAAGACCTAATACATAATTCCCTATGGATCGACCCGTACCTGCCGACTTGCTACAACGCGCCGTGCACTTGCGGTTTATAAATATTAAAACGAGAACGATCTCGCGTGCGCATTCCATTTCCTTAAAATCATATCCGTTTCCAAAACATACGCGTTTGCATGCGCGGGTGAATTCCCAACCAGTTTTTGGCGCCGTTGCCGTGGTAGTTATTAGGAATTGTTATTTCTGGTTCGTACTAACTCACTAACTTTTAACTCAATTTTTTCAAAACTAACAAAACGAAATTTTTTCTAACTTGTTCTCTATCCTTCAGACCTGCTGGCACTCTATGATTCAACTAAAAAATCAAGTTATACCATTATATTACTAATATAGCCTAGAGAACCTACCAAAAATTCTTGCACCTAACTCTTAGAAAAAACCGGTGACACCTTGTAAAAATCCGAGCTCACCGGCCTGTTTGTTTGATTTTAGGGTTTTTTCCTTTTCTGGTGATCACAAGTGCAGTGTTTTTACTCTTGTGGTATTGTTTGATTTTTATAATTTTGTGTGTGCAGGAATTGGGGCATATATATCGCTTTTTGACACTAAATATCATATTTTCCGACATTTCAGGTTTTTTTTTACGGAATTACGACAGCGGTCGTGCGGAGCGAAGCTCAAATTCAATTGCAAAACGTTAGTGAAGTATAGTGCCAAAGATCTGGATAGTTTGATCCGCGCAAGCGAACAATCAAAGTCTTGGATCACTTTCAAAGGGGTTTTCTTAACCAAATCACATCGGTACGTATTTCCTAACATATTCCTCTTGAATCTGATGCATTCTACTATTCTATCTTCTGCAGGATTCTTCGCACAAGCTTGCCACTAATTGCACAGAGAACCAATCGTATTTTTTGTAGCGCTTAAATTTAAAAGAAAAAGAATTGCTTAAATTGCTTGATGTCTTGAATTCTTTTATAGATTGCGCATTTGCATCATAATACGGATTTAAGGGAAAAAAGACCAAACAAAATACGATAAAGGATTTCATCATCTTTTTTTGTAGCCCACAAATCACAAAATTGCATTCTTGCATACCAACAGTAATTTAAAATCAACTAGAACTTTGACTTTAAGGACTTCGCGCTCATTAGAAAAAGTTGACTATGTTTAGAACACCGCTTAACGGTATATCGTTCATGGGGTGTCTAGGAAAGTGTTCAAAAGAATTGATTATCTAATTAAGGAATTTCGCGAAATCGTTGGAAAACCTCCCCTTCTCTCTTGCACATACCTGGCTTTATGATCCGTATATCTTGAGCCCGTTTCTCGACACAGTTTTACTTCAACAATCAGGTTCTTGAGCAGGTCAAGTTGACTAGCATACCATAAACTGCTAGGGGTGTGATATTCTTTTTTTTTTTTTGATATTTGTTAATTCTTGTTAATATAGGTGATACATGATTTAATTCAATTTTTCACGATTCTTATTCTTTTGTTTATACTCAATCCCTATTCACTTGTTCAAATCGCCAAAATTCTTCCCACATTCATGACAACTGTCCTTTCTTAGGGGGTGACCAACCGTTCCATATTTTTGATAGTGGTCACCCACCTAACACTCTTGAACCCAATCCCACTTCAATTAAAAATCTAATGATTGAAGATTTAGAGAAAGAGGTCGACAAATTGACTGTTTTAGCTTCACCACCATCACAACCCTCCTTACCTGAAACAACTGACACAACATTAGGGTATGATAGTGAGATGGATGCTAGGTTGACCACTTTAGAGAAGGGTATTGAAGTAATGACTGTGGTCGAGAATCAATCAGCTTCTATGCTAGCCCTGTGCATACAGCAGTTTGAGGAATTGTTTCTTGCTCAAGCTCAATCATTGGCTAGAATAGAGGAACACGTGAAACATTTAGCTGTGAGGATTCTACGGAGTGAACACAGTCAATCAGAACCCAATAGTGTTAATGTCTGTCATCTAGGAAGTTACACGAGTGACATAAACGATCTATTGAATTTTGATGATTTCATAGATGCCGATGCAATTGAATTGACTAAGTGTTATCAGGACACACAGGAATAACCTCCGACTGATTTTTGCATTCCAATTTTAGAGGAGAAATCTTGTGATTTTTACGGGTATGGTTTGGATAGATTGTCAGAAGAGATCATTGATCAGGAAGCCACAATTTATGTACCGACTTGTGATATTGTTTTGGAAGAAATGTTAGTGTGGGAACCTACTTTTTTGGATGACATATATCTACCCATCTGTGAATGTGATGAGGGAGAAATTGTATTGGGAGAGTCTGTGAGCTATAGTGATAAGAATAGGATTGTGAAAAATCATAGGGAAGAAGACCTCATTGAAAAATATTCTTTCATATCGAGTTTTGAAGAAATTGTTGCGGATGAACTTGATATTCTTGGTGAGTTTGAGTCGGGATCAATTTTGGGAACATCCTAAGAACCTTTCTTTTGCCGAACTTTTTGCGGATGGACTCCAGTTTTTTAACAAACCTGGTTTCGGAACTCAACATGTGCTTTCTGAACATTCAATTCATCCAGGAAACAACCCTTTGACCTCTTCAAAACTTCATCTTTATCTTCAGCGTCTTCCGATCCCTACTTTTACACGCCTATGCCCTTCACTAACATCCAACATATACCTTTTTCTTTTTCTTTTTCTTTTGTACATACATATCCTTTTATCAGCCATTGCACTATATAAACAAAATCTTTAAATGACTGGTATTAATTTCTGGAGTAACCCAATCATTTAACCTATATGCTGTAATTAGTCTTAGGTTTTTTCTTTTTCTTTGAATAGAATTCTCACCTGATGTCTAAGTCTAGCTACCGGAGATGGAGGCAACGATGAGGACATTGTAGAACTCAGGTTTGGGGGTGAGCACTGCGTTTGTTTCGCTACATCATGTGTATATTCTGCATTGCATACATATTAAAAAACCATAAAAATTGAAAAAAATTCCCAAAAATATTTTTAAAAAATATCATAATAGCTAGCGGGAGAACTTAGATTCAAAGTCTAACGGTTCGGTTGATAAGTTATAAATAACTAAATCCTTTTTGTGAGACCGACAACCCGAAAAATAACCTTCCTTTGTGTTTAACCATAGCTGATATACGTCTTCTATAACACTTTACACTTGTCATATGTTTCTGAGAATTTGATAAAAGTCTGACATGTCTGTAACTTTTAAAATTGATAAACATCTTTAGGATCAAACAGCTTTGTTCTGAGTTAAGTAATATCAAGAATAGTTCATAAAGTAAGGTGAATATGAAGGATATTATTAAGATTTTAACAGAAGCTATAATCCTGAAAAATAACCCATCTAAAACCTTGTTGGAGTAATTTCACACCTTATCCATATATAACGTCTTCGGGTTTAAAAGAAAAAGCTGGCTATATCTCCGTTTTTACCGAGTTCAGAATTTTTTAAAAATAAAATGAGTCTTTTGTTTTGTGGCCTTAGTAACTTGGGTAATTAAGTCCTTGGGGTGAGCCTTCTCGATCCTAGATGATCCATCCAAAGGAATATGGTTCAAGCTTGCACTTCAAAAAAAAGTAACTAAACAAATTAGTTTGCTAATCTAGCTCATTTAGGAGATGTAAAGATTGTTAATAGTGTTTATCTATCTCTAAACCCTATGAATCTCAACACATGAGAAGGTTTAGGGTTGAGGAAGAAGAGAGGAGAGAGAAGGAGCTGAGGAAAATAAAAGCAAGGTTGTGTAAAAATTTCATAACCCTTTTCTTTTGTGAAATGAATTTCACAAGTAAAAATAGCTGCCATACTTAAATAGTAATACCAAATTAATTAAAAATTCATTTGGCCATATCTTACACCATTCTCATTTTCCACATAACGCTCCACCTCATTTCCAAATAAATGGAAAATGCAAGAATGAAGTGTCCCCCTTGTAGAATGTATTTTGTATAAATACAAAATACTCTCTACCGTATATACATACCCGTATTCATACCAAAATACGAGTACCCTAGAGAGAGAATAATATTGCTAATATAATACTAGCATTAAATAAATATTTTATTTAATAATCCGGCTTAATCTTAAGCCCGCTAGTATTACAACCCGTCTGATTAAATTCCGTGCAACATGGTACACGTATTTAATCGGAACTCTGCACGTATAAATATACGGCCTCTACATCATTTCACCTGAATCAGGAAAACCCTCTGTATGGGATTCTAAAGACTCGACAATATGCTGGAAGTGGATTTTACTACAAGCGCGTCAGCGGCACTAGCTGTACGTAACGGCTATCCAGATACCTATTAAAAAGGGCCAAGGAGCAAACTCATCTGAACCCCTACTAAGCCTATCAGTGATAATATCCATACAGTCCGGTCTATTTGCCTGAGAGTATCGCATACCGGGTCAAGGGGTGGTTAACGTCAGACCCCTACTAATCCGATAAATCATGCTGGTATGGCTCAAGACCATCCAAGAAACTACGGATCTGACTATCTTAACTCTCAACTTCCTGGCCAAGGGTTTATGGTATTGACTAACCAAATACAGCGTAACATTGAATCCCCATACCAGGAGAGACGAATCCTTAACAATCGCTCACTGCGTTTATATGGCTCGGGACTGTACCTAACAAAAACCTATTTGCACGACTCGGTAGAGCCGTGGTAGGGTAGTAATCAAATTATAGTAGAAACTCACACGAGACAAATGACAATCTCAGGTGGACAGATTATCTGTACTCATGTCACCAGAGAACTGTCATCTGACGATGGGTATAATACCATCTAACCAGTTCTCGACGAGTCCGTCCAGTGTACTCACTCTGTTGAGCACCTGTATACAATCTTAGGTGAACCACACCAATGGTTGTGGGACCAACCACCGCCTTTTGCTAGGGTTTATAAACGTCTACAATAGTTTACTCCAGAATATTGATGCCATGTCTCGATATTCCCATGACTAAGGACATTTAAGGATGTGCTTATAGACAACCCAGCCCCTAGAAGTATGATCATCATCACAACGCTGGTAGTCAAGAAACAATCCTATGGGCTTTATTAACATGTATAAGTAATACATAATAACTAGTAAAATATATGCACATGTTAAGATAAAAGAAAATCAGATAGCATACTATCATTTTGATCAAGTATGTCCTGTATATATATCCTAAGCAGCCAATACAATAATGGCATCTAAGGCATACATATCCAACAGCTTTTATCTCCTCAGTCTCTAAACCACCTAACGAACATCTAAGAGAAGAAAGAGATTGGTGGATACCCGTCAGCGAACTTTCGCTCGGTAAGTCCCCAAGGAAAGATGTGAATTATAAAAGTATAATGAAAAGTTAGAAATGGATATCATGAAGCAATGGACTAGAAGATATGGTGATTAAACATGTCATTTAATATAAGTATGGAAATTCTATGTAACATGGCAGCTCTATATAACATGGCAAAATAACATGAGTATCATATAGCATGGCCGTGTAGTGTTGGTATAGTGAACATGAAGTGCATGTAAATGTCCAAAAAGATCTCTGTAAAGGTAACCTAATCTAACGTAAGTTCAAATGTGAATATCAACTAATCTCAAGAGTGTTCTTGAACCCAACAGGCTGTAATACAGGGGTAAGGATCCACGGGCCCGAATTAAGTATTAGTAACGGGACTTCAATCTAGTGTTGAAGTATTCCAAAATCAACAGGTTATAATTCAGGAGCAAGGAAACATGGGCCCTCAAGATAGATTGCTTGTCTTATTAGACATGGATTCATGATCTAGGGGGACTCCTGAGATTCCATTGGATTCACACTTAAACCACCACAACACCTCGCGTATTCTAGATTATAGTTAAAATTACCAGTATTGATCGAATCCATGAATACAACAAATTGCAAGATTGAGTTCGTGTTGAGATCAAGTTTTCGTGTCAAGTGTTCATTCATTCATGTCAAATTGTATTCATGGTTCGAGTCAATTCGGTTCAAGAATATACTTTGGGTTCATGTATTCATGTTAAGTTTAAGTGTCAAGTTCAGGTTCATGTTTAATTCCTAGTTCAAGTTTGAGTTCGAGTTCAAATCTGAGTCATGTTCGAGTTTGTGTTCAGGTTAGAGTCATATGTTATAAATGGATTTAACTTTTGAAATTCTTAAGTTCAAGAATAATCGGACAACCGTTGCACATGGGTAGTAGGATTTATGTATTTTTCCAAGACGATTGACATTGTTATCTAACCTAGATAGGTAAGCACTCACTTTCTCTGGCTCAATCAGGCTCAAGAAAAATGATGCAGCTTAAAGATATATTTAAGCTAAGGTCCTTAAAAATTTATTCAAGTTGTTTATTATATATTTATATTTTTTGCATTTCTCGAGAGAGTTTTATGTAAAATGTTTTATTATTGTTTTAAAAACAAACCTCAAGGGTGTTTTAGAATATCAAGAGTTTTTATAAAATGTATTTTAGCTTTAGTGGTATTTTAGTGATAAAACGTAACTTTTAAAAGTTTATGGTATTTTTATGAAAAATCTATCTTTTGGAAACTTGAAGATATTTTCTTAAAAAAATTAATCTTTTTTAGAGGAATCTAATTTTCACAAATTTGTTTTTCTTTAAAAAAATGAATATATGAATTAAATTATTTTAAGTTTGTTTTAACTTCGTTTAAAAATTTGTATTTTCTTTAAAACCATTTTCTATTTCTTTCGAGATCGAATTCTCCATGAGAAGTTCTGCATCTCACTCTACTATCCCAGAATGTGCGATAATCTGTACCATTTATAATCGGATTCCCCTAACGAGGGTTGTAGAGACGCAATTGTAAAGGATAAAAAAAATCGATTAACTTTCATTTTGATAACTTGATGGTATTTTAGTATAGATTCAGATCTTTTGAAAAACGCGACAATTATGATATCAAGCTATAAACCAAAAGTGTGCATGAGAGGGGTAGGTCGTTACCCCATGAATTATCTACATGAAATTATCATAAGAGACTAGTATTGACAAAATGAAATATTATGGTACTTATCTGTAAGTTTCCATCTAATATTGTTTTACCATGACAAACTTCATTTAAAAATTCATCTAATATTTAGATTAGACATGGCAGGTAAGGTTGATATAAGGGTAAGTGATGTGTTCTTATAAGCATGAAAGTTATATCGGATATGTCAAACTTCACACAATAGTTTTAAAAAATATTTAATCTTAAAGAATCCTGTTATGGCGAAGGAGGGGAGAACGAAAAAGAGATCGAGGGGAGACTTACTCTACAACCCCTCATACTTGTATGAGCGATGGAATGGAGAGAAATACCCTCGGTTTTAAAGAACCGAGACCGACGGCACACTGAAAGATGTTCCGGTTGATTACAAGGAAGATAGGTTTCGATGCGTGGATTTTGCGGAGTCTACGACGACGATGATGTTGGATAGCGGCGACATCATTGGTGATGATGATGAGGAGCTAGAGGACACTTGACAAAGGTGTAAGTCGATGCCGTACACCCTACGCACTTGTGGGGAGGCGGAATACACAAAAAACATTTTTATACTTGCAACATCGACCTATCTACAAGATCTTTTCAGAAACCTTAACCAGCTAAATACTTTGAGGTTCTAAACTACTATGTAAGTGTTTTATACCTCCTTGAATCTAGTCATTTGGGTCTTCTTCTTCTTTCCTTGATCTCCCCGGAAGTACGGATCTAGCTCGGTCGTCGGCCTCCTCGTGTCGAAGAAGATCCACCCGAGATTCTGTGGTTCAAGCTCCATCTTCTAAATCGAGATAACTAACGTACCTAGTTCGCTAAACTAGGTAGCTTAGGAGATGTAGAGTGTTAATTGGAGTATTCTATCTTAAATGACCCTAAGGTTCACAACACATGTGAAGGTTAGGATCTTGAGAAAGAAGGAGAGGAAGAATGGAGAGAGAAAGAAAATATGCAAATGAGCTAAGTCTTGTGCTAGTGAAGAATGGCTCATTCTTCTCTTATATGAAGCATGCAATAATTTTCAATAGAAAATTATAGCCATGCTTCAATAGTAAGTCCAAACCAAATAAAGGAATAAGCCATGCTTCACTATGTGTTCATCTCAGAAAACTACATTTTAATACCGCTCATTCATTATTTATTTTATATATATTGGTGCTATTAACCAGTGTCTGCTCGGTAATTATAGATTACAGGTATTCGTGATTAAATACTGGAAACACACTCAATATCACGGATATAGCGTTTGGGAGCCGACACTGCAATCAGAACAAAGAACCAACCGATATCCAAAGAGCTCTTTTGTAATAAACAAGTGTGCACACAATTTTTGGTCCAACGCAATACATGTGTGACACTAGCTCTTTAATATGGACCATATGGGGCTGCCCTTGCACAATTCATGTAAGTAGGCACATGTGTGGTGTGATGGGCAATAAATGCTAAAAAAATTTGATGTGATGCATTGTTTCAAGTTCCCTCCTAATCTCTTAATGCAAACCAGGTTATTTTAGACAAATCAAACAGCACCAGGATGATATTAGAGTAGACACAAAACCACCACATCAACCCGAGCCTCTAAGCTCGGATTTTGGCCGGCCACACACTCATGAAATCCGAGCTCGCCGACCCCCTTGCCCCATTTGTCCCCATCTTTTCTATGTCCCTTCCTTGCAGTCACATCACCTTATTTCTATTACTTGTTTAATCTTTTTTGGTGTCTATAAAAGCCAGATCAGTGAGCAGGGGATGGGGTCAACTAGAATGCATACATTTTGATAGTTTCTTTTGTTTTTAGTTTAGGCTAGAAAGTGAGTGGGATATCACTTGGTTTCTTCTTCTTCTCTCTTGAAGCTTTCTCTTGAGAGCTTCATTATGGAGGTTGAATGAGTAACCAATATCTTGCACCTAACTTCTTCAAGTGTTAATAATATTTGTGTTTCTTTATTTACTTCTTTCTTTTCTTTAAATGCTTATCTTTTTCATCATGCTTAACTAATATCTTTGATTGTGGTTATGGTAAAGAAGTGAGATGAAAGGCTTTGCCTCCTTCACCTCTTGTTAATGTTTAATGTGCTTTAATATGATTATAAACTTAGTATTGTAACATGGATGGGTTGATATGGTATGTTGATTCCATGTTTACTTTGTAACCACATCACATACCATATTCTCCCCACAAACCCCATCTTGCAAACCTAAAGTTAGAATCAATTTGGTATTAATTTTACTAAGTTTGGATATGGTATATCGTGATTAAGTGACTTGACAAATCTCTTGGCTTCATATACTATATACCATCACAAACACTTAGCAAACTCAACACTAAAATTGTAACATTTCAGAAAATATAAAATATTACTTTTGGAATTTAATATTAAAATAATATATTTCGCGAAAATTACCCGATTTGTGAATTTGGGGTTTTCGTAAAATGGTATAAATATATACCAATAATTATGAAATAATTGGATATTAAAATGATTTATTCATTTAAAAATATATTTATTGGATTTGGCATTTTTATAATTAATTATATGCAGTTTAAATAAAAATTGATTAGTGCACTACTAATCGTGATTAGGCCAAATCCGTGTTTCTATATTTTTCCATGGTTAGTGCACCATGACATGTTGCATTTGGTTGTATGTTGTTTCATTTGTATTTGTTGATATTTGTCTTTAAAAGAAAAATAAAATAGAATGAGACACTTATTGGAGAGAGAGTGTGACATGGCATGAATTATGAGAGGGTGAGCATAAGGAGGTGAGGATAAGAGAGCGAGAGAGAGAGAGAGAGAGAAAGAAATGGGCTGCCTTCATTTTCCCCTCCCCATTATTTTTCTTCAACTCCTTCTTCAAGCCCCCCTCACTTCTACCCTCATGTTTCATCTCCAATTCTTCACTAAAACCATATACACCCTTCATTAAAAATGATCCTCACCTTGTTCTCAACATTTGGACCTTTCAAAGTTGGATTTTGAATACTTTGGGCAACTCAAGAAAATTCTTGAGTTTCCAAATGAGGTATAATTCTAGACTTTAGTTACGTTATTGTGTTTAGTTTATTCTATGGTTAGTTTAGAGTTAAATCGATGTTGATTTGTAATGTTTAGAATTCCTAAGAGAGGTTTTGGGTAATTATGTGGACTTGTGATGTTTAGCGGTTATTTACAAGACCCTAGTGTTGATTTTATGGCCAAGAACAGAGAATAGAACCCAAAATACGAACTTAGAAATTTCCCCGTGTCGTTTTGTGATGTTTTATAGCCTACAAGGTATCTAAAGCTATCTGGGGTAGTTTTAAGAAAATCTAGCAAGTCCAGTGACCTAGATACACCACTAGAAGAAGACCACCAAAACACGAGATGCCAATTCCCCAGTTCGGCCGACGAGCTCGGAATTATTGGCAATGTCGCCGGATTTATGTTGGCTTCTGGTGTTGAGTATTTGGGTGTAGCTCCTAATACCTGTAACCTATCCTCTGTAGTTTCTTGTTTAGTCCCATTTGACCTGAGACAAAATCTGGGGGAAGTCGGGTGGATGGCGTATAGCACCCCCGCAAACACTGATATGCGATTTATACTTTGGAGACAAGATATGCCATGACTTAAGGTTATAGTTTATGGTTTAGTATGAAATGATATGATATATAAGGATGTCTCGAATTGATATATAAGGATGTGATTCACGATATATACATATGTAGTTGCAAGGGAATAAGTATGAGATTATAGTGGCATGTAATGAGGTCGATAAATACGACATGATATTTATAAGATGACTTGCTGTGAGATATTTATGTGAGATATCAATGTGATGAAAAGAGTATACGATGTGCTATGATGACTTGGTTTGATATGTCGTTATATAGATGCGAGTCAATATAAGATGATTGATATCTTTGTCGGTCCCATGATATGAGATTGATACGGATGTGACCTGAGAGATAGGTATATATATATGATGTGAATAACGAGTGATATGTTATAAGAGACGTTAGGTCCGTACCCTCATTATCATATAGGTTGATAGAATCCCTAATTGTTTAATTCCTCCGTATGATGAATTACCGTATGCGATGAGTTTTATCTGATAATTGATCGATACCCTTGACTAGAGGATGTCGTACGATATATTATACCGTACGTGAGGTTGTGAGGCTGGGTGCCGATTGATAGATTCACCGACTCGGATATGTTGTAGATACGTATACCTTATAGTATTCCACTCATGATTTATTTTCTTCTACATTCAGGATATTCTCATTTTCATTACATATACCTATGCTAGTATACCTACACAATTATCGATGATGCGTATGTTACACTTACATAGATTGGCGGCTCACACACTTTCATCATCGATAATTGCTGTCACTTATACAGTAGAATTGCTACATCATGCTATGATATATTGCTATGCTCACATCATTATGCTATGCTGCATGATATACTTTCTATGTTCACATCACTATACTATGTCGCATGATATACTTGACATGTTTATGTTCTATGTTTGCATACATCATGCTTTACGATCATAAGCATTGAGATGTTGTTTTCATGAGATTCTGGATTTGAGAACCGTGCTTATATTTCAAAGGAAATTATGTATTGTTTTAAAAACCCGGTTTCTCTTGATATGATATTTCGAGACGTCCATCATGTGTTTTCTCGGTTCTGAGATTGGCACGTGAAACCTGATTCGAGGAGTGGTAGGCACCGTCTGCTGGTACATGGTGGACCCGGTGAAGTACCCCGGGACAAGAAGACTCATATAGTTAGGCGGTGAGCCTGGCAGGGGAGCACTACCTACCGGTGATAGTATTTGGAATCGGCGGTTATCCGGAAGATACCGACCGGAGTCGTGAGATGGATATGGGCCGATCCAGACTGACGGAGCCCATGGGCTGATCCGCACTGACGGAGCCCCAGATATGAGGATTTACGTATCGATGCTGGACATGGGTTTCATGATATTTTGAGTGTCGATGTTGGACACTCAGGTTCCATGATTTTGACGTGTCGTTGATGGACACACATCGGTTGATATCCTTATATTTACATGTATATGCTTTCATGATATTTACATGTATGATGTTGTTGTGTCATTGATGGACACGTAAATATTATCCATATGCTTACAGGCATTGATTATATTGTTGGCATATATGCAGATACGGTCACCCTAGATATCATAGTATTATCTTTATGATATAGTTGACCTAGGAATCGTTGTTTTATTTGATTTCTACCTGATGATGTTTTCTACTAACGAGTTGGCAACTCACCCCCGTTGTGCCACAGTTCTTGCAGGTTTGACCACATGGATCAGTAGTGGTATTGCTGGCACATAGCTTGCTTTCGGGGGATTTGCTTTGGTAGGTAGGACATAGTGGATCGTGCCCACTCTTGTATTATTATTCCTGTTGTATCTAGTTAACTCCATCAATCAGAAACTAGTATTTGTATAAGTAGTAAGACTTGTAGTTGCGAGACTTAGAGCAATGGGTTATATGTTCACTTGGTGGGTTGATGTCTTGCTTTATTCATTATCCTTTGTGTTGATCTTCGCCGTTGGGCGTCGTATACTTATATTTCTGACTTGCGTGGTTGTGATTCCGCCAATTGGCGAAGAGCTAGCTCCCGCTTGGGGATGCCTTTTTTAGTATCATGTATATGTGGTTTTGGATCAAAATATACAAGAGAGGTGCTGCCCAAATTTTTAAAAGACGAAATATGTTTTTCAACTAGTATAATCCACTTACATTTTCATGTTACATTATCTATGTATTTAAGAAAACTTTTGATTTCGTCATACTATTATTTCAGAAATTCACCTCTTTTATTTTCTGAAAAAGGTTTAGATTTCTGGGTTTCGGCTTACTTAAGTTATGTTACGCCTTTAGACGTTGCGTGATTTAAGTGCCGGTCACGAGCTAAATTTCGGGTCGTGACAAAGTTGGTATCGGAGCGCTAGGTTTAACCTTGGTTTGAGTCTAGGTTTGACTATGCGGAGTCTAGGGCGTAAATATTTCGGAATCTAGGCTTGACCTTACGGAACTTAGACTTGAACAGGGGGGTATTTAGACCCGAACTTTCGTTATATAGGTTGACCCTGATTTATGGAGTAGGGAACTCAAGTAGAGTAACGTACCGTGTGTATATTCCACAACATACTTACGATATGATACCCCGCTTAAGTGACCTTAGGATGTATATACTTGAGATCCTTGATTCTATTCGTTCCCATGATCATATTCTCATTGATTTTGTTCCTCCTTATGATCATGTATCCATTTTGGGATCTGTTGAATCTTTCCATCCCATTGATCTATTTTCATCGATACATGAGGTTCCTGTCACTATGGTTTGAGCGCAGATTGAGCTGCTGCTAGTGATGCGGTCAGGGCGAGCTCGTCATGGACGAGGACTGGCCATCGTGATTTCTGGTGATATGGGAACGTTTCGATTTAGTGTTTGTGTTGTGACCTCTCGTTTGAGGCGAGTGTTCGGTTTTGCACCGGATGATCGGGCCACCAATAGAGGCTGCCAGTTGTGAAAGGACTGTTGATGTACAGCCTACCTCAGAGTTTGTGATGTCTACCTTGTAGACAGATGACCCAGATGTTGCTGAGATTGATGGGATGTCGCTTCAAAAGCTTATGAGATGAGATCGCTGGAGCTTTTAGGCAGAGATACGATAGAAGATAGCTAGTCTATCTAAGTTGAATTGAGCGACTGAGATAATTTTTCTGATTTGATGCGTCGACGCAATCTCAGTTGAGTTGAATATTTCCAGTATGGAGAATGTTATTCAGATCTAAAGTAGATCGATCCAAAGATGGCATTGTTCGTTGGATGCTCCGATAGGAGATCAGTAAGTTGACCAGCTTCGGATAGAGGACCTCACCCAGATGCGTTGTGAGTTGATCAAGAGCGGAGGAATAAAGTATATTCCTCCGATGATTTAGGACGAGTTCCCGAGAACGTGTTTGGCTAGATATCTTCTACAGAGTGATTAAGATACCGAGTTCATAATTTCGAGTCCGTATGAGAGACTCCGGATTGACAGTGGCTGAGAACAATTGCAGTACAGAGATAGCATGACGTGATTTCGATGTGGACAATAATGAAGACGGGTGAAACACGAGGTTCGTGCAAGATGTTAACGAGCTGTTGTTACTCCCCGTTGAGATTAGAGATCTGATATTTATACAGAGGTGTTGGGATACGATCAGTTCCCGAGGAAAAGCTATGCCGAGAATGCAGATGTCCAGAAAATGAGAAAAGGTTATGCAAGTGTACCAGCCTCCGTACAGTTCGGCATAGGCAGGATCGGGAGAGACCTTGAGCAGGTTCCTTCCAGGACACTACTGCGATAAGATTTGTACCGAGGATCAGTTGTGTCATGTGTATTCAAAGGGCCAGAGGCTGACGCCAGTGACGTGCTGCTTTACGAGTGGTCATACTAATTGGCCGAGAGATGACCAGAGGAGTGCCAGAGCGGAATCGTTTCCGTTAGTACACCTGACCGGGCCGATGAGCCGATGAATTACGAGATTGGTAATCCATAGAGAAATGAGGACCCAGAGATAGAGGATACCAGACCATGAGCAGGAGGCAAGCGGATGTTCTTGCTCTGACAGTTTTGGGCACACCGACATTTTTCGACATTGTAGGAGGTATATCTCAATGTCATTTGTTGCGATTTGCATTTGTGATCGGAGTATCACGCTTATATCGCTTGGATTTGAGTTTTGATGATTGAGTTTCACGATATTGTTTTCGTGCACCATAGCTGCACCTACTGGAGATTTCATTTAGTGCACAGTTATTGCACTCGACTTATGTTTATACACCGCTACATCGGTTTGCGAATTGTGCATATATATTGCACTTGATATCGGTTTTGTGCCTTCGTAGTACGTGTTTATGATTTCGTGGATTTCATACAGTTGATTTGATTTTGTGCATGTGGTACGCACTCGATTTGGTTTTTGCACTCGGTATAGCTCGCATGCGCTTATAGTGCATTGATACGTGTTTTGTGCACGCAGTTGCACACGTTTATGATTTTATACATCATTGCACACTCAGTGTTGTTTTTATACGCATTTCAGTTATTGATGAGTTTTTGTGCATTTGTTGAACCGGAATTTTATTTCGTGCATTTGTTGCACCGGATTTTTATTTCGTGCGTTGGTTGCACCGTATTTATGTTTTTGTGTGAGTTTGCACTTAACGCTCGTTTTCATGCGCTTTACTGCACTAGGAATTTATACGGACCTAACGCACTTTGGTTGGATTTTTGCGCATATTAGGCGCTTGGTATTGGATTTTGTGCACACCGGATGCACTTGGCCTAGATTTTATTTGTGCATGTCGGATGCACTTGATTTAGATTTCATTCGTGCATGTCGGATGCACTTGATTGAGATTTTATTCGTGCATGTTGGATGCACTTGATTTAGATTTCATTCGTGCATGTCGGATGCACTTGATTTAGATTTCATTCGTGCATGATGGATGCACTTGATTTGAATTTTCGCGCATGTTGGGAGCATGATATGAGATGTGATTTTGTTCACACCGGATGTACTCGATTGGGATTTTCATCGTGCATGGTTATTATGCTTGATTGAGGTTTTCGTGCACTATAGATGCACTTGATATTATTGTCATGCACACCCGTTGCACTGGACAGATGATTTCGTGCACACCCGTTGCACTCAGTTTGGTTTTGGGCATATTCGTAGCACTTGTATTTGGCTTTGATTTCCATGCGCACCAGACGCACATGATTGTTGGATACGCCATTTGAGCCTGATTTTGCTCTTGAGCACTTTGTTTTAATGATGGGTACTATATTATGTAGTAGCCGAACATGACTAATCTAAGGACAGTACCTGAGTTCTTTGCATGCATTAAAAGTTTAACAAGAGATTTTCAAAAAGGAGCTATAGTCTCAATGTTTCATACGTGTCCGCTAGCGACACGACGTTTATAAAGGAAAACCTTTGGGATATTTATAAAGGGCGGAACGTATATTTGAGCAAAACATATATGAACGTATATCTATTACTTTACAAATAAGCGTCCGTCACTTGTGCCATGAGTTATGCATCACACGGCGATTCAAAAAAGATTTTGCATGTGTTTTATTCAGTTTTAAGAGATTTTTCCAAGGATACGTGCTATATACGTTTGATAGTATTCGACTAGTGTATATTGGATTTCAGTAGTGGATTTCGAGATCTGTATCTCCTTTGTAACTCAGATGATTGCGTGATGCTTGACGGAATTCAACCTTGAATTTTATACTCGTTTTCATGCGCACCTGATGGCTGTGGTATTTCTGTGTATTTCGTGATTTTGGAGCCCCGTTGATTTGAGCTGATTATTGAAATGTTTTAGCATTTGGGGGTTTAAATTTAAATTCAGGGACCAAATTTATTTAAGGGGGGAAGATTGTAACATTTCAGAAAATATAAAATATTACTTTTGGAATTTAATATTAAAATCATATATTTCGCGAAAACTACCGGATTTGCGAATTTGGGGTTTTCGTAAAATGGTATAAATATATACCAATAATTGTGAAATAATTAGAGATTAAAATGATTTATTCATTTAAAAATATATTTTTTGGATTTGGCATTTTTAAAATTAATTATATGCAGTTTAAATAAAAATTGATTAGTGCACCACTAATCGCGATTAGGCCAAATCCGCGTTTCTATATTTTTCCATGGTTAGTGCACCATGACATATTGCATTTGGTTGTATATTGTTTCATTTGTATTTGTTGATATTTGGTTTTAAAAGAAATAGAAAAGAGAACGAAACACTTATTGGAGAGAGAGTGTAACATGGCATGAATTATGAGAGGGTGAGCATAAGGAGAGTGAGAATAAGAGAGAGAGAGAGAAGGGGGCTACCTTCATTTTCCCCTCCCTATTATTTTTCTTCAACTCCATCTTCTTCAGGCTCCCCTCACTTCTTCCCTCATATTTCATCTCCAATCCTTCACTAAAACCCTATACTCCCTTCATTAAAAATGATCCTCATCCCATCCTCAACACTTTGGACGTTTCAAAGTTGGATTTTGAAGACTTTGGGCAACTCAAGAAGATCCTTGAGTTGCCAAATGAGGTATAATTCTAGACTTTAGTTAAGTTATTGTGTTTAGTTTATTCTATAGTTAGTTTAGAGTTAAATCGATGTTGATTAGTGATGTTTGGAAATCCCAAGAGAGGGTTTGGGTGATTGTGTGGACTTATGATGTTTAGTAGCTGTTTACAAGACCCTAGTGTTGATTTTATGGCCAAGAACAGAGAATAAAACACAAAATACGAACTTAGAAATTTCCCCGTGTCATTTTGTGATGTTTTATAGCCTACAGGGTATTTGGAGCTATCTGGGGTAGTTTTAAGAAAATATAGCAAGTCCAGTGACCTAGATACACCACTAGAAGACCACCACCAAAACACGATATGCCAATTCCCCAGTACGGCAGGCGAGCTCGGAATTATTGGCAACGTCACCGGATTTATGTTGGCTTCTGGTGTTGAGTTTTTGGGCGTAGCTCCTAATACCTGTAACCTATCCTCTGTACCTTCTTGTTTAGTCCCATTTGACCTGAGACAAAATCTGGGAGTTGTTATGAGTGCTTTGGCCATGTTTTCCCAATATTTGAATTCGTGGTTTTGGGATTTGATATTTTATTTGGTCGTTGGATGTTTTTATGTCAACGATGAGAGTTGTTTGGTTGTTTTGCATGCGTAGAGTATAGGTTCTAACCTATAGGCGATTCGTGTGCTGTATCGGATTTCCGGACTTGATTTTAATAGCATTGCGACTGTGTATTTATTGTAGGTACTTTCGCATGGATTCCAAGACGACGAAGCACATCGACTACGGCTGAACAAGGAGTTCCGCAGGTGAGTACATTTATATTGTTAGGTTTTCTTAGCACCACACAAGGGTTTGTCTTGCGTCAAATATGCTACAATTAAAATTTTGAGGTGCTAAGTAAACCTACCTAGGATCAAACTAGAAATTAGGGTAGCAAAGACATAGTATCACATACTAAAACTGGTGTCTAACACTAAGTAGAGAACAATACAACCTTTGTACACCTCCTTGCTAGACTCCTTGGAACAACATGAGTTTGAACCGATCCGCTTGAATCCTTCATTGTCCACGACGATCCACCCGGAGTTCTTTTGCTCAAGCTCCAAGCTCCACTTGATCAAGGATGAGGATGAAGCAAACACTCCACACTAGTGGGCTAGACTAAAGTAGAATGGTGATGTGGGATTAAATCTCACTCAAAAGCCTTTTCTTTTTAATTCTTTCTCTTTCTTTTCAAAACCTATGGAGCTTTAAGGAGAGAGAGGGAGAAGGAGATGGGAGCTAAACTTTTTCTTAAGAGAATAATATGATAACCCACTCTAAACTCAAGAGAGTAAGTGAGAATCATCCATGCTAAACTAAGGTTACAAAATATCTAGATATTTTGTAACTAGAGTTTAAGCAAAACCATGGGCTAAAACCATGGGCAATGAAACCATTGACTTTTGTCAACTCAAGAGAGTTGAATAGTCAACCATGATTTTAATCCCATTTTGTTTTTCTCAAAAAATCAAAATATCTAAATCTGCAACCATGTGAGTCTTGCATTGCCACCACCAATGTATCATCAACCATGACACATATATGCTTGCATGTGTGCATCCATATCAACATATACATACACTCATGCATGCATCATAAATAAGTAGGCTTTAAGTAAGAAGGCTAATGGTCACATATTATTAAATCAACAATTGATTTAATAAACCGGTCATACCACATACGACCCAACCAATAGAAAACCGCCGGATTATAATGCGGTATCATATACACGCATTTAATCAAGCACTCACGCATATCACCATATGCACCCCCACATTGTTTCGCCTGAGCTAGGTAACCCCTTTGTGGGACTCTTAGACTCGTCAATACGTCGGAAGTAAGTGATGATCATATCAAACACCCACAGACCGCAGGCGATCAGCTAAACGTAACGGCCACCCATGTATTGAGCGAGCAGAAGAAAAACAAGCGAACCTGTCAAAACTCCTGTCGAGCCAACCGATAACACTTACCGTACAGTCCGGTCTCTTCATCAGATATGCTACATATCGAGTCTAGGGATGGCATCGTCGATCCAAATAACTCAATAAGTCATGCCGATGTATGGCCTATAACAGATCGAGAAACTACTGATAACACGTATCAGTAAATATCATCAACCCTGGCCAGGGACTTACTGATATAACCAATCGAGCACAGCGCAACATCAACCCCCAAAACCGGGAAAGACAAAACCCCTCCTATCGCTCATTGCCTCCATGTGTCTCAGGAATGTACCAAAAAGCCACCTGTTTGCACGACTCAGTAGAGCCGTGGTAGGGTGGAAATCAAAGCACAGTGGGAAAACACACAAGACTCTATGACGATCTCGGGTCTACAGACTAACCTGTATCGGTGTCACCTGAGAACTGCTATCTGATGATAAATGTAATACCATATAGGAGTTCTCGGCGAGTCCGTCCAGTGTACCCAGTTCCTATTGAGCACCCGTATAAAATCTTGGTGTCAAACACCAATGGATATGGGATCATCCATCGCCCATCACATAGGTCAAGAGTCGTATACGCTAGTCTACTCTGAAATATCGATGCCCCGTATCGACATACCCATGACTAGGTGTAACACTTTGAAATTCGTTTAGGATATTTTCACGATAATTAGCGGTTTTGCGTGTTTTTATAAAAGCCCGAATATCGTATTTTCCTTCTTGGTTAGGGATAATTATGTTGTGAAGTGTTATATATATATATATATATATATATATGTGTGTGTGTGTGTGTGTAATTATAGGGTTTACTAATTATATTTAGTCGTGTTACCCTAATTGGGAAATTTCCATTATGTAGTGTACACTTGCACACTTAGCATGTTGTGACTTAGGTTTTAAAGTGTAACATGTTAACCCTTTCACATTTTCTTATATGGTTCTTTATTCCCACAATTTAATCAAGCCCAAAAACCCTTTTTAAAATTCAAAAATTAATTAGAATATAGTGTTGGGGTAAAAATTTACACCCCAGTTGACCATGTCAAAATCAAAGTCAACCCCAAGCCAAGCGGGCCCAAGCCCAGATCCAGTGGGCCCATGCCCGGATCGAGCCCGAATATGAAGCGGCCGGCCTCCCCCCATGCCAAGATAAAATTTTGTAATAAATAATTTTGTTGTATTTATTTTGTTTTGTTTTATGGATAAATGTAAGAAAAATAGGCATAAAGCCAAATTTTTGTAAAGCCCATGGCTTATGTGCAAAAAGAAATGGCACATGAGCCATGGGATAAGCAAAATGCCATTTTGTAAAGCCCAAGGGGCTATGTATAAAGTGTATAGCCTATAAAGGCAAAGATAATACAAAAGTCTAACAACTTTTTTCTCTCTCTCAAAATTTTCTTCAGATCTGAGATCTTTTCTCCTTCTTCAAGGTTCCAAAACCTTCCTTTTTCTCTTGAATTAAACCAAGAGTTTTACTCTTCTTTTTATAAAACAAATTAGTTTTTCACCACAAAACCCATAAAGGGGAACTCATATCTTCCATTAGATCTCAAAAAGAAGAGATTTTTAGAAATCCCATATCTCTTGATCTTCAAGATCCAGCTAACAGAGGAGGAGGAAGAAGAACATCATTCACTAAACCAAAAAAAAAAAAACACACACACACACTCAGGAGTCCAACTCCTCTCCGATTTCTCTTCTGAGAAATTTTTTTTAGGCTAAAAGCCTCTTTTTCTCGCCGGCGCTCAAGCGCAGAGCGCCCGCGTGCCGACACGTGGCGCGCCTGCGCTCCAGCACAGGCGCTCGAGCGCAAGTCGCCCCCGTGCCGACACGTGGCGCACCTGCGCTCCAGCGCAAGCGCTCGAGCGCAAGTCGCCCCCGTGCCGACACGTGGCGCGCCTGCGCTCCAGCGCTCAAGCGCAGAGCGCCCACGTACCGACACGTGGCACTCTAGCGCCTGAGCGCACAGCACTTATGCGCACAGCGCCCAAGGTGCTGTCCCCACGCATCCTTTGGATGTCTTTTCCCCTTTTTATATATATACATGTATATCTGTACATATGTATACATATTTACATACACGCATACTCCACGACACTGTCCCTGTTAGAAAAAAATTTCTAACGGGGCGCTGCCCCGCACCTCGCAAGGGGCTGCTAGCCCCCTTGACCTCCAGCCCGCTATCCGGGTAGCGGGACCCCCGTAAAAACTCTGCGTGGCTCCCGATATATTTAAACCACCCTCCAAAACAAAACACACGTACAATGCACATCGAGTTCGCATGACCAGTTTAACCCGTCAATCGGAGGTTCCCTCGCCCCAAAGGCGGAGGGTAATTAACGGCAGCTTAGTCCGCGGCTGCCAGAGATTCGGATCCCCACAATCAATAAACCCCGGCCTACCCTAGGCAGGAGGAATCTGTAGTACGCTTGACAAGCGCGCGCGTATTCCCATCTCAATGGGGTGACGAAAAACACCCTACAGATTCTGGCACGCCCGGTGGGACCAATCTTTCCTCCCATATTTCGGGTTAAACGTTCATGCGAACTCAATCAATATACATATCGATTGCCTATACTGAAATGATGTTCTTTTTTCCATGCAGCAATCAACCTTCGACGACAATGTCTCCCCAGACGAATTCAGCTTCCAACGTGACCCCGATTCCGTACGTGGTCAAGATCAACGCTCGTGTGGTTCTCCCCGCCCGCCTCAGTCGACAGTGGGAGGAACCGCCCCGCCAGTTTGGCTTCGTCATCACTTACCCTGCCGGAAGCGCTCATCTGGCGGAGATCCCGGCGGAACAGGTAGCCAAGCCGGTCTCAAGGGGTAAGAGGCCGAATGTCGTGATCGCCAAGGCACCACAACCGAAACTTAAGACGGTATCTGAACGATTCTCTGGTGCTCCAGCGGGGTACAAGAACTTCGGTACAAAGGGCAAAATCAAATGTTGCGGACGAGCTCAAGCGATGACTCCAACAAATGCACAATCGAGCATATCTCCAAGGCCCTCCATCGCCCGGTCTGCGGCATCTTCCCAAAGAGCCGAAGTCTGCAAGGTGCTTAGAACAGAAAAGTTAAGGCAGAAGCGGCTCAGGTATCGAGCCAACAAGAGGGCCAAGGTTTCGGCCAAATGGAATCATGTGAAGTTCCAAGTGCAGGGTTGCCCCGCGACGACAGCTGAATCGGACGTAAGAATCAGCAATTCCTTCGAGCCTCTGAAGTGGGTTCAGAAAAATGCCATGACCGCCAGAATCAAGAAGACAGCGGTCCGAATAGTGCCACAAAGAGACGTGTCCCGGCCCCAACAGAAGAAGTATGACACTGTCTCTTCAAGAGTCTATCAAGCACTCTGTGCCGCACGAAAGCAGTGGGGCAAACCCAGAAAAGAAGCGCCAGCACCATTCAAGAACCTGGTTAGGCCAACCGCCTTCAATCGACTACCAGCTACCGAAACAAGGGGGTCAAGACAGCGATCCGTGAAATCAGCTGCCAATGATAGAAAGACGGCCGGATATATCATCCATACGGTCTATATGGCGAGCGGGCGCCCCAGCGACAACCTTCGCAGCAAAAGCAAGGATGGGGCCACCACATCCCAAGCCCAATCTAGCCTGAATGTGGTTGCCGCTGCCCAAGAACAGCCGCCCCCGCTGGATGAAGAAAACCCTCTCGATGAGGATGGTAGGCAGAAAGACCCCTCGGTCCACGCAGAGTCAAGCTCAGACAGCAAGGAAGAGCCGACTTTCCGCCCCTGGACTGCGGAGCAAGAGCTGCTTCAAGAGGTTCGAAAACAGCTCAGGAGCAAAGATAAAGAGATGGCCAAGCTCTATTCGAAGATTGACGACTTAACGAACGTGGTGATGCAGCTTACGGCTCAAATTGCTCGAGCGCCTCCCAATCAAGCACAAGCCACTACTAATCAGCCGGGTGATGACAATCCGAGGCAGCCATTGCCTGTTCCTTTGGGACCAAGACTGGTTGAGCCGCATGAAAGCCGGCCACATTCCGCTTCTGGGGATGCCTTGGCCCCAGATAACACTATCCCGCTAACACAGGATCGGATAATGGATTTGGTCACCAGCAAGGTTAAAACATTGGTGGCCGAAGCTGAAGCTCAGAAAGAAATCGGCAGTAGCGGGCGGCCATATCCCGTGCAGTACGATCTGATTGAGTTCCCAAGCGGCTACGTTATTCCTAAGTTCGGAAGATTTAATGGAACGGGGAATGCAAATCAGCATGTCTCCCATTTTAAAGCATCGTGCGGAAATACAGGGGGCAATGACGCGCTCCTTCTTCGTCAGTTTGTCAACAGCCTTACCGGTGTCGCTTTCGACTGGTACGCGAGCATACCAGACGGGTCCGTCATTACCTTTGCCCAAATGGAGTCTCTGTTCCGGCAAAGGTTCATGAGCGTCAGTGATAAAATCTCCATTGCCGACCTTGTGAGGACCAAGCCGGGGAAGAATGAAAGCAACACCGACTTTATTGCCCGATGGCATAATCTCACGGTCAAGTGCGAACCGCCGCTGGAGCAGGACCAGTCCGTCAGCCTTCTCATTGGGAACCTCAGCAATTGGATGGTCCCATTCTTGTGTACAGCAGGCCTCAAGACGTTTCAAGAGCTAACCAAGAAAGTCCAAATGCTAGAACGCTCGAAGCAAGAGTCCCCGCCGGACTCTCAGAGAGACAAAACTTGGAAAAGCAAGCGGGACGACAGCCATAGGAGCGGGAGTTCCAGCAGTACCAATGTCTTCAATGCGTCCGACAATGAAGAAAAGCGAAGGGCGGCCGAATCCAAAACTAACCGGTCTCGAAAGCCATTGTTGGGAGGAGATGGGCCTTCCCTAGAGGAGAAAAAGAACAAGGTTTACTCTTTCAGAAGGGACAAAGTCCGCAAGATATTTAAAGATGCCTTGAACAACGGCCTCCAATTGCCGGAGTCGAAAAGACCCCAAGAAGCAAAAATGACCGACAATCCTCTGTATTGCCCGTACCACCGAGTAGTGAGCCATGCGATCGAGGATTGCTATATCTTCAAAGCTTGGGTCGAGAAGCAGTGCAAGGCTGGAGAGATCGAACTGTCCAAAAGTGTGTTGGTGAACAATCAAGTTGCAACCACCAACTTTATACAGACAGAAATTGAAGCCTTCTGGGAGCAGACAGCCGAACCCGCTGCCCTGAGAAATGAAACGGACTCATCGCGGCCTCCGTGGAGTACGCATATATCTAATAAGACGAAGAAGATGATAAAGCTACTTCGGAAGGAACCCAGGATGGAATGGGAAGGGCAGAAGAAGCCTACCAGTCCAGCTGCCAATGCGGCTCCATCAGGCTCAAAATCCAAGAAGCTCAAGAAGAAGAAAAGTGCAGCTCGGCGCAAAAAATAGTCTGCAGGGAGATCGACCATTCAAAAATATATCGATTCCCTCGAAGAATATGAACAAAGGGAAAGAACATTGATTCAATTGAAGGAGTTCTTCCCTGTACAAGCGGCTGAAATTCTGGAGGAGTTAGAAGAAGACTCCAATGAAGAGATCCCAGTAGTGACCTGCTACGCCATCCATCTTGGCAGCGACTCCGAGGATGAGCTCTGTTTTCCCGAAGAGGACGGGGAGCTCACTACAAAGGCCAATCAAATCCAGCTCAGAAGCGGCAGGGCTCTACCGCCAAATCAGGGCAACGCCCCAAAAGGGAAGGAAAAACAAGTCGCTAATGAAGAAGATGGCAGAGAACCGGCTGATGAAAACATAAGTCCTTCCTCGGTGGACTATAATGTCTTGGCACATCTCCGGAAGCTTCCGTCTCTCCTGAGCATTTACAACGCCTTGGTCCTATCTAAGGAGCTTATAGATGTTCTCATTCACGCTCTACAAAACCCCGAGCGGTATCAGGCTCACTTTGCGGAAATTAATATGAAAGAAGCCCAGCACGCTTTGCATGCCGCCGCAGTCACATTTAAGGACGAAGACTTGCTATTGGGAACGGCTAAGCATAATCGGCCGCTTTACATGACCGGGTACAGCGACGGAGATCGAATTAATCGCATATTGATTGATCCGGGGTCCTCAGTGAACATCATGAATTTGCGGACGCTGAAGAGTTTGTCAATGGACGTCCGACACCTGTCAAGGGAAAGGATTGTCATTCAAGGCTTCAACCAAAATTGCCAGCAAGTTCTGGGGTCCATAGCTCTGCCAATCAAATTTGGAGATCTGCAAACTGAAGCTAAGATATACGTGATCGATGCCGACACGTCTTATAAGATTCTCTTGGGGCGGCCGTGGCTCCACGATTACGGCATCATTCCGTCAACTCTCCATCAATGCATGAAGTATTCTAAAAATGGCGAAGAAAGACGCTTTGACGGAGACATCCAGCCGTTCGGTGTGCATGAAGTCCGCTATGAAGATTCTCGGTACTTTATGAACCACCAAAATGCTAAGCCACAACTGACTGAGGATAGACCGGCCCCAAGACCCAAAAGCAAATCTGCACCGGTTGTCACTTTCAAAAGTAAAAACGCCCAAGTGCGCCCACATTTTGGTAGCGACACTGATGAGTCCGACGCTGGAAGCCCGTCCTTCCGTAAAACTCGCCCTCATTTCGGCAGCGATACGGACGAATCTGTTACTGAAGGCCCATCTAGCAGCAAAGTCCGCCCTCATCTTGGCAGTGACACTGAAGAGTCAGAAGAAGAGGACCTGCCGTGCAACAGCTGTGCAGATTGGCCCCCCATGCAGCAAGCGAAACTACGAGAGACCTTCGAAGTCGCAGAAGGGTCCCTAGCCGTTACAACGGTGCCAGAACAGATGTGCAAAGAGCTCGATGCGTTGTCAGTCTCTACCGTGGACCAACTGAAAACTTTCTACGTCCCCGGGAGGAAAAATGGACAGAAGGGAATCCTGTTTTATGGGTCAACCCCCGTTGTGCACCCGGACGATCTTTCTGTCGCGTGCCTTCCCTATGAGAAAGGCATAAGAGCCGTCCTCAATTTCAGATACTATGCGCCCGAGATGCGAGAATACTTTAAGAAGTGCGGATGCCGGTTATATCAAACGGAGTCCGAAGCAAAGTTTTACGAAGGGCTATGGTATCCGCCCCAGGTCCGAGCACTCATCGATGGATGAATTCCAGATAGACGGGGCATAGGTTACATTCAACCTGATTCTAAAGCGTGCTACATGATCCATGTTGGTGAGGCCAGCGAAAGATCAAATGATGATGACGAGATAGCCGAGCCAGAAGAAGCTCCTCAAGAGCTCGAAGATGGTGGACAAGCAACCTTTGACGAGCTAACCAAGATTGACTTAGGAACGCCCGATAATCCAAGGCCGACCTACATCAGCTCGCTCTTGTCAGAGGAAATGAAAGCGCAGATAATTGCCCTGCTGCATGAGTTCGTCGACTGCTTCGCGTGGACATACAAAGAAATGCCAGGCCTTTCCCCTGAAGTGGCTGTGCATAAGCTGGCTATATCTCCTGATGCTAAGCCAGTCAAACAAGCCCCTCGAAGAATGAGAAGGGAACTAGAAGAAAAGTCATCGAGGAAACCAAGAAGCTCATCGACGCCGGCTTCATCAGGGAAGAGAAATATGCGGACTGGATCGCATGCATAGTCCCAGTGAAGAAGAAAAATGGGCAGATCCGAGTTTGTGTCGATTTCAGGGACCTCAACAAGGCATGTCCTAAAGACGACTTCCCGCTACCGGTAATGGAAATGATGGTCGATGACACCTCAAATTACGAGCTGTTCACCTTTATGGATGGCTCGTCTGGATATAATCAGATCAAGATGTCGCCTGAGGATGAGAAGCACACAGTATTTCGAACCCCGATCGGAATATATTGCTACAAGGTGATGCCGTTCAGACTGAAGAACGCATGTGCTACATATCAAAGGGCAATGACCAATATCTTCGATGACCTAATTCATAAAGTCGTCGAATGTTATGTTGATGATCTGGTCGTTAAGACTGAAACCAAGGCCGATCATATCTAAGATCTCAGGACCGTTCTCACCAGACTGAGAGAATACGATCTGAAGATGAATCCTCTGAAGTGCGCTTTTGGCGTGTCATCGGGAAAATTCCTGGGCTTCATAGTTCGACATCGAGGGATCGAAGTTGACCCATCAAAGATAAAAGCCATCATGGAGATGCCCCCTCCGAAGAGTCTGACGCAGCTAAGATCTTTTCAAGGCAAGCTTGCTTATATATGGAGGTTTATCTCAAATTTATCGGGGAGATGTAGGCCCTTCTCAAAGCTCATGAAGAAAGGAGCTCCTTTTATCTGGGATGCCGAATGTCAAGCAGCGTTCGAAAGCATCAAACGGTACTTGTTGCACCCTCCAGTGCTGGCCGCTCCCATTCCAAATAAACCGTTGATTCTCTATACTGCCGCGCTAGATGAGTCACTCGGTGCGCTCCTTGCCCAGAATAACGAGGAGGGGAAGGAACATGCCCTATACTACCTCAGTCGAACTCTAGTCGGGGCGGAACACAACTATTCTCCAATCGAGAAGCAATTCCTGGCTCTAATATTTGCTGTGAAGAAGCTGAGGCACTATCTGCTTGCTCATCAGGTTATGCTGATCTCCAAGGTCGACCCGCTCAAACACTTGATGACTAGAGCGAGCCTAGCCGGCAGAATGGCAAGATGGGCTGTTATGCTACTCGAGTTTGACATAGTTTATACTCCTCAGAAAGCAGTAAAAGGGCAAGCTCTTGCAGACTTTCTCGCTGCTCATCCCATACCAGATGGATCGCCGCTAAATTATGAGTTACCCGACGAACAAGTGCTGCACCTCGAGGAAGACGAGCCATATTGGGAGCTCTACTTCGATGGGGCCTCATCAATAAGGAGCTCTGGCAGATCAAGCGTCCCGGAGGTAAAAGCGGGGATAGGATTGGTGTTCACCACGCCATCAATGGGAACCCTACGGCGTTCTTTCGCTCTCACCGAGCCTCGGACAAACAATGAAGCTAAGTATGAAGCTCTGATAGCTGGTTTGGAGCTCGCCATAGAAATGGAAATCCGCCGGCTACGAGTTTACGGTGACTCTCAGCTCGTCGTCAACCAAGTAAGCGGTGATTATAAAATATACAAACCCGAGTTAGCTCGGTACAGAGGCCGGGTGGTGGAACTCATGAAACGGTTCACTCACATTGAACTAATGAGAGTCCCTAGAGCGTTGAATGGAAAGGCTGACGTACTCGCTCGCTTAGCCAAGGAGCTGGCCGATCCTGACATGGACGAAATCCTGATCACAGTCAGGAGTCGACAAATTCTATCCCCAGTCTCTCTACGAGAAGAGGAAAGCGCGGAACAGAAGAGCAGTCCTGCCGAAGAAGCTTCGATCATCCAAGACGAGCCCGATTGGAGAGAACCCTTCATAGAGTACCTCCGATACGACAAGCTGCCTGAAGAAAAATCTGCGAGGATCCAGCTGAAGAAAAAACCTCTCCGATACGTGTTTGTAAATGACACGTTATACCGCAGGTCATATGACCAACTATGGCTCAGGTGTCTGTCATTGGCCGAAGCCCAAAAGGTCATGAAAGATGTTCACTCGGGCGTTTGCGGTGCCCACCAATCTGGCCCCAAGATGCGACTTCAAATTAAACGGCTTGGGTATTATTGGCCCACCATGATACGGGATTGCGGAGAGCACGCAAAGAAATGTCAGATCTGCCAAATCCATGATGATTTCATTCACAAGCATCCCAACCCATTGCATCCTACGGTGGCGTCGTGGCCCTTCGAAGTTTGGGGCACCGACATTGTTGGCCCAATTGATCTTCCGTCATCTAAAGGCCACCGGTTCATACTGGCCGCGACAGACTACTTCTCTAGATGGGCAGAAGCTGTCCCGCTAAAAGAAGTCAAGACAAAAGATATTCTGACATTCTTCCAACATAATATTTTATACCGCTTCGGTACACCAAGAAGAATCATTTCTGACAATGGGCCTTCTTTCAAGAGCTTCAATGTCTCAAGGTTCGCTACTCAGCATAAGATAGACTGGAGATATTCCTCCATCTATAATCCAAGAGCCAATGGGCTAGCCGAAGCCTTCAATAAGACTCTATGCAAGCTCCTGAGGAAAAATGCTTCAGCCAACAAGAGAGACTGGAATCTCAAACTTCACGAGGCGTTGTGGGCATATCGTACCACGCACCGTACTCCAACACAGTCCACTCCATACTCATTGCTCTTCGGAGTGGAGGCGGTCCTCCCCCTCGAAGTCGAAGTTCCAAGCTTAAGAATGGCCGTTCAGCTCGATGCCCTCGAAGAAAAGAGGCTCGCGGTACAGCAAAATCTGGAGCTATACCGAGCCCAAATGTCACGGGCCTATGACAAGATAACCCGTCTCCGCGCTTTCAAGAAAGGTGAATTGGTGTTGGTCCTCAAAAGACCAATCATCCCCAATCGACATGCCAAGGGAAAATTTGAGCCAAACTGGGAAGGACCATACGTCATCGAGAAAGTGTTCGACGGAGGATCCTACCAACTAATAAGCGCCGAGGGAGAAAGGCCCATGCCACCCATCAATGGCCGATATCTCAAGAAATACTACACGTGAATGCTCCAAGTCGCAGGCGAATTGAGCACATCAGCCCTACGGTCTGGATCATACATCCTGCAAAACCGTATACAATCCACGGGCGTAAATGGCCCCTATCTCTCCCAAATCCCGCCGGTGAGACTACTTTTAAAGTCCCACCAGCGGCAAAAAAAAAAAGAAAAAAAGAGAGAAAAAAAATAATAAAAGAAATAAAAAATAATAATAAACGGTATGTCCACAAGCAAAACGGGCGCGGATGAAAACCCGAAAGGGCTCCGTGAGTAAAAACAGCAGGACTACCGGCGAGTCTGTGAAAACCCGAAAGGGCGCAAACTCGTGAAAGGAGATGAAATACACTCGTAAAGTCCTCTCGACCTTGTGAGGAGAAAACCCTGCGTGAGATCCTTACGACTCACAAAGGAGAAACACACTTAGGAATCCTCACGATTCCTAAGGAGAAAATACACCTGCGGGATCCTTACGACTCGTAAGGAGAAAATGCTTTTATGGGACCCTCACGGCTCATAAAATTGAAAAGCCTTAGGTGATAGGGACCCAAACCTGTCTCCTAAGCCATCGTTCCCTAACGGGCAACGGCAAATGATGAGTCACTCCTGGCATTTCGCTTCAGTGTTAGCGGTGTTGATGCCGACCAAAAACCCAAATCCCAAGTCCTCCCAAGGCAAATAATGAGTTGCTCCTGGCATTATTCCAGTGCAGCAATGCTGATGCCAAACAAGATCCAAATTCCAAGTCCCCAAACGGCGAATGATGAGTCGCTCCTGGTACCACATTCCAGTGCAGCGATGCAGACGCCAACCAAAATCCAATTTCTCAAAATTCTCCCGGCCCTACGGTGGGTCCCCAAGTTGACCATCGTATACAATCAACGGGCTCAAATAATTCTCATCATACCCATGCCCCACTGTAATCACCAGTTACGCGGCTGGTCTCCGCTTTGGGAATGATGCTCCATTGATAAGACCCACTCATGTGTCCTCACGATATATGAGGAGAACAAACCTTTGTGGGATCCTTACGACTCATAAAGGAAAAACACACTTAGGAGTCCTCACGACTCCTAAGGAGAAAATACACCTGCGGGATCCTTACGACTCGTAGGGAGAAAATGCTTTTACGGGACCCTCACGACCCATAAAATTGAAAAGCCTTAGGTGATAGGGATCTAAACCTGTCTCCTAAGCCATCGCTCCCCAATCCCCAAATGGCAAATGATGAGTCGGTCCTGGTACCATATTCCAGTGCAGCGATGCAGACGCCAACTAAATTCCAAATCCCATACCCCAACGGCGAATGATGAGTCGCTCCTGGTACCATATTCCACTGCAGCGATGCAGACGCCGACAAAGTCCCGAAATTTTTCCGGCCCTACGGTCTGGATCATACATCCTGCAAAACCATATACAATCCACAGGCGTAAAACAATCCCAACCTCTCCCAAGTCGTACCGGTGAGACCACGTTCAAAGTCCCTCCCCCCCAAAAAAAAGGTTGGGATAATGCCGATGCACAAAGCAAAATCCCAAAATCCTCTCAATGACAGATGATGATTCGCTCCTGGTACCATATTCCAGTATAGCGATACTGATGTCAACCCAAATCAAAATCAACAAGTCAACATCCACTCCGACACCGCAGAAAGCGGAGCAAGTCAGAATCCAATCTCGACACCGCAAGAAACGGAGCAAGTCAAGTTTACCCCTGACACTGTAAGAAGCAGAGCAAGTCAAATCAAGCACCGACCGTCCACGTCGCTAAAAGGGCAGCACCGACCGTCCAAGTCGTAACAATGGCAGAACCGACCGTCCACGTCGCTAAAAGGGCAGCACCGACCGTCCAAGTCGCAAAAAGGGCAGAACCGACCGTCCACGTCGCTAAAAGGGCAGCACCGACCATCCAAGTCGCAAAAATGGCAGAAACGACTGTCCACGTCGCTAAAAGGGCATCACCGACCATCCAAGTCGCAAAAAGGGCAGAACTGACCGTCCAAGTCGCAAAAAGGGCAGAACCGACCGTCCACGTCGCTAAAAGGGCAACACCGACCGTCCAAGTCGCAAAAAGGGCAGAACCGACCGTCCACGTCGCTAAAAGGGCAGAACCGACCGTCCAAGTCGCAAAAAGGGCAGAACCGACCGTCCAAGTCGCAAAAAGGGCAGAACCGACCGTCCACGTCGCTAAAAGGGCAGCACCGACCGTCCAAGTCGCAAAAAGGACAGAACCGACCGTCCAAGTCGCAAAAGGGGCCGCATCGACCGTCCATGTCATAAAAAGGGCAGTGCCAGCTTCCCAAAAGGTGGGAACCGAATCAAGTCGCCTCCATGTGAAAGAAGATCCATCAATTTCATGCACACGACCTACATATGTGGTGTGCATTTATTGATGGGGGGCAATTTGTTGGGGTAAAAATTTACACCCCGGTTGACCATGTCAAAATCAAAGTCAACCCCAAGCCAAGCGGGCCCAAGCCCAGATCCAGTGGGCCCATGCCCGGGTCGAGCCCGAATATGAAGCGGCCGGCCTCCCCCCATGCCAAGATAAAATTTTGTAATAAATAATTTTTTTGTATTTCTTTTATTTTGTTTTATGGATAAATGTAAGAAAAATAGGCATAAAGCCAAATTTTTGTAAAGCACATGGCTTATGTGCAAAAAGAAATGGCACATGAGCCATGGGATAGGCAAAATGCCATTTTGTAAAGCCCAAGGGGCTATGTATAAAGTGTATAGCCTATAAAGGCAAAGATAATACAAAAATCTAACAACTTTTTTCTCTCTCTCAAAATTTTCTTCAGATCTGAGATCTTTTCTCCTTCTTCAAGGTTCCAAAACCTTCCTTTTTCTCATGAATTAAACCAAGAGTTTTACTCTTCTTTTTATAAAACAAATTAGTTTTTCACCACAAAACCCATAAAGGGGAACTCAGATCTTCCATTAGATCTCAAAAAGAAGAGATTTTTAGAAATCACATATCTCTTGATCTTCAAGATCCAGCTAACAGAGGAGGAGGAGGAAGAACATCGTTCACTAAACCAAAAAAAAACACACACACTCAGGAGTCCAACTCCTCTCCGATTTCTCTTCTGAGAAATTTTTTTTAGGCTAAAAGCCTCTTTTTCTCGCCGGCGCTCAAGCGCAGAGCGTCCGCGTGCCGACACGTGGCGCGCAAGCGCTCGAGCGCACGTCGCCCCCGTGCCGACACGTGGCGCGCTTGCGCTCCAGCGCTTGCGCTCCAGCGCAAGCGCTCGAGCGCAAGTCGCCCCCGTGCCGACACGTGGCGTGCTTGCGCTCCAGCGCCCAGCGCTCAAGCGCAGAGCGCCCACGTACCGACACGTGGCACTCTAGCGCCTGAGCGCACAGCACCTAGGCGCACAGCGCCCAAAGTGCTGTCCCTACGCATCCTTTGGATGTCTTTTCCCTTTTTTATATATATACATGTATATCTGTACATATGTATACATATTTACATACACGCATACTCCACGACACTGTCCCTGTTAGAAAAAAATTTCTAACGGGGCGCTGCCCCACACCCCGCACCGCATAAGGGGGCTGCTAGCCCCCTTGACCCCCAACCCGCTATCCGGGTAGCGGGACCCCCATAAAAACTCTGCGTGGCTCCCGATATATTTAAACCCCCCTCCAAAACAAAACACACATACACTGCACATCGAGTTCGCATGACCAGTTTAACCCGTCAATTGGAGGTTCCCTCGCCCTAAAGGCGGGGGGTAATTAACGGCAGCTTAGTCCGCGGCTGCCGGAGATTCGGATCCCCACAATCAATAAACCCCGGCCTACCCTAGGCAGGGGGAATCTGTAGTACGCCTGACAAGCGCGCGCGTATTCCCATCTCAATGGGGTGACGAAAAACACCCTACATATAGAAGCATGGTGTTAGGTGAGAAAATTTGACTTTTGACCCATTTTTTCTCTCTCTCTCTTTTCTCTCTTTCTCATTTTCTGGAACTCTCTGCAGAGAGGCAGCAGCAACATCAGAAATTCATCACCTTTGCATCCCATTCTCACTTTTCTTTGATCTCTACACAAAACCCTACCCAAAATTCCTTTTCCCTTCACAAAAACCATGGAAAAATGACCTTTTGGGGGTGTTTGTTGGCAAGTCTGCACACTTGAGGCAAGGGCTGTGAATTTTGGGGTTTCTTAAGGTCTTTAGAAGGTATTAACTCACCCATAGCACCCTTTTTCCATATCTTGTAATATTTCTATCAAAATATCACCTTTTTGTGCAATTTTAGTGCTATTGAAGGGATTTAGTGATGATATGTTAAAATTAGCATTTTTAGGGCTTGCTTAGCTTGGTAATGGGTTATTAGTGTGGTTTTAGACTTGGTTTTGCTTCAGTTTGCATAAAAATACCCTAAAGTATTGTTTTAGTGCTAAATTGGACTTTTTAACTAGAATTTGGGTTCTGTTGGATCTGCTTGTGCCCCGATTATTTCAGAACAATTCTGTAATTACTGTAGCATGCACATAGGGTATAGAGTACACACACGAAACCCGGGTGCCCAATTACCAAGACAGGCCGCCGAAAAATGCGTTTTGGCCGCAATTTGCGGCCAGATGGGTGAGTTGGGGGTTGGGGTTTGGACCACTGGAGTCTGCTGCTATGTGGAGTATTTTAGTATATATATTTTTATAATATCTTTTTTGTATCAAAATCTGGAGTTGAATACCCTATTTCCCGTATTTTTAAACTTTTGCGACACGCGTGATACGTGTGTGTGGGTTTGGGGTTTCTGCGTATCGCGACGCGTCGGAATGGTTTCAGGCACGTAATCACACGTTTTACGTATCGCGCACACGCGCGCTTGGTTCACGACGCGAGTTACTAGTTTGGCTTTAATGTCGTATTTGTGTGACTTCGAGCTTATGTGTGATATATTGTGTAATTCTAGGTTCGCAGGCGAGTACGACGGACGCCGCGCAGAAGGGGAAACAAGTCGTCGGCTATACCTAGCGCGAGACTACGGTGAGTAGATTTAACATCTACGGGGAAAATCGCCCTTATGGCGTTATGCGTCAGGGCTGATAGGACCTTGTAGCAGCATATTACATTTACATACATTGACTGTTCATGGCTACTATTTTGTACATACCGCATTCCCTGTTATATGTATATAAACTAGAATTGATAGAACACCGCACCATTACTGACGGTTTATGTTGCACGAGCACTATCCTGCATGTTACACACACCGTTAGTAATTGCCATGATACTCACGCTGTAGAATTTCCATGATCATTATGCTGTAGCTCATCTTTTATGTGACTTGACATGATATTCATACTTGATGCATATATCGCATCGCATTGACTTGCATATTGGTTTGGATTACATGTGATTTCTGGATTTGGGAACCGTGGCTATTTCAAAGAGAATATGTAATCATTTAAAAACCCGGTTTCCCTTGATATGATATTTCGGTGCGTCCACCATGTGTTTTCTCAGTGCTAGAGTGATATATGTGAACCCGAATCGAGGAGCTGGATGAGGCCGATTACGGGTACATGGTGGACCCGGTATGGTACCCCGGGGCGAGAATGGTTTCGCTGTGTAGTAGACGGTGAGCCTAGCAGAAAGACTACTACCTAATGGTGATTGGTTGGACCTGGCGGTTATCCGGAGGATACTGACCAGAGTCGATAGATGGATGCAGGATGATCCGTACTGCCGGGACTGAGGGCCGATCCCGCAGACGGAGCCCGTGGACTGACCCGGACTGACGGAGGCCTGATGAATGAGGATTTGCGTGTCGATGCTGGACACGAGTACTTATGATATTTGGGTGCCGATGTTAGGCACTCATGATTCTTAGAGATTTACAGGATTGGAGGGCCGATGAGGGTGCCGGCGCCTGAGCTATTTGGGGGATCTGGGTGCATTGATGGACACCGATTATATATCCCACGTTGACATTCCCTGTAGATATTATATTTCCCATGCTCAGCATTCATTATTGTATCTCATCCTGTAGTTATATTACCTGATAGAGCACTTGCATGATTATTGCACATACTGCTTATCACGCATTGATATCATCTGCTGGCATATGATAGAGTAGCGCAGTACGTGCATGCTCGTGATTACCTTTATATGTTATTTCTATTCACGAGTTGGCAACTCACCCCCATTGTGCCACAGTATTTGCAGGTTGCCCCTCGGAGTAGTCGCGGCAGGCTATTTTCTTACATCTTTTGGCTACAGATACCACTACAGTTGGTGCGTGAGCTGTTTTGCTGTTAGGTGGGTTGTGGTATCTGGTTACTTTTATTGTACACACTTTTATATCTAGTATTCTCCATCTACCATATATGTACTTGACTTAGAGACAGTGTGAGGACGATGATGTATATTATTTGTATTCTGGTGTCGAGCTCGTTGTGAGCCGAATTTACTTATGCAGTTTATTCTATCTGTGATGTTCTCACTTGTTGCTCTTGATCTTCGCTACGGCGTCGTATATTGCTATCTTGGTGATTGTTTACTTAGATTTCTTAACATGTTAGTAAATGCTTCCATTTAAAGCTTAAAACACTCTATACTTTTACTGGTTTGATTTCTGAGTTTTCGGTTCACTTAGTCGCGTTACGCCTGTAGACGTTACGTGGTTAAGTGCCGGTCACGGGCCAAACTTTTGGTCGTGACAAAGTTGGTATCAGAGCCACGTTTTACCTTTCGGAGTGTTCCTAGGATGACCCTGGTATGATAGAGTAGGTAGCTGAAGCAGAGTGGCGTAGCGTGCGTATGTTCCGCGGCATACTCACGACACGGTACTCCGCCAAAGCGACCTTAGGACTTGTTGATTTAAATTCCTTCTTGAGTACATACATTCTTGTGATTCGATTTCTGTATCCTTATCGAATCCTACTTTTCCTTTCAGCCATTATGCCGCCAAAGACTACGAGGGCGCAGAGAGCGGCCGCGAGGGCCGAGATTTGAATTGACTCGTCCGAGACGAGGACTGATCCGGATAGTGCACCGGTTGTGCCCGAGCAGGTTGTTCCTCCCGTGACAGATCAGATTTCCATGTTAGGGGCTGGTATGCAGGAGATGCGCCAGACGGTGGGATCCAGTATGCAGGAGATGCGCCAGATGATGGGATCTCTAGTTGAGACACTTCGAGCGCAGCGACCAGAGGTAGTTCCACCCGTTACAGAGACCGCGGTGGTACCCACAGTATAGGTAGTTGCACCTACAGCTACAGAGGTTATCTCGGTATCGTTATCAGAGTTTATGAGGCTGAAGCCTCCGGTCTTCACAGGCATCGATGCAGCCGAGGACCTACAGTCTTTCATTGATAGGATGGCTCGGATATGTCGTTCCCTCAGATGCGCAGATGCGAGATGGGTTGAGTTCGCGAGCTTTCGCCTGGAAGGTCTTGCGCAGAAATGGTGCGAATCAGTCGAGAAGGGTAGAGCAGCAGGTCTTCCTCCTATGACCTGGACCGAGTTCGTGGCGCTATTCCTTGCCCGCTTTCTTCCCCTGAGTGTCAGAGATGCTAAAGCACGCAGGTTCGAGTCCTTACGTCAGACTCCGGAGATGTCAGTGGCAGAGTATGATGTCCTGTTCAACGAGCTATCAGTTTATGCTTCGTACCTAGTGGCTACTGAGGAGTTGCGAGTCAAGAGATTTGTCCGAGGCTTGCTTACACCACTATTTCTTGGGATCAGCGCACAGCATTATGAGACATATGCAGCAGCTGTGGATGCAGCCCTATTAGTCGAGGAGCGCCTTGCTGAGACTTCGGTAGCCGAAGAGAGTTCGTGCGGATACATCAGCGCAGAGACAGCCATTTCGGCGCCGTGACAGGCACCTTGCAGGTGGCAGAGATTTGGGGAGAGGCTGGTTGTTCAGCTCCTATCCCCAGGAGGGTCAGCGACCATCATCGGGATGTTACCGTTGCGGGAGTTCTTATCCTCGTATGCGAGATTGTCCTGAGATACCCCGAAGGGAGGAGGCAGCACCGCATGTCACATTACCACCTTCACCACCCCAGAGAGCGTTGCCTATTGTACCTACGGTTACTCTACGTCAGACTCATGCACAGAGAGGTCATGGTCGCGAGGGATTTGTTCATAGAGGACGAGGTGATCGAGGCAGAGGACAACCAGCTGCCGGCAGGGGACAGTCAGTCGCAGGTGGAGGACAAGCACGAGTTTTTGCTTTGACGCATCAGGACGCACAGGCGTCCAATGCGGTGGTCTCAAGTATCCTTCCAGTATGTTCGGTTGATCCACACGTGTTATTCGATCCCGGATCCACGCACTCGAATGTATCCACACACTTTGTGCCGAGTTTGGGTAGAGAGTCCAGTTTGCTTGATCAGCCGCTAGTTGTGACAACTCCCGTGGGAGAGTCATTTGTTGCTAGGCACGTGTTCCGATCCTGTACCGTCCGTATTGGCGAGAGAGAGTTGCCTGTCGATTTGATCCTTCTTGAGATGTTGGACTTCGACGTTCTGTTGGGCATGGATTGGTTAGCCACGTGCTATGCTTCTGTGGACTGCTGTCAGAAGACAGTTAGATTTTGTTTTCCCGGCGAGTCGGTTGTTGTTGTGTTGGGGGACCGTGGTGCCACCCCTCACAGTGTGATTTCTTCTTTTCGCGCTGGACAGCTTTTGAGGAAGGGATGTCAGGGATTTCTCGCCTATGTTTGCGATACTAGAGCTACAGAGCTTCCGTTGGATCAGGTTCCGGTTGTTAGCGAGTTCCCTGATGTGTTCCCTGACGAGCTTCCTGGGCTACCGCCCGAGCGTGATATTTCTTTCTGTATTGATTTGGTTCCTGGCACGGGGCCTATTTCTGTACCGCCTTATCAGATAGCCCCGGCGGAACTTAGAGAATTGAAGGGTCAGTTGCAAGATTTGCTGGATAAGAGACTTATTCGAACCAGTGTTTCTCCTTGGGGTGCTCCAGTCCTGTTTTTCAAGAAGAAGGACGGCAGTTTGCGTCTATGTATCGACTACCGCCAGCTGAACAGGGTTACAGTGCGGAACAGATATCCTTTGCCACGTATCGACGATTTGTTCGACCAGTTTCTGGGGGCACGATACTTTTCGAGGATCGATTTGCGATCAGGCTACCATCAGCTGCGGGTTCGACAGGAGGACATTCCTAAGACAGCTTTCCGCACGCGCTACGGCCACTATGAGTTTTTGGTGATGTCGTTCGGACTCACCAACGCGCCAGCAGCATTCATGGACTTGATGAACCGTATTTTCCGGCCGTATCTTGATCTGTTCATCATCGTATTCATTGACGATATTCTGGTGTATTCTCGGAGTAGAGAGGAGCACGAGCAGTACCTGCGGATTACACTGCAGACCTTGAGGGAGCATCAGCTTTTCGCCAAATTCTCCAAGTGTGCTTTCTGGCTGGACAGCGTAGACTTCTTGGGGCACGTGATTACACGAGATGGTATATGTGTAGACCCGAGGAAGATTGAGGCCGTTCGGAGTTGGCCTAGACCCACGTCAGTCATGGAGGTTCGCAGGTTTCTAGGGCTGGCAGGCTACTACAGGCGATTCGTGCAGGAATTCTCCCGTGTTGCTACACCTTTGACCGGGTTGACCCGAAAGGGAGTTCCCTTCGTTTGGACGGAGGAGTGTAAGCACAGTTTTCAGCAGCTACGGGCTCTACTGACTACGACACCAGTATTATCATTGCCTTCAGGATCAGGCGGATTTGTGGTCTATTGTGATGCTTCACGAGTGAGGCTAGGATGCGTATTGATGCAGCATGACAGGGTGATCGCGTATGCTTCGTGGCAATTAAAGAAACATGAACAGAATTACCCCACTCATGATTTGGAGATGGCTGCAGTGGTCTTTGCACTTAAGATCTGGCGACATTACCTATATGGAGAGTCGTGCCAGATATTCACTGATCACAAGAGCTTAAAGTATATATTCCAGCAGTGATGACCGAAGTTCAGAGATCAGGACACAGATGGGACAGGGCAGATTTTCCGAGTTCGTGATCGATGATCAGGGGATACTATGATTTGGGGCTAGACTGTGCGTACCAGATGCTGAGGGATTGCGGCGTGAGATCCTTGAGGAGGCACATCGATCGGTATACAGTGTTCATCCCGGTTCCACCAAGATGTACCATGACATGAGAGATGTTTACTGGTAGGACGGAATGAAGAGAGACATCGCAGATTTTGTGTCGAGATGCCTGACTTGTCAGCAAGTCAAGCCTGAGCACTAGAGGCCCGCGGGAGAGCTACAGCCGTTACCCATTCCGGAGTGGAAATGGGAGCAGATTTCTATGGACTTCATTGTCAGCCTACCCAGGACTAGTCGAGGGTATGACTCCATCTGGGTGATCGTGGATCATTTGACGAAAGCGGCTCACTTCCTACCGGTGAAGACGACTTTCGGATTTGCTCAGTATGCCCAGATTTACATCGACGAGATTATACGACTGCACGGAGTTCCGACATGTATCGTGTCCGACAGAGGCACCCAGTTTACCAGCCGGCTATGGCAGAGACTTCAGGAGGCTTTGGGCACTCGCTTGAGTTTCAGCACTGCATTTCATCCGCAGACCGACGGACAGTCAGAGCGGACTATTCAGACTCTCGAGGACATGCTCAGAGCGTGCGTTTTAGACTTCGGAGGTAGCCGGGATCATTATTTACCCTTAGTAGAGTTCTCCTACAATAACAGCTACCAGGAGACCATTCAGATGGCACCGTTTGAGGCTCTTTATGGGAGGAGATGCAGATCGCCCGCCTGTTAGACGGAGCTCAATGAGAGCGGTATCTTAGGGCCACAGATTATTGAGGAGACGACCGTGAAGATCCAGTTGATTCGCGATAGGATGAGAGCAGCCCAGAGCAGGCAGAGATCTTATGCGGACCGTCGTCGACGCAGACTTGAGTTTTCTGTAGGTGATCATGTTTTCTTGAGGGTCTCCCCAATGAAAGGTGTGATGAGGTTTGGGAAGGAGGGGAAGCTTAGTCCCAGATATGTGGGCCCCTTCGAGATCCTCGAGCGCGTTGGTGCAGTTGCATATCGGTTAGCCCTTCCGCCCAGTTTTCCAGATGTGCACCCCGTATTTCACGTTTCGATGCTCCGCAGATATCTTCATGATCCTTCGCATGCGATTCAGCACCCGACGATCTAGCTTAAGCGTGACCTTTCCTATGCAGAGCAGCAGGTGATCATTTTGGATCAACAAGTGAAGAAATTGAGATCGAAGGACATACCATCAGTCAAGGTAATTTGGCGTGGTCAGAACAGCGAGGAGGTCACTTGGGAGACCGAGAGCGAGATGAGGAAGAGGTATCTCCGTCTTTTTGAAGGTACGTGTAGTTAGATTTTTAAATTCGGGAACCGAATTTCTTTAAGGAGGGTAGATTGTAACACTTTGAAATTCGTTTAGGATATTTTCGCGATAATTAGCGGTTTTGCGTGTTTTTCATAAAAGCCCGAGTATCGTATTTTCCTTCTTGGCTAGGGATAATTATGTTGTGAAGTGTTATATATATATATATATATATATATATATATATATATATTTATGTGTAATTATAGGGTTTACTAATTATATTTAGTCGTGTTACCCTAATTGGGAAATTTCCATTATGTAGTATACACTTGCACACTTAGCATGTTGTGACTTAGGTTTTAAAGTGTAACATGTTAACCCTTTCACATTTTATTATATGGTTCTTTATTCCCACCATTTAATCAAGCCCAAAAACCCTTTTTAAAATTCAAAAATTAATTAGAATATAGAAGCATGGTGTTAGGTAAGAAAATTTAACTTTTGACCCATTTTCTCTCTCTCTCTTTTCTCTCTTTCTCATTTTCTGGAACTCTCTGCAGAGAGGCAGCAGCAACATCAGAAATTCATCACCTTTGCATCCCATTCTCACTTCTCTTTGATCTCTACACAAAACCCTACCCAAAATTCCTTTTCCCTTCACAAAAACCATGGAAAAATGACCTTTTGAGGGAGTTTGTTGGCAAGTCTGCACACTTGAGGCAAGGGCTGGGAATTTTGGGGTTTCTTAAGGTCTTTTGAAGGTATTAACTCACCCATAGCACCCTTTTTCCATATCTTGTAATATTTCTATCAAAATATCACCTTTTTGTGCAATTTTAGTGCTATTGAAGGGATTTAGTGATGATATGTTAAAATTAGCATTTTTAGGGCTTGCTTAGCTTGGTAATGGGTTATTAGTGTGGTTTTAGACTTGGGTTTGCTTCAGTTTGCATAAAAATACCCTAAAGTATTGTTTTAGTGCTAAATTGGACTTTTTAACTAGAATTTGGGTTCTGTTGGATCTGCTTATGCCCCGATTATTTCAGAACAATTATGTAATTACTGTAGCATGCACATAGCGTATAGAGTACACACACGAAACCCGGGAGCCCAATTCCCAAGACAGGCCACTGAAAAATGCGTTTTGGCCGCAAATTGCGGCCAGATGGGTGAGTTGGGGGTTGGGGTTTGGGCCACTGGAGTCTGCTGCTATGTGGAGTATTTTGGTATATATATTTTTATAATATCTTTTCTGTATCAAAATCTGGAGTTGAATACCCTATTTCCGGTATTTTTAAACTTTCGCGACACGCGTGATACGGGTGTGTGGGTTTGGGGTTTCTGCGTATCGCGACGCGTCGGAGTGGTTTTAGGCGCGTAATCACACGTTTTAGCGTATCGCGGACACGCGCGCTTGGTTCACGATGCGAGTTACTAGTTTGGCTTTAATGTCGTGTTTGTGTGACTTCGAGCTTATGTGTGATATATTGTGTAATTCTAGGTTCGCAGGCGAGTACGACGGACGCCGTGCAGAAGGGGAAACAAGTCGTCGGCTATACCTAGCGCGAGACTACGGTGAGTAGATTTAACATCTACGGGGGAAATCGCCTGTATGGCGTTATGCGTCTGGGCTGATAGGACCTTGTAGCAGCATATTACATTTACATACATTGACTGTTCATGACTACTATTTTGTGCATACCGCATTCCCTGTTATATGTATATAAACTAGAATTGATAGAACACTGCACCATTACTAACGGTTTATGTTGCACGAGCACTATCCTGCATGTTACACACACACCGTTAGTAATTGCCATGACACTCACGCTGTAGAATTTCCATGATCATTATGCTGTAGCTCATGTTTTATGTGACTTGACATGATATTCATACTTGATGCATATATCGCATCGCGTTGACTTGCATATTGGTTTGGATTACATGTGATTTCTGGATTTGGGAACCATGGCTATTTCAAAGAGAATATGTAATCATTTAAAAACCCGGTTTCCCTTGATATGATATTTCGGTGCGTCCACCATGTGTTTTCTCGGTGCTAGAGTGATATATGTGAACCCGAATCGAGGAGCTGGATGAGGCTGATTACGGGTAGATGGTGGACCCGGTATGGTACCCCGGGGCGAGAACAGTTTCGCTGTGTAGTAGACGGTGAGCCTGGCAGAGGGACTACTACCTACCGGTGATTGGTTAGACCTAGCGGTTATCCGGAGGATACTGACCAGAGTCGATAGATGGATGCGGGATGATCCGTACTGCCGGGGCTGAGGGCCGATACCGCAGACGGAGCCCGTGGGCTGACCCGGACTGACGGAGGCCCGATGGATGAGGATTTGCGTGTCGATGCTGGACACGAGTACTTATGATATTTGGGTGCCGATATTGGGCACTCGTGATTCTCAGAGATTTACAGGATTGGAAGGCCGATGAGAGTGTCGACGCCTGAGCTATTTGGGGGATCTGGGTGCATTGATGGACACCGATTATATATCCCATGTTGACATTCCGTGTAGATATTATATTTCCCATGCTCAACATTCATTATTGTATCTCATCCTGTAGTTATATTACCCGATAGAGCACTTGCATGATTATTGCATATACTGCTTATCACGCATTGATATCATCTGCTGGCATATGATAGAGTAGCGCAGTACGTGCATGCTCGCGATTACCTTTATATGTTATTTCTATTCACGAGTTGGCAACTCACCCCCGTTGTGCCACAGTATTTGCAGGTTTCCCCTCGGAGTAGTCGCGGCAGGCTGCTTTCTTACATCTTTTGGCTACAGATACCACTACAGTTGGTGCGTGAGCTGTTTTGCTGTTAGGTGGGTTGTGGTATCTGGTTACGTTTATTGTACACACTTTTGTATCTAGTATTCTCCATCTACCATATATGTACTTGACTTAGAGACAGTGTGAGGACGATGATGTATATTATTTGTATTCTGGTGTCGAGCTCGTTGTGAGCCGAATTTACTTATGCAGTTTATTCTATCTGTGATGTTCCCACTTGTTGCTCTTGATCTTCGCTACGGCGTCGTATATTGCTATCTTGGTGATTGTTTACTTAGATTTCTTAACATGTTAGTAAATGCTTCCATTTAAACCTTAAAACACTCTATACTTTTACTGGTTTGATTTCTGGGTTTTCGGTTCACTTAGTCGCGTTACGCCTGTAGACGTTACGTGGTTAAGTGCCGGTCACGGGCCAAACTTTGGGTCGTGACACTAGGAACATTTTAGGATATGCTTATAAACTACACACGTCCCACTAGTATGATCTGTATCATAATCACAGTAGTCAAGCAAATATCCTCAGGGCTTTATCAACATGTACCAAATGAATAAAAGTATGATCAAGTGAACATGTCAAGATAAAGAGTAACCAGATAGCATACTATCATGTCGAGCTAGAAAGTCTCCTGAATATGTATATACATGTAAAAATACATCTACTATCAAATAATGGCCACTAGAGCATACATATATCCAACATATATCTACGGGGGAAGACGGGTGGAAGGCGTATAGCACCCCCGCAAACACTGATATATGATTTATAGTTTGGAAACAAGATATTCTATGACTTAAGGTTATAGTTTATGGTTTAGTATGAAATGATATGATATATAAGGATGTCTCGAATTGATATATAAGGATGTGAATCACGATATATACATATGTAGTTGCAAGAGAATAAGTATGAGATTATAATGGCATATAACGAGGTCGATAAATACGGCATGAGATTTATAAGATGACTTGATGTGAGATATTGATGTGAGATATCAATATGATGAAAAGAGTATACGATGTGATATGATGACTTGGTTTGATATGTCGTTATATGGATGCGAGTCGATATAATATAATTGATACCTTTGACAGTCCCAGGATATGAGATTGATACGGATGTGACGTGAGAGATAGGTATATATATATATATATGTGTGATGTGAATAATGAGTGATATGACATACGAGACGTTAGGTCCGTACCCTCATTGTCATATAGGTTGATAGAATCCCTAATTGTTTAATGTCGTCGTACGATGAATTACCGTACGTGGTGAGTTTTATATGATGATTGATCCAGACCCTTGACTAGAGGATGTCGTACTATGTATTATACTGTACGTGAGGTTGTGAGGCTGGATGCCGATTGATAGATTCACCGACTCGGATATGTTGTAGATACGTATACCTTATAGTATTGTGCTCATGATTTACTTTCTGCTACGTTCAGGATATTCTCATTTGCATTACATATACCTGTGCTAGTATACCTACACAAGTATCGATGATGCGTATGTTACACTTACACAAATTGCCGGCTCACACACTTTCATCATCGATAATTGCTATGTCACTTACATAGTAGAATTGCTACATCATGCTATGATATATTGCTATGCTCACATCATTATACTATGTTGCATGATATGCTTGCTATGTTCACATCACCATACTATGTCGCATGATATACTTGACATGCTCACATTTATGTTCTATGTTTGCATACATCATGCTTTACGATCATATGCATTGAGATGTTGTTTTCCTGAGATTCTGGATTTGAGAACCGTGGTTATATTTCAAAGGAAATTATGTATTGTTTTAAAAACCCGGTTTCTCTTGATATGGTATTTCGAGACGTCCACCATATGTTTTCTCGGTTCTGAGATTGGCATGTGAAACCCAATTCGAGGAGCGGTAGGCACTGTCTGTGGGTACATGGTAGACCCGGTGAGGTACCCGGTGAAAGAAGACTCGTATAGTTAGGCGGTGAGCCTGACAGGGGAGCACTACCTACCGGTGATATTATTTGGATTCGGCGGTTATCCGGAGGATACCGACCGGAGTCGTGAGATGGATATGGGCCGATCCGGACTGATGGAGCCTAAGGGCTGATCCGCAATGACGGAGCCCGAGATTTGAGGATTTTCGTGTCGATGCTGGACACGGGTTTCATGATGTTTCGAGTGTCGTTGTTGGACACTCAGATTCCATGATTTTGATGTTCCGTTGATGGACACACATTGGTTGATATCCTCATATTTATATGCATATGCTTTCATGATATTTAAATGCATGATGTTGTGTGTCATTGATGGACACGTAGATGTTATTCACATGCTTACAGGCATTGATTATATTGTTGGCATATATGAAGATATGGTCACCCTAAATATCATAGTATTACCTTTATGATATAGTTGACCTAGGAATCGTTGTTTTATTCGATTTCTACCTGATGATATTTTCTACTTACGAGTTAGCAACTTACCCCCTTTGTACTACAGTTCTTGCAGGTTTGACCGCATGGATCAGTAGCGGTATCGCTGGCACACAGCTTGCTTTCGAGGGATTTTCTTTGGTAGGTGGGAAATAGTGGATCTTGCCCACTCTTGTATTATTATTCCTGTTGTATCTAGTTAACTCCATCAATTGGAAACTAGTATTTGTATAAGTAGTAAGACTGAGAAATACTTTTGGTTGTGAGACTTAGAGCGATGGGTTATATGTTCACTTGGTGGGTTGATGTCTTGCTTTATTCATTATCCTTTATGTTGATCTACGCCGTTGGGTGTCGTATACTTATATTTCTGACTTGCGTGGTTGTGATTCCGCCAATTGGCGAAGAGCTAGCTCCCGCTTAAGGATGCCTTTTATATTATCATGTATATGTGGTTTTGGATCAAAATATACAAGGGAGGTGCTGCCCAAATTTTTAAAAGACGAAATATGTTTCTCAACTAGTATAATCCACTTGCATTTTCATGTTCCATTATTTATGCATTTAAGAAAACTTTTGATTTCATCATACCTTTATTTCAAAGCTTCACCTCTTTTATTTTCTGAAAATGGTTTAGATTTCTGGGCTTCGGCTTACTTAAGTTATGTTACGCCTTTAGACGTTGCATGATTTAAGTGCCGGTCACGAACTAAATTTCTGATCGTGACAAAAATCATTTTCTCTCACTCACTATTTTGTGTTTTTGATGTTGTGGTATACTCGCTAAGCCTCGTGCTTAGTGTTGATACCCCAGGCTCGGACATACAAACGGTAAGTGAACAAAACGGACTCAATTTGTGTTTTGTGGCGAATATCGAAATTTGATCATTTGTGCTTCGAAACCGCCTTGACAAGTCATGCTTCATGCTGGGATCGATGTAAGGACGGACAACTCATGATCAAGGGAGCGTCGAAGGAATCGTCACGATTCGACCTTCCAAGCCAAAGCCACAACCACTTCTTTCTTATCTTCTTTCTTTGTTTTCTTTGTTTTTGTATTCTTTATTTTAGTGACAAAACCAAACCATTCGTTATTTGTTGAACCTTAAATCACAAAATCCAATACATAATTCCCTGCGGATTAACCCGTACCTGCCGGCTTGCTACAACGCGCCGTGCACTTGCGGTTTATAAATTTTAAAATGAGAACGATCTCGCGTGCGCATTCCGTTCCATAAAATCATATCCGTTTCCAAACATACGCGTTTGCGCACGCGGGTGAATTCCCAATATGTTTTTGGCGCCGTTGTCGGGGAGTTGGTAGTATTGGGTATTGTTATTTCTAGTTCTTACTAACAAAACTTACTTTTAACTCGATTTTTTTCAAAACTAACAAAACAAAAAAAAATCTAATTTGTTCTCTGTCCTTAAAACATACTAGCACTCTGTGATTCAACTAAGAAATCAAGTTATACGATTGGAATACTAATATAACCTAGAAAAGCCACACAAAATTCAAGCACAACCACACTTCATTTGGCCGGCGACATCAATAGAAAATCCGAGCTCGCCGGCCCAATGAGGGTGTTTTTGATTTTTTCTTTTTGTCTGATCTCTGGTGTGTTGTCAGTGCTCTAGTGGTTTTGTTTGATTTTTATAATTTTGAGTGTGCAGGAATTAGGGCATATATATCCTTTTTTGACACTAAATATCGTATTTTCCGACATTTCAGGTTTTTTACGGAATTATGACCAGCGATCGTGCGGAGCGAGGCTCAAACTCAATTTCAAGACGTTAGTGAAATATAGTGCCAAAGATCCGAGTAGTTTGACCTGCGCAAGCGAACAATCAAAGACTCGGATCACTTTCAAAGGGTTTTCTTTAACCAAATCACATTGGTACGTATTTCCTAACACATTCCTCTTGAATCTGACGCATTCCATTATTCTATCTTCTGCAGGATTCTTCGCATAAGCTTGCCACCAATTGAACAGAGAACTAACCGTATTTGTTGCAGCGCTTAAACTTAAACAGAAAAAGAATTGCTTGATTGCTTAATTTTTTGAATTCTTTTATTGATTGCGCATTTTCATCTTAAATACGGATTTAAGGGCAAAAAGACCAAACAAGATACGGTAAAGGATTTCATCACCTTTCTCCGTAGCCCACAAATCACAGAACTACATTCTTGCATACCCACGGTAATTTATAATCAACTAGAAGTTTGAATCTAAGGACTTCGCGCTCATTAGGAGAAGCTAATTTTATTTAGAACACCGCGTAACGATATATCGTTCACGGGGTGTCTAGGCAAGTGTTCAAGAGAAAGGGTTATCTAATTAAGGAACTTAGCGAATGTGTTGGAAAACCTCCCCTTATCTCTTGCACTTACCTGGCTTCATAATTCGTATATCTTGAGCCCGTTTCTCGACACAGTTCTATTTCAACAATCAGGTTCTTGAGCAGATCTTGTTGACTTAGCATAACATAACTGTTAGGGGTGTGATATTCTTTGTTTTTGTGATATTTATAAATTCTTGTTAATATGGGTGATATACGAATTAATTCAATTTTTCATGATTCTCGTTCTTTTGTTTATACTCAATCCCAATTCACTTGTTCAAATTTCCAAAATTCTTCCCACGTTCATGACAACTGTCTTTTCTTAGGGGGTGACCAACTGTCTCAAAGTTTTGCTAATGGTCACCCACCTAACACTCTTGAACCCAGTCCCACTTCAATTAGAGATCTAATGATTGAAGATTTAGAGAAAGAGGTCGACAGATTGACTGCTTTAGTATCACCACCATCACAACCCTCCTTACCTGAAACAACTGACACATCGTTAGGGTATAATAGTGAGATGGATGCTAGGTTGACCACTTTAGGGAAGGGTATTGAAGTAATGACTGCGGTCGAGAATCAATCAGCTTCTACGCTAGCCCTGTGCATACAGCAGTCTGAGCAATTGTTTCTTGCTCAAGCTCAATCATTGGCTAGAATAGAGGAACACGTGAAACATTTAGCTGTGAGGATTCTAGGGAGTGAAAATAGTCAATTAGAACCCAATAGTGTTAATTTCTGTCATCTAGGAAGTTACCCAAGTGAGATAAACGATCAATTAAATTTTGATGATTTCATAGATGACGATGCAATTGAATTGACTGAGTGTTACCAGGACACACAAGAAAACCCTCCGAGGCAGACCGATGATTTTTGTAATCCAATTTTAAATGAGAGACCTTGTGAATTTGACGGGTATGGTTTGGATAGAGTATTTGAAGAGATCAATGATCGGGAACCCATAATTTTTGTATCACCTAATGATATTGTTTCGGAAGAAACGTTAGTGTGGGAACCTACTTTTTTAGATGTCAAGAACCTACCCATTTATGAATGTGATGAGGGAGAAATTGTATTGGGACAGTCTGTGAGGTATAATGATATAAATAGGATTGTGAAAAATCACAGGGATGAAGACAGCATTGAAAAATATTCTTTCATGTCGATTTTTGAGGAAATTTTTGCGGATGAACTTGATATTTTTGATGAGTTTGAGTCAGGATCAATTTGGGAACATCCTAAGAACCTTTCTTTTGCCGAACTTTTTGTGGATGAACTCCAGTTTTTAAATGAACCTGGCTTCGGAACTCAACATGTGCTTTATGAACATTCAATTCATTGAGGAAACAATTCTTTGACCTCTTCAAAACTTCATTTTCATCTTCAGCGTCTTCCGATCCCTACTTTTACACGCTCATGCCCTTCACTAACATCTAACTTATACCTTTTCTTTTTCTTTTTTCTTTGTATATACATATTCTTTTATCAGTCATTGCACTATATAGACAAAATCTTTAAATGGCTGGTATTAATTTCTGGACTAACCCAATCTTTTAACATGTAAATGTTGTAATTAATCTTAGGTCTTTTCTTTTTCTTTAAATAAAATTCTCACCTTGAATTCTAAGTCTAGCTACCTGAGACGGGGGCAACGATGAGGACATCGTAAAACTCAGGTTTGGGGGTGAGCACTGTGTTTTTTTTGCTGCATCATGTGTATATTCTGCATTGCATACATATTAAAAAAAACCATAAAAATTGAAAAAATTTCCTAAAAATATAAAAACTCTGTCATGTTAGCTAGCGGGGGAACTTAGATTCGAAGTCTGACGGTTCGGTTGATAAGTTAGAAATAACTAAATTCGTTTTGTGAGACCGACGACCCGAAAAATAACCCTCCTTTGTGTTTAACATTAGCTGATATACGTCTTTTATAACACTTTATACGTGTCGTAGGTTTTTGAGAATTTAATGAAGGTCTAACATGTCTCAAACTTTTGAAAAATGATAAAACATGTTTAGGATCAAACAGATTTGTTCTGAGTTAAGTAATATCAAAAATAGTTCATAAAATAAGATGAATATGAAGGATATGATTGAGATTTTAATAGAAGCTATAAGTCTAAAAAATAACTCATCTGGAACCTTGTTGGAGTAATTATACACCTTATCCGCATGTAACGTCTTCGGATTTAAAAGAAATGCTGGCTATATCTCCGTTTTCACCGAGTTCAGAATATTTTAAAATAAAACAAGTTTTTTGTTTTGTGTCCTTGGTAACTTGGGTAATTAAGTTCTTGGGGTGTCTCCACACCTAATACTGTGAAACCATCTGGTTTGGGAGTTATTGACCCAAACTCGCTAAGTTTCCAATCGCCAAATAAAGCAAGCTAAGCAAGTGTTCTCTCCGAGTTAAAATTTCTCACGGTTCTTTGTGGGAGAATAATCTTAGCGGAGACGAGTTTTCTATTAAAACAGTTTTTTCGTGGAGATATGAAGGGATATTTATATAAGACGTTTTGCACGATAACGAAAGGTTTGTATGAACAACAGGTGAAAGGTAGAGCTGAAAAATAAAACTTAGGTTCTTTGTTAAAAATGATATATATTCTGACTTGAAACCTAACTTGCGAACAAAAACTTAAGAAAATCTTAACTTCTTTAAAACTCGTGTGATCCTTCAGAAGTTTATCCTGGTCTGTAATTATGACATAATGACCCTAATCAAAGTTCCTAAAAACTTATGGACACTATCTGCACAATCACGTTAAGACGCATATGAGCTTATGTTAAACAAATTGTGAGGAATGAAAAATAGGGTTTGATGTTTCTAAATTAGGGTGATATAACTACTAGCTTTGATCACTAACCTTAAGATTAGAATCAACAGTTTTCGCGCAACGCTGACTTGACTGGATTTTGTGGGTGTAATCTGTTGAAAACCCTCAGGAGATAACACTCCTCCTACTAGGGACACCTAGAGGTTTAATGGTTTGTTACACATTCTCAGTGCAATCGCGTTCCCTGCGAAAGTGAGGCTAGGATTTTTTGTTTTGCTCGGGACGAGCAAAAGACGAGCAAAAGATAAGTTTAGGGGTATTTGTTCATCTTAGAAAACTGCATTTTAATACCGCTCATTCATTATCTATTTTGTTATATATCGATGCTATTAACCAGTGTCTGCTCAGTAATTACAGATTACAGGTATTCGTGATTAAATACTGGAAACACACTCAATATCACGGATATAGCGTTTGGGAGCCGACAATGCAATCAGAACAAAGAACCAACCGATATCCAAAGAGCTCTTTTGCAATAAACAAGTGTGCACACAATTTTTGGTCCAACACAATACATGTGTGACGCTAGCTCTTTAACATGGACCATATGGGGGCTGCCCTTGCACAATTTATGCAAGTAGGCACATGTGTGGTGTGATGGGCAATAAATGCTAAAAAGTTTTGATGTGATGCATTGCTTCAAGTTCCCTCCAAATCTCTGAATGCAAACCAGGTTATTTTAGACAAATCAAACAGCACCAGGATGATATTGGAGTAGACACAAAACCACCACATCAACCCAAGCCTCTAAGCTCGGATTTTGGCCGGCCACACACTCATGAAACCCGAGCTCTCCGACCCCGCTTGCCCTATTTGTCCGCATCTTTTCTCTGTCCCTTTCTTGCAGTCACATCACCTTATTTCTATTATTTGTTTAATCTTTTTGGTGTCTATAAAAGCCAGATCAGTGAGCAAGGGAAGGGGTCTACTAGAATGCATACATTTTGATAGTTTCATTTGTTTTTGGTTTAGGCTTGAGAGTGAGTGGGATATCACTTGGTTTCTTCTTCTTCTTCCCTCTTGAAGTTTTCTCTTGAGAGCTTCATTATGAAAGTTGAATGAGTTACCAATATCTTGTACCTAACTTCTTCAAGTGTTAATAATATTTGTGTTTCTTTGTTTACTTTTTTCTTTTCTTTAATTGCTTATTTTTTTCATCATGCTTAACTAATATCTTTGATTGTAGTTATGGTAAAGAAGTGAGATGAAAGGCTTTGCCTCCTCCTCCTCTTGTTAATGTTTAATGTGCTTTAATATGATTATAAACTTAGTATTGTAACTTGGAAGGGTTGATATGGTATGTCAATTCCATGGTTACTTTGTAACCTCATCACATACCATATTCTTCCCCACAAACCCCATCTTGCAAGCCTAAGATTAGAATCAATTTTATGTTAAGTTTGCTAAGTTTGGATATGGTATTTTATGATTGAGTGACTTAAAAAATCTCTTGGTTTCATATACCATATACCTTCAAAAACACTTAGCAAACTCAACACTAAAATCATTTGCTCTCACTCACTACTTTGTGTTTTTGATGTTGTAGTATGCTTGCTAACCCTCGTGTTTAGTGTTGATACCCAAAACTCGGACATACAAACGGTAAGTAAACAAAACGGACTCGATTCGTGTTTTGCAGTGAATATCGGAATTTGATGATTTGTGCTTCGCAACCGTCTTAACAAGTCATGCTTCATGCCGGGATCGACGTAAGGACGGACAACTCATGATCAAGGGAGCGTCGAAGGAATCGCCGCGATTCGACCTTCCGAGCCAAATCCACAACCACTTCTTTCTTATCTTCTTTCTTTATTTTCTTTGTTTTCGTATTCTTTATTTTAGTGACAAAACCAAACCATTCGTTATTTGTTGAAGCTTAAATCACAAGACCCAATACACAATTCTCTGTGGATTGACCCGTATTTGCCTACTTGCTACAACATGTCGTGCACTTGCGGTTTATAAATTTTAAAACGAGAACGATCTCGCGTTCGCATTCCGTTTCCTTAAAATCATATTTGTTTCCAAACATACGCGTTTGCGCACGCGGGTGAATTCCCAACACCATGCCATAAATATCTCCATTTTCCACCTCATTAATCTATTTTCCAAAATAGATAAATCTAATAATGAGGTGTCCCCTTCTAGAAGCATCTCTTATAAAATTACAAGAATTCCCTCACCGTATATACATACATGTATTCGTACTGTAAAAATACGAATACAATGAGATAATTATAATCCAATAATATAATGAGGTTAATGGAGGAAAGGTGCCATATGAGGGAATTTCCTCCTATGGCATCGAAAAAATACATGTTCCATGATTTTTTTCAACGATCGACATACATCACTTCCATCTTTATCATTTAAGATGTGGATACACCAAATTTGATGTGATTATACTATTTTCTCACCGTTGATTTAGTTGGTGCAAAATTAATGGTTTACCGATAATAAAACTTTTTACATTGCTAATTCAAATGTGAAAAAGTGGTGGAATCACATGAAATTTGGTGTATGTACATCTTAGATGATAATGATGATAATGATGGGTGCCGATCATTGGAAAAAAATTGTGGAGGTTGTATTTTTCTATGCCATAGGAGGAAATTCTCTCCTATGGCCTCTTTCCTCCATTATTCTCTAATATAATACTAGAATCTGTCTTAAACCAAAACTCACTAATATTATCCGTACGAACAGCATCCGTATAGCCAGTACACATATATGATCGGAACCCTGCATGTAAAACCATACGGCCTCTACATCATTTCGCTTGAATCAGGCAAACCCTCTGTGTGGGACTCTAAACACTCGACAGTACCCTGGCAGTAGGTTTAACCACATGTACGTCAGCGGCACTAGCTGTACGTAACGGCTACCCAGGTATCTGTCGAAAAGAAGGCCGACGAGCGAACTCATCTGAACTCCTACTGAGCCTATCCGTGACAATCTCCGTACAGTCCGGTCTGTTCGTCTAATTGTATCGCATATCTGGCCTAAGGGGTATGGTAAACGTCAGACCCCTAATACCACAATAAGTCGTGTCGGTGTAGAGCCCAATACACCCTGAGAAACTACTGATGTACCTACCAGTAAATCTCACTTGCCCTGACCAGGGACTTTGTGTATTGGCTATCCGAACACAGCGCGATATCAACTTCCAATACCGGGAGAGATGAGTCCTTCCTATCCACTACTGCCTCTAAGTGCTTCGGGACTGTACCCAACCACTACCTGTTTGCATGACTCATTTGATTCGTGGTAGGGTAGTAATCTAAGTACAGTGGGAACACACTCGAGATGAATAGTGATGTCAAGTCGACGGACTAAATTCTACTCATGTCACCCGGGAACTATTAACTAACGATAGGTGTAATACCAACCAGCAGTTCCTATCGAGTCTGTCCGGTGTAACTCTTAACCCAATGAGCACCCGTATACTATCTCTGGTATGGCATACCAATGGCTGCGGGATAGGCTATCTCCCCTGACTGGGATGAGAAGCGTATACTCTAGTCTATTCTGGTGTATCGATGCCCTGTCTCGATAATCCTATGACTAGGGACAAGTATAAGGATGTGCTTATAGACTACACAGCACCCACTAGTATGACTGCCATCATAACGCTGGTAGTCAAGCAAAGATCCTAAGGGCTCTATTAATATGTATTAGCGATATGCTAAAAGAAACATATACACATATTAAGATAGAATTAAACCAGATAGCATACCATCATATTGAGCAAGACTGTTATTATATCTGTGTATATCCCAAACTTCCAAAATGTAATATACAATTCAGTACTATACAATAATGGCCTCTACGGCATATATCATTAACAATCACGCACTTGCACTAAGGCCATGTATTGGCATATCGCATGTTAGTTATATGTATGCCCTAGAAGCCATTATTGTACATGTGATGTATATTATAGTGGATGCTTGGACATATATAAAGAGGAATTTCTTGCTCGACATGATAGTATTCTATCCGGTTGCTTTTTATCTTAACATGTATACTTGTCTCTTGATACTGTCTCATGGTTACATGTTGGTAAAGCCCCTAGGATGTGAACTTGACTACCAGGATTATGATGCAGATCATACTAATGGGGCCATGGTAGTCCATAAGTTCATCCTTTAATGTTCCTAGTCATGGGTGTATCGGGACAGGGCGTTGATATACCAGGGTAGACTAGCGTATACGCTTCTCGACCCATGAGATGGGAGATGGATGATCCCGTATCCATTGGTGTTTGATATAAGAGATCGTATACGGGTGCTCAGTAGAGACTGGGTACACGGGACGGACTCGTCGAGAACTCCTAGATGGTATTATACCTGACGACAGATAGCAGTTCTCTGGTGACATTGGTACAGGTTAGTCTGTAGACCCGAGATCGTCATAGAGTCTTGTGTGATTCCCACTGTGCTTTGATTTCCACCTTACCACGTTTAAGAGGACGTGCAAAACGGTGGTTTTGGGGTACAGTCCTGAGTCACATGGAGGCAATGAGTGATAGGAGGGGATTTCGTCTCTCCCGGTATTGGGGGTAGATATCATGTTGTGCTCGATTGGCTATAACTGGAAGTCTCTGTCCAGGGCTGATTTGGAGATTTACTGGTAAGTGTTATCAATAGTTTCTCGACCCGTTATGAGCCTCGTACCGGCATGACTTATCAAGTTATTGGGGTCTGACGTTTACCTCCCCTAGACTGGATATGCGACATCTAACACGAAGAGCCCGGACTGTACAATAGTGTTACTAACAGGCTTTTGCAGGAGAAAGAGAAGGCTTGCTTGTAGGTCTTCTGATCGCTCAATACCCGGGTAGTCGTTACGTTCATCTAGTACAGCTAACGGCTTGTGGGTGCTTAATGTGATCATCACCTACTGCCGGCGTATTGACGAGTCTTTAGAGTCCTACACAGAGGTTTCACTGGCCCAGGCAAAACGATGTAGGAGCGCATATGTGATATGTGCGGGACCGAGAATAATACGAGTATGTGATACTGTATTCTATTCTCGTGATTTATTCGTATCAGTCGGTTATATGTGATATAGCCGGGTTATCGAATCAAGTGTTGATTCGATAAGTTGATACATATAATATTGGTCGATTGTATGAGATATAGCCGGATTATTAAATCTAGCGTTGATTTGATAATCTAGTGTATAATTGTATATGTGATATACTAGTTTACATTAACTAATAATAGCTCACTTAAACATTTATTTTTCTCATATGTGCACACTTAATATATATGTGATATATATTAATTGTGTTTTATTTATGTGCCATGGTTGGTGATACAAGCAATATGGGTGTATGAGACTTACACCATGATAATGATAATGTAGGGTTTATTTATTTATAGTAATTCATTTATTAGTTGGAAATTTATCACATGGCATGAACCTTTGAGAAGCTTGGAGATCCATTGACTTAGTCCACTAGTTTTGTCTTACACTAGATATTTGTTAACCCAACCAATATCTAAACTCATGGTTAAGTCTCTACATGAGTATTATTAGATATTTTCTCATCCATGCTTGCCATTCACTCTCTCATCCATTATTTGCTTCTTCTTCCTCAAGCTCAAGAAAGAGTTCACTAGGTTTTGTGAGAGAGCTTAATATTAATGAGAAAATCAATTCTAAAGTTAGCAAAAATCCTACTTCATCATCCTCTACTAGATTAGCACTTTAGCATAGGGCGTTAGCTTCACTAATCTCACATTAGTGAAGAGCTAGCTTTGGTTTGTGTCTTCTCGACGTAGATCATCTTCGGTTTCGAAGACTTCAAGCAAGTATGCACCACTCATCTTGTGGAGCCTCTCAAGGGTCCGGGAGTTCAATGATCGCAGCGAAGGGACTACTACATGGAGATAATGAAATGAAGTATCATTCTACAAAGGTTTTATTCCTAGTTCATTTAGTTGTAAAGTAGTTTAAATATTGTTTCGTATGATTCTCTAGTTAAAGTTCCTAGGTTAGAGTTCTTTAGCATGACAAAAATTTGAAAATGGCATGGACGATACCTCCCGAAACCTTGCTGTCATGCATAGGAACCCTACAGTGGTATCAGAGCCTAGCTAGAGAATTAGACGGATTGTGTAGGATTACGAAACAGAAACAACTCCGAAACTTGAAATAAGATTACCTAGTTTCTGTCGATTTTAAAATGTGCTCTAAAATTTTTTTAAACAACTGCAGAATGTTGTATAAGATGCACCATGAACACAGTGCGAAATTTAACCCCAACGCTCGGAATTTGGCTGGCCACAGAGCCAAGAAAACCGGCCTGCTTAGTTTTGGTGTGGAGTTAAGGGTTTAAATTTGCACTGTGTTCCAGTCTCTGGGTTTTTGTGTTTCAGGTGTTGTTTGGTTTTACTAAATTTGCATGTGATGTTAACTTTCTACAAAGGCAACTCGGAGTGTTTCGTAGTCGTAATTCTAACAGTTTTTCGGGTTATTTTAGACGGTGTTAAAAAGTTCGAACGGATATCAAATACCCACTTTAACCCTCGCCGAAAATTTTTCCAAGAGTTGGATTTTTTCCGAGTTAAAGAACATTCAAACATCATGCAAGTAATGCGATGGACCCTCTAGAAGAACGAAAACCTAACTCAATTCTGTAACCGTAAGAACTGCTGTCAAACCCTAGGGTTTGCGGTAGTTCCGTGGTGCCATTGGTGAGGCAAGGGTTGACCCTTCTACGGTTGGTCCATTGATACTATGGCATGTGCTAAATATTTTTAAACTGCGCTCAAGTGTTGAGCTTTTTGGAAAATTTTGGGTGTTTGTTGATTCGATCGGAATGTTTAACATCGTCTACCTTTTTCTGAAATATGATACAATATGTGGAATTCATAAAGTTGGGCATGAATCCGAAGTATGTGATATTTCGGGTTTAAGATGTCTAAGGTGATTGTGGATTCCAAATATTGTAATTTGACATTTTCTTTTCTGCGACCGTAAGTGTAATATGTGGTGTATCGCCGGTTTCGTTACTATATGTCAACGACAATTGGGATACGCATATTTACTTACGTCAATGATATGTGATGTTATGTGTTGCTATGATATGTTATATTGGATCGTCGCTTTTTGAATAGCCGGGGGTTTTATTTGAGATGGGAGTTTTTATTTTCATTCATGTAAAATTCATTGTATGTAATATTCTTTTATTGGGGCACTGATTGAAAGAGAGATTTTTAGATCAAAGAATTATTTAACCGCAATCAAGAACGGCGTCGCTTGGTAGCTAGCCGGTGAGTACGGGTCAGTCCACAGGGATTTTGTGTATTCTCTAATTGTTCTAACGAGTTAATTCCGATTGTTGTCGAATCGATTATCACTAAAAACCTAATTACCTAAACTAGGGCAAATAATTAAAAGTTATAACTAGGGCAGATAAATAAAATCTATACTAGGGCAGGAAAATAAATCTATACTAGGGCAGGAAAATAAATTTAACTAGGGAAAGATAAAGAGAACTTACTCTAATTTTTATTTGATGCACTCTTCATACATTACAGAAATTTACAGATCTGAATTTTGATAAAATGAAATGAGGCACAAGAAGAAGCATGACCTAATAAAAGATTTAGGGTTCCTATTTATAGAGGATAGAAATCCTAGGGTTACAATCGACTCGCATATCTGCTATTACAAAAATACCCTCAGGAAGACTAGTCAACGCGCCGCCAGACATTATGGAAAATTTTCCACCGACACGGGTAATACACGGCCGCGGAACCGCGGCCATAGGCCAGGTTTGGCCGCGGTTCCGCGGCCAAATGGAGAGAGTTTTTGCTGAATTTTTCTGGTCCTCTTCTGGTTGACTTTTTCTTCCTGTTTCTTCAGTTGGTTCTTCAGAATTTCTTCTCGTTCTCTTCCAGATCTCCACAGTGAATAATTGTAGAGGACTTTTTACCGTTACTTCGTGACGAAGTCTTGAACCTTGCACTGCCTTTGTTCTTTGTGAAATCGTCCATTGATCTTCGTTAGTCTTTAAACAGTATGCTTGATCAAGATTCTTTCATTTGTTAGTCGTAGTCGCACTTTGTATCGTCTTTTTATCTTTTTCACTGTTTTTGTTCCGAGAACCTGTAACCTGCAACTATGTAGCAGATATGGGTCAAAAGCACCTGTTTATTTGTAAAAAGACTAAGAATGGGGAATATAATAATGCAACATTATGGTATGAACAAATACCCCCAAACTTATCTTTTGCTCGTCCTCGAGCAAACCTAGTTTTATTCTCGAAAAAAGTCCTAGCCTCACTTTCGTAGGGAAACACGATTGCACTGAGCTCGTGCAACAAGCCATTAAACCTCTAGGTGTCCCTAGTAGGAGGAGTGTTGTCTCCTGAGGGTTTTCAGTGGATACTACCCACAAAATCCTATCAATTAGGCCCATTAACTTTTATTTTCCAATTAGGATTTCTAATTAAGAACTCTATTATCTTCGACTCACAAATTATCCACCCGTATTTTTTTCACGCTTCCTTATTGTTTAACTTAAGATTATATATGTTCTGTAGACTTACTTAGCTTTTGGCATCTTTTAAGTTTTCCTTCTAGGGTTCTATCTCAACTTAGGAATTGTTATCATCTCTATTAAAGATACAAGTCCTATTCTTCATTCCTATCTCTTATCTAAACCCCAATCATATACCCCTACGTGTGTGTATATATAACCCCTACACTTGGAAATTCAAATCAAGCTATTATAGTCTTGTCCATCATCCAAAGCACTTCTTAATTGGTGAATTTTTAGGTGAAATTGCTCACACATTCTTCATGTGACCGTTAATACTTCTTGAGGTACCAACGACCAATTACAAAATATGCTTGCACATTAATGCGAAATTCCTAGTCTTGTAATACCTAAAGCTTATAGCAGTGACTCCCAAACCAGTTAGTCTAAGCACTAGGTGATGAAGTACCCTCGCTAAATTTTTTTTTCCATTAATGCAACCTTACGTAATTACAAAAAAACAGTGTTCATTTTTTTTTATCTCTTTATTCACACTTGTATTTTTTTTATTTTTCCTTCATACTAAGGACTTTAGACAAGAGCATTTCAAGGTCTCTTCTACTATTCCAAGTTTCAAGGTTCGTGTTTGTGCAATTTGTAGGATATATATTTTCAGAATTTAGACTTAAGCTTATGAATTATTTTTCAAACTTATATTTTAATAAAGATATCAATACTTTTCCCTTGTTTTAACTTAGCCCAAGAAGTGAACTCAAAATTTGCCTATTTCTAAATAAACTACAAAGACATATACATTCTACCGTTAAATTTTAAGAAAGGTAATTTTTAGGGTTTTTAATTTACTAAGTCTAAGATCTAGTTGTTCCTAGCTAGTTAACCTATTTGGCAAACTCTAGTCAATTAAGGCCAAAATTGAATACTTTAATTTTTATAATTTTTAAAATTTTCAATTTTTATGGGTTTTAAAATAAGTATGCAAATGCAAAAATATACACATGAATGCGAAGGAAAACTTACCGAGCACACCCCCAAACTTAAACTTGACAGTGTCCTCACTGTCACGCTACACCAAGAGAGTGAAAATTGTCGGCACTCCCCTGTTTATTTATTTATATTTTTTTTATATTTTTTATTGTTAACAGAAAAAAAAAAAAGAAAAAAAATATATATATACATATATACAGCAAGGTCCTCCCCACACTATACGAGGCCTTGAACAGGCCAAAGATTAGCACCAACCATTCAAAAAATTTATCATGATAATGGTAGGGCTGGTGAAAGAATGGAGTGTAGAGAAAAGAAATGAGAAGCACACGAGACCGTATGGGAAGAAAGGTAGAATATGGTCTCGATGGAGGAGAAGAATGGCGGGAAAGAAAGGTAGTACGAACTTGAGGGTGTAAATTGAGTGAATAAATTAGCACAAGTTGTGATGACCGATGTGTTAAAAGCGATTGTGCTAATCTATCAATCTGTCGAGAAATGGGGTCGAATCCCTCATGATTCGCAAGAAAACATGGGTACGTTGAACTTGGTAAACCAAACATTGAATATGGAAGCACAACGGATTCTTGTGCGGTCAAAGCGATGGAAAAGAGGCGGGGTGATTTAGGAAGTATAACAGTTAAAGGTTCAGGAGGATGAATTGGAAAATCCGACTCATCAAACAAAAATGGTTCATCCTCAATACTATCCTCAATACTCTCCTCAATACTATCCTCATAATTCTCCTCAAAAATTATCTCATCCATGCAATAATCATTAACATCAAGACGCATATGAAGTTCGGGAGAAACATTTAATGACTCGGGATGATGAATTGGAGAGAAAATTTCAGTAAAATCTACGGATTCATCATCCAAAATATTCCCGGCGTCAATATCCTCAATCAAGTGAAAATTAATTCTCTCAGACACCTCATCAAAAGAATGGATATCAATTAATTTAGGTTCTAGAGTGGAGGTGTAGAGGTCAAAAGGATTGGTGATGGTTTCACTTGAAAAGGGCTCTTCACAATCAGGTAAATCAAACACTACAAAGTCGCACAACTCATTACACGTTTATCTTTAACTGGTGAATCATTTGGTATACTTGATAGATATTCAAAACCGGAGTTGTGGGATTCAATTAGTGATGGGTAGATTTGATTTGGAAGGGTGTATAGCTCACTTTCACCACTCAAATTCTCACTCTGTCCAACCGCCACATCATACATTGGAATTTTTGGAGCTAGTTGGAAACTAACTACCGGGTCACTAGGTTGCATAAGGGCGGCCATGGACGCATCCACATTCCTCATCATTTGATTTGTCGCTACCATATAGGCTTCTAACGACTGTTCCAGACTAGACATGGGTTGTGAAGGGGTTTCAGTAAAAGATTCAAAATTGCTTAGATTTTGGAAACTCCCAAATGGCTGTGTAGAAGCAATGTCTAGGGAAGGTGCGAAAGTTGGGTAGGACTGGTAGGAATTGAATGGTTAGACAGGAGTAGGATCAACATTTGGATAAAAAGGTGAATGGACTTGTTGATCCAAAGAACTCGAAGTGTTGAAAGGAGTGAAAGATCGGTTACGAAATTGTTCAATGTGTTCAGCAATAGACATGGGTTTCGGAGTTACAACAGGACTCTCAAAAGGGGTATCAACGTAAGAAGGTTATGAAGGTTGAAACGGTTGATACAAAGTGGATTGAGGTGTCGAACTGTTTCTCCTAGACGCTTCTATTCGATCTTTCAAAGAAATTTTGGGCATGGAGGGGTCGTCCGTAATTCGACCAAAACAATTCGCGTAAGAAGCAATGTTTGGTTGAGGGTGCCAAAGTTCGGCAAGAGTTTTGTGAGGTGGGGTACCCATGGTGTAAGAAAGCAGAAGAAAAAGAAAGTGGGTGGAAGTGGGAAGAAGTGGGGTTCAATGGACTTCTTTGCGATAAGTTGCAAGTTTTTGTAAAAAAAATTCTTTTTTTTGTGTTTTTTTATTTATAAGGAGATTTTTGCAAAAAGATTTTCGATAAAAAGGCTTAGACACACGTTCAATCAACCACAAATGCACAATCAGGCCTAGATCTAGGGTTACCTAGGTCAGCTAGACAGCTCCTGATTGTTCCAAAGGGTAAGAAGTAGGACCTCAAACCGCCTCTTCACCGCCAATTATGGCCAGGTAAGTGCCAGGTGAGTGGGAGGCTCTCCACTACAAAAGTAGTGGCCCTAATTAAGTAACCACTCGTCTTAGACACACTTGCCTAGACACCACAAAGTCAGGTTAGGATAAACGGTCGATGCCTACAACTAGTCCTCTGTCCTATTGAGCGCGAAGTCGTTAGGGCTGAGTCTAATCTTTTTTAATTAAATGATGGTTAATGCAATATGCCTTATGTGATTTCTGGGGTCCTGAGAAGGGTGATGAAATCCCCACCCAATCTGGATTGGTGTCAAGCCCCTTAAAGTCAATTTAAAGTATGCAAAGCAGTAAACACAATCACATGCAAAAAAAAAAAAAAATTTTTAAACGCGGCGCAATGAATCTTGCGCAAGATCAAGTTATTGGAGAAGGGAAGAAGATTTTTTTTTGCGCAAAGAATTCTGCAGGATTTTTTTTTTTACAGAAAACTTACAGAGGAATTTTAGGATGATGACGTCACTTTCTTGACGCAGTTCCGCCGCCAATACTGCTTCCCGCCGCGGTTCCGCGGCCGTTTTTTTTTTGTGCCGCCACGGTTCCGCCGCTAAAACGTGCTTCTCGCCGCGGTTCCGCGGTCTTCTATGCGGTTCGGTTCCCGAGATTTTTTCTGTTCTTCTGTTTTGATTCTCCCCTATTATTCAGATTTACTGTTTTCTGTTTCGCTCTCTGGATTTTTCCAGATCTGAACTCGTTCATCGGTTCTGCAAAATTCAAACGAAAAATACCGTTCACAAAATAACAAGATGATAAATTTTTATATTTTTTTTTATTTTTCAGTTTTTATGATTTTTCAATTTTTATTAAGCCGAAATTACAAAAAGAGTATAACAACGCCATCCCCGGCAACGGCGTCATTTGATTGAAAGAGAGATTTTTAGATCAAAGAATTATTTAACCGCAATCAAGAACGGCGTCACTTGGTAGCTAGCCGGTGAGTACTGGTCGGTCCACAGGGATTTTATGTATTCTCTAATTGTTCTAACGAGTTAATTCCGATTGTTGTCGAATCGATTATCACTAAAAACCTAATTACCTAAACTAGGGCAAATAATTAAAAGTTATAACAAGGGCAGATAAATAAAATCTATACTAGGGCAGGAAAATAAATCTATAGTAGGGCAGGAAAATAAATTTAACTAGGGCAAGATAAAGAGAACTTACTCTAATTTTTATTTGATGCACTCTTCATACATTGCAGAAATTTACAGATCTGAATTTTGATAAAATGAAATGAGGCACAAGAAGAGACATGACCTAATAAAAGATTTAGGTTTCCTATTTATAGAGGATAGAAATCCTAGGGTTACAATCGACTCACACATCTGCTATTACAAAAATACCCTCAGGAAGACTAGTCAACGCGCCGCCAAACATTATGGAAAATTTTCCACCGACACAGGTAATACACGGCCGCGGAACCGCGGCCATAGGCCAGGTTTGGCCGCGGTTCCGCGGCCAAATGGAGAGAGTTTTTGCTGAATTTTTCTGGTCCTCTTCTGGTTGACTTTTTCTTCCTCTTTCTTTAGTTGGTTCTTCGGAATTTCTTCTCGTTCTCTTCCAAATCTCTACAGTGAATAATTGTAGTGGACTTTTTACCGTTACTTTGTGACGAAGTCTTGAATCTTGCACTGCCTTTGTTCTTTGTGAAATCGTCCATTGATCTTCGTTAGTCTTTAAACTGTAGGCTTGATCAAGATTCTTTCATTTGTTAGTCGTAGTCGCACTTTTGTATCGTCTTTTTATTTTTTTCACAGTTTTTGTTCCGAGAACCTGTAACCTGCAACTATGTAGCAGACCTGGGTCAAAAGCACCTGTTTATTTGTAAAAAGACTAAGAATGGGGAATATAATAATGCAACATTATGGTATGAACAGGCACTTCCAAGTTGAGGATGATGTCACCATTGTTGTATATTATTTACTTTTCCGCATTAGGATAGACCCAAGGAGGGGAGCACAAGTAACCGGGTTCTAGAGTCCAGTGGGAGACCATCTCGAGGAGTCGAATCCGGGTCTCCTAACTCTAGAATTGGTAGGGTTGCTTGCCGCTCTCGTAGGGGTCTAGGGATGTGAGTTTGGCTATTCATCGCGACCGTGGAATCCGTGTTTTATACAGGCTCAAAATAAAACACGAACCTCCTAATATATCATAATTTCATATGTTATCTTCTGCTGCTGATATTTTGTGATGTGATCACTGTGGATTCTGAGACGAATGGCTATATATTATATATGAGATATATAATAGACGTTGATTATGTTTTGCACCCGCGCTAGTCCCATCCCGGTACCGTTAGTTAAGTAACCTAACGGTGTATAACAGGATATTGTGGCAAATGCGGATGGTATAAGCGTACGTTATATTTTCGTTTCATTTTCTGTGATGCTTAGAAAGCTTTAAATAATGGGACTTCATTAATGAGATTAATGAAAAGAAAGAAACCTAAAAGATGTTTTAGAATCAAATTTTCAAAAAGGGTAGCTCTAGATTTTGCTTTGCATAGCGGTATTCCTTGTGGAATATCCAGCACCTTATTCAATAAGGAAAGAGCCGAGATCCCTTCACTGGGAGTGACCTCTTTAGCAAAACTAGCAGATGCTACAACTCATTCAGTTTTGCTTTTGATTGCTTCTATAGTTCTTGTTTTGCATAGTGATATTTGTGAAATATCCTGCACCTTATTCGATAAGGAAAGAGTCGAGATCCCTTCACCGGGAGTGACCTCTTTAGCGAAACTAGTAAAAGCCTAAAAAACACTCCTTTTCAAAAATCACTTGATTCTGCAACGATATCAAGTTCATTACGCTCATGGTTTTCTTAAAAACCTGCGTAGCCCTCCGTCATTTCACATAAGTATTATTTAGTATTCGTGCTATGGTAGTTTGGCCTCCATCAAGGCGTAGTGTACGGTAGCTGATTAATAATTATATGTAGCATGAGATACGATTGGATTAGGGTATTCATACGGCGTAGTTTGGCCTTCATCAAGGGTCGTGCGGGTGGGTCTAATTCAATCAAGAAATAAACGGGTTGAACTTGACTAGCGCCCTATGGGTAGTTTGGCCTCCGTCAAGGTCATAGGACGCTAGGAGTAAAAACTATTATCGAGAATTTCAAGTGTTGAAATTTGCAATGAGATTGCATACCTTCTTTGAGATAGTTGGATCCCGATACCCACTGCGAGTAAGAGTTACTCCTGGGAGAGTTTTACACATGACAATTAGCCGATCGAGTAGGTGTCTAGAAAGGTTTTTACGGGGTTATGCCTCTGGGGAAACGAGGTTTATTTTAATTAGGTCCGTGCGAAAGCACGGGGAACCTCCTTCAAAGTACCAACACTGGCATGCCTGAAAGATTGGCGAACTTGTAAGGTGTAATTAATCCCGGCTAGTCTTACCTTTTAGGGTTTGAAGGAAGATTTGAAGAAAACAGTGGGAGCCATCCTGATTAAATAAGATAATAACTAATCTAATCTTGTAAGAGGATACGCTAAAGTATTTTCTTCTCTATCTCTCTCTAGGTAGCGACCATGTCAGGCCTTAATTAAAATAATAATATGGATGTATTGACCGAACCCGCTTGTTATACTGAGCAGGAGAACGTTGGTTCCGTTCTTTCTTATAATTGTTATAAGACTAAGTAGAGAATAGGGACATATCCGGATTCCCACGCTGCCCAAACGAAGAAAAAGCATACTGATGCATCTTCTTCGGGCGTGTTTGTTATCGAGAGTTGTTTCTCGGTTCACTCTACGTCCTGGGTTTTAGATACCGGATCGGGATCCCATATATATAATATGTTACATGGGCTAAGGAAAGGTAGAGAACTAGGAATGGGTGATCATTCCGTAAGAGTAGGGAATGGTGCAAAAGTTGCAGCCAAAGCAGTTGGTGAATATCACCTTGTATTACCAAATGGTAATACATTGATTCGGAACGAATGCTATTACATACCGACCCTGATATGCAATCTTATATCAGTTTCTTAATTAAGTAAAGAAGGATATAATTTATAGTACAGGATAATATTATGAACATCTTCCGGAATCAAAAGTTAATTGGATCAGGCTCGTTAAATAATGGCATATACGTTCTAGATCAAAACACAGTTCTTAATGTACAAAACATACACAAGAGGAAGAGTTCAGAAATAAACGAATCCTTCTTGTGGTATTATAGACTAGGTCATATCAATGTGATACGACTAGCTAAGTTATATAAGGATTGATATTTGAATTCGTTCGAATTTTCATCTTATGACACTTGCCAGTCATGTCTCAAAGGCAAAATGATCAAAACTCCATTTACTGGACACGGAGAAAGAGTTACGGAACTCTTAGGACTGATACAAAGTAATGTATGCGGTCCCATGTCTACACATGCCAGGAATGGTTCTTCATACTTCATTACATTCATTGACGATCTCTCAAGATACGGATATGTGTTCCTATTGAAACACAAGTCTGAAGCTTTTGAGAAATTAAAAAAATATAAGCACGAAGTCGAGAACCAAACAGGTAATAGTATTAAAATCCTTCGATATGATCGGGGAGGAGAATACTTGAGCAATGAGTTCTTGGACTATCTAAAAGAAAATGGGATTCTCTCTCAGCTTACTCCTCCGTATACACCACAGCACAACGGTATATCGGAATGGAGGAATCACACCTTATTAGATATGGTGCGCTCTATGATGAGCACCACTGAGTTACCTATTTCCTTTTGGGGTTATACGCATGAGACGGAAGCATATCTATTGAATAGAGTTCCCGCCAAATCAGTGCCTACCACTCCATATGAGATATGGAATGGGAAGAGGCCATATCTTAATTTTATTCAGATTTGGGTTGTCCGGCCTATGTGAAAACACAAAATCCGGACAAGCTCGAAGCAAGGTCAGTTCTGTGCAAGTTTATAGGATATCCCAAACATTCGCGAGGGTATATCTTCTACCATTCCGAGGAACAAAAGGTGTTTGTTTTTCGACATGCCACCTTTTTAGAAAGGTGTTTTCTTATGAAAGAAATTAGTGGCAAGGAGGTAAAACTGGAAGAAGTTCTAGCTACACAAACTACGACAGAAGATTTGGTAGAACCAGAGAATTCAGTAGTCTCTAACGAACCCCAGCCTCTCCGCCGATCTAGTAGGGTTCCTCATCCACCTGAAAGATACTACGGTTTTCTCATTGATGGTGGGAGCGAGGATTGCATCATGGAAGATGATGACCCAACTAACTTCGAGCAGGCCATCACGAGTGGGGACTCTGTGAAATGGCTGGATGCAATGTGATCTGAGATGGAATTCATGTACATGATTAGTGTAGGATTTTTACGATCAAAAATAATTTACCGCAATCAAGAACGGCGTCGCTTTGCAACTAGCCGGTGAGTACGGGTCGGTCCACAGGGATGGTGTTAATTTCCTAAATGTTCTTACGAGCTAATTCCAATGGGTGTTGGATCTTCTAATTAAATCTAAAAACTAAGTTATACGAGGATTAAGAAAATTGCTATGATTAGGTCTAGGTAAAGTTTGGTAAGATTAAATTTCACACCTCTTTCAATGCCCTAAATTAAATCTTTTTAGGAGTTATAGCAATTATTAGTAAAATGGATTAGGATGATTGGGAAGAAACGATTTTTCTTCCTCTAGATCCTTGTCCGTCCTTTCTTAATAATTACCCTAACCTTCATGGAAGACATGCATGTCCGGTCTTTTATACTACGGTTTCACCGTTACCTCGTGGGTAGGGTGCCGTAGGGAGCGGATCATGCATGCATGCATGAAGTTCTAATTATTGCAAATGATTGGGCACGAAAGATATGAGAGATCTTCATCTCTCAAACTCTTCCCCATTCCTAACCCTAACAAGCGAGGAAATTACTCGCTCATTAAGGGATCTATTAAAAACATCATTTTTATTTTGTTTTTAGATATAAGAGATTAATTACCCACTGCAGTTTAAGAAATTCTACACTAGATTAAACTAAGGCAAAAGAATAATTTATCTAGGGCAAGAATTAATTATAGAACTAAGGCAGAAATTTAAAAGGAACTTACAGAATGATGCTCTCAAAACTTCAAAGGAATCTGAATTTTATTTATAAAAAAGAGGCATACCCTAACACAATATTTTTAGTTCCTATTTATAGAGGATAGGAAAATTAGGGTTACAATGACTCGCACATGTGCTATTACAAAATTGCCCCTAGGAAGACTAGTCAACGCACCGCCAGAGTTGTAGAAAAAAATTCCACCGACACGTGCTATACCCGGCCGCGGAACCGCGGCCCGAGGCCTGGTTTGGCCGCGGTTCCGCGGCCAAAAGAGGGAGTTAGGCTCTGCAACTTCTGGGCCTGGCTTTTATTGACTTGTGATTCCTGTTTCTATATGTCCTTTTTCAATTGGGCTTCTAGGTCTTCTCCAGATCTCTAGTGAACATTGTAGCGGACTTTTACCGTTGCTTCGTGACGAAGTCCTGAACCTTGCGCTATTTTGTACTGATCTCTGTGCAGGCTTGATCAAAATTCTCTGTTTGTTGGTCAAAGTCTCACTTTTGCATTATCTTTTATCTTTTTCACTGTTTTAGATCCAAGAACCTGTAACCTGTAATATGTAGCAGACATGCGTCAAAAGCACCTGTTTATTTATAAAATGAATAAGAATGAGAAATATAATAATGCAATATTATGGTATGAACAAATACCCCCAAACTTATATTTTGCTCGTCCTCGAGCAAACCTAGTTTTATTCTCGACAAAAAACCTAACCGCACTTTCGCAGGGAAACGCGATTGCACTGAGCTCGTGCAATAAGCCGTTAAACCTCTAGGTGTCCCTAGTAGGAGGAGTGTTGTCTCCTGGGGGTTTTCAGTGGATACTACCCACAAAATCCTATCAATTCGGCTTTTCGACTTTTGTTCTCCAATTAGGTTTTCTAACAAGGAATTCTATTATCGTCGACTCGTAAATTATCCACCCATATTCTTCACACTTCCTCATTATTTTTAACTTAAGATTATATATGTTCTGCGGACCTACTCAGCTTTCGGCATTTCTTAAGTTTTCCTTCTAGGGTTCCATCTCCACTTAGGAATTTTTATCAACTCTACTAAAGATACAAGTTCTATTCTTCATTCATTTCTCTTATCTAAACTCTAATCACATATCCCCACGTGTGTGTATAAATCATCCCTACACTTGGAAATTCAAATCAAGCAATCATGCCCTTGTCCGTTGTCAAAGTATTTATTAGTTGGTGAATTTTTAATTGAATTTTTGCTTACACATCCTTCATGCGACCGTTAATACTTCTTGAGGTACCAACGACCGATTACAAGATGCGTTTGCACTTTAAAGCATACTTCCTAATCTTGCAACACCCAAGGCTTTTTAGCAGTGACTCCCAAACCAGTTGGTCTAAGGCACTAGGTGATGAAGCACCCTCGCTAAATATTTTTTCTATTTTTGCAGCCTTAAGCAATCACAAAAACCAGTGTTCATTTTTTTTATTCTTTATTCACACTTGAATATTTTTTTTATTTTTCATCATACTAAGGACTTTAGACAAGAGCATTTCAAGGTCTCCTCTACTATTCCAAGTTTCAAGGTGCGTGATTGTGCAATTTGTAGGGTATACATTTTCAGAATCTATACTTAAGCTAGGAATTATTTTTCAAACTTATACTCTAATAAAAGTCAATAATTTTCCTTTATTTCGACTTAGCCCAAGAAGTGAACCCAAAATTTGTCTATTTCTAAATAAACTACAAAGACATATACTTTCTACCGTTAATCTTTAAAGAAGGTTATTTTTAGGGTTTTTAATTTACTAAGTCTAAGATCTAGTTGTTCCTAACCAGTTAACCTATTTGTCAAACTCAAGTCAAATATGGCCAAAATTGAATACAATGCTTTTTATAATTTTTGAAATTTTTCAATTTTTGTGGGTTTTCAAATAAATATGCAAATGCAAGAATATACATATGCAAATGCGAAGGAAGAAAACTTACCGAGCATACCCCCAAACTTAAACTAGACAGTGTCCTCACTGTCATGCTGCACCAAGTGGGTCGATAATGTCGGCAATTTCCTGCTTATTATCAGATTTACAAATGATACACACCCCCAAACTTATTTGAAATAAAGTTTTGGAAAAATTGATTGGAAATTCGGGGGTGAAAGTGGAGGAAAATCAATCAGTGTAAATCGGCTCCTGCAAAAACAGGAGCTCCTCCGAATGGTCCGCTGTAAGGAACGGTTTCTATCGATGTCCATTTACTTTGAATAAAGTTTCGTCCTCTGAATTTTCAAGATCGACTGCACCGTGCGGATAAACAGTGCGGACTACAAATGGTCCTTTCCACCTAGAACGGAGCTTGCCGGGGTGATAATGTAACCGAGTTTCATAGAGTAAAACCTGTTGACCAGGTTTAAACGTTTTTCGCAGAAGGTGTTTATCATGGAACACCTTAGTTCGGTTTTTAACAATTACGGCATTATCATAAGCCGCATCCCGCAGCTCTTCTAGTTCATTTAACTGCAGCTTTCGATTGCTGCCCGCATCTCCTAATGATAAATTCAACTCTTTGATAGCCCAAAATGCCTTATGCTCAATCTCTACTGGGAGATGGCAAGCCTTCCCGTAAACAAGCCGGTATGGAGACATACCAAGATCGGTTTTGTATGCAGTACGGAAAGCCCATAGAGCATCGATCAGTTTGAGTGACCAATCTTTACGGTTTTTAGAAACCGTTTTCTCCAAGATTTGCTTGATTTGCCGATTTGAAACCTTGGCTTGCCCATATGTTTGGGGATGGTATGGCGTTGACAGCTTGTGGGTAATAGAATATTTGCGCATTAAGGACTCAAAAGTCCTATTGCAAAAGTGAGAACCATTATCACTTATTATTGCTCGAGGGTGCCTAAATCGAGAAAAGATATGTTCTTTAAGAAATCGAACGACAACCTTATTGTCATTCGTTCGGCGAGGCACAGCCTCGACCCACTTTGAAACGTAGTCAACAACCAAAAGAATTGGGAAATGGTCCCATGAAGTCTATTCCCCAAACATCAAAAATATCCACAACCAAAATTGGTTGGAGCGGCATTTCGTTTCTCCAACGATATCCGGCCCAAGTGTTGGCACCGGGAGCATGTCTTGCAGTATTCATATGCATCCTTGAAGAGTCGTGACCAATAGAAACCACACTGCAAGATTTTCTCAGCTGTCTTCTTTGAGCCAAAGTGCCCGCCACATGCTTGATCGTGGCAAAAAGACAGCACACTCTTAAACTCATTTTTCGGTACACACCGACGAATGATTTGGTCGGAACAGTATTTAAAAAGGTAAGGTTCATCCCATAAAAATGCTTTGCTTGGGATAAGAATCGAAGTTTATCCTGTTTCAACCAATCTTTAGGGATCAAGCCAGTGGCTAAGTAGTTTACGATATCGGCGAACCATGGTTCGCAAGAAATGGTTAAGAGTTGCTCATCGGGAAAAACATCTTTGATTGGAAGTTCAAGTGTAGGCGAAGAAGGAAGTCGTGAAAGGTGATCGGCCACTACGTTTTCACATCCTCTTTTGTCCCTTATGACAAGGTCAAACTCTTGTAGCAAGAAGATCCAACGTATTAGCCTCGATTTAGCATCCTTCTTCGCAAAAAGGTGGTGAAGAGCTGAATGGTCTGTATATACAATAACTGGAGAACCGATTAAATAAGGCCCGAATTTTTCAAGTGCAAACACAACTGCTAAAAACTCTTTTTCCGTTGTTATGTAGTTTAGTTGGGCCTCATTTAGTGTTCGGCTAGCGTAATAAATCACGTGCGACATCTTATTAATGTGCTGTCCAAGAACAGCACCAATGGCAAAATCTGATGCATCGCACATAATTTCGAAAGGATGCGTCCAGTCTGGAGATGAAAGAATGGGCACAGAAATTAGGGAGTGTTTTAATGACTCGAATGCTTCCATACAAGTTGAGTCGAAATCAAATGTTGTGTCCTTGGGTCTAGCAATCTTGCTAAAATTCTTGATGAACCGTCTATAAAAACCGTCATGGCCAAGAAAAGCTCGGATGTCTTTGACGCATTTAGGAGGAGGAAGATTAGAAATGACTTCAATTTTTGCTCTATCAACCTCTATACCGTTTTGTGAGATGACATGTCCTAAGACAATGCCTTCTCGTACCATAAAGTGGCACTTCTCCCAATTTAAAGTTAGGTTCTTATCCCTACAGCGGGTAAGAACTGCGTCAAGATGTAGTAAACACTCGTCGAAGGAGTCACCAAAAATGGAGAGATCATCCATAAAGATCTCCAAAAATTTTTCAACCATTTCTGAAAAGATCCCCATCATACACCGCTGAAATGTGGCGGGTGCATTGCATAACCCAAAGGGCATGCGACGATAAGCAAAAGTGCCAAAAGGACAAGTAAATGTGGTCTTGTCTTGATCCTCTTTGGCGATGGGGACTTGGTTATAGCCGGAATAGCCATCCAAAAAACAATAGAACAAGTGCCCTGCCAATCGTTCTAGCATTTGGTCAATGAAAGGTAAAGGAAAGTGGTCTTTCCTTGTCGCGGCATTGAGTTTTCGATAGTCGATGCAAACTCGCCACCCAGTTTGGGTGTGGGTAGGAATTAACTCATTTGCCTCATTGGTAATGACCGTGATGCCCGATTTCTTTGGCACAACATGAATGGGGCTAACCCATTGGCTATCCGAGATAGGGTAAATGATACCACTATCAAGACATTTAACAATCTCCTTCTTGACAGCCTCTTTCATTATGGGGTTGAGGCGTATTTGTGGATTCCTTACCGGCTTGGCATCATCCATCAAGTGTATATGATGTTCGACTATGAGGGGACTAATCCCCTTGATGTCCGCCATAGACCAGCCAAAAGCTTGCCGATTATTTTGTAAGACCATTAAAAGGGCCTTCTCTTGCTCAAGAGCTAGAGAGGCCAATATGATAACGAGTATGGTCTCATTCTCACCTAAATAAGCATATTTAAGGTGCGACGGCAAAAGCTTTAGTTCGAGTTTAGGAGCTGAAACAATAGATGGTAACAATGGTGTAACTGTTTCAAACTCGAAGGATTCCATCAAAGGTTCTAATCGAGTGTATGCAACCGAGTCGGATGGTTCAACTAACTCATCCGAAAAAGCAAAAGACTCAAACTCGGGTGGAGAGTCTTCAAAATCGTCTACAAAGGTGAAACACTCATAATCGTTATCCGCCGTGAAAGCTGTGTCGGATTCTATGAGGAACGCACTAGTGGAGTTAACAGTGCTGTGATCGAACAAAAAAATTTCGAACTCACAGTCCTCCTCCGCGATCTCATTGATCGAGCAAACATCAAGTACGCTAGCATTAGGCTCGGAAGGCTGATTCCCCAACTTGAAAATGTTGAGTTCAACTGTCATATTGCCAAAAGATAGATTCCTTGAACCATTACGACAATTGATCACCGCGTTAGAAGTCGCAAGGAATGGTCGACCAAGTATCACCGGAATTTGACTCCGAGGGTTAGCGACAGGTTATGTATCCTTAACAATAATGTCTACGGGGAAAATGAAATCCCCTACTCTAATTAACATATCCTCCAACTCTCCCATAGGATGGGTGATTGATCGGTCGGCCATTTGGAGAGTACAATGAGTGGGCTTAAGCTCTCCAACGCCTAATTGCTCGTACACAGAATAAGGTAGCAAATTGACACTAGCACTAAGATCTAATAGTGCTCTATTGATATTCTTGTCCCTAATTGTTATCGAAATAGTAGGACAGCCGGGGTCCTTGTGCTTTTGGGGCAAAGATTGGACAAGAGCATCGCTAACAGCACTAGCCACGAAAACTTTCTTTGGTACTTATGACTTCCTCTTTTTGGTGCATAAGTCCTTTAAGATTTTTGCATATGAAGGAACTTGTTGGATTGCATCCAAAAAAGAGATATTTATGCTAACCTGTTTGAACAACTCTATAATCTTCTCCATTTGTGGAGTTGGTTTATTGGATCTCAACCGGTTTGGAAAAGGAACATTTTGAAAAGTTGTTGAGTCCAATTTTTGCGGATCAGATTGTTGAGTTAGAACGGAACCCCGTATAGATGTGTTCGTGTTGTGAGAAGTGGGTCTGTTCGAGCTAGAAGAAGTAGAGCCGTGTGAAGGATGGAGAATAGGCTCTAACGAAGAAGAAGAAGGTGAAGAAGATGAAGAAGGACCACCGGCTGGGGTGTCATTGTTAATACCCACATTATTTTGCAACACTTTTCCGGATCTCAACATGGTCACGGCATTTACGTTATGATTTTGCTGTTGATATGCAACATGTGCATGACCGGGATTTGGCAGTGGTTGAGATGGGAGCTTTCCTTTTTCTCGCTCGCTCAATACTGCATTGAGTTGTGCAATTTATGCCTCAATAGATTTGATGCTTTGATCGTGTGAGGCACTGTTTTGCACCAAAGATTGAATAGAAGTCTCTAATCTTACTGCAGATTGTGTAGATTGCTTTAGGAACGCATCTAGACTTCTTTCGAGCTAACCTTGTCATTATTAGGTTGAACAAAATTTTTTGGCGGGTAAGAATTGTTAGGCACAAAATTGTTCACTTGATTAGGGTAAGGTTGCTGTTGGAAAGGTTGCTAAAATTGAGTTTGTGGAGGTGCTTGTTGTTGTGGAGGAGGAGGCCTTTGAAAATTGTTGTTTCCTTGGAATTTTTGATTTTGGTTCCAAGCGAAATTTGGATGACTTCTCCAACCCGGATTGTATGTTGAAGAGTATGGATCGTTTCTTTGTCGTTGCTGAAAGGCAGCATTGACTTGATCGTGTCCTTGAGTAGATGGATTGTAAGGACACTCTTCGGTGAGATGCGATGGATCCGAACAACAAGCACACACAGTTCATGGAGGCATAACAGGGGCAGAAGAAGACGATGAGATTTTGGTCTCAATCGCTTCTAGCTTTTTCGTAAGAGCGGCCATCTCGGCCTTCATAGCAATCGACATATCTAAATGATGTATGCCTGCCCTAGACTGACCACTAGAAGAAGATGATGTGGTCTTGGTGCTCTCCCACTGAATTGTTTGTTCACTAAGATCCTCAAGAAACTGCCACGCTTCCTCACTAGATTTGGATAGAAAGTGACCTTGACAAATGGTTTCTAGCAACTGCTTCATTGCCGGGTTCAATCCCTCGTATAATGTTTGGCAAAGTTGCCAACTTTCGATCCCATGATGAGGGCATTGAACGAGTAGGTCTTTAAATCTTTCAAAACACTTACAAAATGGTTTGGAAGGAAGCTGGGAAAATTGTATAATCTCATTACGGATTCTAGCAGTTTTGTGATGAGGATAGAACTTTTTAAGAAAAGCTTTCATAAACCCGTCCCAATTTCTAATTGAATGTGATGCTGTGCTGTATAACCACTTCTCGGCTAAGTCACATAAGGTGAAAGGAATGACCCTTAGCCTTATAGCGTCATCACTTAATTGGGTAGTTTTCATCATGGCGCAAACGTTTTGGAATTTATTGATAAAGATATAGGCATCTTCGGATTCCAATCCATGAAATTTTGGCAGCATATTGATGAAGTGGGCTTTTATTTCAAAATTGTCCCCATTTGCCGGTGGGGGTGAAAGACAGGTAGGTAAAGAGGTGCGGACAGGGTAGAAGGGATCCTGGAGCGCGACTCGTGTGGGCGCTTCAACAGGCGGGAGATTCGGGTTATTCGCACCTAACGGAGGTGGAATCATTCCCGTCGGTAAGGTGTTGTTAGAATTATATCCCAACATACCTTCGGAAGAAGAATTTGAAGGTGGAGGTAAGAAAGTGGACGGAATTTCGACTTCGGTGTCGAAAGGTTCGTCGGTCGGTACTAACGAAACACGGACTAATTGGGTGCTAGTGTCCTTAGTCCAAAGTGACATACACTAAAGGGGTAGTGTAGTCAGAAAAATGAAAGACATAATGTGGAGGTAAGAAAGCGTCAATGAGAAGAAAGTGAGTGGTGGTGGGGTGCAAGGATTTTACGCAACAAGTTGCAAGTTTTTATAAAAGATTTTTTTCTTTTTCCCTTTTTTTATTTGGAACTGTTTGCAAAAAAAGATTTTTTTGATAAAGGGCTAAGACACACTTTCGATCAACCAAAAATGCACAATCATGCCTAGATCTAGGATTATCTAGGTCAGCTAGACAGCTCCTACTGTTCCAAAGGGCTAGAGATAGGACCTCAAACCGTCTCTTCACCGCCAATTGCGGCCAGGTAAGTGCCAGGTAAGTGGGAAGGAACCACAGTAATGGGCCTAATTAATAACCACTAGCCTTTGACACACTTGCCTAGACACCGCAAAGTCAGGTTAGGATAAACGGTCGATGCCTATAACTAGTCCTCTGTCCTATTGAGCTCGAAGTCCTTAGGGCTGAGTCTAGTATTTTTTAATTAAAGATTGGTCAATGCAAATGCCTTATGTGATTTCTGGGGTCCTGGGAAGGGTAATGTCCCCACCCAATCTGAATTGGTCAATAGCCCCTTAAAGTCCGATTAAAATATGCAAAACAGTAAGTCACTTGCAATAAAAAAAATAATTTATTTTTCAGCGCGGCGCAAAGAATCCTGCAGAAGATCTGTTATTGAGAAGGGGGAAGATATTTTTTTAGCGCAAAGAATCCTGCAGGAAATTTGGCAAAAGATATATCGGGAGATTCAGGGGAGAGAGAAAAGATCTTACAGTGCAAATTTCACGCGATGAAGCCACCAGATAGCCGCTATTCCGCGGTCAAAAGGGCGATAATGCGGCTGTTCCGCGGTTGAAAAGTTAGCACGATTCCCGAGAATTTTTTTCAGGCGATGACGTCACAAGACCACCGCGGATCCGCGGTTTTAAGCGCTGTTCGGCCGTGGTTTAGCGGTCGGATAGAGGGATCAGGTCTCTGAAAAAATTCTGTAGCTCTGCTGTTCCAATCTTCTTCTGTTCTGATATACCCTTTTCTGTTTCGCACTCTGGATTTTTCCAGATCCGAGATTCTTCGCTGTTCCTGCAAAATTCAAACGATAAACCCTTCAAACAATAAAATATGATAAAAAAATTTGTACTTTTTATATTTTCAGATTTTTATGATTTTTTTCTTAAAATTTATATTAACCCGAAATTACAAAAAGGAAATTTTTACGCCATCCCTGGCAACGGCGTCATTTGATTAGTGTAGGATTTTTACGATCAAAAATAATTTACCGCAATCAAGAACGGCGTCGCTTTGCAGCTAGCCAGTGAGTACGGGTCGGTCCACAGGGATGGTGTTAATTTCCTAAATGTTCTTACGAGCTAATTCCAATGGGCGTTGGATCTTCTAATTAAATCTAAAAACTAAGTTATACGAGGATTAAGAAACTTGCTAGGATTAGGTCTAGGTAAAGTTTGGTAAGATTAAATTTCATACCTCTTTCAATGTCCTAAATTAAATCTTTTTAGGAGTTATAGCAATTATTAGTAGAGGGGATTAGGATGATTGGGAAGAAACGATTTTTCTTCCTCTAGATTCTTGTCCGTCCTTTCTTAATAATTACCCTAACCTTCATGGAAGACATGCATGTCCGGTCTTTTATACTACGGTTTCACCGTTACCTCGTGGGTAGAGTGCCGTAGGGAGCAGATCATGCATGCATACATGAAGTTCTAATTATTGCAAATGATTGGGCACGAAAGAGATGAGAGATCTTCATCTCTCAAACTCTTCCCTATTCCTAACCTTAACAAGCGAAAAAATTACTCGCTCATTAAGGGATCTATTAAAAACATCATTTTTATTTTGGTTTTAGATATAAGAGATTAATTACCTACTGCGGTTTAAGAAATTCTACACTAGATTAAACTAAGGCAAAAGAATAATTTATCTAGGGCAAGAATTAATTATAGAACTAAGGCAGAAATTTAAAAGGAACTTACAGAATGATGCTCTCAAAACTTCAAAGGAATCTGAATTTTATTTATAAAAAAGAGGCATACTCTAACACAATATTTTGAGTTCCTATTTATAGAGGATAGGAAAATTAGGGTTACAATGACTCGCACATGTGCTATTACAAAATTGCCCCTAGGAAGACTAGTCAACGCACCGCCAGAGTTGTAGAAAAAAATTCCACCGACACGGGCTATACCCGGCCGCGGAACCGCGGCTAGAGGCCTGGTTTGGCCGCGGTTCCGCGGCCAAAAGAGGGAGTTGGGCTCTGCAACTTCTGGGCCTGGCTTCTATTGACTTGTGATTCCTGTTTCTATATGTCCTTTTTCAATTGGGCTTCTAGGTCTTCTCCAGATCTCTAGTGAACATTGTAGCGGACTTTTACCGTTGCTTCGTGACGAAGTCCTGAACCTTGCGCTGTTTTGTACTGATCTCTGTGTAGGCTTGATCAAGATTCTCTGTTTGTTTGTCAAAGTCTCACTTTTGCATTATCTTTTATCTTTTTCACTGTTTTAGATCCAAGAACCTTTAACCTGTAATATGTAGCAGACATGCGTCAATAGCACCTGTTTACTTATAAAATGAATAAGAATGGGAAATATAATAATGCAATATTATGGTATGAACAGTACACCAACAAAGTATGGACTTTGGAAGTTTCTCCTGAACGGGTAAAACCCATCGGGAGCAAATGGATCTTTAAGAAGAAACTTGGTGTAGATGGAAAGGTTGAAACTTTCAAAGCTAGACTTGTTGCAAAGGATTTTCGTCAACGACCAGGTATAGATTATGATGAAACATTTTCTCCAGTGACTATGCTTAAGTCCATCCGGATGCTACCTGCCATCGCTGCATACCATGACTACGAAATATGGCAAATAGAAGTTAAGACTGCCTTTCTAAATGGTGATTTGGACGAGTGCGTGTACATGACTCAGCCATAGGGCTTCGTTGACAGTGGGAGCAGCGGAAAGGTGTGCAAGCTACTTAAATCAATCTATAGGTTAAAGCAGGCAACGCGGAGTTGGAACATCTGTTTTGATGTCGTTGTCAAAGAGTTTGACTTCGTCAAAAACGTAGATGAACCTTGTATATAAAAGAAGATGGCAGAGAGTAAGGTTGTCTTCCTCGTATTGTACGTGGATGATATACTCTTGATAGGAAATGATATTCATATGCTGCAATCGGTCAAGCTCTTCTTATCACAAAGATTCTCAATGAAAGATCTAGGTGATTGTTGGAATTCACCCGCGCGCGCAAACGCGTATGTTACAGAAATGGATATGAAATGAAGGAAACGGAATTCACACACGAGATCGTTCTCGTTTTAAAATTTATAACCGTAAGTGCACGGCGCGTTGTAGCGAGCCGTCAAGCACGGGTCGATCCGCGGGGAGTGTGTATTGGGTATTGTCCTTTAAAGTTTAACAAATTAATGAATGGTTGGTTTTGTCACAAAAAATACAAAAAGAATACGAAAACAAGAAACAAGGAAAACAAGTTTAAGGAAAGAATGGTTATGGCTTGGCTTGGAAGATCGAATCGCCACGTTCACCTCTACACTCCCTTGATCATGAGTTGTCCGGCCTTACCTTGATCCCGGCATGAAGCGCGACTTGTCAACGCGGTTGCGGACCACAAACCGTCAAATTCCGATATTCGCCGTAAAGCATGAAATGAGTCCTTTTGATCACTTACCGTTTGTATGTCCGCGCTTGGGGTATCAGCACTAAACACAAGGGTTAGCAAGGATACCGCAACAACAAAAACACAAAGTGGTTAGTGAGAGAAAATGATTTTGGTGTTGAATTTTCTAAGTATTTATGATGGTATATCGTATATGAAAACAAATGATTGTCAAGAAATTGATCACAAGATATGATATCCAAACTTAGCAAACTTAACACCAAATGGATTTTAACTTAAACATTGAAACTAGGAAAAGAGAATGAATACGGTATATGAGGAGGTTACAAGTAATCATGAGTCAAAATACCGTGTCATATCAATACATAAACAATATTTAGGTTAGAATCATAAGTTAAGTATATGAAACATAAACAAGAGGTGGAGGAGGCAAAGCCTTTCATCTCACTTCCTCACCCACACCATAACCAAATTAAAAATTAGTTAAACATAGTAAAGGAAGAGCAAATAAGAAAATAAAGCAAGTATAAAAAGAAAGCAACAATATATTATAAACACTTGAAGAAGAGATACAAGATTTATAGTAGCTTATTCAACCTCCTTAATGAAGCTCTCCAAAGAGAGCTTCAAGAGGGAAGAAGAAGAAGAAGAAGAAACCAATATGAAGACCACTCACCCTCAAGCCTAAACAAAAAAGAAATAAGAAATGAAAATATACATGAATGAGAGAGATCTCCCTTTGCTTCACTGGTCTGCTTTATATAGGCACCAAAAATGATTAAACAAACAATAAGAATAAGGTGACATAGCAGTAAAGGAGGGCCCACAGAAATTTGGTGCACTTTAGGGCAAGGGGGGCGAGCAGGCCAGTTTTGGTGAGCATGAGCTCGAACAAATTCCGAGGAGAGGGGCTCGTATTGGATGTGTAGGTTTGTGTGCTTCCCAATATCCTTCTGGTGCTGCTAGATTTCTCTGTATAGGCCTTTGACGTACTCAGGGATTGGAGGGAAACATGGAGCAATGCATCACATCAATACATTTAGCATTCAATACTCATTTAACGCACATCACACCCATGCCCACTTGTGCCTTGCATCATGGTAGCCCCATCATGGTCTAGTGCCAAAGAGCTAGTGTCACACATGTATGTGTTGGACCAAAATTGTGTGCACACATTATTTTGCAAAAGAGCTCTTCGGATATCGATCGTTTTTCTGTTCCGTCTGCAGTGTCAGCTCCCAAATGTTATATCTGTGATTTTAAATGTGTTTCCAGTATTTTATCACGAATACCTGTAATCTGTAATTTCTGAGCAGACACTCATTAATAGTACCGATATAAACAAAATAGATAATGAATGAGCGGTACTAAAATGCAGTTTTCTGTGATGAACAAATACCCCCAAACTTATCTATTGCTCGTCCCGAGCAATACAAAAAATCCTAGCCTCACTTTCGCAGGGAACACGATTGCACTGAGCATGTGTAACAAGCCGTTAAACCTCTAGGTGTCCCTAGTAGAATGAGTGTTGTCTCCTAAGAGTTTTCAGCGGATTACACCCACAAAATCCATTCAAGTTACTTTAATAAGTTAGAAATTCTATCATCCTAAGTTGGAAATATTCAACCCTTATATTTCATACATCATGTCTATTTACCCTTAGATCCTATACATTTTTATAGTTTAGAAAGATATTGGTATCTCCTGAGTATTCCTTCTAAACTGCGGTCTCCAATCAGGGATTTTTATCATCATTACAGAAATTATAAGTCTTATTCTTCATCCCTATCTTTCCTCCAAATATCGATTGTATACCCCTACGTGTGTGTAAATTTTCACCCTTACATTTAAGAATTCAATTCAAGCTATAGTACCGTTGCCTTAATACCTAATACTACTTCGTTTCATTAATGGATGGACAATTGTGCTCACACATCTTTCATGCGATTATTAATACTTCTTGAGGTACTAACGGCCGATTACTGAATGTATGAGATTAAAGCGTAAATAGCAGTTTCCAGTTCTTGACTTTATTTATTTATTTTTCTTTTTTCTTTTTTTTCAAGACCGGATATTTTTTTCAATGATTCTCTTTAGGTGGTTAGCTTTAAATACCGTTTTTTTTCTTTCATACTAGGCTTTCAGGCAAGAGTATTTCTAGGTATCCTCTACTATCCCAAGTTTCAAAGTGTGTGTATGTGCAGTTTGTAGGGTATATATTTTCTAAATTTGGACTCAAGAATAGAAACTATTTTTCAGACTTATCTTTCAATAAAACTTCAATACTCTCCCTTCATCTCAACTTAACTAAAGAACTAAACTCAAGATTACCTATTTCTCAAAAAAAAAACTGTAAGGACATATAATTACCAAGTTTAAACAGAATGAGAGTTATTTTAGGGTTTTCAATTCCTCAGCCTAGGATTTAGTTATTTTTAACGTATCAACTAAACTTTCGGAATAAAAATCTAAGTTACCCTATTAGCTAACTTGACGATAAAGTCTTTATATTTTTTGGAATTTTTTATTTATTTTTATGGGTTTTTAATATGTATGCAATGCAGAATATATAATATACACATGATGCAGATAAACGTAGTGCTCACCCCCAAACCTGAGTTTTACGATGTCCTCATCGTTGCCCCCGTCTCCGGTAGTTAGAATTAGACATCAGGGTGAGCATTATTCAAAGAAAAAAAAAGAAAAAACCTAAGACTAATTACAACATTTACATGTTAAATGACTGGGTTAGTCCAGAAATTAATACCAGCAATTTAAAAATTTTGTCTATATAGTGCCATAGCTGGCAAAACAATATGTATATACAAAAGAAAAAGAAAAAGAAACGGTATAAGTTAGATGTTAGTGAAGTGCATGGGCGTGTAAAAGTAGGGATGAGAAGACGCTGAAGATGAAGATGGAATTTTGAGAAGGTCAAAGAATTGTTTTCTGAATAAATTGAATGTTCAATAAGCACGTATTGAGTTCCAAAGTCAAGTTCGTGTAAAAACTGGAGTTCATCCGCAAAAATTTCGGCAGAAAAAAGGTTCTTAGGATGTTCCCAAATTGATCATGACTCCAACTCATCTAAAATATCAAGTACTTTCAAGAGTCTGCGCTCTAGACCGGTAACAGAACGGATCATCAGCAAAAATTTCCTCAAAACTCGACATGAAAGAATGTTTTTTAATGCTGTCTTCCTCCCTATTATTTTCCACAATTTTACTCTCATCATTTACTAACTCTCCCAATACAATTTCCTCCTCATCACATTCACAAATGGATAGGTTCATATCATCTAAAAAAGTAGGTTTCCATACTAACATTTTTTCCGAAACAATATCAACAGGTGATACAAAAATTATGGGTTCTCGATCATTGATCTCTTCTAATATATCCCAACCATACCCGACAAATTCACAAGGTTCCTCCTCTAAAATTGGAAAAAAAAATAAAAAATCAGTTGTTGGTTTTTCTTGTGTGTCCTGATAACACTCAGTCAATTCAATTGCATCGTCATCTATGAAATCATCAAAATTTGGTTGATCGTTTGTCTCACTCAGGTGACTTCCTAGATGACAGATGTTAACATTATCGGGTTCCGAACGACAGTGTTCACTCCCTATAATCCTCACAGCTAAATGTTTCACTTGTTTCTCGATTTTAGCCAATGATTGATCTTGAGCAACAAATAATTGCTCAGATTGCTGTATAAACAGAGCTAGCGTCGCAGTTGTTTGATTCTCAACCGCAATATATCATCACTTCAATGCCATTTTCTAAAGTGGTCAACCTAGCATCCATCTCACCGTCACTCCCTAAAGATGGTTCAACTGGTTCGGGTTGGAGGGGTTATGATGGTGGTAATGCTAGAGCAGTCAATCTATGGACCTCTTTCACTAGATCTTCAATCATTTGGTCTATGGTTGAAGTTGAACTGGGTTCAAGAGTGTTAGGTGGGTGACCATTATCAAAAATTTGGGACGGTTGGTCATCCCCTAGAAAAGGACAATGTTCATGAATGTAGGAAGAATCATAGCAATTTATACAAATTAATTGGGACTGAGTATAAACAAATGAATAAGAATCATGAAAAATAGAATTGAATCGTGTATCACCCATATTAACAAGAATTCATAAATATCACAAACACAAAGATATCACTCCCCTAGAAGTCTACGGTATGCTAGTCAACTATACCTGCTCAAGAACCTGATTGTCGAAATAAAACTGTGTCGAGAAACGTTCTCAAGATATACGGATCACGAAACCTGGTAAGTGCAAGAGAGAAGGGGGTTTTACAACGCTTTCGCGAACTACCTTAATTAAATAACTCTTTCTCTTGAACACTTGCCTAGACACCCCGTGAACGATATACCGTTAAGTGGTGTTCTAAACACAGTCAACTTCTCCTAATGAGCGCGGTGTCCTTAAGGTCAAAGTCTAGTTGATATTAAATTACTAGGGGTATGCAAGAATGCAGTTTTGTGATTTGTGGGCTACGGAGAAAATGATAAAATCCTTTACCGTATCTTGTTTGGTTATTTTTGCCCTTAATTCCATATTAAGATGCAATGCGCAATCAAATAAATGAATTCAAGAAATCAAGCAATTTAAGCAATTCTTTTTCATTTAAGTATTAGCGCTGCAAAAAAAACGATTAGTTCTCTGTTCAATTGGCGACAAAATTGTACAAAGAATCCTGCAAAAGATAGAATATTGGAATGCGTCAGATTTGGGCGAAGGTGTTAGAAAATACGTACCGAAGTGATTTGGTTTAAGAAAACCCCTTTGAAGTGATCTGAGCCCTTGAATCTTCGCTTGCGCGGGTCAAACTACCCGAATCTTTGGCACTGTACTTCTCTAACATCTTGAAATTGCATTTGAGCCTCGCTCCGCACGATCGCTGGTCGTAATTCCTAAAAATCTGCAAATGTCGGAAAATACGATATTTAGTGTCAAAAAGTGATAGATGTTCATACTATAATATTGCATTTTTCATTCCCCTATTCTTATCCGTTTTATAAATAAGCAGGTACTCTTGATGCACGTTTGTTGCATGTTACAGGATATATGCTCTTGGAGCAAATACAGTGAAAAAGACGAAAGTTGATACAGAAAAGGGACTTTAGACCAATAAGCAGACGGATCTTACTCAAGACGAGACGAAGAACAGTGCAAGGTCCAAAAAGACGAAAGTGAAACGGTCAAAAGAACCTTACAAGTCTTCACTGAAGATCTGGAGAATACCCAGATATCAAATGTAGAAAAGAAGTATGAAAGTAGAAAGACCAAGAAGCATAGAAGGATGCCCAGAATTTTCATCACCTGAATCCCAAGTTTGGCCGCGGAACCGCGGCCAAACCTAGGCTGGCGCCGCGGTTCCGCGGCCATCAAGTGCCCGTGTCGGTGTAAAATTTCTGGGTCGGTGCGTCGGTGCGGGGGTTTCGATTTTCAGTGGGCAAATCTGTATTTTCATATGTGCTAGAGTCTGTAACCCTAGTTTCCCTGTTTTCTTATAAATTGTAATCGAAAATTGTAAAACCCAATGCCTCTTTTCAATAAATAAAATTCAGAATTTCTGGGAATTATATTCAGATCTATTCTGTCTTCTTGCTTGGAGGGAGCCATCAAATTAGTAAGTAATTTTATTTCCCTTTAATTAAAATGCCTTATCATCCCCTAATGAGCGAGTAGTCTCCTCGCTTGTTAGGGTTAGCCTTAGGGAAAGAGGTTGAGAGATGAGATCTCTCACCCCTTTCAATGCCATATTCACCTAATGAATTAGAACTCCTTGCATACGCGCACAACCGCTCCCTACGGCACCCTACCCCTCGAGGTAACGGTGAACCGTAGTATAAAGGGCCGGTTGCGCGTGTTTTCCATGGGGGTTAAGGTAACTATCAACAAAGGAAGGATACGAATCTAGAGGAAGAAATATCTTCCCAAAAGATTCTGATCCACTTTACTGATAATTACCGTGACATCTAATAGATCTAAAAGAGGGCATTGAAAGTGGTGAGGAAAACGTTAATCTCCAAAACTTCCCCTAAGTCTAACCCTAGCAAGACTTTAAGTCAGATTAATTTAGTTTAGTGATAGATCTAGTTTTTATAGATTAAAATCCAAACAACATTTGGAATCAACTCGTAAAGACACAATAAGAAATCTACCCATCTCTGTGGATCGACCCGTACTCACCGGCTAGCTGCAAAGCGACGCCGTTTCTGATTACGGTAAATACAAGTTTTCATATTAATCAAATGGCGCCGTTGTCGGGGATGGCGTAATATTTCTTTTTGTGAATTTTCGGGTTGATATAAATTTTTTAAAAAAAATTATAAAAATCTGAAAATATAAAAAATACAAAAATTATCAATTTTGATCTGTTTGAAGGGTGTATCTTTTAAATCTTGCAGGAACAGCGATGAATTGCGGATCTGGAAATTTACAGAGGGCCAATCAGAAAAATACATATCAGAACAGAAGGGAAAATTGATCACAGAACAGTACAAAAATTGTCAGACCCTGATCCCCTCAAAGGACAGCGTTTCCGCCGCATAAGGGGGCCCCACGCCGCGGTTCCGCGCCTCGTCTGCCACGTCAGCACACCAGATTTGCTCTGTTTGTTTCCTCATTCTCCCCTCTGTGACCTCCATATATCCACTGTAAAAAAAATTCTGCAGGGTTCTTTGCGCTAAATAGTCTTTCTTCGCCTTCTAAATAACAGATTTTCTGCAGGTTTCTTTGCGCCGCGCTAAAAAAAATTGATTGCAAGTGAAATTTTATTTGTTTTGCATAATTTAACCAGACTCTAAGGGGCTAATTGACCAAACTCAGATTGGGTGGGGATTTCATCACCCTTCCCAGGACCCCAGAAAACACCTAAAGCATGTGCATTGACCACAATTAATTAAAAAAGACTAGACTCGGACCTAAGGACATCGAGCTCAATAGGAAAAGGACTAGTATAGGCATCGACCGTTTATCCTAACTGACATTACGGTGTCTAGGCTAGTGGTTATTAATTAGGCCCACTGTAGTGGTGGTTCCTTCCCACTTACCTGGCCGTACTTGTCCGTGAAGAGGCGGTTTGAGGTCCTATTTCTAGCCCTAGTTAGGAGCTGTCTAGCAGACCTAGGTGACCCTAGATCTAGGCCTGATTGTGCATGTGTGGTTGATACATTTGTGTCACGAGTCCCATTTCCAAAAACCTTTTTGCAAAACTCTCACATAAATAAAAAAAAAGAGAAAAATCTTTTCAAAACTTGCAACTTGTCGCTAAGAAACCTTGCAACTCACTTCCATCACTTCCCTCCATTGACGTTATCTTACCCCCACATTCTGTTTTTCTATTTTTTTTCTGACTACACTACTCCTTTAGTGTATGTCACTTTGGACTAGGGATACTAACGCCCGATTAGTCCGTGTTTCGTTGGTACCGACCAACGAACCCTTCGTCGACATTCCGTCCATTTCCTTACCTCCACCTTCAAATTTTTCTTTCGAAGGTATGTCGGGACACGACCCCAACGATACCTTACCGACGGGAATGATTCCACCTCAGTTAGGTGTGAATAACCCGAATCTTCCGCCTGTTGTAGCGCCCGCACGAGTTGCGCTCCAGGATCTCTTCTACCCCGTCCGCACTTCTTTACCTACATGTCTTTCACCCTCACCGGCAAATGGGGACAACTTTGAAATAAAACCACATTTCATCAATATGCTGCCAAAATTTCATGGTTTGGAATCGGAAGATGCGTATATTTTTATTAATAAATTCCAAAATGTGTGCGCTATGATGAAAACGACCCAATTAAGTGATGACGCTATAAGGCTAAGGGTCATTCCTTTCACCTTATGTGACCTAGCCGAGAAGTGGCTATATAGCACCGCATCATATTCCATTAGGAATTGGGACGAGTTTGTGAGAGCTTTTCTGAAAAAGTTCTATCCTCATCACAAAACTGCTAGAATCCGCAACGAGATTATACAATTTTCACAGCTTCCTTCCGAACCATTTTGGAAGTGCTTCGAGAGATTTAAAGACCTACTCGTTCAATGCCCTCATCATGGGATCGAAAGTTGGCAACTTTGCCAAACATTATACGAGGGATTGAACTCGGCAACGAAGCAGTTGCTAGAAACCATATGTCAAGGTCATTTTCTTTCCAAGTCTAGCGACGAAGCGTGGCAGTTTCTTGAGGATCTTAGTGAGCAAACAATTCAGTGGGAGAGTACCAAGACCATATCATCTTCTTCTGTTGGTCAATCTACGGCAGGCATACATCAAGTAGATATGTCGATTGCTATGAAGGCCGAGATGGCCGCACTTATGAAAAAGCTAGAAGCCATTGAGACCAAAATCTCATCGTCTTCTCCTGCCCCTGCTTTACCCACACGAACTGTTTGTGCTTGTTGTTCGAATCCATCGCATCTAACCGAAGAGTGTCCTTATAATGCACCTATTCAAGGACAGGATCAAGTCAATGCTGGATTTCAGCAACGACAAAGAAACGATCCATACTCCTCGACATACAATCAGGGGTGGAGGAGTCACCCAAATCAACAGTTCCAAGGGAATAACAATTTTCAAAGACCTCCTCCACAACAACAATAAGCACCTTCACAAACTCAAAACCAGCAACCTTTCCAACAACAACCTTATACAAATCAAACGAACAATTTTGTTCAACCAAATGATGATAAGGTTATCTCGCTAGAAAAAAAGTCTAGATGCATTTCTCAAGCAATCTACTGAATCCGCAGCAAGATTTGAAAATTATGTTCAATCTTTGATGACTAACAATGCCTCACACGATCAAAGTATCAAATCTATTGAGGCACAAATTGCACAATTAACTGCTGCATTGAGCGAGAGAGAAAAGGGAAAGCTTCCATCTCAACCATTGCCAAATCCCGGTCACACACAAAACGCATATCACAATCACAATGTAAATGCGGTGACCACGTTGAGATCCGGAAGAGAGTTGCAAAATAATGTAAGAACTAGTGATGACATCCCCGTCGGTGGTTCTTCGTCTTCTCCTTCTTTTTCTCCATCGTCATTTTCCCCTTCTTCATTTTCTTCACTTTCTTCTTCACCTTTTTCTTTAGAGCCTATTCTCCACCCTTCACACGGCTCTACTTCTTCTAGATCGAACGGACCCATTTCCCACAACATGAACACATCTACACCGGGATCCGTTCCTACTCCACATTCTACTCCACAGACATTTGACTCAACGAATTTTCAAAATGCTCCATTTCCAAACAGGTTGAGTCCCAATAAACCAACTGCACAGGTGGAGAAGATTGTGGAGATATTTAAGCAGGTTAGCATAAATATACCTCTCTTGGATGCAATCCAACAAGTCCCTTCATACGCGAAAATTTTAAAGGGATTATGCACCTCGAAGAGAAAGGCATCTCAAGTACCCAAGAAAGTGCTAATGGCTAGTGCAGTGAGCAATGCTATTAACCGCCATCAAACCTTACCCCAAAAACGAAAGGACCCCGGCTGTCCTACGATTTCCATCACAATTGGGGATAAGAAAATTAATCGAGCACTTTTAGATCTTGGGTCTAGTGTTAACCTGATTCCCTACTCCGTGTACGAACAATTAGGGGTTGGAGAGTTGAAACCCACTCGTTATACTCTCCAAATGGCTGATCGATCAATCACCTATCCACGGGGTCAGCTAGAAGATGTGTTGATCAAAGCCGGGGAGTTCATATTCCCCGTTGATTTTATCGTTATGGATACACAACATGTTGCTAACCCAAGAAACCAAATTCCGGTGATTCTCGGTCGACCATTTTTGGCCACTTCCAATGCTGTGATAAACTGTCGCAATGGCTCCATGACTCTATCCTTTGGGAAAATGTCTAGTGAGTTCAATATTTATAAGATGGGAAGTCTGCCCCCCGTGCCTAAAACTAGTACACGAGAAGTTTGCTCTATTCACGAAATCACGCAGGAGGACTGCGAGCTTGAAAGATTCTTGTTTGATGAAAACAGTTTTGACGCCACTAGTGCGTCCCTTCTTAAGCCTACCACAGTTGACACAACCGATATGGATTATGAATGTTTCACTTTTTCGGATGATGACGACTCACAGCCAGAATATGAGTCTTTTAAATTTGTGGATGAGTTAGTTGAATCATTCGAATCGGTTGTTTGCAGTGATTTCGAACCTGTGTTGGAATCCTTTGAGTTCGAGGTAGATTCCGCAATGATTCTTTCGCCTCCGAAACTCGAACTCATGTCCTTACCGCCTCACCTTAAATATGCTTACATAGGTGAGAATGAGACTTTTCCCATTATAATATCAGCCTCTCTAGCCTTCGAGCAAGAGAACGCTATTTTAAAAGTCTTACAAGATAGGCGGCAAGTTTTCGGTTGGACTATGGCGGACATCGAGGAGATCAGTTCCCTGATAATTGAATATCATATGAAATTGATGGATGATGCCAAGTCAATAGAGGACCCACAGGAACATTTTGGGGATATTGTGGTTAGTCAAACTCCTCTTTTAGAAGTTGAACCACCCCCATTTCTTTTAATAAGCTACGAGAATACCAATATTCCACTGATTGCTGATCATTCCCATTCTCGTTTTGATTCATCACCACCTCCTGTCTATTCACCTCCATACCTTCTATACCACCACTTCTATCTTCCCCAATTCTTTATGGATCGCTACGACCTATTCTTCCACCAACCGATACTCCTCACTGATAAATTTTTCAACTGGTTGGTGTTAACGTTTGGTCTATGCAAGGGTTGGCAGTAATGTCTAACATAGTTTAAATGAAGTTTGGGAGAGGGCCTTTCTGTATATATTTGTTTTTCTTAACAATAAAAAAAAATTATAAATAAATAAACAGGGGAGTGCCGGTATTTTGACCCTCATGGTTTAGCATGACAGTGAGGACACTGTCAAGTTCAAGTTTGGGGGTATGCTCAGTACGTCTTTTTCCTTCGCATTCATTTGTACATATTTTTGCATTTTCATACTTATTTGAAAACCCATAAAAATTGAAAATTTTCAAAAATTATAAAAATTATTGTATTCAATTTTGGCCTTATTTGACTAGAGTTTGACATATAGGTTAACTAGTTAGGAACAACTAGATCTTAGACTTAGTGAATTAAAACCCTAAAAATAGCATTCCTTAAAGTTTAACGGTAGAAAGTATATGCCTTGTAGTTTATTTAGAAATAGGCAAATTTTGGGTTCACTTCTTGGACTAAGTCAAAACAAGGGAAGAGTATTGACATTCTTATTAGAATATAAGTTTGAAAAATAGTTTCTAGTTTAAGTCTAGATTCTAAAATTGTATACCCTACAACTTGCACAATCATGCATCTTGAAACTTGGAACAGTAGAAGAGACCTTGAAATGCTCTTGTCTAAAATTCCTTAGTACAATGAAAATAAAGAAGAAAAAAAGGGTGAATAAAAAAAAATGGACACTGGTTTTTGTGATTACTTAAGGCTGTAAAAATAGAAAAATCTTTAGCGAGGGTGCTTCATCACCTAGTGCCTTAGACCAACTGGTTTGGGAGTCACTGCTAAAAGCCTTGGGTATTGCAAAAACTAGGAAGTACGCTTTAAAGTGCTAACGCATCTTGTAATCGGTTGTTGGTACCTCAAGAAGTATTAACGGTCGCATGAAGGATGTGTAAGCAAATTTCATTTAAAAAATTCACTAATTAATAAGTGCTTTGGACAATGGACGAGAGTACGATTGCTTGATTTGAATTTCCAAGTGTAGGGGTGATATTTACACACACGTGGGGATATGTGATTAGAGTTTAGATGAGAGAAAGGAATGAAGAATAAAACTTGTATCTTTAATAGAGTTGATAGAAATTCCTAAGTAGAGATGGAACCCTAGAAGGAAAACTTAAGAGATGCCGAAAGCTGAGTAGGTTTACAGAACATATATAATCTTAAGTTAAATGATGAGGAAGCGTGAAAAATATGGGTGGATAATTTACGAGTCGATGATAATAGAATTCTTAGTTAGAAAACCTAATTCGAGAACAAAAGTCAATGTGCTGAATTGCTAGGATTTTGTGGGTAGTATCCGCTGAAAACCCTCAGGAGACAACACTCCTCCTACTAGAGACACCTAGAGGTTTAACGGCTTGTTGCACATGCTCAGTGCAATCGCGTTTCCCTGCGAAAGTGCGGTTAGGATTTTAGTGAATAATAATAAGTTTGCTCGAGGACGAGCAAAAGATAAGTTTGGGGGTATTTGTTCATACTATAATATTGCATTTTTTATTCCCCTATTCTTATCCGTTTTATAAATAAACAGGTACTCTTGATGCACGTTTGTTGCATGTTACAGGATATAGGCTCTTGGAGCAAATACAGTGAAAAAGACGAAAGTTAATACAGAAAAGGGACTTTAGACCAATAAGCAGACGGATCTTACTCAAGCCGAGACGAAGAACAGTGCAAGGTCCAAAAAGACGAAAGTGAAACGGTCAAAAGAACCTTACAAGTCTTCACTGAAGATCTGGAGAATACCCAGATATCAAATGTAGAAAAGAAGTATGAAAGTAGAAAGACCAAGAAGCATAGAAGGATGCCCAGAATTTTCATCACCTGAATCCCAAGTTTGGCCGCGGAACCGCGGCCAAACCTAGGCTGGCGTCGCGGTTCCGCGGCCATCAAGTGCCGTGTCGGTGTAAAATTTCTGGGTCGGTGCGTCGGTGCGGGGGTTTGGATTTTCAGTGGGCAAATCTGTATTTTCATATGTGCGAGAGTCTGTAACCCTAGTTTCCCTGTTTTCTTATAAATTGTAATCGAAAATTGTAAAACCCAATGCCTCTTTTCAATAAATAAAATTCAGAATTTCTGGGAATTATATTCAGATCTATTCTGTCTTCTTGCTTGGAGGGAGCCATCAAATTAGTAAGTAATTTTATTTCCGTTCCTTTAATTAAAATGCCTTATCATCCTCTAATGAGCGAGTAGTCTCCTCGCTTGTTAGGGTTAGCCTTAGGGAAAGGGGTTGAGAGATGAGATCTCTCACCCCTTCCAATGCCATATTCGCCTAATGAATTAGAACTCCTTGCATACGCGCACAACCGCTCCCTACGGCACCCTACCCCTCGAGGTAACGGTGAACCGTAGTATAAAGGGCCGGTTGCGCGTGTTTTCCATGGGGGTTAGGGTAACTATCAACAAAGGAAGGATACGAATCTAGAGGAAGAAACATCTTCCCAAAAGATTCTGATCCACTTTATTGATAATTACCGTGACATCTAATAGATCTAAAAGAAGGCATTGAAAGCGGTGAGGAAAACGTTAATCTCCAAAACTTCCCCTAAGCCTAACCCTAGCAAGACTTTAAGTCAGATTAATTTAGTTTAGTGATAGATCTAGTTTTTATAGATTAAAATCCAAACAACATTTGGAATCAACTCGTAAAGACACAATAAGAAATCTACCCATCTCTGTGGATCGACCCGTACTCACCGGCTAGCTGCAAAGCGACGCCGTTTCTGATTACGGTAAATACAAGTTTTCATATTAATCAATAGACATGCCCCAATTCCTGCACACACAAAATTAAAAAAAAAATCAAGCAATACCAATAGAGTACCAGCAAGGCATTAGAGACAACACAAGAAAAAAAATTCACAAACACCCAGTATGGGCCGAGCTCGCCGGAATTTTACTTGGACTCGCTGGCCAAAACCCGAAGGAATGGGATGAAATTTTGTGTGGGTTATCTAGGCCATCTAAGTGCTTTTATGGTATCACTGGATTTTTAAGTTGAATTTCTGGGTGATAGCAGGTTTTCAGAACAGAGAACAAAAGTGAAAAGAATGTCGTATTGTTAGTTTTTTTTAAGAAAAATTATGTTAAAAGTTAGTTTTGTTAGTAAGAACAAAAAATAACAATACCTAATGACTACAACTTCCCGACAACGGTGCCAAAAACTTGTTGGAATTCACCCGCGCACGCAAACGCGTATGTTACAGAAACAGATATGAAATGAAGGAAACGAAATGCGTACGCGAGATCGTTCTCATTTTAAAATTTATAACCGCAAGTGCACGGCGCACTGTAGCGAGCCGGCAAACACGGGTCGATCCGCGGGGAGTTGTGTATTGGGTATTGTCCTTTAAAGTTCAACAAATTAATGAATGGTTGGTTTTGTCACAAAAAAATACAAAAAGAATACGACAACAAGAAACAAGAAAAACCAGTTTAAGGAAAGAATGGTTATGGCTTGGCTTGGAAGATCGAATCGTAACGTTTACCTCTACACTCCCTTGATCATGAGTTGTCTGGCCTTACCTTGATCCCGGCATGAAGCACGACTTGTCAACGCGGTTGCATAGCACAAACCGTCAAATTCCGTTATTCGCCGTAAAGCATGAAATGAGTCCTTTTGATCACTTATCGTTTGTATGTCTGTGCTTAGGGTATCAACACTAATCACAAGGGTTAGCAAGTATACCGCAACAACAAAAATACAAAGTGGTTAGTGAGAGCAAATGATTTTGGTGTTGAGTTTGCTAAGTATTTGTAATGGTATATCGTATATGAAAACAAAAGATTGTCAAGCAATTGATCACAAGATACGATATCCAAACTTAGTAAACTTAACACCAAATGTATTTTAACTTAAACGTTGAAAATGGAGAAAGAGAATGAATACGGTATATGAGGAGGTTACAAGTAACCATGTGTCAAAATACCGTATCATATCAATACATAAACAATATTTAGGTTAGAATCATAAATTAAGCACATGAAATATAAATAAGAGGTGGAGGAGGCAAAGTCTTTCATCTCACTTCCTCACCACACTACAACCAAATTAAAAATTAGTTAAACATGGTAAAAGAAGAGCAAATAAGAAAAGAAAGCAAGAATATATTATAAACACTTTAAGAAAAGATACAAGATTTATGGTAGTTTATTCAACCTCCTTAATGAAGCTCTCCAAAGAGAGCTTCAAGAGAGAAGAAGAAGAAGAAGAAACAAATATGAAGACCACTCACCCTCAAGCCTAAACAAAAAAGAACTAAGAAATGAAAATATACATGAATGAGAGAGAGCCCCCCTTGCTTCACTGGTCTGCTTTATATAGGCACCAAAAATGATTAAACAAACAATAAGAATGAGGTGACATGGCAGCAAGGGAGGGCCAACAGAAATTTGGTGCACTTTGGGGCAAGTGGGGCCAAGCAGGCCGGTTTTGGTGAGCATGTGCTCGGCTAAATTCTGAGGAGAGGGGCTTGTATTGGATGTGTGGGTTTGTGTACTTCCCAATATCCCTCTGGTGTTGCTAGATTTCTCTGTATAGGTCTTTGATGCACTCAAGGATTGGAGGGAAACATGGAGCAATGCATCACATCAATACATTTAGCATTCAATGCTCATTTATTGCACATCACACCCATGTCCACTTGTGCCTTGCATCATGGCAGCCCCATCATGGTCTAGTGCCAAAGAGCTAGTGTCACACATGTATGTGTTGGACCAAAATTGTGTCCATACATTATTTTGCAAAAGAGATCTTCGAATATCAGTCGTTTTTCTGTTCCGTCTGCAGTGTCAGCTTCTAAATGTTATATCTATGACTTTATATGTGTTTCCAGTATTTTATCATGAATACCTGTAATCTTTAATTACTGAGCAGACACTGGTAAATAGTACCGATATAAACAAAATAGATAATGAATGAGCGGTATTAAAGTGCAGTTTTCTGTGATAAACAGTGATGCCTCCTACATCTTGGGGATTAAGATCTATAGAGATAGATATAAACGGATACCAGGATTGTCCCAATCCAGGTACATTGACACCATACTAAAGAGGTTTAGTATGGAAGAATCCAAGCGTGGGTTTTTACCCACGATCTCAGGACTCACTCTCTCCAAAAAGATGTCTCCCAAGACTGATTTGGAGGGAGCTCTTATGCAAGGGATACCCTATGCCTCGGCAGTAGGCTCTATCATGTACGCGATGCTATGTACGAGACTCGATGCAGCATATTCACTAAGTGTAGTGAGTAGGTATCAAGCAGATCCAGGAGAGAGTCACTGGACAACTGTGAAGAGCATTCTCAAGTACTTGAGAAAGACTAAAAAGATGCTCTTGGTGTTTGGTAACGGAGAACTCCAAGTGGAGTCCTTTACTGATTAGAGCTTCCAGAGTGATAAGGACGACTCTAAGTCGGTCTCGGGATTTGTCTTTACCATCAATGGAGGGGCGGTATGCTGGAAGAATTCCAAGCAGGAAACCGTGGCAGACTCGACGATGGAGGCTGAATACATTACTGCCAATGATGCTGCCAAAGAGGCTGTCTGGATGAAGAGGTTCATAACTGAACTTGGTGTGGTTCCATCCATTGAGCATCTAATACCTTTGTATTGCGATAACAATAGATAAGTAGCTTTGGCCAAGGAGCCCAGGTCCCATCAGCGAACCAGGCATATTCTGATGTGGTATCACCTGATCCGGAAGACAGTTGATCGTCGGGAGATCGAGGTCAGGAGAGTTGACACGAAGGACAACACAACGGATCCACTCACGAAGGCCATTCTCCAAATACAGTTTGAGAGACTCTTCGGGATGTTGGGTACGAGATACTACAACAGCTGGCCCTAGTGCAAGTGGGAGATTGTTAGTTATATGTATGCCCTAGAGGCCATTATTGTACATGTGATGTATATTATAGTGATGGTTGGACATATAGAGAGAGGACTTTCTTGCTCGACATGATAGTATACTATCTGGTTGCTCTTTATCTTAACATGTATACTTGTCTCTTGATACTGTCTCATGGTTACATGTTGGTAAAGCCCTTAGGATGTGAACTTGACTACCAAGATTATGATGCAGATCATACTAGTAGGGCCATGGCAGTCCATAAGTTCATCCTTTAATGTTCCTAGTCGTGGGTGTATCGAGACAGGGCATCGATATACCAAAGTAGACTAGCGTATACACTTCTCGAATCATGAGATGGGCGATGGATGGTCCCATATCCATTGGTGTTTGACATCAGAGATGGTATACGGGTGCTCAGTGGAAACTGGGTACATTGGACGGATTCACGAGAACTCCTAGATGGTATTATACCTGACGTCAGATAGAAGTTCTCTGGTGACACTGGTACAGTTTAATATGTAGACGCGATATCGTCATAGAGTCTTATGTGATTCCCACTGTGCTTTGATTTCCACCTTACCACGTTCAAGAGGACATGCAAAATGGTGGTTTTTAGGTACAGTCCCAAGTTACATGGAAGCAATGAGCGATAGGAGGGGATTTCGTCTCTCCCGGTATTGGGGGTAGATGTCGTGATGTGCTCGATTGGCTATAACTGGAAGTCCCTGGCCATGGCTGATTTGGAGATTTATTGGTAAGTGTTATCAGTAGTTTCTCGACCCATTATGAGCCTCATATCGGCATGACTTATCGAGTTATTGGGGTCTGACGTTTACCTCCCCTAGACTGGATATGCGACATCTAAGACAAAGAGGCCGGACTGTACGATAGCGTTATTGACAGGCTTTTGCAGGAGAAAGAGCAGGCTTGCTTGTTGGTCTTATGATCGCTCAATACCCGGGTAGCCGTTACGTCCAGCTAGTACCGCTGATGGCTTGTGGGTGCTTGATGTGATCATCACCTACTGCCGGCGTATTGACGAGTCTTTAGAGTCCTACACAGAGGTTTCACTGGCCCAGGCAAAACGAGGTAGGAGCGCATATGTGATATATGCGGGACCGAGAATAATACGAGTATGTGATACCGTATTCTATTCTCGCAATTTATTCGTATCAGTTAGTTATATGTGATATAGCCGGATTATCGAATCAAGTGTTGATTCGATAAGTTAATACATATAATATTAGTCGGTTATATGAGATATAGCCGGATTATTAAATCAAGTGCTGATTTGATAATCTAGTGTATAATTGTATATGTGATATACTGGTTTATATTAACTAATATTAGCTCACTTAAGTATTTATTTTTCTCACATGTGCACACTTAATATATATGTGATATATATTAATTATGTTTTATTTATGTGTCATGGTTGATGATACAAGCAACATAGGTGTATGAGACTTACACCATGATAAAGGTAATGTACGGTTTGTTTATTTATAGTAATTAAATTATTAGTTAGAAATTTGTCACATGGCATGAAGCTTTGAGAAGCTTGGAGATTCATTGACTTAGTCCACTAGTTTTGTCTTACACTAGATATTTGTTAACCCAACCATTATCTAAACTCATGGTTAAGTCTCTACATGAGTATTATTAGATATTTTCTCACTCATGGTTGCCATTCACTCTCTCATCCATTATTTGCTTCTTCTTCCTCAAGCTCAAGAGAGAGCTCACTAGGTTTTGTGAGAGAGCTTAATATTAGTGAGAAAATAAATTCTAAAGTGAGCAAAAATCCTACTTCATCATCCTATACTAGATTAGCACTTTAGTATATAGTGTTAGCTTCACTAATCTCACATTAGTGAAGAAGTAGCTTAGGTTAGTGTCTCCTCGACGTAGATGATCTTCGGCCTCGAAGACTTCAAGCAAGTATGCACCATTCACCTTGTGGATCCTCTCAAGGGTCCGGGAGTTCAATGATCGCAGCGAAGGGACTACTACATGGAGCTAATGAAGTGAAGGAACGGTCTACAAAGGTTGTATTCCTAGTTCACTTAGTTGTAAAGTTGTTTACACATTGTTTCGTATGATTCTCTAGTTAAAGTTCCTAGGTTAGAGTTCTTTAGCATGACAAAAATTTGAAAATGGCATGGATGATGCCTCCCGAAATCTTGCTGTCGTGCATAGGAACCCTACATCGCAGACCTATCATCTCGAATAGCCTCTCGAACTGTGTCTGAAGGATGTCCTTTGTGAGTGGATCTGCAGTGTTGTTCTCCGTGTCTACTCTCCGCAGCTCGATCTCCTTGCAATCCACAATCTCCCTGATTAGGTGATACCGCCTCAAGATATGTCTGGACTTCTGATGAGACCTTGGTTCCTTCATTAAAGCCATAGCCCCGTTGTTGTCACAATACAAAAGGTATTGGATCAACAATGGACGGAACCACCTGAAGTTCTATAATGAACTTCTTCATCCAGACTACTTCTTTTGCGGCGTTACATGCAGCGATATACTCTGCCTCCATCGTAGAGTCAGCAACGGTATCCTGCTTGGAGCTCTTCCAACATACCGCCCCTCCATTAAGGATAAAGACATAACCTGACATGGATTTAGAGTCATCCTTGTCACCCTGGAAGTTGTAGTCAGCGAAGGCTACGATCTGGAGGTCTTTACTACCGTACACCAAGAACATCTCCTTAGTCTTTCTCAGGTACTTGAGAATGTTCTTAACTGCTATCCAGTGCTTCTCCACAGGGTTTTACTGATACCTGCATACAACGCTCAATGCATAAGCAACATCTGGTCCGGTACACAACATCGCATACATTATACAGCCTACTGCAGAAGCGTCGGGTATAATAATCATGCGATCCCTTTCCAAATCAGTCTTGGGAGACATCTCTTTGGAGAGGGTGATCCTGTGACAATATTGCAGATTACTGCGCTTATAATCTTCCATACTAAATCTTTTCAATATGGTGTCGATATACCTAGACTGTGAAAGTCTAACATCCTCTTAGATCTATCACAATAGATCTGGATCCCCAGAATGTAGGAGGCATCACCCAGGTCTTTTATGGAGAATTTCTGTGACAAGAACCCTTTGACTGATTATAGCATAGGAATATCATTTACTATCAGAAGAATTTCATCCACGTACAATACGAGAAATACCACAGTTCTTTCTACAATCTTACTATAAATGCATGGCTCATCTGGATTTTTGATAAAGTCAAATTCTTTGACTGTCTCATCAAAACAAATGTTCCAACTCCGCGATACATGCTTTAATCCATAAATGTATTTAAGCAACTTACATACTCTTCCGCTGCTCCCACTCTCTATGAAGCCCTCTGGCTAATCCATATAAACACACTCTTCAAAATTTCCATTCAGAAAAGCGGTTTTTACGTCCATCTGCCAAATTTCATAATCATGGAAGGCAGCAATAGAAAGAAAGATCCGAATGGATTTAAGTATAGCCACTGGAGAAAAGATTTCATCATAGTCCAAACCAGGTCTTTGATGAAAACCTTTTGCTACAAGTCTAGCCTTATAGGTTTCAACCTATCCATCTGCACCAATCTTCTTTCTGATAATCCATTTGCAGCCTACGGGTTTTACCCCTTGAAGTGCAATGTCCAAAGTCCATACTTTGTTGGTGTACATGAATTCCATTTCGGTCCGCATTGCATCCAGCCATTTCACTGAGTCTCTGCTCGTAATGGCCTGCTAAAAACTAGTTGGCTCATCATTATTGATGATGCAATACTCTCTATCCCCGTCTATGAGAAAACCGTAGTATCTCTCGGGCGGATGAGACTTCCTACTAGATCTGCGGAGTGGCACAGGAATGTCCGGTTCTTTTGAAACTTTGGTTCCACCTTACTTTCAGTAATAGTTTATGGTTCTGGAATTTCTTCCAGTTCTATTGCGCTCCCACTTATTTCTTTTTCAAGAAATTGAGTCTCTAGAAAGTGGGCATGCCGAGAAACAAAAATCTTTTGTTCCTCCGCATAATAGAAAAGATACCCCCTGGAGTTCCTTGGGTATCACACAAACTTACACAGTACTGATCGTGTTTCGAGCTTGTCTGCATGCTGATTTTTGATAAAAGATGGACATCCCTATATCTTTAGATACTTAAAATAGGTTTTCTTCTCACTCCATATTTCATATGGTGTGGTAGGCATAGACCTAGTAGGAACCTTGTTCTATGCAACAGATTCCAGTGCATAACCCGAGAAGGATCGCGATAACTCAGCGTTACTCATTATAGAACGTACCATATCCAATAAGGTGCAGTTCCACCTTTCTGATACATCGTTGTGTTGAGGTGTGTATGGAGGAGTAAACTGAGAGAGAATTCCATTCTTTTTTAAGTAATCCAGGAACTCGGCACTTAAGTATTCACTACCTCAATCAGATCGAAGTGTCTTGATAGTTTTGCCTGTTTGTTTTTCCACTTCATTCTTGTATTCTTGGAATTTCTCAAAGGCCTCGGATTTATGTTTCATCTAGAATACATGTATATACCTTGAGAAGTCATCCGTAAAAGTAATGAAGTAGGAATAACCACTTCTTGCATGTGTAGACATTGGACCACACACGTCACTGTGTATGAGTCTCAAGAGCTCAGTGGCTCTTACTCCATGTCCAGTGAACGAAGTCTTTTCCATCTTTCCTTTGAGACATGATTGACAAGTTGCATAAGACAGATATTTAAACAGAACCAAATATCCCTCTTTATTGTCACGACCCACCCGAAACACAGATGGTATTGTCCGCTCTTGTCGAAACCGCACGATTTTGTCCCTTTGAATGAACCTGGGACTACTTCCTAGTAGGTCACCCATTCCAGAATTTCTCTGGCTCAAGCACGCTTAACAATGGAGTTCTTCAAACTCCGGAGTTCCGATTCATCCAAAAGGCGCCTCTGTGTTATAGGAGTGGTATCATTCCATTTATAGTTCAGATCGTGCCCTCTTATGGAATGGAATTCGATACTCCCCATTGTTCTACAGTGGGTCCCCGTGTGTTTCCGTATCGGTTACATCCCGACCTTGATACCGGATAATATCTCACTTCTCACGGGGTAAGTGGTACATCCCCAACTCCACCTGGGGTATTACATTCCCCCCCCCCACCTAGAACAATGGTTCGTTCTCGAATCACAGACCTACTTTTGAGGGACCGGCTCTGATACCATATTTGTCACGACCCACCCCAAACACAGATGGTATTGTCCGATCTGGTCGAAACCGTACGATTTTGTCCCTTTGAATGAACCCGGGGCTACTTCCCAATAGGTCACCCATCCCAGAATTTCTCTGGCTCAAGCATGCTTAACTACGGAGTTCTTCAAACTCCGAAGTTCCGATTCATCCAAAAGGCGCCTCTGTGTTATAGGAGTGGTATCATTCCATTTATAGTTTAGATCGTGCCCTCTTTCGGAATGGAATTCGATACTTCCCATTATTCTACAGTGGGTCCTCGTGTGTTTCCGTATCGGTTACATCCTCACCTCGATACCGAATAACATCTCACTTCTCACGGGGTAGGTGGTATTCATCCCCAACTCTACCTGTCGTGGGAACAAACGATACAAGGAAATCAACGCACGCTCATTAAACGCGCACGCACTTGGCGCACAAACGCGCTCACGAAAACGCCGCAAACTACAACTAGAGTCGCTATACACGACAACTACCGATCCTAATACTCACTCGTACCAATTGCGCATTCACTATACTCTAAATACTATATGAAATAGGTTATAATTTATCGAAAACCCAAAACTCCTTTAAAAACTATTTATTCCGAAACCTAGTAAGCATCAAATTTCCATTTTTATTCAATACTTGATGTTTTAACGAATCTAGTGGTCAAAATGATCACTAAATATCTTAATTAAACCACACAAACCCTAACTAAATTTTATCTCACCTATTTACATTAATTGTAAAAATCTAGTTTGCAAAAATCATAATTAGGAAAATTTAAATGTAACAATTTAACAAATTGCCAACTAGATTAGGTTTTTTTTTTTGCATGTCTTAAAATATTAATCTACATTTAACTAACTTGATTTATTTATAAAAAAACCCAAACTTATATTCTAAACCTTCTCTTGAAAACTAAATCTTAAAATTAAAGCCATATTTAAACACTTAATTAGCTAAATTAAAGTAACTAAAAATTAATCAAAACATAGGCTTAGGATTTATACCTCACAACTTGAGATCCAAACATGCAAACTTGTCTCCAAAATGATCTCTTGCTCCAAGAATTCAAGCAAGATTTGAACAAGAATAATGGGTGGAGATTAAACTATGAGTTAATGAGGTTTTTGTATGGATTTTTGAGTGAATTTTTGAAGAGTTTTGAGTTGAGAATGAGGTCGGAAAAATGGAGAACGGGGGTAGCCATTTTCGGCCAGAGGAAAATATGAGAGGGGAGAGAGAGAGAAATAGTAGATGAGCGTAGAAACATCCTCACCTATTATATGTAACCTTTTTAATTTTCCTTTATATTAATTTTTTATAATTGGGAATTGAGATGGAGAATTGGTGGAAAGAGAGAGGGGCTGCACCAAAAGGCTCGGCCACTTGAGGAATTGGGTGTGTGTGTGTGTGAGTGTGTAGATGTTTCCAAGTGAAGAAAAATCTCTCCTAGCTCATTAATGCACCTACAAACTTAATTCTATTTTTATTTATTTTATTTTATTTTTCCTTCGACCCTAGAAACAACTAGAACTTGGAATAACTTGAAAAAAAAAAGTGTTACCCCTAGGTTTTAGTATGTCATGGTTCCTAAGTGTGTAATTAACCCATTAAAATTTCTATTTATCACTAATTTAATGTATATATGAAAACTTAAAATATTATTTAAGGAAAAATATTTACGTAAACTAATAATTTTTAAGTGATTAAATAAATACCAAATACTAGAAATTACATAGTTAAAATGGGTGTTTTTAAGTCTATGTTGAAAAATAATTATAGTTAAATTTTACGAAAAATATGATTTATATTACCGGTTATCCGAAAATTCACCTAAAGGATTTTATTTATTTATTTATTTTTAAAACGTTATAATCTTCCCCCCTTAAGGAAATTCGGTCCCCGATTTTAAAGTCTAACCATACGTACCCTCGAAGAGATGGGAACATTTCTTCCGCATCTCGACCTTGGCTTCCTACGTGACCGCTTCGCCGCTCGGGCCACGCTAAAGAATCAAAACGGTCGGTATGATCTCGGACCTCGGTTTCTTCATCTGCCGATCTAGAATAACTATCTGCTGCTTGGTGAAAAAAGGTTCACGCTCCAGCTGAATCATCTGATGCTATATCGCGTAAGAGAGGTCATGAAGGTACTTGCGGAGTATCGATACATGAAACATGGGTGAACATCTAGAAAGTCTGGTGGAAAAGCCAAACAATAACACTGTGTCGACACGCTCGAGAATCTCCATGAACCCACATATCTGAAACTAAGCTTCCCTTCCTCCTGAATCTCAACATGCCCTTCATCGGAGAAACCTTCAAGAAAACACGATCGCCAATTCAAGTCTGCACCAGCGTCTATCAGCATTAAACATCTGCCTGCTCTAGGCCGCTCTTACCTATCCCGAATCAACTGAATCTCTTCGGCCATCTCCTATACAATCCATGGCCCAAAGTACTGCTCTCCCTGAGTTCTGTCCAACATATTGGTGATCGACGTCTCCTCCCATAAAACGCCTCAAAGGGTGCCATTTGAATCTTTTCCTGGAAACTGTTATTATAAGAAAACGTTATCAAGGGGCAAATGACGATCCCAATTGTCACGAAACCCAGAGCGCAAGCTCGGAGCATGTCCTCATTAATCTGAGTAGTCCTTTCTGATTGATCGTCGGTCTGCGGATGGAAACCCGTTCTGAAACTCAATCGGGGTGTCCAAGATCTCCTAAAGTTTATACAATAGTCTGCTGGTGAACGGAGTGCCTCTGTCGAACACAGTACAAGTCGAAACTCCATGTAGTCGCACCATCTTATCAACATACATCTGAGCATACTGAACGAATCCGAAAATGGTCTTGACAGACAGAAAACGAGCTACTTTCCGTCAATCGGTCTACAATCTCCAAATAGAGTCATACTCTTGACTGGTCCTAGGTAGGCCCATAATAAGATCCATAGAAGTCTGCTCCCATTTCCACTCCAGAATGGCCAAAGGTTGTAATTCTCCTGCCGACCCCAGATTCTCGGCCCTGACTTGCTGATAAGTCAGCATCCCGAAACAAATCTATGACATCTCTCTTCATCCCTTCACATGATATCCGGACGACGTTAAACTTTTTGATCGATTCATCAAAGTCCCACAATTTCCCAAGAGCTCAACACTTGAGCACAGTTCAAAAAACCCAGAACATGCCACAGTACCTGTGGACCAACCGTAGAAGGGCAGACCCAAGCCTCATTAATGGCACCGCGGAACAGCCGCAAACCCTAAGGTTCGAAAGAAGTTCCATGGTCATTATGTTGAGTTAGGATTTCATTCCTCTAGAGGGTCCACATAATTACTTCATGATTTTCCGAATACCTTAAACTTGGAAAAATGGGTTTTTGATATTCGTTCAAACTTTTTAACTTCGTCTAAACAACATGAGAAAACCCAAAACAATATTAAAACTATGAATACGAAACACTCCGAATTGCCTATATTGTAAGATCACATCACATGCAAACTTAGCAAAAACAATAAACACCCGAAACTCTAAAACACTGAAAAAAATTTGAAGCCAGAATTCTCAAAAAAGGCCGGCTGTCACGAAGAATCTGCTAATCTGCCGTCGACTGTCTCTGAACTGTGCTAAAACAACAAAAGCTACCTCCAGGACTCTGACTCAAAACATCTGCCACAACATTCCCCTTGCCCGAATGATAAGGAATCTCGCGGTCATACTCTTCACTAGCTGTATCCATCCGCGTTGTCTTAAATTTAGATCTCACTGCTGAAAAATATACTTTAAGCTTCTTGTGGTCCAAAGAAAAAAAACACTCTTCCGGATCAACCTGGTCAACGTTATATCTATATGAGAAAATCCTGTATGAAATATCGATAGAATCCGTCCAAACCCAAAATGCTGCGAACCACTATCACTGTTTCAGGTATGGGCCAGTGCTGAACGGACTCAATCTTCTTCGGTTCTATACATATACTATCCTTCGTAACCACGTGACCCAAGCAGTCAACACTATCTAATCAGAAAACACACTTGAATAATTTAGAAAATAGCTGGTGTTCCTTCAAAATCTATAACGAAATCCTCAATTACTGTCCAGGCTTCCCTCGGCTCCAAAAGTACACTAGGATGTCCCCAATGAACACGATGCTAAACTAATCAAGAAGCGGCCTGAAAATGCGGTTCATCCAATTCATAAATGCTACTGGGGCATTGATGAATCCGAACGAGATCACCAAAACTCATAGTGCCCATAGCGCGTGCGAAAAACAATCTTCAGAATATCATCCTCTTGAACCCGCAACAGATGGTAGCCCGATCGCAAGTCAAACTTCGAGAAATATCCCGCACCCTAGAGCTAATCCAATAATTCATCGATGTGAGGTAGAGGATATCTGTTCCGCACAGTAGCCCAACTCAACCGACGAAAATTGATGCGCAAGTACAACTTCTATCTTTCTTCTTGACGAACAGGATATGAGTACCCTAGGTGACGCACTCGGACAAATAAGCCCTTTATCCAAAAATCTTGCAAATGATCCTCCAGTCCTCTTACCTCCGCCGGTTTCATCCGATATGGCGGTATAGAAGAAGGCTCCGTGCCGGGAATCAAGTCAAGCAGAACTCAATATCGCGCTCTGGCGACAAACCAAGTATCTTATCAGGAAAGACATCTAGAAATTCCCTTAAAATTAGGATTTGGTCCAACGGGACCTCTACGGCTCTAACATCGCAAACATACGCCAAGAATTTCCTGACATCCTTTCCTCAAGAATGGAGCAGCGTGAAGAGAAGAAATCAAATTGAATGAAGAATCCTCATCTCTGATGTGAACAAAACAAACACGAACGAAAAACACATCGAGCGACCAAGGATTAGCCTACGGAAGGAATCACAACAAGCGGCTGATTTAGCAAGGACTACTATCGGCTGGACTGCGATATAAGGTATATGGATACCATCTTAAACAACACCAGAAAGAAATACGTATCGGAAGAAAACACCGAACGAATACCTGTCACAACGGCGTCTATCTAACCGCCTCTATGCTGGCATACTGGTACGAATCCGCTTTGGTCCAGAAACGATTGATGTCTCAGAAATGTGCTCCTTCAACAAAAAGATTTTGTCCATAACAACGACGTAAGTGTCAAAAGGTTGGGTACCAACAACAAGAAATAACTGCATATCCAATCTTCACGCGAACCTCTTTATTCATCTTTCTTCAGTGTCCACCAGGTAAGGAGCATATCGAACCGTTGAGTAAACTAAACATCATACTCGGATACTGTTATCCCTGAAGTCTTGCGCAAAACTCGAAACAATGAGCTCGGGCATTTCAAACACTCTTTAAAAGGAACGAGCAAGAATTACCGCTGTGAATTTCATCCCAAGTCATAGGAGTTAGATCTGCAGCTTGGCCTCTCCCAACTGACTTGCACCACGTCTGAGAAAGACCTTCTAAACGAAATTTCGCAAGCTCAACCCATATCTCGTCAGAACATCTCTGTGAATGACAAATCCTAGCCATCCTATCGAGGATTGTCTATGGATCCTCCGCTGCATCTGTGCCGGTGAAAACTGGAGGCTTTAACCTCAAAAACTCCTGTAAGAATACGGAAATAATCTTGGTACCAACAGGAACAGCTGCCTATGCAGCAAATACGATCACACTTCCCGCAATATGAGGGACATCATCGGCTCTTGGGGCTCGGCTAGCCTTAACTAATAATAAACCATCGGTCACATGTCCTGAATACTCGACTCTAGCCTAGTCATCCATTCTGGAGAAGGCGGATTACTTGTCCCTGAGGGGTAGGCATATCGCCCTGATCGGTCCTTGTTTCAAACGAGCCTACTCTAATCTCATCTCTGGCGGCAGCACTCTGGCCCTCGTAGTCTTCGGCGGCATAGTGGCTGGAACAAGAAACATGATCGATAGGAACATTACGATCGAATAAAAGGATTTCTGGAATCAAGGAAGGAAATACAAGCATATAAATATAGATCCTAAGGTCACTTAGGCAGAGTACCGTATCGTAAGTATGCCGCGGAACATACACACGCTACGCCGCTCTGCTTAAGTCACCTACTCCATCTACCAAGGGTCGTTCTACACTTAGAAAGGTAAAACCTATCTCTCTGATACCAACTTTGTCACGACCCGAAGGTACGGAATGTGACTGGCGCTTAAATTACGAACGTCTCAAGGCGTACGTAATCTAAGTAAGCTAAAGCCCAGAAATCTAAGCCAAAGCCCAGAAATCTAAACCAAATAAAGAAATAGAGTGAAGGAAAACCTATTTAAAGAAAGTGATTAAAACCAAATAAGTCGCATTAACCATTAAAAAACATCAAAATTTCCTTAAAATTTTGGCAGAGTCCCTTTGTAAATACTGGCCCCAAAACGGGTACAAAACAAGAAAATACATAATAATGAATAACGGCATACTCAAGCGGGAGCTAGCTCTTCGCCAAAGGAGGAATCACAACCACATGCAATGAATATATCATAATAATGCAAAATAAGTATAAAAGCATCACGTCGGCTCAAATGAGCATCGACACCAAACCATAAATACAAGTCTCAAGTCTCACCGTCTAGTCCAATATACAAGGGTAGATTGAGTATACTAGATACAAAATAAAAATACACGGTGGGAGCAAAAGAAAATCCTCCAAAACCCACCTGTGAGCAAGCTGTAAGTCAATGCAATGAAGCAGAAAAGAAGGTACGCCTGCCACCACTGTGTTGACGAGTCAAACCTGCAAGATATTGTGGCACAACGGGGGTGAGTTGCCAGCTCGTGGGTAGTAAATAACATCTAATAAGGCTATCGTAAGTATGCACGCAAATGCGTCACAATCTACGCATATACTAATATGATGCAATGCACTAACATGTATGCAACGTGAATGCATAATCAACATGAAACCTGAGTATGTTTGGTGTGAGAAAATCTTTATTTTTCTTAGAAAAACTTCTGTGAAGTGACTGAAGTATCATCAAAGAAATCCATAGAAATCTGTGTCAAGCATCGACACAAAACATATATGTCTCAATGTCTCAATGTCTCAAGATCTCAATATCTCAATATCTCAAAGTCTCGATATCTCGGGCTCCGTCAGTCCGGATCGGCCCATATCATCAAATCTCACGACAATGGTCGGTATCCTCCGGATATCCGCCACGCCAGACATCACCGGTAGGTTGTCTGCCCTTTCCAGGCTCATCGTCTACAACTCGAGCTTCTTGCCCCGAGATACCATACCGAGCCCACCATGTACCCGAGAAGGTTCATCCAACTCTCGAATCGGGTCTCGAAATCCAACAGAAAACATGAAAACTCATGGTGGACGACACATACATCACGAGAAAACCACAACTTGCATTTTAAAAGATAATAAGTTTATAAATTCTTGCGGTTTTTCCCAAAATCCAGAAATCTCATAAAGACTAAAATCCTCGAGAAGAATCATAATACATGATCATGTAGGAAAATGACAATGTCTATGATATCCATATCATGAAATGCGATTATAACTAGAAAACTATGTATGAATGATGATGAAATACGGTACATGTACGACTAGCAATCCTTAGTGTCAATCTTAATGAGATGGAAAATACAACTACCAGTTTAAATATCATGTTTGATGCAAATGTTTTCGATACTAATCTAAGCAGGTTCTATAGTGTTCGTGACATAGCAATTACCAATGGCGTGTGTGTTCGCATAAATAGCGTACGTGCGGCAGGAACCAATGGTAATGGTGCAGGTGTCCTATGAAATGTATCATATATATATATATATATATATATATATATATATATATATATATATATATATATATATATATATAACAATGTGATGCAACGAGATGGCTAACTAGGAAACTACGCATATAAATGAAATTACTACTAGTAACCCTACTGTTGGGCGCCTCGCGCCATCTAGACGATCCCCCCATAGATGTATACATCTACTCATCGGGACGCCTCCGCTACTCTGATCCGATATCCGCCCTGTCTTTCCGCGCCGCGTCCGACGCCTCTGCACCCATTCCTATAATCGCACACAAGCAATTAAGAGTATAAATATACGAATAGTCGCGGGAACAAACGATACAAGAAAATCAACGCGCGCTCTTTAAACGCGCATGCATTTGGCGCACAAACGCGCTCATGAAAACGCCGCAAACTACAACAGATTCGCTATACATGACAACTGGCGATCCTAGTACCCACTAGTACCAATTGCACATTCACTATAATCTAAATATTATATGAAATAGGTTATAATTTATCCAAAACCCTAAACTCCTTTAAAAGCTATTTATTCCGAAACCTAGTAAGCATCAAATTTCCATTTTTATTCAAAGCTTGATGTTTTAACGAATCTAGTGGTCAAAATGATCACTAAATATCTTAATTAAACGACACAAACACTAACTAAATTTTATCTCACCTATTTACATTAATTGTAAAAATCTAGTTTGCAAAAATCATAATTAGGACAATTTAAATGTAACAATTTAACAAATTGCCAACTAGATTATGTTTTTTTTCTGCATGTCTTAAAATATTAATCTACATTTAACTAACTTGATTTATTTCTAAAAAAACCCTAACTTATATTCTAAACCTTCTCTTGAAAACTAAATCTTAAAATTAAAGCCATATTTAAACACTTAATTAGCTAAATTAAAGTAACTAACCAATAATCAAAACATAGGCTTAGGATTTATACCTCACGACTTGAGATCCAAACATGCAAACTTATCTCCAAAATGATCTCTTGCTCCAAGGATTCAAGCAAGATTTGAACAAGAATAATGGGTGGAGATTAAACTATGAGTTAATGAGGTTTTTGTGTGGATTTTTGAGTGAATTTTTGAAGAGTTTTGAGTTGAGAATGAGGTGGGAAAAATGGAGAATGGGGGTAGCCATTTTCGGCCAGAGCAAAATATAAGAGGGGAGAGAGAGAGAAATGGGTAGATGAGTGTAGAAACATCCTCACCTATTATATGTATTAACCCCCTTTTTAATTTTCCTTTATATTATTTTTTTATAAATGGGAATTGAGATGGAGAATTGGTGGAAAGAGAGGGGCTGCACTAAAAGGCTCGGCCACTTGAGGAATTGGGTGTGTGTGTGAGTGTGTAGATGTTTCCAAATGAAGAAAAATCTCTCCTAGCTCATTAATGCACTTACAAATTTAATTCTATTTTTATGTATTTTATTTTATTTTTCCTTTGACCCTAGAAACAACTAGAACTTGGAATAACTTGAAAAAAAAGTGTTACCACGAGGTTTTAGTATGTCATAGTTCCTAAGTATGTAATTAACCCATTAAAATTTGTATTTATCACTAATTTAATGTATATAAGAAAGCTTAAAATATTATTTAAAATAATTAATTAAGGAAAAATATTCACGTAAATTAATAATTTTTAAGTGACTAAATAAATACCATATACTAGAAATTATATAGTTAAAATGGGTGTTTTTAAGTCTATGTTGAAAAATAATTATAGTTAAATTTTACGAAAAATGTGATTTATATTACAAGTTATCCGAAAATTCACCTAAAGGATATTTATTTATTTATTTATTTATTTTTAAAACGTTACATTTATGTAACTTCGTCAACCGTTTTCATTGATGTGACCTAGTCTAAAATGCCATAAGAAAACTTGATTTAATTCTAGAGACTTTCTTTTAAGTGTATTCTGAACATTGAAAACTTGGTGTTGATTTAATACGTATATACCGTTATCTAGTGTACCGGACCTAATCAAACCATGATTAAGGTAGATGTTTATAATATCCCTTACAAATGTAAAATCATAACCTTCTTTAGAAAGTAAATATACAAATATGATATTACATGTCAAACTAGGTACACAAAAACAGTTACGCAAAACCAAAATGTGTCCACTTATCAATCCTAGGTGATATTCCCCTACAGACACAGCATCCATGCTAGCTCCGTTAGCAACCCTGAGGGTCATATACCTGCCTTTATAATTATACGGTTTCTCGGTGCCTACAATGAATTACATATATGAGATCCTGATCCGGTATCCAATACCGAGGAAGTAGAGTTAATTGACAGACAGTTTTCAATCATAAACACACCTGAAGTCGAAGTCACAACTTGCTTCAGATCCTGGTTCTGGGCTTTTCAGGCTCTGCAGTCCTTCTTCCAATGGCATTTCCTGTGACAATAGAAGCATTCCTATTTCTCTACTGTCGGCTCCCCAACTTTTGCCTTGCCTTTCCTTTCTATCTCACTGACACCGCCTTTCGGCTTGGTGGGGACCTTTTTCCCTTGGCTTTCGCCTTGGATCTAGAAGAGAAAGATTCCCCAATAAGCAAAGTGGATGTATCCCTTGTTTTCTGTGGGTGCCATCTGCACTCCTCAATATGGTGAGGAGTTCTGGAAGTGTAACTTTCTTCCCTTGAATATTGAAATTCAAGATAAACTGGGCATAGGTACAGGGGAGGGACTGTAGAATCAAGTCTGTATATAACTCGTTCTCCAACATGGTCCCAAGGTCCGAAAGCACTTCAATTTAGCTGATCATCTTAAGGACGTGGTCTCCTATAGATGACCAGATAGCCAATCTCGCCTGAAACAATTTCTTTGAGGTCTCATATCTTGCGATAAAAGATTGCCCTCCTTATAAATTCTTGGTATGGAGGAAGATAGAAGCTAAGTCCATCTTCTCGTGCCGCTTTTGGTGTTCATTATTCATTGAGGCCAGTACGAGGCACTTGGCTTTCGCACTGTCTATTTCCCATGTCTTACGGATTCCGATATCCGTGACAGTGGAATCTGGACATAGGACGGCGGGGGCTTTGGTAGTAAGGAGGTAGCCTAACTTGTCATAGGTTATGGCCATCTGGACATTCCTTAGCCAATCTTTATAGTTTGGCCCCATCAATATATTTTTATCCAGCAGTAATTTAAGCCCGATCATTTTGGTCGCTTCCATTAAAAGAAAGAGAAAAAACACTCAGCATGATGCTCTTGCAAGTTAAGATTGGTTAATAGTTTATCTAAACAGGATGACTCCCATTGTTTCTCAAATCCTCCTTCAAATCATAAAAGAAGAATTAGTCAGGATTAATCACACCCTACAATTCTTGCTTAAGCTTTCGTCCAGGCTAGTGTCGGTATTTCGAGGGAGGTTTTCCAATACTTTTGCGAACTTTCTTAATTATATAATCTCTTTTCCGTGGAGGCGTAGCCCCGCTAACACCGTTCTAGACATCTACTTGGTTTATAGTATTGATTGTAAAGTGAAAACTCTCTCGAGGAGTAACAAAACTCACGGTGGGATCGGGATCCAACTATCATTGCATGACAACTTTGAAGGAATCCTAAAATCATCACACTCCAGGTATGCAAAACCAGCAAGTTTCCTTTTCCTTTGAAACTCCCGATGTGGATTTTTCCCCAGGCGCTTATGACCTTGACGAAGCCCAAAATATCATAAGACGCAAGTCAAGTTCTACCCTTCATTGTCCAGGTTAATCTGAACTCATTCGTACAAACCCTTGACGAATGCCAAAATAGTTATACGCCTGTCCCAGATTAACGCATCTATCTATACTACAGATGAATACCCAACAGTTATCAATCACTATGCCTTAGCAAAAACCAAAATACATAGCTTGAATACTACTGAATACCCATCTGAAATGATGGAGGGCTACGGCTGATTTTGGCAAAAACCGTGAACGTAATGAACTTGATATAGTCGAAAGAACCATGATAGCTTTTAAAAGGAGTGGTTTAGGCTCTGTATTTAAAAGTCATTTTTCAAGAAAAACGAGTGGTTTTGAAATTTTTCCAACGATTTAACTTTGGTTTGTTTTCTTTGCATTAAACAATATTAATGTGGTTTCATCATTTAAACCTATCATTGCAGAAAGAAACGAAAATAGAATGTACGCTTATGCCTTTCGCATTCGCCGCGGGGCCCCGTCATGCACCATTAGGTTACTTAATTAATGGCAGAGTAGGGACAGGGCTAGCGCGGGTGTAAAACATAAACAATGTTTATTATATACAATATATATATATTCGTCTCACGCAATAATAGACATTCCAGATCACAGATTATAGCAACACAGAACGGATGAATATATTGGATATACTAAGATATCCATGTTCCACGGCCGTGATGAATAGCCAAACCCCACTCTAGACCTCTACGGGTGCAGCAAACTACCCGCCAAATTTTCGAAGTGAAACAACCTCCCTCAATGAAATGAGTAGGACACTCGGAATTTCAAGAACCCGGTAGTTTGTGCACCGCCTCATTGGGTCTATCTTAGGTGCAAGAAAAAGTAAATGAAATAATACAACGGTGGCTACAAGCTTAACCCGGATGTGCCCCGCAAAAAAATATTACATCAATTTACAAATATACATGAATGAAAGAAAAGAACGCTCTTCTCACATCCTCACGGCTATTCATTCACGACGATCCAATACTTCATATCCACAAACTATCAACAAGATACTAGATATGTACAACCCCCACTAATCGACATATAGCAATTAGTAGACCTTTAGAAACACATATACAAACTTAAACGAATAAACGATGTTAAAATTCCGACTTCGAAATACTCCGTAATGACCCAACACAAAGATAACAGAATATGAAATCTGGGAAAAATCAAACAATACCTAAAATCCTAAATCTAAGAGTACGGAACACCACAAAAAAACCCAAGATCCAACTCCCTTAAAATACCGATGAGGCCGGGAAAAATGATAATTTCGCAGGTTCGTTCTTGGAGTTTGGGCCTCGTTTTCCTATGGTGTTCTAGTTACAACTAAAGAAGCACTATGTAATTGTTCAAAAAAAATTTAGAGGCTCTTTTAAAATCGACAGAAACATGGATTTCGTTTTAATCGTTTCAGAGTTATTTTGGCTTCATAACTTTAAACTTCGTTTAACAAGCTAGTTAAGGTTTTAGTAGGCTCTGATACCACTGTAAATCAATGCCGCACACCCTATGCACTTTTAGGTAGGTGGAATACACAAAAAACGATTTTTATACTTGCAACATTGACCTATCTACAAGATCTTTTCGGAAACCTTAACTAGCTAAATACTTGGAGGTTCTAAACTACTATGTAAGTGTTTTATACCTCCTTGAATCTAGCCTTCGGGTCTTCTTCTCCTTTCATTGAGCTCCTCGGAACTGTGTATCTAGCTCGGCCGTCGGCCTCCAAGTGTCGAAGACGATCCACCCGAGAGTCTATGATTCAAGCTCCATTCTCTAAACCGAGGTAACTAAAGTACCTGGTTCGCTAAACTAGATATCTTAGGAGATGCAGAGTGTTAATTGGAGTATTCTATCTCAAATGACCCTAGGTTTCACAACACATGTGAGGGTTAGAGTCTTGAGGAAGAAGGAGAGGAAGAATGGAGAAAGAAAGAAAGTATGCAAATGAGCTAAGTCTTGTGGTAGTGAAGAATGGCTCACTTTTTTCTTACATGAAGCATGTGATAATTTTCAATAGAAAATTGTAGCCATGCTTCAATAGTAAGTCCAAACCAATAAAATAAAGGAATAAGCCATGCTTCACCATGCCACAAATATCTCCATTTTCCACCTCATTATTCTATTTTCCAAAATAGATAAATCCAATAATGAGATGTCCCTTTCTAGAAGTATCTCTTGTAAAATTACAAGAATACTCTCACTGTATATACATACCTGTATTCATACTGTAAAAATACGAATACGATGAGATAATAATAATCCAATAATATAATACTAGAATCTGGTTTAAACCAAAGCCCACTAGTATTATCCGTCCGAACAACATCCATGTCGCCAGTATATGTATATGATCAGAACCCTGCACGTAAAACCATACGGTCTCTACATCGTTTCGCCTGAACCAGGGAAACTCTCTGTGTGGGACTCTAAAGACTTAACAGTACGCTGGCAGTGAGTTTAACTACAAGTCCGTCAGCGACACTAGCTGTACGTAATGGCTACCCAGGTATCTGTCGAAAAGAAGGCCGACGAGCGAACTCATTCGAACTCCTACTAAGTCAATCCGTGACAATCTCCGTACAGTCCGGTCTGTTCGTCTAAGAGTATCGCATATCGGCCCCAGGGTGTGGTATACGTCAGACTCTTAGTAGCGCAATAAGTCATGTCGGTGTAGAGCCCAATACATTCTGAGAAACTACTGATGTACCTACCTGTAAATCTCACTTTCCCTAGCCAGGAACTTTGTGTATTGGCTATCCGAACACAGCACGACATTAACTCCCAATACCGAGAAAGACAAATCATTTCTATCCACTACTGCTTCCAAGTGCTTCAGGACTGTACACAACCACTACCTGTTTGCATGACTCATTTGAGACGTGGTAGGATAGTAATCTAAGTACAGTGGGAACACACTCGAGACGAATAGTGATGTCAAGTCAACGAACTAATATGTACTCATGTCACCCGGGAACCGCTAACTGACGATAGATATAATACCAACCAGCAGTACCCATCGAGTCCGTCCAGTGTAACTCATAACCCAATGAGCACCTGTATACTATCTCTGGTACGGCATACCATGGCTGCGGGATAGGCCATCTCCCATGACTGGAATGAGAAGCGTATACACTAGTCTACTCTGAAGTATCGATACCCTGTCTCGATAATTCTACAACTAGGGATAAGTATAAGGATGTGCTTATAGACTACCCAGCCCCTACTAGTGTGATTGTCATCACAACACTGGTAGTCAAGCAAACATCCTAAGGGCTTTATCAATATGTATTAGCGGTATGCTAAAAAAAACATATACACATATTAAGATAGAATCAAACTAGATAGCATAGTATTATATTGAGCAAGACTGTTATTATATCTATGTATATCCCTGTTCCCCTCCGAACGGCGGCCAAGACATGGGGCGTCTTGCCTGAGATTCGGGGCAGATGCTATTTGGTTTTATCCGTCCATCTCTCCAAAGATGCCAAGTTGATTTATGGCACCGTGTATCGGAGGTTTGGACGGATGCGGCCGATGTAGCAGACTTCATCAGACTCCCCCTCGCTTGAGGGGTTTTTGATTGTGGGGACGCTCTTCCCTGCAGGCGCAAGCCCCTGCAGTTAATTATGCTACCGCATCGCGGTAACAACTTTCTCCTTCTCCAAAATTTCACTTCGTGTTGTGGGTGTTTGTTTTGTTTGTGGTTGCTTGTGGATTGTATACGGAGACTGATTTATGTTGTCGTCCGTAGGACGTGAATTAGTCCAAATCCGTATTTTCTTAGATTTGGGTTTGAGATTTTGGTTTGAAGATACATTAGCCGTATTTGAGGCTAAGATCAACTCAAACGTTCGTTAAGGATACGTTTGTCCAGTTTGAGACTAAAATCAACTTAACGGGATCGTTTAGATCCTACAAAAGAGCGTTTGGGCTCTATTGTTCCAGTTTAGGGACATAGTGGTCCATTGAATGTATGGCCGTCGGGACCCGTCACCTCTCTGACGACGTTGAAGGATTACAACGACGGATGTCAGAGGAGTTCAGAGATGTACCCTTGAACCAAGGTTGATTGGGTGATCCATAGTCCAATTTAGGACTAAAGTCTGTTTGAAGGTTTAAAGATACGTTAGCCGTATTTCAGGCTAAGATCAAATTAAACGGGATCATTTAGATCCGACAAGAGAGCATTTGAGGGCTCTATTGTTCCAGTTTAGGGACATAGTGGTCCATTGCCAGTCTAGGGACATGGGAGTCCAACATTCCCATTTTAGGGACGGATATTAGTTTAAGGACACGTTAGCCATATTTGAGGCTAAGATCAACTTAAACGTTTGTTAAGGATACGTTAGCCTAATCTCCAGACTAAGATCAACTTAACGGGATCGTTTGGATCCGGCAAGAGAGCAATTGGCTCTATTGTTCCAGTTTAGGGACATAGTGGTCCATGTTCCAGTTTAGGGACATGGGGGTCCATTGAATGTATGGCCGTCGGGACCCGTCACCTCTCTGACGATATTGAAGGATTACAACGACAGGTGTCAGAGAAGTTCGGAGATGTACCCTTGAACCGGATGTAAATTGATTTAAGAGAGCAGCCGTGCTCAGTCAATTTAATTTGAGGACTTACGGCCAGAATTAGGCTAAGTCCAGTTGAGAATGTTCAACATTTTATTTATCTTTGGCCTATTAGGCTTATGCTAGAGCTTTGCCCCTGTTTAATAATGCACTGCATTTTATTTTGGCCTGTAAGGCCTATTTGATTTGGGCTCTGTCCCTTTTAATAGTGCATAGCACTTTGTTTGGTCTGATAGACCTTCCTTTATTGGGCTCTGCCCTTTTATTAATGCGGTGCATTTAATGTTCTGACAGTGCCCCACGTGGCTTGTCAGGCGCTTTCCGCCAATTGAGGAGCACAAGGCGCAAGTCCATGGGGAGGTGACACGTGTCACGCTCTGGTGAGCGCAAGCGCAGTGCGCTGCGACAGTGCACTGCGCTGTTGCGCTGCTGACACGTGGCGTGCTCTGGTGAGTTGCGCCAATGTGAGCAATGCTCTGTTTTTAAAAGTGCATAGCGCAGATCATTATGGGGCTGACACGTGGCCCACTCTGGTGGCTTGCGCCAACTCGAGAGCGCAACAGTGCAGATTTTGCAAGTGCAGGGCACTTTTTTATTATTTTGATCCATTTTAGATCAAAGAAAACAAATTTTCTTGTTTTCAAAGAACCCGTGGTTCATCAAAAGGCAATGCCTTTTTGTTGATCAAATGATCTTCTTATTTTTATTCTTATTATTTGATCTTTTCTTTTTATTTTAAGATCTTGATCTTGTTCTTAGATCATTGATCTTTTCAGAAGAAATTCTTCTTTTATTAAAGGTTTTTACCTTTTCTTTCTTCGAGCTTTTCTCAAAATTCTTTAGAGGAATTATCTGTTTTTCTCTCTGTATTGATGTGTTTCTGTATTTCTCTGTCTTTTAGACTTGGGGTCTAGGGGCCTTTATATAGTGCCCATTAATTTGTTAAATTCGTTAAAGAGATCTCTCTCTGAGTGATTTGGGGATTTTTCCCCACCGTTGGATCTTTGATCCAAGGGCTTCTGTTTTACAGAGGAAAATCTTATTGTTTTAATAAGATCGAGAAAGATCTTTCCAGAATTTTTCTGTTTTGGTGCTGGCATTGGCGCAAATGAATCTGCGCTTAACACATGTTGCGCAGCGCAGAGCGCTGCGCAACTGCGCCAGCGCAACTGCGCTGCCACGTGTCACGCAGCGCAACTGCGCCAGCGCAACTGTGCTGCCACGTGTCGCGCAGCGCAGAGCGCAGCGCAACTGCGCCAGCGCAACTGCGCTGCCACGTGTCGCGCAGTGCAGAGTGCAACTCAGCTGAAGCTTTGCTTCCTTATTTTTATTTAAATAGAGGCTTGCTCTGATTGGGTGCGCTGCGCTCCTTGCGCTGGCGTGCCTGCGCAAGGAATCTGAAGCGTTGCTTCAGCTCCCGCCTTGGAATTTGAACAGAGCTTTGCTCTGATTTGGGTAAACAAATGCCCCCCCACCGTTGCGCTTACGTGGCCTCCAAACGTGAGCGCAGCGGTGGCAGAATTCCAACTGTCGCGCCATCCCTTGGAAGTTGAAACGGCTCTTCAATGCCTATAAATAGGACCTTTGGTCCCTTAAATGATTTTCATCTCTTCATAAGAATTTTGTTCAGAGCCCTGCTCTTTTGTTTAAGCACTTTTTAAAAGTTCAAACTCTAGAGAATTTTAGGTAAAAATCAATTTGGATTAAATTAAATCAATTTTAAGAGCCTTGCTCTCAATAGATCCCTGATCTAAAGAAGAACCGTTTAGGGTTTCACTTAGCAGAGCTTTGCTCTAAAAGGGTCTAAAGAGAACTGAGGAGAACCCTATTAGGGTTCCATTAATAGAGCTCTACTCTCTAAAAGATTTTCCTTGTATTTTCTCATTTCATTAATGGAGCTTTGCTCATTCCAAATCATATAAAGGAACTTTTAAGATGTCATTTCATGGATCTTGGAGGTTTTTTTTTAAGAGGGAATTTTATTTTTGATGAATTATATCATCTTTTTAGAGATTTCAATGTTCTTAAGGGATTTTCTTTAAATTTTCCTCATAACTGATTTTGACAGGCGTCACTCCTGTCTGCAGAGCATTGCTCTCGAGGAGTTTAACTCCCTATGCCTTTTTCCTCATTGCTAATCTTCCAATGATGTTTCCTTCAGGCATTATGGCTGTTCATCTATACAGTCTACACGAATTCATCACCTATGAGGATATCCGCGTACAGGGCTGTCACCAGAACCAGGAGTTTACAGATGCCCAGTGTGCGGAGGTTATGGGCCGTCTGAACGCACGCATTGGTTGGCTGCTTCCTCGCCGTTCTGCTCTCTTGAAAGTCGTGGTGGGAGAAATTTGGAGAGCACTCCCGGGGTTTCACGAGGCCATGCCGCTTAATGCGCTGGATGATGCCGAAGAAAAGGTGCATTCAGTGTACCTATCGGGGCTAATCTCGAAGAAACGGCAGAATAGCCTCATCGACATTCTGCATCAAATTTTTCATCAAACAACGATAATCGCTGCTTATCGAAGGATGGGGGGCCTTGCCGAAGATCTTGACACACGTGAGCGCGAGAGGCTGCGCATGAGAATAATCAGAGAGGCCAGAAGAACTCTAGATGGCCTTACTTTTGAATTCCTTAATCCGTGCCCTGAATCTGAGGTTATACCGTTGTAATCATTTGATGATGTTCTTGTTTATTTCTTTATGATTGTAATAACTCTGGGCAATATGAATGGAAATTTTTTTATTTCAGCTTGTCTTATTTCTCGTTCTGAGTCTCCTGCAGATGCATGAATGAGTGTATCTCGAACGTTTGATCAAATGCAAATCAGATGTTCCTTCTTCTTTCTTTGATTATCAGCATGTTGTCTTAGTAAACATGGTCGATAGATGACAGAGCGAGCATCCTGTCTTAGCTCCTTCAGGAGGTGGTGATGGTTTAGGCGGCAGGTTCAGATCTGCTTGTCTAGGACTTTTCAACTTTATGAGTCGTGGGGGTCTCATAAAGACTTTTCTCCCTACGGATCGAGAGGATCTCGTAGGTGTATTTTCTCCTTAGGAATCGTGAGGATTCCTAAGTACGTTTTCTCTTATAAGTCGTAAGGATCCTATAAGAGAATTTTTCCCTCTTATGAGTCGAGAGGACCCGTAAGCGGTTGTTTCCCTCCTTGTCGAGATTCGACTTTGGAGAGTGAGACCCGTGGATAGTGTGCAAGAGACCGTTTTGGGCCGACTTGCAGCGTCCCAGTGCTTAGGAAACAGGGTTTTTTTTAATCCCTGCTACCTAAGGCTTTATCTTACGAGTCGAGACGAATCGAGAAGTTCTCGTAAAGACATCAATTTCCTCACGAGTCGAGACGAATCGAGCAGATCTCGCAAGCATATCCTAACGTCACAGTTAACCTCTGCTCTTTACGACAGAGGTCCGTTAGGGTCTGTGGTACTTAGGGTTTTGGCCGTCGTACCGTCGCGTTGGCTGATATGTTCCTCGATATGCAATCTTGCTATTCGAGTAGCCTTGCGATTGTCGTGTCTCTGATCCCTTCGGGGGCTGGACAAGACGTCTTCAAGTAATCTTCCAGGTAATCTTACCGTCGAAAGATCAAGTGTAGGGATATTCCATGTCACTTTTTACTTGAGGTTAGGCTCATTTTGGAGAGCCCCGATGAGTCATAACCACTCCGCGCTGGTGTGGGATGATCTCCGATAGTCTTTCAGGCTTTATATGACTTGCCGTCAAGACCCTGAAGCTAGGAATTTAGCCTTTGCTTCGTTTGCTGGCATTGTGTCCTCTATATCGAGAAGAATGTCGCGGTTGTCTCTAGGATGTTGGTGAACCGTCGAGGTTTGGAACTAGGGACTTTGCCGTGGCTCCTCTGTTTGATGATGTTGCGTCTGCTATGTCGAGACGAACATCGACGTGGTGACCATTCCGCACTGGTGTGAGATGATCTCCGGTTGTCTTTCAAGCTTTATATGACTTGCCGTTAAGACCTTGAAGCTAGGAATTTGTCCTTTGCTTCATTTGCTGGCATTGCGTCTGCTATATCGGGACGAATGTCGTGGTTGTCTCTAGGTTGCTGGTGAACCGTCGAGGTTCGGAACTAGGGATTTTTCCATGGCTCCGTTGTTTGGTTGTCGCGTCTGAATCCTGCTGGAAGGAGAACGCCGTGGTGACATCTCATCTGCTGTACCGAGACGAACGTCGAGGTGGTGACCACTCCATGTGGGATGATCTCCGGTAGTCTTTTAGGTTTTATGTGAGTTACCGTCAAGACCCTGAAGCTAAGAATTTGGCCTTCGCTTCGTTTGCTGGCATTGCGTCTGCTGTATCGAAACGAATGTCGCGGTTGTCTCTAGGTTGTTGATGAACCATCGAGGTTTGGAACTAGGGATTTTGCCGTGGCTCCGTTGTTTGATTGTCGCATCTGAATCCTGCTGGAGGGAGAACGCTGTGGTGACATCTCATCTGCTGTACCGAGACTAACGTCGAGGTGGTGACCACTCCATGTGGGATGATCTCCGGTAGTCTTTCAGGTTTTATATGAGTTACCGTCAAGACCCTGAAGCTAGGAATTTGGCCTTCGCTTCGTTTGCTTTGGCGTGTCCGGATCCTGTTGGAGGAAGGACGCTGTGGTGACATCTCGTCTGCTGTATCGAGATGAACGTCGAGGTGGTGACCACTCCGCGCTGGTGTGGGATGATCTCCGATTGTCTTTCAGGTTTTATATGAGTTACCGTCAAGACCTTGAAGCTAGGAATTTGGCCTTCGCTTCGTTTGTTTTGGCGTGTCTGAATCCTGCTGGAGGAAGGACGCAGTGGTGACATCTCGTCTGCTGTATCGAGACAAACGTCGAGGTGGTGCTGGGATTTTTCCATCACTTCGCTTTGTTTCGACCATGAGGTCTTTTGTTGACGTTGCATCTGCATCCTGCTGGACTGCGAAGGAACGCCGTTGTTGGTCTCCAGGCTGTAGATTTGGCCGTCGAGACTTAGAACTAGGGACTTTGCCATGGCTCCGATTGGTGATGTTGCGTCTGCATCCGATTGGAGGGAGGAAGAACGCCGGTGTTGATCTCTAAGTTGTCGATGTTGACGTCGAGACCCTGAAGCTAGGGATCTTCCTTCGCTTCGTTTGTTGACATTGTGTCTGCAATATTGCGACAAATGTCGAGATTGTCTCTAGGCTGTCTATAAACCGTCGAGATTTGGCTTCGCTTTCTGATGGAGCCCGTTGGGAAGGTATGGTTCCTTCTTTATTTGTGCCCCTGGATTGTATACAGGGATCGACGTGATCTCACTTGTAGGGCAAAAAGTTTCATTCTTTCATCATTTTTTATTCTTTTCGTGATGCTCTATCATTTCAGCTTTTTATATCGCGAAAATCGCGATTGCCCAATCATTTCGGCTATCTTTCGCGGTGCCCAATCATTTTGGCTATTTTTTTATTTTTACTCGCTGCTTTTTATTGCGAGTTGCCCAATCATTTCGGCTATTTATTTTATTTTTACTCGCTGCTTTTTATTGCGAGTTGCCCCATCATTTCGGCTATTTTACATGCATACATTTTTACTTGCTAATTTTGTTGCAAGTTGCCCCATCATTTCGGCTATTTCATATGCATTTTTAGCTCGCTGATTTTTTTTTTATCACGAGTGTGGAACTTGGAATCTGGTGCCGATCTCAGCATCAGCATCGCTACAACTGGAATATTGCCAGGAGCGAATCATTATTTGCCATGAAAGGACTTGGAATTTGATACCGGTTTAGGCATCAGCATCGCTACAACTGGAATGTTGCCAGGAGTGAATCATCATTTGCCTCTTTCGATGTCGAACAAAGGTGGATTAGCGGACAGGGTTAGGATCCCATCGACTAAGGCTTTTGACTTTATGAGCCGTAAGGGTCTCACAAAGGTATTTCTCCCTACGAGTCGTGAGGATCTTGTAGGTGTATTTTCTCCTTAGGGATCGTGAGGATTCCTAAGTGTATGTTCCCCTGTAAGTCGTAAGGATCTTACAAAAGGGTTTTCTCCTTATAAGTCGAGAGGACTTATAAGGGTCGTTCACCATGCGAACATATCCCCCAGTCATGGATGGGACTTGGTTAGGAAAATGTTTATTCGCGCCCGTGGATTGTATACAAGGGTCAATATTGAACCACTTGTAGGGCAGTATCGGAGGTTATGGGGGTTGCTTAAGAACAGGTTCAGGTCTCTGTAACTTAAGATTTTCAAATCTTATGAGCCGTGAGGGTCCCATAAAAGAGTTCTCCTTACGAGTTGTGAGAATCCCGTAAGTGTAATTTCCCCTTAGGAATCATGAGGATCCCTAAGTGTGTTGCTTCCCTGTGAGTCGTAAGGATCTCACGCGGGTGGTTTCTCCTTAGAAGGTCGAGAGGACCCTGTAAGTGTCTTTTAACGAGATTGCTCCCTTTCGGGTTTTCACAAACACTCGCCGGTAGCCCTGCTGTTTTTACTCACGGAGCCCTTTCGGATTTTCATCCGTGCCCATTTTGCTTATGGACATACCGTTTTTTAATTCTTTTTTATTCTTTTTTTTCTAACAAGGTTGCGCCCTTTCAGATTTTCACAAATACTCGTCGGTAGCCCTACTGTTTTTACTCATGGAGCCCTTACGGGTTTTCATCCGTGCCCACTTTTCTTATGGACATGCCGTTTTTTTTTGTTTTTTTTACGTCAGCCTGAGGATACTGCGGTAGTAGTTTAAGGACATTTCGGTCCTTTGCAAGTTTTAGGACATTGCGGTCCATCGTTAGTTTAAGGACATTTCGGTCCGCCGTCGCCGTATTTGAGGCGAATCTCTAGTTTACTGACTTTTCGGTCTATGTGGCTTTCTCTATGACTGAGCATGATGCCCCCGGCGTATTCACCTTTTTAGGAGCATGTGGTCGTGGCGGGCTCACCTTCCAGTTCTCGGATAGCGCGAAATTGCCCTGTTGGTATTGATCTTCAACCCAGTTTTTTAAGACGAAGCAATCTTCGATTGGATGGCTCACTGCTTGATGGTAAGGGCAGTAATTAGGATTGTTGAGATCGCCTGGTTGCAGCGGACGTCTTGGATCCGGCAAATTTATAAGCCCGTTACGCGCCGCAAGCTCAAACAGTTTCCTTGTTTTATTATGAGGAAACGAGTAAGGACGCCTCAGTCTCTCCTCGAGGGATGGGCGTGGACGCATATTGCTTTGGCGAACAGTCGGCTTTAAGTTGCTTGGCTGTTGCTGAGCGTTGACAACGAAGGTTGTTTTCCCTTTGCCCTTTTCATTTCGAGAGTCCGGTTTTGGAGGAGACGGTCCATGGCCCATCTGGTCCATTTAGGCTAATTTGTCGATCAAGGCCTGGAAGGTGGTCGGCCTGAAGAACATCATGAATTGTGAGATGGTCGCTTGCGGATCAAGAGTGCCCACGAACATGCCTACCGCAGGTGCTTCTTCAATGCATTGTTCGCATTTCGACCACAGATTCCGCCATCGTGTTGCGTATTGAACCCACGTTTCGCCTGGCCTTATCCTGGCGTTGATCAGCGCTGTTATCGGGGTGCGTTCGCTAGCACTCGCGAATCTTTGTGTAAACAGTAGCTCCATCTCCGCAAATGTTTTGACAGAGTCGTTAGGTAGCTCCGAATACCATTCAAAGGTTGTTTCCGCTAAGCTGCCGACGAATTGGCGAAGTAACAGTTTATCATCGCCTCCAGTGTTGCCGCAAAGAGCCCTGAATTGAGCGACATGCTGATGTGGATTCCCCGTCCCTTTATATACATGAAATTTAGGGATCGTATATCCCAGCGGGTAACTGATTTGGTCATACCAGCCCGGATAGGGTCGTCCAGTTTTAACAATTTTCTGGCGAGCCGCTTCATTTTCCTGGTGAGCTCGTATCTGTTGAGCTATGTAGTCGTCCAGAGCGTTCTTGGAAATGGTTTCCTCCTTGGCCGCTGAAAGAGCCGGAGGAGGATTAGATGTTTGCCCTCTATCGTCTTCAACAATGATTGGAGGGTCGTCAGCTGGAGGGTCCGGTTGTAACATCATCTCTACCATATCTTGGAAGAGGAGCGCCATTTGTTTTATGTTAGCAGCTTGCTCTGCTGCTTCCTTGTCCTTCTTTTCTAGGACTCTGCGTAGGAAGTCAGCGTCAGTTTCTTGTTCGTGACGATGTTCTGATAATGCCTCCGAGCTTTCTTTTGGCCCGGTAAGTGTGTCCATCGCAGTCATCATCTCTTGAAGCTTCTGTTTCTGTTCTTGAGCCTTCGTCACGGATCGGGTGAGCGGTCGGTGACCCGTCGAAGCACGACTTTCCTGCTTTTCGGAAACCATATAAACAGTGTGCACCACCATGCCCCCAGACTCGGGGTGTTTGTGTTCAGCGCTTTTACGGTTCACTATGTTCACAGGGGCTTTTTGCGGCCTCATTTTCTTTTGAGTGATTGACGTTGAGGGAGCCGTTGCCGTAGGCACCCAGTCAGCTGTCACTTTCTGTGGCTTTGAGTAGTCCTTCTACTGCTGAACCTTCATCTTTTTCTGTCGGCGGAGATACTCTTGATCGATCACTGACTCTTGGACACGTTGCCAAACTTTGTAAATTTCAGAGGATAGCCGTTGAGGGGGCTGCTTCAGCTTCTTCTCTGGAGTATTCTCCACAGGTGAAGGGGTTCTCTTCAGCACCGCAGTAGGAGAGTTTATGCGCACCTTGTTGAGCAATTCAAAGCTGTTCCCGGTTGGAACAGCAGCATCGATCCCCACCGTTGGAGCTGGCGGAGTTATCCCGGATGGGGAGTTGCCCCCAGCCTTCCTCACTCAGCGCCAGTGGCGACGTTGAGCGTGTCTTGCGGATGGAGTTGTTTCAGCTATACGGGTGACTTCGTCATGCCCCCTGCTTTGAGGAAAGACTGTTATTAGTGCTAGCCTGTCTAAGACTGACACCCATTGAGAAGCAAGGTCTAATCCGCTAAAGACAGACCTCTGGGCAGGGGAAGAAACTTTGAGGACCTCGCCTGGAGCAGCACCCGGAATAGCCAGCCTTGTAAAAACTGACTTCCTGGAAGGAGGAGCCTTTCTAATGATTTCGTCCGCTTGAACCGGGAGGGATATCCGCTTTGGGATGGCAGCTTCGGGTATCACGGGCTCGTAGACGTTCTGGCCCAGTCTGTTGGAAACTGAGGTATTGAAGTTGGGCGACCCGTTGAGAGGGGCCGCGGCAGTAGCAAGCCGATCAAAGACCAACTTCTTTGGAGCTTATTGCGATATCATTGGGGCATTGAAGCTCATCGGTGGGAGCAGGGTCCCGAAGAATAGTCCAGCGGTGGCTTGAGTTACCTGCTCCACTGGCATTTTGAAAAGGGAGGCCGCTTGGGGCCCATAAACAACTCCTCCAGCAAGGACGGAGTGAGAGTTGCAGTTGCAGGCAGTGCAGTTTGAAGCCATTGATCTTCAGTTTTCTGCACGGAGCAAGACACCAAATCTAAGTACCTTGAATCCACAGGCAACCACAGCAAACCGCGATTTGTTCGCGAACACGACACACGAAGTGTGGAGTGGAAAGAGGAAAAGGTCCCACCGGGCATGCCAAAATCTGTTCCCCTCCGAACGACGGCCAAGACATGGGGCGCCTTGCCTGAGATTCGGGGCAGATGCTATTTGGTTTTATCCGTCCACCTCTCCGAAGATGCCAAGTTTATTTATGGCACCGTGTATTGGAGGTTTGGACGGATGCGGCCGATGTAGCAGACTTCGTCAGATTCCCCCTCGCTTGAGGGGTTTTTGATTGTAGGGACGCTCTTCCCTACAGGCGCAAGCCTCTGCAGTTAATTACGCTACTGCATCGCGATAACAAATTTCTCCTTCTCCAGAATTTCACTTCGTGTCGTGGGTGTTTGTTTTGTTTGTGGTTGCCCGTGGATTGTATACGGAGACTAATTTATGTTGTCGCCCGTAGGATGTAGATTAGTCCAAATCCGTATTTTCTTAGATTTGGGTTTGAGATTTTGGTTTGAGAATACGTTAGCCGTATTTGAGGCTAAGATCAACTCAAACGTTCGTTAAGGATACGTTAGTCCAGTTTGAGACTAAGATCAACTTAACGGGATCGTTTAGATCCGACAAAAGAGCGTTTGGGCTCTATTGTTCCAGTTTAGGGACATAGTGGTCCATTGAATGTATAGCCGTCGGGACCCGTCACTTCTCTGACGACGTTGAAGGATTACAACGACGGATGTCAGAGGAGTTCAGAGATGTACCCTTGCACCAAGGTTGATTGGGTGATCCATAGTCCAATTTGAGACTAAAGTCTGTTTGAAGGTTTAAGGATACATTAGCCGTATTTGAGGCTAAGATCAACTTAAACGGGATCGTTTAGATCCGACAAGAGAGCATTTGAGGGCTCTATTGTTCCAGTTTAGGGACATAGTGGTCCATTGCCAGTTTAGGGACATGGGGGTCCAACATTCCCATTTTGGGGACGGATATTAGTTTAAGGACACGTTAGCCATATTTGAGACTAAGATCAACTTAAACGTTTGTTAAGGATACGTTAGCCTAATCTCCAGACTAAGATCAACTTAACGGGATCGTTTGGATCCGGTAAGAGAGCAATTGGCTCTATTGTTCCAGTTTAGGGATATAGTGATCCATGTTCCAGTTTAGGAACATGGGGCTCCATTGAATGTATGGCCGTCGGGACCCGTCACCTCTCTGACGACGTTAAAGGATTACAACGACAGGTGGCAGAGGAGTTCGGAGATAAACCCTTGAACCGGATGTAAATTGATTTAAGAGAGCAGCCGTGCTCAGTCAATTTAATTTGAGGACTTACGGCCAGAATTGGGCTAAGTCCAGTTGAGAATGTTCAACATTTTATTTATCTTTGGTCTATTAGGCCTATGCTAGAGTTTTGCCCCTGTTTAATAATGCACTGCATTTTATTTTGGCCTGTAAGGCCTATTTGATTTGGGCTCTGTCCCTTTTAATCATGCATAACACTTTGTTTGGTCTGATAGACCTTCCTTTATTGGGCTCTACCCTTTTATTAATGCGGTGCATTTAATGTTCTGACAGTGCCCCACGTGGCTTGTCAGGCGCTTTGCGCCAATTGAGGAGCGCAAGGCGCAAGTCCATGGGGAGGTGACACGTGTCACGCTCTGGTGAGCGCAAGCGCAGTGCGCTGCGCTGTTGCGCTGCGACAGGGCGCTGCGCTGTTGCGCTGCTGCCACGTGGCGCGCTCTAGTGAGTTGCGCCAATGAGAGCAGTGCTATGTTTTTAGAAGTGCATAGCGCAGATCATTATGGAGCTGACACGTGGTGCTCTCTGGTGGCTTGCGCCAACCCGAGAGCACAACAGTGCAGATTTTGCAAGTGCAGGGCACTGTTTTATTAATTTGATACATTTTAGATCAAAGAAAACAAATTTTCTTGTTTTCAAAGAACCAGTGGTTCATCAAAAGGCAATGCCTTTTTGTTGATCAAATGATCTTCTTATTTTTATTCTTATTATTTGATCTTTTCTTTTTATTTTAAGATCTTGATCTTGTTCTTAGATCATTGATATTTTCAGAAGAAATTCTTCTTTTATTAAAGGTTTTTACCTTTTCTTTCTTCGAGGTTTTCTCAAAATTCTTTAGAGGAATTCTCTGTTTTTCTCTTTGTATTGATGTGTTTCTGTATTTCTCTGTCTTTTAGACATGGGGTCTAGGGGCCTTTATATAATGCCCATTAATTTGTTAAATTCGTTAAAAAGATCTCTCTCTTTGTGATTTGGGGATTTTTCCCCACCGTTGGATCTTTGATCTAAGGGTTTCTGTTTAAAAGAGGAGAATCTTATTGTTTTAATAAGATCGAGAAAGATCTTTCCAGAATTTTTCTGTTTTGGTGCTGGCATTGGCGCAAATGCATCTGTGCTTGACACGTGTCACGCAGCGCAGAGCGCAGCGCACCTGCGCCAGCGCAACTGCGCTGCCACGTGTCGCACAGCACAGAGTGCAACTCAGCTGATGCTTTGCTTCCATATTTTTATTTAAATAGAGCCTTTCTCTGATTGGGTGCACTGTGCTCCTTGCGCTGGCATGCCTGGTTTTGACACGTGGCGCGTTGCGTCCAGCGCAAGGAATCTGAAGCGTTGCTTCAGCTCCCTCCTTGGAATTTGAACAGAGCTTTGCTCTGATTGGTGTAAACAATCCCAAACTTCTAAAATATAATATACAGTCCAGTACTATACAATAATGGCCTCTAGGGCATATATCACTAACACTAGGTACGTTGTCGTCGTGGTGGAACGGAGCTTCGATGTTTACGGCGACGGTTCCACTAGGACTTGAGAGGAATAAGTTTTGAGAGGGATTTTCAAAGTGAAATTTATGTCTAATTCAGAGGGGGGCTTGGAATAGACTAGGGTATTTATAGGAGAAAGTATGGAGGTATGGCGAATTAAAATAAGGTATTAAAATGATATAAAGGAGTGTTAATAGAGTATATGAAAGGTTGAGAGTTCTCTGATTTGAATGGCAGTTTGAGGTATCAAAACGAGCTGGAGGGAAGCAAAACGACACACGTGCACGAGACGGAGTCATTTGGACTAAACCAGGCCGCAAAACTCGGCTAAAGCTCAGCTCCAAGTTGGCCCCTGACCTCGGGGTTCGTGTCATGTACTCGAGTCGCTTCATTTGGTCCATTTTCATACATCTTTTCTTCTGAAACTTTTCATAACTCCATGTGAAGCCCGTCTAAACTCTTGAGCTTCCAAAACGTCGAAAATAAAAATAATAAAAAATATTGCTACTATTGGGATTCGAAAATGCGATCTATGGAATAACAATGGAGAGTTATCTAGTGAGCTATAAAGAGTTTCTTGTATATGAGTTATCAATAATAACTTATAACTTGAAATCAGAACAGAAATACATTTTTTTATTAATATTGGATCAATAAAAGTGTATAGGAATTTTAGGGATGTCACATCTGGCCTCCTTCAGACGTTTGACTTCGCACTTTTCTTTGATCAGACGATTGCAGACATCTGGATCTCCTTCTGCAGAAGTCTGGATCTTCTGGAAAACGTCTGCGTGTATATCTTCTGCTTTTATTTCTGACCTTTGTCGCTAATAATAGGTACTCTATAGACTCTTGCATGTTCCGAGATTAGGCTTCAAAAAATCATGAACTCATACAAGGAACACATTAACTAAGAAGCTGGAAATTAATATATGTTTAGATCCTCTCTAAATATTTACTACTATCTTAGATGATATCATTAATCAACATAATAAAAGATAAAAAATTAAAAAAATGATAAAATTCCCATATCCAAAATTGAGAATTGGAAATGTCCACCTCATACACCATTAAAAACAAAAATGAAAAAATGAAAAGTCAACGATCCTCTCACACACACACACACATTACACATTCTCTCTTCAAGATGTAAAGCCCAAATAGAAATATGACTTACAAATTTATACATAAACATTAATGTTTATTATTTTGTAAACAAATTCATACATAAGACATTATATCTTAATTATTTGGTATAACTCATAAACTTCTCAATTTTAATGTTACCGCTAACTGCACTGATTCATTTAATTTAAATTTTGAAAAATAATAGATATTTTTAAAATTAAACATATCTTCAATTTGATGTATATATGTTGTTTAAAATATACACGTGCGCATCGCACGCGCAAAATACTAGTATATTAGAGAGCAAATCTCTGCAAACTTCTAAAACTTATTAAATAGTTAAGAGGGCATCTGGTCGAAAAATTATTCCATATGCCGGCTGCATGCCGGCCGTATATGTCCATATAAGAAAGAGAGAAATAGAAGTGTGTGCTCTATGATTCCTTGGAGAAAATTTGCACATAGATAGTCATTTATTACATTATACACAAGAAAGACCGCTGCATGCTAATGTGCACAACTATAAAGATAGCACTGATCAATAATGGACGTTTACAGCTTGATGCATGCATGATCGATGTGCTTCCATGCACACGTGTGCATGTGAATTGGTAGAGCGCATGCAGGAGGATCAACAGAGGCCATGGGTTCGAGGAACTGCACCTAATATTATTATTATGGCTGTCTTGAAAAATATTTGCAACTTATTTATATTAGGGTTTTTATCTCTTCCTTTGTTTTCTCTCCCTCCTCCTTTCAATTTTTTTTTTTTTTTTTAACTTTCTTCGCCTTCTTCTAACATGGGAAGTCCTCTCACAGTCAAGGGGTTTGAATCCCAAACTCTGATACCACAAGCCATTTATTTTAGTATCATTTTGTACTGACCCCTTTTCTAAGCAACATGAATAATTAATTATTACTAAATATGAGCATTCCTAGGTTTAGCAGGATTCGATTTGGAAAATGGGAGGGGTCTATAAGCGACAAACAAAGACAGGCATGCATTAATTAATTCTCTTACACCACGCTTTCTCTCTCATTCTTAGCTAAACATTCTAGGTCTTGTTCAAAAAGGCAGTGAAATTAAATGGACCCTAAAGCTAGCCTAATGTCAAGAATGTAATGTAGGTTAGTCCTATGTTCCTGCATTAAGTGGACACAAGCTAGCTCATATCATGCAATATAAACATGATTATAACATATAGCCATGTCTAAGTATTAAATATAAATGAATATAAATTACACATTTATGTATATTTGGTAATTCATTTTTTTAAAAATTTTTTTGGCACCGGTCTGTAAGCCCTAATATATGCATACAACACATCCACGCGCACATCACACACAATTACCAATACAAGGATTTATATTCAGCAAGCCTAGAGCGTGAAAAAAACAGAATGAGAAAGTTGATTCTTCTCTGGCACTAAATGTATAGTACCAGAAAATCCATTTCATAATTCAACGGGATATCATGGTTTTTGTGAGAAACTAAGGAATAGGGGATATCATGGCTTTTGTGAAAAACTAAGCAATTGTTTAGTTGGGATATAGTTGGAGAACCATGTAGTTTCAACTATTTAGAAATATAACATGTGTTTGATTAGTGGTAGCTGTTGGTCCGACATATATATGGAACAACAATTTGAGATATAAAAAAAACATGTAGTTGCAAATACGCTCAGAGATGTCAAAGAGATGGGTTGGATCATTCATGGGTGGGTAGCGGATAAAACGGACACGGAAAAATGTCAAGTTTAAACGGATATTAAATTCCGTGTGCATCACTTAACCCACTATGGCTTGCATGGCATGTGTGTGGGTAGTTCGGAATAGTTAAACGGATTATCCATGGATGAGTTAACAGGTAACTAGAGTATTATGAATATTCTTTGCAATTTAAAATGAAAAGAATTGCATGTATAAGGTTTTGGAGTTAGGTTACTTTAACAGTCTTATTTAAAGACAATACATACATTAAAATGTACATTCAAAAATTATATGCTGTATTCATATTAAATATTAGATATTTATTCTCATGTTTGGGAAAATTATTGAAAAGTCTTTATTTGTTCAATACTGGACGGGTGCAACCTACGAACCGGCTGGTCAAGTATATCCGGTAATATGCAATACTTGTAAACGGACGGCCAAGACACTGATAGTATTTTAATGGATTGTAAAACTTTGATCCATAACCTATCTTGAGCGAAATGGGTAATGGGCATGCATTCCAATTTGCATAATAGTAGATGTTGGAGGTTTTTTTTATCTCCAACAACTTAGATTTAGATGTTGAAACTTGATTGTTAACTATGTAAAGATCCTTTCCATCCTTTTACATATTCTTCTTCACATTTTGCTCTTTAACTGAAGTGATATCAGCTTCCTATCGACTTTCAACACTCCCTCGTGCAATCTTTTTCATGGTTGTCATGGAGATCCCGCGGCTCTTGTAGACAGGGATGGAGCCAGGGGGTAGGCTCCCCCCCCCCCCAAGCATCTGGCAACCCTATATATATATATATATATATATATATATATATATATATATATATATATATATTGTGTTTATTGTGTCGATATCTTTAATAAATACTCACTCCGTTCATAATTACTTGTCATTTTAAAGTTTTGCACGGCAATTAAGATATGATTTAAAACATACCCTCTCTCTGTCTCTTTTTACTTGTCATTTTGGAGAAAGAAAAGTGTTGACGTTTTTGGAATAACAAGAAAATCATTAACGATAAAGTTATCAATAAATGATACAATACCAAAAATAGCTTAGAAGATTAATTACTAATATTAATAAGGTAATAATACTTTTCTTAATAGTTGAGGGCAGAAATGATATGATATTTATAGTGTTTATGTGGCAATAGATTAATTGCTAATATTAAAAAAAGTGATAATACTTTCCTTAATCGTTGTGCATTCCTTTAAAATGACGAGTAAAAATGGACGGAGAGAATATTTGAAAGATAAATTATAATATTGTCATCTTAGTGAAACATTCTAAATTACCCTCATATTAAATAATTGTTATCTTCTCATCTTCTTTTTGAAACCTTGCATCAATACTCCTTGAAACCCATAACATTTAGTTTAATTTAGATATTTTATAAAAACAAAATAATAAATATAGTTAGAAATTCTATACTATTCATTTCTATATCGGACAAGTAATTTGGGATAAAAAAACCTTTTAAAAAGAAAAGTAATTGTGAATGGAGAGAGTACTATTATTTTTAAACATATTAATATAACTTATGCCAAAAGGAGTCGTGGTTCATTGTTAAAAACATTGAGTTGTGGCTCTATTAGTCAATAGGTTCAAACCTAGATGATTGCATTTTAAAAAAATTTGAGGCCACGGCTTAGGTATTTTAACAAGAAAATTTATTAACCAATAAAAGACTTTAAAAGTTTTACCAATCCGTATGAAGTAAATATTTTATGGGATACATTTGCCATTGATATACGTATTTATTATTTCAACTATTAATATTATATTATAAAAACAAAAACCATAAAAAAAATACAATATGTTAATAACAATCTCCTAAGAATGATAAATTAATTCAACTTAATTTATGAGACAGACACCATTAAATCACATATTCAATGTTAAATCACATATTTTTGAATCATTATTTAATTTGAAAATTATGGATGAAAAAATATGCAGTTTCTTTCTACATGAAAACCTTATAGTTGAACCAATATTGTAAAACGAAAAATCATTTGCATACTTTTACTTATTCTTCTTCACATTTTGTTCCTTAAATCAAATGATAGGAACTGTTTCCTTTGGCATGGTGTACCCAACTTTCGTCAGAGAGCATTCTACAAGCAAAAAAAATATATAAAGAGTGAAGACAAGAGATTGGCACTATAAAAATTGAAAGATCCACTTGAGGATCACTATATATATATATATATATATATATATATATATATATATATACTTGCATGTGAGAAGACATTAAAAGTTGAAGCAAGCGATCGTAGAGTGTAAAAATAGTTCTTGTGCCGCGGGCGGAAGATATAGGCTTTTTGGATGAAATCTCTCAACCATATTGAAAACACATATGAACTCATATAAGCCCATTAATATACCAATTTCAAAAATGTAAATGAAAAAGTTATCCATTATTGTTCATGATCTAAATATGCACCATTGGGAGCACAATCTATACAGGGATGTTTAATCTATAATAGGAAAAGACATGGAAACAAGATACAAAAGAATTAGGCAAACTTTATATGCAAGTCCCATTTGACACTACTATAATAATGAGTTGCCCCTAAGGATTTAGCTGTAGGGTCAAATCACTGCCCCTACGGAGATATCCGTAGAGACATAAAACACCACCGTAGGTCTAAAGGCTACAGGTGCAAGTTTTCGTCCTGAACATACCACTATGAAGTAATAATTACATCTACATCTTTCTCCATAGGGGTATTTATCCCTATGGATTACTCCGTAGGGACATAATCTTTATTCAATTTATTGGTTTATAAAATAAAATATTTGCCCCTACGAATTTATCCATAGGGCCTGATAGATTCCTCTACGGATTTATTCGTAGGTCCAGATAAATGCCCCTACGGATTAATCCGTAGGGGCAAGTTTTATTCCTGTTACAGAGTTCATAGGTACAAAATATCAGGTATCCTGATATTTTGTTCCTACGGTGAACTATGTAGGGGAAAATATTGCACCTACAGATTAATCCGTAGGTGCAACAGACGGTCCTACGGATTAATCCATAAGGACAAAATATCAGGGTTTTTTTTAAATGAGCTTCCTGTTTTTTCCCCGCCCTGTGTACAATAATATATACATCATATAACCAAATATAGAAATATTCATAATCAACATCCATGCATATTATATATATATATATATATATATATATATATATATATATATAAAATAAACAAAAAGAGTACGATATCAATCTAAATCATCGTGAACAAGCAAACAACCACCAATATCATCCAAAATATATACAATATGTATCAGATAAGTACATACATCCTCAAAAATATAAAAAAAAAGCCACCCTAGCTCGGTTCAGCTCCTCCGCCTCTGATAATCGCCGTAATCTGGCGCATCTGCTCCTCAGTACAGCCCTAAGTCGTCAAAAACTCGACTAATGAAGGAGCAGACTGTGCGGGAGTCTAAACGGGCTGTGGAGCTACAGGAGTAGTCTGCGTAACCGCAGCCGAGATAGTGTCTTGCGGAGCCGCAGCCGAAAGAGATGCATGTGGAGCCGCAGCCGAACTAGCATGCCGCATCTGTTAAATTTTGTGTGTAATAAACGAGTAAGAACGGTGTATTAGATTTTAGTCGAATTTTTATCATTATCAGGATATTGCGAAATTCCAATCTAAGAATATTTAGGGACTTAGGCCTCGTTTGGGTACCTAGTTTGAAAAACCGTAATTTATTTTAATTAGATAGTTTTATGTAAGTATGATTAATCAAAAATAACTCTACAACCACATAAACTCAGGCTACTAATATTGCATATGTTACTGTCTATAATGTGATATAATATTTTACTATTAAGTAATATACGTACGAATATCTCCTTCAACTTCTCGATGGTGGTCTTCAAGACGGCAACATCATGCTTTAGACGTCGCTCACAGGGGATAGGCAAACTAACCGCCGGAGTGGAGACCAGCCTTATATGGGCCCTGCTAGGACCCGGTCCCCGGCCTCTCTCCCAACCTCCATGGTGCCCTCCGTGTGCGCGTCTAGGACTGGGGTTAGTAGCATCGGATCAGGCTGTCCACTAAAATCGATCCCCGATTCCTCCGCCTGCTTCACCACCCGCTCCTACACCCACATTAACCATTAAAATATAAGTATATCATTTAAATTTGAACTTATCAAAACAAAAATTTCACTCGAATTAGAATAAATATTAACACTTACGCAATACTCCTAGGTAGCGATGTCGGGGAATCGAAGCCCGTCCGTGGCGGGATCTGTCGAGGTGCCGCGGACGGCAAGATACACGATCAGCACGCTCGGTGTACCATCCTACGCCAGGATTTGAGCTCTCTGCAATTCGCCAAAAATTTACATATATTAAAAAATAACTCTTAATATTACATTATATCAAAATAGATCTATTGTAATTTACCGATGCCTCCATGGCACGAGTAATGTTCCTCGAGCCATCTGTATAAGTGGGGTGATCCCTCTTCGCCGACTTGCTATTCTCCTTATTTTGATCGGCATATTTCTGCACAACACATTCAGATTTAGTTTTCTAATTAAGCAATACAAAAAAATAAATTATATACTAAACAATGAATTACATTTAAATTACAAACCTGTTTGCGCTGAGGGTTATAATATTGGTATAAGAGAGGCCATGTATCTACATCGACTCTCGCAAAGGCCGAAGTAAGTAGGGGAGCCGCTCTCTCTGTAAGTCGATGTAGCGCACCTCGCGGGTTCGCGGGGAGGCTGAATTTTCAAAAACGATTTATACAAAACTTGCAACATCGACTAAATTCTTCCAGGATATATTCAAAAAACTTAACTAATAATAAACTTTGGAGGTTTAACTACTGTGATAGTTGATTATACCTCCGTGACCAAGTCTTTTCGAGTCTTCTTTGCCTCCTCTCCATGGCTCCGAAGAAAGGATTAAGCTTGCATGATCGGCCTCCTCGCGTCAAAGATGATCCACCCGAGAATTTGTGCTTCAAGCTCCAACTTCTAAATCGAGGTAACTAGGGTAAATGGTTCGATAATCCAATTAGCCTAGGTGATGTAGAGAAGCTATTAGATAGTTTTGTCTCGCTAAAGCCTTTGTTTCACAACACATGTGAGTGTAAGGGTTTAGCTTGCAGAAGAAGAAGATGAAATGAAGAGATAGAATAAGAAGTGAACAAATGAGATGACATCCTTCAAAGTGTAGAGAATGGCTATCAAATAAACTCACTTATTAATCCATGGAAATATCCCACAATATAAAATCCTCTCATGCTTCAATAGTGATCCCAAATCAATAAAATAATGCAATAACCATGCTTTACACCATACCACAAAATGTCTCCTCCATTTCCATCTCATTAATCTATTTTGCAAAAATAGATAATACCAAATAATGAGGTGTCTTCTTCTAGAAGTATTCTTGAGAAAATTGAATACCCTTCACTGTATATACATACCCGTATCCGTATTCCGAAAAATACGGATACATTGAGACGATAACAATCCAATAATACAATACTAGAATCTGGCTAAACCAAAGTCCAATAGTATTGTCCGTCCGAACATCATCCGTGTACAAGTACATGTATGTGATCGTTGCCCTGCCGTAAAACCATACGGGCTCTACATCTTTTTCCCGAAGCAGGGAAACCCTCTGTATGGGACTCTAAAGACTCGACAGTATGCTGGCAGTGGGTTTAACCACAAGCACGTCAGCAGTACTAGCTGCACGTAACGGCTACCCAGGTATCTGTCGATAAGAAGGTCTATGAGCAAACTCATCCGAACTCCTACTAAGCCTGTCTGTGACAATCTCTATACAGTCCGGTCTGTTCGTCTGAGATACTCGCATATCGTGCCTAGGAAGATGGTAAACGTCAAACCCCTAATAGCGTAATAAGTCGCGCCGGGACAGAGTCCAAAACACCATGAGAAACTACTGGAGTGCCTACCAGTAAATCTCGCTTGCCCTAAACAGGGACTTTGTGTAATGGCTTCCCAAACACAGCGCGATATCAACCTCCAATACCGGGAGAGACGAATCCTATCTAACCGCTACTGCCTCCAAGTGCTTCGGGACTGCACCCAACTACCATCTGTTTTCATGACTTCTTTGAGCCGTGGTAGGGTAGTAATTTAAGTACAGTAGGAACACACCCGAGGCGAAGTGCGATGTCAAGTCGGCGGACTAAGAAGTACTTATGTCACCTGGGAACCGCTATCTAACGATAGGTATAATACCAACCAGCAGTTCCCGATGAGTCATGTCCAGTGTAACTCATAACCTAATGAGCACCTGTATACTATCTCCAGTACGACATACTAATGGGGGACAGATCATCTCCCATGCTGGGATGAGAAGTATATACACTAGTCTACTCTAGAGTATCGATACCCCGTCTCGATAATCCTATGACTATGGACCTGTATAAGGATGTGCTTATAGACTACCCATCCCCCACTAGTGTGACTGCCATCACAACACTTGTAGTCAAGCAAAGCTCCTAATGGATCTACCAATATGTATAAGCGATATGCTAAAAGAAACACATGCACATATTGAGGTAGAATCAAACCAAGTAGCATACTACCATTTTGAGAAAGATTGTTATCATAACTGTGAATATCCCAAGCTTTCAATATGTAATATACAATCCAGTATGATACAATAATGGCCTCTAGAGCATATCTCACTAACAATCTCCCACTTGCACTAAGGCCATATATTGGCATATCGCAAACCTATCATCTCGATTAGCCTCTCGAACTGCGTCTGAGGGGTGGCCTTTTTGAGTGGATCAGCAGTGTTGTTCTTCGTATCTACTCTCTGCACCTCGATCTTCCGGCTATCTACGATCTCCCTGATCAGGTGGTACCTCCTCAAGATGTTTCTAGAATTCTGATGGGACCTTGGTTCCTTCGCTAAATCTATAGCCCTGTTGTTGTCACAATACAGAGGTATTGGAGCAACAATGGACGGAACCACCTGAAGTTCTATCACGAACTTCTTGATCCATACCGCTTCTTTCGTAGCGTTACATGCAGCGATATACTCCGCTTCCATAGTTGAGTCAGCAACGGTGTCCTGCTTGGAGCTCTTCCAACAGACCACCCCTTCATTGAGGGTAAAGACATAACCTGATATGGACTTGAAGTCTTCCTTATCACTTTGGAAGCTAGAGTCGGCGAAGGCCTCGACCTGGAGGTCTTCTCTGCCGTACACCAAGAACTTCTCTTTAGTCTTTCTCAGGTACTTGAGAATGTTCTTTACTGTTGTCCAGTGCTTCTCGTCTGGGTTTGACTGATACATGCTTACAATGCTCAATGCGTAAGTTACATCTGGTCTGGTACACAACATCGCATACATTATAGAGCCTACCGCCGAAGCGTAGCGTATAATAGACATGCGGTCCCTTTCCAAATCAGCCTTGGGAGACATCTCTTTGGAGATGGTGATTCCGTGACAAGCCAATAAATTACCGCGCTTTGAATCTTCCATACTAAATCTTTTCAGTATGATGTTGATGTACCTTAACTGTGAAAGTCCCAACATTCTCTTAGATCTATCACGATAGATCTAGATCTCCAGAATGTAGGAAGAATCACCCAGGTCCTTCCTGGAGAAGCTTTGTGACAAGAATCCCTTGACTGATTGTAGCATAGGAATGACATTTCCTATCAAGAGAATGCCATCCACGTATAAAATGAGGAATACTACACTTCTTGCTACAATCTTACTATAGATGCATGGTTCATTCGGATTTTTGATGAAGTCGAATTCCTTCACCGTCTCATCAAAACAGATGTTCCAACTCCGCGATACCTTCTTTAGCCGATAAATGAACTTAAGCAACTTGCACACTCTTCCGCTGCTCCCACTCTCTATGAAACCCTCCGGCTGATCCATATAGACACACTCTTCCAAATTTCCATTTAAAAAAGCGGTCTTTATGTCCATTTGCCAAATCTCATAATCGTGGAAAGCAGCAATGGCAAGAAGGATCCGAATGGATTTGAGTATAGCCACTGGAGAAAAGGTTTCATCATAGTCTAAATCAGGTCTTTGACAAAAACCTTTTGTAACAAGTCTAGCCTTATAGGTTTCAACCTGTCCATTTACCCCAATCTTCTTTCTGAAGATCCATTTGCATCCTACGGTTTTTATCCCTTCCGGAGCAATGTCCAAAGTCCATACTTTGTTGGTGTACATGGAATCCATTTCGGTCCGCATTGCATCCAGCCATTTTACCGAGTCTATGCTCTGAATGGCTTGCTGGAAACTAGTTGGCTCATCATCGTCGATGATGCAATCCTCGCTATCCCTATCTATAAGAAAACTATAGTATCTCTCGGACGGATGAGACTGCCTACTGGTCTTGGGGAATGGCGTGGGGATGTCCGGTTCTTTTGAAATTTCTGGTTTCACCATACTTTCAGTATTAGTTTGTAGTTCTGGAATTTCTTCTAGTTCTATTGCGCTCCCACTTATATCTTTTTCCAAAAACCGAGTTTCCAGAAAGTGGGCATGCCGAGAAACAAAGACCTTTTGTTCCTCTACGTAATAGAAAAGATACTCTCTGGAGTTCTTTGGGTATCCCACAAACTTACACAGTACTGAGCGTGCCTCGAGTTTGTACACATGCTGCTTTTTTACAAAAGCTGGACATCACTATATCTTAAGATACTGAAGATAGGGTTTCTTCCCACTCCACATCTGATATGGTGTGGTAGGCACAGTCTTGGTAGGAACCTTGTTCAAAATATATGCAACTGATTCTAGTGCATAGCCCCAGAAGGATCGCGGCAACTCGGCGTTACTCATCATGGAACGTACCATATCGAATAGTGTTCTGTTCCACTTTTCCGATACACCGTTGTGTTGAGGTGTGTATGGATGAGTAAGTTGAGAGAGAATTCCATTCTCTTTTAAGTAATTCAGGAACTTGGCACTTAAGTATTCACCTCCTCGATCAGATCTAAGTGTCTTGATACTTTTGCCGGTGTCACGCCCCGCTTCCCAAAATATGGAAACGAGGGATGACTAGGTCAGCCATGCTCCTACGGTCAAGGAATCATCCCGCCGTAGTCACACTTCGGCTTCTAGCATTACATGGTAATCAGTAAATAAAGCACAGTATTAAAGGAATCACATCACTAATTTATTATATTAAAATTTCATTGTTCACAAATTACAGATAATAAGAACAATAACTAACCAAGTTCAATCTCACGATCGCTTTTATGGAAAGCAGTAAAAGAAGAAGGTACACCAAACTATATCTCCGAGAACTCAAAGGGTAGATCCGTCTCCTGTGCTGGTCCTCCCACGGAATCTGAGCATGCATACTCAGGTCGTCAGAGCGACACAATAACAATATTATTATAATAAGATGAAACAGGTATATGAGGTAATACTGGTGTAGGAACAATGCAAGTAATCACTATGTCACTATATGATGCAGAATATGATATTTGTCCCTATCGGTCTCTAGGTCATGTTTGAATCACATAGTGGAAGGAGGATCATGTTTAACAGGAGTCTCGTACATACCCGAGACAACGGCCCACATGCCCGGGACATAACCCTGTTAGCCGGATCGCTAGATCCTACCCTACACGTATCAGTATCACGGTTCGAATGATCATCCTCTAAACACGGTCCCGCTAAATACGATATTCTTTCCACTTTGATTTCCCCTTTTTCCCCAGGTTCTCACTAGTTATGATATTGATCTAGTTGTGTACAAGTATACCAATGGTATGGTTTCATCACTGTTCACTGTATCAATCACTGTCACGAATATTCACTTTCCATTGGTGTACTCGTCACTCCTAAACCAACATCTATCACGCACGATAATGCAATGTCCACACGCATTAACACTGAGTATATGGCAAGGGTATGATATATGTATTGTATGCTACCAATAAGCTCTGTATGTTATGAATCAACGCGCATGTCATTAACTAAAATAAATTGCATAAATTAATATGTTAAGAATTCAGCAAAATGATACAAGTAAGATAGATAGAACACTCAGTCATCAATTCATCAAAATTTGTTTCAGTTCAATCGGGATTCCGGTTTTCAAGAAATAGCTGTTTCATTTTAAGTGCTCGCGGCTGGAAATTCAGTTTCAGAACTGAACGTCCGTTTCGCGACACGATTTGCACCCAGTTGGGCTCAGAATTTAGCGATGCTACAGTTGAATAAAATCTAGGGTTTTCAATAGAGTATTCAACGCAATAGACGGATCCTCAATCGTATCTGTACGTTGGAAGTTATACACAGTTTAACCTCAGTGTGTCATTTCAGAACCTGTTCTGGACAGATATACGTTCTGCCCTTTTATTTACAGTTTAAAATAGCAAATGGCAGTGAAACGGAATGGAACCACTTGTTTTGTTTAACTAACAGAAATGTCTTTAATCTACTGCAGGGTTCCATAACATACGACTTCAGAAAACACAGTGACGCAGGTCTTTGGACAGAACACAATAATCAGAAACGCTCTGGACTGCAGTCCAGAGTCGCATTCCGATCCAATTATCATCACGGTTACAGAACAGAAATCATTGAAATTCTACATAGGGTTAAAGTGCGTCGAGTCAGCTTCGATTTAAGCCCTCGAACATATCGTTCCAGTATGTATATAATTTATGGTGATTTTATTCGTTTTCAGGTACGAGAAAATTCTAGTTTTAACGGCATATTTGGGGGTATCGATTTTTGTCACTAATAATCGTTATTTCCAGAGAGATTCATACACGATATTTATCATCTAATGGGCCAACAGAAATTTTCAGTTTCCGTCAAAATAAACAATCATTTCCATGAGAGACTAGCATCGAACACCTAGGTCATGATACATATCGGTAATCGGTAAGTTTATAAACTACATGATCTAGGTTTGTAACACAACTATATTAGCATGAAACGAGTAAACACTTGCCTGGAAAATGTCTCGGGGTCGCACGGCAGCAACGATGTCGCGAACGCGCGTTGTATGCCGCGAAACAAGTTCGCGCGAGCTTGGCTCGAGACACGGGTTTGACGTCGGAGTTTCCCGGAGTCGTCTTGTGCGCGCTGGAAGTGTAGGGTAGGCTTTGTGGATCTCTTGAGTAGTGCTGAGATTGACGATGGTCGGCGGCGGCGCTCCGGCGAAGTGCAACAGTGAAATATTTGGAAATGGGTTTGGGTGATTTTTGAAGAGAGGGAAAGGTTGAGCAGTGGGGCTAGGGAATTGTGGTGATGATGACGATGCTGAGGAGGTGGAGGTCGACGACGTGGTTCAGGTGCGGTGGGCGGGGGCTCGTCGGCGTCGAGAGTGTAAGGTGGCGGTTGGCTCGGGTGAAATGGGTTTGTGTGCACGGGAGTGGGTGCAGAGGATCTCGAGTTGGTGGGGGTGTGAAGTCGTAGAGGGAGAAGGAGGGTGAATGAGGAGTGATCGAGAGTTGCCGAGGGGGTTGTCTTCGTCGGAGTCGAGGGGAGTTAAGAGGTGTAGTGGGTGCTCGAGTATGGGGCTCGGTGAATGTAGAGAGAGAGAGAGAGAGAGAGAGAGAGATGAGAAGTGAGTTGGAGAGGGAGAGTGACGAGAGGAGTTGGAGACGAGGTTGAAAACGTGGGTGTAACGTCGCAGTAATGGGCCTGAGCAAGGGCGCGGGCTGCGGCGGAGGAAACGATCGCGCGCGTGAACATGGATGTTACCGTTGGAGGAAGGAGAGGAACAGGAGTGGACCGGGTCGGGTAAGAGGAGGAATTGGTCACGGGCCGTAGGGAGAGTGGGCCGGCATAAAAAATTAAAAATTCCTTTTAAAAACTTCGTGGGCTGCAGGGGGAGAAACGGGCCGGCTCAAATTCAAAAATAATTTTGAGTGGGCTGAGGGAAATTAAAGGGAATGGGCTGAGGGTATTAAGGAATTTATTAATTAAAGTGTGTGTGGGCTGAGTAGGACTTAGGGTTTTAAATAATGGGTTAGGATTTTATTGATAAAATTTTGGTTTTAATTTACTCTGGCTTTGATTTAAATCCTGGGTTAGGCTTTGAGGGTTTGGACAGATATACATATTAAGCTTAAACAACCAATTCAAAATATGAAGGAAAAAGAAAAGAAACCACTGGAAATCAGAGAATAGGAAACTTTTAATAGGATGGAATCGGGGATTTACATCTTACCCCCCTTAACAAAATTTCGTCCTCGAAATTTAACAAGGATACAAGAATACAATGTACTAAACAAAGAGATGTGGATAACGATCACGGATGTCTTCCTCCCGCTCCCAGGTGGATTCTCCTGGGGAACGACCGCCCCAAGACACTCGGACTAAAGAAATGACCTTATTCTTCAGCACTTTCTCTCTGCGGTCGAGGATGGTAGTAGGCTGCTCCTCGTACGATAGATCGGTACCCAGAACTAGTTCCGAATGGTCCAGGACATGGCACTCATCCCGGACATAACGCCGCAACTGTGACACGTGGAAGGTATTGTGCACACCAGCTAGCGATGGAGGCAAGGCAAGTCGATAGGCCACCTCTCCTACTCGCTCTAGCACCTCAAAAGGTCCGATAAAACGGGGACTAAGTTTTCCCCGACTTCCGAATCTGATAACTCCACGAGTAGGGGAAATCTTCAAGAATACGTGATCTCCGACTTCGAATTCTAGTGCCCTTCTGCTGGTATCTGCCCAACTCTTCTGTCGATCCTGAGCCGCCTTGATACGCTGTCTAATCATTTGGACTTTGTCGACTGTCTGCACAATGAGTTAGGGGCCCAGTAGTCTTCGTTCTCCCACATCATCCCAATATGCTGGGTATCGACACTTCCGCCCGTATAGCGCTTCAAAAGGAGCCATCTGAATACTAGCCTGATACTATTGTTATAAGAGAACTCGACTAGATGCAGATGGTCCTCCCAGGAACCCTGAAAGTCCAACATACAGGCTCTCAACATATCCTCGAGCGTCTGAATCGTACGCTTGGATTGTCCATCCTTCTGTGGGTGATAAGCTGTGCTGAATTTAAGGCGGGTTCCCAAACTCTCCTGTAAGCTCTTCCAAAAGTGCGACAAGAATCTCGTGTCCCGGTCTGACACAATGCTGACTGGAACACCGTGAAGTCGCACAATCTCCTGCATATATCTTTCTGCCAGTGATTCTGTCGACTGTCCCACTCGGAAAGGTAGAAAGTGTGCAGCTTTTGTAAGGCGATCGACGATAACCCAAATAGCGTTATTGCCTCTAGGGCTCCGCGGTAAGGCCGTCACAAAATCCATAGTAATGTGCTCCCACTTCCATTCAGGTATTGGCAATGGTTGTAACAATCCTGCTGTCCTATGATGTTCCGCCTTCACCTGCTGACATACCAAGCACTTGGATACGAACCTCGCAATTTCCCGCTTCATTCCGTTCCACCAAAAGTGCTGCTTTAGGTCCTGATACATTTTTGTACCTCCTGGATGCACAGAATAAGCTGAACTGTGTGCTTCAGCCAAAACTTCTTCTCGAACATCTCCTTTAGGTACGCAAAGTCTGCTAACGAATCTCAGAGAGCCATCTTCATGTATAATCAAATCCGTCCTCAGTCCAGCTTCCACTTGCTCTCTGAACTTTTGCAATCGTGGATCATCCGCTTGTGCAATCTTGATGCGATCCACCAGGGAAGATTGCACCTGTAGTTGCCAAAATTGACTGAGTGCGTTCGGCGTAACGACCTCAAGTGCAAGTCTCTGGAAATCCTCAATAATGCTCCTCTGATCGGTCAACATCATGACCGCTGGTTTGCGACTGAGCGCATCTGGTACAACATTGACCTTCCCCGGGTGATACTGAAGGTCCAAGTCATAATCTGCCATCAGCTCCAGCCATCGGCGCTGCCTAATGTTTAGTTCCTTCTGAGTGAAAACATATTTCAAACTTTTATGATCCGTGTATACTTCCACTTTCTCACCCAATAGATAGTGCCTCCAAATCTTCAACGCAAAGACTACCGCAGCTAACTCCAAGTCATGCGTGGGGTAGTTCTTCTTGTGGTTTCTCAGTTGTCGAGAGGCGTAAGCAACTACTCGGCCGTGCTGCATTAGAACACAACCTAAACCCTTCCCTGAGGCATCACTGTGTATCACCAACCACCGAAATCATCTGGTACGGTAAGAATAGGCGCCGTGGTTAACTTCTGCTTCAGTGTGCTAAATGCTTGAGTGCATTCCTTTGTCCATGTAAACGGCACGTCCTTCCGTATCAGCCTCGTCAATGGTTCCGCGATTCTTGAGAAATCTTGGACGAATCTCCGATAATAACCTGCCAATCCCAGAAAACTCCTGATCTCGGCTACTGACTTCGGCGTTGGCCAATCTCTGACAGATTCTATCTTTGCCGGGTCCACCGAGATGCCTTCGCCCGAAACAATATGTCCCAAAAACTGAACCTTGTCGAGCCAGAATTCATACTTGCTCAGCTTCGCATACAGCTTCTCTTCCCGAAGAATTTGTAGTACCGTGCGCACATGTTCAGCGTGCTCTTCCCGGGTCTTCGAGTAGACAAGTATGTCGTCGATAAACACAACGACAAACGTGTCCAAGTACTTTGCGAACACCCTGTTCATTAAATCCATGAATATTGCTGGGGCATTGGTAACACCGAACGGCATCACGAGAAACTCGTAATGCCCGTATCGGGTCCTGAAAGCCGTCTTGCATACATCCTCGGCTGCTACTCTGATCTGATGATATCCAGAACGGAGGTCCAACTTCGAGAATACCTTGGCTCCACTTAGCTGATCGAATAGGTCGTCAATGCGCGGTATTGGGTACTTGTTCTTTATTGTGACCTTGTTCAGCTCTCGATAATCTATACACATTCGCAGCGATCCATCCTTCTTCTTTACTAATAGGACTAGTGCACCCCACGGTGAAGCGCTTGGCCGAATAAATCCCTTCTCCAATAATTCTTCAACCTGCTTCTTCAATTCCGCCAACTCAACTGGCGCCATTCTGTATGGGGCTCTGGATACTGGGGCTGTACCTGGAATCAAATCGATTGAGAACTCCAAAATTCGAGGAGGTGGTAGACCTGGTAGATCTTCGGGAAATACATCCAGAAAGTCCCGAACAATTTCTGGAACTGGGCTCTTATCAATCTCCATAGATGTCAGTTCCTTGGGCTTGGCTCTATACTTAGATGGCTCCAAAGATTCACTTCCGCCCTCGAAAATAAACTCCGGGTGATTGGGGATGCGGAAGATCACCTTCCTTGCACGATAATCGATAACTGCATGAAAAGTGCTCATCCAATCCATCCCGAGAATTGCGTCGTAACTGCCTGTCCCGATCAGAAGGAAATTCGCATAGAATTCCCTGCCACACACTACAACTGGGCATAATCTACATTCTCGACTAGATATTATAATGCTATTACCCGTATGAACTTCCCATCCCTTGGTTAGTGGTTCATGTGGTATTGAGTGTGTATTAGTGAAATGCTCAGACAAGAAACAATGCGATGCTCTCGAATCAAATAGTACTCTAGCTGGCAAGGAATATACGAGTAGAGTACCTATAACCACGTCTCCTGACGCCTCTGCCTGATCGGCGGTCAAGGTGAAAGCCCGTCCCTGACCGTGACCTGTAAAGGGTTGCCTCTGCTCCTGCGGCTTCTGCTGTGGCGGTCCAGAACCTCCCTGTATCTCTGCTCGCTCAGGACAACTGTTAATCCTGTGCTGACTAGAACCGTAAATCAAGCACTGTCCCTTGGCACGGCGACAGTCCTTCTGGGTATGCCCTCCTCTACCGCAATAGCCGCAAGTCACGCCCTGTCTCTGGGGGCGATGCTGTGGTACGAACGGGTGCTTCATTTGTGTCGTTCCTGCTCTATGAACCGGTATGGCTCCTCGAGAAGGCGCGTGGGTACGTGCTGGAACGACTGGGGGTCTTCTGAACTTGTTAATCAATTTCTCCTGAACTCTCGCCGCGTTGAGTACTTGTGCGAAAGTCTGTAAATCCAACGATGCAATCAACTGCTGCAACTCGAAATCTAACCCCTGAAGGAAGCGTCTGGCCCTGGTGGCCTCTGATTTGACCATGTATGGAGCAAAGCGGCTCAGACGGTTGAACTCTGCCGCATATACGTCCACTGGGCGTCCATTCTGCTTCAAAAGAATAAACCTTTCCTCCATTTCTGTCTTGGCTGTGGGAGGGAAATAATGATCTAGGAAGCACTCCTTAAACTTGCTCCATTCAACCGGCACCTCAAGTCTGCTTTCTTCCACCGATAACCATGTACGGGCTTTGTCTTCTAATTGAATCTTTATCACGTCCACTCTGTCTTCCTCTGGAACCCTGGCGGCTGTCAATAAATTCTCCATGTTCACCAGCCATTGCTCAGCCTCAAGGGGTTCAGCTAGTCCTGTGAATGCAGCTGGGTGTAACCGTCGGAAGTCTGATACGGTACCAACCCTAGCCTGATAAGCTGGTGGAGTAGCGCCCTCGGGGGCGGTAATAAGTGCGGAGGGTCCTCCTGCGGCGGTAATCGCCCTGAGTCCCTCAGTGAGTAAATCTGTCTTTCTCTCCTGAGCTTCCGCGAAAGTGGTCAGTGCACTAAGTATTCTTTCCGTGCGGTCCTGAGAGCTGGAGTCCGAGGAGGGGTCGTTCGGGGACGTCATATCACTGGAAGATTCAAAAGGATAGGATCAGATTCAAGGATGGAAATCAAGAGTAGTGAAACAAGAATAACGTAATACAGCATAGTTAATGTTATCCCTTGATACTAAACACAGGCTCTGATACCAACTAAACCATGTCACGCCCCGCTTCCCAAAATACGGAAACGAGGGATGACTAGGCCAGCCATGCTCCTACGGTCAAGGAATCATCCCGCCGTAGTCACACTTCGGCTTCTAGCATTACATGGTAATCAGTAAATAAAGCACAGTATTAAAGGAATCACATCACTAATTTATTACATTAAAATTTCATTGTTCACAAATTACAGATAATAAGAACAATAACTAACTAAGTTCAATCTCACGATCGCTTTTATGGAAAGCAGTAAAAGAAGAAGGTACACCAAACTATATCTCAGTGAACTCAAAGGGTAGATCCGTCTCCTGTGTTGGTCCTCCCGCGGAATCTGAGCATGCATACTCAGGTCGTCAGAGCGACACAATAACAATATTATTATAATAAGATGAAACAGGTATATGAGGTAATACTGGTGTAGGAACAATGCAAGTAATCACTATGTCACTATATGATGCAGAATATGATATGTGTCCCTATCGGTCTCTAGGTCATGTTTGAAATCACATAGTGGAAGGAGGATCATGTTTAACAGGAGTCTCGTACATACCCGAGACAACGGCCCACATGCCCGGGACATAACCCTGTCAGCCGGATCGCTAGATCCTACCCTACACGTATCAGTATCACGGTTCGAATGATCATCCTCTAAACACGGTCCCGCTAAATACGATACTCTTTCCACTTTGATTTCCTCTTTTTCCCCAGGTTCTCACTAGTTATGATATTGATCTAGTTGTGTACAAGTATACCAATGGCACGGTTTCATCACTGTTCACTGTATCAATCACTGTCACGAATATTCACTTTCCATTGGTGTACTCGTCACTCCTAAACCAACATCTATCATGCACGATAATGCAATGTCCACACGCATTAACACTGAGTATATGGCAAGGGTATGATATATGTATTGTATGCTACCAATAAGCTCTGTATGTTATGAATCAACGTGCATGTCATTAACTAAAATAAATTGCATAAATTAATATGTTAAGAATTCAGCAAAATGATACAAGTAAGATAGATAGAACACTCAGTCAGCAATTCATCAAAATTTGTTTCAGTTCAATCGGGATTCCGGTTTTCAAGAAATAGCTGTTTCATTTTAAGTGCTCGCGGCTGGAAATTCAGTTTCAGAACTGAACGTCCGTTTCGCGACACGATTTGTACCCAGTTGGGCTCAGAATTTAGCGATGCTACAGTTGAATAAAATCTATATTTTTTAATAGAGTATTCAACGCAATAGACGGATCCTCAATCTCATCTGTACGTTGGAAGTTATACACAGTTTAACCTCAGTGTGTCATTTCAGAACCTGTTCTGGACAGATATACGTTCTTCCCTTTTATTTACAGTTTAAAATAGCAAATGGCAGTGAAACGGAATGGAACCACTTGTTTTGTTTAACTAACAGAAATATCTTTAATATACTGCAGGGTTCCGTAACATACGACTTCAGAAAACACAGTGACGCAGGTCTTTGGACAGAACACAATAATCAGAAACGCTCTGGACTGCAGTCCAGAGTTGCATTCCGATCCAATTATCATCACGGTTACAGAACAGAAATCATTGAAATTCTACATAGGGTTAAAGTTCGTCGAGTCGTCTTCGATTTAAGCCCTCGAACATATCGTTCCAGTATGTATATAATTTATGGTGATTTTATTCGTTTTCAGGTACGAGAAAATTCTAGTTTTAACGGCATATTTGGGGGTATCGATTTTTGTCACTAATGATCGTATTTTCCAGAGAGATTCATACACGATATTTATCATCTAATGGGCCAACAGAAATTTTCAGTTTCCGTCAAAATAAACAATCATTTCCATGAGAGACTAGCATCGAACACCTAGGTCATGATACATATCGGTAATCGGTAAGTTTATAAACTACATGATCTAGGTTTGTAACACAACTATATTAGCATGAAACGAGTAAACACTTGCCTGGAAAATGTCTCGGGGTCGCACGGCAGCAACGATGTCGCGAACGCGCGTTGTACGCCGCGAAACAAGTTCGCGCGAGCTTGGCTCGAGACACGGGTTTGACGTCGGAGTTTCCCGGAGTCGTCTTGTGCGCGCTGGAAGTGTAGGGTAGGCTCTGTGGATCTCTTGAGTAGTGCTGAGATTGACGATGGTCGGCGGTGGCGCTCCGGCGAAGTGCAACAGTGAAATGTTTGGAAATGGGTTTGGGTGATTTTTGAAGAGAGGGAAAGGTTGAGCAGTGGGGCTAGGGAATTATGGTGATGGTGACGATGCTGAGGAGGTGGAGGTCGACGACGTGGTTCAGGTGCAGTGGGGGGGGCTCGTCGGCGTCGAGAGTGTAAGGTGGCGGTTGGCTCGGGTGAAATGGGTTTGTGTGCAGGGGAGTGGGTGCAGAGGATCTCGAGTTGGTGGGGGTGTGAAGTCGTAGAGGGAGAAGGAGGGTGAATGAGGAGTGATCGAGAGTTGCCGAGGGGGTTGTCTTCGTCGGAGTCGAGGGGAGTTAAGAGGTGTAGTGGGTGCTCGGGTTTGGGGCTCGGTGAATGTAGAGAGAGAGATATGAGAAGTGAGTTGGAGAGGGAGAGTGACGAGAGGAGTTGGAGACGAGGTTGAAAACGTGGGTGTAACGTCGCAGTAATGGGCGTGAGCAAGGGCGCGGGCTGCGGCGGAGGAAACGATCGCCCGCGTGAACAGGGATGTTACCGTTGGAGGAAGGAGAGGAACAGGAGTGGATCGGGTCAGGTAAGAGGAGGAATTGGTCACGGGCCGTAGGGAGAGTGGGCCGGCATGAAAAATTAAAAATTCCTTTTAAAAACTTCGTGGGCTGCAGGGGGAGAAACGGGCCGGCTCAAATTCAAAAATAATTTTGAGTGGGTTGAGGGAAATTAAAAGGAATGGGCTAAGGGTATTAAGGAATTTATTAATTAAAGTGTGTGTGGGCTGAGTAGGACTTAGGGTTTTAAATAATGGGTTAGGATTTTATTGATAAAATTTTGGTTTTAATTTACTCTGGCTTTGATTTAAATCCTGGGTTAGGCTTTGAGGGTTTGGACAGATATACATATTAAGCTTAAACAACCAATTCAAAATATGAAGGAAAAAGAAAAGAAACCACTGGAAATCAGAGAATAGGAAACTTTTAATAGGATGGAATTGGGGATTTACAGCCGGTATGTTTTTCAACTTCATTCTTATATTCCCGGAATTTCTCAAAGGCCTCGGATTTATGTTTCATTAAGAATGCATATCCATACCTTAAGAAATCATCCGTAAAAGTAATGAAATAGGAATAACCACTTCTTGCATGTGTAGATATTGGACCACACAAGTCGCTGTGTATGAGTCCCAAGAGCTTGCTCGCTCTTTCTCCGTGTCTAGTGAACTGAGTCTTTATCATCTTTCGTTTGAGACATGATTGACAAGTTTCATAGGACCGATATTCGAACGGATCCAAATATCCCTCTTTATGTAACATCGTCAATCGTGTTTCATTGATGTGACACATTCTACAATACCATAAGAAAGCCTGATTTAATTCTGGAGACTTTCTTTTAAGTGTGTTCCGGACGTTGAAAACCTGAGCTTGATTTAATACGTATATACCGTTATCTAGTGTACATGACACAATCAAAACTTGATTTAGGTGGATATTTACAATATCGCTTACAAATGTAAAATCATAACCTTCTTTCAAAAGTAAAGATACAGAGATGATATTGCATGTCAAACTAGGTACATAGAAACAGTTACGTAAAATCAAAATCTACCCACTTGTCAATCCTAGGTGATATTCCCCTACGGATACAGCAGCCATGCTCATTCCGTTCGCAACCCTGAGATTCATATTACCCGCCCTTATAACTCTGCGGTTTCTCAAAGCCTATAATGAATTACATATATGAGATCCCGATCCAATATCTAGTACCCAGAACTTAGAGTTAATTGACATATAGTTTTCAATCATGAATACACCCGAAGCCGAAGCCACAACTTGCTTCAAATCTTGGTTTCTGGCTTTCCAAGCCCCGCAGTCCTTCTGACAGTGCGCTTTCCCGTGACAACAGAAACATCCTGCCTTCCCTACTTTTAGCCCCGAAACTTTTGCCCTGTCCCTTCCCTCTATCTCAGCGCTCCTCAATATATTGAGGAGCCTTGGAAGTGTAACTTCCTTCTCTTGAATTTTGAAATTCAAGATAAACTGGGCATAGGTTGAGGGGAGCGACTGTAGAATCAAGTTAGTACATAACTCGTTCTCTAACGTGGTCCGTGAGCTGTTCAATATAGCTAATCATCGTAAGGACGTGGTTCCCTATAGATGACCCGATAGCTAATCTCGCCTGAAGCAATATTTTTGAGGTTTCATATCTTGCGATACGAGATTGCTTTCCATATAAAACTTTGGTATGGAGGAAGATGGAAGCTAAGTCCATCTTCTCGTGCTGCCTCTAGTGTTTACTATCCATTGAGGCTAACACGAGGCACTTAGCTCTCGCATAATCCTTTTCCCATGTCTTACGGATATCAACATCCGCGACGGTGGAATCTGGACCTGGGACGGCGAAGCTTTGGTAGTAAGGAGGTAGTCTAGCTTGTCATAGGTAAGTGCTATCTGGACATTCCTTAGCCAATCATTATAGTTTGGCCCAATCAATTTATTATCTAGTAACCTAAGTCTGGTCATAGTGGTCGCTGCAATTAGGAGAGAGAGAAGAAACACTTAGCATGATACTCTTACAAGTTTAGATTAGTTATTAGTTTATCTAAATAGGATGGCTCCCACTGTTTCCTCAAATCCTCTTTCAAACCATAAAAGAAGAATTAGTCAGGATTAATCTCACCGTTACAATTCTTACTTAACTTTTCGGCCAAGATAGTGTTGGTACTTCGAGGAAGGTTTTCTAACGCTTTCGCGAAATTCCTTAATTACATAAGCTCTTTTTCCTGGAGGCTTAGCCCCACTAACACCGTTCTAGACACCTACTTAGTTTATAGCATTGATTGTTTAGTGAAAAATTTCCCGAAGAGTAATCTTACTCATCAGTGGGATCGGGATCAAACTATCATTGTGTGATGACCTAGATGGAATCCACTCTAGTCACCACACTCCAGAAGGTATGCTCAAACTGCAAGTTTCCTTTATATTTGAAACTCCCGATGTGGATTTTTGCCCCATGCTCTTATGACCTTGACGAAGGCCAACATATCATAAGTCACATGTCAAGTTCTACCCGTAATTATCCAGGTTAATTTGAACCCACCCGTACATACCCTTGATGAAGGCCAATATAGTAGTACGACTGTCCCAAACCAATGCTTCTATCTATGCTACATATGAATACCCAGCAGCTACTAATCATCATGCCTTGGCGAAGGTCAAAATACATAGCTTGAATACTACTAAATACCCATATGAAATGACGGAGGGCTACGAATGGTTTTGGAGAAACCGTGAACGTAATGAACTTGATATAGTCGAAGGAACCATGATAGCTTTTTAAAAGGAGTGGTTTAGGCTCCGCTTTTAAAATTTGCTTTTTGAAGAAAACCGAGTGGTTTTGAAATTGTTCCAACGATTAAGCTTTGATTTGTTTTCCCTTGCATTAATCAATGTTAATGCGGTCTTATCATATAATCCTATCATTTCAGAAAAGAAACAAAAATACAACATACACTTATACCATCCGCGTTCGCCACGGGGGCCCGTCATGCACCGTTAGATTACTTAACTACCGGCAGAGCAGGGACTGGACTAGCGCGGGTGCAAAACATAAGCAACTCCTACTATATATATATATATATCCATTCGTCTCACGCAATAATAGGCATTCCAGATCACAGATAAATATATTGGATATACTGGAAATTCCGCGTTTCATTTAAGCCCATAACGAAAAACGGATCCATGGTTGTGATGAATAGCCAAAACCCCACTCTAGACCCCTACGGGTGCGGCAAACTACCCTCCAAATTCCCGAAGTGAAGCAACTTCCCTCAATAAAATGAGTAGGCCACTCGGTACTTCAGGAACCCGCTAGTTTGTGCACCCCACCTTGGGTCTATCCTAGAAGCAAAAAAAATAAATGAAATAATAAAACGGTGGCTACAACCTTAATCCGGATGTGCCCCGTAAAATAATATCACACCACTTTACAATTTTACATCGAATGAAAGAAAAGAAAACACTCTTCTCACATCCCCCAGCTATTCATCCACGGCGATCCAATACTCCATATACACAAACCACAACTAGATATGTGCAACCCCCAACCAATCGACGTATAGCAATTAGTGGAAGTTTACGAACAAATATAAACTGAAACAAGTAAACGATGTTAAAACTGCGAGTTCGAAACACTCTGAAATTGCCCCAACAGAAAGATAACTAAATATGCAACATGGGCAAAATCAAACATATCCTGAAACCCGAAATCCAAGTACTAAGAACACAGAACAAAACCCAAAACAAAGCATCACTTTTGAACCGGCCAGGCCAGTTTTTTCTTGCTTTTGGCTGGCCAAAAGTTTGTGGATTTTTCTCGTTTTTGTTCTGTGTTCATATCACAATTAAAGGAACACTGTGTAATTGTTTAAAAAAAATTAGAGGCTCTAAAAATTTCGACAGAAACTTGGATTCATGTTTCTTATTTCGGACTTGTTTCGGTTTCGTAGTTCTACTTGTTGTCTAAACTGTTAGTTAAGGTTTACTAGGCTCTGATACCACTGTAAGTCGATGTCGTGCACCCCGCAGGTTCGCAGAGAGGCGGAATTTTCAAAACGATTTATACAAAGCTCGCAATATCGACTAAACTCCATGATCTATTTGAAAACCTTAACTAACAATAAAATTTGGAGGTTTAACTACTGTGATAGTTGGTTATACCTCCATGACCAAGTCCTTCGGGTCTTCTTTGACTCCTCTCCATGGCTCCTCGACGAAAGGATCGAGCTTGCATGATCGGCCTCCTCGCGTCAAAGATGATCCACCTGAGAGTTTGTGCTTCAAGCTCCAAGTTCTAAACCGAGGTAACTAGGGTAAATGGTTCGCTAATCCAAGTAGCTTAGATGATGTAGAGAAGCTATTAGATTGTTTTGTCTCACTAAACCTTGTGTTTCACAATACCTGTGAGTGTAAGGGTTTAGCTTGAAGAAGAAGGAGATGAAATGAAGAGAGAGAAGGAGAAGTGAACAAATGAGCTAGCATCCTTCAAAGTGTAGAGAATGGCTATCAAATAAACTCACTTATTGAACCATGGAAATATCCCATAATATAAAATCCTCCCATGCTTCAATAGTGATCCCAAATTAATAAAATAATGCAATAGCCATGCTTTACACCATACCACAAAATGTCTCCTTCATTTCCACCTCATTAATCTATTTTGCAAAAATAGATCATACCAAATAATGAGGTGTCTTCTTCTAGAAGCATTCTTGAAAAAATTTCAAGAATACCCCTCACCGTATATACATACCCGTATCCGTATTCCGAAAAATATGGATACACTGAGACGATAACAATCCAATAATACAATACTAGGATCCGGCTTAAACCAAAGCACACCAGTATTTTCCACCCAAACATCATCCGTGTATAAGTATACGTATATGATCGTAGCCCTACCGTAAAACCATACGGCCTCTACATCTTTTGCCCGAAACAGGGAAACCCTCTGTGTGGAACTCTAAAAACTCGACAGTATACTGGCAATGGGTTTAACCAAAAGCACGTCAGCGGTACTAGATGCACGTAACGGCTACCCAGGTATCTGTCGATAAGAAAGTCGATGAGCAAACTCATCCGAACTCCTACTGAGCTTGTCTGTGAAAATCTCCGTACAGTCCGGTCTGTTCGTCTGAGATACTCGCATATCGTTCCTAGGGGGATGGTAAACGTCAGACCCCTAATAGCTCAATAAGTCGTGTCGATACAGAGTCCAAAACACCCTGAGAAACTACTGGAGTACTTACCAGTAAATCTCACTTGCCCTGGCCAGGGACTTTGTGTATTGGATTCCCGAATACAGTGCGATATCAACCTCCAATACCGGGAGAAACGAATCAGCTAACCGCTACTGCCTACAAGTGCTTCGAGACTGCACCCAACTACTACCTATTTGCATGACTCCTATGAGCCGTGGTAGGGTAGTAATCTAAGTACAATGGGAACACACTCGAGGTGAAGTGCGATGTCAAATCAACGGACTAAGCTGTACTCATGTCACTTGGGAACTGCTACCTGACGATAGGTATAATACCAACCAGCAGTTCCCGACGAGTCTTGTCTGGTGTAACTCATAATCTAATGTGCACCTGCATACTATCTCCAGTACGACGTACTAATGGCTGTGGGACAGACCATCTCTCCTGCTGGGATGAGAAGCGTATACACTAGTCTAGTCTGGATTATCGATGCCCCGTCTCGATAATCCTACGACTAGGGACCTGTATAAGAATGTGCTTATAGACTACCCAGCCTCCACTAGTGTGGCTGCCATCACAATGCTGGTACTCAAGCAAAGATCCTAAGAGTTCTACCAATATGTATAAGCGATATGCTAAAAGAAACACATGCACATATTGAGGTAGAATCAAACCAAGTAGCATACTACTATTTTGAGCAAGACTGTTATCATAACTGTGAATATCCCAAGCTTCCAATATGTAATATACAATCCAGTATGATACAATAATGGCCTCTAGGGCATATCTCACTAACACTCTCTGGTTCGGCGGTCGCCAGCCATACCAAATAGCGGTCGATTTTCAGTTCATTCCTAATGTATGCATGTTCTTCATCAGGGTGATCAGGGTCGGGTACAGGCTGAAAGTCGTAATCCAACTGCAAATACAAAAAAATAATGTATTTAAATTGCAATTGTTAAATAATAATAAATATATTAGATAAGTCATATGAAAATATATATTAATTCCCGAACCTGATCCCGGAAGAGGACAAATGAGCGCCGGTACTGATCGCCCCACTCAACGTGAAGTGGATACTTCTTTTGGATGAGGCTCTCATCCCCCATGTACCGGTCGAAGCTCTTGGCATAATCGCCAGTATAGCGATAATCGGGAGTAATGAAGAGGGGGAATGGTGCCTCCTCCTAGCTCTATCGGGCCTCAGCCTGTGGGACCGATTCCTCACTTGAGTCCTCCTCTCGGGATGAGGCTGCCCTGCATCTACAAGAAATATCAAGACAAGAAATATTAAGACAAAATGGTATTAAGAAATCAAGAATTAATGAAAATTGAAGTGTGATATATACCTCCGGCGACAACAGCACGACCCTGGGCCTGGGCAGTAGCACAAGCGGGACGATAGTTCCTCCGGTGAGGAACAGCCGGTGACCCGGATGTGGACGGATCCCCTCCAACTAGAAAATAAATATTGACGATAAAATTACATGAAGTTCATGTTTATTCTTAGAGGATATGTAAAATGAATAAATATTTTATATTTATTCATACTAACCTGCAAACTGAGCGGAGGGTACGGAAGTGGCGGGAGTAGCCTCTGCGCCAGATGTGGATGCACCGCCTATAATTAGACAATTAAAAATAGATTATATAAGTAATTGCAAAAAGAATGTGTATATCAATAATATAACATTCTAAATCAATATGCATGCAATATAGGATATATAAATATACCCGCAGGTGCGGTGGTGGCCTCTGCCCGAGATATGGAGGCATCACCTACAGCTAGACAATCAAAAAAATGATTATCTAAGGAAGAGCAAAAAGAATGTGTGTATATTTATAATATAACATTCGTAATTGTTAGGACCCTAGCGCCAATCCCTACAAAAATTTCATATTATCGAATATCATACATTTAGTTAAGATTTAATTTGAATTAGTTTTACGTTTCAATTTCAAGGTTTTCAAATTTTTAGTTTAGGATAAAGTTTTTTAAAATTAAGGGTTTTCGTAATCAAGTTTAAGATTTTGTATTTATTGTTGGGGTTAGAATGGAATTTAACAAGAGTTCAATATAAAGCAGAATGATGATCAATTAAGATTTGGCCTTATTTGTATGTGTGTGTCTGTGTGTGTATGCTTATGTGTCTATGTGTGTATATGTATGTGTGTTTGTGTGTATGTGTGTGTCTGTGTATGCGCGCGCGTATACACAGACATACACACACATAAGATGTGGAGGCACCACCTACAGCTAGACAATCAAAAAATGATTATCTAAGTAAGAGCAAAAAGAATGTGTGTATATTTATTATATAACATTCTAAATAAATATGCATGTACTATAGGATATATAAACATACATGCATGTGCGGTAGTGGCCTCTGCCTCAGATGTGGACGCACCACCAACAGCTAGACAATTAAACATTGACTATATAAGTAATTTTGAAATAAATATGAGTGTATATCTATAATATTACATTCAAAATAAATATGCATGCAATATACCTGGAGGTGTAGCAAAGTCCACACGGAAGGAGTCATCCGAAGGGGATATCGATCGGGGTGCAAGACCAGCCCTCTGAAGCTCCTTACGTAGCTCCCCGGGCGGCAAAACCGCTCTGCCTCTGCCTCTGGCACGGCTGGTGCTCCTGCTGCCCTTCGCTGCTTCGGGCGTCATCATCAAACCTAGATAAGAGTACAATCATTACATATACATACAATATATGTATAGATCGTAGAACTGTGAAGTAATAATATAACATTACTGATAACCTTTTTCGTTTCATGGACGCATTAGACATATCTACTTGGATTTCATCATCAATATCATTTCTAACCACGTAACTTTACGACCAGCCGAAGACAACCCGTCTTTTGAAACAAACGGTCGGAGCACTATAAGTCTTCTCTCTTCTTCATCCCCATCGCTGTCCTCCATATGATCCTCGAATTCTGGGACAACGTAGACATCCCTAGGTTTACAAAGGCATACAACACTCCATCCCGGATGCTTCAAGCATTGTGAGTAGTATACTTTGAACTCTTGGTTCGGAAAAATAAATGGATCGTCCTGACCGTAAAATCGAAGTGTGTTCACACTAGTCAATCCATATTCATCTTTCCAAGTCTCGAGATTGTTTCTCCACTTATTCGTATCGGTTTGTGTATCGTACAAAGTACACTGAAACATATAAAACGGTTTTGATCATTCGGGATATTGGATGCTAAGTATGCAATTTAAGCATCCATAATAAATCACACCATTCGATCCTATCGTCGCAATCCCACTATTCTGAGTGGTTCGAGATATTTCTATGTCCTTAACTTCAAATTTGTATCCAAGGACACCGAATCCTTTATAATATGTAACCTCCATGCTAAGAAACTGAGCTAAATATCTTGAATCTCTCTCTAATGATGCAAACAAGTTCAGATCGTGGATCTGACAAAACAAATTTTACGGCAAATACATAACGATATAAATTTAGATTAAGACTTGTAGCAATAACATGTTATTCGAACAACTTAAATGATCTGCAATCCAATCGCAAAAATTATCCTGATGATATTTTTCTACTCGTTCATCATTCCAATCAGGATGCCCCTTACGTACCTCATCAATATGAATTCTTTTCTCAACGATAAATTATGACATTAATATTATATCATTTCATACGCACACAAACACAAATATAACAATTAATCCAAAAGAACTTACTCTCTAATTTCTTCAAGACATACACAATTGAGAAGGATAAACCGATATATCTTGTTGATAAATATAGTGTCTACTCTCTTATTATCAGCTTTACCATATGGCTCGTCCTGAATTCTCCGAGGCCGATTAAGCTTCATCTCAATGTTCTCGTCCAGATAGCGGGAACAAAATGTGGTTGCTTCATCTAGAAGATAACCTTGCATGATAAAACCCTCTGATCGATTTCTATTGCGTATATACTTTTTTAGAGTGTAGAAGCACCTAAAGAAAAATATGTTAAATAAATAAATACGGGCATATAGGACAACAATAATTTTACAAAATGCATGAAACGAACAATAATTTTACAAAATGAGTGAAACGAAAAATTCCACATACCTTTCGACAGGATACATCCATCGATATTGTACCGGTCTGGCAAACTTAGCCTTAGCTGCAAGATGAACCGTCCGGTGTATTATTATATCGAAGAATGACGGTGGGAAAATACGCTCAAGCTTGCAAAGTATTAATGAAATAGAATTTTCTAGATTCTCCAGCGTCACAACATTCAAGCTTTTAGCGCACAATTCTCCAAAAAAAACAAAGGTCATTAGTTACTTAACCAACCGATTCGGGGAGGGGAGTCCTGAAGGCTAATGGGAGAAGGTGCTCTATAATAACATGGTGATCATGACTTTTCAGCCCATCGATCTTGCCTTTCATAATTTTTATCTTCTTGTTAAATGATCCTGAGAAAGCTGTAGGAACTTTCAAATCATGCAACACCTACAAGAACCTTTTCTTCTCCGGTTATGATATATGGTACGCGACATTGGGAAGTACAAACTTGTCTGGTTTACCCGCTATCGGTTTAGGATGCAATTCATTTCTAATCTCTCAGTCCTGAAGATCCATCCGAGCACGAAGATTGTCTTTCGATTTTCCGTCTTTACAAAGAAGTAAGTTGAGTACGTGCTCGGATACTCTCTTCTCTATATGCATGATGTCCAAACAATGACGCACTAAATTTGTTGACCTGTACGGAAGCTCGTAGAAAATGCTTAACGTATTCCCAGTAGGGTGGTTTGACCTGTTTTGCCGGATCTATCCCGAAGGTCACATTATTATAACCATCCCACTAAGCAGTCACGTCCTTTCCGGACAATGAGGCTGGAGGCCCAAGAAGCACCTGATGACCATTAAAGTGAGCAGCGTATAACCTGTAGGGATAGTCTAATGGCAGAAAACGCCGACGACCGCAATAACAAACCTTCCTGCTAAAATTCAACCATTTCGGTGTTGTTTATTGATGACAAGGGCATGTTTTGTGACCATGTACAAACCAACCTGATAGCATTCCATACGTAGGAAAGTCATTAATTGTCCACATTAAAGCCGCACGTATTGTGAAGGTCGTATCTGTGTTTGCATCGTAAGTCTCTACACCATCAATGACTAAAGATTTTAACTCATCGATTAGATGTCGGAGATAGACGTCGATATTGTTTCCCGGTGAGTTTGGTCCATCAATAAGAAGATGCATCATAAAATAGGATTGATCCATAGCCAACCAAGACGACAGATTATAAACTATCATTACAACGGGCCATGTGCTGTGGCTTCCAGCCATATAGTTGAATGGGCAGAAACTATCACTAGCGAGTCTGAGCCTGACATTGCAAGGATCACTACTGAATATTTCGTGACTCCTATCGAAATCCTTCCATGCCAGTGAATCTCTTGGATGGTTCATTTTTCCATCTTTGCTTATAGCAGCACGGTGATGCCGGCTGTTTTCTTGCACCTGAATAGCCTCTGCAGCCTCTATATTATGGAAAAGTATCGTGCTATCTTGACAGGTATATCGGGCTTCTTATCAGATTTTTTCGGCTTATACCTGGTCTCTCCGTATGTTGAACACTCTTTCAAATCTGAATTTTCTTTCTAGTATAGCATGCAATCTTTGGAACATGCATGAATCTTCTCACACTTTAGACCCAAATCAGAGATCATCTTCTGGGCTTCGTACCAGCTGTTGGGCACGTTATTTCCCGGAGGCATAGAATCTTTCAGGAACTTCAGAAGAATTGTGAATGACTTGTTGCTCCATCCATTTAGGTACTTAATCTGGAAAAGTTGAACGAACCATGATAGGACGGAATACTTTGCATTCTCATAAATTGGTCTTCAGCATCATTCATGGACTTTTCATACTTATCCGCACACGGTTGTTGACCGGAAGGAATGTCATTTTCGGTGGGAATACTATCACCGAGGGCAGACTCTTCCATATCCTCCATTTCTTCTCCTGAAAAGAAGTTATCATCTTCTTCTTCTTCTGTCACATTACCGTCTTCTTCTTTTCCTTCCCCGTAATATAGCCAAGTTGTATATAGTCTAGCAAACCCATGTTTAACGATGTGAAGCTCTACGATTTCTACCTTCTGGCAGAACTTATTTCCACATCTATCGCATGGACAGAGAATCTTTTCTAACACGGTCTTATTATGTGCACGTGCAAATTCAATGAAAGCAGCAACTCCTGCGACGAACTCAGATTGCATGCGTTATTCCCAATCCACGTACATCCAGTCCTTAACTCTGATGTGCTCATGAGCCATGTTAGACTGTATAACATATAAATTGTAGGTTATGGTGACTATATTGAGAAATCTAAGAATGAGATGGTTACTGACAAAGTAGAAAACCCGCAGAGGCAAGTTTGTCGTTGAAAAGAATAAATTATCTATTAACAAAGTTAGATTTGAAGATAACCAAGTATGAGTTGTATTCTGTGTATGTGTGTTTCAATTTATGATTCCGCTTAGGTGTAGGGTTGTTAGTGTGTATGTGCTTTGTGTGTGCGTTTGTTATGTATTCATGTTGTACGTGTGTGTTTCGGCTGTCGGGGGTAAGGCTTCTATCCCATTAAGAATATATAGAGTAGACACCCATTCGCTTGTGTTTTCATCCATTTCGAGTAAATTTCGGCAGCACCTCCCCGTTGTTCTCTGAGTACATTGTAATAGAATAGATAATCATTTCAATGTTGTGAAATAACGTTGAAATGAACATCTAATCTATCTTTATACATAGAGAACCAGCGGAAAAATACCGACGAAATAACTCGAAACAAATGAAAACACAAATAAATGCAGGTGTTTGCTTTATACATTCCTAACTTGTCAACACCGGAAAAATCTATCGGTTATCATACGATTGAATCTTCTCATCACATAGACTACATGACGGTTGTTAGTACTGAACTACACCGTCCGATATTTAACAACCTTCATATAGTTCTATATCACGACGAACATCGAACATATGTTAATCGATAGACTGGGAATAAGTCAGGCTTTGATTTTCACATATGACTATCGATGAGAATATGAAAGTTTCATATTATCATCGAGTATCATATATTGGTTTTAACTTGAACATTTAACTTGAATAGGTTTTACGTTTACGTTTTGTTTTTAAGGGTTCGAAGTTTTTAGTTTAGAGTAAAGTTTTCTTATGTTTACGGTAAAGTACGTTATCATCGAGTATCCTACTGAAGGAACTAGTGCACCCTAAACCCTAATCCTAATTAACCCAAACTAACCCTAATCATCACCCTAACTCAAATTGTCCCTAATTAACCCAAAATTAAGCTAATTAAACCAAATTAACCCTAATCAACACCCTAACACAAATACACTCTATTTTACCTAATTAACCCAAATTAACCCTAGCCCAAACCCTAACCCAAATTAACCTAACCCTAATCATCATCCAAACCCTAACCCAAATTAACCCTAGCCCAAACCAAAATTAACCCTAATTAATCTAGTTAACCCTAACCCTAATCATCACCAACCCTATTTTACCTAATTAACCCAAACTAACCCTAACCCTAAACATCAACCGAACCCTAACCTAACCCTAAACATAAACCGAACCCTAACCTAACCCTAAACCTACCTAATTAATCCTAACCCTAACCCAAATTAACCCCCAATTAACCCTGCCCTAGCTATAACACTAACCCTAATCCTAACCCTAAAATCAACAACAATAACACAAAAAACATCATAATTATAAATTAAAATCGAAATTAACTCACCTCAGTAGGCACCGGCCGGCGGCAAAGAGCTCGACAAGGTAGAAGAGGTTAGGGATGGAGCTCGAAAAGGTGCTCGCGGCGAGAGTGTGGTGGCGACGACGAGAGTGTGGTGTCGACGAGGAAGTCGACGACGAAGGGGGTGGCGGCGATGAGGAAGTCGACGATGATGGGTGTGGTGGCGACGATGTGTGGGTGCTCGATCGGGAAATTGGTAGGAAATTTTGGTGACGGTGGGAAATAACTTAGCTTTATTTTTTTTTTAAAAACCCTTTATTGCCCCTACGGATTAATCTGTAGGTCTTTCTTTTACGGTACCGTAAGGCCAAATAAAAGATTACATTTTAATATTTTTTAATTTATTTATGCCCCTACGGTAGGCACCATAGGGGCAAACCGATGACCATATGGATTAATCCGTAGGGGTAATAAAAAGTTGTCCCTACAAATTCCTATATTCGTAGGGGCAACCCTTCATTATAGTAGTGTAATATCAAAATGCATAATACCCTTCTTTCATATGTAATATGATATAGGAACCGTTTATTTAACAGGACAAAAAGAGGGTAGACTTGAAATAGAAATATCACTCTTCAATCTAATTTATGTATCATACTAAGCATGATAGATAATCCACTATATATATTTTTTAATATGCAAACGTGGTAGTGGACACTAATAACGAATCAAAGCTATCAGGCCGACAGACGTCTGACCAAGACGACAGACGTCTGGCCCTTTCAGATCAGACGTCTGGAATTTGTTAGTGCGCTAACAGAGCACAGCCGGACGTCTGGATTTGGCTTGCACTCTAACATAGTGCAGCCAAACGTCTGCACTTGTGCTGGGCAGACGTCTGGCGCTTCGCGATCAGATTAGTTTGGAATGATTTCTGAATATTTGTTTAGAGATTTTGAAAGATTGGAATGTGGGATTTAATTGTAACAAAATATTTGAGAGATTGATTTTGGCTGTAACAAATATTATATATGAAATAATATATAAAGGAAAACCACAAAAGAGAAGAATCTCCAAGATTTCTTTTTCCTTCAATATCTTCTTCTTCCTCTATCTCTTTCTATTTCTTTATGGTATCAGAACCATAAAGATTAACGCCATTAAAAAACATTCTTTCCTCTATATTTCTACTACCTCAATGACAACCAAGCAAGATCAATCCTTCGTCTCATCAACCCCGTTTCTCGCCCCAACACTAATTCTTAACCTTAATGCATCGTCTCCCTTTTCAACACACACTAATTCTTAACCTTAATGCATCGTCTCCCTTTTCAACACATGGACCGAATGTCAAGTCATGTCTCCACAACAAACTCACCCGAGACAACTACTTCGGCTTGAAGATGCAGTTTTAAGCCGTCCTCAAGTCCCAAGGGTACATGGGTATCGTCGATGGCACAGAAAAATGCCCGCCCATGATTGTTCCTAATGAACAAAATCTGCTTGTTCCAGCATACAATATGGCATATGTTGTATGGATCCAAAATGATCAATTGATTGTGAGTTGGATGTTAGCGTCTCTGACTGAGATTCTAATTCACTTGGTGGTCGGTCGAACTACAGCATAGGTGGTATGGGAGACACTTGCCAAAGCCTTCGCATCGCACTCTCGCGCTCGCATCTTTCAACTGAAAACACAATTTCAGAATATCCAATGAGGATCAACCTCTATCTGTAACACCCAGTTCCTTTTTAAATATTTTCCGTATGTTTAAAATAAAAATTACTAATTTATATTAACTAAAAATTCCTAATTAACATCTAAGCCCAATCCCTAACCTTAGCCCACACCCAACCCGACCCGACTCAGCCCACTCCCCCAGCTCCCTCTCTTCCTCCCACGCTCTTCTTTCTTTTTCTTTCTATTTTTATTTCCTTTTCTTCCATGCTTCTTTTCCCCATGAACCCCATGTCCCTTGCAACTTCCCCCGCGTGACCTACTCCCCCTCAACCTCGTCTTCGCCCAACGTTCTCCCGAGATCCCCGTGGCCGTTCCCTCTCCCTCTTTAACGTCTCTCTCTCTCTCTCTCTCGCGTTCTTGATCAGTCGAAAATATTGTATTTTTAACACATCAATTTCCCTACTCTTTGTAATCATTTAAAGGTGTTTGGTATAAATATAGAACATATTAGCAATTCGTCTACGAAATACCAAATAACATGTGTTATACATTATAACCGGCATTATGAGGGAAATTGTGTGTTTATTATTACACGCATGATCTTTTGTATATCAACACTTGTCTCGAGATTGTATGCAGGAAATTCTCCAGGTAAAAGAGCCAGAATTGATAAAAGTGCTGATAAAACGCATCAAGTCAAAGACTTGAAATATGGCAGTAAACAAGAAAGTATAAAAATATTCCAGACATCGGGAAACAGCATAAAGCCAACATGAAACAACACTGGAAATTTCATGCATTGACTCCACCAAACGGCCGCGGATACGCGGCCGAGTCAGGCCGATCCGCCGCGGATCTGCGGCCGAGTTGACTCATCGGCGGTTGGTCATTTTTGTAGAGGTCTCCTTTTAACGGCCAAGCTTCTCGAAGACGCCTCGAATTGTGTAGATTTCTCCAGAAGCTTCTCTTCTAACAGTCAAGTTTCTTGTGCAAGCTTAATACCTACCAAGCTTCTCATGCAAGCTTCATAACAACCTAGCTTCTAGTAGAAGATAAGCCAAGCTTCTAGGGGAAGCTAAAGGAAAAGTTATAACAAAGGAACTAGGGCTTCATTGAAAAGGTTGTTCGGTAGTTGTTCATCAATTAGGGTAAAATTCTAGCAAAATCCAAATCAATTCAATTCAAGTGAGGTGACACACTTGAGCCAAATTCAGATACATCGAGTACTAAATCAAGAAAGTATTCAACGAGCCTTTGAAGCAGCGCCGATCTTCATTCGAGCAAGAGATCCACGACGATCTGTGACTCACGACAATCGAGCCACACAAAGATCGACGCCAAATTCCTCCTCAATTGAGTGAGCTAGAGCTAGTCTTGTAAACTTGAGTGAGAGTTGTAATTTGAAGAATATCTAAATAAAGGTGAAAATCTTTATTCTTTCTTTCTATTCATTCTCGCATTATGATATTCTTAGTTCTTGACTGCTTTATAATGATGCGTGAGTAAATTCTCCGCTTGTAGCGAAATCGAGAGAATATGTAGATGATGTTGATTAAATTCTTGAACGATTCTTAAGTCTTATGAGTTTTGTAAACTTTAGAAAATTGAATCATCGAAAACCTAATTTGAGCGAGATCATTTTCTTGAATGTTTTTGCTCCAAATTAGAGACCAACGATCGGTGATTTAATTTGCTAGAGGCTAGAATTTGAATGATAATCAATGAAAGGACAAGGGATGATGATGGAGAAACCCTAGTTTCTTCAATAGTTCCCTAATTCTCATTGATCGTCGTCGATCTAGCAACAAATCTTCAATAGATAAGAATTTATAATAATTAGTATTCATCATCACTATTAATTGGATCGATTCCGACCGGGCTCTTTACAAATCTTGATAATTCAAACGATTTGGATATTTTCTTGATCTCTATTATTTCTTGATTTTAGATCTATTTCTTGATGCTTATTGAAACTAAATTTCATAAATCTTGAATCAATTTTCTTTTATCTTTTAATTTTCAACTCAACTAAAACGATAACGAACAAATCACACTTTCTCAGTGGACGATCCGCATTCACCGACGAAACTACAATAGACACCGTCAATTAATTGCGGTATAAATTTCTTTGGTTGTGATGATTAATACTTTTCCAAATACACACAAAGACGATATCAATCAAATGGCGCCGTTGCCGGGAATAGTGTGCTAATTTGTTCGTTTTTGTAATTTGAGTTGGAAAATTTATTATTCCATTAGAATTTTTAGATCAAAATTCGCAACAAGTGCTTAACGATTTGTTGTGATTTGTTGCAAGGAGATCTGGAATCTGTGGAGCGAGAGGAAAAAATTTCAGAGCATCTCAGGGAGTTCAGTGAGTGAACAGGAGCATCTGCACGAATTTTTGTGCAGAGATCTCATCTTTAGACCGCTCATCCGCGGCTAATTGTTGCATCTCGCGGCGGTTCCGCGGTGATATTAGGGCTTCACTGCACCAAATTTTTTTGGTGAATCTCTGTCTTTCTTATCTCCTCCCTACTCTGTCCAATAACCAATTTCGGCAGGATTTTTTGCAAAAATTCGCAGCGCCGCAAAAAAAGAAAAATTGTGCGTGTTTGGTCTTAGTTGTTTGCATTTTTTAACTCGGAAATTAAGGGGCAAAGACCAAATTCAGATTAGGTGGGGAGTTCATTACCCTTCCTAAGCCCCAAAAATCACAAAGTTGCATCCGCATCACCCTTATTAACTAAAAAAATATCTAGACATAACTCTAAGGACCGTCGCGCTCACTTAGGACAGAAAGAGGTCGTGGGTAATCTATTGCTTATCCGCGTTTATTTTGTGGTGTCTAAGGAAAGTGTGTCTAAGGCAAGCGGTTACTTAATTAGGCCCACTACTTACGTAGTGGAGAACCTCCCACTTACCTGGCACTTGCCTGGCCACGGGAGGGGCAAAGAGGCAGTAGAGGATCCATCTTGCGACTTGTCTTCTGGAAGTCTAGGAGCGGTCTAGAGACTTGACCTAGGTGACCACTAGACTTAGGGTTGCTTGCGCATTGTTTGTGTGATTTTTCAAAAATCCGTATTTTTTCAAACCAAACACCAAACTCATCTTTTTCTTAATTATCACTTAACGCTACCACTTGTGCTAAACCATTTAGTGCATGCTCGGCTGGACATGGGATTCTAGTGCCCGTCTTGTCCGTGTTTCTCCTATTGACTCCGAAGTCGGTATTTCTACGTCTAATTTCTCTTCACCCACCACCACACCCACTTCGATGGATGGTTCTCTATCGAACTTCTTTAACACTATTCTACCACCGCCCGCAGGTGCGCAGAATCCGCCCCGCATATCTCTCTAAGAGAGATGTTATCCTATACGAGGTCCTCTTTCGACCTGTCTTACCATTCCACCAGCCAATAGGGACAATTTTAAAATCAAATCATAATACATCAATGTTTTACCCAAATATCACGGTTTCGAGTCTGAAGACGCATGTTTTTATTACAAAATTTGAAAATGTATGCGCTATAATGGGTACTTCACAGCTTTCTGTGGATGCTATGAGATTACGTCTTCTCCCATTCACTTTGTGCGATATAGCCGAGAAGTGGCATTATAACACAGCCTCATATTCTATTTCGAACTGGGGAGAATTCGTAACAGCTTTCCTAATGAAATTCTACCCTAATCATAAAATAGCTCGAGTCCGTAGCGAAATAAATCAATTTACCCAGCTTCCAAATGAACCATTCTCGAAGTGTTTTGAACGCTTCAAGGATCTGTTAGTTCAATGTCCTCATCACGGAATCCCTAGATGGGATCTGTGCAGAATCATATATGACGGCATTAATCCTACAACAAAACAGAATCTTGAATCCATATGTCAAGGCACCTTCATGAATAAAGATGATGGTAAAGTCTGGAGATTTTTAGAAGATTTCGCTGAAAAAACTTTACAGTGGGAAAGTGTAAACCAGTCATCGTCTAAGGGTGGCATTCATCAACTTGATGTTTCCGTAGGAGTTAGAGCTGAAATGGCAGCAATGCAAAAGAAACTCGAAACTATGGAATATAAATTTTTAGCATCCTCCCTAAATCAGATGTTACTTTCTAAAACTGTCTATGGATGCTGTTCTGATCCATCTCATCTTACGGAAGAATGTCCTTTAAATTCTCCGTTTTAAGGTCAAGAGCATACCAATGCTGCTTTCCAACAAAGACCTAGAAACGATCCGTATTCTTCCACTTATAATCAGGGTTGGAGGAATCACCCTAATTTTGCTTGGAACCAATCACAAACTCAAAACACGGTTCCAAACCAAAATAATTTTCAAAGGGGTCCTTTACCACAACAACAACCACTTCAAATAAGTCAGCACCCCTATCAAGCACAAAATTTTCAAAATCCGGCCATAAATTCTGCATTTGGGAATAATTCTTTTCAAACGGTCGGTACTGATAATTCCTCTCCACTCGAACAAACCATGAATTTGCTTCTGACAAATATCATGCAAGTTTCGGCTGAGATGAAGTCTTCCGTCGATAAAATCCAGAAAAACTCTGACTCCCAAAGTGAGAGTATTAAATTGATGGAAGCACAATTGCCCGTATAAATGCCGAATTGAGTGCTAGAGAGAAAAGGAAACTTCCAGCTCAACCCCTACCAAATCCTGGCTATTCACATCATGTGAACGCTATCACCACATTGAGATCTGGAAGAGTGCTTGACAACCATGTCGGTGAAGAGATTGATAATAATGAAGAATCAATCGATGATACCCCGACTGAGACTTTTCGTTCCACTTCTACTTCTACTTCTGACCCTAGTTCGTCTACCCCACCATTTTCTTCCGAGCCTATTCTCTGTTTTCCCCAAGGCTCGAACCCTCAGCACACTTCTTCTAGTCCACCAAAGACGATCCCCACTCCTATTCTAGGATCTTTTCTACCCACACGATCTTCTCCAATGTTGGACCCCGCTCTTATTGCTAAAGCTCCTTATCCGAATCGGTTAAGGGGAAACAGACCAAGTCCGCAAATGGAGAAGATTACTAAAATCTTTAAGCAGGTTAATATCAATATCCCTCTCCTAGATGCTATACAACAAGTCCCGTCTTATGCAAAAATTCTCAAGGACTTGTGCACTAGGAAGAGGAAGACTCAAGTGCTAAAAAAGGCGTTCATGTCGAGTACTGTAGACACGACTTTTCCCCAACAATTACCTAGAAAACGTAAGGACCCTGGCTGTCCTACTATTTCTATTTCTATTGGGGGTAAACACATTAACCGTGCTCTACTTGACCTTGGCGCAAGTGTTAACCTGCTTCCTTACTCGGTTTATGAGCAGTTAGGAATCATAGAGTTGAAACCAGCTCACTGCACTCTCCAGATGGCCGACCGATCAATCACCAAGCCTAGAGGTGAGCTGGAGGATGTGTTAATAAAAATCGGGGAATTTGTATTCCCTGTGGACTTTATTGTTCTTGATACACAGCCTGTAGTGAACCCACGGAATCAAATTCCGGTGATTCTTGGTCGCCCCTTTTTGGCCACTTCCAATGCTATAATCAACTGCCGTAACGGTTCTATGACACTATCCTTCGGGAAGATGTCATTTGAGCTGAACATTTACAAGTTGGGAAGTGTACCCTCCGAACCCTCTGCTCAAGTTTGTTCTGTCAAATTAATGGATGTCGACAGCAGCGAATTTGACGAGCCTCATGATACTGATCTAGACTCTTTTCATATGTTGTTGTTTGACCCAACTATGTATCATACACATACGGACTCTTCCACCGAGTTGTCCGGGTCAACATCTAACACTGATTATGAACCGTTTTTGTAGTCTGAAGATCACCCCGCACTGTTTGATGACATTATTCTTTGGGGTATCGATGAGTGCTTTGAGGATATTTTCGCTGATGAACTCGCATTTTTAGCAAACACGGGTGTTGAAATGAATCATCTACCAAACAAAGAAATTGAACCTCCACCCCTTCTTCTGGACTATAAAAAAAATGCGAGTAATCCATCATCACAACCACTGTGTCGTCTCTCCAAAACGAGACACAAACACATTCTTTCACACCACTTATTTTTTCCCCACTTCTTCTTGGCTATTTTCAACTTGTTCTTCCACCAACCGGTGCACTATATTGATAAAATTTTCGAATGATTGGTGTTGACTTTCGGTCTTTGCAAAGCTTGGAATTGACCAGTATTTTTGACCCCCTCTTATGATTTTCAAAGATTAACATTGTTTAACTCAAGTTTGAGGGGGGGTATAATCTGGCTGTTGAAAATAAAATTTTTACTCAAAATTGTGAGCCAAAAATAAGTTTGGGGGAGGATTTTCATGATCATATTTATTGTCCCCGTTAATAAATTTCCTCCAAAGCTTACAGGTTTTTTAAGATTTAGCTGAAGACAACATTGAGGACACTGTTGTAAACAAGTTTGGGAGAGGTTCGTGCTTATTCACGCATCACTTTGTATCATACTTTGCATAAGCACAAAACATATAAAAATAAAAAAAAATAATAAAAAAAATATTTGTACATAAATAAGATAATAAAAGATTAGATAGTGAAAAATTGCATCTAAAAGATTGGAAAAATTTATGAAAACCAAGAAAATTAGAAGTTTTCTTAAACGAAACTAGTACTAAGTAGTTATGAGCCGTTGTCCTAAGTGTTAGTAAGATGAAAGAAGTCACTAATCTGAGGATAAAAATAAACTGAAAAATAGTTCCTATTCTGGAAGCCAAACATTTGAATGTTGATACCCTACTATACGCACTTACACACGTCTTGAAACTCGGGATAGTAGAGGATACCTTGAAATGCTCTTGTCTAAAAGCCAAAGTATGAAGGAAATAATAAATGAAAAATAAAAGATAAAATGGTGTAGAAAAATGAACACTGGTTTTGTTATCACCAAGGCACCAATAAAAAAATATAGCGAGGGTGCTTCATCACCTAGTGCCTTAGACCAACTGGTTTGGGAGTCACTGCTAAACTTTAGGTGTTGCAAGACGAGGAAAATACTATTTACGCCTAATCAGCAAGCACATGAGTAATCGGTCGGTTAGTACCTCAAGAAGTATTAACGATCGCATGAAAAATGTGTGAGCAAATTCATCTAAATATTCACCGATTAAAAAGTACTGAGGTGATGGACAAGAGTATGATAGCTTGAATTGAATTCTCTGAGTGTAGGGATGTTCTTTACACACATGTAGCGGTATATGATCAATGTTTGGAAGAAAGGTAGGAATGAAGAATAAAGATGATGTTTTATTGAGGGATGGTGCGATTTCTAACATCTTTTCATGACTATTAAGATAGGGCTCATGACAACCGAAAATCTAGTATTAGTTAGAAACTCTAAATTTTCAAAGTATTTCTTTCGATTCTTATCTTTACATGTAACTTTTACGGTCTTCCTTTTATTATTGGATTTTGTGGGTGTAATCCGCTGAAAACCCTCAGGAGACAACACTCCTCCTATTAGGGACACCTAGAGGTTCAAAGGCTTGTTGCACGTGCTCAGTGCAATCGTGTTGCCTACGAAAGTGTGCTAGTTAGTTTTCTCTTTCTTTTTATTTTCTCCTTCACCTAAATAAAACAAGTTTGCTCGAGACAACCAAAATTAAGTTTGGGGGAATTTGATCAGTCGAAAATATGGCATTTTTAACACATCAATTTCCCTACTCTTTGTAATCATTTAAAGGTGTTTGGTATAAATATAGCACATATTAGCAATTCGTCTACGAAATACCAAATAACATGTGTTATACATTATAACCGGCATTATGAGGGAAATTGTGTGTTTATTATTACACGCATGATCTTTTGTATATCAACACTTGTTTCGAGATTGTGTGCAGGAAATTCTCCAGGTAAAAGAGCCAGAATTGATAAAAGTGCTGATAAAACGCATCAAGTCAAAGACTTGAAATCTGGCAGTAAACAAGAAAGTATAAAAATATTCCAGACATTAGGAAACAGCCATAAAGCCAACATGAAACAACACTGGAAATTTCATGCATTGACTCCACCAAACGGCCGCGGATCCGCGGCCGAGTCAGGCCGATCCGCCGCGGATCTGCGGCCGAGTTGACTCGTCGACGGTTGGTCATTTTTGCAGAGGTCTCCTTTTAATGGCCAAGCTTCTCAAAGATGCCTCGAATTATGTAGATTTCTCCAGAAGCTTCTCTTCTAACAGCCAAGTTTCTTGTGCAAGCTTAATACCTACCAAGCTTCTCATGCAAGCTTCATAACAACCTAGCTTCTAGTAGAAGATAAGCCAAGATTCTAGGGGAAGCTAAAGGAAAAGCTATAAAAAGGGACCTAGGGCTTCATTGAAAAGGTTGTTCGGTAGTTGTTCATCAATTAGGGCAAAATTCTAGCAAAATCCAAATCAATTCAAATCAAGTGAGGTGACACACTTGAGCCAAACCAAGATACATCGAGTACCAAATCAAGAAAGCATTCAACGAGCATTTGAAGCAACACCGATCTTCATCCGAGCAAGAGATCCACGACGATCCGCGACTAACGACGATCGAGCCACGCAAAGATCGACGCCAAATTCCTCCTCAATTGAGTGAGCTAGAGCTAGTCTTGTAAACTTGAGTGAGGGTTGTAATTTGAAGAAGATCTAAATAAAGGTAAAAATTTTTATTCTTGCTTTCTATTCATTCTTGCATTATGATATTCTTAGTTCTTAATTGCTTTATAATGATGCGTGAGTAAATTCTCCGCTTGTAGCGGAATCGAGAGAATAGGTAGATGATGTTGATTTAATTCTTGAACGATTCTTAAGTCTTATGAGTTTTGTAAACTTTAGGAAATTGAATTATTGAAAACCTAATTTGAGCGAGATCACTTTCTTGAATGTTTTCGCTCCAAATTAAAGATCAACGATCGGTGATTTAATTTGCTAGAGGCTAGAATTTGAATGATAATCAATGAAAGGACAAGGGATGATGATGGAGAAACCCTAGTTTCTTCAATAGTTCCCTAATTCTCATTGATCGTCATCGATCTAGCAACAAATTTTCAATAGATAAGAATTTGTAATAATTAGTATTCATCATCACTATCAATTGGATCGATTCCGACAAGCCTCTTTACAAATCTTGATAATTCAAACGATTTGGATATTTTCTTGATCTCTATCATTTCTTGATTTTAGATCTATTTCTTGATGATTCTTGAAACTAAATTTCATAAATCTTGAATCAATTTTCTTTTATCTTTTAATTTTCAACTCAACTAAAACGATAACGAACAAATCATACTTTTTCAGTGGACGATCCGCATTCACCGACGAAATTACAATAGACACCGTCAATTGATTGCGGTATAAATTTCTTTGGTTATGATGATTAATACTTTTCCAAATATACATAAAGACGATATCAATCAGTTCTCTCTTAATCTCTTTTCTCCATCATCATCTCCCTTACCCACTTTCTCCGTTGACCGCCATCCCGACGAGCCTTCTCACATTCGACGATGAGCCCCCTTTCTCGTCCTCCTCACCTTACCGCCTACTACCCCTCTCGACACCCCGACGAGCCCCAGTCCCCCTACTCAATCAAGCATACTCTAACACCTCCTCGCATGCCTACAAACCATGCTCCAGCTCCGACCCCACACTCCCAACCTCGTCACCGTCCATCACCGGACACCTTCTCTAGCGACTTCTCCTCCCCTCACCATTCAAGCATCCTAAGCCCACTGCGCTACTGCTGTCGCACCACCGTGCTGCTCCAATCACCACCATTGCCACCTTGCCGGCGAAACCTTCAGATACCCACTCCTCCATTACCTCACACCATCACCGCACCCCCAAGCTCCTCATCACCCTCCTCCCCATACTGAGCACCACCTCCTTGCACCATCCAACCATTACCTAACCTCACTCCACCACCACCATAGCCTCCCCTAATAACACCCTCGACGACCTCCGGCCATCACCTCCACCCGTCGGCCTCCCCCAGAGACCAACGCATCAACAAACCCAGATCCATAAAACCCACCTCGCCGTCGGTAACCTAACACAGCCACCACTACCATCATTAGCCCTCGCCGCCGGCCATGCCTCTTCAGCCCATCGCCATCGCCATCGCCACCGCTTTCACCACGAGCCACCTCACCGCTGCACAGAGCCAAGCCCTACACCCTCATCACCATGCCAGCTTGAGCCACCCGCACGTCCACCTCCGCACTACAGCCGTGCCAAGACTGTACCATGACGTGCCTAGTCTAGTACCCACTTCGTGCCAGCTTCAAACCACGACGTGCCCACTGCCGTGCCTGGTCCAGTGCCCACTCCATGCCCAGCACCGCACCACCGACGTACCCACTCCCGTGTCGCGCTGTAACACTCTAGTGCTAGTATACGATATTTTATTTGGGGGTATCTTCCAATCTTGCGACAACTTCTTGTTTATTATTATTTTTGGGTGCGGATAGTGTATTGGATAACTGTGGTTAGTATCCGACCCAACCCGCATGTTTCAAACCCATCATGGTTTATGATTACGTCATATATTCGCTAATACAGAGGATCCACGCACATCTAGATTCTATATACATGTATGATATATTTATCCGCATATCTTTTAAATAATACAAATAATAGCCAGATAATATATCTTGATAGCTAGCATGGCCTGTTGTCATACCCCATATCATATGTTGGCATTCATATATCGTGTTCATGTCCAAAATGTTAAAACAGACTCGTTTGGATCGCTACGTATATTTATGTATATCCATACTTGGGGGTATGCATTTTTATTACTCGGACATCGCATTATAGTTTTAGCTTGTACGTATATTATCCATATTTTAAAACTAGATTTTTAGAAGAGACCCGACTATTTTTTGGAGTACTTTGATATTAGCTGTATAATCCTATAAAATATATTATAATATTTTTCTTACTTAAATTAAAAATATATTATAATATTTTTCTTACTTAAATTATACATATAGTTAATATATATATATATATATATATATATATTATATAATATATATAACTAATTATTATTTTCCCCTCTCTAAAATCCCTCAGCGTCTCTCTCTCCTCTGGCACACACACACACTCTCTCTCCTATAAATATATATTATTAAACCTATAATATAATAAACACTTCACCTCTTTCCTCTCTCTCTTTCTTCTACCTCTCACCGTGATAAGAACTCGGCCTAACCCTAGCCCCTCACCTCGTCGCCGACCTCCCTATAACCTCGTCACATTGCCACCTTCATTACAATCTTCGCCACCTCCACTTCCACCTCTCTTGTCCTCTTCCCGAGAACCCACGAATCCTGAGCAAACCCAGCGACCTCCCTTTGCAGCAACTCGAGAAACCCCTCGATGCCGATCACCTCATCACCTTGACTTCACCCCGACCTCACCACCTCCTCTCCTCTCTCCATCCCCAACCCTTGCACATCTCTCCACCCGAAGACCCTAACCCTGCAACCCAAGAACCCCAACGTCGACGCCTGCATCTCTTACCGCCAATCGCCACCGACCTCTCCGTTGTTTTCTCACCTCCCTCTCCAATCCCCGAAACCACCACCACCATCAACCCTTCATTCCCGACCCCAAATAGCAACCTCAGAAAACCCATAGCACCTCGTCGTCGACGGCATCCATCGTCGTCGTCAAGCCATCACCTCGCCCTTTTCCTATGTCCTCTCTTCCCCCAAACTTGACACCAGACCCCAGAACACAACAGTAACAATTATCTTTCTTTGTGTTATTTCTTGATCGGTTCTTGATCGTCTCGCCAGAGTCGCACGCGCCGCCGACGATCTGGATGACCCAGTCATCGTCGTCGTCCAGCTTAGTCATCACGTCACATCATTATTTAGCCAGGTCCAGTCCTGCACGTGCATGAGTTTGCATCACGACGTTTATCCAACGTTGGACATAACATTCGTACCCCGTCGTGGGATCCGATCAGGCAAGTTTAACTTGGAACATGCTATGTTACTATATTGATATCTATATGAATAAAAATTATACATGTGCTTCATTATTCATCAACTATTACCGATTTACAATATTACGTTATCCATTCATATCCGTACCGATAATAGCATATTTGATTGCATGTCGGAACATCATGATATCATTACACTATTATATTAGTACAACATGCTATCTAGTTTGCATCATACTTGGTAATGGATATATAATGGTTATTACAGATAGATACATATGCATCCTTATATTAGTCGTGTTTCGATATTGATTACAGTTTCATATTGGATATCTATTTGATACATAGACATCACATGACATGTTCACGACATACTACTTGACTTGTTACTTGGACCTTGTTACTAATGCCAACAATATTGACGTGTTGTCCTGACGGACGTGACTTGTTGTCTGCATAGACAAGAACTGTACATACTTGATCCTATGTTGGCATTAGATCTATATTGGCAATTCTTGACTTGAACACAAACCTGGGGGGAAAGGGAAAATCAAGATTGTAACCGAAACGTAACTCAAGAGGATATTATTACTTGTTTGCCATTTTTCTAGGCGTTACGGAATAATTACTTGTTTTCCGTTTTTCCGGGCGTTACGGAATAATTACTTGTTTTCCGTTTTTCCGGACGTTACGGAATAATCATTACTTGTTTGCCGTTTTTCCGGACATTACGGAATAATCATTACTTGTTTGCCGTTTTTTCGGGCGTAACGGAATAATTACTTATTTGCCGTATTTCTGGGTGTTACGGAATAAATACTGTTACCGTGGTCCCGTGGGGAATGAACGGGATATATACTGTTAGGTTACGATGAGAATTACATTAATTGATTTCAAAGACTTTTAAAATAGATAACCTAGAAGCATAGATCTAGGATACACATCACACACCCATACATACACATAGCTCACTGTTTATATCTGTGTTATTTATTTATATTCATGTTTACTTATATCATCATATCCTGGAGTATTACTGTTATTTTGATATTATGACGCACCGAAGTCTGGGTTTTGTATGGCACGATTCCTTTACCTTTGTCGCAGGCAGATTGAGAGAACTGTAACCATCAAGACGAGCGATGAGGGATTGATTGTGCATTTAGAGATGTATAGTTTCTTTATTTCAACAGTTTTATTTCTTTGATGTGAGCCCATATTGGGACATGTTTTAGATGTTGTTTATTGGATTTGATTCGTTTTCGCTTATGCATTTTCTTGACTCTATTTACTGTGGCAAATGGACATGTACTAAATAGATTTTATATTTTACTGTTCTTGATATCCTATAGACAGCCGTAATGTGACTGTGGAGGGATAATTCCTAGCCACAGGTAGTATGGATGGCTCTGTCACGTGCCATAGTCTGTGCATCTTGGAAAGCGGGGCATGACAGGGTTTGTTTGGTATCAGAGCAATAGAATTTTGGGTTAATCGGGTTTGGTTCTTTTGTAGTTGGGTATTGAACCCAATAAACTAACCAGAAAATCCAGAATTAGGAACATATCCTGCCATATTACTATCTTGCCAGTCTTGAATCTATAGGTATCTTGTTTATTGAATTATATTTACCATTACTAATCATCTTCAGTGTCTTGACTTCAGAATCATAATGGATAGAGATTTGCGATCGTACCAGAGGCGTGTTGATGACGTCGCATTGCTTGGCGTTATACGAGGTATGCTGGAAAACTAGAAGCGGCAAACTGAGTTGAATCGGCGGCAGGCCGAGCCTTTTCAGGAGGGTCTGCGAACAGTCCAGCAGTATGTAGTTATAGTAGAACCCATGCCAACACTGCGTAAGGGAAGTGCAACGGACTTTAGAAGGCTCGGTCCGTCCACATTTACATAATTAGAGGAGCCATTTCCAGTGGAGCAGTGGCTAGTTGATACGAAGAATCTGCTCGTCATCGCGCAGATTCCGTATGAGAAAAGAGTGGATGTAGTACGCATACAACTGGTAGATTATGCTCGCGAGTGATGGATCATAGAGGGGACCTGTCTGCCCAAGCCGATCAGTTGGGCAGTGTTTTCACGATGTTTCTTGGAAAAGTTCTTTCCGTAATCTGCACGAGAAGAAATGGAAGAAATGTTTATTAGCCGGAAGCAAAATGGCGGATCCGTTGATGCGCATGCGGCTGAGTGGACTCGACTCAGTCGATTTATGGGACCTTTGGTTGCCAACGATGCAGATAGGGCTTGAAGGTTTATGCGTAGCTTGGATGTGGAGATTCAGAGTCATATTATATCTCTCTGGGTTTTACCACCTTCTCCTAAGTTCTCAAGGCAGTCAGGGAGCAGCAGAGTTTATCGATGAAAGCGAAGAGTACGCAACAGCGAGCCGTCGTAGTGCGGAAACCGGCATCTACGCCAAACCGAGCTTATGTACGCAGAGGAATCCCGGTGAACAGGCGAGGCATTGTACCCATGAAGAAGCCCGTTGTATCCGATCAGAAAAGGAGTGTATTTTGTGACTACTGTCAACGACCGGGTCATTTCTGGAGGGAGTGTCGGATGAGACTTGGGCAGTGTCTGATTTGCGGAGCTACTGATCATCGAATGCATGCGTGTCCATCAAGAGTTTAGTTGAAGGGTGATGCTCTGAGAGCACCACAAAAGCAGGTTACTCAGGGGCCTAATCAAGCATGGGCCTTCACTTTGACGACCGAGGAGGCCAAGGCTTCATACGAAGTTGTTTCAGGTATCTTACTCGTTTATAATTTTCCCACATTGGCATTATTTGATTCAGATGCATCCCATTGCTTTATGTCGTCCAAGTTTATTATTACACACTCGATTCCATACGCGGCCCTATCTAGTTGCTGGGATATACACACCGGGAATGGGAAAATTATATCTAGTAGTGAGTGCAAGGATTGTCGATTGTTATTTACAGACGGGAGTTGTTCACGGATTCTTGGTGATCGATACTGGCAGTTACGATGTTGTCTTGGGAATGGAATTTCTTGGAACTTTCCACGCTCACATCGATTGTAGGGCAAAGAATGTGATTTTCCAGATTCCCGGACATCCGGAGTATATATTTTTAGGAGGTAGCAGATCTGTCAGGCCAGTCGAATCTAGAGCTAGGCCGACAAGTGTTGTTCTTTCATCAATGGAAGTAGACAAGGAGGAAGCGCTAGTAGTAGTTCGAGAGTTTATGGATGTGTTCGAGGACATCTCGGGTTTACCGCCAAAATGAGATGTGGAGTTCATGATTGATCTTATTCCTGGAGGAGCGCCAATTTCAAAGGCTTATTATCCAATGGCACCGGTGGAGCTAGAAGAGGTAAAGAAACAAGTTACCGAATTGCTAGAGAAGGGTTGGATTCGCAGCAGCAATTCTCCTTGGGGAGCTCCAGTTCTTCTAGTCAAGAAGAAAGATGGCACGCGGAGGATGTGTATCGACTATCAAGAATTAAACCGAGTGACTATTAAGAACAAGTACTCGATCCTTCGCATCGGTGAATTATTCGATCAACTCGGTGGCGCGAGGGTATTCTCGAAGCTAGATTTGCGATCCGTATATCATCAAGTTCGGGTGAAATTAGAAGATATTTACAAGACGGCGTTCCGAACTCGATATGGGCATTACGGGTACTTAGTGATGCCATTCGGAGTCACGAACACACCAGCAATATTTATGAACTTGATGAACCGAATCTTTTCACCATACCTGGATCAGTTCATAGTGGTTTTTATTGACGATATTCTGGTCTATTCGAGAACCAAAGAAGAGCATGCAAAACACTTGAGGATCACACTGCAAACGTTGAGACAAGAAAGGTTATATGCTAAGATGAGCAGGTGTGAGTTTTGGCTTGAAGAAGTGATGTTCTTGGGTCATGTCATATCCGGAAATGGAATTTTCGTTGACCCTAAAAAGATTGTAGTTGTTCGTGATTGGCCAATTCCAAAGAACGTAGCGGAGATCAGAAGTTTTCTTGGGCTTACCAGATATTATAGAAGGTTTGTGGAGAACTTCGCTCGAATAGCAGAACCATTGACCACACTAACATGAAAGGAGATACCATTCATATGGACGGAGAAATGTGCGTCAGCTTTTGAAGCGTTGAAGCAAACATTGACCACCGCTCCTATCTTGACAGTGCCGGACGGTTCCAGAGGGTTGGTTATTCACAGCGACGCATTTGGGAAAGGCTTGGGATGTGTTCTAATGCAGCATGGGAAGGTTATAGCCTATGCGTCAAGACAATTGAAGACCCATAAGAAGAACTACCCAACTCATGATTTGGAGCTAGCAGCAGTGATTTTCGCTTTGAAGATTTGGAGACACTACTTATTAGGCGAAAGGGTAGAAGTATTTACCGATCATAAGAGCCTAAAGTATGTGTTCACGCAAAAAGAGCTCAACATGAGGCATCGTTGATGGTTAGAGCTGGTGTCCAACTACGATCTTGATCTAAAATACCATTCAGGAAAATTTAATGTAGCGTCGGATGCTCTAAGTCGGTTGTCAGTGATACGGATGTTGACTACACAGAAAGAGATTATAGCTGATCTTCAAAAGTTCGAGTTGGAGATTGTAATACAGAATTCTTCGGGACAGTTGATGCAGTTACAAGTACAGCCATCCTTGATCGATAACATTAAAGCAGCGCAGTCGCACGATCCAAGGTTGCAAAAGTTTCGAGAACAAGTAGAAGCGGGACTTCGAACGGACTTGTTAATTCATGAAGACAGTTCGTTACGATATGGTAGTCATCTATGTGTGCCTAAAAGAGATGTTCGTGAAGAAATTATGAAGGAGGCTCATAATTCCGCATATTCCATATATCCAGGGGGCAAAAAGATGTATAGAGATCTGCGACAATATTTCTGGTGGGAAGGCATGAAAAGGGAGATTGCTCGCTACTTATTGAAGTACTTGGTGTGTCAGCAAGTCAAGACTGAATATCAAAAAGTAGCTGGTTTGTTGCAACCACTTCCGATCCCTCAATGGAAGTGGGAACATATAACCATGGATTTCGTGACAGCTTTACCACAGAGTCCAAAGGGCAATAATACAGTTTGGGTGATTGTTGATCGATTGACCAAGGCAGCTCATTTCATACTATTTCGAGTTGGTCAGTCGACAGAGGCTTTAGCAGAGCGGTAAATGCAGGAGATTGTGAGATTGCACGGAGTACCTGTGAGCATCGTTTATGATCGTAATACTCGATTTCAATCACAGTTTTGGAGGAGTCTACAGGAAAATTTGGCGACTCGCTTGAAGTTTAGCACCGCTTAATATCCTTAGACAGATGGCCAATCAAAAAGAATGATCCAAACTCTTGAAGATGTGTTGAGAGCATGCATGTTAGACTTTAAAGTTTCATGGGAGGATCATTTACACTTGGTGGAGTTTTCTTATAACAAAATTTTCCAGGCGACTGTACAGATGGCTCCATTCAAAGCATTATACGGTCGTAAGTGTCGCTCGCTGGTCTGTTGGGATGATGTTGAAGAAAGAAGATTATTGCGACCGGACCTTATTATGCAAACGGTGGAGAAAGTTAACGTGATCTGAAACCATATGAAGGCAGCACAAGATCGACAGAAAAGTTGGGCTGATACAGGATGGAGACCTCTGGAATTCGCAGTTGGTGATCTTGTATTCTTGAAAATATCACCGATCAGAGGAGTGATTCGAGGAAAGCTTAGTTCTCGATTCGTGGGGCCTTTCGGTATTATTGAGCGGGTAGGAGAGGTAGCTTATCGATTGGCTTTACCACCATCCTTGGCGGGTGTTCAGGACGTGTTTCATGTATCTCAACTTCGTAAATATGTTCGATATAAGACGCACGTCCTAGATCACTCGGAGCTGACAGTAAGGGAGGACTTAACATATGAAGAAAGACCAATGGTGATTGTAGATCGACGAGACAAAGTCCTCAAGAACAAGATTATCCCTCTAATACTTGTTTCATGGGGGAATCATTCGCACAGAGAATCTACTTGGGAATGTGAAGACGATATTCGACAGAAGTTTCCACACCTCTTTTGTTAGATCCGTGTTTTCTTGTCTTTTCTTGTTCCGGGAATTTCGAGGACGAAATTCTTTTGTAGTTGGGTATAATGTAACACCTTAGTACTATTATACGATATTTTATTTGGGGTATTTTCCAATCTTGCGATAACTTCTTGTTTATTATTGTTTTTGGGTACGGACACTGCATTGGGTAACTGTAGTTAGTATCCGACCCGACCCGCATATTTGAAACCCATCATGGTTCAAGAATACATCATATATGAAAGTATCTCTTAGCACCTCTACTAGGTTTCAACAAGCATCAAGTATGCAATTTAAAAAAATCTAGAGGTCTAAGTATACTAACCTAAAATCGAACTAGAGAATTAGGGTTTTAAAGGTAGCAAACAAGTTCTACACTAAGTGAAAAGAGCATACAACCTTTGTATACTAGCCCTTCACTTCTAAAGCTCTAAGTAGTAGTCCCTAGAACTCTTCTTAGACTCCACTTGATGAAAGGAATGAGCTTACTTGTAGTCTTCGAAGCCGAAAATGATCCACCTTGAAGTCTCTCTCACTCAAGCTCACTCTTCACTAATCAAGGTATTAGTGAAGCAAACAACCTAAACTAATGGGCTAGATTAGTGTAGATCGATGAAGTAGGAATTTTGCTCAGTTATTTTTCTCCTTTTTCTTTTATTTTCTCACCTTAAGAAAACTCTAGAGAGGAGAGGAAGAAGGAGGGAGATGAACTTGGATGAGAGAGAATGAACTATGAGATGAGTGATAAGATGAGATAGGAAAATATCTATGAATAAAACAAAGAATAAATGGTGAGTCATGGCTTCTCATGGTTTCTACAGGCATCTTAAGAAATGACCCATTTTTCTTTTTCTTTTATTCATAAATCAAACTTTATCTACTCATCTCTAACCTTATGTGTGATTCTCATACATACTAGTTCTATGTATTATCAACCATGATACAAAGGCATATATATATATATATATATATATATATATATAAAGAGAAGAAAATCTTTCATGGGCTTAATATTAGTTATAATGTGTGTGTGTGTGTATCAAATATATAAATATATATCAGATTATTAAATCAATACTTGATTCAATAATCCGGTTATATCATATATAACCGAGTAATATCAAATATATATATATGTATGTATGTATGTATGTATATCAAATTATTAAATCAACACTTGATTCAATAATCCGGTTATATCACATACAACCGGCTAATATTCAATATTAGTTATATATATATATATATCAAATTATTAAATCAACACTTGATTCAATAATCCGGCTATATCAAATATAATCCGGCTAATATCAAATATATATAAACAACATATACATAAATCATTGAATTAACACTTGATTCAATAATCTGGTTATATCACATATAACCTGACTGATATCAAATATCGCTAGACTAGAATACGGTATCGCATACTCGTATTCAATCAAGCTCCAGCACATATCTCCATATGTGCCCTACTTCGTTTCGCTTGAGCTAGGAAACCTCTATGTGGGACTTTAAAGACTTGTCAATACGTCAGCAGTAGGTAGTGATGACATCAAAAACCCACAAGCCATCAGCGGTACTAGCTAGACGTAACGGCTACCCAGGTATTGAACGAATAGAAGATCAATAAGAAAACTTGTCCAAACTCCCATAGAGCCTATAAACAACACTTACCGTACAGTCCGGTCTCTTCGTCTGATATGTCGCATATCGAGTTTGGGGGTGGAATCGTCAGACCCCAGTAACTTGATAAGTCATGCCGATGTGTGGCCTATAACCGTTCGAGAAAGTATTGATAGCACTTATCAGTAAATTTCATCAGCCCTGGTCAGGGACTTGCTGTTATATCCAATTGAGCATAGAGCAACATCAACTCCAAATACCGGGAGAGATGAAACCCCTCCTATAGCTCATTGCCTCCATGTAACTCGGGACTGTACCCCAAATCCACCTGTTTGAATGACTCTTTTAAGCCGTGGTAGGGAGGAAATCAAAGTACAGTGGGAACCACATAAGACTCTATGACGATCTTGGGTCTACAGACTAAAATGTATAAGTGTCATCAGAGAACTGCTATCTGACGATAGGTATGGTACCATCTAGGAGTTCTCGGCTAGTCTTGTTCAGTGTACCCATTCTTTAATGAGTATCTGTGTACAATCTTTGATGGCAAACACCAATAGTTGTGAGATCAACCATCTCCCCATACTGGGTCAAGAAACATACACACTAGTCCACTCTTGATTATCGATTCCCTGTCTCGATACTCCCTCGACTAGAAACTGTTAAAGGATCTGCTTGCGGACTACACAAGCCCCACTAGTATGATCTGCATCATAGTCCTGGTAGTCAAGCCTACATACTAAGGGATTTATCAACATGTATCAGAGAGACAGTATACTAATACAAGTGTACATGTTAAAATAAAGAGCAACCAGATAGTATATTATCATGTCGAGCAAGAAAGTCCTCTATATATATGTCCAAGCATCCACTATATTATACAATAATGACTTCTAGGGCATACATATTCCTAACAATCTCCCACTTGCACTATGGCCGGTTGTTGTAGTATCGCATACCCAACATCCCAAAAAGCCTCTAAAATTGCGTCTGGGGAAGGGCCTTCGTGAGTGGATCCGCCGTGTTGTCCTTCATATCTACTCTCCTGACCTTGATCTTCTGGGGATCAACTATCTCCCAGATCAGGTGATACCGTCTCAGAATATATATGGATCGCTGATGGGACCAAGGTTCCTTGGCCAAAGCCACGGCTCCATTGTTATCACAATACAAGGTTATTGGATCCTCAATGGATGGAACCACACCGAGTTCAGCAATGAACTTCTTCATCTAGACAGACTCTTTGGTAGTATCGTTGGCAGCGATGTATTCAGCCTCCATCGTCGAGTCTGCAATGGTATCTTGCTTGGAACCCTTCCAACATACCGCCCCTCCATTGAGGGTGAAGACAAAACCCGAGACAGACTTGCTATCATCCTTATCATTCTGGAAGCTCGAATTGGTAAAGGACTCCACCTGGAGTTCTCCGTTATCATACACCAAGAACATCTCTTTAGTCCTTCTCAAGTACTTAAGAACGTTCTTCACAGCTTTCCAGTGCTTCTCCCCTGGGTCTGATTGATACCTACTTACCACACTAAGTGCGTAAGCTACATCCGGTCTGGTGCATAACATCGCGTATATGATAGACCCAACTGCAAAAGCATAGGGTATCACGTGCATGCGAGCCCTCTCCAAATCAGTCTTGGGAGACATCTCTTTGGAGAGAGTGATTCCTAAACAAGCGGGTAAATTAACATGCTTAGATTCTACCATAATAAACCTCCTTAGTATGGTGTGTATGTACCTGGATTGGGACAATCCCAACATCCTTTTAGATCTATCTCTATAGATCTTTATCCTCAGAATGTAGGAGGTATCACCCTGATCTTTCATGGAGAACTTTTGTGATAGGAAGAGTTTGACTGAGTACAGCATAGGAACATCATTTTCTATTCAGAGTATGTCATTCACGTACAATACGAGAAAGACAACCTTACTCTCTACAACCTTTTTATATATACAAGGTTTTTCTACGTTATTGATGAAGTCAAACTCTTTGACTGCTACATCAAAACAGATGTTCCAGTTCCACGACGCCTGCTTTACTATATCGATATCTATATGAATAAAAATAGTACATGTGCTTCATTATTCATCAACTATTACCGATTTACAGTATTACGTTATCCGATCGTATCCGTACCGATAATAACATATCTGATTGCATGTCGGAATATCATGATATCATTATACTACTATATTGGTACAACATGCTATCTAGTTTGCATCATATTTGGTAATAGATATATAATGGTTATTACAGATAGATACATATGCATCCTGACATTAGTCGTGTTTCGATATTGATTACAGTTTCACATTGGATATCTATTTAGTACATATACATCACATGACATGTTCACGACACACTACTTGACTTGTTACTTGGATTTTATTACTAATGCGAACAATATTGACGTGTTATCCTGACGGACGTGACTTGTTGTCTGCATAGACAAGAACTGTGCATACTTGATCCTGTGTTGGCATTATATCTATATTGGCAATATCTGACTTGAACACAAACCTGGGGGAAAAAGAAAAATCAAGAATGTAACCGAAATGTAACTCAAGAGGATATTATTACTTATTTACCGTTTTTCCGGGCATTACGGAATAATCATTACTTGTTTGCCGTTTTTCCTGGTGTTACGGAATAATCATTACTTGTATGCCGTTTTTCCGGGTGTTACGGAATAATTACTTGTTTGCCGCGTTTCCGGGCGTTACGGAATAAATACTGTTACCGTGGTCCCATGGGGAATGAACGGGATATATACTGTTGAGTTACGATGAGAATTACATTAATTGATTTCAAAGACTTTTAGAATAGATAACCTAGAAGCACAGATCTTGGACACACATCACACACCCATACATACACATAGCTCACTGTTTATATCTGTGTTATTTATTTATATTCATGTTTACTTATATCATCATATCCTGGAGTATTACTGTTATTTTGATATTATGACACACCGATGTCTGGGTTTTGCATGGCCTGGTTCCTTTACCTTTAGCGCAGGCAGATCGAGAGTACTTTAACCATCAAGCCGAGCGATGAGGAATTGATCGTGTATTTAGCGATGTATAGTTTAGTTTATTTCAGCAGTTTTATTTCTTTGATGTGAGCCCATATTGGGACATGTTTCAGATATTGTTTATTGAATTTGATTCGTTTCCGCTTATGCATTTTCTTGACTCTATTTACTGTAGCAAATGGACATGTACCGGATAGATTTTATATTTTACTGTTCTTGATATCCTATAGACAGTCGTAATGTAGCTGTGGAGGGATGATTCCTAGCCACAGGTAGTATGGTTGGCTCTGTCACACCAAGCCAAGACCATGTCCAGTACCGTGTCACGCCCGCCCACTACCATATCACGCCTGCATCGCCACCGCCTCCAGTATCGAGTCACCACACATCGCGCCCGTGCCACGCACCGTGTCCAGCATCACGCCGTCTCATGTATCGAGACGAATTTTGTACGTTGTGTCGCTTCTATATCAGCGAACAAAAGTAAGGGAACCCATTCACTTATTTCTCAAGCTATAGTAATCTTTAGATATTATATATGTTGACACATACACACATATCTTTAAGTATAGATATTTCATATATAAATCGTTGCGAATTTAATTTCGAATAAGAACCATCATTGTAAATTGTAGTGTTTGAGACCCGACTTAGGACGATTACGCCATATAATATCATATAGTAACTCATGAATTAATTTCGTGTTGATCGGATAGAAGAAATCGATATTTCGATCGATAACTATTTGCATAGTCTAAGTGTTCGATATAGAATCCTATGCGATAAATTAAGCAAATATGGTGGGGCCCATGATCATTAGACCCTATTACTGTTAATTTTTACCCTATAGAAATTGGACGGCAAAACGACGCCATGTCACCTATAAAACGCTACCCTCGATAACTATTGCAAAAGCTGAATATTCTCGAACAAGCTAAACTGTTAAATTCATAATAAATCATTTATATATCGGATCTATGGCTCGTATTGAAGCCAACAGATAAACCTATAGTACCCCATAGTTCATCTCGGTATTTTAATAAGTTATGGCAATAAAAGCTGAGGCGATTCATGGCTCTGGACTGAGGTCCAGAGCAAGAATCTCTGCCTTTACCCGTTTTTAGAACGCATGTAGGGTTCCTAGGCACACTAATGAAGTCTCATAAGTGATCAAACATGCCCAATTTAAATTTTAACGGTGCCTACAAACCCTAATACGGATCGTTAACTAGATATATAGGCGATGCGAGCAAGTTAACGACTTTAATGCTAAAGGAAAGGGGCTACAACCTTTGTAGATCCGGTCCACCACATCCTAAGCTCCGCGATGATGTCCCTCCGCTGTCCAAATCGGATTCCTGACTCTAGCATCGGCTTCATCGAGGAAATGGGCGGGCTTGGTCGTCGGCTTCGATGCCGAAGATGATCTACGTCGAGGCATCACTAGATCAAGCTCCCACTTCACCAAGTCATGAAACTTGTGAAGAAAACACCCTATACTACTTGGCAAGAGGTAGAGGATGAAGAAATAGGAAGTGGGTTCACTTTAGAATTGGATTTCTCACTTGTTTTCATCACTTGCCATTGATGTAGCAAGCTTTTCTTCATGGAAGAAGAAGATGAAGAAGAAGAAGAAGATATGATAAGTGTTGAATAATTAGATAAATAAATCAATACTTATCATATATCAACCCTTGGTTAATTGTAGAGAATGGACCATGGTTAACTTGAATGGTTAGGGTTAAGTATAAGACAAGAATGGTGGACTAGTTTAAAGCTTCAAGAACCTTCAACTAGCAAACAAAAACCCCACCATTCTTTCTTTATCTTTTCCAAAATAAGAATTATAAATAAATAGATAAACAAAACCCTAATCATTAGTTTAACCATGGTTTGATTCTTTACACTTAACCAAGTAAACATGTATCATCAAACATGATACAATCAAGTGCACAAAAGTATATCACATATACAACTTGCACAATTCAAGTGAGAAAATCCATTTAAAGTGAACCAATACTAGTTAATGCAAAGTAATATATCAAATATATAATTATACATTAAATCAACACTTGATTTAACGATCCGGTCATATCGCATATAACCGACTAGTATCCTATGTATCGGCTTATCGAATCAATCCTTGATTCGATAACTAGGTTATATCGCATATAACGAATCGATACATTCATCGCGAGAATGAAATACGATATCACATACACGCATTATTCTCGGTCCTGCACATATCTCATATGCGCTCCTATTTCGTTTCGCTTGAGCCAGGAAACCTCTGTGTAGGACTCTAAAGACTTATCAATACGCCGGCAGCAGGTGATGATCATATCAAACACCCACAAGCCGCAAGCGGTCTGCTAAACGTAACGGCCACCCGGGTATTGAGCGATCAGAAGATCGACGAGCAAGCCCGCTCACACTCCTGTGAATCCAACCAGTAACACTTACCTTACAGTCCGGTCTGTTCGTCTGATATGTCGCATATCTCGCCTAGGGGTGGTAAACGTCAGACCCCAGTAGCTCGATAAATCATGCCGATGTGAAGTCCATGACATGTGTGAAACTACTGATAACACTTACCAGTAGGTCACTGCAACCCTGGCCAGGGATTTCCTGTTATGGCCAGTCGAGCATAGCGCAACATCAACCCCTAATACCGGGAGAGACGAATCCCCTCCTATCGCTCATTGTCTCCATGTGAATCGGGACTGTACCCAAAAACCACCTGTTTGCACGGCTCAGTAGAGCCATGGTAGGGTGGAAATCAAAGCACAGTGGGAGACACACAAGACTCTATGACGATCTCGGGTCAACAGACTAAGCTGTACCAGTGTCACCAGAGAACTGCCATCTGACGTGAGGTATAATACCATCTGGGAGTTGTCGGCGAGTCCGTTCAGTGTACCCAGTCTCCACTGAGCACCCGCATACCATCTCCGATGTCAAACACCAATGGATATGGGATCATCCATCGCCCATCACATGGGTCGAGAAGATATACGCTAGTCTACTCTGGAATATCGATGCCCCGTCTCGATATTCCCACGACTAGGAACAATGAAGGATGTACTCATTGACTACCCAGGCCCCACTAGTATGATCTTCATCACAGTCCTGGAAGTCGAGTACACATCCTAAGGGCTTTATCAACATGTAATCAGAGAGACATAAAGTATACATGTTAAGATAAAGAGCAACCAGATAGCGTACTATCATGTCGAGCAAGAAAGTCCTACCTATATATGTCCCAGCATCCACTACAATATACATCCAATGTACAGTAATGGCCTCTAGGGTATACATATAACTAACAATCTCCCACTTGCACTAGGGCCATCTGTAGCAGTAGTTGTAGTATCTAATACTCAACCATCCCCTTAAAAGTCTCTCTTTGGGAAAAGGCCTTCGTGAGTGGATCCGCCGTGTTGTCCTCTGAGTCTACTCTCCTAACCTTGATCACCCTGGAGATCAACTATCTCCATGATCAGGTGATGCTGCCTCAGAATATGTCTGGGTCACTGATGGGACCAGGGTTCCAGGGCCAAAGCCACAGTTCCATTATCACACAATGGTAGGAACCTAGTTCATCCTATGAACCAATATACACCCAAACTGCCTCTTTGGTAGTATCTTTAATAGCGATGTTACCAGCCTTTATCTTCTAGTTTGTCACGGTATCTAGCTTGGAAATCTTCCAACATATCGTCCCTTTACTGAGGGTAAAGACAATGCCTGTGACTGACATTCAGTCGTCTTTATCACCCTGGAACACTTCCAGTGATTCTCCCCAGGATCAACTGATACTATCTCACTATAGCTAGTGAGAATCCTAAAATCTATTTAGATCTATCTCATAGATCCAAATCCCAGGATTTAGGAGGTATCACTTTGATCCTATTGGAGAATCTTTGTGATAATAGGAGATCGACCGATCGTAGCATAGGAAACTCTTTTCCTATCAAGAGTATGTTGTCCACGTACAATACGAGGATAACCACCTTACTCTCTACTACCGTTTTGTATATACAAGGTTCATCTACTATTTTGATGAAGTCAAATACTTTGACTATCACATCAAAACAGATGTTCCAACTCCGCGATGCCTGCTTTATCCTGTAAAGCAACTTGCACATGTTTCCGCTGCTCCCACTGTTTACGAAACCCTCTGGCTGTGTGCTTATAGACTTTCTATTCTAAATCAGTATTTAGAAAAGCAGTCATGACACCCAACCAGATATCGTAGTCATGGTATGTATCCATGGCAAGTAGGATCTGGATGGACTTAAGCATAGTCCCTGGAAAAGGTTTCATCATTATCCGTGCCTGGTCGATGACGAAAACCTTTAACAAGTCTAGCTTTGAAAGTCTCAACTTTTCCATCTACACCAAGTAATCTTCTCAAGATATACTTGCTCCTGATGGGGATTTAACCCTTCAGATATCGTAATCAAAGTCCATACTTTGTTGGTGTATATGGATTCCATCTCAGATCGCTAAGCATCCAGCCATTCTTACAGAGTCCCACTCTTGATGGCCAGCTCGAAACTAGTTGAGTCATCATCTCATGATGCATTCCTCGCTCCCACTGTCATCGAGAAACCGAGGTATTTCTCAGGCGGATGAGGAACCCTACTAGATCGGCGGAGAGGCTGAGGTTCGTTGGATTCTATTGAATGCTTTGGTTCTACCAAATCATCAGCTTTTGATTGTATAGATGGAACCTTTCCAGTTCTACATAACTGACCTTGCCTCGAGCTTGTCCAGATTTTGCTTTTTAGACATAGGCTGGACAACCCCAAATCTTAACTAACTTAAGATATGGGCTCTTCTCATACCATATCTCATATGGCATGGTAGGCAGTGATCTGATTCGAACCTAATTCAATAGGTATGCAGCTTCTCAAGCGCATAACACCCAAAAAGGAAATAGGCAACTCAGTAATACTCATCATAGAGCACACCATATCTAATATTGTGTGATTGCTCCGCCCCGATACACCGTTGTGCTGTGGTGTATTCAGAGGAGTAATACGGAGAGAGAATCTCATTCTCCTTTAGAATGGCCCAGGAATGCCATGCACAAGTATTCTCCTCCCTGATCTCATCATAGGACATAATACTTATACCCGTATTGGTTCTCTACTTCCAACTTATATTCTGTGAATACCTCAAAAGCTTCGGACTTATGTTTCAACAGGAACATACGACTGAATCTTGAGAGATTATCAGAGAATATAATGAAGTATAAAGAACCAGTCCTGGCATGTGTAGACAGGAGACCTTACATACATCAACATGTATCATCCCAAGAGTTCACTAACTCCTTCTCTGTTTCCAGTAAACAGAGCTATGGTCATTTTATCTTTGTGACATGACTGGTAAGTTTCACAAGATGTAAATTCAAACTGATTTAAATATGCATCTAAAATGTAACTTCAGCCAGTCGGGTCGCATTGATATGACCTAGTCTGCAATGCCTCAAGAATGATTCGTTCATTTCTGAACTCTTCCTCTTGTGTGTGTTCTGAATACTAAGAACTGTAGTTTGATTTAGAACGTTAATGCTTTTAGATAACGCGTCTAAACCGATCAACTTTTGATATAGGAAATGTTCAAAACATTATCCAACAATACAAAATTTTATCATTTCTTTACTAATAAAGAGACTGATATGATTTTGTATATCAGGTTCGGTATCTAATAGCATTTGTTCAGAATCAATGTATTGGTAATTACAGGGTGACAGTGAGCAACAGACTTGGCTGCAACACTTGCCCCATTTTCTGTCTCATGAAACTTATCACCCGTTCTCAGTTTTTCTACCCTTTTGTAGCCCTATGTAACAGATTACATATCTAGGATCCTGATCCGGTATCAAATACCCAGAATTCAGAGGATACTGAGAAACAGTTCTTTGTAATGAACATACCCGAAGGAGATGCATCATATGCACTTTCTTCGTTTGGGCGGCATAGGAATTCTGGTATTCCCTATTTCCTGCTCTGTCTTATAACAATTATAAGCTGGAGCGGGACCAACTTTCCCCAGCTCAGTATAACAAGCGGGTTCGGTCAATACATCCATATTATTATCTTGATTAAGGCGTGATATGGTCGCTACCTGGAGAGAGAGAGAAGAAAACACTCAGCGTGCGCTCTTGCAAGAATAGATTGGTTATTATTTTATCTAATCAGGATGGCTCCCACTATTTTTATCAAATCTTCCTTCAAACCCTAAAAGGAAAGACTAGCCGGGATTAATTGCACTCTACAAGTTCGCCAATCTTTCAGCCAGGCCAGTGTCGGTACTTTGAGGGGGGTTCCCCGTGCTTTCGCACGGACCTAATTACAGTAAACCTCGTTTTCCCAGAGGCGTAACCCCGTTGACACCTTTCTAGACACCTACTTGATCGGCTAATTGTAAAGTGCAAAACTCTCCCAGGAGTAACAATTACTCGCAGTGGGTACGGGATCCAACTATCACATAGAAGGTATGCAATCTCATTGCAAATTTCAACACTTGAAACTCCCGATAAAGGTTTTTACCCCTAGCACCTATGACCTTGGCTAAGGTCAACAAATCATAGGTACTAGTCAAGTTCTACCCGTCATTTCGTGATCAATTAGACCCACCCACATGACCCTTGGCTAAGGTCAACAAAGCCACATGACTGTCCTAACTAATCGCATCATATGCTGTGTAGGAAGACATCACTTAGCTACCGCACACTACGCCTCGGCTATGGTCGACAAACGTAGCACGAATACTAAGTACTCTACTTCCTAAAATGACGGAGGGTTGCGAATGGTTTTTATGAAAACCTTTAACGCTTTGAACTTGATCTCGTTGCGGAATCAAATGGTTTTTAAATGGAATGTTTTTGAGGCTTTTCTAGTTTTGCTAAAGGGGTCACTCCCGGTGAAGGGATCGTCGGCCCTTTCCTCGTCGAATGAGGTGCGGGATATATCATATATATCACTGTGCAAAGCAGAAACTATAGAAGCGATCAAAAGACAAACCGAGTGTATAGCATCTGCCAGTTATTGCTAAAGGAGTCACTCCCGGTGAAGGGATCTCGGTCCTTTCCCCATCGAATAAGGTGCAGGATGTTCTACAATGAACACCGCGATGCAAAGCAAGAACTGTAGCTACCTGTTTTTATTTTGAAATTCGATTCCACAACATCAATTAGGTTTATTTTCTTTCATTAATCTCATTAATGAATATGCCATCATTTAAATCCACCTAAACATCACAAATAAATATAACGTACGCTTATGCCATCCGCATTCGCCTCGATGTCCCGTCTGCGCCGTTAGGTTAGGTAACTAACGGCAGAGCGGGGCAGGGCTAGTGCGGGTGTAAAACATAAGCAACGTTTATATAATATATCATATATACTATATACAATATCTGTCACAGAACATCACATGATCACAGATAAATCACAGCAGAAGATACATATGAAATATTGGATATACTAGGACGTCCGTGTTTTCAATACGAGCCGGTATAAAACACGGATTCCACGGTCGTGATGAATAGCCAAACCCACACCCCTAGACCCCTACGAGAGCGGCAAGCAACCCTACCAATTCTAGGGTTAGGAGACCCGGACTCGACTCCTCGAGTTGGTCTCCCACTGGACCCCAGAACCCGGTTACTTGTGCTCCCCTCCTTGGGTCTATCCTAGTGCAGAAAAGTAAATAATATACAAATGGTGACAACATCCGCAACCTGGAAGTGCCCCAATAAAAGAATATTACATACAAGTTTTTACATGAATGAAAATGAAAAACACTCATCTCACATAAAAAACCCCCCGGCTATTCAAACACGACGATCCAATATAACATATCCAGCAACACATAACATCACATATCATCAACGTAAGTAAATATGCGCATCCCAATTGTCGTTGACATATAGCAACGAAACCGGCGATATCACATATTACACTTACGGTCACAAAAAAGAAAGTGTAAAACTACAACAGTTGGAATCCGCAACCTCTTTAGACATCACATGCCTAATCATATGAATACCTTAGACATCGCATGCCTAACAATTATAAACCCCGCATTTTAGTCTCAAAATCGAAAACACTTTTCAATATAAAGTCGGGCAATTCAACAAGATTCCCGACATCCTGATCGAATGCTCGTCGCAAACTTCAGTAGACGGCCGCACCCCCGATGCCATCGACGAAGTGCACCAAGGCGGAACACCGCTACCGTGAGCACCCGAACGGATGCTTTCGGCGACGGGGTTCTCCTACAGTCACTTGGTTGGGGCTATGGAGTGAGGCTGTCTATTAAGTTTACCCGGCGAGTATCCGCGTACGCTACGTGATTGCGACGGACTTTTGATCTCATCAAAATTCCGTGGCAACCGATCAAGTGAGACTAAACTGCTATGTTTATAATATTCATTCCGTTATCACATAACTTTTGTGAATTCCAATTGTTGTATCACATTCCGGATAAACAGAAAATGTTAAACTTTCCGATTGAACATTCGAACACCCAAGTTTTCCCGAAATAGCTCAACACATGAAATAAGTCTAACAACATTCAGTTCGTGCCTCAGTACCAACGGTCCAGCCGTAGAAGGGTCAAGCCAACGCCTCACATGTGGCACGCCGTACTGCCCCAAACCCGAAGGTTCAAAGGGCAGTTCAAGACGGTCACAAAATCGAGTTAAGGTTTGTTGTCTTCTAGAGGGTCCATCGCGTTACTTGCACTACTTAGAACGTCGTTAAACTACGGAAAAATCCAACAATTGGAAATTTCCCGGCAGGGCAAAAAGTGGGTATTTATATCCGGTCGAACTTTTTAACATATTCTAAAAATACCCGGAAAAACACACTGACAAAATTAGACAATCCGATCGATACACCGAGTCCCCAATACAACCCAGAAAATTCAACTCTTGAAAAATTATTAAAAATTCCCAGGAAAACCAGCACTGCAAACTAGTAATTACTGTGCAAAATTCATTAAACAAAGAGACATTACGGCCGCGGAACCGCCGCATAAGCCATGCTTATGCGGCGGAACAGCGGCGGTTTGATGGATTCAGGAGCTCGAATTTCACAGTAACTCTTAGATATTCCTGCTGATTTTTCTGCATATTTTTAATATACAAAAATCCACGAATTTCAAAAATGTACAGAGAGCAAGTTTAGGGTTAGGGTTTCGGTCCGATCGGATTTCTAACTCCGTCTGTGCATCGCCTAAGGCTCTAGCTAGGCTCTGATACCACTGTAGGGTTCCTAGGCACACTAATGAAGTCTCACAAGTGATCAAACATGCCCAATTTAAATTTTAACGGTGCCTACAAACCCTAATACGGATCGTTAACTAGATATATAGGCGATGCGAGCAAGTTAACGACTTTAATGCTAAAGGAAAGGGGCTACAACCTTTGTAGATCCGGTCCACCACATCCTAAGCTCCGCGATGATGTCCCTCCGCTGTCCAAATCAGATTCCTGACTCTAGCATCGGCTTCATCGAGGAAATGGGCGGGCTTGGTCGTCGGCTTCGATGCCGAAGATGATCTACGTCGAGGCATCACTAGATCAAGCTCCCACTTCACCAAGTCATGAAACTTGTGAAGAAAACACCCTATACTACTTGGCAAGAGGTAGAGGATGAAGAAATAGGAAGTGGGTTCACTTTAGAATTGGATTTCTCACTTGTTTTCATCACTTGCCATTGATGTAGCAAGCTTTTCTTCATGGAAGAAGAAGATGAAGAAGAAGAAGAAGATATGATAAGTGTTGAATAATTAGATAAATAAATCAATACTTATCATATATCAACACTTGGTTAATTGTAGAGAATGGACCATGGTTAACTTGAATGGTTAGGGTTAAGTATAAGACAAGAATGGTGGACTAGTTCAAAGCTTCAAGAACCTTCAACTAGCAAACAAAAACCCCACCATTCTTTCTTTATCTTTTCCAAAATAAGAATTATAAATAAATGGATAAACAAAACCCTAATCATTAGTTTAACCATGGTTTGATTCTTTACACTTAACCAAGTAAACATGTATCATCAAACATGATACAATCAAGTGCACAAAAGTATATCACATATACAACTTGCACAATTCAAGTGAGAAAATCCATTTAAAGTGAACCAATACTAGTTAATGCAAAGTAATATATCAAATATATAATTATACATTAAATCATTAAATCAACACTTGATTTAACGATCCGGTCATATCGCATATAACCGACTAGTATCCTATGTATCGGCTTATCGAATCAATCCTTGATTCGATAACTAGGTTATATCGCATATAACGAATCGATACATTCATCGCGAGAATGAAATACGATATCACATACACGCATTATTCTCGGTCCTGCACATATCTCATATGCGCTCCTATTTCGTTTCGCTTGAGCCAGGAAACCTCTGTGTAGGACTCTAAAGACTCATCAATACGCCGGCAGCAGGTGATGATCATATCAAACACCCACAAGCCGCAAGCGGTCTGCTAAACGTAACGGCCACCCGGGTATTGAGCGATCAGAAGATCGACGAGCAAGCCCGCTCACACTCCTGTGAATCCAACCAGTAACACTTACCGTACAGTCCGGTCTGTTCGTCTGATATGTCGTATATCTCGCCTAGGGGTGGTAAACGTCAGACCCCAGTAGCTCGATAAATCATGCCGACGTGAAGTCCATGACATGTGTGAAACTACTGATAACACTTACCAGTAGGTCACTGCAACCCTGGCCAGGGATTTCCTGTTATGGCCAGTCGAGCATAGCGCAACATCAACCCCCAATACCGGGAGAGACGAATCCCCTCCTATCGCTCATTACCTCCATGTGAATCGGGACTGTACCCAAAAACCACCTGTTTGCACGACTCAGTAGAGCCGTGGTAGGGTGGAAATCAAAGCACAGTGGGAGACACACAAGACTCTATGACGATCTCGGGTCAACAGACTAAGTTGTACCAGTGTCACCAGAGAACTGCCATCTGACGTGAGGTATAATACCATCTGGGAGTTGTCGGCGAGTCCGTTCAGTGTACCCAGTCTCCACTGAGCACCCGCATACCATCTCCGATGTCAAACACCAATGGATATGGGATCATCCATCGCCCATCACATGGGTCGAGAAGATATACGCTAGTCTACTCTGGAATATCGATGCCCCGTCTCGATATTCCCACGACTAGGAACAATGAAGGATGTACTCATTGACTACCCAGGCCCCACTAGTATGATCTTCATCACAGTCCTGGAAGTCGAGTACACATCCTAAGGGCTTTATCAACATGTAATCAGAGAGACATAAAGTATACATGTTAAGATAAAGAGCAACCAGATAGCGTACTATCATGTCAAGCAAGAAAGTCCTACCTATATATGTCCCAGCATCCACTACAATATACATCCAATGTACAGTAATGGCCTCTAGGGCATACATATAACTAACAACGCATACTTCTCACTTTTTAAGTGTGCAAGTGTGCGGAACCATACATAGAAGTGTAGACAATTGATGAGCTCTCTAACGGTACTGGTCTCATTGCATTCCAATATCGTTTGATATTTATAACACCTTTTAAACCGTCGATGTGTACTGCAGTTTCATGTAGAGACAGAATGTATACCTTAATTTTAGACAGTGCATATCTTCCTGCGTACGACGAATATTATTGATCTTTCTGATGCATTGGAAACATAATAGATAAATATAAATATTATATAACTGTAGCATCGCCTAATTATGATTCCAACAAGGAATAATCTGTGTTACGAAACGGACTTTCAGTTCTGAAACTGGATTTCCAGCAGAGAACGCTTAAGATGGAATGACCATAACTCGTTAACCTGAAAACCGATTGAATGGAAACCAATTTTTTTGTAGAGATAATTAAATATACAGTTTACTATTTTTATATTATTTTTCTCAATTCTATACGTGTGATAGTGAATTTTGCAAGTTATATGACACTGGCTACTATATTTTATTCGTATCATATTTGATTGCATTCTTATCATATCATGTAACTATTATACCCTCATTGAATAGTGACCATACATATTGATATTCTAGTGAACGTGTTACATTACCAAGTGATAAGTGTTAGTGATTGGATTGTGGCAAGTACGTTAGTGTAAAAGCGCAACTGAACAGTGGAGGTGACACGTACTTGTACACAGTCAACGTAACCATTTAGTTATTGCATTCTCGACGCCTATGGGGCATATATAAGTGTAACCATAACCGGTATGGGACGGGTATGGAAGCACTTATATTAGTGTCATGGGTAAGACATCGAGGATTATCCACATATCTTGGATACTGGTCGAGACATGCTTGATGGAGACCCGGTCTCCAATTCTCGCATAAACTTATCATGGAGCGACTAGTACTTAAATTCGTGGTCCGTGTTTGATGTAGACTGCGGGGTGTGGGGTAGTTTGAATGTGAGTTCGTTCAACGGAATCTCAGAAGTCCCATTGCCGGCATATTTTGTGATTTCATGATATTGTTACTGATCGTGTTGCTGGTTATTGCTGATCGTGATTCGGGCCCGTGTTTCATTGACCCTGGGGCTTACCCTTGGATTGGGAATACTCCTGCGGTGGTTAATGCTCACACTCGGACCGACGATAAATTTAGTGACTTGGACATTGAGACTGTGAGACTGATAGAACATTACATTGATTATTGATTTGATACACCTGCTTTACCGTTACAAGTACCGGTTATATCATGCTCATGTCATTACTCTATACTTACTGCTTTATGTTTATCATCATTGCACATTATATATGTATATATTGCTATTATGTCGCTCTGACGATCTGAGTTTGCATGCTCAGAGGAAGAAGTGGACCTGACTAAATTCGAGAAGATCGCGGAGATCCAGACCAATGAACCAATGGTATCATTCCTCTGATATCACTAATTAGCTGTCTCTTTGGTTTGTATCCATTGCGCTCGGTTTCTTTACATCTGATAGTTCTAGTGACTGTAATTCTCTTTATCCGTGTTTTGTCTTACTGATTACCACGTAATACTAGAAGCCGAAGTGTAATTACGGCATGATGTTTCCTTGACCGTAGGAGTATGGCTGGCCTTATCACCCCTCATATTCTATATTTTGGGAAGCGAGGCGTGACATGGTTTTGTCGGTATCAGAGCGACAGGTTAAGAATGAGATTACAGTTTCCGACTAGGGCTTGACAATTTAAGTTGCCCATTCGGTCTAGATTGTAAACTTGTTATCCTTGACTAGGATTCCTATAGTTGTCAAGCTACATTTTGACTCCATCCACTAGAGTTTTGGGTGACTTAGTAGAGTTATGTGGTTCTGGCTATGAACTGCTGCATAGTTACAAGGCAGCGCTCTGCTTGAGTGACGTGGAGTTATATATTTGATTTCCACTCGTTTGAGTTTCACCTCACCACATACTCTTGTTTTGTTTGTCAATTCCATATCTTATTTTGATCCTTGTATCTTATATCGTCCGAAATTTTTTTTATTTCAGGATCATGTCTTCCACGACTCTTCTTCAACCTCCGATTTTCAGGATCACATAGCCGAGATTTTGGGTGCTACAAGGCTTGAGGGAAGCCTAGGAGAGAACGAACGATCTTTTAGCTGAGGGGTTAAGGAGGCAACTAGTTCGAGCACTAGGAGGAGCCCCCGATCGTGAGGGGATCTCTGTTAGTAAAAGAGAAGGTGTATAGATGAAGCGCTCATTTGTTCCTCAGCATGAGAAGTAGCAGAGAACCCAAGTATGTAGTTATTGCAAGAGACTAGGGAACCTTTAGAGAGATTGTCGCTAGGCCAAATGACAATGTTTGATTTGTGGATCCGGCGAACACTGCGTCAACGGTTACCCTCGAAGGAAAGAGTTACAAGGAGGAGATCCATTAACGCTTTCCCTACCTTTTGAGTAGTTATTTTTTTTCTTTGTTTTTATTCTTTAATTCTGAGGACGGGAGAGTCGGAGTCACAATTCCAGAGATCAATATGATCAATGACTCAAACGATTAAGAAGAGAATCCTGAAGAAGACCCAATAGAAGAAGGCCCTGAGGAAGAGGATCTAGAAAGGGACCCAGTAGAGGAAGAACATATGAAGGAGGATCCCGATGAGGAAGCTTCCGCCGAAGAAGAAGAGCTAGGGGAAGAAAACTCTATAAGGGAAGAGTCCGAAAATGAGGCCCCGGCCAAGGCAGAGTCGGATGATGAAATCTCGAGTGAGGAGGAAGTCGAGACTGAAGAACATCACGCAGCAGTTCTTGCAATGCACTTTGGGAATGGATGACCCAATCTTAGCGCGAGAACTTATTGTAACTTTTCAAACTTCCACAATCGTGAATGACACAACTTCTTTTATTTTCATCTGTCCAAATAAAAAGCAATGTATAGCTTAGGGCCACTTTTATCTTTCAAGTGTACTTTGTTAAAAAAAATTCTAAAAAATAAAGTTTCTAATAACACAAATCCTCCTTGAGTATTGTACCTTTAAGATCCGCTTGATATATTGATTGTTCCTTCTTACAATAATTTCTTTTCCTTCTTGAGATTATCCCATCCTTGAACCTTGTAGTAACCTAACTCCCAGCTTGGTGGACTATAGAGTAGTGTCGCATTCCCGACTCCTTTCCATTAGGCCGTATCTTACCACAACCCATACCCTGGCGAGTCCCTTATGCATTACTAGTATTATTCCCTATTACTGTAATTACATTCAATGATGTTTGTTATTCAAAATTTAGTTTTCTCTAAAAAAAGTTGTGTTTTTTCTAAATTGCGTATTAATAACTACTTTTGTTTTACTTACCTTAAATACTCTACTATTCTTCAAATTTTCAATAGTTCAAACTTACTTTGAATATCTTGTTTTTGTTTTATTTTCTCCTGTATTTTTCCGTATGAGTATTCTTAAGCTATTTTATAACTGCCTGATTTGTAGCTTTACTAATGTAGTTTCGGAGCTTAAGGCCTATCAGCCAATTTTTTTTACTATTGTTATTTTTGTTATTCTATTCTTCTTTGTATTATATATATATATATATATATATATATATATATATAGTTTATTACTATTAATTATTATGTCTTTGTTCTTATTTATGACTATTCTTTTTAGCTGCTCTATTTCTTATGAGAAAATATTTGATTTTCATTTAGTTGCTTTTGCGTAAATTATTATATAATAATGTTTAACTTTCTAGCTGCTTCTCGCATAACTTTTATAGCTTATTGTTTATTTTAATTTCGAAGACGAAATTTTATATAAGTGGGGTATGATGTAATACCCAGTTCCTTTTTAAATATTTTCCGTATTTTAAAAATAAAAATTACTAATTTTTATTAACATAAAATTCATAATTAACACCCAAACCCAATCCCTAACCTTAGCCCACACCCAACCCGACCCAACTCAGTCAACTCCCCCAGCTCCCTCTCTTCCTCTCTCTCTCTTCTCTCTTTTTCTTTCTCTTTTTATTTCCTTTTCTTCCATGCTTCTTTTCCCCATAGACCCCATCTCCCTCGCAACTTCCCCCATGTGACCTGCTCCCCCTTGACCTCGTCTTCGTCCAACGTTCTCCAGAGAACCTTGCGGCTGCTCCCCCCTTCTCTCTAACGTCTCTCTCCTCGTTCTCTCTTAATCTCTTTTCTCCATTATCATCTCTCTCACCCACTCTCTCCGTCGACCGCCATCCCGACGAGCCTTCTCACCTTAGACGATGAGCCATCCTCCTCGTCCCCCTCACATCACTACTCACCACCCCTCTCAACAACTCGACGAGCCCCAGTCCCCCTACTCTATCAAGCATACTCTAGCACTACCTCTCAAGCCCACAAACCGTGCTCCACCTCCGACCCCATACTCCCAACCTCGTCACTGTCCATCACCGTCCACCTTCTCCAATGACTTCTCCTCCCCTCACCATTCAAGCATCCCAAGCCCACTGCGCTACTACCATCGAACCACTGTGCTGCCCCAGTCACCACCGTTGCCACCTTGTTGGCGAACCCTTCAGATACCCACTCCTCCATTACCTCACACCATCGCCGCACTCCCGAGCTCTTCATCACTCTCCTCCCCCATACTGAGCACCACCTCCTTATACCATCCAACCATCACCTAACCTCACTCCACCACCACCACAAACTTCCCTGCTAACGCCCTTGACGACCTCCGACCATCACCTCCACCCGTCGACCTCCTCCAGAGACCAACGCATCCATAAACCCAGATCCATGAAACCCACCTTGCCGTCGGTAACCCAACACAGCCACCACCATCGTCATCAGCCCTCGCCGTCGGTAACGCCTCTTCATCCCATCGCCATGTCCACCACTGTCTCCACGAGCCACCTCACCGCTGCACAAAGCCAAGCCCTGCACCCTCGTAACCATGCCAGCTCGAGCCACCCGCGCGCTCACCTTTGCATCGGCGTCATGCCATGACTGCACCACGACGTGCCTACTGCCATGCCTGGTCCAGTACCCACTTCGTGCCAGCCTCGAACCACGACGTGCCCACTGCTGTTCCTGGTCCAGTGCCCACTCTGTGCCCAACACCGCACCATTCACGTGCCAACTCTCGTGTCGCACCGTGCCACACCCGCACCACACACCGAGCCAAGACCGTACCCAGTACCGTGTCACGCCCGCCCACTACCGTATTACGCTCGTGTCGCCACCACATTCAGTACCGAGTCACCACGCATCGCGCACGTGCCATGCAACATGTCCAGCATCGTGCCGTCTCGTGTGTCGAGACGAATCCTGCACGTTGTGTCGCTTCTATATCAGCGGCCGAAGGTAAGTGAACATCTTCACTTGTTCCCCATGCTATAGTAATCTCTAGATATTATATATGTTGATATATATAAGTATATACTTGTTAAAGTATAGATATTTCATATATACATCGTTGCGAATTTAATATCGAATAAGAACCATCATCGTAAATTTTAGTGTTTGAGACCTGACTTAGGTCGATTATGCCGTAGTAATATCATATAGTAACTCATGAATTAATTTCGGGTTGATCGGGTAACAGAAATCGATATTTCGATTGATTACCGTTTGCATAGTCTAAGTGTTCGATATAGAACCCTATTCGATTGTAACATTTTGAAATATTTTAGATAATAAATTAATTTAGTTAATTAATTAAAAATGATAATTTAAAATTTTATTGAAACAAAATGGGACATTTCATAAGTAGTGTGTGAAACTAATTAATTTGAATATTTAGTTTGTAACATTAGTTATTAATAAGGGTTTTAGTGAAAAATTTAGGTTCATTATGTAGTATGATATAGTGTGAGGGGTTTTATGGAAAGTCTAAATAATTGTGGAAATTAGATATTTTGTGAGGGTTTATATATAAAAGGGTAAGGTCATGGTTAAGGTTAGATGAACCTCACACACACCACAACTCCAATTAAATCTCAAGCCTACACATTCTCCTTGCATAAAAGCACCACCATCCTTCATGATGACACATCCTACTTGTCTCATCACACTACTCTACCTCATGGTGACACCTCCTCTTAAATCTCATCATTCATATTATCCTTTCAGTTTAGCTCAGTTGTTATATCAAGTTTGGAACAAATTGGCTAAAACTAGAAAATAAAGAAAAACTTAGATCACACCAAAGAAAAAGAGAAGGGAAGGGAAACTAAGTGCTAAGGATCACTACCACCACCCTCAAGCTAGAATCTTTTATGCTTGAGCATCTTTGAAGGAGCCTTTCAGTGATCATTCAATAGGTATAAATTTAACCCTGCAAGTTTTAATTCAATACTCGTTTAGTATAGAAGTGTAATATCGGTAAAATGTCGTATTTTGTTGGATTAGTGCTCTGTGTTGAATCTGCTATAGTTTAGTTAATCTTTAGCAAAATTAAATTACACTGTGAACTTGTAAATTGGACCTAGAGTACATAACAGAAACACGGACCCATTCCTCGGATTTTTGGCCGGCGACATTTATTGAAATTTCGATCTCGCCGGTTTTGTGTGGGAGTTGGGTGTTGAAAATTTTAGGGCGGCTCTCTGTATATGTGTTAGGGTATTTGGTATTTCTAGTTTATGTTAATTATTCTACATATATAAGCTGGAAGCAAATATCTGTTTTGGGGTAAAATTCTATATACGATACGGATATATCGTGTCATGATTTCTGTTTTTAACTATTACGACCAGAAGAGGGTTAGCTCAGATTAATCTAAGTTCAGTTAACTCACGATATCCTCACGTAGCATGTTTAGTATGTGCAGTATCATAAACTAGGATATTTGTGATATTTAGCATACTAATATTGAATCTGGAACCAATAGGTGTAACCAATAGAGTAACTAGTAACACCATAAGTATCTTGAGACCACTAAGAGACTACAGTTAAAACCCGAGCCCCAAACTCGCTACTTAATCCTGCGACATACCCCAAATTTCCGAGCCCGCCGGCCCCCTTGGGTTTTTGGTATTGGTTTTTCTTCTGTGGCTTTGTATGGGTAATTTATGATTTACAATATTGTTTGATTTGTCCCAATATTCATACAGAGAAATCTGAGAATATTTAGTATGGGTTTTATTAAAGTTTTCGACAGTTCGATATGATTTTCCATATTTCTGTACTGCAACTAAAACGTTAACTTTCGTACGTTAAGTTCAGGGGCATTTGAACGTCTTTGGGGTAAGTGAGCAGTAGGTTCTAACCTACGGGTGCTTAGCTCGTTGTTTTGGTTTTCAATATGATATTTACATCGATGTGATTTTAAATACGATTATAGGTGCGATCACGAAGATTTTCGAGACAGAGTTGGCGGACATAGCAGCGCGGATTTCAGCGAGCTCAATGAGTTGGTGAGTAAATTTACATCTACGGGGGAAAATCGGGTAGATGGCGTATAGCACCCTCGCAACCTTATAAATAATAACATGATATTTAGTTAGTTTTAGTGTTTATTCAAAATATTGATATTGGAGTTAATTTGCATCTAGCAGGACATTCATTTACATGTAGTTATTTATGGTTTGGGTAAATTGGTACGAAAGACCATGTCGTATTAGAGGTGAATTTGATATAGTAATAATGTGAGGTTTTGTACGAGATATTATAATGTATTGATGATGATGAGATTAGTATGCCGAATAACGGTCGAGTTACATTTATTAGTTATGCTTAGAATTGCTTTACTTGTTCGCGTTATAGTTAATGATATTATACATTTCCATAATACGAACACTTTGATAGAATACTGCACAACTACCAATGAGTACTATGCTGCACAAGCACGTGCATACATGTTACACTACACCTCATTGGTACTGCCATGTCACTATAGAATCGTTATGTTATGTAAGGCGTATATATATGTTGATATGAGTAGATTATTACACCTTTAAAACACTTGCATAAATACTAATGATTGCCATATTGCACGAGCACAAACGCGTATGATACACTACACATCATTAGTAGTGCCATGACACAGTAGAATTGATATCATTATGCCTATATGATTTAATTACACAGTCTTTCTTTATTTCCTGTTGCATATTGCAAATGTCAGTACTATAGATGTTGTATTTGATTCTTATGGATTTTCTGGATGTTTTACTCCTGATGATATATATCAGTGGTATGGGACGCTGTTATATATGTATATATATAATATATCATCAGAATGATCTATGCGAGTATTCTTATTCTTTATTTGTTATTCTGGATATGATGAGTTGGCGTCCACCATGAGTTTGATATTTTATAATGGCTTTATTCCGAACCGAGTGGGGAGGGGGCTATACAGTTTCGGACTTGTTCTTATCCAGACTGAGTGGGGGAGCTATACAGTCGGATACATGGTGGACTCGGATTGAGACCGAGGGGCAGGATAGCCGCAGTTGAGGCGGGGAGCTTAGCGAGGATACTCGATACTGGAGATAGAGATGAGCGCGGTAGATATCTAGGGGATACTGACCAGGGTTCGATTTGGGCACGGCGGATATCCAGGGGATACCGACCGTGGCTAGGGATATCGGGTGGCGATCATCTGTTGAGATGGTGTCGACGATATCTGCATTTGCGTGTCGGTGATGGACACGAGAGATTTGAGGATTTACGTGTCGGTGATGGACACGAGAGATTTCAGATTTCGGGTGTCGATGCTAGGCATCCATATATATATTGATATGTGGCTATCATGAGATACACGGTTAGATTACAATTATTGTAGCCGACTAGGACTGATCCGAGGAACAGTACCTGCTTATCTTTTATGGACATTCGCATACATAAAAAGGGAATTCAAACCGAGCTATAGTCTCCTTATTTTTGACATGTCTGATATGACACTAAGATCTTTAAATTTATAAACCTCTAAACATTTCTTACTAAAATGGTAGGACGTATATCTAAAATAAGATACCTATTATATTTCATACTATCACGTCTGCTTTTATTCCGTGACATATCTATTCCGCGGCTATTTTAAAGAAGAGGTTTATATACATATATTTTCAGCTACCGTTAGGCTTATACCTAAATACAGGTCATTTGCATTGATATGTCTACTTAGGATTGCATGACAACTAGTGTTGCATTATAATACATATACATATCATATTATATTATTACAGATTATGATAGTACTATACTTATGACCTAGGTATCGTTGTGCATTTCAATTTCTGCCTTGTGATGTACTTTTATTCACTGAGTTGGTTACTCATCCCCATTGTGCTACAGTTTCTTGCAGGTGTTACCGCTTGGATTATCAGTGGATTTGGGCACACACTTCTTCTGGTGATTGCTTTGGTAAGTGAGTTATTATTGTATCGTACTGACACTTGGTTATTCATATATTCTTGTATCTAGCCAAAAACTCCATCAACATAGAAATGGTGTATTGTGGACTTAGAAGCGAGACTTAGAATTTGTGTGTTGTGATGTCACACTCATTGGAGCTGACCTTTTATATCGTTTGCTTGGTTGCTCCGCCGTTTGGGCGTGGAAGCTAGCTCCCATTGGGATACTATTTTATTGTTGTATTTGTATCGGAGTTGATCAGTCGAAAATACTGCCTTTTTAACACGGCAATTTCCCTATCATTTGCACTCGTATAGAAGTGTTCGGCATTCATATTACACATATTAGCAAATCAGTCGTAAAATATCAGATTGCATGTGTTAGACTCTAAAACCGACATTTCTGAGGAAATTGTGTGTTTATCATGGCATCGCATCATCCCTATATTGCGCAACACTTGTTTCGAGATTTGTGCAGGAAAATCCAGGAGACAGGCCAAAATTGTCATTTTGCTGATCAAACATTACGCCAACTCAAAAGATTCAGATCTGGAAGTAATCTAGAAAGAATTTTCAGAATCAACATATCAAAAAAAGGCCCACATATCAAATCCAACAAGTACCAGAGAGCCCAAGCCCCAACTCCTCCAAAGCGCCGCGGAACCGCGGCGGGAGCCGGCTTGCAACGCGGTTCCGCGGCGGTTCTGCCACATCATCACCTAATTTTCCGGGCATAATTCCTATCTCAGTGGGTACACCTCATTTTGACACGTCAAATTCCAAAATTCTCCAGAGTCTTCTGCCAGATCAGCAAAAGATCATTAAGCATGCTAATCTTGATTAAGCTCCTAACTAATCACATCTAGAACTTTCTCCTCAACAAACTTTTGGAGGGAAATTAAAATCTCCTCTAACTAACTTTTGGAGGGAAATTCAAATTCTAATCCTAGATCTAGGGTTTGGGAAAGTCTATAAATAGAAGCCTAGACCTAGGGTTAAGGGGTGGAATCCTTGGCTAATCCTTAGTTGTTCATTAATTCCTTAATCTTTACTCTCCCATCTTCTTCCACAAGTTGAGTGACACGACTTGTGCGAAACCCTAACCCTAATTCCAATCCAAATTCAAGATCACGAGTACCAAATCAAGCAAGAAGACTTCAAACCTTTTAGGAGCCGAGCCGATCTTCAATCGAGCAAGTGATCCAAGCCGATCCGCGACTCAAGGAGACGAGCGAAGCCAAATCGACGATCGAGTTCCTCCTCTTGTAGTTCTTGAGTGATTGTAACGAAATTGTTGATATAAATAAAAGGTGAAATTCTTTAATCTTGCTTTCTTTTAATTCTTGCATCATGATTAGATCTCAATTTGTGATTGTGGTTCTTGTTGTGATGTTTGAGTAAAACTCCGCTCGTAAAGGAGTCAAGACGATCAATAGAATGATGATGTAACAAATCTTAATACGATTCTTAAGTCCTACGAGTTTTGTAAACCCTAGCAAGTTCAAGAATTGATGACCTAGTTTCGTTGCGATGCTTTCTTGATTGTCATCGCTCGAAATTAGGGATCTACGATCGTTTCTTGAATTTACTAGAGGCTAGAATGTGAATGATATCGACGAAAGAACAAGGGATAAGATGAAACCCTAGTTTCATAAGAAATCCCTAATTCTCAATCGATCATCATCGATCTAGTATCAATTCATCGAAGGATAAGAATACGTAATTGTAAGATTACATCACATCTATAGATCCGATTGATTCCTACGAGCCTCATTTAGATTCTTGATATTTGGTTGGAAAAATCATCACAAACATCTCAATTCTTGATTTTATTTTTTCTTATTATTAGATCTAGATTTTCTAATTCTTGAACTTCAAATACAAATCATGAATTGTTTGTTTTCTTTTCATTAAAGTTTCGACTCATTTAATTCGAAAGACGAACGATTACACTTTCCCTGTGGACAATCCGCACTTACTAACGCGCTACATTCGACACCGTTATTGATTGCGGTCAAAATATTTTTGGTTGTGATTTCTTTACAATTTCTCAAATACTACACATCAAGAATATCATAAAATCAAATGGCGCCGTTGCCGGGGATAGTGCGCTAATTGTTCGTATTTCGAAATTTGAGTTGAAAAGTTTATTCCATCTATATTTTCTAGATCTAAACTCGCACAAACCCTAATACGTGTTGTTGTTTGATTGCGAGGAAATCTGGAATTATTGGAGCTGGAGAAATTTTTTTCTGAGATTTCCAGAAAGCTGAGGAGTTGAAGTGAAACAGTGTCAAGAAAATTTGTGCAGTGATCTTTCCAAAGTACCGCGATTCCGCGGCATGAGGGCGCAATTGCGGCGGATCCGCCGCAGTTTAACTTGATCACTGTTTCAAAATTTCAGGTATACTTCAAGACTTTCTTATCTCTTACCTCATCTGCTCCAATTAACATTTTGTGCAGGTTTCTTTGCAAAAATCGCAGCGCCGTGCAAAAAGCAAAATTAAATTGTGCGTGTTTTGATTTTGTGGTTGTTTGCATAATTAATACGGAAATTAAGGGGCACGACCAAATCCAGATTAAGTGGGGAGTTCATTACCCTTCCTAAGCCCTAAAAATCACAAATTTGCATCCGCATTTACCCCCATTAATTAAAAAATATCTAGAGATGACTCTAAGGACCGTCGCGCTCACTTAGGACAAGAGAAGGCCGTGGGTAATTCATTACTTATCCGCGTTTTCTTGTGGTGTCTAAGGCAAGTGTGTCGAAGGCTAGTGGTTATTAATTAGGCCCACTACTTACGTAGTGGAGTACCTTCCCACTTACCTGGCAGTTACCTGGCCACAGGGGGACAAAGAGGCAGTGGAGGATTCTATCCTGCGACTTGTCTTTTGGCAGTTAGGAGCGGTCTAGAGCCGGACCTAGGTGACCACTAGATTCTAGGGTTTTTGTTGCTGCATTTGTTATGTCGCATCATTTTTTCAAAATCCGTCCCCTTTTCAAAGCAAACACCGCATTCATTCATCATTCCCCTAATTATAAATTCACGCTGCCACTTGTAGTAACCCTTTTTAGTGCAAGATAGGCTGGACACGGGATTCTAGTGCCCGACTTGTCCGCGTACCCCCGATCGACCCAAAAGTCGGTATTTCTACACTTACCTTTTCTTTACCCACCACCACACCCACATCGATGGATCCGTCTCCATCGAACTTCTTTTCCACTACTCTGCCGCCGTCCGTTGGTGCGTAGAATCCACCTCGCATCTCTCTCCACGAGAGGTGCTATCCTACACGAGGTCCCCTTTCCACCTGTCTTTCCATTCCACCAGCCAACGGGGAAAATTTTCAGATTAAACCCCAATACACCAACCTTCTACCAAAATCTCACGGTCTCGAGTCTGCGGACGCATACGTGTTTATCATGAAATTTGAAAATGTATGCGCAATGATGGGTACCTCACAGCTTTCTGTGGATGCTTTACGTCTTCGTCTTCTCCCATTCACCTTGTGCGATATAGCCGAGAAGTGGCTGTATAACACTACCGCACATTCCATTTCAAATTGGGAAGAATTCGTCGAAGCATTCCTTAATAAATTCTACCCACATCAAAAGATAGCTCGAGTCCGTAGCGAAATATATCAATTCACCCAGCTTCCAAATGAAACATTTTCAAAATGTCTTGAACACTTCAAGGATCTGTTAGTCCAATGTCCACATCACGGCATCCCGAGATGGGAACTATGCCGAATCATTTATGAGGGCATTAATCCTAACACAAGACAGACTCTTGAATCCATGTGTCAAGGCAACTTCATGACTAAAGATGATGGGGAAGCCTGGAATTTTCTAGAAGATTTCGCTGAAAAATCTTTACAGTGGGAGGGTGTGAGTCAATCGTCTAGGGATGGCAATGATATTTCCATAGGAGTTAGAGCTGACATTTCAGCTATACACAAGAAACTCGAGACTATGAAAAAAAATTTTTTAGCCGCCACCCTAAATCAAATGTCACTCTCCAAAACTGTATGTGGATGTTGTTCTGATCCTTCTCATTTGACGGAAGAATGTCCACGAAATTCTCCGTTTCAAGGTCATATCAATTCTGCTTTCCAACAAAGATCTAGAAACGATCCATTTTCTTCCACATATAATCAGGGTTGGAGGAATCACCCTAATTTTGCTTGGAACCAATCACAATCTCAAAACACGGTTCCAACCCAACACAATTTCCAAAGGGTTCTTCCACCACAACAGCATCCACCACTTCAATTGAGTCAGCACCCCTTCCAAGCACAAAATTTCCAAAATCCGGTCAACACACCTTCACCGACTAATCCTTTGCAGTTGACCGGTGCTGATGAATCCTCTTCATTCATAAATTTGCTTTGGACAATAAAAACTTCCGTCGATGATATAAAGAAAAACACTGCGTCCCAAAGCGAGACTATAAAATCGATGGAAGAAGAAATTGCACGTTTAAAAGCAGAAATGAGTGCAAGAGAGAAAGGGAAACTTCCAGCTCAACCTTCACCCAATCCTGGCTATTCACATCTTATGAATGCAACCACGTTGAGATCTGGAAGAGTGCTTGACAATCACGTTGGGGAAGAGTTTGATGATACTGATAAATCAATCAATAACACCCCGGCTGAGACCTTTCCTCACACACACACTTCTACTTCTGATCCTTGTTCTTCTACCCCACCACCTTCTTGCGAGCATATTCTTCGTTTCCCAAAAGGCTCGCCACCTCAGCCCATCTCTTCTAGCTCTCCACAGACGATCCCCACTTCTATTCTGGGATCGGGTCCACACACACTTCCTTCTCCTATGATGGACCCAGCACTTATTGCTAAAGCACCTTATCCTAATTGGTTAAGGGCTAACACACAGAGTCCATATATGGAGAAGATTATGGACATTTTTAAGCAAGTTAACATCAATATCCCTCTCCTAGATGCCATCCAACAAGTTCCGTCCTATGCGAAAACTCTTAAGAACTTGTGCACTAGGAAGAGGAAGACTCAAGTGCCCAAGAAGATATTCATGGCAAAAACAGTAGACACAGCCTTTCCCCAGCAATTACCGAGGAAACGTAAGGATCCAGGATATCCTACGATTTCCATTTCTATCGGGGAGAAACACATCAACTGTGCTCTACTAGACCTTGGCGCTAGTGTTAACATGCTTCCATTCTCAGTCTATGAGCAGTTAGGGATCAGAGAGTTGAAGCCAACCCATTGCACTCTCCAGATGGCCGACCGATCAATCACCAAACCTAGGGGTGAACTGGAGGATGTGTTAATAAAAATCGGGGAATTCGTATTCCCTGTGGATTTTATTATACTTGATACACAGCCTGTAGCGAACCCACGGAATCAAATTCCGGTGATTTTAGGTCGCCCCTTTTTGGCCACTTCCAACGCTATAATCAACTGTCATAATGGTTCTATGACCCTATCTTTCGGGAATAGGTCAATAGAGCTAAACATTTACAAGTTGGGAAGTGTACCCTCCGAACCTACTGCTCAGGTTTGTTCTGTCGACTTAATGGATGTCGACAATAGCGAATTTGATGATCCTCTTGATACCAATCTTGACTCTTTTCATATGTTATTCTTTGACCCAACTATGTATCATACACATACAGACTCTTCCACCGAGATGTCCGGGTCAACAATTAACACTGATTATGAACTGCTTTTAGAGTCTGAAGATCACCCCGCACTTTATGATGACATTATTCATCGGGGTATTGATGGAACTTTTGAGGAGATCTTCGCTGATGAACTCGCATTTTTGAATAACACGGGTGTTGAGATGAATCATCTCCCAATCAATGAAATTGAACCTCCACCCCTTCTTTTGAACTGTAAAAAGAATGCGAGTAATCCATCACATTCACTGCATCGTCTCTCCAAAATAAGACGCACACACACTCTCTTCCACCACTTAACCTTTCCCCACTTCTTCTTCCACCAACAAGAGCACTGCATTGACAAAATTTTTGAATGGTTGGAGTTGACATTCGGTCTTTGCAAAGTTTGGCATCGACCACTGATTTTTGACCCCCTCATGTGATTTTTAAAAGATTAACATTGCATAACTCAAGTTTGGGGGGGGGCATTTTTTCTGGCTCTTGGAAAGAAAATTTTTACAAAATGATGAGCCAAAAATAAGTTTGGGGGAGGGTCTTCACTTAAATATTTTGCCCCCACTAATAAATTCCTCCCAGACTTACAGGTTTTGTAGATATAGCGAATGGCAATAGTGAGGACACTGTTGAAAACAAGTTTGGGGAAGGTTTGTGCTTATTTTCGCATCGTTTGCATCATACTTTGCATAAGCACAAAACATTTTTTGAAAACCTATAAAATTTTTTTAAAAAATTCAAAAATAAAAATATTTTTTGTACATAAATAAGATAATAAAAGTTTAGATAGTGAAAAATTACATCCTTGTGATTAGAAATTTTTTTAAGAAAACCGAGAAAATTAGAAGTTTTCTTTTACGAACTAGTAATAAGTAGTTATGAGCCATTGTCCCAAGGGTTAGTAAGATGACGGACGTCACTAATCTGAGGATAAAAATAAGTCTGAAAAATAGTTCCTAGTCTGGAAACCAAACATTTTGAACGTTGATACCCTGCTATTCGCACTTACACACGTCTTGAAGCCCGAGATAGTAGAAGATACCTTGAAATGCTCTTGTCTTAAAGCCAAAAGTATGGAGGAAATAAAATAAAAGAAATGAATAAAAAAAATATAAAGTGGTGAGAAAAATGGACACTGGTTTTGTTATCACCAAGGGCAATAAAAATATATAGCGAGGGTGCCTCTTCACCTAGTGCCCTAAGGCCAACTGGTCTGGGAGTCACTGCTAAGCCTTAGGTGGTGCAAGACGAGGAAAAACACCAAATAAGCAAGCACGAGTAATCGGTCGGTTAGTACCTCAAGAAGTATTAACGGTCGCATGAAAGTGTGTGAGCAAATTCAGCTAAATATTCATTAATTAAAAAGTACTGAGGAAAAAGGGCAAGAGTATGATAGCTTGAATTGAATTCTCCGGGTGTAGGGATGTTCTTTACACACACGCAGGGTTATATGATTGATGTTTGGAAGAAAGATAGGAATGAAGAATAAAGACGATGTTTTATTGAGGGATGATGTGATTTCTGACATTCTTTTCATGACTATTAAGATATGGCTCATGATAACCGAAAAGCTAGCTTAGTTGGAAACCCAAATTTTCAAGGCTTTTCTTTTACAATTCTTATCTTTAAATGTAATATTCATGATCTTCCTTTTATTATAGGATTTTGTGGGTGTAATCTGCTGAAAACCCTCAGGAGACAACACTCCTCCTACTAGGAACACCTAGAGGTTTAAAGGCTTGTTGCACGTGCTCAGTGAAATCGTGTTGCCTACGAAAGTGTGCTACTTAGTTTTTCTCTTTCTTTATTTTCTCCTTCTCTTTTTAATAAAAGTTCGCTCGAGACGATCGAAAATAAGTTTGGGGGAATTTGATCAGTCGAAAATACTGCATTTTTAACACGGCAATTTCCCTATCATTTGCACTCGTATAGAAGTGTTCGGCATTCATATTACACATATTAGCAAATCAGTCGTAAAATATCAGATTGCATGTGTTAGACTCTAAAACCGACATTTCTGAGGAAATTGTGTGTTTATCATGGTATCGCATCATCCCTATATTGCGCAACACTTGTTTCGAGATTTGTGCAGGAAAATCCAGGAGACAGGCCAAAATTGTCATTTTGTCGATCAAACATTACGCCAACTCAAAAGATTCAGATCTGGAAGTAATCTAGAAAGAATTTTCAGAATCAACATATCAAAAAAAGGCCCACATATCAAATCCAACAAGTACCAGAGAGCCCAAGCCCCAACTCCTCCAAAGCGCCGCGGAACCGCGGCGGGAGCCGGCTTGCACCGCGGTTCCGCGGCGGTTCTGCCACATCATCACCTAATTTTCTGGGCATAATTCCTATCTCAGTGGGTACACCTCATTTTGACACGTCAAATTCCAGAATTCTCCAGAGTCTTCTGCCAGATCAGCAAAAGATCATTAAGCATGCTAATCTTGATTAAGCTCCTAACTATTCACATCTAGAAGCTTCTCCTCAACAAACTTTTGGAGGGAAATTCAAATCTCCTCTAACTAACTTTTGGAGGGAAATTCAAATTCTAATCCTAGATCTAGGGTTTGGGGAAGTCTATAAATAGAAGCCTAGACCTAGGGTTAAGGGGTGGAATCCTTGGCTAATCCTTAGTTGTTCATTAATTCCTTAATCTTTACTCTCCCATCTTCTTCCACAAGTTGAGTGACACGACTTGTGCGAAACCCTAACCCTAATTCCAATCCAAATTCAAGATCCCGAGTACCAAATCAAGCAAGAAGACTTCAAACCTTTTAGGAGCCGAGCTGATCTTCAATCGAGCAAGTGATCCAAGCCGATCCGCGACTTAAGGAGACGAGCGAAGCCAAATCGACGATCGAGTTCCTCCTCTTGTAGTTCTTGAGTGATTGTAATGAAATTGTTGATATAAATAAAAGGTGAAATTCTTTAATCTTGCTTTCTTTTAATTCTTGCATCATGATTAGATCTCAATTTGTGATTGTGGTTCTTGTTGTGATATTTGAGTAAAACTCCGCTTGTAAAGGAGTCAAGACAATCAATAGAATGATGATGTAACAAATCTTAATACGATTCTTAAGTCCTACGAGTTTTGTAAACCCTAGCAAGTTCAAGAATCGATGACCTAGTTTCGTTGCAATACTTTCTTGATTGTCATCGCTCGAAATTAGGGATCTACGATCGTTTCTTGAATTTACTAGAGGCTAGAATGTGAATGATATCGACGAAAGAACAAGGGATAAGATGAAACCCTAGTTTCATAAGAAATCCCTAATTCTCGATCAATCATCATCGATCTAGTATCAATTCATCGAAGGATAAGAATACGTAATTGTAAGATTACATCACATCTATAGATCCGATTGATTCCTACGAGCCTCGTTTAGATTCTTGATATTTGGTTGGAAAAATCATCACAAACATCTCAATTCTTGATTTTATTTTTTCTTGTTAGATTTTCTAATTCTTGAACTTCAAATACAAATCATGAATTGTTTGTTTTTTTTTCATTAAAGTTTTGACTCATTTAATTCGAAACACGAACGATTACACTTTCCCTGTGGACGATCCGCACTTACTAACGCGCCACATTCAACACCGTTATTGATTGCGGTCAAAATATTTTTGGTTGTGATTTCTTTACAATTTCTCAAATACTACACATCAAGAATATCATAAAATCAGGAGTTTATGCAAAATTTACAAAGGACGTGCTGTCGAATTTCAAATTGTCATAGATACTCTTTAAACATACTTAATTAAATTTAAATGGTTATTTTTAAAATGATTCCATCTGATGATTATTAAAACTTCACCTCCAATTTTTTCAAAAGAAAAAGGTTTAGATTCCAGGTTTCGGCTTACTTGGATCGCGTCGACATCTTTAGATGTCACGTGATTTAAGTGCCGGTCACATGCCACATTTGGGTCGTGACAGTGATACCTTAAGCGAATATGGTGGAGCCCATGATCATTAGACCCTATTAATGTCAATGTTTAACCTGTAGAAATCGGACGGAAAATCGACGTCGTGTCACCCATAAAACGTTACCCTCGATAACCTTTGCAAAAGCTGAATATTCTCGAACAAGCTAAACTGTTTTTCATAATAAATTATTTATATATCGGATCTTAGTGTTCTATGGCTCATATCAAACCCAACAGATAAACCTACAGTACCCTATAGTTCATATCTGTATTTTAATAACTTATGACAATAAAAACTGAGGCGATTCATGGCTCTGGACTGCAGTCCAGAGCAAGAATCTCTGCCTTTACCCGTTTTTAGAAAGCATATTTCTCACTGTTTAAGTGCGCAAGTGTGCGGAACTATACATAGAAGTATAGATAATTGAATGAGATCTTTAATGGTACTAGTCTCATTGCATTCCAGTATCGTTTGATATTTATAACACCTTTTAAACCGTCGATGTGTACTACAGTTTCATGCAGAGACAGAATGTATACCTTAATCTTAGACAGTGCATATCTTCCTGCATACAGCAGATATTATTGATCTGTCTAGTGCATTGGAAACGTAACAGATAAATATAAATATTATTTAGCTGTAGTGTTGCCTAATTATGATCTCAACAGTGAGTAAACTGTGTTAAGAAATGGACTTCCAGTTCTGAAACTGGATTTCCAGCAGAGAACACTTAAGATGGAATGACCGTAACTCGCAAACCTGAAACCCGATTGACTTGAAACCAATGTTGCTGTAGAGATAATTAAATGTACTGCTTACTCCTTTTGTATTGTTTTGCTCAATTCTACGCGTGTGATTTATAGTGAATTTTGCAAGTTATATGCCATTGGCTGCCATATTTTATTCGTATTATATTTGATTACATTCTTATTATATCATGTAACTGTTATACCCTCATTGAATAGTGACCATACACATTGATATCCTAGCGACCGTGTTACATTACCAAGTGATAAGTGTTAATGATTGGATTGTGGTAAGTACGTTAGTATAAAAGCGCGACTGAATAGTGGATATGACACGTACATGTACACAGTCAACGCAACCATTTAGTTATTGCATTGTTGACGTCTATGGGGCATATATAAGTGTAATTATAACTGGTATAAGATAGGTATGGAAGCACTTATATTAGTGTCATAGGTAAGACATCGAGGACTGTCCACATATCTTGGATACCAGTCGAGACATGCTTGAAAGAGACCCGGTCTTCCATTCTCGCATAAACTTATCATGGAGTGACTAGTACTTAAATTCATGGTTCGTGTTTGATATAGACTGCAGGGTGTGGGGTAGTTTGAGTGTGAGTTCGCTCAACGGAATCTCAGGAGTCCCATTGTCGGCATATTTCATGATTTCATAACATTGTTACTGATCGTGTTGCTGGTTCTTGCTGATCGTGATTCAGGCCCGTGTTTCCTTACCTCTGGGGCTTACCCTTGGGTTGGGAATACTCCTCCGGTGGTTAACGCTCACACTCATACTGACAATAAGTTTAGCGACTTGAACATTGAGACTGTGAGACTGCTAGAACATTACATTAATTATTGATTTGATACACCTGCTTTACCGTTACATGTACTGGTTATTTCATGCTCATGTCATTATTCTATACTTACTGCTTTATGTTTATCATCATTGCACATTATATATGTATATATTGCTATTGTTTCGCTCTGACGATCTGAGTTTGCATGCTCAGAGGAAGAAGTGGACCTGACTAAATTCGAGAAGATCACGGAGATCCAAACCAGTGAACCAATGGTGTCATTTCTCTGATATCACTGATTAGTTGTCTCTTTGGTTTGTATCCGTTGCGCTCGATTTCTTTACATCTGATATTTCTAGTGATTGTATCTCTCTTTATTTGTGTTGTGTCTTACTGATTATCACGTAATGCTAGAAGCCGAAGTGTGATTACGGCAGGATATTTTCCTGACCGCAGAAGCATGGCTGGCCTTGTCACCCCTCGTATTCCGTATTTTAGGATGCGTGGCGTGACACTATCACAGAGTACATTCAGAACATCAAGACTGTCTCTGACAATCTTACGGTCATTGGACATAAAATTTCCAATGCCGATATCGTCATGCAAGTTTTGCCAGTCTGGGATCGTCCTATGACTCCTTTGTTCCTTCTATCACAACCCGCATAGATGATATCACGTTTGAAGATGCATGCTACTTGCACACGAGATCCTTTGCCAGTACCAAGATAAGTCTATTGATACTATTCCCTTTCCATCAGTCAACACCGCAACCAGGGGTCATGAAGGTTCTCTTTAGATTCCTATCAGCGTGGCCATAACACCAAGTGAGGCGGTTATGGGGGTCGCACTTATGGCCGGGGTCGCGGTCAAGGCCACGGTCATGGTCCTCCTCGATGCCAAATCTGCATGACACCTGGCCACTATGGCAATAACTGCCGACAGTGCTTCAATCAGACTTTCTTTGGCGGTCCAAGGGGTGCTCCGCAATTTTCTGCCCCGCAGTCTCAGAATGAAACATCTGATAGGCATTATCAAGAACCTGCACTATATGCCATGCTGTCAAAAACACCTCACCATATTTCTCGAGTGGTCTAAGTGTTGTATTTTCTGACTCGTACCCTGACTCGGGGAAACTCATCATATCACGCCAGACTATACTTAACTTCCCTTGGCAGCCTCTTACAAAGGTACGGATACAGTACACGTAGGTAATGGTACGGTTTGCGTATTCTTAACTATGGTCACACAGCAATACCATTGTCTTCTCGATCACTTCACATAAACAATGTTCTTCATGTTTCTTCAATAACGATTTTTTTTATCTATTCATAAATTTACTAAAGATAATAATGTTATTTTTGAGTTTCACCCGTTTGATTGTTTTGTGATGGATCCGAAGTCGGGGACAGTTCTACTTCAAGGCCACCTCAATAATGGACTGTATCAATTGTCTCTTCCAAATGTCTCATCTTCCACCGCGCTTGTTGGCGAACGTACCTCTACTTTCTCATGGCACGCTCGCATAGGTCATCCTGCCTTAAAAGCTATAGTCGGGATCTATTTAGTTTTCATTTACTAACTGTTAAGGGTCATAGAGAGTTAGTTTGTTCTAATTGCATGAAGGCCAAAAACCATAAATTATCTTTTGAATTGCCATCAACGGTGTTTTCTGCACCTTTAGATTTAATTTATTTGAATGTTTGGGGCCCTGCTCCTATTTTGTCTCACACTAGTTTCCGTTACTATATTACTTTTATTGATGTCTATAGTAAATTTACCTGGTTGTTTCTGATACGTAATAAGTCTGACTTATTTGATGTCTTTTGTCACTTTCATTGTCATGTTGAACATTATTTCAGTCGAAAAATATGTCTGTTTCATTCTGATTGGGATGGTGAATATCAATCCCTTCATCGTCATCTATCCACGGAAGGCATCCTATATCGTGTTTCCTTCTCCTACACTCCCGAAAAAAACGGGCTAGCGGAACGTAAACACTGTCACATTATAGAGACCGCTTATGATCTTCTTACTCACACTTCCATCCCTTCTCATTACTGGGATGAGACCGTCCAAACCGCGGTCTTTCTAATTAATTGTCTCCCTACACCAAACATTCTCAACGATACCCTTCTCAAGTCACCATCTTAATTATACCTTCCTCCGTGCATTTGGATGTGCGTGTTATCCATGGTTTCGTCCCTGCACCCCACATAAAATTGCTACTCGGTCCGATCGTTGTGTGTTCATGGGTTTAGTACTGAACACCATTGTTACCATTGTCTTCATGTACAATCTGGCCGAATGTATGCGTCTAGGCATGTTATTTTTTTTGAAAGTTGCTTCCCCTTTTCAGGTTCAGATTCTTCCACAGATTTGCCGCAAAACACTGTGCCCCTTCCAAGAGCGTCCATCCTTAGCTCTAGCCATGTTCCGAGCTTAGCTTTACCACTAGTGTCGGCCATCACCTTCCCTCGTGCGGCTGGCATCCATGGACCTCCCCCATGCAAGTCGCCGCAACTTACTCAACCTAGCCTCTCATCTACGGTCCCTCCTTCTCCAGCGAGCTCCCCATCATCCATTCCTAGTCTCGTTCATACCCATGCTCCTCAGTCGCCACCTGTTGATGTCTCTGGTCCCTAACTTTCAGCACAATCCTCCCCGCTCTTGGACTACCCTTCTGCCTCCCTGCCGAGCACTTTCAACGAGTCCCCTATTATTCGCATGCGCTTTCTAGACGATATCTATGCCTCCACTAACCCAGTCGTTGATTCTCCGCCACCTCGTGCACTCACCAACGGTCACGCATTACCTTTAGCACTTCTTGCTATTGCTTTTTTTGAGCTCACCTGCTTTACCCAGGAACCCAAGGACCCGTCGTGGCATGCGGTTATGTTCTCTAAATTCGATACTCTACTTCGCAATGGAACATGGTCGCTCGTCCTTCGCCAATCTCATTTCAATATCGTCGGGTGCAAATGGATGTTTAAACTGAAATATCGTGATGATGGTTCGATTGAGCGTCACAAGGCGTGACTTGTAGCCAAGGGGTTTCGACAACAACCCAGTGTTAAATACTTTGACACTTTCAGTCTAGTTATCAAGATCACCATGGTTCGCTTGATTCTTACAATTGCGATCAGCTCGGGTTAGCCAGTGCGGCAGTTGGATGTATCGAATGCATTTTTACATGGTCATCTCGAGGAAGTAGTTTATATGGATCAACCCTCGGGCTTTACTCGCCCTTAATTTCCCAATTATGTCTGTCGACTACATCGCTCTCTTTACGGACTTCGTCATGCTCCTCGTGCTTGGTTCATACATCTGAGTACTCGAATCCTTTAGCTCGGTTTCCTTAGTTCCAAGACCGATACTTTGATGTTCTTTCATTGGAACCGACGCTCATAATTTATGTCTTGATTTATGTTGACGATATTCTAATCACTAGTTCCGATCAAGGGGGGTTACTGTCCTTATTGCCTCTCTTCAACGGGAAATCTCCATTCATGACCTTGGCGCCGCTCATTATTTCCTTGGGATCAAACTCTGTCATCACCCTGATGGCTGCCTTTTATCACAATCTCAATATATTGTGGCTATTCTTAAGCGCTCCAAAATGACTGCCGCCCACCCGATGTGCACACCCATGGTCACCATCACGACTGTCGATGATTCTCTTTTCACACCCCTCACCGATCCTTCTATGTACAGCAGTATTGTGAGCGCTCTTCAATATGTCACCATCACTCGCCCCGATGTCTCCTTCACAGTCAATCGGGCATGTCAGCATATGCATGCTCCTACTAAGTACCATCGGTCGCTAGTTAAGCGCATTCTCCGCCATCTTCAAGCCACACACTCTCATGGCCTTCTTCTCTACCGAGATTCTCATGGCCTTCTTCTCTACCGAGATTCACCACGACATCTGCATGCTTTCAGTAGTACCGACCGGGTTGGAAATACTGCGGATCGTCGTTCCACCAGTGGCTACACTATCTTCTTAGGTCGTAATATCATTTCATGGAGCTCCAAGAAACAAGCAACGGTCGCTCACTCCAGCACGGAGGCTAAATACAAGGCACAAGAAAATGCTACGGCCGAGCTCATTTGGCTTCAATCCTTACTTCACGAGCCAGGATTTAATCATTTCCAACTTGTGTTGTGGTGTGATAACATTGGTGCTACATACCTTGTTGCTAATCATGTTTTCCACGCTAACATTGAACACGTTGAAATTGACTTTCATTTTGTTCGCAAACGTGTCGCTGACAACCAAGTTATTGTATGCTACATCTCCACGCATGATCAACGTGTCGATGTTCTCACCATGACACTCTCGAGACAACACTTTGTCGGACTGTATTTCAAGCTCAACGTCGTCCAACTACCGTTCAACTTGAGGGGGCGTAATACACTACTACAATAAGGGTTTTTCTCTACGGCTACAGGAATCCATAAGGGCAACTTTTTATTTCCCCTACGAATTAATCCGTAGGGCCATCCGGTTGTCTCTATGGTGCCATACGGATTAATTTAAAAATATTAAAATGTAACCTTTTATTTGGCCCTACGGAGCCACAAAAGAAGACCCTACAGATTAATCTGTAGGGGCAACTAAGTATTATTTATAAATAAAAAAACCAAGACCAAAAATTCCTCACCCCCAATTTTTCCCACCAACTTCCCCGCGTGTCGTCACCTCAGTCTCGTCACCCGCTGGACCCACTTCTTGTCGCCAAAACTTCCCACAGTCTTCGTCACCTCAGTCTCCGCCACCCCTCGTCCAGCTCCTCCACATCAGTCTCGCCACAGTCTCACCAAAATTTCCCACTCGTCGCCATCGTGCCGCCACCACCTCATCAAGCTCCATCCTCGGCCTCCTCCACCTCGTCGAGCTCCATCCGCCGGAAAAACTACAAGTGAGGTGAGTTAATTTCCATTTTGAAGTATTAATTATTCTTAATTTTTGTATTATTGTTGATTTTAAGGTTAGGGTTAGTTCCGGGTTAATTGGGGGTTAATTAGGGTTAGGGTTAATTAGGTAGGTTAGGGTTAGGGTTCGGTTTGGGGTTAGGGTTAGGGTTAGGGTTCGGTTTAGGGTTAGGGTTAGGGTTTGGTTTAGGGTTAGGGTTAGGGTTAATTAGGTAGGGTTAAGGTTAGGGTTAGTTAGGGTTAATTAGGTAAAATTGGTTTGGTGATGATTAGGGTTAGGGTTAATTAGATTAATTAGGGTTAATTTTGGTTTGGGCTACAGTTAATTTGGGTTGGGTTTGGGTGATGATTAGGGTTAGGTTCATTTGGGTTAGGGTTTGGGCTAGGGTTAATTTAGGTTAATTAGGTAAAATAGAGTGTATTTGTGTTAGGGTGTTGATTAGGGTTTATTTGGATTAATTTTGGGTTGATTAGGGTTTATTTGGGTTAGGGTGATGATTAGGAGGACAGCGATGAGGACGAAGAAGAAAGAAGACTTAGAGTGCTCCGACCGTCTGTTTCAAAAGACGGGTTGTCTTCGGCTGATCGTGAAGTTACGTGGGTTAGAAATTATATCGATGATGAAATTCAAGTAGATATGTCTAATGCGTCCACGAAACAAAAAAAGGTTATCTGTAATGTTATATTATTACTTCACATTTTTACGATCTATACATATATAACATGCATATGTAATGATTGTACTCTTATCTAGATTTGATGACGATGACCGGAGCAGCGAGGGGCGGCAGGAGCACCAGTCGCGGCAGAGGCAGAGGCAGAGTGGTTCTGCTGCCCGGAGAGCTGCATAGGGAGCTTCAGAGGGCCGGTCTTGCACCCCGATCGAAGACCCCTTCGGATGACTCCTTCCGTGTGGACTTTGCCACACCTCCAGGTATATTGCACACATATCATTTTGAATGTAATATTATAGATATACAACCATATTTATTTCAAAATTGCTTCTATAGTCAATGTTTGATTGTCTAGCTGTTGGTGGTGCGTCCACATCAGAGGTAGAGGCAACTCCCGCACCTCCAGGTATATTTATATATCCTATAGTTCATGCATATTGATTTATAATATTATATCATAAATATACACACATTCTTTTTGCTCTTACTTTGATAATCATTTTTTTATTGTCTAGCGGTAGGTGGTGCCTCCACATTTCGGGCAGAGGCCACCACCGCACCTACGGATTGTTTATATATTTTATAGTGCATGCATATTGATTTAGAATGTTATATTATTGATCTACACATTCTTTTTGCAATTATTTATATAATCTATTTTTAATTGTCTAATTATAGGTGGTGCATCCACATCTGGCGTAGGGGCCACTCCCGCCACTTCCGTACCCTCCGCTCAGTTTGCAGATTAGTATGAATAAATATAAAATATTTATTCATTTTACATATCCTCTAAGAATAAACATGAACTTCATGGAAATTTAGCGTCAATGTTTATTTTCTAGTTGGAGGGGATGTGTCCGCATCCGGGTCACCGGCTATTTCTCACCGGAGGAACTATCGTCCCGCTCGTGCTGCTGCCCGAGCCCAGGCTCGTGCTGCTGTCGCCGGAGGTATATATCGCACTTCAATTTTTGTTAAATCTTGATTTCTTAATACCACTTTGTCTTAATATTGATTGTCTTGATATTTCTTATAGATGCAGGGCGGCCCCATCCCAAGATGGGGACTCGAGGGCCGAATCAGTCCCACAGGCTGAGGCCCGACAGAGCTAGGGGGAGGCAGCATTCTTCCTCTTCTTTACTCCCGATTATCTCTATGCTGGCGATTATGCCGAGAGGTTCGGCCGATATATGGGGGATGAGAGCCGCCTCGTGAATAAGTATCCACTTCACGTTGAGTGGGACGATCAGCACCGGCGCTCATTTGCCCTCTTCTGAGATCAGGCTCGGGTATTAATATATATTTTCATTTGAATTATCCAATATATTTATTATTATTTAACACTTCCAATATAAATACATTGTTTTTTATATTTGCAGTTGGATTACGGATTTCAGCCTGTACCCGACCCTGATCATCCTGAGAGAGTGCTCGATCTTCACGCTCTGTATAATGGCCTGATGAAGAACATGCAATCAAAGGTCCGATACAATAGGAACGAGCTGAAAATCGACTGCTATTCCCTGTGGATGGTGACCCACGAGACAGAGAGAGCGGCTCTTCTACATACTCCGGCCTTTGCGAGAGTCGGCGTAGATGCATGGCCTCTCTTGTGCCAATATTTCGACTCTCAGCGCAAACAGATTTGTAATTTAAATGTAATTCATTGTTTAGTATATAATTTATTTTTTTATGTTGCTTAATTAGAAAACTAAATCTGAATGTGTTGTGCAGAAACAGGCCGATCAAAATAAAGAGAATAGCAAGTCGGCGAAGAAGGATCGCCCCACCTATACAGGTAGCTAGAGGAACATTACTCGTGCTATGGAGGCATCGGTAAAATAAAATAAATCTATTTTGATATATAATGTAATATTAAGAGTTATTTTATAATATATGTAAATTTTTTTGCGAATTGCAGAGAACTCAGACCATGGCGCAGGGTGGTACACCGAGCGTGCTGACCGCGTATCTTGCCGTCCACGGCACCTCGACAGATCCCGCCACGGGCGATGTCACGCCCCGCTTCCCAGAGTACGCTAAGATAGGCACGTGACATAGCCAACCATGCTACCTGTGGATAGGAAAAATCACCCCACAGTCACATTACGGCTGTAGAGATATCAAGAACAGGAAAGTAAACTAAACTATCTAATACATGTCCATGAGCCAGAATAAATGAGTCAAGAAATAATATAATATGCGGAAGCAAAAGATCCAAAGAATAAAACACCTGGAAAGTAAAACTGGATACCAATAGGATCCTCACCGCTCGGTCTAACAGCGGCAGTACTCCTGATCAGTCTACAACAAAGGTAGAGGATCTGGGCCATGCAAAACCCAGACGTCAGTGCGTCATAATATCAAGCAATACTATAACATGGGTAACAAGATATGCAGGTATGAGTATAAATGGTAAAACAGGTATAACAGTGATATAAGTGAGGATAGTGAGGGTAATATGTAGTGAATAGTCTAAACAGGTCTATTGGGTTAACTACTCTCAAGTCTTTGAAATCAATTTGATGAATTATCGATGTAACTCAATAGTATCCAGTGCATGCCCGGGACCACGGTCTAAGACTCTCGGGCTGAAACCGAGACATGCCGCTAGGCACTAAAACAGGAAATATGTAAAGACGAACGATGTCAGCAGAAGCATCCCAAGGCTGGCCAAGCCTCAAAACCTGATCAGTATAAGCAAGCAACTGTCGAGTTACAAGTCAGGTTTCATCATTGATTTCCCCATACCCGCAAGTTATAAGTGTTCAAGTCAGGTATTAAATAATCTGGAGCTAATGCCAACAAAGGATCAGGCAGGTACAGGTTTGTCTGGATAGGCAACAGGAACGGTCCGTGAGGACAACAGGTCAAGATTGTTGGCATTAGTAACAAGATCAGGTAACAGGTCAAGCTATGGTACATCAGGTCATGTCAGGTAGTGAACAAGTATCAATCATGTCAAGGAGTGCACAGGTATCAAGTCGTGTCAAGTAGCAGTGTATCAAGTCATGTCAGGGATGCACAAGTATCACGTGGGTGCTCATAATCAAACTATAATAAGTATGGGTACACAAAACAAGTATGGGGTACTAATATAACAACAAAATGGAATGATGTGATATGATATGCAAATAGATATAATTTCAAGGATATGGATGCACAGTTATCGATTAGGGTTACATTTATAGTTCCAATATTAATTAGGATGCAATTTATTAAACATGGAGTTTTAATATCACAGTATTATGTAGTAATGTGATCTATGGATGCAAATGGGTATCCGAAAAGTTATAAAACTATAAAATGGTAATGTGGGATGTAAAACTAAGAAATATGTGATATAAATATTGATATAATAATATTAATATGGATAGCATATTCAAAGCGATTAATAACTATAAAAGTGGTACTGATTAACCATGCACAAGAAAGTTCCGTTCAGAAATTCAGCGTCACCCTAATTTGTAAAATAGCTTAAAAAATAACAAACGTTCTCAAAAAGGGACGTGTCTTATACCAAAACAAATATAATTCAATAAGGTTTTCATTTTTATAAGTATAAGTATCTCAGGTTGTCCCTACAAAAAGTTATAAACATTCGAAGTTGAAAGTTTGCTGCTGGAATTTTCCTGGACAGCAGTTTAGAGACATATTCATTTGCATTTTATGTTATTTAAACAATTTATTTTGCAAGTAAATATTTCATAAAGTTATAGTATTCTGAGTTAGCTTCGTAACTAACTAAAGAACGTGAACTAATGATTTTTATATGATTTATAATGAATTTTATAAGGTAAGGTGTACAGTAAATTTCAGATTTGTCGTATCCGCTTTGCGACGACGTTTCATGCGTAAACTATAATATTTTCAAATGTATAACATTATAAAATGCAGATTATAAACTAATTAAAAATAATAATAAGAAATATTATGACGATATATATTTTAAATGATATAGATGCAGTATAATGTAAACTAGTATGTCACAAGATAAGTTTTCATGATCTAGATTTAAAATGATATAAACGGAACATCGAAACGTTATAAAATTAAACATGGGGTACTAGATTTAAACTATAGGTATGGTATTTATTTAAATAGGTATAAAATGAATTATATAGCATGTAGCAAGATTAACTTGCCTAGACGGAACAAGAACGGATGTGTACGGAACGTCCTTCGTCGGCGAAATGTCGCGACGCGCTCATGGCACACGGAATGGTTCCAAACAACGCACGAGGGTGATCACGCAAGTCAGGTATGTTCACCGGATCACTCGGATCGTCAGCGACGAGCACGGCTCCGGCGGTGATCACCGGAATCAAGAAACAAGATCAAGAAAAAGAAAGAAGAAAGAAGAAGAAGAAGAGGCCGTGTATTAAATAAAGAAAGAAAAAATAAATAAATAATATATATATAAATATATATATGGAGAGGAGAGAGAGAGAGAGAGAAAGGGGTTGTTATTAAGGTTTAGATTTTAATTTAAAAATATTTTGTAAGTTATAAATATTTTAAACTGTTAAATTTTAATAAAGATATTAGATGAAATAAACTGGATTTTCTGGTAAATACAAATTTAGCCCAAAACATGCCGGGGTCGGGTCTAAATTCAGTTTTAAAATACGAAAAATATACATGTCGACCAAAATAAAAAAATGAATGTCCGGATAACGAAAAATGCATACCCCCAAGAACGGATGCACGCACGTGCACGTAGCTATCCAAACAAGTCCGTTTCACTGAACGGGACGAGAACAAGATGCGCGGATGCTACCACGGGGCTAGGGGTATCATGCAGGCCATGCTAGATATTTTTAAAATATTTTACTTGACTTTAAATGTTATATTAAAAAAATGCAGATGCTAGATAAAATGCCAGTATGGAGTAAAAAAATGAAAATGCACGAATCCATGTAACAGATCAGGATAAATCATAAATATGAATCAAGACAGGTTTCAAGCAAGCCGGTCGGGTAAAATGCAAATACAAATGTCAAAATACTATTCGCACCCAAAACAAAGTAAACCAAGAAACTACCATAAATAAGTAAATACTTGAACTGGAATTGGTATAAATGAACTAGGGTGTTACATTATACCCAACTACAAAAAGAATTTCGTCCTCGAAATTCCCAAGACAAGAGAAGATAACAACCAAGAAACTACAAGAATAAGTATGGAAACCTCCGTCGAATTTCATCTTCACGTTCCCAAGCCGATTCTCCGTGCGAGCGATTTCCCCAAAAAACAAGTACGAGAGGGATAACCTTGTTCTTAAGGACCTTTTCTTTTCGATCAACAATCGACATCGGTCGCTCCTCAAAGGTCAAATCCTCTCTTATAGTCAGCTCCGAATGATCCAGCACGTGTGTTTCATCTCGAACATACTTACGGAGTTGAGATACATGAAACACGTCATGAACATTCGCCAAATATTGCGGTTAAGCCAATCGATAAGCCACTTCTCCAACACGCTCCAAAATCTCGAAAGGCCCTACGAATCGAGGACTAAGCTTGCCTCGACTCCCAAAACGAATCACTCCTCTAGTCGGTGATATCTTCAAGAATATCATATCACCAACAGCGAACTCTAAAAGTCTTCTCAATGTATCGGCCTAACTCTTCTGCCAATCTTGTGCTGCCTTCATATGATTCCGGATAGTGTTAACCTTCTCAACTGTTTGCACGACTAAATCCGGTCCCAACAATCTTCGTTCTCCAACATCGTCCCAACAAACAGGTGAACGAAACCTGCGACCATATAAAGCTTCGAATGGAGCCATCTGAATAGTCGCATGGAAACTGTTATTGTAAGAAAACTCCACCAAATGTAGATGATCCTCCCATGAACCCTTGAAGTCTAACATGCAAGCTCTCAACATGTCTTCAAGAGTTTGGATCGTTCTCTCCGAATGGCCATCTGTCTGAGGGTGATAAGCTGTGCTAAACTTCAACCGAGTCCCCAAACTTTCCTGTAACCTTCTCCAGATGTGCGATAAGAATCGGGTGTCACGATCAGACACGATGCTCACCGGTACTCCATGCAATCTTACAATCTCCTGCATGCACCGTTCTGCCAAAGTTTCTGTTGATTAACCAACTCGAAAAGGGATGAAATGAGCTGCCTTGGTCAATCGATCAACAATCACCCAAACTGCATGTTGCCCTTTGGACTCCGCGGTAAAGCTGTCACGAAATCCATGTTTATGTGTTCCCACTTCCGTTAAGGAATCGGAAGTGGTTGAAATAAACCAACAACCCTTTGATGTTCAGCCTTAATTTGCTGACAAACCAAGCACTTCGTTACAAAGTGGGCAATCTCCCTTTTCATGCCTTCCCACCAGAAATGCTGTCGTATATCTCGGTACATCTTCATGCCTTCTGGATGTACGGGATATGCTGAGTTGTGCGCCTCCTTCATAAGTTCTTCGCGAACGTCTCTTTTTGGCACACACAAACGGCTACCATAACGCAACGAACCATCTTTATGAATCAACAAGTCCATTCGAAGTCCAGCTTCAACTCGTTCACGAAACTTCTGCAATCTAGGGTCCTGTAATTGCGCTGCTTTAATATTCTCGATCAACGACGACCGTACTTACAGCTGCATCAACTGTCCCGAAGAATGCGGTCGCACAACTTCCAAATCGAATCTCCGAAAGTCTTCAATAAGTTCCTTCTGTGCATTCAACATCTAAATTGCTGGCAACCGACTAAGCGCATCCGGCACAACATTAACCTTCCTCGGATGGTATTCAAGATCAAGATCATAGTCATCCATCAGCTCCAACCACCTACATTGCCTCTTATTAAGCTCCTTCTGTGTGAACACATACTCCAGGCTTTTGTGATCGGTGAATACTTCGACCCTTTCGCCCAATAAGTAGTGTCTCCAAATCTTCAAAACGAACATCACAGCTGCTAGCTCCAAGTCAGGAGTTGGGTAATTCTTCTCATGGGTCTTCAACTGTCTCGATGCGTAAGCTATAACCTTCCCATGCTGCATCAAAACACATCCCAAACCTTTCCCAGATGCGTCGCTGTGAATCACCAATTCTCCGGAACCGTCTGGTACGGTTAAAACAGGTGCGGCTATCAACCTCTGCTTCAACGTCTCAAAAGATGACGCACACTTATCCGTCCACACAAATGGTACTTCTTTGCGTGTAAGCTTGGTCAAAGGCTCTGCCAGACGAGCAAAGTTCTACACGAACCTTCTGTAATACCCGGAAAGTCCAAGAAAGCTTCTTATCTCCGCAATATTCTTCGGAATCGGCCATTCTCGAACTGCTGCAATCTTTTCGGGATCAACGGTGATTCCATCTCCAGACACGACATGCCCCAAAACTTCACTTCTTCAAGCCAAAACCCGCACTTGCTCATCTTTGCATACAATCTTTCTTTCCCCAATGTTTGCAGTGCGATCTACCAGTGTTCTGCATGCCCTCCAATACTCCTCGAGTAGACCAGAATATCATCAATGAACATCTCTATAAACTGGTCCAAGAGTGGTGAAAAGATTCGGTTCATCAAGCCCATAAATATTGCTGGTGCATTCGTTACTCCGGATGGCATCACTAAATACTCGTAATGTCCATACCGAGTTCGGAACGCAGTCTTGCAAATATCTTCTGATTTAACTCGGGCCTGATGATATCCAGATCGTAAATCTAGTTTCGAGAATACCCTTGCGCCACTAAGCAGCTCGAACAATTCGCCAATGCGAGGGATCGGGTACTTGTTCTTAATAGTCACCCGGTTTAATTCTCGATAATCGATGCACATCCTCCTTGTGACATCATCTTCTTTACTAGAAGAACTGGAGCTCCCCAAGGAGAGTTACTGCTGCGAATCCAACCCTTCTTAAGTAATTCAGTAACCTGCTTCTTGACTTCTTCCAACTCCACTGGTGCCATTGGATAATATGCCTTTGAGATTGGCGCTGCACCAGGAACAAGATCAATCACGAACTCCACATCTCATTTTGCGGTAAACCAAGATGTCCTCGAACACGTCCATGAACTCTCGAAATATAGCCAATGCTTCTTCCTTATCAACTTCTATCGACGAAAGAACATTATTTGTCGGCCTAGCCCTAAACTCGACTGGCCAGACAGAACAGCTTCCTCCAGCAAACAAACTTCGGATGTCTGGGAATCTAGAGAATCACTTTCCTTTCCTTACAATCAATATGAGCGTGGAAAGAGCCACGAAAATCCATTCCCAAGACAACAACAAACAAATGGATGCACCAGAATTGAATAATTCTAATGCGGGGAAAACATGAAGTAAGATACCGAGATAACTTCATCCGAAGTCAAGATACTGAAGAGGGTTAAGCACGGTAAACATGATTCAAGCTGGCGATGAAACAATAACTGGTAAGCAAGAGAAGCAAGACAATTTAACGACCATGGGGCAAGGAAATGAATCAAGACCAGGACTCCAAGTTACTTAAATAGAGTACCGCATTGTAACCATGCTGCAGTTCATAGTTACAATCACATAACTCCACTCAAGTCGCCCAAATCCTAGTATCAGAATCAAGGAACAGGGAGAAACAGTAGGGAACCAAAAGGTTTCAAGTCGAGATGCAAAGTGGTTTGCATGTCGTCAAGGCAAAGGATAAGAGAAAGATATGATTCAAGAATCATGATAGCAATGTGGCGGGACATGTTCCTAATTACGAGTATTCTGATTCGTGTAGTGGGTCCAATACCCAACTACAAAAGAATCAAACTCGATTAACTTATATCCTATGGCTCTGATACCAAACAAACTATGTCACGCCCTGCTTCCCAGAGTACGCTAAGATAGGCACGTGACATAGCCAACCATGCTACCTGTGGATAGGAAAAATCACTCCACAGTCACATTACGGCTGTAGAGATATCAAGAACAGGAAAGTAAACTAAACTATCTAATACATGTCCATGAGCCAGAATAAATGAGTCAAGAAATAATATAATATGCGGAAGCAAAAGATCCAAAAAATAAAACACCTGGAAAGTAAAACTGGATACCAATAGGATCCTCACCGCTCGGTCTAACAGCGGCAGTACTCTTGATCAGTCTGCAACAAAGGTAGAGGATCTGGTCCATGCAAAACCCAGATGTCAGTGCGTCATAATATCAAGCAATACTATAAACAGGGGTAACAAGATATGCAGGTATGAGTATAAATGGTAAAATAGGTATAACAGTGATATAAGTGAAGATAGTGAGGGTAATATGTAGTGAATAGTCTAAACTGGTCTATTGGGTTAACTACTCTCAAGTCTTTGAAATCAATTTGATGAATCATCGATGTAACTCAATAGTATCCTGTGCATGCCCGGGACCACGGTCTAAGACTCTCGGGCTGAAACCGAGACATGCCGCTAGGCACTAAAACAGGAAATATGTAAAGACGAACGATGTCAGCAGCATCATCCCAAGGCTGGCCTAGCCTCTAAAACTGATCAGTATAAGCAAGCAACTGTCGAGTTACAAGTCAGGTCTCATCATTGATTTCCCCATACCCCCAAGTTATAAGTGTTCAAGTCAGGTATTAAATAATCTGGAGCTAATAACAACACAGGATCAGGCAGGTACAGGTTTGTCTGGATTGACAACAGGAACGGTCCGTGAGGACAACAGGTCAAGATTGTTGGCATTAGTAACAAGATCAGGTAACAGGTCAAGCTATGGTACATCAGGCATGTCAGGTAGTGAACAAGTATCAATCATGTCAAGGAGTGCACAGGTATCAAGTCGTGTCAAGTAGTAGTGTATCAAGTCATGTCAGGGGTGCACAAGTATCACGTGGGTGCTCATAATCAAACTATAATAAGTATGGGTACACAAAACAAGTATGGGGTACTAATATAACAACAAAATGGAATAATGTGATATGGTATGCAAATAGATATAATTTCAAGGATATGGATGCACAGTTATCGATTAGGGTTACATTTATAGTTCCAATATTAATTAGGATGCAATTTATTAAACATGGAGTGTTAATATCACAGTATTATGTAGTAATGTGATCTATGGATGCAAACGGGTATCCGAAAAATTATAAAACTATAAAATGGTAATGTGGGATGTACAACTAAGAAATATTTGATATAAATATTGATATAATAATATTAATATGGATATCATATTCAAACCGATTAATAACTATAAAAGTGGTATTGATTAACCATGCACAAGAAAGTTCCGTTCAGAAATTCAGCGTTACCCTGATTTGTAAAATAGCTTAAAAAATAACAAACGTTCTCAAAAAAGGACGTGTCTTATACCAAAACAAAGATAATTCAATAAGGTTTTCATTTTGATAAGTATAAGTATCTCAGGTTGTCCCTACAAAAAGTTATGAATATTCGAAGTTGAAAGTTTGCTGCTGGAATTTCCTTGGACAGCAGTTTAGAGACATATTCATTTGCATTTTATGTTATTTAAACAATTTATTTTGCAAGTAAATATTTAATAGAGTTATAGTATTCTGAGTTAGCTTCGTAACTAACTAAAGAACGTAAACTAATGATTTTTATATGATTTATAATGAATTTTATAAGGTAAGGTGTACAGTAAATTTCAGATTTGTCGTATCCGCTTTGCGACGACGTTTCATGCGTAAACTATAATATTTTCAAATGTATAACATTATAAAATGCAGATTATAAACTAATTAAATATAATAATAAGAAATATTACGACGATATATATTTTAAATGATATGGATGCAGTATAATGTAAACTAGTATGACACAAGATAAGTTTTCATGATCTAGATTTAAAATGATATAAACAGATGCAAACGGAATATCGAAACGTTATAAAATTAAACATGGGGTACTAGATTTAAACTATAGGTATGGTATTTATTTAAATAGGTATAAAATGAATTATATAGCATGTAGCAAGATTAACTTGCCTAGACGGAACAAGAACGGATGTGTATAGAACGTCCTTCGTCGGCGAAATATCGCGACGCGCTCACGGTACACGGAATGGTTCCAAACAACGCACAAGGGTGATCACGCAAGTCAGGTACGTTCACCGGATCACTCGAATCGTCAGCAACGAGCACGGCTCCGGCGGTGATCACCGGAATCAAGAAACAAGATCAAGAAAAAAAAAGAAGAAAGAAGAAAGAAGAAGAAGAGGCTGTGTATTAAATAAGGAATGAAAAAATAAATAAATAAAATATATATAAATATATATATATGCAGAGGAGAGAGAGAGAGAGAAAGGGGTTGTTATTAAGGTTTAGATTTTAATTTAAAAAGATTTTGTAAGTTATAAATATTTTAAACTGTTAAATTTTAATAATGATATTAGATGAAATAAACTGGATTTTCTGGTAAATACAAATTTAGTCCAAAACATGCCCAGGTCGGATCTAAAATTCAGTTTTAAAATACGAAAAATATACATGTCGACCAAAATAAAAAAAAATGAATGTCCGGATAACGAAAAATGCATACCCCCAAGAACGGATGCACGCACGTGCGCGTAGCTATCCAAACAAATCCGTTTCACTGAACGGGACGAGAACAAGATACGCGGATGCTACCACGGGGCTAGGGGCATCATGCAGGCCATGCTAGATATTTTTAAAATATTTTACTTGACTTTAAATGTTATATTAAAAAAATGCAGATGCTAGATAAAATGCCAGTATGCAGTAAAAAAATAAAAATGCACGAATCCATGTAACAGATCAGGATAAATCATAAACATGAATCAAGACAGATTTCAAGCAAGCGAGTCGGGTAAAATGCAAATACAAATGTCAAAATACTATTCGCCCCCAAAACACAGTAAACCAAGAAACTACCATAAATAAGTAAATACTTGAACTGGAATTGGTATAAATGAACTAGGGTGTTACAGGCGAGCTTCGATTCCCCGACATCGCTACCGAGGAGTATTTCGTAAGTGTTAATATTTATTCCAACAAGTTTGAAATTTTTGTTTTGAAAAGTTCAAATTTAAATGATATACTTATATTTTAATGGTTAATATGGGTATAGGAGCGGATGGTGGAGCAGGCGGAGTCATCGGGGATTGATTTTACTGGATAAGCCGATCTGATGCTGCTGAGCCCAGTCCTAAACACCGGAAACGGAGGGCACCACGGAGGTTGGGAGAGAGACCGGGGATTGGGTCCTAGCAGAGCCCATATGAGGTTGGACTCCACTCCGGCGGTTACTTTCCCTACCCCCCCCCCCCCCCGTTAGTAACGTCTAGAGCATGATGTTGCCACCTTGAAGACCACCGTCGAGGAGTTGAAGGAGATGGTACGTATACTATTTAATAGAAAAATATTATATCATATTATAGATAGTAACATATGCAATATTAGTAGCCTGGGCTTATTTGATTGTAGACTTAGTTTTAATTAATCATACTTATATAAAATTATCTAATTAAAATAAACTACGGCTTTCCAAACTAGATACCCAAACGAGCCCTAAGTCCTTAAGTATTCTTAGATTGGGGTTTCGCAATAACCTGATAATGATACGAACTCGACTAAAATCTAATATACCGTTCTTACTCATTTATTACACACAAAATTTAACAGATGCGACAGGCTACTTCGGCTGCAGCTCCACATGCATCTCCTTCGGCTGCGGCTCCACAAGCCACTATCTCGACAGCGGTTTCGCAGACCACTCATGTAGCTCCACAGCCCGCTCAGACTCCCGCAAGGTCCGTCATTAGTCTAGTTTTTAATGACTCAGGGCTGCACAGAGGATCAGATGTGCCAGATTACGGCAATTATCAGAGGTGGAGGAGTTAGACCGAGCTAGAGTAGCTTTATTTATATTTTTGAGGATGTATGTACTTATCTGATACATATTGTATAAATTTTAGACAATATTGGTGGTTGTTTGTTTGTTCACGATAATTTAGTTTGATATCGTATTTTGTTTGTTTATTTCTTTTATATATTATGCGTGAGATGTTGGTTATGAATATTTCTGTATTTGGTTATATGATGTATATATTATTGTGCACAGGGCAGGGAAAAAACAGAAAGTCCTTTTTTTTTATATAAAAACCTGATATTTTGTCCTTACAGATTAATCCGTAGGGCCATCCGTTGCACCTATGGATTAAACCGTAGGTGCAAAGCTACACAGTTCGCCGTAGGAAAAAAAATATCAGGATACCTGATATTTTGTCCCTATGGACTTAGTAACAGGGAGAAAAACTTGCCCCTACACGGCATTCATCCGGACCTACGGATTTATCCGTAGGGGCATTTAGTAGGCCCTACAGATAATGCCGTAGGACCAAGTAATTTATTTTATAAAACAATAAATTAAATAAATATTATGTCCCTACGGAGTAATCCATAGGTGTACCTGTCCCTACGGAGTAAGGCGTATGGGCAATTATTACTCCGTAGGGGTTCAGGACGAAGACTTGCACTTGCGGTTTTTTCATTTACGGGTTAATTTCGTGTCCCTACGGTTATATCCGTAGGGGCAGTGGTTTGCCCCTACGGATAAATCTGTAGGGGCAACCTATTATTGTAATAGTGATAACGAATCAAAACCATCAAACTGATAGGCATTTATCCCTTCAGGTCAGCCATCTGGCCCTTCTAGATCAGACGTCTGAAATTGGTTAGTGCGCTAACAGAGTGCCGCCAGATGTCTTCACCTGTAAGGGGTAAACGTTTGGATTCGGCTTGTACTCTAACAGAGCGCAGCCAGACGTCTGCACTTGTGCGGGGCATACGTTTGGCTCTGCACGATCAGAATAGTTTGGAAAGATTTTTGAATATTTGTTTAGGGATTTTGAGAGATTAGATTGGGAGATTTAATTGTAACAAAATATTTGAGATTGATTTGGTTGTAACAAATATTATATACACTACCACAAATAAGGGTTGCCCCTACGGATACAGCCGTAGGGGCAAGAAAATACCCTGTAGGTACAAACGCCGTTGGTGCAAGTTGAAGCCCTGAACTTACCCCTACGGATAAAAACTTGCCCATACGGAGTTCTGTGTAGGTCCCGTTTACCCTACGGAGTAGGCCGTAGGGGAAAAAAATTTATTTTATTTACGGTTTTTTAAAATAGATTACTTGTACCTACGGATGAATCCGTAGGGCCAAGTAATATCCCCTACGGACACATGCGTAGGTACATATCCCTAGGGGCAATCCCAACCCCCTGATACTGAGATCACAGGGGAAAATATCAGTTATTCTGATATTTTGCCCCTACGGTTTAATCCGTAGGGGCAACGTGTGTATCCGTAGGTACATATTATCAGTTTTTTTTAAAAAGGGCTGCCTATTTTTTTCTCGCCCTGTGCACAATAATATATACATCAATCAAATATAAAATTAATCATCACACAACATATATCGCAGTATTCATAATCACATCTCACGCATATAATATACAAAAGAAACAAAAAACAGAATATGATATAAATATAAATACCGTAGGACCACCAATATCAATATCGTCCAAAATGTAATACAATATGTATCATATAAATAAATACATGTTTCAAAAAAATAAGAATCAAAAAGCTACACTAGCTCGGTTCAGCGCCACCTCTGATAAACGCTAGAATCTGGCGCGCCTGCTCCTCGGTCAATAAATTTTGCAATTCGGCGTGTGCGGGAGTCTGAGCGGGCTGTGGAGCTGGCGATGTGGTCTGCGCAGCCGCCGTCGAGGTAGTGGCTTGTGGAGCCGCGGCTGCGGGAGTCTGAGCGAGCGGTGGAGCTATAGGAGCTATCTGCGGAACCGCAGCCAATGTAGTGGCTTGCGGAGCCGCAGCCGAAGGAGATGCATGTGGAGGCTCGGCCGATGTACCCTGTCACGTCTGGACCTAACGTATGTAATAAGCGTGTAAGAACTTTGTATTATTCGAATTCGTATCATTATCAAGTTATTTCGAAACCCCATTTGGATATCTAGTTTGGAAAACCGTAGTTTATTTTAATTAGATATGTATGTATGATTAATCAAACCTAAGTCTACAACCAAATAAGCTCAGGCTACGTACTAATACTGGATATGTTAATATCTATAATATGACATGATATTTTACTATTAAGTAGTATACATACCAGCATCTCCTTCAACTCCTGAACGGTGGCCTTCAAGCTCTCCAGTTCCTGCTGGACACGTCGCTCACTGGAGACGGAGGAAGTAACCGCCGGGGTGGAGTCCAACCTCATATGGGTCCTGCTAGGGCCCAGTCCCCGGCCTCTCTCCCAACCTCCATGGTGCCCTCCGTGTGCGGCGTCCAGGACTGGGGTCAGCAGCCTCGGATCGCTCTGTCCGGTAAAATCGATCCCCGAGGACTCGGCCTGCTCAACCACCCGCTCCTACACCCTCATTAAGCAGTAAAGTATAAGTATAAAATTTAAATTTGAACTTTCCAAAACTAAAATTTCAAATATGGGTTGAATAAATATTAACATTTACGCAATACTCCTGGGTAGCGACGTCGGTATATCGAAGCTCGCTCGTGGCGGGATCTGTCGAGGTGCCGTGGACGGCAAGATATGCGGACAGCACGCTCGGTGTACCACCTTGCGCCAGGGTCTGAGCTGTCTGCAATATTAGAAAATAACTCTTAATATTAGATATATTAGAAAACAACTCTTAATATTGCATTATATCACAAAGGCCGGTCTATTGTAATTTACCGATAACTCCATGGCTCGAGTAATATTCCTCGAGCCACCTGTGTAAGTGGGGCGACCCCTCTTTGCCGATTTCCTATTCTCTATATTTTGAGCGGCCTGTTTCTGCACAACGCATTCACATTTAGTTTTCTAATTAAGGAACACAAAAAATAAATTATATCCTAAACAATGAATTATATTTAAAATACATACCTGTTTGCGTTGAGAGTCGAAATATTCGCACAATAAAGGCCATGTCTCTACGTCGACTCTCGCAAACGCCAGAGTAGATAGGAGGGCCGCTTTCTCTGCTTCGGGGGTCGCCATCCACAGGGAGTAGCAGTCGGCCTTCAGCTCATTCCTGTTGTATCGGACCTTGGTCTGCATGTTCTTTATCAGGCCATTGTACAGAGCATGAAGGTCGAACACCCTCCCAGGGTGATCAGGGTCGGGTACAGGCTGAAAATCGTAATCCAACTGAAAATACAAAAAAAATATTGTTATTAGATTGCAAGTGTTAATAATAAATATATTGGATAAATCAAATGAATATATATATATTAATACCCGAGCCTGATCAAAGAAGAGGGTGAATGAGCGCCGGTGTTGCTCGCCCCACTCAACGTGAAGTGGATAGTTCTTCACCAGCCGGCTCTCATCCCCCATATACCGGCCGAACCTCTCGGCATGAGGACCGGTATAGCGATAGTCAAGGGTAAAAAAGAGGGGGAATGCTGCCTCCCCCTAGCTCTGTCAGGCCTCAGCCTATAGGACTGATTCGGGCCTCGAGTCCCCCTCTGGGGATGGGGAGGCCCTGCGTCTGCAAGAAATATTAAGACAATCAATATTAAGACAAAGTTGTATTAAGAAATCAAGGTTAAACGAAAATTGAAGTGCGATATATACCTCCGGTGACTAAAGTACGAGCCTGCGCCCGGGCAGCAGCACGAGCGGGACGATAGTTCCTTCGGTGAGGAACAGCCGGTGTCCCGGATGCAGACGCATCCCCTCCAACTAGAAAATAAACATTGACGCTAAATTTCCATAAAGTTCATATTTATTCTATAGAGCATATGTAAAATGAATAAATATTTTATATTTATTCATACTAACCTACAGACGATGCGGAGGGTACGGAAGTGGCAGGAGTGGCCCCTGCGTCAGATGTGGACGTACCACCTATAATTAGACAATTAAAAATAGATTATATAAGTAATTGCAAAAAGAATGTGTATATCAATAATATAACGTTCTAAATCAATATGCATGCACTATAGGATATATAAACATACCCGCAGGTGTGGTGGTGTCACCACCTACAGCTAGACAATAATAAAAATTACTATCTAAGTAAGAGCAAAAGGAATGCGTGTATATTTATGATATAGCATTCTAAATCAATATACATGCACTATATGATATATAAACATACCTGGAGGAGCGGGAGTGGCCTCTGTCCCTGATGTGGACGCATCACCAACAACTAGACAATCAAACATTGATAATATAAGTAATTTTGACATAAACAGGCATGAATATCTATAATATTACATTCAAAATGGATATGCATGCAATATACCTGGAGGTGTGGCAAAATCCACACGGAAGGAGGCATCCGAAGGGGTCTCCGATCTGGGTGCAAAACCGGCCCTCTGAAGCTCCCTACGCAGCTCTCCGGGCGGCAGAACCGCTCTGCCTCTGCCTCTGCCGCGGCTGGAGCTCCTGCCGCCCCTCGCTGCTCCCGACATCGTCATCAAATCTAGATAAACGGTTCGTGGACGCATTAGACAATCATTAAAGGTATTGAATATATATGTATAGATCATAAAATGTGAAGTAATAATATAACATTACTGATAACCTTTTTCGTTTCGTGGGCGCATTATACATATCTACTTGGATTTCATCGTCGATGTCATTTCTAACCCACGTAACTTCATGATCGGCCGAAGACAACCTGTCCTTCGAAACAGACGGTCGGAGCACTCTAAGCCTTCTCTCTTCATCATCCTCATCGCTGTTCTCGAATTCTGAGACATCGTAGACATCTCTGGGTTTCCATCGGCATAGAACACTCCATCCCGGATGCTTCAAACACTGTGAGTAGTATACTTGGAACGCTTGGTTCGGAAAGATAAACGGATCTTCCTGACCGTAAAATCGAAGTGTGTTCACACTGGTCAATCCATATTCATCTTTCCAAGTCCCAAGATTGCTTCTCCACTTATCCGTATCGGTTCGCGTATCGTACCAAGTACACTGGAATATATAAAAGGGTTCTGATCGTCTAGGACAGTGGATGCCGAGTATACAATTTAAGTACCCATAATAAATCACACCGTCCGATCCTACCGTCGCAATCCCACTATTCTGAGTGGTTCTAGATGTTTCTATGTCCTTAACTTCGAATTTGTATCCAAGAACACCAAATCCTTTGTAATATGCAACCTCCATACTAGGAAATTGAACTAAACATCTTGAATCACTCTCAAATGATGCAGACAAGTTCGGATCGTGGATCTATCAAAACAAATTTTACGAAAAATACATAACGATACAAGTTTAGATTAAAACTGATAGCAATAAAATGTTATTCGAATAACTTACATGATCTGTGACCCAATCACAAAAATTATCCTGATGATATTTTTCCAATCGTTCTTCGTTTCAATCAGGATGACCCTCACGTATCTCGTTAAAATGAATTCTGTTTTCGATAAATAATGGTGACATTAATATTATATCATTTCATACACACACAAACACAAATATAACAATTAATCCAAAAAAACTTACTCTCTAATTTGTTCAAGACATGCGCAATTAAGCAAGATAAACCGGTATATCTTATTTATAAACATAGTGTCTACCCTCTTATACTCGGCTTTACCATATGGCCCGTCTTAAATTCTTCGAGGCCGGTTAAGTCTTGTCTCAATGTTCTCATCCAGATAGCGGGAACAAAATGTGGTTGCTTCATCAAGAAGATAACCTTGCATGATAGAACCCTCTGGTCGATTTTTATTGCGTATATACTTTTTAAGAGTGTAGAGCTACCTAATGAAAATATGTTGAATAAATAAATACGGGCATACAGGACAACAATAAATTTATAAATTGCGCGAAACGAAAAATTACACGTACCTTTCGACGGGGTACATCCATCGATATTGTACCGGTCCGGCTAACTTAGCCTCAGTTGCAAGATGAACCATCAAGTGTATTATGATATCGAAGAATGACGGTGGGAAAATACGCTCAAACTTGCAAAGTATCAACGCAATAGAATTTTCTAGTTTATCCAGCGTCATAACCTCCAGTGTTTTAGCACACAACTCTCTGAAAAAACAAGATAGGTCGTTGATTACTAGACCAACCAATTCGGGGAGAGAAGTCCTGAGGGCTAATGGAAGAAGGTGCTCTACGATAACATGGTGATCATGACTTTTCAGCCCATCGATCTTGCCTTTCACAATTTTTATTTTCTTGCTGAATGATCCTGAGAAACCTGTGGGAACTTTCAAATCATGCAACACTTGCAGGAAACTTTTCTTCTCCGGTTGCGACATATGATAAGTGGTATTGGGAAGTACAAACTTGCCCGGTTTACCCGCTACCGGTCAAGGGTGCTATTCACTTCTTATTCCCCACTCCTGTAGATCCATCTGAGCATTCAGGTTGTCTTTCGATTTCCCGTCTTTACAAAGAAGCAAGTTGAGTATGTTCTCTGATACTCCCTTCTCTATATGCATGACATCCAGACAATGACGCACTAAATTTGTTGACCAGTACGGAAGTTCGAAGAAAATGCTTAACTTGTTCCAAAATGGTGGTTTGACCTGTTTCGTCGGATCCATCCCGAAGGTCATATTATTGTAACCATCCCATTTAGCAGTTATGTCCTCTCCGGAAAATGGGGATGGAGGTCCAAGATGCTCCTGATGACCATCAAAGTGAACCGTGTCTAACCTATAGGGGTGGTCTGGAGGCAGGAAACGTCGATGGCCGCAATAACAAACTTTCCTGCTAAAATTCAAGAATTTCGATGTTGTGTGTTCATGGCAATGAGAACATGCTTTATGACCATGTACGGACCAACCCGATAGCATTCCATACGCAGGAAAGTCATTAATTGTCCACATTAAAACCGCACGCAGTATAAAGGTTGTATTTGTGTTTGCATCGTATGTCTCTACACCATCAATGAACAAAGATTTCAACTCCTCGATCAGAGGTCGGAGATAGACGTCGATATTGTTCCCCGGTGAGTTTGGTCCGTCGATAAGAAGAGGTATCATAAAGTATGATTGGTCCATAGCCAACCAAGGCGACAGATTATAAATTATCATTACAACGGGCCATGTGCTGTGACTTCCAGCCATATAGTTGAATGGGCAGAAGCCATCAGTAGCCAGTCCGAGCCGGACATTGCGAGGATCGCTACTGAATATTTCGTGCCTCCTATCGAAATCCTTCCATACCGGTGAATTTCTTGGATGGCTCATTTTTCCATCTTCACTTGGAGGAGCACGGTGATGCCAAATCATTGCCTCGGCTGTTTTCTTGCACCTGAATAGCCTCTGTAGCCTTTGTGTTATGGGAAAGTATCGTTCTATCTTGACAGGTATATCAGGCTTCTTATCAGAATCTTTCGGCTTATACCTGGTCTCTCCGCATGTTGGACACTCTTTCAAATCTGAATTCTCTTTCCGGTACAACACGCAATTTTTAGGACATGCTTGAATCTTCTCGCACTTTAGACCCAAATCAGACATCATCTTCTGTGCTCTGTACCAGCTGTCGGGCACGCTATTTCCCGGGGGCATAGAATCTTTCAAGAATGAAAGAAGCATTGTGAATGACTTGTTGCTCCATCCATTTAAGCATTTAATCTAGAAAAGTTGGACGAACCATGAGAGGGTGGAATACTTCGCATTCTCATAAATTAGTTTTCTAGCATCATTCATGAAATTTTCATATTTATCCGCACGCAGTCCATGACCGGAAGGAATGTAATCTTCGGTACGAATAGATTCACCTAGGGGAGCCTCTACCATATCCTCCATTTCTTCTGATGGAAATAAATTACCGTCTTCTCCTTCTGCCGCATTACCGAATTCTCCTTCTTCTCCTGCCGCATTATCGTGTTCTCCTTCTTCTTCTGCCGTTGTTCCTCTCCGAACGACGGCCAAGACATGGACGTCTTGCCTGAGGTTCGGGACAGATGCTATTTGGTTTTATCCGTCCACCTCTACGAAGATGCCAAGTTGATTTATAGCACCGTGTATCGGAGGTTTAGACGGATGGGGCCGATGTAGCAGACTTTGTCAGATTCCCCCTCGCTTGAGGGGTTTTTGATTGTGGGGATGCTCTTCCCTGCAGGCGCAAGCCCCTGCAGTTAATTACGCTACCGCATCGCGGTAACAACTTTCTCCTTCTCCATAATTTCACTTCGTGTCGTGGGTGTTTGTTTTGTTTGTGGTTGCCCGTGGATTGTATACAGAGACTAATTTATGTCGTCGCCCGTAGGACGTGGATTAGTCCAAATCCGTATTTTCTTAGATTTGGGTTTGGGATTTTGGTTTAAGGATACGTTAGCCATATTTGAAGCTAAGATCAACTTAAACGTTTGTTAAGGATACGTTAGTCTAATTTGAGACTAAGATCAACTTAACGGGATCGTTTAGATCCGACAAAAGAGCATTTGGGCTCTATTGTCCCAGTTTAGGGATATAGTGGTCTATTGAATGTATGGCCGCCGGGACCCGTCACCTCTCTGACGACGTTGAAGGATTACAACGACAGATGTCAGAGGAGTTCAAAGATGTACCCTTAAACCAAAGTCGATTGGGGGGTCTGTAGTCTAATTTGGGACTAAAGTCTGTTTGAAGGTTTAAGGATACGTTAACCATATTTAAAGCTAAGATCAACTTAAACGGGATCGTTTAGATCCGACAAAAGAGCATTTAGGGGCTCTATTGTTCCAGTTTAGGAACGTAATGGTCCACTGCCAGTTTAGGGACATGGTGGTCCATTGGTTTAAGGACGCTTAAGTCCGTGAGTTTAAGGACACTTAAGTCCATGAGTTGGTTTAAGGACGCTTAAGTCCATAGGTTGGTTTAAGGACGCTTAAGTCCATGAGTTTAAGGACGCTTAAGTCCATAAGTTGGCTTAAGGACGCTTAAGTCCATAGGTTGGTTTAAGAACGCTTAAGTCCATAACAATGTATGGTTGTCGGGACCCGTCACCTCTCTGACGACGTTGAAGGATTACAACGACGGATGTCAGAGGAGTTCAGAGATGTACCCTTGAACCGGATGTAAATTGATTTAAGGGAGCAGCCGTGCTCAGTCAATTTAATTTGAGGACTTACGGCCAGAATTGGGCTAAGTCCAGTTGAGAATGTTCAGCATTTTTTATTTGTAGTTGGCCTGTTAGGCCTTGGCTTGGGCTTTGCCCTTTGAATGATGCATGGCATTTTATTAGGCCTGCTAGGCCTTTTTTAATTGGGCTCGGCCCTTCTTTTCAATAATGCAGTGCATTAATTATCTGACACTGGCCATGTGGCCTGTCAGGCGCTTTGCGCCAATTAATGAGCGCAAGCGCATGTGGAGGTGACACGTGTCACGCTCCGGTGAGCGCAAGCACAGTGCGCTGCGCCACGGCACTGCGCTGTTGCGCTGCTGACACGTGGCGCGCTCTGGTGAGTTGCGCCAATTTAAGAGAGCAGTGCTCTATTTTAAAAGCGCAAGGCACAGTTTGTTCTGGGGCTGACACGTGGCACTCTCTGGTGGCTTGCGCCAACCCAAGAGCGCAACAGTGCAGATTTACAAGTGCAAGGCACTTTTAATTAAAGAATAGAATCTTGTAAGATTCCAGAACCAATGGTTCATCAAAAGGCAATGCCTTTATAGATCAAATGATCTGAAGAAGAAGTAAATTACTTCTTTTTATTTATCATTTTTTTTATTGAAGATCTTTGATCTTGTTCTTAGATCATTGATCTTTTTTAGAAGAAAATTCTTCTTTTTCTAAAGGTTTTACCTTTTTCTTTCTTTCTTTCTGAATTCTTCTCAAAGTTCTTATAAGAGCTCTTGTGAATTCTCTCTATGTTTCAATCTGTTTTAGACTTGAAGTCTAGGGGCCTTTATATAGTGCCAATAGATTTGTTAAATTAGTTAAAGAGATCTTTCTCTGAGTGATTTAGGGATTTTTCCCCACCGTTGGATCTTTGATCCAAGGGCTTCTGTTTTACAGAAGAGAATCTTATTGTTTTAATAAGATCAGAAAGATCTTTCAGAATTTTTCTGTTTGGCGCAAGCGCACCTGCGCTTGACACTTGTCGAGCAGCACAGAGCGCAGCGCACCTGCGCTAGCGCAACTGCGCTGACACGTGTCGCGCAGCGCAACTGTGCTGACACGTGTCGCGCAGCGCAGCGCAACTGCGCTGCCATGTGTCGCGCAGCGCAGAGCGTAAATCAGTTGAAGTGTTGCTTCCTTTATTTTTGTTTTAAATAGAGTCTTGCTCTGATTGGGTGCGCTGCGCTCCTTGCGCTGGCGTGCCTGATTCTGACACGTGGCGTGTTGTGTCCAGCGCAAGGAATCTGAAGTATTGCTTCTTTAGTTTTAACTTTAATTTCAAAGCAGAGCTTTGTTCTGATTGGGGGAAACAGAAGCGTTGCTTCATCTCCCGCCTTGGAATTTGAACAGAGTTTTACTCTGATTGTGGTAAACAAATGCCCCCCCCCACCGTTGCTCTTACGTGGCCCCAAACGTGAGCGCAGCGGTGACAGAATTCCAACCGTTGCGGCAAATTTTGGAAGTTGAAAGGGCTCTCAATTCCTATAAATAGGACCTTTGGTCCCATAGATGATTTCATCTCTTCATAAGCATTTTTATTCAGAGCCCTGCTCTTTCGTTTAAGCACTTTTAAAAGTTCAAACTCTAGAGAATTTTAGGTAAAAATTAATTTGGATTAAATTAAATCAATTTTAAGAGCCTTGCTCTCAATAGATCCCTGATCTAAAGAAGACCCATTTAGGGTTTCACTTAGCAGAGCTTTGCTCTAAAGGGGTCTAAAGAGGACTAAAGAGAACTCTATTAGAGTTCCATTAATAGAGTTCTGATCTTCTGAAAGGATTTTATTTATAATTTCTTGATTCATTAATGGAGCTTTGCTCCTTTTAAATCATATAGCAGAACTCTTAAGAGTTGCTAATTTTGTTGATTTTCTTTTATAGGAGTGATGGACGCCCACATGTACGATCTCGACGAGATCATCTCTTACGGGGACATCCGCCGACTCGACCGTTCTCAAAATCGAGAATTCACAAACGCGGAGTGTGCCGAAATCATGAGCCGCTTCGACGCATATAACGGTCAACTACTTCCCCGACGTTCCTCTCTCCTGAAGCTTATCGTGGGAGCCATCTGGGAAGCACTTCCCTTATTCTGTTCCGGTGTGCCGCTTAGGGCGTTGGATGCCGCTGAGGATAAGGTGCACTCGGTGTACCTGATGCACTTAATCTCGAAGAGACGGCGAGACAATCTTGTCGATCTCCTGCACTAGGCCTTCCAACAGTCCGCCATACTCGCTGCTTATTGGAGGGAGGAGGACATCAGTGGGGACCCCGACGCTTGTGCTTGCGAAAGAAAGCACACTAGGATGGTTCGCCAGGCTTGGAAAGTCTTAGATAAGGTTACTTTCGAGTTCGTCAATCCATATCCTGGGTCCGAGGTTATACCATTGTAAACATTTCAATAATGTTGTTATTTATTTCTTTATGATTGTAAGAACTCTTTGCAATATGAATGGAAAAATTTTATTTCAGCTTGTCTTATTTCTCGTTCTGAGTCTTTTGCACATGCATGAATGGATGTGTCTCGAACGCTTGATAAAATGAAAATCGGATGTTCTTTCTGTCGCTTTCCTCTTTCTTTTATTATCAGTATACTGCTTTAGTAAACATGGTTGACGGATGATGGAGCAAGCATCCTGTATTGGCTTCTTCAAGAGGCAGTGATAGCTTAGGAGGCAGGTTCAGGTCTGCTACCTAAGGCTTTCAACTTTATGAGCCGTGAGGGTCTCATAAAGACTTTTCTCCCTACGGATCGAGAGGATCTCGTAAGTGTATTTTCTCCTTAGGAATCGTGAGGATTCCTGAGTGCGTTTTCTCTTATAAGTCGTAAGGATCCTATAAGAGAATATTTCCCTCTTACGAGTCGAGAGGACCCGTAAGTGGTTGTTTCCCTCCTTGTCGAGATTCAACTTCGGAGAGTGAGACCCGTGGATAGTATGCAAGAGCCCGTTTTGGGCCGACTTGCAGGGTCCCAGTGCTTAGGAAACAGGTTTCTTAATCCCTACTGCTTAAGGGTTTATCTCACGAGTCGAGACGAATCGAGAAGTTCTCGCAAAGACATCAATTTCCTCGCGAGTCGAGACAAATCGAGCATTTCTCGCAAGAATATCCTAACGTCACAGTTAACCTCTGCTCTTTACAACAGAGGTCCGTTAGGGTCTGTGGTACTTAGAGTTTTGTCCATCGTACCGTCGCATCAGCTGATATATTCCTCTATAGGCAATCGTGCTGTTCGAGTAGCCCTGCGACTGCCGTGTCTCTGATCCCTTCGGGGGCTAGACAAGGCATCTTCAAGCAATCCTCCTTGGCAGTTTGACCGTCGGAAGAGCAAGCGTTAGGAATTTTGCCATGCCGCTTTTTACTTGAGGTTAGGCTCATTTTGGAGAGCCCCGATGAGTCATAACCACTCCGCGCTGGTGTGGGATGATCTCCGATAGTCTTTCAGGTTTTATATGAGTTGCCGTCAAGACCCTGAAGCTAAGAATTTGGCCTTCGCTTCGTTTGCTGGCACTGCGTCTGCTGTATCGAGACGAATGTCGCGGTTGTCTCTAGGTTGTTGATGAACCGTCGAGGCTTGGAACTGGGAATTTTGCAGTGGCTCCGTTGTTTGATTGTCGCGTCTGCATCTTGCTGGAGGAAGAACGCTGGGGTGACATTTCATCTGCTGTATTGAGACGAACGTCGAGGTGGTGACCACTCCGCGCTGTCGTGAGATGATCTCCGATTGTCTTTCAGGCTTTATATGACTTGCCGTCAAGACCCTGAAGCTAGGAATTTAGCCTTTTCTTCGTTTGCTGGCATCACGTCTGCTGTATCGAGATAAATGTCGCGGTTGTCTCTAGGTTGCTGGTGAACCGTCGAGGTTTGGAACTAGGGATTTTGCCGTGGCTCCTTTTGGTGGTGTTGCGTCTGCTGTATCGAGACGAACATAGAGGTGGTGACCACTCCGTGCTTGTGCGAGGTGATCTCTGATCGTCTTTCAGGCTTTATATGACTTGCCGTTAAGACCCTGAAGCTAGGAATTTGGCCTTTGCTTCGTTTGCTGGCATCGCGTCTGCTGTATCGAGACGAATGTCGCGGTTGTCTCTAGGTTGCTGGTGAACCATCGAGGTTTGGAACTAGGGATTTTGCCGTGGCTCCTTTTGGTGGTGTTGCGTCTGCTGTATCGAGACAAACATAGAGGTGGTGACCACTCCATGCTTGTGCGAGGTGATCTTTGATCGTCTTTCAGGCTTTATATGACTTGCCGTTAAGACCCTGAAGCTAGGAATTTGGCCTTTGCTTCGTTTGCTTTGGCGTGTCCGAATCCTGTTGGAGGGAGAACGCTGGAGTGACATCTCGTCTGCTGTATCGAGACGAACGTCAAGGTGGTGACCACTCCGCACTGGTGCAAGATGATCTCCGATTGTCTTTCAGGCTTTATATGACTTGCCGTCAAGACCCTGAAGCTAGGAATTTGGCCTTCGCTTCATTTGCTTTGGCGTGTCCGGATCCTGTTGGGGGAAGGACGCTGTAGCGATATCTCGTCTGCTGTATCGAGACGAATGCCGAGGTGGAGCTGGGATTTTGCCGTTACTACTCTTGTTTGACCATGGGGTCTTTCGTTGGCGTTGCATCTGCATCCCGCTGGACTGCAAAGTAATGCCGTTGTTGACATTGCATCTGCTGTAACGAGACGGATGTCGAGGTGGTCTCTAGGTTGTCGATGAACCGTCGAGGCTTGGAACTAGGGACTTTGCCATGGCTCCATTGTTGGTGTTGCGTCCGTGCCCTGCTGGCATAAGGAGGAACGCTGTTGTTGGTCTCCTGGGATGCAGATGTGACCGTCGAGACTTGGCTTTCTTTCTGATGGAGACTGTTGGGAAGGTATGGTTCCTTCTTTGTTTGTGCCCCTGGATTGTATACAGGGATTGCTGTGATATCGCCTGTAGGGCATGAATTTCGTTATATATATTTTTCATTTTATTTCTTTCTGCGATACTCTATCATTTCAGCTTTTATATCGCGAAGGTCGCGATTGCCCCATCATTTCGGCTATTTTTTCGCGGTGCCCAATCATTTCGGCTATTTATTTTATTTTTACTTGCTGCTTTTTATTGCGAGTTGCCTAATCATTTCGGCTATTTTTCATGCATATATTTTTACTTGCTGTTTTTTATTGCAAGTTGCCCCATCATTTCAGCTATTTCGTATGCATGTGTGGCTCGCTCGCTTTTCGCTGCAAGCTTGGATTTAGACACCGATTTTGGCATCAGCACCGCTACAACTGGGATATTGCCAGGAGCGAATCATCATTTGCCTCTGTCGATATTGAACAAAGGTGGCTTAGTAAACAGGGTTAAGGGTCCTGTCGACTAAGGCTTTTGACTTCATGAGCCGTAAGGGTCTCACAAAGGTATTTCTCCCTACAAGTCGTGAGGATCTTGTAGGTGTGTTTTCTCCTTGGGAATCGTGAGGATTCCTAAGTGCATGTTCTCTTGTAAGTCGTAAGGATCTTACAAAAGGGTTTTCTCCTTATAGGTCGAGAGGACTTACAAGGGTTGTTCACCATATGAACATATCCCTAGTCGCGGATGGGACTCGGTTAGGGAAATGTTTATTCGCGTCTGTGGATTGTATACAAGGGTCAGTATTGAACCACTTGTAGGGCAGTATCGAAGGTTGTGGGGTTTTTTTGCTTAAGAACAGGTTCAGGTTTCTATAACTTAAGACTTTCAAATCTTATGAGCCGTGAGGGTCCCATAAGAGAGTTCTCCTTACGAGTCGTGAGGATCTCGCAAGTGTAATTTCTCCTTAGGAATCGTGAGGACTCCTATGTGTGTTGCTCCTTTGTGAGTCGTAAGGATCTCACACGGGTGGTTTCTCCTTACAAGATCGTGAGGACCCTGCAAGTGTCCTTTAACAAGGTTGCGCCTTTTCGGGTTTTCACAAACACTCGCCGGTAGCCCTGCTGTTTTTACTCACGGAGCCCTTTCGGGTTTTCATCCATGCCCATTTCGCTTATGGACATACCGTTTTTATTTTTATTTATTTTTATATTTTTTTTTGTATCGGCTTTGAGATGCTGCAATCCACCGTAGTTTATCGACATCTCGGTCAACAGCTAGTTTTAGGACATAGTGGTCCATTGTTAGTTTAAGGACGTTTCGGTCCGTTGTTAGTTTAAGGATGTTTCGGTCCGTTGTTGAAGAAGGCCGGTTACTACTTATAGAGTTTGGGCTTAGGAAGATAGCGAGCGGACATAGTCGTCGTCATCTATCATTGACCTAGGCCTTGACCCGTTAAGCGTAGTATTTCTTCAGGAAGTGACCGTTTATTGGCCTGAAAGGTCTTTCACCGTGCATATCCATGAGTAGATACGCTCCATCCTGGTAGAACTTGTCTATGATGTACGGGCCTTCATAGTTCGGCTCGAATGTTCCCCGTTTGGCGCGATTGGGGATCATAGGTCTTTTGACCACTAGCACGAGTTCGCCTTGGCGGAATGTCCTCGGCCTAGTCAATCTTTCATATGATCGCGTCATCTTTTCTTTGTAGGCCTCCAGATTTTGTTGCGCTATGAGCCGGGTTTCATCAAGGGCATCAAGCTCATCAAGCCGAAGGTGAGCATTTTCTTCGTCCGTCGGCTCATAGTGAACTGCCACTCGTAGAGAGGGTAACTCTATCTCGAGGGGGAGTACTGCTTCTGTACCGAATACCAATGCGTACGGCGTCGTGTTTGTGGCCGTTTTGAATGTAGTTCGATATGCCCAGAGAGCTTCTTGTAGTCTCTCGTGCCAGTCCTTCTTATTTCGGGACACCGTCTTCTTCACAATCTTCGTCAAGGTTTTGTTGAAAGCCTCGGCTAGACCGTTAGCTCGGGGATTATACACTGAGGAATATCTCCAGTCTATGTTGTGTTGTTGCGCGAAGCGGCTGATCTTGTGGCTTCTGTAGGCTGGCCCATTATCGGAGATGATCCGTCTTGGCGTTCCAAACCGATAAATGACGTGCGTCTTGAAGAAATGGAGGATATTCTCCGACTTCACTTCCCTCAACGGTATTGCTTCTGCCCATTTGGAGAAGTAGTCAGTCGTCGCCAAAATGAATCGATGTCCCCTGGACGATACTGGTTCGATGGGGCCGATTATGTCAGTTCCCCACATCTCGAATGGCCAGCTAGCCACCGTCGGATGTAGAGGATTTGGGTGCTGATGGATAAAGTCTCCATGAATCTGGCATGAGTGGCATTGCTTCTCATATTCGAGGCAGTCCTGAATCATCGTGGGCCAATAGTAGCCCATTCGTTTAATCTTCAACTTCATCTTCGGGCCTGCTTGGTGAGAACCACAGAGTCCGTCGTGAACTTCCTGAATGACTCTTTTCGCTTCGTCAGGTCCCAGGCATCTCAACCACAGAGAATCAAATGACCTTTTGTACAGAGTATTATTGACGAAGGCGAAGGACAGAGCTCGTTTTACAAGCTGATGTCTTGAGGACGCATCTTCAGGCGTTCGACGGGATCTGAAGTAGTCTACGAAGACTTCTCTCCAATATTCAGCCTTTTCTTGGTCCTTTATTTGCATAGCCATTTGCTCGGTTTCTTCCTTTTTCTCAGATGATTCCGGAGATATTTCTGTCGGTGTGAGGACCCGACGGCTTTGTACCACGATTCTGACGTCATCAAGGTTTTCATCAGCCAGTTCTTTAGCGAGCTTGGCTAACGCGTCCGCCTTGCTATTTTCCGCACGCGGTATGCTTTCCAGCATGTAGTAGGGAATTTGAGTCAGCAATCGCTGTACTCTGTCGCCATACTTCATCAGCTCTGGCTTGCATGTCTGGTAGTCGCCGTTCACTTGGCTAACGACCAGTTGAGAGTCTACACATATGAGGAGGTTTTCAATTCCTATGTCGATGGCGATCTCAAGGCCTGCTATCAAACCATCGTATTCAGCTTCATTGTTCGTCCTCGGCTCTGTCAAGGAGAAGGCGAAGCGCATTATCCCTCCTTGTGGAGTTATGAAGATGAGGCCTACCCCCGATTTGATTATAGGCGTGTTTTGTTTGCGCTTCTTTGTAGAAGACGCTCCGTCAAAATAGAGTTCCCACCGGGTACCACTTCCGTTGATCGTGTCAAACGCATGTTCGTCTGGCAGCTCGCAATTCAAAAAAGAGTCGGCAGGTATTGGATGCTCAGCGAGAAAGTCGGCGATGGCTTGGCCTTTCACTGCCTTAAGAGGCTGATAGGTTATTGAAAACTCCATCAAGAGTAGGGCCCATTTAGCAAGCCGACCTGTCAATATGGCCTTCGACATTAAATATTTAAGGGGGTCCACCTTCGAAATGAGACGGACCTCATGCGCCAACGCATAGTGTCTGAGCTTTGTTATTGCGAAGATCAACGCCAGACAGTGTTTTTCGATAGGGGAGTAATTGCTTTCTGCCCCCAGGAGAACTCGACTTAAGTAATAGAGTGCTCTTTCTTTCCCTTGGTCATTCTCTTGTGCCCATAATGCGCCTAAGGAACCTTCGAGGGATGTGGTATAAAGAATAAGAGGCTTTCCTTTGACTGGAGCAGCTAACACCGGCGGGTTCTGCAGGTATTGCTTGATCTCGTCCAGTGCGCCTTGGCATTTGTGATCCCAGACGAACGGGGTTCCCTTCTTCATCAGGTGACTGTAAGGGCGACACTTGCCTGAAAGGTTGGCTATAAATCGCCGGATATACGCGAGCTTTCCTTAGAGAGACCGCAATTGTTTGAGAGTCCTTGGCGGTGGCATTTCCATGATTGCCTTGATCTTCGACGGATCTATCTCGATACCTCGGTGCCGGACAATGAATCCTAGGAATTTTCCTGAGGACACCCCGAATGCGCATTTGAGAGGGTTCATCTTCAGGTTGTATTGTCGCAGGCGTTGAAATACGGTCCTCAGATGCTCGAGATGTTCCTCGTATGATTTTCTCTTAACCACGAGGTCGTCGATATAGCATTCGACGATTTCATGTATAAGGTCATCGAAGATCTTTGTCATGGCCCTTTGATAGGTGGCACCGGCGTTCTTTAAACCGAAGGGCATAACCTTGTAGCAGAATATACCCAAAGAGGTCCGGAAAACGGTGTGCTTCTGGTCTTCGGGATGCATCTTTATCTGATTATATCCTGATGAGCCGTCCATGAAGGAGAAAACCTCGTGAGTGGATGTGTTATCTATCATCATCTCGGTGACCGGTACTGGGAAATCGTCCTTCGGGCAAGCTTTATTAAGATCCCGAAAGTCCACGCATATGCGCACTGTCCCATTTTTCTTCATTACCGGGACGATGTTGGCGATCCAATCGGGGTACTGAACCTCCTGGATGAAAGCAGAGTCGATTAGCTTTTTGACCTCGGCGTTAATGCTCATCTCAAGCTCAAGCCGCATTCTTCTCGGCGCCTGTTTGACTGGCTTGACGTCCGGGGATATCGCCGGTTTATGTACGGCAATTTCTGGATCTGGTCCTGGCATTTCAGAATAGTTCCATGCGAAGCAATCTCTATGCTGCATAAAGCACGTCTTTTAACGCAGCCACTCTTTCTTCATACAGCAACTCGCTGACGAATGTCGGCCGCGGGTCGCTTGTAGTCCCCAGCTCAATTTTCTTGAGCTCATCTGCAGTGGTATGTATTCCATCTTCTAGCTCTTTCGGCGCCGGTGGAAATTCTGCAATCATCTCGTCATTATTGTTTTCGAAGTACTAGGGGAGGTCACCCATATCCTCGGGCTCTTCTTTTGATATCGTTATCATATGACATGTACGAGCTCGCTTCCAAAACCAATGTTGATCTGGTTCTACTCTCGATGTGGCTTTGGGTTCGTGCTTTTGTGGCGGCATTACCCTCCAGCTACTGGATAGAGCAAACCTGACTTGCTGGTACTGGTCTTCGACCCAGTTCTTGAAGGTGAAGCAGTCCTCGAGGGGGTGTCCTATTGCTCGGTGATAAGAGCAATAGCCCGGATGAGAGACCTCGTGAGCTTGCTCAGGGTGCTTAGACTCCGGAAGTGTAATCATTCGATATTTTAAAGCGAGGTCAAGTATCTTTTTCGTCCTGCCTTGAGGGAAAGAATACGCTCGACTCATCTTCTTCATGAGGGACAAATCCGGCCCGCGCAATTCCCGATCACATGACTCTTTGATCCCGCGTCGTCGTTGTCGAATCCCTTTTCCGTTCTTTGACTTATTTCTGCCTCTGCGTCAGGCCTTTTGTACAACAGATTGACAGGGAGGAGCATTTTCATCTTTCGCAGTCTGTTGACGAAGGCGTTGCGTCCTGGCTTTCTCGTAGATGGCCATTTCGCGATTCTGGTCGTCCCGGGCTTTTTGACCCGCTTTCCTGATAAGCTTGTCCATTCGTTCTTCAAATGACGGACTTGGTATTTTGATGGCAGGATCTTGCTTCGGTGCGGGATCGGCATTTTCCGACAGGGCGTCCTCTTCTTCATCGAAGTTATATATGGCGTAGCTACCAAGGACTCGTTCCCGTTTCCCGGATCTCACATATCCAAGCCCAAGCATTTCCATTCTCCCGTTGGGCAACTTGCGCTGAGTCCCAGGGACATCCCAAATCCTGTCGTAGAACCGAGCTTGTCGAATAGTCTGTTTTAAAGGTACCCCTTGGCGTTTCAATATCCTTTTTAGTCCGTTCATGTAATATCTAGGCAAACGGATGGGTTAGAGCCTGTCAAGTGTAGAATCTGCGCCATGCCAGATTTCTTTCTCCACTCTTGTTTCCGTGGACCGGTAGAACAGAATCGCCTTTTCACCTTTTCGCCTGAGAGGGACGTAAAATGTCTGCAGATCTTGCACATTGTGAGCTTCAAGTGCGTCAAGATCTTTGTAGTGCCTCCGGGGAATTATGGTAATTTGCAGACTCTGATCATCACCAGAGAATGCTTGTACTGACGGCCGACTGGAGAACACAGCATTCACCTCATCTTCCGAGTCGCTTCCGAAGATCAATATAGGGGCGGACGGTCCCGGGTTGTTGCGTCGAGGCGGCCCAGCGTAAACTATCTCTTCTTCTTCTTCGGTATCACTTCCGAAAACAGGAATGGTGGCGTGTTCTCCGGTTTGCGACACCTCTCTGTGTCCTCGAATTCTGGCAAAAAGTATTTTGCATCTTCGTACTTGCGGACTTCATTCACGGAGAATGGGTTTAGCTCACCTGTTACGGTATACTCGAGACCGTCCTTGAAATACTTCATGCACTGATGTTGCATAGAAGGGATGATGTTGTACTCGTGTAACCAAGGACGACCGAGCAAGGCATTGTAGCAGGTCTTGGCGTCAATGACGTGAAACTTAATATCCGTGACGAGCAGTCCGAAGCGTAATGTTAGTATTACAGATCCGAGAGTCCGTGATGATTGAGAATCGAAACCGGAGATGGTAATTTTATCACGGGCGAGGTGCTGAACGCTCATGCAGATTTCCTTCAACACCCGAACATTAAGGAGATTGACGGAGGATCCACTATCAACCAGAATTTTGCCTATCTTGATATCATGGCAGTATCCAGAGACGTACAGGGGACAGTTGTGGTCGCACATGCCAAGGAGAAGGTCTTCATCACCAAACATGACATCGGCTGTGTGCACTTCTTCCAGTTCATCCTTCATCCTTTCTTCGGCGAGGAAGGCTTGGAATTGCTCGGGCTCTTGTAGCGCCTTGATTAATGAATCTCTCGCTTCTTTTGATAATAAGAGGGCGTCAAGAATTCTGAGCTGCGAGGGTAGCTTCCTCAGGTGCGCTAGGATGTTATAGTCCACTTTACTCCTCTTGGGCGGGCCCTTGGCAGTTAGCTCTTTCATGACTTGGTCATCTAAGGCGATATCCTCAGTGACCTTTTTCTTTCCCTTATCTTTTCTAGTTGCGGGTCCGAGATTCTTTTCCGGGAGCGTGCGATTGCGCAGCTGAATGTTTTCGTAGGCCTCTGGTTCTTCCTCTTTCCCTAAGACGGATTCTTTAAAGAGAGGGCCCAGAGCCATTTCCTCATCAGAGTCACTCCGAAAGGTGAGAACTTGTGATCCTCCGGTGTTGACCGTGTAACAGTTGCCGGTAGTTCTTTTGTGCCCTTTGGTCGTACTTCTCTATTCCCGACGGGTTCTGCGTCTCATCCGCTTAAAATGTTGCCGGTGAGCAACATATCCCTGCCACCATATCTTAAAAGCGTTGCACTCCTCAGTTGGGTGTGAAATCTTCCGATGATATGAGCAGTAATTAGGATGCATCTCCGTTCCATTGCGAGTGTTCTCTTCCGAGGGCGGTAGCTTCATTCCCATTGATATGACTTTGGCAAACCTTTTCCTCGTCTTGAATCTGTTTTTATCCGCATCGGATGTATTTTGATTTGGCGAGAGTGCTTCAATTCTTTCGTCTAGTCGCCGGCGTTTGACTCCTTCCGATACGACCATCTCACGCTCCCGATCGGCTTTACTTTTCAGACGAATCTCATCCAGAAAAGTGTCGATCATTTCGTCTGACGGCCATACACCCTCCGGTTCAGGCTCTGCCCCCAGTTTCTCAGTGCCAGGAGTTTTTTCATCGTCCGTAAACGAGTAGGAGATCACATGACAACTCGCCACGTAGTCCTCAGATCCATCTGACGAGTCTTCCCCATCATCTTCGTCCTCAAGGATGTGGCCGAGGAACTCTTGGAGCGTGATGGGAGTCTACGCTTTCTGATTATATTCTTCCAGCGCGTCGATCTGTTTCTGCAAGTCCGTGCGCTTGTCGTCAGGCTTCACGGGCTTTTTGGATCTCTTCTTCTTTTTCGCAGATTTTGACAGCTGGTGTGAGTGCTGGGGACATCACCACCGATCTTTGGAGTCGGACGCGGCTTTAGCATCCCTTCGATGACTTGAGGTTCAAGCGGGCTCTTTCACCTGATCGCTGGGCATGTATGAAGATCATTCAGCATCCTCTTGGTTTTGGATGAAAGCACGACTTCCCATGGAGCTTCCTCAACGAAAGAGCATGTTGCCCCCGGTGTGTCCGTCTTCTTCGGAGCGTGCGGTTGTGGTGGGTGTTCATAACATAATATTGCATTTTATATCCCCCATTCTTATGCATTTAAGAATAAAAACAGGTGCTTTTGACCCATGTCTGCTACATGTTACAGGTTACAGGTTCTTGGAGCAAAAATAGTGAAAAACACAAAAGACGACACAAAAGAAGGATTTTTGACCAACAAATAGGAAGATCTTAGTAAAGCCTAGAAGAAGAATAGTTCACAATCAACAAGGCAATGCAAGATCCAAATTGTCAAGGCAAACGGTTAAAAGATCGGTACAAGTGTTCACTGAAGATCTGGAATCACTGTAGAAGCCCAAATGGAAAGATAACTAAAGAAATGAAAAGCCCAGAAGAACCTGAAGAAGCCCAGAAAAAACCATCAAATGATCACACTAAAGGGCCGCGGAATCGCGGCCCAAGCCTACCAAAACCGCGGTTCCGCGGCCTTATGAAGCCTTCATTCAAAATAATTTTTACCATAATGTTGTGGCGGCTATGGAAAGATTTCCTGGGGATATATTTGTAATTGTAGACATGCGGAGCAATTGTAAACCTAGGGTTTCTATGTCCTATAAATAGAACCCAAAACCTTGTATTTTCTTATGCCTCTATTCATGAATAAAATTCTGTTTTCTTGAAGTTAGAGCGCTTCAATCGTAAGTAGGTTATTTTTCTTGCCCTAGTTATAGTTTTTTATATCTCTGCCCTAGGTAAATTATTTTCTTGCCTTAGTTTAATTTAATTTAGAATTTTATTAACTTGCAATAGATGTTTCTTTTCTTTAATAAAAACAAAACAAAAATAATTTCTTTCTTCATCCCCTCAATGAGCGAGTAGTTTCCTCGCTTGTTAGGGTTAGGAATAGGGAAGGATTTGAGAGATGAAGATCTCTCATCTCTTTTCTTTGCCAATCTTTTATGAACATTAGAACTCCATGCATACCTTCTTATTCCGCTCCCTACGGCACTCTACCCTCGAGGTAACGGTGATTCCGTAGTCTAAAGGCCCGGATTTTAAGGTTTTCCATGGAGGTTAGGGTAAAGATTAAGAAAGGAAGGATAAGGATCTAGAGGAAGAATCAATCTTCCCAATCATCCTAATCCCCTTTGTTAAGATTTACCATAACACTAATATGATATATTTAATTAAAGGCATTGGAAAGAGGTGTAGATCTTTGTTTACCAAATTTTCCCTAAACCTAATCCTAGCAAGTTTCTAATCCTAGTATCACACAACTTCACTTTTTAGGTTTAATTATACTTCCAAACATCATTTGGAATTAATTCGTAAGAACTTAAAGGAGATTTACAACATCCCTATGGACCGACCCGTATTCACCGGCTAGCTTCATGCGACGCCGTACTTGATTGCGGTAAATTATTTTTGATCGACAAAACCTATTTAAATCAAATGGCGCCGTTGCCGGGGATGGCGTAAAATTTTCTTTTTGTAATTTCGGGTTAATATAAAATATAAAAAAAACCATAAAAATCTGAAAAAATCAAAAAATAAAAAAAATTCTATCATCTTTTATTGTTTGAAGGGTTTTCTTTGTGAATCTTTGCAGGTTTGACGGATCTGAAATAACACAGAAGGCAAAACAGAAAAAGATATATCAAAACAGGAGGAGCTTGAGAGTACAGAGCATCTGAGAAAATTTGGACACCTGAAGCCTCCATTGCGCCGCGACCTCGCCGCATTACCCCTTTCAAAACCGCGATTCCGCGGTCATCTGTGGAGTTCTCTGCGCAATTTTTGCACTGTTTGTTTCCGAATTCTTCCCTCTGCAAATCCCCATATATCTTTTGCCAAATTTTCTGCTGGATTCTTTGCGCTAAAAATCTTCTTCCCCCTTCCAATAATTGATTTTCTGCAGGATTCTTTGCGCCGTGCTAAATAGCAAATTGATCGCAAGTGATTTACTGCTTTGCATATCTTAATCTGACTTTAAGGGGCTATTGACCAATTCAGATTGGGTGGGGATTTAATCACCCTTCCCAGGACCCCAGAAATCACTTAAAGCATTTGCATTGACCACTCTTAATTAAAAAATATTAGACGCAGCCCTAAGGACGTCGCGCTCAATAGGACAGAGGACTAGTATAGGCATCGGCCGTTTATCCTAAGCTGACTTTGCGGTGCCTAGGCAAGTGTGTCAAGGCTAGTGGTTTTTAATTAGGCCCACAGCGTGGTTCCTTCCCACTTACCTGGCACTTACCTAGCCGCAATTGGCGGTGAAGAGACGGTTTGAGGTCCTATCTCTAGCCCTTTGGAACAGTTAAGAGCTGTCTAGCTGACCTAGGTGACCCTAGATCTAGGCCTGATTGTGCATGTGTGGTTAATTGCATTTGTGTCATAAGTCTCTTTTCAAAAATCTTTTTGCAAAAGCACACATAAAAAAAAGAAAAAGGAAAAATCTTTTCAAAACTTGCAACTTGTCGCTAAAGAATCTTTGTACTCACATACACCACTTCTTCTCATTGACGTTTTCTTACCTCCACATTCTGTCTTTCATCTTTCGACTACACTAACCCTTTTAGTATATGTCCGGTTGGACTAGGGACCCTAGTGCCCGATTAGTCCATGTTTCGTTAGTACCGACCGACGAACCTTTCGACTCCGAAGTCGAAATCCTGTCCACTTCTTCACTTTCACCATCACATTCTTCTTCCGAAGGTATGTTGGGATACAATCCTAACAACACCTTACCGACGGGAATGATTCCACCTCCGTTAGGTGCGAATAACCTGAATCACCCGCCTGTTGAAGCGCCCGCACGAGTCGCGCTCCAGGATCTCTTCTACCCTGTCCGCACCGCCCTTTCTACTTGTCTTTCCCTCCCACCGGAAAATGGGGACAATTTTGAGATCAAACCCCACTTCATCAATATGCTTCCTAAGTTTCATGGTTTGGAATCCGAAAATACATATATCTTTATCAATAAATTCCAAAACGTTTGCGCTATGATGAAAACGACCCAATTAAGTGATGACGCTATAAGGCTAAGGGTCATTCCTTTCACCTTATGTGACCTAGCCGAGAAGTGGCTATACAGCACCGCATCACATTCAATTAGAAATTGGGACGAGTTTGTGAAAGCTTTTCTTAAAAAGTTCTATCCTCATCACAAAACTGCTAGAATCCGTAATGAGATTATACAATTTTCACAGCTTCCTTCCGAACCATTTTGGAAATGTTTTGAAAGATTCAAAGACCTACTTGTTCAATGCCCTCACCATGGGATCGAAAGTTGGTAACTTTGCCAAACATTATACGAGGGATTGAACCCGGCAACGAAGCAGTTGCTAGAAACCATTTGTCAAGGTCACTTTCTAACCAAATCTAGTGACGAAGCGTGGCAGTTTCTTGAGGACCTTAGTGAACAAACAATTCAGTGGGAGAGCACCAAGACTACATCATCATCTTCTTCTATTGGTCAACCTAGGGCAGGCATACATCAAGTAGAGATGTCGATTTCTATGAAGGCCGAGATGGCCGCTCTTACGAAAAAGTTTGAAGCGATTGAGACCAAAATCTCATCGCCTTCTCCTGCCCCCGTTGTGCCCCCACGAACTGTTTGTGCTTGTTGTTCGGATCCATCACATCTCACCGAAGAGTGTCCCTACACTGCATCTACTCAAGGATAGGATAAAGTCAATGCTGCCTTTCAGCAACGACAAAGAAATGATCCATACTCTTCGACATACAATCCGGGTTGGAAGAGCTATCCAAATTTCGCTTGGAACCAAAATCAACAATTCCAAGAAAATAACAATTTTCAAAGGCCTCCTCCTCCACAACAATAAGCACCTCCACAAACTCAATTTCAACAACCTTTCCAACAGCAACCTTATCCTAATCAAGCGAACAATTTTGTGCTTAACACTTCTTACCCGCCAAACAATTTTGTTCAACCTAATAATAACAAGGTTAGCTCGCTCGAAAGAAGTCTAGAGGCGTTCCTAAAGCAATCTACACAATCTACAGCAAGATTAGAGACTTATATTCAATCTTTGGTGCAAAACAGTGCCTCACACGATCAAAGTATCAAATCTATTGAGGTACAAATTGCACAACTCAATGCTGCGTTGAAAGAGCGAGAGAAAGGAAAGCTTCCGTCTCAACCACTTCTAAATCCCGGTCACGCACATGTTGCATATGAACAGCAGAATCATAATGTAAATGCTGTGACCACGTTGAGATCCGGAAAAGTGTTGCAAAACAATGTGGGTATTAACCATGACACCCCTGCCGGTGGTCCTTCTTCATCTTCTTCACCTTCTTCTTCTTCTTCTTCGTCGTTAGAGCCTATTCTCCACCCTTCACACGGCTCTACTTCTTCTAGCTCGAACGAACCCTCTTCTCACAACACGAACACATCTACACGGGGTTCCGTTCCAACTCAACAATCTGATCCGCAAAAATTGGACTCAACGACTTTTCAAAATGTTCCTTTTCCAAATCGGTTGAGATCCAATAAACCAACTCCACAGATGGAGAAGATTGTAGAGTTGTTCAAACAGGTTAGCATAAATATCCCTCTTTTGGATGCAATCCAACAAGTTCCTTCATATGCAAAAATCTTAAAGGACTTATGCACCAAAAAGAGGAAGTCACAAGTACCAAAGAAAGTTTTCGTGACTAGTGTTGTTAGTGATGCTCTTGTCAATTCTTTACCCCCAAAGCACAAGGACCTCGGTTGTCCTACTATTTCGATAACAATTGGGGACAAGAATATCAATAGAGCACTATTAGATCTTGGTGCTAGTGTCAATTTGCTACCTTATTCGGTGTACGAACAATTAGGCGTTGGAGAGCTTAAGCCCACTCATTGCACTCTCCAAATGGCCGACCGATCAATCACCCACCCTAAGGGAGAGTTGGAGGATGTGTTAATTAGAGTAGGGGATTTCATTTTCCCCGTTGACTTTATCGTTATGGATACACAACCTGTCGCTAATCCCCGAAATCAAATTCCGGTGATACTTGGTTGATCATTCCTCGCGACTTCTAATGCGGTAATCAACTGTCGTAACGGTTCAATGAATCTATCTTTTGGCAATATGACAGTTGAACTCAACATTTTCAAGTTAGGAAGTCAGCCTTGAGAGCCTAATTCTAGCGTACTTGATGTTTGCTCGATCAATGAGATCGCGGAGGAGGACTGTGAGTTCGAAAATTTTATGTTTGATCACAACAATGTTGACGCCACTAGTGCGTTCCTCCTAGAATCCGACACAGCTTTCACGACGGACAAAGATTATGAGTGTTTAACCTTTGTTGACGATCTTGAAGACTCTCCACCCAAGTTTGAGTCTTTTGCTTTTTCGAATGAGTTAGTTGAACCATCCGATTCGGTAGCGTACACTCGATTTGAACCTTTGATGGAATCTTTCGAGTTTGAAACAGTTACTCCATTGTTACCATCTATTGTTTCACCATCTAAACTCGAACTAAAGCTTTTGCCGTCGCACCTAAAATATGCTTATCTAGGTGAGAATGAGACCTTACCAGTTATCATATCTACCTCTCTAGCTCTTGAGCAAGAGAAGGCTCTTTTAACGGTCTTACACAATAATCGGCAAGCTTTCGGCTGGTTTATGGCGGACATCAAGGGGATTAGTCCCCTCATAGTTGATATACACTTGATGGATGATGCCAAGCCGGTAAGGGATCCACAAATACGCCTCAACCCCATTATGAAAGAGGCAGTCAAGAAGGAGATTGTTAAGTGTCTTGATAGCGGTATCATTTACCCTATCTCGGATAGCCAATGGGTTAGCCCCATTCATGTCGTGCCAAAGAAATCGGGCATCACGGTCATTACCAATGAGGCAAATGAGTTAATTCCTACTTGCACCCAAACTGGGTGGCGAGTTTGCATCGACTACCGAAAACTCAATGCCGCGACAAGGAAGGACCACTTTCCTTTGCCTTTCATTGACCAAATGCTAGAACGATTGGCGGGGCACGAGTTCTACTGCTTTTTAGATGGTTATTCCGGTTATAACCAAGTCCCCATAGCCAAAGAGGATCAAGACAAGACCACATTTACTTGTCCCTTTGGCACTTTTGCTTATCGTCGCATACCCTTTGGGTTATGCAATGCACCCGCTACATTTCAGCGGTGTATGATGGGGATCTTTTCTGACATGGTGGAGAAGTTTTTGGAAATCTGTATGGATGATTTCTCCATTTTTGGTGACTCCTTCGACGAGTGTTTACGACATCTTGACGCAGTTCGTACCCGCTGTAGGGAGAAGAACCTAACTTTGAATTGGGAGAAATGCCACTTTATGGTACGAGAAGGCATTGTCTTAGGACATGTCATCTCGCAAAACGGCATAGAGGTTGATAAAGCTAAAATTGAAGTCATTTCTAATCTTCCTCCTTCGAAATACGTCAAAGATATCCGAGCTTTCCTTGGCCATGCCGGTTTTTATAGACGGTTCATCAAGGATTTTAGCAAGATTGCTAGACCCTTGACTCTCTTATTGGCCAAGGACACTACATTTGTTTTCGACTCAACTTGCATGAAAGCGTTCGAGTCTTTGAAACACTCTCTCATTTCTGCGCCCATTCTTTCATCTCCAGACTGGACGCACCCTTTTGAAATTATGTGCGACGTATCAGATTTTGCCATTGGTGCTGTTCTTGGACAACACATTAACAAGATGCCACACGTAATTTACTACGCTAGCCGAACATTAAATGAGGCCCAACTAAACTACACAACAACAGAAAAAGAGTTTTTAGCGGTTGTGTTTGCACTTGAAAATTTTCGGCCTTATTTAATCGGCTCTCCAGTTATAGTGTACACGGATCATTCAGCTCTTCGCCACCATTTTGCAAAGAAGGATGCTAAATCGAGGCTAATACGTTGGATCCTTTTGCTGCAAGAATTTGACCTTGTCATAAGGGACAAAAAGGGATGTGAAAACGTAGTGGCCGATCACCTTTCACGACTTCCTTCTTCGCCTACACTTGAACTTCCAGTCATTGATGTTTTTCCCGATGAGCAACTCTTGATCGTTTCTTGCGAACCATGATTCGCCGATATTGTAAACTACTTAGCCACCGGCTTGATACCTAATGATTGGTTGAAACAGGATAAACTTCGATTCTTGTCCCAAGTAAAGCATTTTTACTGGGATGACCTTATCTTTTTAAATACTGTTCCGACCAAATCATTCGTCGGTGTGTACCGGAAAATGAGGTTACGAGTGTGCTGTCTTTTTGTCACGATCAAGCATGTGGCGGGCACTTTGGCCCAAAGAAGACAGCCGAGAAAGTCTTGCAGTGTGGTTTCTATTGGCCACGACTCTTCAAGGATGCATATGAATACAGCAGGACTTGCTCCCGGTGCCAACACTTGGGCCGGATATCGCGGAGAAACGAAATGCCGCTCCAACCAATTTTGGTTGTAGATATTTTTGATGTTTGGGGGTATAGACTTCATGGGACCATTTCCTAACTCTTTTGGAAATGTGTATATTCTTTTGGCTGTTAACTATGTTTCAAAGTGGGTCGAGGCTGTGCCTAGTCGAACGAATGACAACAAGGTTGTCGTTCGATTTCTTAAAGAATACATCTTTTCTCGATTTGGGCACCCTCGCGCAATAATAAGTGATAATGGTTCTCACTTTTGCAATAGGACTTTTGAGTCCTTAATGCGCAAATACTCCATCACCCATAAGCTGTCAACGCCATACCATCCCCAAACATGTGGGCAAGCCGAGGTCTCGAATCGGCAAATCAAGCAAATCTTGGAGAAAACGGTTTCTAAAAACCGTAAAGATTGGTCACTAAAATTGATCGATGCACTATGGGCTTTCCGTACTGCATACAAGACCGATCTTGACATGTCTCCATACCGGCTTGTTTACGGGAAGGCTTGCCACCTCCCAGTAGAAATTGAGCACAAGGCATTTTGGGCTATCAAAGAGCTGAATCTATCTTTAGGAGAGGCGGGCAGCAACCGAAAGCTGCAGTTAAATGAACTAGAAGAGCTGCGGGATGAGGCATATGAAAATGCCGTAATTGCTAAGAACCGAGCTAAGGTGTTCCATGACAAACACCTTTTGCGAAAGACATTTAAACCTGGTCAACAGGTCTTACTCTACGATACTCGGTTACATTATCATCCCGGCAAGCTTCGTTCTAGATGGAAGGGACCTTTTGTAGTCCGCACCGTTTATCCGCACGGTGCGGTTGATCTTGAGAATCCAGAAGACGGTACTTTATTCAAAGTAAATGGACATCGATTGAAACCATTCTTCTCAGCGGACCCATCGGAGGAGCTCCTGTTTTTGCAGGAGCCGATCTACACTGATTAATTTTCCTCCACTTTCACCCCCGAATTTCCATTTTTCCAAAACATTATTTCAAATAAGTTTGGGGTGTGTATAATATGTAAATATAATAATAAGCACGAACTCGCCGACTTTTCAACCCACTTGGTGCAGCATGACAGTGAGGACACTGTCCATTTTAAGTTTGGGGGTATGTTCGGTAAGTTTTCTTCTTTCGCATTCATATGTATATTTTTGCATTGCATCTTTATATAAAAAATTATAAAAATTTGAAAAAACAAAAAAAATTAGAAAAAGAAAAACCCATAAAAATTGAAAAATTTCAAAATTATAAAAATTAATGTATTCAATTCTGGTTAATTGACTTGAGTTTAGTAAATAGGTTAACTGGCTAGGAAAAACTAGATCTTAGACTTAATGAATTAAAAACCCTAAAAATAACCTTCCTTAAAGTTAAACTGTAGAAAGTATATGCCTTGTAATTTATTTAGAAATAGGCAAATTTTGGGTTCACTTCTTGGGCTAAGTCGAAACGAAGGAAAAGTATTAAGACTTTTATTATAGTATAAGTTTGAAAAATAATTCCTAGCTTAAGTCTAGATTCTGAAAACATATACTCTACAAAATGCACAATCACGCACCTTGAAACTTGGAATAGTAGAGGAGACCTTGAAATGCTCTTGTCTAAAGTCCTTAGTACAATGAAAATAAAAGGAAAAAAAAGGTGAATAAAGAAAAAAAAATGGACACTGGTTTTTGTGATTACTTAAGGATGTAAAAATAGAAAAATATTTAGCGAGGGTGCCTTATCACCTAGTGCCTTAGACCAACTGGTTTGGGAGTCACTGCTAAAGCCTTGGGTGTTGCAAAACTAGGAAGTACGCTTTAAAGTGCTAATGCATCTTGTAATCGGTTGTTGGTACCTCAAAAAGTATTAACGGTCGCATGAAGGATGTGTAAGCGAAATTCAATTAAAAATTCACCAATTAATAAGTGCTTTGGACAATGGACGAGAGTACGATTGCTTGATTTGAATTTCCAAGTGTAGGGGTGATATTTACACACACGTGGGGATATGTGATTAGAGTTTAGATAAAAGAAAGGAATGAAGAATAGAGCTTGTATCTTTAGTAGAGTTGATAAAAATTCCTAAGTGGAGATGGTGCTTTAGAAGGAAAACTTAAGAAATGCCGAAAGCTAAGTAATTCTATAGAACATATATAATCTTAAGTTAAATGATGAGGAAGTGTGAAGAATATGGGTGGATAATTTGCGGGTCGACGATAATAGAACTCCTTGTTAGAACCTAATTGGAAAACAAAAAGTCGAACAGCCAAATTGATAGGATTTTGTGGGTGTAATCCGCTGAAAACCCTCAGGAGACAACACTCCTCCTACTAGGGACACCTAGAGGTTTAACGGCTTGTTGCACGTGCTCAGTGCAATCGCGTTTCCCTGCGAAAGTGCGGTTAGGTTAGATTTTTATCGAGAATAAAAAAAAATAAGTTTGCTCGAGGACGAGCAAAAGATAAGTTTGGGGGTATTTGTTCATAACATAATATTGCATTTTATATCCCCCATTCTTATGCATTTAAGAATAAAAACAGGTGCTTTTGACCCATGTCTGCTACATGTTATAGGTTACAGGTTCTTGGAGCAAAAACAGTGAAAAATACAAAAGACGACACAAAAGAAGGATTTTTGACCAACAAATAGGAAGATCTTAGTAAAGCCTAGAAGAAGAATAGTTCACAATCAATAAGGCAACGCAAGATCCAAATTGTCAAGGCAAACGGTTAAAAGATCGGTACAAGTGTTCACTGAAGATCTGGAATCACTGTAGAAGCCCAAATGGAAAAATAACTAAAGAAATGAAAAGCCTAGAAGAACCTGAAGAAGCCCAAGAAAACCCATCAAATGATCACACTAAAAGGCCGCGGAATCGCGGCCCAAGCCTACCAAAACCGCTGTTCCGCGGCCTTATGAAGCCTTCATTCAAAATAATTTTTACCATAATGTTGTGGCGGCTATGGAAAGATTTCCTGGGGGTATATTTGTAATTGTAGACATGCGGAGCAATTGTAAACCTAAGGTTTCTATGTCCTATAAATAGAACCCAAAGCCTTGTATTTTCTTATGCCTCTATTCATGAATAAAATTCTGTTTTCTTGAAGTTAGAGCGCATCAATCGTAAGTAGGTTATTTTTCTTGCCCTAGTTATAGTTTTTTATATCTCTGCCCTAGGTAAATTATTTTCTTGCCTTAGTTTAATTTAATTTAGAATTTTATTAACTTGCAATAGATGTTTCTTTTCTTTAATAAAAACAAAACAAAAATAATTTCTTTCTTCATCCCCTCAATGAGCGAGTAGTTTCCTCGCTTGTTAGGGTTAGGAATAGGGAAGGATTTGAGAGATGAAGATCTCTCATCTCTTTTCTTTGCCAATCTTTTATGAACATTAGAACTCCATGCATACCTTCTTATTCCGCTCCCTACGGCACTCTACCCTTGAGGTAACGGTGATTCCGTAGTCTAAAGGTCCGGATTTTAAGGTTTTCCATAGAGGTTAGGGTAAAGATTAAGAAAGGAAGGACAAGGATCTAGAGAAAGAATCAATCTTCCCAATCATCCTAATCCCCTTTGTTAAGATTTACCATAACACTAATATGATATATTTAATTAAAGGCATTGGAAAGAGGTGTAGATCTTTGTTTACCAAATTTTCCCTAAACCTAATCCTAGCAAGTTTCTAATCCTAGTATCACACAACTTCACTTTTTAGGTTTAATTATACTACCAAACATCATTTGGAATTAACTCGTAAGAACTTAGAGGAGATTTACAACATCCCTGTGGACCGACCCGTATTCACCGGCTAGCTTCATGCGACGCCGTTCTTGATTGCGGTAAATTATTTTTGATCGACAAAACCTATCTAAATCAGTGGGTTTACCTTCCACTTCTCGGACAACGCAAACTTGCCTTGTAGGTATTGATCCTCGATCCATCCCTTAAAGACGAAGCAATTCTCGATCTGGTGACTTACCGTTTGATGGTAAGGGCAGTAATTGGGGTTATTCACCTCGTTGGGTTGTGGCGGTCGCCTTGGATTCGGCAAGTTAATAAGCCTGTTGCGCACAGCCAGTTCGAATAGCCTCTTCGTCTTATCCCGCGGGAATGAGTAAGGGCGCTTCATTTTCTCATTATAATACCGCCGTCTTTCTTCCAGTTGCTCTGCTTGCTTTGGGGAACTGGGTTGCTGTTGAGCGTTCGCAACGAAGGTCGTCTTCCCTTTCCCTTTGTCGTTCCGAGGTTCCGGTTTCAGGGGAGATGGCCTGTGTCCCATCTGGTCCATCTGGGCCAGCTTATCAATTAACGCCTGGAACGTGGTCGGTAAGAACATCATGAACTGTGAAATAGTTGCATGAGGGTCTAGAGTGCCCACGAACATGCCCACCGCTGGTGCTTCTTCGTTGCGCTGCTCGCACTTCGACCAGAGGTTTCGCCACCGGATTGCATATTGGACCCAAGTTTCACCCGGCTTCACTCTTGCCTTGATCAGAGCCGTTATTGGAGTATGCTCGCTGGCGCTTGCGAAACGTTGGGTAAACAACAACTCCATTTCGGCGAATGTCTTGACGGAGTCGTTCGGAAGCTCGGAGTACCATTCGAACGCCGTTTCCGACAAGCTGCCGACGAACTGGCGGAGCAGGAGCTTATCATCGCCGCCGGTGTTACCACAAAGAGCCCTGAATTGAGCAACATGTTGATGGGGATTGCCAGTCCCCTTGCAGACGTGAAATTTCAGGATCGTGTAACCCGGCGGGTATTTGATCTGATCGTACTAGCTCGGATATGGTCGTCCCGTTCTGACAACTTGACCGGCTGCCTCAGTCGCCTGGTGAACCCGTATCTGCTGAGCTATATATTCGTCCAAGTCAGCTTTGGAGACTGTCTCCTCCTTGGCTGTTGACAGAGCCGGTGGAGAATTTGACGTTTCACCCCTGTCATCTTCAAGGACGATCGGAGGATCTTCAGAGGGGGGATCTTGTTGGATCATCATACACACCATGTCCTGGAACAGAAGGGCCATTCGCTTTATATTGGTTGCTTGTTCCGCGGCCTCTTTATCCTTCTTTTCCAGTATCCTGCGAAGGAATTCAACGTCAGTTTCCTGCTCCTGGCGTTGATCCGAGGATGCTTCGGGGATTTCTTTTGGCCCAGTGAGTGCGGCCATCACATTCATCATTTCTTGGAGCTTCTGCTGCTGCTCCTGAGCTTTAGTCACCGATCGCGTGAGCGGTCGATGACCTGTAGATGTATGGCTGTCTTCCTTCCCGGACGCCATGTAAACGGTATGCACCACCATGCCCCCAGACTTAGGGCGTCTAGGCTTACTGTCTTTGACATTTTCTACAGGCGTGGGGACTTTCTCCGGCCTTCTCCTCTTTTGAGTAGTCGACGTGGAGGGAGCCGTTGCAGTGGGCACCTAAGTGGTTGTCGTCCTTTGTTCTTTGACAGGACGGTTCTTTTCTTCCTGAACCTTCACCCTCTTCTACCGGCGAGAGTGATCTTGGTCGATTACTGAGTCCTGAACCCGTCGCCAAACCTTGTAAATTTTAGAGGACAGCCGTTGAGGAGGCTGCTCCGGCTTTATTTCTGTAACATTCTCCGCAGGTGGAGGGGATCTTTTGAGAACCGCAGTTTGCGAATTTCTGCGTACCCTGTTTAGCAGCTCAAAGCTGTTCCCGGTTGGAATAGCAGCCTTAATTTCCACCGTTGGAGCTGGTGGAGTTAGTCCGGAGGGGGAGTTTCCCCCAGTCTTCCTTATCCGGCGCCAGTGGCGACGTCGGGCATGACGGGTTGTTGGGATTGATTCAGCGACGGCTTCGTCTTACCCCATGTTCTGGGGAGGGGCTGCTGCCGGTGTCAGCCTGTTGAAGACTGACGTTCGTTGAGGAGCTATGTCGATCTGGTCAAAAACAGATTTCTAAGCGGGAGCGGGAATGTGGGTACTCAGTCTCGCGAAGACCGACCTTCTGGGAGGAGAAGCCGCCTTGACGACTTCGGGAGCAGCTATCTTCTTTGGGATGGCCACCTTAGGTATCATGGGCTTCTTGGCGGGCCCTTTGGAGTTCAGGCTCAGTCTGGTGAAGACCGAGGAGTTGGACGACCCGTTGAGAGGGGCCGTGGGAGTAGCAAGTCGATCAAAGACCAACTTCTTTGAAGCTTCTGGTACGGGCACTGGGATGTTAACGTTCACCGGCGGGAGCATGGTCCCAAAGAACAGACCGGTGGTAGCTTGAGTCACTTGTTCCACAGGCATAGTGAATAGGGAAGCAGCCTGCGGTCCATAGGCTATACCTCCAGGTGAGGCGGCGCGTGGGTTGCACTTGCAGCTGGAGTAGTTTGAGCCATTGAATGCCATTGCTGTTTGATTTCTGCGCCAAGCAAGAGACCAAATCTTAGTAACTTGAAAACCGAGGGCAACCATTAGCGAACCGCGATTGGTTCGCGAATCACGACACACGAAGTGTGGAGTGGAAAGAGGAAAAGGTCCCACCGGGCATGCCAGAATCTGTTCCCCTCCGAACGGCGGCTAAGACATGGACGTCTTGCCTGAGGTTCAGGGCAGATGCTATTTGGTTTTATCCGTCCACCTCTCCGAAGATGCCAAGTTGATTTATGGCACCGTGTATCGGAGGTTTAGACGGATGCGGCCGATGTAGCAAACTTCATCAGATTCCCCCTCGCTTGAGGGGTTTTTGATTGTGGGGACGCTCTTCCCTGCAGGCGCAAGCCCCTGCAGTTAATTACGCTACCGCATCGCGGTAACAACTTTCTCCTTCTCCATAATTTCACTTCGTGTCGTGGATGTTTGTTTTGTTTGTGGTTGCCCGTGGATTGTATACGGAGACTAATTTATGTCGTTGCCCATAGGACGTGGATTAGTCCAAATCCGTATTTTCTTAGATTTGGGTTTGGGATTTTGGTTTAAGGATACGTTAGCCATATTTGAGGTTAAGATCAAGTTAAACGTTTGTTAAGGATATGTTAGTCTAATTTGAGACTAAGATCAACTTAACGGGATCGTTTAGATCCGACAAAAGAGCATTTGGGCTCTATTGTTCCAGTTTAGGGACATAGTGGTCCATTGAATGTATGGCCGTCGGGACCCGTCACCTCTCTGACGACGTTGAAGGATTACAACGACAGATGTCAGAGAAGTTCAGAGATGTACACTTGAACCAAAGTCGATTGGGGGGCGTCTGTAGTCCAATTTGGGACTAAAGTCTGTTTGAAGGTTTAAAAATACGTTAACCATATTTGAGGCTAAGATCAACTTAAACGGGATCGTTTAGATCCGAAAAAAGAGCATTTGAGGGCTCTATTGTTCCAGTTTAGGGACGTAGTGGTCCACTGCCAGTTTAGGGACATGGTGGTCTACTGCCAGTTTAGGGACATGGTGGTCCATTGGTTTAAGGACGCTTAAGTCCGTGGGTTTAAGGACGCTTAAGTCCATGAGTTGGTTTAAGGACGCTTAAGTCCATGAGTTTAAGGACGCTTAAGTCCATAGGTTGGTTTAAGGACGCTTAAGTCCATAGCAATGTATGGTTGTCGGGACCCGTCACCTCTCTGACGACGTTGAAGGATTACAACGACGGATGTCAGAGGAGTTCAGAGATGTACCCTTGAACCGGATGTAAATTGATTTAAGGGAGCAGCCGTGCTCAGTCAATTTAATTTGAGGACTTACGGCCAGAATTGGGCCAAGTCCAGTTGAGAATGTTCAACATTTTTTATTTGTAGTTGGCCTGTTAGGCCTTGGCTTGGGCTTTGCCCTTTGAATGATGCATGGCATTTTATTAGGCCTGCTAGGCCTTTTTTAATTGGGCTCGACCCTTCTTTTCAATAATGCAGTGCATTAATTATCTGACACTGGCCATGTGGCCTGTCAGGCGCTTTGCGCCAATTAATGAGCGCAAGCGCATGTGGAGGTGACACGTGTCACGTTTCGGTGAGCGCAAGCGCAGTGCGCTGCGCTGTTGCGCTGCTGACACGTGGCGCGCTCTGGTGAGTTGTGCCAATTTAAGAGAGCAGTGCTCTATTTTAAAAGTGCAAGGCGCAGTTTGTTCTGGGGCTGAGACGTAGCGCTCTCTGGGGGCTTGCGCTAACCCAAGAGCGCAACAGTGCAGATTTACAAGTGCAGGGCACTTTTAATTAAAGAATAGAATCTTTTAAGATTCCAGAACCAATGGTTCATCAAAAGGCAATGCCTTTATAGATCAAATGATCTGAAAAAGAAGTAAATTACTTCTTTTTATTTATCATTTTTCTTATTGAAGATCTTTGATCTTGTTCTTATATCATTGATCTTTTTTAGAAGAAAATTCTTCTTTTTATAAAGGTTTTACCTTTTCCTTTCTTTCTTTCTGAATTCTTCTCAAAGTTCTTATAAGAGCTCTTGTGAATTCTCTCTGTGTTTCAATCTGTTTTAGACTTGAAGTCTTGGGGTCTTTATATAGTGCCAATAGATTTGTTAAATTAGTTAAAGAGATGTTTCTCTGAGTGATTTAGGGATTTTTCCCCACCGTTGGATCTTTGATCCAAGGGTCTCTGTTTTACAGAAGAGAATTTTATTGTTTTAATAAGATCAGAAAGATCTTTCAGAATTTTTCTGTTTGGCGCAAGCGCACCTGCGCTTGACACGTGTCGAGCAGCGCAAGGCGCAGCGCAACTGCGCTGCCACATGTCGCGCAGCGCAGAGCGCAAATCAGTTGAAGCGTTGCTTCCTTTATTTTTGTTTTAAATAGAGCCTTGCTCTGATTGGGTGCGCTGCGCTCCTTGCGCTGGCGTGCCTGATTCTGACACGTGGCGCGTTGCGCCCAGCACAAGGAATCTGAAGCATTGCTTCTTTAGTTTTAACTTTAATTTCAAAGCAGAGCTTTGTTCTGATTGGGGGAAACAGAAGCGTTGCTTCATCTCCCGCCTTGGAATTTGAACAGAGCTTTGCTCTGATTGGGGTAAACAGCCGCATTACTGCATTCTTCTCCTTCCCCGTGATATTTCCAAGTTGTATAAAGTCTAGTAAACCCATATTTTACAATATGAAGCTCCGCCAATTCTACCTTCTGCCAGTACTTATTGCCACATCTATCGCACGGACAGAGAATTTTCTCTATTATGATCTTATTATGTGTGCGTGCAAATTCAATGAAAGCAGCAACTCCTGCGACAAACTTAGGTTGCATACGTTGTTGCCAATCCACATACATCCAGTCCTTAACTCTGACGTACTCATGGGCCATGTTAGACTGTATAACATATAAATTGTAGGTTATGGTGACTATATTGAGAAATATAAGAACGGGATAGTTACTGACAAAGGAGAAAATCCGTGTATATACTTTGTGTGTGCATTTGTCGTTGAAAAGAATAAATTATCGAACGTATGTTAACCGATAGACGGGGACTAAGTGGCACTTTTAGTTTCATATATGAGTATCGATGAGAATATGAAGGTTTCATATTATTATCAAGTATCATATATTGGTTTTAACTTGAACATCTCGAATCACTCTCTAATTATGCGTTTGTTGTGTATTCTTGTTGTATGTGTGTGTTCCGGCTGTCGGGGGTAAGGCTTCTATCCCATTAAGAATGTATAGAGCGAACACCCATCACTTGTGCTTTCAACCGTTTCGAGTAAATTTCGGCAGCACCTCCCCGCTGTTCTCCGAGTACACTGTAATAGAATAGATAATCATTTCAAATCTGTGAAACAACGTTGAAATGAACATCTAATCTATCTTTGTACATGGAGAACCAGCGGAAAGGTACCGACGAAATATCTCGAAACGGATGAAAACACAAGTGAATGAAGGTGTTTGCTTTATACATTCCTAACTTGTCCATACGGGACAAATCTATCGGTTACCATACGATTGAATCATCTCGTCGCATAGACTATACGACGGTTGTTAGTATCGAGCTATACCGTCCGATATTTAACAACTTTCGTATAGTTCTATGTCACGACGAACATCGCATGTATGTTAACCGATAGACGGGGACTAAGTGGCGCTTTTAGTTTCATATATGAGTATCGATGAGAATATGAAGGTTTCAAAGTATCATCGAGTATCATATATTGGTTTTAACTTGAACATCTCGAATCACTCTCTAATTATGCGTTTGTTGTGTATTCTTGTTGTATGTGTGTGTTCCGGCTGTCGGGGGTAAGGCTTCTATCCCATTAAGAATGTATAGAGCGAACACCCATCACTTGTGTTTTCAACCGTTTCGAGTAAATTTCGGCAGCACCTCCCCGCTGTTCTCCGAGTACACTGTAATAGAATAGATAATCATTTCAAATCTGTGAAACAACGTTGAAATTAACATCTAATCTATCTTTGTACACGAAGAACCAGCGGAAAGGTACCGACGAAATATCTCGAAACGGATGAAAACACAAGTGAATGAAGGTGCTTGCTTTATACATTCCTAACTTGTCCACACTAGACAAATCTATCGATTACCATACGATTGAATCTTCTCGTCGCATAGACTATACGACGGTTGTTAGTATCGAGCTATACCGTCCGATATTTAACAACCTTCGTATAGTTCTATGTCACGACGAACATCGCACGTATGTTAACCGATAGACGGTGACTAAGTGGCGCTTTTAGTTTCGTATATGAGTATCGATGAGAATATGAAGGTTTCATATTATCATCGAGTATCATATATTGGTTTTAACTTGAACATCTCGAATCACTCTCTAATTATGCGTTTGTTGTGTATTCTTGTTGTATGTGTGTGTTCCGGCTGTCGGGGTAAGGCTTCTATCACATTAAGAATGTATAGAGCGAACACCCATCACTTGTGCTTTCAACCGTTTCGAGTAAATTTCGGCAGCACCTCTCCGCTGTTCTCCGTGTACACTGTAATAGAATATATAATCATTTCAAAGCTGTGAAACAACGTTGAAATGAACATCTAATCTATCTTTGTACACGGAGAACCAGCGGAAAGGTACCGACGAAATATCTCGAAACGGATGAAAACACAAGTGAATGAAGGTGTTTGCTTTATACATTCCTAACTTGTCCACACGGGATAAATCTATCGGTTACCATACGATTGAATCTTCTCGTCGCATAGACTATACGACGGTTGTTAGTATCGAGCTATACCGTCCGATATTTAACAACCTTCGTATAGTTCTATGTCACGACGAACATCACACGTATGTTAACCGATAGACAGGGACTAAGTGGCGCTTTTAGTTTCATATATGAGTATCGATGAGAATATGAAGGTTTCATATTATCATCGAGTATCATATATTGGTTTTAAGTTGAACATCTTGAATCACTCTCTAATGATGCGTTTGTTGTGCATTCGTGTTGTATGTGTAACATGATTTTAAACTATTGAGATCAAGATTGATAGAACTGATCATCCTACATTGCAATGGCATTCATCTACAAAAAACTATTATTGCAATGGCATTCATCTATAACAATCAACAATTAAAACTACAGATGTAGGATACTGATATCATAAAGCGTTATACGCAACATATGAATTCACATGACTGAAACATGCATCAAAAAAACATGTTCATCCAAAAGAAAGGCCACTGTCAACAAATATAGACAAATACGTCATAAAAACAGTAACTAATTAACAAGTTGATTAGCATCTGGATCAAGAAAATGATAGGAAAAACAATTGACTATGATCTATAATGACAAGTCTATTATCATGACTCTCGACTTACAAAGGTGGCTTTTCGTCCTCGGTAGCTTAATAATTGGGATTTCATGGCGAATAAAAATATGCATATGCCGTTTGACCGGGAACTTCAATAGGAAACTCAATGAGATCGGGTGTACTGAAATACGCTTTGTATTTCGCTATATCAGGTGATGAAGCCCAAGCCCTAGCCAGTCCTAGCCCCACCCCAACCGAACCCTATCGAAGGTAAAGAACGTCTTTACACTTTCAATGTTCACGAAAACCTATCGGCTTTCTAAGAATTTTTTTCGAATTTCGTTTCATTGTTTTCAAATTTGACAATTCCTACAGGTTTCGATTTGGTTTGAGTTGGGGTTGAGATTTCGGGTTAAATTATTGCAAAAATTTAGAATTTATAGATTCAATTACTATAAGATAGTTACTCCTGTTGATTGATGGCACTATAGTTGCAGCAACTTATCTACAAAGAGATATAAGGGATTATATTGAGCTATTTTTTATTGTACAACTAAAATTTGTGCTGAATTTATGAGAAGAGATAATTGTGACTCAATGTGTCAACTTACTGACTTCATGCATGAGGGATACAAAAGAGTTATTACAGTATCCTACATTGCAATACAATTTTCATAATTAATATAATAGCTCTACGGTCTGAAGATAATATCTGTATGTAGTGATTGTTGAGCAGTAGTTTCTGAATATCATTATTTATTTTTGGTTAAAGACATCAAAAACTACAACACGAAAGATACGAATTCTTCCCATGTCTTCTCATTTCTCCATGGAAATTGGGCAACATCGTCATAGACTATATTGTGGACCTGCATAAGATCGGCCCCGGTTCCTCCACCATTTACCGCGGCTGCGATCCCCCAGCCCCAGCCTAGCCCCAGCCCCAACCGAATCCGAGCCCCAGCCCCAGCCCCATCGAACCTTAGCCCCAGCCCCAGCCCAGCCCCAACCCCAACCGAACCCCAGCCCAGCCCCTGCCCCAGCCCCAACCCCAACCCCAACCGAACCCCACAACCGAACCCTAACCCTAACCCTAACCGAACCCGATGCCGACGCCGACGCAGCTGCCAAACCCTCACCCCTACCCGAACCTGGCCTGAACCCTAGACTACATCATCAAAATTAAAAATAATTTGAGATTTAATTACTAACCGTGCGCGCGGTGGAGGAGACGACAGAAATCGGTTGTCGACGACGATCGGCGAAGGTGGCGACGAGGCGCGGGAAGTCGATGAAGGTGTGGGAACGACCGACGAAGGTGGCGACGAGGCACGGAGCGCGGTGGCGACGAGGCGCGGGAACAGGCAATGAGAGGCACGGGAGTGAGAGAGAGAAATTTTTAGAACGATGAATAATTTTTCTGTGCTTTTTTTTTTATTAATAACCTATTTAGATGCCCCTACGGATATAACCGTAGGTCTACCGTTTGCGGCTCCGTAGGGCCAAACAAAAAATTAGAACGTAAGATACCGTAGGGACAACGATATGGCCCTACGGATAAATCCGTAGGGGCAAGAAATATTTGCCCCTACGGATTCCTGAGTCCGTAGGGACAACCCCATATTCTAGTAGTGATATGAAATAATATATAAAGGAAAGCCACAGGATAGAAGAATTTCCGAGCCTTCTTCTTTCTTCAATATCTTTTTCTTTCACTCTCTTGCTATTTCTTTAGACACTTGTATGCAAGGACTTAACCATAAACCAGAATTAACTGTAAAGAAAAATAGTTTTAACTTTTAATAATGTTTGATAGTACTCCATATATGATATATCGATCACTGTGCATGGCTATATTCACGTATTCTCTCTCGAGGAGGCACGGGCGCTCCGCTGATTTCTCCGAGGCCAAGCCAGTTTCTAGGGTTTGAATACTCCCTCACTCTTCTTGATTGTAGTGCTTGCTTGCTGCCTCTACCTTTTTATTTCTAATTATTTTTTATATCATCAAATTAAGCTAGCAGTAATTTTTACTATTACTGTTGCTCCACTCGTGGGGCCACTTACTTTAATAATAGTAGTATACACTCCACTTAAGTTTAATTAGTAAATTAAGAAAAATAAGGGTAAATTGCTTGCTTTCTACTCACCACCTTTGAAAGCGACGTCGTTATCTCCAAGGCGCCAACGGTTGGCCACTTACGATACGAGTCGTTATTATATATTTATTGTAGAGTGCCGACCACATTCAGTCCCCTCCGCCAATCGACGCACGACCGCCGCGTGTCGGTAACCTCCCCCTTTCCCCAATATTTGCATTGCATGCGCCCCCACCCCCTCCTCCTCAAACTACGCTCCCACCCTCCTCTTCTCTCTATCACTCTCTTGTTTTTTAACCTCTTCTTCTTTTTATAAAATTTCTTCTGTTTTAACGCAAATACAAGAACGAAAAGAAATGACCAGCAAACCTTTTTTTTTTCTTGCTTGAAGATATAAAAACAAAAATAAGCAGAGTTTCAGTCTTAAATGGAAATCAACTTCTGCAGTAACTTAATTATTACTCATAAATAAAATTTTGGTAGAGAAAGAGAGAAAGATAGTTGTCCATAAGCAGGTACGCAATATGTTTGACAACTCTTACATTATTAATCCCATTCGGATAAAGTCATATAAAAGATACTAGATAGTCCATTGAGTAATGTGATACAAGGACTGTTGGGACTGAAAAATAAATCAGTTTCTATTTCGGGAATATCAGTCGACAATAGATGATCTTTTCTACTTTCTTGCATAGAGAATTTTATAAGAACATAATTTTTTTTCTTTTCTTTTATTAACTGGTTTGATTAGTTACCATCTCTACTTTTACAACTACAAATTTTTTTCAAATAAATTGATTTTTGTATGTTTCTCAATGCTTCTTTGTCTAATTTATTTGTGTATCTTATGTTATATATGCTTCAAAAAATAGTGATTTGTAAAATTAGTTATTTTGTTAATTTTGTCATAAATTTTTTTAACTAAATATATTTTAATTATTCAATGCAAGGGGACATACATAAATTAAATTTTAAATTTTAAGCAGGATATGTATATTAAAAAAAAATTGGAATTAACAATGAAATATACTCTTACTAGCTAGAGAGCAAATCTTGTCTCTAAAATGAAGTCAATCAATTTTTTGTAAATATGAATAAACCAATGTACCTTTCTTGAAATGTATATATATGTTCAAATATTACACATACCTGAATCATGCACACTTGCAAAATACTAATGTGTGTTAATGAGTTTTAGGATTCATTCATGGATGCATGCACGATGCCTGAATTTATACGTGAAATCTAATGCATGTGTGAAACACATGATCTAACTAAGGTCAGATACGTATAAATTCCTTTCACTACTACAAAAGGGGCTATAGTAATAAGAAATTGGTCACGGTTTAAACAGTGACCAAAATTTCATCACAGTTTTATTTGTTTTCGTCATGGTTATAACCGTGAAAAAATCCTATAAGTGTCCAGGTCCACTCCCACTCGTGATAAACCCCAATCTCCCACTCATTTTTTTCCCGAGCCCTATTTTTTCCCTTCCAAAAAAAACATCTCTCGTCGCTTCTCCTCGTCCATCGCCTCCGCTGCCTCGCCCATCGCCGGAGCTGCCTGCCGTGGCCATCCCTATTCCTGCCAAAATTTTTGGCTCAAATCTTACTATTCCCTTTATAAAAATAGAGCGTATCCCCCCACGTGTTAAGCACATAATCACTCACATACAAAACATGTGAGTACCGTTTCAGATAGTATTAAATTCTATGATAGCCCCACGTGTTAAACATGTGAGTACCCATGTGTTAAACACGCGAGTTCTCTTGCCGCATTTTCGTGATAGCGCTCACATGCAAAGCACATAAGCGCCGCTGCTATATATGTATATGTATATGTATATGGCAGCGCTCACGTGATATCACGTAAGCACTTTAACTTGAAACGCTCTCAACTGATATAATTAAATTTTATATGATAGAATTAAATCCTATTTGGCAAATATTTTCCCTGATCTTTTTAATATGAAAAAATATTTCTCTAACAGAGAATATTTGGATTTAAAATCCAATGGTGATAAAATATCATCAATTAAACTATCTAATAGAATTAAATTCTATGTGGAAAATATTTCCCTGATCTTTCTAAAAGAAAGATTTTATCTGTTAAGCAGAATTAAATTCTATATTTAGAAAAATATCTTTCTAACAAAATATTCATCAGATAGAATTAAATTCTATGGTTAGGAAAATATTTTCCTAATATTGTTAAAAAAAAACAAAATATTCATATGATAGAATTAAATTCTTTATTAGGAAAATATTTTCCTAATCTTGTTAAACAAACAAGATATTCATATGATAAAATTAAATTCTATCTTAGAAAAATATTTTCCTGATCTTGTTAAAATAAACAAGAAATTTTGTCTGTTAAACAGAGAGCCTTTAGATTAAAAATTCAATGGTGAATAAAATGCACCAGTTGATCTTTAAGATCAATTTGATTGATTATGAAATCAATCATGATCTCTCAGTGAGATTGTCTCAAAACAGATTGATCTTTTTCTTCTCTTATAAATACGAACAAAGAGATTAAATCTCAAAAGAGGAGACCCTCTATGTCTCACGCCCCACTTTCGAAAAGATGAAAGTAGACACATGGCAAGCTCGCGACGTATTTATTTCGAGAAGGCCATTTTCCGGAATAAATATGTAAGCATAAATGAGCAATATAAAAATGACAAGAAATTAACATGAGATTTAAGCTTCAACAACTTTATTTACATTCAAACTTGATACATTTATAATACATGAGTTCAACTGAAAAGGAAATACAAGAAAAGAAATGTCTAAACAGGTGGCATATATAAACTGAAAGAAAAAGGATATCTAGTTTAGGCCTGATTCGCGATCTGACCGTGTTCCTCCTCTATGGTGTCCACCTCCTCAGTCTCCACAGAATCTGATGAACATTCCAAGAAACAAAAGTGGATGGAATACCCGTCAGCGAACTTTCGCTCAGTAAGTCCCCGAGAAAAGGGTGTGAAGTATAAAAGTATAATGACAAAGAAGAAATGGATATCATAAAGCAATGGACCATGAGATATGGTGTTTAAACATGCCATTTAATATAAGCATGACAATTCTATTTAACATACAGTTCTATATATATCATGGCAAAATAACATGAGTATAGTAAGGCATGGTCGTATAGTGTATGTATAGTGAACATGAAATGCATGTAAGTGTCTTAAAAGGTCTCTAAATGGGTAAACTAATTTGACGTAAGTTTAAGGGTGAATGTCAACCAATCTAAAGAGTGTTCTCGAACCCAACAGGCTGCAATTCAGGAGTAAGGAACCACAGTTCTGAATCAAGTGTCAGTAACTGGACTTCAACCTAGTGTTGAAGTATTCCAAACTCAACAGGCTATAATCCAGGAGCAAGAAAACACGGGTCCTCATGATATCTTGCTTGTGTTAGTAGACATGGATTCATGATTTAGAGGGACTCCTGAGATTTCGTTGGATTCGCACTTGAACTACCCTAACACCCCGTGTATTTTAGGTTACAGTTAAAATTATCAGCCTTGCTCGAATCCATGAATATATCAAGTTGCAAGATTGAGTTCATATCAATGTCAAGTATTTGTGTTAAGTGTTCATGTATTCATGTCAAGTTGTATTCGTGGTTTAAATCAAGTCAGTTTCAATAGCAGCCATTGTGTTCTAATATTCATATTAAGTTCATGTCAAGTCATAATATTCTAGTATTCAGGTTTTGAGATATTCCAGTTCCAGTGTCCTGGTTTATGATCAAGGGTTCAAGTTTATGTTAAACTTTGGATCGTGGTTGAGTTTGTATTCAGATTAGAGTAAATATCTTATGAAAAGATTTAGCTCTTGAATTTCTTAGGTTTGGGAGTAATCAGACAACTACTGTACATGGACTCACCTCGTCAAGTCAGTGAAGCGCAGCGGAACGGCGAGGCAAGTGAACGAAGTGAACGATTGAATTCCCATAACGGGACGGCATGATTTGAGTCTTTTCCTAAGATAATTGCCACTTGATAACTCTGTTAAGTTGTCTAACCTGAATAGGCAAGCATTCACTATCTCCGGCTCTCCGAGGCTCAAAAGAAATGATATTACTTAAGTCTATATTAGTCTATAGTCCTTAAAATATTGTTTGCATATCTCGATGGGTTTTTATAAAAAATACTTTAATATATATAGTTTAAAATTAAATCTCGAGTGTGATTTATAATATTTAAGATTTTCATGAACATGTATTTTAATTGTTGTGGTGTTAGATTTTAAAATTTTATGGTATTTTTATGAAAATTAGCTTTTTTGGAAACTTGGTGATATTTTATTAAAAATTGTAATCATTCATTTTTAAAAATATATTTTCATAATATGTTTTTATTGAAAATAAGAATTCATTGTTTTATATAATTTTCCAAAATTTAGGTTTTTATTTAGAAAAGTCGTATTCCTTAAAAACCGTATTTTTTATTTTATTTCGAGACCGAATACTCCATGATGAGTTCTGCATCTCGCTCTACTGTCTCAAGGATGTGCGATAATCTACACCATCCATTAGTGGGTCTCCTGACAAGAGTTGTAGAGGCGTAATTGCCAAGGTTACAAAAATACCGATTAAAAGAAACCCGTTTTAAAAAGGTGTGGTATTTTAATGAAAAGTTATTCTTTAAATGAACCATAGATCTAGAATACCATGCTATGAAATCATAGTGTGTGTGTGGGGTGGGTCGTTACCCTGTAAAGTTTTCCTAAAGGTAGATAATCTGGTTATCGAGAAAAATTATACTAAAATTCATAGTATTTTAATGAAGAAGTCCGTTATTTGATTATTTCTCATGAAAACTTTATTAAACTAAAATCTAAATGATTGCAAATAAGGTTACGAGTAGTGTGAGAAAGTTAGTTTGCCCTATTTTTTGCTTAAAGGGGGAGTTAGCGTAGTTATAGGTGATGCAGAGTGGCGACATATAAAAGTAGAAGTGAGTATACAAGAGGGGGAAAAAGAGGATGAGGGGACTTTTGGTCGCGCGTTCGTATTCATACGAACGAAAAGGAAAGTCGATGCCTCGGTTTGTAGAACCGAGACCGTGAATGCGACTAGGGGGCGGGCTCGATTTACAGACGTAACTTGAGCGAGTTGTGGAGCAACGGAGAGGGATGAAAGATCTTGAGGGAATGACGACGCGAGAGGGAAGAAACATGCTTGACTCCTTGAGAGAACTTGAATGCTTAAGAATTTTGAGAGAGAAAATAGATTTGAGAGAGTGGTATGCTTAAGGGAAGAGCTAGGACAGGTCAGGTATTTAAAGAAGAAAAAATGAAGGTGTGTGAATTTAAAGAATTGAAATAGTGTTAATAGGGGAATTGAAGATTCTCTGGCTAAAATCAAAGAAATCAAATAAGAAAATAGAGTATAGGGGAGCTGAAATGGTGCATGGGCAATGAATGGAGGAGTTTGGGGCTATTCCACCCGCCGGTAGCGGTTTATGAGCGAAATCCGGCGGTCAAAAATGAGGCAATTGCCTCGTGGTTCGTGTAGTACCTTCATTTAAGTATTTGTCTTATTTTTATTGTTTGATTTATTTGCAACTCTTCGTTTCTCCGTGTAATGCACGTGCAACTCTTGGGTTTCTGAAAAAATCAAAAAGAAAAATATTAAAAATAATTGGAACTGATAGGATTTGAAATTGTAGGCTATGGGATAACAATGTAGAGGCTTAACCAGTAAGCTAATTCTTGTACATAAGTTATCAAAAATAACTTATAACTCGAAACCAAGATAGAAATACACTCTATTATTAACATTGGATTTAATAAAAATGTATAGGACTTTTAGGATTGTTACACCCTATAAGTTTCCACAAAAAATAGAGAATTTAATTCTCAATAAAGAAATTCTTCTTCCTCTCAAACCCTAGGTAAACAAAATAAGGAGATAAAAATATCTCCACTTTACCCATCATATCATATCTAAGGGTTTAACCCTTCGTAAGAACTTAGTTCTTTCTCTTGATCTGAGATTCACAAGACAAATCTTCCACAAATTAAGAATTTAATTCTTATCGGGGAAATCTTTTTCTTGAGAATCAAGAATTTAGGGAAGAACAAGGCTGAAAAGAACGGTGATAAAAGAAGAACATGAAGAAGATGGAGTTTATACTCCAGGAATTTAGTTCCCGAACGTGACAAGAAATTAGTTCTTAAAGAACTAGATCTCAGATCCTCAAAATAGTGATCTTGGTGATCTTTAATGATCAAAATACGATTAACAGAAGTTTAATTTCTCTTAAAAATATGAACAGAGATTAAATCTCTAAGGGCATTGTTCACTGCCGAAAGACGCGACCGGGAAGTTAGGTTGTCTGGCTTGAATTTTGGGGGCAGATGCTATTTGGATTTATCCGTCAACCTCTCCGAAAATGCCAAGTTGATTTATGGCACCGTATATCGGAAGTTTGGACGGATGCGGCCGTTGTAGCAGACTTCATCAGATTCCACCTCGTTTTGCGAGGGGTTTTTGATTGTGGAGACGCTCTTCCCTGCAGACGCAAGCCTCTATAGTTAATTACGTTACCGCATTGCGATAACCAATTTTTCCTGCTCCGGAAGTTCACTTCGTGTCGTGTGTGATTTTATTTGTTTAGGTTGCTCGTGGATTGCATACGGAGACTAATTTACGCTGTTGCCCGTATGGCGTGGATTAGTCCAAATCCGTATATCTTAAATTTGGGGTTTTATTTAAGGACCGTTAATCTATTTTGGGATTAAGATCGACTTAAACGTATGTGAGAATTTAGGGGCTCGATTGGTTTTTTGTTAAGGATACGTTAGTACAATTCGAGACTAAGATCTACTTAACAGGGTTTCAGGATCATTTTTATTTCAGATCCAACAAGAGAGCACTTGGGCTCCATTGTTTTAGTTAAAAGATGTTTCGGTCCATTAACGCCAATTTGGAGATGAAGTTTTAGTTTGAGGACATCTCGGTCTGTTGATCACCATTTTGGAGGTGAGATTTTAGTTCAAGGACGTCTCGGTCCGTTGATCACCATTTTGGAGGTGACGGTTAGTTTAAGGACGTTTTGGTCCGTTGTTAATTTAGGGACATCTCGGTCCATTGTCCATCTTGCGTGCACGTGTATTTGTTACGTGACAGAATGAGCAACGATGATATGGGATGCATCCATTCTAGGATGTGATTTGATTTGGGATGTGCACGTTAGTTTGGGAAGTGCACCAAAAAGCAGTTGGTTGTCGGGACCCGCCACCTCTATGAAAACGTTGAGAAATTACAACGATATGTATCAGAGGTGTAGAGAGATGTACCCTTGAACCAATCCCCTTAATTGAGGGAAAATGGATTAATGGTAAACCCAGGAATCATTAGTCGTATTTTGAGACTAAGATTTCCTCCGGGGGATGTGGGACGAATATCGTTTTGGAATATCATCAGTTGGAAGATCGATAGTCGTATTTGGGACTAAGATCGGTTTGGGAAGTAGTGAGCATATGGGCTCGATTGATCTGAATTAGGGAGTTTATACTCTCAAGGGACCTAACCAACTTGGGCTTGGTCTACTCAGTTTTCTTTTTATTTGAAAAAGAGTGCTAAGCACTTGTTTGGACTCGGTCCCCCTTTTTTGTGCAAAAAGTGCTGAGCACTTATGTATGTTCTGACGCTCACATATAATCATGTGGGGTTTTCAGTCATGGGAATTGCCCAATAAATGTTAAACACTTTACCCTTTTTGTCTTTATATGGAGTGCTAAACACTCTTTATAGCGCCCATGTGCGCAGCACGTGAGGAGCTAGGTGCTGCCTTGTAGGTGCCAAGCACCTTCATTCTGTGGCGCCCATGTGAGAGTCACGTGGGATGCTGGGCGTTAGGACGCCGCCCACTGAGTACTAAGAGCTCCTAAGTTTTGAGGTGTCCACGTGAGGGGCACGTGAAACGCTAGGCACCGCTTATTGAGTGCTGATCACTCCTTATTTAGTAGTGCCCACGTAAAGGGCACGTGATGCGCTGGGCGCCGCCCACTGAGTGCTAAGCACTCCTGAGTTCTTTTGTAGCACCCACGTGAGAAGCGGGTGGGGCGCTGAGCGCCGCCATTGAGTGCTAAGCACTCCTGAGTTATTTCTTTTTTTTTCTTGAATGATCCATAGGATCTTTATCTACTTTTATTTACCTAAAATTTTCAAGAAGAGAGTTCTTCTTCCTCGAGAATTTAATTCTCTGTTCATTCGAACCTTTCTCTTTTTTTTAAGCTTATTGGGGGGGGGGGGGTTCCTCTTCTTTAGACTTGAATTCTTGGGTCCTTTATATAGTAGAGGCAATTTATTGGTTAGCTCCGAAGAAATCTCTTATTAAGAGATCCCAAATGATTTGGGGGCTTTACCCACCATTGGATTTTTGATCTAACGACTTCTGTTTTACAGAAAATATTTTCTTGTTTTTAACAAGATTAGGAAAATATTTACCTATACAAAATTTATTCTGTAGATCGGTGATTCTTTAATCACCATTGGATTTTTAATCCAACGGTACTTTGTTTTATAGAGGGCAATCTTTCTTATTTAGAAAGATTTAAGAAATATTTCCTCTAAACAGAATTTAATTATGCATCCTAATGATTTATCGTCTCCATTGGATCTTTGATCCAACGGCTCTGCTTAACAGAGAGTAGAATTTAATTCTACTGGGCGCCGATGCTCACGTGTTGTGCACGTGGGCGCTGCTTAAGATTTTTGTGTGCTTTGCACACGGGCGCTGCTCATATAAGAGTTTTTAACACTGGCGTCGGTGCCCTCATGAAAGGCACTTGAGACGTTGTCTCTTGAGTTTTGAACAGAGCTTTGCTCTTTTATTAGAGGAAAAAAATGTCCCCCACCGTTACGCTCACGTGGCTCACACGTGAGTGCAGCAGTGTCATCTTTTCCACTGTTTGATCTTCTTGAAAGTTGAATCGTCTTCCTGTGCCTATAAGTAGGGCCTTTGGACCTTGAGATGACTGTTGTTCATCTTCCCTAACACTCTTCTTTCTCTGAGTTTAATTCTCTTTCCAGAGCTCAGATCTCTGTCCAAGGAAACTCGTTTAGAGTCAAAATTCTGTCAAAATTTGGTATGAATTATGACCAAACTCTTAAAGGAATCTCTTCATGTTTTAGGGTTTTAACCCATTAACAGAGCTTTGCTCTTCTCTTGGAACGATCTTTTAGAGATCTCAAAAAAAGGAAACTATTTTTTACTTGAGTAGATCGTAGATCTTAAAGGTCTTTTAGGGTTTTACCCTGTTAGAAAGCTTTGATTTTGAGGGTTTTGGTATGTTATCCCATTATTCTACAGAGTATGGCTATGAAAAATTTTGGGAATTTTATTTCCTCTCTAATTTTCTTAACAGATTTGAAATCTGTTTGCAGAACACAATTCTCGAGGGAGTTTAACTCCCGAGTCCAATGATATTTTCTCATTAAATGAGAATCCTTTTGGATTCTATTTTTAATGAGTGACTACCTATCATTGATGGGTGTCACCTTGATTTTGTGGGGCCCTTGTCCCCCCCTTTTTTGTTTTTGGTGCAGTACAATTTTAAGTGACAAAGAATGTTAAGGCCTTAATCATCGTGTTGATAGCTGACTCCTTCCTTTTTGTGCAGGTACTATGTCTTCTGATCAGTCGAAAATATTGCATTCTTAACACATCAATTTCCCTACTCTTTCTAATCATCTAAAGGTGTTTGGTATAAATATAGCACATATTAACAATTCGTCTGCGAAATATTAAATAACATGTGTTATACATTATAACTGGAATTATGGGGGAAATTGTGTGTTTATTATTACACGCATGATCTTTGTATATCAACACTTGTCTCGAGATTGTGTGCAGGAAATTCTCCAGGTTAAAAAGCCGGAATCACATAAGTGCTGATAAAACGCATCAAGTCCAAGACTTGAGATCTGGCAGTAAACTAGAAAGAATTATAAGATTCCAGACATCAGGAAACAACCATAAAGCCAACATGAAACAATAAAGAAATTTCCATGCACTGAGTCCACCAAACGGCCGCGGATCCGCGGCCGAGTCAGGCCGATCCGCCGCGGATCCGCAGCCGTTCTGACTCGTCGGCGGTTGGAACTTTTCCCGAGGCTTCTCTTTTAACGGCCAAACTTCTTCAAGACGCTTCAAAGTCCTTAGAAATCTCTAGAAGCTTCTCTACAACAGCCAATTTTCTAGTGTAAGTTTGGTACCTACCTAGCTTCTCATGCAAGCCTCATAACAACCATACTTCCAAGGGAAGATAGACCTAGCTTTTAGGGGAAGCTAATGGGAAAACTATAAAAAGGCACCTAGGGCTTCATTAAAAAGGTTGTTGAGTTGTTCATTAATTTTGGGGATTCAATCAATTTACCCGCAAGTTGAGTGACACAACTTGTAAGTCAAAACCCTAACCCAAATCCAATTCCAAAGCCAAATCAAGATCCATCGAGAAGCGAATCAAGAAAGAAAATGAAGATCTTTTGAAGCAACGCCGACCTTCATCCGAGCAAGAGATCCACGACGATCCGCGACTCAAGAAGATCGATGCAAAGCTAATTTCGGCGGATCTAGTTACCTCCTCAAATCTTGTAACCTCGAGTTGAGTGAATTGTACCTAATCGTCGATTAATGAAGGTGAATATTGTAAATCTTGTTTTTCTTTACATTCTTGCATTATGAAAAGATACCGATTCTTGATTCATTCCTTTTTCATGATATTTGAGTGAAATCTCCGCTTGTGGAGGAATCGAGAGAATAGGTAGATGATGATGATGAAATTCTTGAACAATTCTTAAGTCTTATGAGTTTTGTAAACTTTAGGAAATTGAATGATCGAAGACCTAATTTGAGCGAGATAGCTTTCTTGAATGTTTTTGCTCCAAATTAGAGACCAACGATCGGTGATTTAATTTACTAGAGGCTAGAATTTGAATGATAATCAATGAAAGGACAAGGGATGATGATGGAGAAACCCTAGTTTCTTCAATAGATCCCTAAATCTCGTTGATCGTCATCGATCTAGCAACAAATCCTCAATAGATAAGAACTCGTAATCATTAGTATTCATCATCACTATAAATTTGATCGATTCCTACAAGCTACTTTACAAATCTTGATAATTCAATTGGTTTGGACAATTTCTTGATCTTTATTAATTTTTGATTTAGATCTATTTCTTTATGATTCTTGAAACTAAAATCTCATGAATATTGAATCATTTTCTTTTATCTTTTCTTTTCAACTCAAATAAAACGATTTCGAACAAATCACACTTTCTCAGTGGACGATCCGCTCTCGCTAACGAAACTACAATAGACACCGTTAATTGATTGCGGTATAAATTTCCTTGGTTGTGATTAAAACTTTTCCAAATACACATGAAGATGTTTAATCAGCTTCCGATTCCTCTTTTCCCTTCGTACATTCAGAAAGCGCTTTCGCTGACGCGCCCGTAGATCGGGAAGTCTTCGCGCTTATTAAGGATCATGACCCACAGCAAAAATCTCTTCATCTGTGGGGGTCATGGTATAGCCAGATTATTCGGGGTCGGTGCACTTTTTCTTGTGCAGCGCCTTCAGAGCCAATTCCAGCGATTCATTATGCTGATTCGCCTCAAGTGACTTACGCCGTAGAAGAGGTTAACTGGACCTCGTAAGGTCGTCTTCAGCCTTCCATGGCATCGATACCCATACAGTCACCGATGGCCTTAGATATTTTAGGGCGACGCATATGCCAATGAGAGTTGCGCCCTTGGGGGCAAGTTTATATGATAGGATTGACGCCCCGTCATTCGGCCAGCTATCTATAGTGGGCCCGATATATCCTGTCGGCCAAGAAGTCACTGCTATTAAAGACCGGGTTGTACCCCACATTCTATGCGTCTCTCTTTCATTACCACGCCCCCATGTGTAGTGGATCAAGTCTTTTTTGGAAAAATAGAACATCCTGACCTATACCTTTCTCTTATCGAATCGGGAAGTTTCGATTTCATTGAAAGAGTTCGTGGAGATCTCCGGCTTACCCATAAGAGGGGAGCACTATGAGGAGATACTTCCTCCCGATGAGTACATCTTTGCAACTTAGTCAGTGGTAATGGGCGTTACCCCGGAGAACGCCGTTCAACATCAGTTCCCCACCTTGATCAAGGTGTTGAACATGTACGAGAATTTATTTCTGGAGTCTGGCGGGCATGGGATTAGCTTCGCAGATTTTATCACCCGCTTTCTTCGTCCGGAAGTTCTGTCTAAGCAGGCTGTGAAATTCGCTAAACTCGACGACCCGTTTGGGTTTGGTTTAGATAACTTGCCGACGGCGGAAGCAGATCTAAAGAATTTCCTTATTCCAGACACTCCAGTTGTCGCCTTTGCGGAGATCGCTGTCCCGGGTGTTGACGAAGAGTCGTTCTTTTTAGGGTTCATTGGCCTATGGCTGAGTTGGTTCATGCTTCCGAGCACCCCCGCTACATAAGGCCATCTGTTTTTTATCCGGCTCATCGCATCGTCGCATGGAAGCACGTGGCCGTTGGGATCGCGGGGTTAGCTCATCTATACCACGGCCTGAGTTTAGCAGCTGACACTACTCAGCTGGGGGTAAAGCCCGTGTATCTCTCATTGCATTACTTCACATCATGGATCGAGATGCACGCGTTGGGTGCCTTTGGTGTTCATAAACGACCCCGATTCTACGAAAGCTACAACTTCCTTCGGGTCATGCATCTAGTTGACGCTTCTGCTTCAAACCCGTCACAGCGAGAGGCTCGACGATTACTCCTTCGACCACGCATGGTTGGAGACAGTATGACCTTTGTCGATAGAGTCTTGACTATCGACAAAGAATCTACCAAGGTGGTCAAACCGTTGCACGATACTTTTAAGGATGGGGCTTCTGCGTTGAGGGACCGGGAGGTCATGCACCTGTACTCTATCAGGTCGGGCTTCCTAGTGTTTAAACATAACGCCTCGGTGCTGTTCAAGAGGTACAACCCGCACTGCTTCGCTCAAAAATTGGTTTATAATCAGGGTGTTCCTCTTGAGACGTTTTTAGTCGAGCCGGTTGCTACGAAAGAGGGTATTCTCAGCACGATGCATCATTTTATGCGATTAATACGGGGTCCCATTTTCTGGTCAGCGAGCCGAGCCATGTGCCGAAAGCTTTGAATGCTCACATAGCGTAGTACCAGCATGCGACGTGTGCCGTTTTCAGGGAGGAGAGGCGGCTATTACTCAATCAGAAGGATGCCGTCCCAGCCGGCAATCCAGCGGTCCCTTTGAAGCAACGAGCAGCCGTTCGCCCTTCTTTAAGAGAAATCACTACATCTATACTCCCCCGAGCTTTTACTGACAAGCTTCGGCCGGATGTTCCCATGACTGCGGTAGCCACGGCGTCCCCGAAATCGGGCATTGGTTCGGAGATCGGGACCCATCGTCTGAAGAGGCCTGTCAAGCGAAAGCTTTTATCATCGGATGTTGGTGCCAGTTTGTAGAAGAAAAAGAAATCTTTATTCTCTGCTGATGTCGTATTCGGCCAGGAGCCCCATAGTCCCTACAGTGAGGGCTTGTGTGAATATGGCACCAATGAGGGTTCCTTTGACATGCCTGCAACTGATACTGATCTTCAGGCTGCCCTCGCAGCTTCCGAGCGACTGGCTCACGAGGAAGCAGCGTTGGTCTTTATTGCGGAGTCGGGTATACTTCATTTACATTCTTCTACATCTATCTCTTCTCCCCTTATTATACTTGATTAACGCTCTCTTCTTTAACAGGCATTTCTGCCGAAGAAGCTCTCGCGGCTTCCCTCAAGACGTTTGAGGAGGAAGAGAGGCTTCGCGCCACCTTGGGTCTTGGTATAATTCGCTTCACTACAACTTTGCTCTTTTAGTTCCTTCTATTCACAGTCTAACTATTTTCTTTATCTTGCTGCAGGGACTAACAAAACCTAGATTGTTCCGAGTGTAATTACAATCCCAGGCGGTGACACAGAAAAGCTTCCAGAGACATCGAATATGGCCGAGGCCATCCCAAAGTCACTACAGGAGGCGTTGCTGAAGCATCCGATGATGGACGCCGTAGCGGCTCCGGAGGCAGAGCTCGGTTCGGACGACGACGTCCCCCTGTCAAAAGTTTTAAGGAGGTCGATTCTCACGGCTCAGGCTGAGAGGAAGCGCAAAAAGCATGCGGCGAGGGAACGCGACGCTGTCTTGGCTGTAGGTGCAGGATCAAGCAATATTCCGCCTGCTAACATTCTTTCGGTGGACGTTCCTTCTGCCCTGTTTACTGCCCATAGACATGTTGCGCGTGTAGCTCGTGAAGAGAGTGAACGACTACTTCAAGGTAGAACAGCGCGCAATCCTTAATAATAGCTCCTCCCCCCCGTCTATTTATTTAACATACGCATTTTTATTTACAGGACCAAATTTGGATGACGGCGTGAAAGGTGAAGCGCCGGCAACTAAAGAGCATGAAGCGTCCAATCTTTCTTTGGACTCTGGGACCGTTCCAACTGCCGCTCTTTCCCATGTGGATCTTTGATATCGGCGGGTGACGCAAGCGTTATGACAGCCCTTGTCGAATCAGGTGATGAAGCTGTGGGCGTTGAATCTGCTCTCCCAATAGAAACCGAAGAAGCCGTCACAGCTAGTGACGCTTCGGGCATGGTTTCAGTTTTTGACTTGTCAAGTATTTCTTGAGTTATTATCTTTGAGTTTTTTAATCCTGCTAAGAGTCTCTAATGATATTTCCTTTGTCTTCAGCATAGGCGCAATAAACCTTGAAGTTGTACTGGCCGAAGAACTACCGTCGGCCGCTGCCTTGACTGTCACGGTTGCTTCTGTGCCTCCCCGAGTTTTGGAATGTAAGGCTTTCTTATTTAGTTGCTTTATTGTAGATACCAATTTTCTTTGCCTTAACCATATATTGTCGCAACCTTGCAGGAGTGCTCTTTGACCATTTGTACCAAGTGCTATACCCGCACTTTTCCTTCCAATCAGAAGTCATTCCCTCTTCAAGCAGTGGTCAGTATATTCTTTGTTTATCGTTTCTCCTTTTCTTGAGTAAACTCTTTGCTGATAAGCCATCCTTATATTGACCCCAGTATCATAGTTCAAAGGAGGGAGCGAAGGAACAACCAAGCCTCCGGAGCTCCCTATTTTGCTACCTTCAACAGCTGGTACGGTAGATTCCGTCCCTCAGGTGTTTTCTTTGTCTTTGAAGTTGAAATGTGACCGTAATTTATTTTGGAGCGATTGCACCGGCTTCAGCTCCTTTTGAGTATCGCATTCCCATACCCGCGGGGCCCTTAGCTAAACGTCCATTTTCCAGGGGCGCGATGAATAGCCGGCGAACGTTAAGCGAGTTTATCAAGGACCTTGACGCCGAGGCTCTCACATCTGCAACGGATTTCGCCGACGAAGTTAATCCAATGCTGGCGACGCTCGTGAATTTTCACACTGAACACCTCGTCGGTTCTTGGGTCGATTATTGCAGGAAGATCGAAACTTGTCTGCATGAGATTGGGCTTAAGCGCCACGCTTCTGAACTATTAACTTTGAAATCTTAACGAACCGCATGGATCGAGTAGAGCATCGCTTTCATTCGATATTTTGAACAAGAGGCGACCTTGAGGCAAAAGGAGCATGAGACGGCTTCCGGCGAATCCGTCCAATTGCACGCCCAGATTGAAGCGATGCCGCGCAACTGAAAGTTATTTTTGAAAACCTCTAATGATGTATTTCTGACGGGTTGGCGCTAAAGTAGAAGCTTGACTTCACTGAGCAGGTCACGTAAAGTTGTGAAGCTGTCAAATGGGAAATTGCTGAGTAGCTTTCATCCTGCTTGTAACAACGAGCTAAAATCGAAGCGGAGCTAGCCGCCGTAGCTGAACGCGAGGAGGAATTGCGAGGAGCGTGTGAGCGGGTCATTAGTTTTTTGAAAGTGCCTCCTTCTTAATCATTATAATTGTATTCCCCTTTTTGCGTTGGTTGTATCTTTTAAACATTTTGATTCATGAATAAGAATATACATTCTCTTTTATACGCTTATCCATGTCTTGATGCCTTGATGTGGTGGTAATTAGTTTACTTACTCATTTCGGAGTTTGTAGTTTATGCTTGTTTCGGAGCCTGTAATTTATTCACTCATTTCGGAGTTTCTAGTTTATGGACTCATTTCGGAGTTTGTAGTTTATTCACTCATTCCGGAGTCTCTAGTTTATGGACTCATTTCGGAGTTTGTTTAGTTTACCTCTCTCGGGCTTATAGGCAAACTTGTCCTAACGTTATAGTTAACCTCTGCTCTTTATGACAGAGGTCCGTTAGGTTTTGTGGTACTAGGGTTTTAGTCCGTAGTACCGTCGCGTTGGCTGATGCGTTCCTTGATATCCAGACTTTACGCTATTGTTCGAGTAGCCCTGCGACTGTTGTATCTCTGATCCCTTCGTGGGTTGGACAAGACGTCTTCAAGTAATCTTCTTAGGCAGTTTGACCGCCGGAAGAGTAAATGTTAGGAATTTTTCCATGTCTCTTTTCACTTGAGGTTAGGCTCAGTTTGGAAGCCCCGATGAGTCATAACCACTCCGCACTAGTGTGGGATGATCTCCGATAGCCTTTCGGGTTTTATTTGAGTTGTCGTCAAGACCTTGAAACTAGGAATTTGGTCTTCGCTTCCTTTTGATTTGGCTATTTTGGAGTCTTTGTTGACATTGCGTCTACTGTAACGAGAAGATTGTCGGAGTAGTCTTTAGGTTTTTTTGTGAACCGTCAAGACTTGGAGTTAGGAATTTTGCCATGGCTCCATTTTGTTTCGACCCTGAGGTCCTTTATTGACGTCGCGTTTGCATCCTGCTGGAGTGAGAAGGAATACCATTGTTGATATTGCGTCTGTGGTAACGAGAAGCATGTCGAGGTAGTCTTTAGGTTGTTTTGTGAACCGTCAAGAATTGGAGCAAGGAATTTTGCCATGGCTCCGTTTTATTTTGACCCTGGAGTCTTTGTTGACGCTGCATCTGCATCCTGCTGGAGCGAGAAGGAACGCCGTTGTTGACATTGTGTCTACTGCAACGAGATGAATGTCGGGATAGTCTTTAGCTTGTTTTGTGAACCGTCAAGATTTGGCTCTCCCTTTGACGGAGCTTGGTGGGAAAATATGGTTCCCTTTTCTTTTGTGCCCATGGATTGTATACAGGGTTGATGTGGACTCACCTGTAGGGAAAAAGTTTCATTTCATTTTATTTCTTTCCGTGATGCTCTATCATTTCAGCTTTTTATATCGCGAAAGTTGCGATTGCCCAATCATTTCGGATTTTATCGCGGTGCCCAATCATTTCGGCTATTCTTTCTTTTTACTCGTTGCTTTTTATTACGAGTTTCCCAAACATTTAAGCTGTTTTTATATACATATATTTTGCTCCCTGATTTTTATTGCGAGTTGCCCCATCATTTCGGCTATTTCATATGCATTTTTTTCTCGCTGATTTTTGTGGCGAGTATGGAACTTAAGATCTGATACCAATCTTAGTATCAGCATCGCTGCGACTGGAATATTATCAGAAGCGAATCATCATTTGCCGTGTAAGGACTTGGAGTTTGTCACCGATTTAGGTATCGGCATCGTTGCAACTGGGATACTGCCATGAGCGAATCATCATTTTCTTTTACTGATTTGAACAAAGGTGGCTTAGCAAACAGGGTTACGATTCTGCCGACCAAGACTTTTTGACTTTATGAGCCGTAAGGGTCTCATAAAGGTATTTCTTCCTACGAGTCGTGAGGATCTCGTAGGTGTATGTTCTCCTTAGAAGTCATGAGGACTTCTAAGTAGTGTTTTCTCTTATAAGTCGTAAGGATCTCATAAGAGTATTTTCTCCTTATAAGTCGAGAGGACTTATAAGTGTCGTTTACCATATGAGGACATTCCTCGTCATTGGTGGAACTTGGTGGGGAAAATCGTTTATTTGTTCTCGTGGATTGTATACAAGGGCCAATATTGGACCGCCTGTAGGATAACTTAAGGAATATGACGACTTAAGGACAGATTTGGATCCTTGTAACTTAAGACTTTGAATCCTATGAGCTGTGAGAGTCTCATAGGGGGAGTTCTCCTTATGAGTCGAGAGGATCTCGTAAGTGAAAATTTTACGAGATTGTGCCCTTTCAGATTTTCACAAGCTCACTGGTAGCCCTGCTATTTTTACTCACGGCGTCCTTTCGAGTTTTCATCTGTGCCCATTTTTCTTGTGGGAGTACCATTTTTTTTTGACTTAGGTTGCAGTCTTTGCCGTTGGAGATTTGATTGCAACATAGATCCTAAGAGAAGATATCACCGTATTTGGGGCAATGCACCATGTTTGAGGTGAAGTACTAGTTTAGGGACATTTCGGTCCATTGCCAGTTTAAGAACGTAGTGGTCCATTATCACCATTTTTTTAGGTGAAGCTTTAGTTTAAGGACATTACGGTCCGTTGGCAGTTCAGGGACATTTCGTTCCATGGTTAGTTTAGGAATATTTCGGTCCATTGCTAGTTTAAGGACGTAGTGGTCCATTGCTAGTTTAAGGAAGTAGTGGTCCATTGCTAGTTTAAGGAAGTAGTGGTCTATTATCACCATTTTGAGGTGAAGCTTTAGTTTAAGGACATTACGGTCCGTTGTTAGTTTAGAGACATTTCGGTCCATTTCCAGTTTAAGGACGTAGTGGTCCATTATCACCATTTTGAGGTGAAGTTTTTCCGAATAACACTTAGAGTTTTGACTCAGGAAGATAGCGAGCAGACACGAGCATCGTCATCTATTATTGAACTAAGTCGTGACTCGTCATGCATGGTATTTCTTGAGGAATCGGCCGTTTATTGGCCGGAAAGGTCTTTCACCATGCATATCCATGAGCAATTAGGCCGCCACCTTGATAGACCTTGTCTATGATGTATGGGTCTTCATAGTTTGGCTCAAATTTCCCTCGTTTTGCACGATTGGGGATCATAGGTTTTTTGACGACTAGCACGAGTTCGCTTTGGCAGAATGTTCTCGGCGTAGTCAGTTTTTCGTATGAGCGCGTCATCTTTTCCTTGTAAGATTCTAGGTTTTGTTGCACCATGAGGTGAGTTTCATCGAGGGCATCGATCTCCTCAAGACGAAGATGGGCATTTTCGTCATCCGTTAGCTCGTATCGAACGCAACTCGGAGAGAAAGGAGTTCTATTTCCAAAAGAAGGACTGCTTCATTATTGAATACCAACACGTATGGTGTTGTATTCATAGCCATTTTGAACATCGTTCGGTAATGCACGTCATCCTTGCCTTCGTGCAGTCTCTCGTGCCAGTCTTTTTTGTTTCTGGATACCGTTTTCTTTATAATCTTGGTCAAGGTCTTGTTGAAAGCTTCAGCTAGACCGTTGGCACGAGGATTATTGACAGAGAAGTATCTCCAGTCTATTTTATGTTGTTCTACGAAGCGGCTGATTTTATGGCTCCTGTAGGCTGGTCCATTATCCGAGATTATCCGTCGCGGAGTACCGAACCGGTATATGACATATGTCTTGAAGAAATGAAGAATATTCTCCGTCTTCACTTCCCTTAGTGGTACTGCTTCCATCCACTTAGAAAAGTAGTCAGTCGTTGCCAGTATGAACCAGTGTTCTTTGGATGATGCTGGCTTAATGGGGCCGATTATATCGGTTCCCCGCATTCGAACGGCCAGCTAGCTGCAGTTGGGGGTAGCGGATTTGGTTGTTGGTGGATGAAGTTCCCATTAACTTGGCACGAGTAACACTGCTTCGCTCTGGTTGAAGTACTTTGTGACTCTTCCTCGCTGTGTCTTCTTCATCCCAACGCCGATGGTTGGCCTTTTCGTATATGGCCGTTTCACGTTCTCGGTCAACACTGATCTTTTGAAAAGCTTCGTTTAGCAGCCTGTAAATTAGGCCTTCTGGCAGCTCTGGGGATTTTGGCACCGATGCTGCCCCCAGTTCCTCTGTGTTGCTTTCCGACGCAGAGGGAGTTTCTTTGTTATTTAATGAAGAATGAGAAACCATGTGGCAACTTACTACATAATCTTCGGTTTCTCCCGACCAGCCATTTCCCTCATCATCGTCACTATCTCTATTCTCAAGTACATGGTTGAGAAACTCTTCGAGGGTGACTGGGGTCCATGCCTTCTGGTTGTACTCCTCCAGTGCGTTGATGTACTTTTGCAGGTCTGTGCGCTTGTCGTCAGGCTGCACGGGCTTCTTGGTCTTCTTCTTTCCCTTCGAAGACTTTGAAGGCTTGCTCTGGGTGTTTTGCCCATCGTTAGCAGTTTTCGGTGTAGGACACGGTTTTAGCATCCCTTCAATGATCTTGGGTTCCAACAGGCTTTACCACCTGATCGCCGGACATGCTTGAAGATCCTTCATTGTTCTTTTGGTTTTAGCTGAAAGGATAACTTCCCATGGAGCTTCTTCCACAAACGAACATGATGCCCCCGGCGTATCCACCTTTTAAGGAGCGTGCCTATGTGGTGGGTTCACCCTCCAGTTCTCTGACAGCGCGAATTTCTCTTGACGGTACTGGTCCTAGACCCAGTTCTTGATGATATAGCAATCTTTAATGGGGTGGCTCACCATTCGGTGATAGGAGCAGTAGTTGGGATTGTTGACGTCACCGGGCTGCGGTGGACGTTTTGGGTCCAGCAGAGTGATGAGTTTGTTGCGCTCTGCCAGTTCGAACAGTCTTCTCATTTTCTCACGGGGAAACAAGTAAGCACGTCCTAGCTTCTCCTCCAGGGATTGGCGCGGCGCGCATTGTTTTGGCGAGCAACCGATTTCGGGTCACTCGGTTGTTGTTGAGTGTCGGCAAAGAAGGACGCTTTCCCATTGCCCTTTGCATTCCAAGGGTCCATTTTGAAGAGGAAGGTCCGTGGCCCATCTAGTCCATTTGGGCCAACTTGTCAATCAAAGCCTGGAAGGTGGTCGGCTTAAAGAACGTCTTGAACTGGGACACATTCGCTTGAGGATCGAGAGTCCCTATGAACATGCCCACGGCAGGAGCTTCTTCGATGCGTTGTTTGCATTTTGATCAGAGGATCAGCCATCGGATTGCGTATTGAACCCAGGTCTCTCCTGGATTCACCCTGGCATTGATTAATGCCGTGATCGGGGTGCGTTCGCTTGCACTGGCGAACCTCTGCGTGAACAGCAATTCCATTTCCGTGAATGTTTTGACGGAGTCATTTGGGAGCTCCGAGTACCATTCAAACGCCGTTTCTGACAGGCTGCCAACGAACTGGCGAAGCAACAATTTGTCATCGCCTCCAGTATTGCCGCATAGAGCTCTGAACTGAGTGATGTGTTGATGATGATTGCCTGTCCCCTTATACAAGTGGAACTTGGGAATTGTATATCCTGGCGGGTATTTGATTTGGTTATACCAGCCCGGATACGGTCGCCCAGTTCTGACGACTTGGCTAGCCGCTTCACTTGCCTGATGAGCTCGTATTTGCTGAGCTATGTAATCATCAAGGACAACTTTGGAGATCGTTTCCTCCATGGCTGTCGATAAAGCTGGAAGAGGGTTTGATATTCCCTTAAGTCGTCTTTGATAATTATCGGTGGGTCTTCAGCTGGAGGTTCTGGTTGGATCATCATTCCAACCATGTCTTGGAACAGGAGCGCCATCTGTTTTATATTAGCCTCTTGTTCCGCGGCCTCCTTATCCTTTCTTACCAGCACTCTTCGCAGGAACTCCGTATCGGTTTCCTACTCCTGGCTCTGTTCAGACACCACTTCCAGGCTTTCTTTTTGTCCGGTGAGTGCTGCCATTTTCGTTAGCATCTTGTTCAGTCGAAAATATTGCATTCTCAACACGTCAATTTCCTTACTTTTATCAACCATCTAAGGGTGTTTATTGTAAATATAACACGGATTACGAATTCATCTGTAAAATACCAAATAACACGTGTTATAGTTATAATTGACATTCTAGAGGGAAATTGAGTGTTTATTACAACACGCATGATTTTGTATATCTCAACACTGTTTATCAAGATTGTGTGCAGAAAATCCTTCAGGTCAAAGAGCCGGAATCACAGAAGTGCCGATAAAATGCATCAAGTCCAAAACTTGAGATCTGGCAGCAAACAAGAAAGAATAATGAGATTCCAAACATCAGAAGATTCCCTAAAAGCCAAAACCAAGCAATTCAGAGAAAATGAGCCATCAAGGCTACTAAATGGCCGTGGATCCGCGGCCAAGTTGGCCGATCTGCCGCGGATCCACGGTTTACTTGACACGTCATCAGCTCAAAAGTCTCCAGAAGTATTCATCGTAACGGCCTTGCTTCTAGAAAACTCTCTGAAAACACGTGGCTTCTTCCAGAAGGCTCTGCATAACAAACTCACTCTAGAATATTCCTTGTAACAACCTCATTCTAGAATATTCCCTCTAATAAACTCATTCTAGAAGGCTCTCTCTAACAACCTAGCTTTGGAGGGAAGATTCAAATGAGTGGTTATAAAAGGAGACTAAACCTAGGGTTTGGGGTTACACAATTGTTGTTGAGTTGTTCATTAATTAGGGTTGAACATTGAACCAAATTTGCTCAAGTTGAGTGATACAACTTGATACCAAAACCCTAGCCCAAATCCAAATCCAAAGCCAAATCAAGATCATTTTGAGAAGTAAATCAAGCAAGCAACCATCGATCCTTTATTCTTGAAACCAATCTTCATCAAGAGCGCGAGATCCACGACGATCCAAGTCTCACGGAGATCGAGTGGAGCGAATTTTGACGGATCTAGTTACCTCTTCAAAGGGAGCGATCGAGAGCAACATCTTGTAACCTCGAATTGAGGGAATGTGTAATTAGTCGTCGATTTAATAAATGTGATAATTATACTTCTTTTTTTCTTTACACTCTTGCGTTATGAAGCTTCATGATCTTTGATTCATTTATTTTCATGATGCTTGATTAAATTCTCCGCTTGTGGAGGATTTGAGAGAATTGATAGATCTAATGATGATCAAATCTTAATACTAGTCTTAATTCTTATGAGATTTGTGAACCTTAGCAAAAAGAATCGTTGATCACCTAATTTGGAGCGAAATGACTTCTTGATTATTTCATTGCAAATTAGAGATCGAACGATTGATGATTTTCTTTGATAGAGGCTAGATCCGAATGATCATGATTGAAAAGACAAGGGATAGTGAAGGAGAAACCCTAGTTTCTCCAATTGATCCCTAATCTTCATCATAATCATCAATTTAGTTACTAATTATCAATAGATAAGATTATGAATTATTAGATTCATCATTAACTATTAACTCAATCGAATCCTACAAGCTATTCTTCATTATCTTGATAAATCAAAGTTATTGGGACATTTCTTGATTCTTAATTCTAGATCTATATTCTTTATGTTTTCTTAAAGTCAAATCTCATAAATCTTGAATCATTTTCTTTACTATTTTCATTTCAATTCATCTAAAAAAATCGATCAAAGCACACATCTCAGTGGACGATCCGTATTCATTAACGCGCTACATCGACACCGTTAATTGATTGCGGTATAAATTTCTTTGGTTGTGATTAAAACTTTTCCAGATACACACGAAGATGACCAATAAAATGGCGCCATTGCCGGGGATGTGTGCTATTTTGTTCGTTTTTGTTATTTGAGTTGAAAAATTATTATTCCATCAGAATTTTTAGATCAAAATCGCATCAAGCGCTTAATGATTGGTTGTGAATTTTTGCGAAGGAATCTGGAATCATTGTAGCAGTGAGATCAAGATTCAGAGAAGTTTTACAAAGTCCAGAGAAGCATAAAAAGCTGAGGAAATTTTTTTAAACCCTAATCCCTCCCTGAAGCCGCGGTTCCGCGGCCAATGAGGCCTTTTTGCGGCGGAACCGCCGCCGTTTAGGGTTTTCACAGTGTGAAATTTCTCAGGTTTGTTCTCTGTACTCTCCTCTCCTCTCTGATCTTGTCCAAAATCAATTTTGTGCAGGATTCTTTGCAAAATTCGCAGTGCCGCTAAAAGAAAATTTTGTTGCGTGTTTTGATCTTGGTTGTTTGCATATTTTAATATGGAAATTAAGGGGTAAAGAACAAATTCAGATTAGGTGGGGAGTTCATTACCCTTCCTAAACCCCGGAAATCATAAAACTTGAATCCGCATCACCCTCATTAACTAAAAAATATCTAGACAAGACTTTAAGGACCATCGCGCTCAATTAGGACAGAAGGAGGTCGTGGATAATCTATTGCTTATCCGCGTTTCTTTTGTGGTGTCTAAGACAAGTGTGTCTAAGGCAAGTGGTTACTTAATTAGGCGCGCTACTTATGTAGCGGAGAACCTCCCACTTACCTGGCCACAGAAGGGATAAAGAGGCAGCAGAGGATTTATCCTGCGATTTGTCTTCTGGAAGTCTAGGAGCGGTCTAGAGACCTGACCTACGTGACCATTAGATATAGGGTTGCGTGTGCATATTTGTGTGAATTTTCATAAATCCGTCCTTTTTCAAAACAAACCAATTATTTTCTCCCCTTTTTACCTTTTCCCCCCTCGTCTCTTCTTATAATGGGTGACCCAAACAGACGAACTCTTGCTGAGCTTTGCTGTCCACAACCAGATATTTTTTGTTTTCGTAATCGCTTCGGTATACCATCCGACTCTCCTATGTCCTTAAGAGATCGGATAGAACAAGCGGGTAGAAACAGTTGGCCACCTCAGTCCAGGTCATATCAACCATATCCTAATTCTACATCTATTTCAGTTGATACTCCGAGTGAAGATACCCCTAGACGCATATCCATTGCTGAGCATATAGTTAGGGCTAAAGGCCAAAGTTTCAACCCGGACCAATATCAACCATCACCACCACTGTCCAAAGAAGAGTTTGATAAGCGGTCTGTGGCATGTATGATGTCTAGAGAAAATAGCCAACCGACCAACCAATATCAATATTCTTCTTATCATATTATTGATCTTACTCCTACCTAATTTTCGCAACCATTCTATTCCTATCAATCCAATCCGACTTTTCCACCTTCTCTAGATAGTTTTTCTGATCAGTCATTTTGGAGTTCTAATTGTCCACAAGAATTTCATTTTTATACTGAAACCCCTTATCGACCCATGTTTAGTCTTGAGCAGACATTAGAAAAATATCTTGAATTGTGGAACCAAATTAGGAAGGAAATGACAGAGTGGGGGAAAGCAAATAATTTCAAACCAGCCCAAAATTTTTCAGTATATAATACGGACATAGGACAATGTGAATATTTGGGTAGTAAGACAGAATTATACACCTTTCCTAATCAAACCTTCCCTTTCAAAAATGAAATCCATAACTCCAGTTTCACAGATTCATCGAGTACACCAAATGATTCACCAATTGACGATAGAATGTATGAGAAGTTGTGTAATAATGCAGTGTTTGATTTACCCGACTGTGAAGGGTCCATTTCGAGTGAAACCATGCCAAATCCTTGTGATCTCTACACCTCCACTCTTGAACCAAAATTGATTGAAAACCATACTTTTAATGATATGTTTGAGAATTTTAACATTCACTTGAATGAGGTGATTGACGTTGGGGATATATCGATTGATGAACCCGAAATTTTGGATGAGTATGTCCCATCAATTCATCAGGTCCTTTCACTTCCTTGTGGTCATCATCTTGAGCCTTTAATTCTTCTCGAACCCCAAATGCTTCTCGAAGTTAATAATGGTATAACCGAACAGCAGACCGAAATTCAGCCTACATTTTCCATATCTAGTTTAGCGATCCTCGACACACCAATTTGTTTACCCATTTCACCTTTTACTTTCTCCGGTTCTTCTTCTATTCTTCCTATAGTTTCAGTGAGTTTTGATGAATCACAATCCAATAGTTCAAGTTCGACAATCCCAGAAAGCCAACTTGATTTGGATATTTTTGAAATCCACAACTCCAGTTTCACAGATTCAACGAGTACACCAAATGATTCACCAATTGACGATAGAATGTATGAGAAGTTGTGTAATAATGCAGTGTTTGATTTACCCGACTGTGAAGGGTCCATTTCGAGTGAAACCATGCCAAATCCTTGTGATCTCTACACCTCCACTCTTGAACCAAAATTGATTGAAAACCATACTTTTAATGATATGTTTGAGAATTTTAACATTCACTTGAATGAGGTGATTGACGTTGGGGATATATCGATTGATGAACCCGAAATTTTGGATGAGTATGTCCCATTAATTCATCAGGTCCTTTTACTTTCTTGTGGTCATCATCTTGAGCCTTTAATTCTTCTCGAACCCCAAATGCTTCTCAAAGTTAATAATGGTATAACCGAACAGTAGACCGAAATTCAGCTTACATTTTCCATATCTAGTTTAGCGATCCTCGACACACCAATTTGTTTACCCATTTCACCTTTTACTTTCTCCGGTTCTTCTTCTATTCTTCCTATAGTTTCAGTGAGTTTTGATGAATCACAATCCAATAGTTCAAGTTCGACAATCTCAGAAAGCCAACTTGATTTGGATATTTTTGAAAATGAGGTAGATGAGTTTTTCAAGTCTTCTACCTCCATGTATTTTGACAAATCAAGTATGGTAAAATCTGACACAAAATTTATTGACAGCAAAATGTTCGATCACACCATTGATGAAAGTTTTGAAGAACTTTTTGCTCACGAACTTGCATTCCTAAACAATACGGATTTTGTGATTAATCAATCTCCACCTATAGAAGTTGAACCGCCACCACTCCTTCTTTCTAATCATTCACATTCTCGCTGTCATTCATCCTCATTCTTCTATTTCTATAATTTAAAACTCAAACCCTTTCTAGACCACCACTTATCTCTTCCCCACTTTTTCCTGACTCGATACAACATGTTTTTCCACCGACCTATACGTTACATTGATAAAATCTTTGAATGGTTGGTATTAATTTCTGGTCTTTGCAAAGTCTTATATTGACCAAATAACATTACCCCCCTCTTATGATCTTAATATTGTTTAACTCAAGTTGGGGGAGGGTTATATTTTTGGCTCTTGAAAATAAAAGTTGTCCTCAAAATTGTGAGCCAAGAATAAGTTTGGGGGAGGATTTTCTCGATCATATTTTTTGCCCCCGTTAATAAATTTCCTCCCAAGCTTACAGGTTTTGAGATCCAACAGATGGCAACAGTGAGGACACTGTTAAAAACAAGTTTGGGGGAGGTTTGTGCTTATTTGCGCATCACTCTGCATCATGCTTTGCATAAGCACAAATCATATTAAAAAAATTATTAAAAAAATCATATAAATTTTTTTGTACATAAATAAGATAACAAAAGATTAGATAGTGAAAAATTATATCCAAAAGATTAGAAAAATTTAAGAAAACCAAGAAAGTTAGAAGTTTTCTTAAACGAACTAGTAATAAGTAGTTATGAGCCATTGTCCCAAGGGTTAGTAAGATGAAAGAAGTCACTAATCTGAGAATAAAAATAAGTCTGAAAAATAGTTCCTATTCTGGAAGCCAAACATTTGAACGTTGATACCCTACTATATGCACTTACACACGTCTTGAAACTCGGGATAGTAGAGGATACCTTGAAATACTCTTGTTTAAAAACCAAAGTATGAAGGAAATAATAAATGAAGAAAATATAAAATGGTGTAGAAAAATGAACACTGGTTTTGTAATCACCAAGGCAGCATAAAAAATATAACGAGGGTGCTTCATCACCTAGTGCCTTAGACCAACTGGTTTGGGAGTCACTGCTGAGCCTTAGGTGTTGTAAGACGAGGAAAATACTAAAACACCTAATCAGCAAGCACATGAGTAATCGGTCGGTTAGTATCTCAAGAAGTATTAACGGTCGCATGAAAAATGTGTGAGCAATCACATCTAAATATTCACCGATTAAAAAGTACTGAGATAGATGGACAAGAGTATGATAGCTTGAACTGAATTCTGCGAGTGTAGGGATGTATTATACACACACGTATGGGTATATGATCGATGTTCGGAAGAAAGGTAGGAATGAAGAAAAAAGGCGATGTTTTATTGAGGGATAATGTGATTTCTAACATTTTTTCATGACTATTAAGATAGGGCTTATGACAACTGAAAAGCTAGTATAGTTGGAAACTCTAATTTTCAAAGTCTTTCTTTTACAATTCCAATCTTTACATGTAACTTTCACAGTCTTCCTTTTTTTATGGGATTTTGTGAGTGCAATCCACTGAAAACCCTCAAGAGACAACACTCTTCCTACTAGGGACACCTAGAGGTTTAAAGGCTTGTTGCACGTGCTCAGTGCAATCGTGTTGCCTACGAAAGTGTGCTAGTTAGTTTTTCTCTTTCTTTATTTTCTCCTTCTCTTAAAAAAATAAAAGAAGTTTGCTCGAGACGACCAAAGTTAAGTTTGGGGGAATTTGTTCAGTCGAAAATATTGTATTCTCAACACGTCAATTTCCCTACTTTTATCAATCATCTAAGGGTGTTTATTGTAAATATAACACGGATTACGAATTTATCTGTAAAATATCAAATAAAACGTGTTATAGTTATAATTGACATTCTAGAGGAAAATTGAGTGTTTATTACTACACGCATGATTTTGTATATCTCAACACTGGTTATCAAGATTGTGTGCAGAAAATCCTTCAGGTCAAAGAGCCGGAATTACAAAAGTGCAGATAAAATGCATGAAGTCCAAAACTTGAGATCTGGCAGCAAAAAAGAAAGAATAATGAGATTCCAAACATCAGAAGATTCCTTAAAAGCCAAAACCAAGCAATTCAGAGAAAATGAGCCATCAAGGCCACTAAATGGCCGCGGATCCACGGCTAAGTTAGCCGATCCGCCGCGGATCCGCAGTTTACTTGACACGTCACCAGCTCAAAATTCTCCAGAAGTCTTCATCATAACGGCCTTGCTTCTAGAAGACTCTCTGAAAACACGTGGCTTCTTCCAGAAGGCTCTGCATAACAAACTCACTCAAGAATATTCCTTGTAACAACCTCATTCTAGAATATTCTCTCTAACAAACTCATTCCAGAAGGCTCTCTCTAACAACCTAGCTTTGGAGGGAAGATTCAAATAAGTGGTTATAAAAAAAGATCTAAACCTAGGGTTTGGGTTTACACAATTGTTGTTGAGTTTTTCATTAATTAGGGTTGAACATTGAACGAAATTTGCACAAGTTGAGTGACACAACTTGATACCAAAACCCTAGCCCAAATCCAAATTCAAAGACAAATCAAGATCATTTTGAGAAGCAAATCAAGCAAGCAACCATCGATCCTTTATTCGCGAAGCCAATCGTTATCAAGAGCGCGAGATCCACGACGATCCAAGTCTCACGGAGATCGAGCGGAGCGAACTTCGATGGATCTAGTTACATCTTCAAAGGGAGCGATCGAGAGCAACATCTTGTAACCTCGAATTGAGGGAATGTGTAATCAGTCGTCGATTTAATAAAGGTGACAATTGTACTTCTTGTTTTCTTTACACTCTTGCGTTATGGAGCTTCTTGATCTTTGATTCATTTATTTTCATGATGCTTGAGTAAATTCTCCGCTTGTGCAGGATTTGAGAGAATTGATAGATCTAATGATGATCAAATATTAATACTAGTCTTAATTCTTATGAGATTTGTGAACCTTAGCAAAAAGAATCGTTGATCACTTAATTTGGAGCGAAATAACTTCTTGATTATTTCATTGCAAATTAGAGATCGAACGATTGATGATTTTCTTTGTTAGAGGCTAGATTCGAATGATCATGATTGAAAAGACAAGGGATAGTGAAGGAGAAACCCTAGTTTCTCCAATTGATCCCTAATCTTCATCATAATCATCAATTTAGTTACAAATTATCAATAGATAAGATTAGGAATTATTAGATTCATCATTAATTATTAACTCAATCGAATCCTACAAGCTATTCTTCATTATCTTGATAAATCAAAGTGATTGGGACATTTCTTGATTCTTAATTCTAGATCTATATTCTTTATGTTTTCTTAAAGTCAAATCTCATAAATCTTGAATCATTTTCTTTACTATTTTCATTTCAATTCATCTAAAAAAATCGATCAAAGCACACATCTCAGTGGACGATCCGTATTCATTAACGCGCTACATCGACACCGTTAATTGATTGCGGTATAAATTTCTTTGGTTGTGATTAAAACTTTTCCAGATACACACGAAGATGACCAATCACATCTCCTGGAGCCTTTGTTGTTACTCCCGAGCTTTTGTCAATGACCGAGTTTGCGGCCGATGACTCACGGAAGCACGGCTCTCCTCTTTTCCGGAAGCCATGTAAACCGTGTGCACGATCATGCCCGCAGACTTGGGGTATTTGGATCCATCACCTTTGGGATTTGCCGCTGGCGGTGAGAGATTCTCCGGCCTTCTCTTTTTATGAGAAGTCGAACTTGAAGGAGCCATTGTAATAGGGGCCTATGTAGAAGACGTCCGTCGCTGTATAACGGAGGGATAGTCTTTCTCCTGCTGAATCTTCATTTTCTTCAGTCGGGAAAAGTAGTCTTTGTCAATTATAGAATCTTGGACTTTCCGCCAGACACTGTGGATTTAGGAGGACAACCGCTGAGGGGGCTGCTCCGGCTTTGCCTGCTTCATATTTTCAGCAGGAAGTGGAGATTTCTTCAACACCACGGTTGGGGAGTTCTTTCGCACCCTCCTAAGCGGTTCAAAGCTGTTCCCGGTTGGAACAACAGCGTCAAGTTTCACCATTGAAGCTGGTGGAGTAAGTCTAGAGGGGGAGTTGCCCCCAGCTCTTCTCACTCGGCGCCAGTGACGATGTCGAGCATGCTTTGACGATGGGACCACCTCAGTTGTGGAAGCAGCTCCGTCGTGCCCCCTACTTTCGTTAGGGGTTGCTGCTGGTGCCAGCCTATCGAAGACCAACGTCCGTTAAGGGGGAATGACCAATCTTTCAAAGGCTGACTTTCTGGTAAGGAAAGCACTTTTGATGACTTCGTCCATAGCAGGACTTGGCAGGAATATTCATTTTGGGATAGCCTCTTCAGGTATCACGAGCCTCTTTGCGGGCCCACTTGAGCTTCCGTTCAGCCTGTTGAAGACTGAGATAGCAGACTTGGACGACCCGTTGAGAGGGTCTGTTATGTTATAAAAAAGGGATGAGGGAAAGTTCCTCACTAAACAGGCCCCACGTGTTTAACACGTGAGTTCCTATATGCAACGCATATAGGCACAACAATTAAAACAATTGCTAGGCTAAAACACCCCCACGTGTTTAAAATGTGAGTGCCTATATGCAACGCATATAGGCACTGCAATTAAAACAATTGCTACGCTAAAACAGCCCCACGTGTTTAACACGTGAGTGCCTATTTGCAACGCATATAGGCACATCAATTAAAACAATTGTTAGGATAAAACAGCCCCACGTGTCTAACACGCGAGTTTCTATATGCAACGCATATAGGCACATTAATTAAAACAATTTCTAGACAAAAACAGCCCCACGTGTTTAACACGTGAGTGCCTATATGCACCGTATATAGGCACAACAATTAAAACAATTGCTAGGCTAAAATAGCCCCACGTGTTTAACACGTGAGTGCCTATATGCAACGCATATAGGCACAACAATTACAACAATTGCTAGGCTAAAACAGCCCCACGTATTTAACACGTGAGTGCCTATATGCAGCGCATATAGGCACTGCAATTGAAATAATGGCCACGCTAATAAGCCTCACGTGATAAACACGTGAGTGCATTTCCCTACGTAGAATTAAATTCTACTCAACAAGCAACCAATCCAACGGTGATTAAGAATAGAATTAAATTCTATTGAACTTTTAAACGGGAAATGATATTTTCTGTTAAATAGAAAGTTGGCGGATCAAAGATCTCATGAGTTGGAAAATATTTTTCATATCTCTTTAAAATAAAGAAAAATTGTTCTCCGTTAAACCAAGCATCCTTGGATTAAAAATCCAACGGTGATTAAAAATCACCAATCTACAGAATAAATTCTGTACGGGATAATATTTTCCTAATCTTGTTTAAGAAACAAGAAAATATGTTCTGAGACAGAAACCCTTGGATCAAAAATCCAACAGCGGGTAAAACCTCCAAATCAATTGAAGTCTCTCAATGAGAGATTTCCTAAAACTAATTAACAAACTTCTCTCCACTAAATAAAAAACCCAAGACTTCAAGTTAGCAAAAAAGAAAAAAAAAGAGACGGAATAAATTACTCAAGCAGAGAAGAAAAAAAGAGAGGAAAAGAATTCAATTCTCTAAAAGAAGAAGATCCCTTTCTTAAATAAAAAAAACCCTAGGTATGAAGAAAATACAGATATTATCTTATCCCTTATTCATCTCTTTAAGGGTTTAAACCTTCATACAAAAACTTAGTTCTTCCTCTGGTTGAGGTTTGCAGAAGAAAATCTCCCCACAAGTTGAGAATTTAATTCTCATCGGGGAGATTCTGTTATGCAGATTCAAAACATAGGGGAAAGAATTAAGTTCAAATAATTTAATTCTTACAAAAGTATATAGGAATTTAATTTCTCTGATAACACTAGGGTTTAACCGTGTAAAAATAATTTATTTCTTATAAAACAAGAGACTTGAAATTCTCTAAGCTCAGATCCCAGCATCGTTAATATGAGATCAAGATCTTCATACACGTACAAGGAAAGATCGGTAATTCATTAGTATTCAACACTATAACAGAACCTCACGTGTTTCCTCACGTGAGCACATTTGATGAACGAAAAGAATAGTTGAGACCGAGTCACGTGTTTTATACGTGAGCATTTAAAAAGAACAAGAAGTGCCTCCTAGGCCAGTCACGTGTTTCCCACGCGCCCCCAATCAAATGGTTAGCACTTATATGAAAAAGGAAATAGACCCAAAAACAGCGCTCACATTTTGAAGGCGCCTCACGTGTTCGCACGTGAGCACCATAGGGTCCAAGTGCTTAGCACTTATAAAAGAAAGAGAAATAAAATCCAGAGAACAGTTCCCATTTCGGGCGCCTCACGTGCTCACACGTGAGCCGAGTGCTTAGCACTTATAAAAGAAGAGGGAAATAAAACCCAAAGCGGATAGCCATTCCAGTTCCGGCAGATGAAGTCGTCAAAGGGGCTTCTCATACTAAAGGATCGGTCTTCGCAAGATTGGTCGTTCCAACTCCTGCTACGGGTGAAGTCGTCAAAAATGCTTCCCTTACCTGTCACGATCCGAAAAATACAGAACTTGACCGGCACTTAAATTATGAAACGCCTCAAGGCTTGCATAATCTAAGTAAGCCAAAACCCAGAAATCGAAACCAAGAAGCAGTAGAGTGAAGGAAAAACCAAATTAAATCAAGTAGTTTTAACAACATAGGCCGATGTATATATTTTTAAAATCTCAAGTATTTTCTGAAAATTTCGGCAGAGTCTCCTTTGTAAATACTGGCCCCCAAATGGGATACAACATGAATAGTATACGAAATGATAAACGACATCCCCAAACGGGAGCTAGCTCTTCGTCAATCGATGGTCACAACCACGCAAGCAATATAATATATAACGCCGAAGGGCAAGGATCAAAACTCGAAAGAAAACCCAAAAACAACATGAAAACCATAATAATACAACACGCGACTCTAAGGTCGAAAGAATAAACAACTGGTTTTCTAAGTCTGAAATAATATACAAGTTATGTTGATGGAGTTTTACTAGATACAACAGAAATAACAAATATACATTGGTGGTCCTGATGCAAAAGAACCCATCTATTAAAGCAATCACCCGAAAGGAACAGTGTGCCAACAAAACCGCAACGAAAGCTGTACGGTAAAACCTGCAAGGAACTATGGAACAACGGGGGTGAGTTGCCAACTCGTGAGTAGAAAACATCTACGAGTAGAAATCAAATGTATGACATAAATCCTAGGTCATACGATCAAATAATATCCTCAAATAATATCCGGGTCCATCTATATATAAGTGTAATACTACATGCTCGTGTCAGTACCTCAGGTACCAACATATCAGATATATGATGTATGAATGCATGACGAATGAAAACAGAATACATCAAGAGTGAGACAACTGTTTTCTTTAATTAATGAGACTTCTGTATATATATAAATCGGGTATCATCAATGAAATCAACAGAGAAATCAGTGTCAAGCATCGACACCAAAACATAAATCTCAATATCTCAAAATCTCAGTATCTTAATATCTCAAATCCCAATATCTCAGGCATCCGTATCATTTGCGGGATCGACCAGTGGGCTCCAGCAGAACGGATCAGCCTGTATCCATCTCATGACTCCGGTCGGTATCCTCCGGATAACCGATGAGTCCAAATAATATCATCGGTAGGTAGTGCCCCCTGCCAGGCTCATCATCCTCCATGAAATCACTCTCGTCTCGGGGTACCTCACCGGGTCCACCATGTACCCGAAACAGTTACAACTCCTCCTCGAATCGGGTCTCGAAATCCAACAGCTATCATGAAAACTCATGGTGGATGACTCATACATCATGAGAAAACCGCAACTTGCATTTTAAAAAGAGGGAGAGAGAGAGAAGTTTATGTATATTCTTGCTATTTTCCCCCAAATCCAGAAATCTCATGTAAATCCGAAATCATCAAAATCAATATACCAATAAACAGTGAATACCAGCATAAATCTCCATAATACTGCATAACCAATGAATATATGAATGCACCTAATATCATGCAATGAATGCAATATTTAAACTAGTATATGGAAGCTATAACATATTGCGACTATCAGCTATCAAGCTATGTCAATGAAAAGGTATTTTCTAAATTGTACGTGACATGACAATTACCGATGATGATGTGTGTGAGCCGGTAAGTAAGTGTATGTGGAACATACGCATCATCGGTAATGGTGCTGGTGTCCTGACAGCATGGTTCATAATCGCTAAGTACACAATAAACATGCAATGAGACGATAACAACATGATAAATGGCAATGAATAGTAATTGCAACAATAATATGTAGAACATGAATGATAACGTAACAACAAGGAATCTAAATCGCTACACCTGTGTTATACTGTTTTGCCATTTGAAATAGTACGAATCATGGTGTTTTGAAAATAAGGGCTACGGTGTTTTTAAGAAAATGTACGTCTTTTGAAATATCCGTAGTATCCTTGGACATGTCTTTAAAATCCTCACGATTCATTAGTTTTGGAAATAGGTATGATTCGGGTCCAGTCTAACATCTACTAGGTAACTATAAGTCTAACTAACAACCAATCGGAAGGGGTATGAAAACTACCTAAATCTCAGTCGATATATATATATGTCTATAATAGTCGGTGATCCCGCCTCAATAGTATCCTATACGATACCCTATATAATATGACATCCTCGTGTCAAGAGTGCGGATCTATCATCAATATAGCTCGTACGGTAAATCCGTCGTACGGCCTCCCAAATCTGGGACAGGTCAAATATCACATTTATCCCATTATTCGTCTGGTATCCTTTTCATCATATAACATGATCTGGGGGTACTGATCTAAGTCTAGTACAATACTGATACCATCTATGTAATGCATGCGTGTGTATGAAAACACCACGCCTAAAGAACCCGCTAAAATATCATGTCGTATCTCAAATACGAACCATATCATATCACCGACCTCATGGTCCGAAGCCCAATTTCATCGACTCATCTCCAATCCCAAGTACTTATCCTTAAAATCCATGTAAAATACACACACACACACACACACACACATATATATAGACACACACATACATACATATACATATCCCCATATACGCACAAGTAAAATAAACGTATGCATGCGTGTGTACGTGTGGGTAAAAACCTATTTTAGGGTTCGCGACTAAGAAGCTAAACTAAGCTACTTCTAACTATCCTAAACTAAACCATAAACACAAAATCATATCTTGATAACCATCCTTGTATCATAAAACACATATATAAACATATATATCATAAACTATACTACAGACTGCTGGGGTGCTATACGCTATCCACCCGACTTCCCCCGTAGATATAATCTACTCACTTTGATCTTGCTTGCTGGAGTCGATGACGCCATGCTCATCCTCGTCGTCTCGAAGTCCACATGGGGTACCTACGTACCATAACCCATCGTATCGCATTAAAGTCCGACTCATGACCAAATCGACACACGAATCTCATATAGGTCAAAACCTATGGTTTGCTCTCTCAAATCAACCCAAAACCCTCGACATCGGCGTACAAACGCTGAGTGATCGAGAAAAACTCAAACGCACCATTCGTGGTTTCACAACCCACTATATATATATATGAAATAGGGTTTAAATCATCAAAACTTCAAATTCGCTTTAAAAGCTATTTTTCCTAAAACCTAGTAAGCAAAATTAACCGTTTTAATACAACATCTTGATGTTTTAGCAAAAATAGTGGTCACAATATTCACTAATTAGCTTAAATAGGCCACATAAAGATTTACTAGATTTTTAATCTTGCTAAATTACATTAATCCAAAAACCTAGCTAGCAAAATTTTCCATTTTAGTCCAAAACTTGGTGTTTTAACCAGTCTAACTATTTTAACAGTTCTAGTGGCTATAATATTCTTTAAACATATTAATTAAGTCATACCAATGTTAATTAGATTTAAATTTACCTCTTAATATTAATCTCAAAAATCTAGTTTGCATAAAAATCACAAATTTGGGCAAAATAAATGTAACAAATTTGAAATTTAGCAATTTGGTTATGTTTTAGCATGCTCAAGATGTAAAGCTACACATCACAACCAACATCAAGTAAACAAACCCAAGCTTCAATTCAAAACCCTTCTCTTGATAATTTTTCCATGAAATTAAACCCTAATTAAATACCTAATTAGGTTAGATTAAGATAATTTAGCAACAATTAAAACATGGGTTAAGATTATACCTTAAAGATCATGAGATCTCATATGCAACTTGTCTCCAAAATGCAAACTTTTCATCAAGATCCATACTATAGTAGCCAAGAAATAATGGGTAAGGCTTGGATTTTGAATTAGCTTTGATTTTGTATGGATTTTTGAGGCAAAATTGTGGATTTTTGATGAGAAATGAGAGGAGAGAAATGGGAGGGGCTGCTGCAGATTTTGGTGAAAGAGCTCGGCCAAATTGGGTGAGGGGAAGAGAGAGGTAAGGGTGTGCAAGTTAACAAAGTTGTCCAAGTCAACAAAGCCCATACTCTTTCATTCTTGTTTTCTTTTTAAAATTTTCTTTTTCCTTTGTTTTCTTTCGAAACGAGGTGAAGGAAATTGGGAGGTTTCCTGCTGGGCTCGGCCAGCATATGGGGATGGGGTGAGAGGGTGTGGGTGAGTGTGGGCGAGGAAAGAAAATGATAAATATTATACCCCAATTTCTATTTACACTAATTTCACTATTTAAACCTTTTTAGTTTATATTTTCTAAAACCATCTTAATAATTTCTTTTCATTTCAAAAATAATATTTTACATGTTAGTTTAGTGTGTCATGATGCACAAAATTTGTATTAACCCATTCCAATTTATAATCATCCCTAATTAAATGTATTAGTGACGGCTTAAAATAATATTAAAATAATTAATTTCGGAAAAATTTTCAGTAAACCATAAATTTTACAAGTGGCTCAATAAACTCCAAATACTAGCAATTACATAGCTAGAATATGTATATTAAATTTTATATTAAAAGATATTTATATCGTGATTTTTACGAAAAACACCCGTTATTTTACCGATTATCCGAAATTTCACCTAAACAATTTTCAAAACGTTACACTACAAGAAGTTCGACCTTTGAAAGATTGACCGTCCCGTCTCAACGGACGTCAGTCTTCGACAGGCTGACACCAGCAGTAGCCCTTCACCAAAGCAGGGGGCATGAGGAAGCCACTCTCACAACTGAGGCAATCCCATCTATAAGGCATGCTCGACATCGACACTGGCGCTGAGTGAGGAAAGCTGAGGGAAACTCTCCCTCTGGACTTACTCCACCAGCTCCAATGGTGGAAGTTGATGCTACTGTTCCAATTGGAAACAACTTTAAACCGCTAGGAAGGGTGTGAAAGAACTCTTCGACCGTGATGCTGAAGAAATCGCCCCCACATGTTGAAAACATGGTATAGGCGAAGCCGGAGCAGCCCCCTCAGCGGCTGTCCTCCCAAATCCACAGATTTTGGCGGAAAGTCCAGGATTCAGTGATCAACAAGAACTACTCTCGTCGGCCGGAGAAAATGAAGGTTCGACGAGAGGAAAATAATCTCTCTAGCATGCAGCGAGGGACTTCTCAGGCGCCTGTTACAATAGCTCCTTCGACTTTTACTTCTTACAAAAAGAGAAGGCCGGAGAATCTACCACCACCGGTGGCAAATACCAAGGGTGATGGATCCAAACGCCCCAAGTCTGGGGCCATGATCATGCATATGGTGTACATGGATTCCGGGAAAGAGGAAAGCCATAATTCCATGGGTTATTCACCATAAACTCAGTCGTTGACGAAAGCTCATGAGCAACAACAAAAACTCCAAGAGATGCCGATGAAAATGGCAGCACTCATTGGGCAAAAAGAAAGCCCGAAATCGACGTCTGAATAATGCCAGGAGCAGGAGACTGATACAGAATTTCTGCGAAGGGTGCTCAAAAAGAAGGATAAGGAGGTCGTGGAACAGGCTGCTAATATATAGGAGATGGTGCTTCTGCTCTAAGACATGGTTGGGATGATGGTCAAGCCGGAACCTCCAGCCAAAGACCCTCTGATAATCATTGAAGACTACAGAAGGGAAACGTCAAACCCTCCATCGGCTTTCTCAGCAGCCAAGGAAGAAACGATGTCCAAGGCTGCCCTTGATGACTACATTGCTCAACAAATACGAGCTTATCAAGCGAGTGAAGCGGCTGACCAAGTCGTCAGAACTGGGCGACCTTATCCAGGCTGGTATGATCAAATCAAGTACCCGCAAGGATATACGATCCCTAAATTCCATGTGTATAAGGGGACGGGCAATCCACACCAGCACGTTACTCAATTCAGAGCTCTGTATGGCAATACTGGAGGCGACGACGAATTGCCGCTTCGCCAGTTTGTTGGCAGCTTTTCAGAGACGGCGTTTGAATGGTACTCGGAGCTCCCAAATGACTCCGTCAAGACGTTCACGGAAATAGAACTTCTATTCACACAGCGTTTCACAAGCGCAAGCGAGCGCACCCCTATCACTGCTTTAATCAATGCTAGGGTGAAGCCAGGAGAGACTAGGTCATATCAATGCGACACAACTAGCTAAGTAACATAAGGATGAATATTTGAATCCATTCGAATTTTTATCTTATGATACTTTCTAGTATTGTCTCAAAGGTAAAATGACCAATAGTCCGTTTACTGGAAACAGAGAAAGAGTTACTGAACTCTTGGGACGAATACATGATGATGTATACGGTCCTATGTCTATAAATGCCAGGCTTGGTTCTTCGTACTTCATTATATTCATCGACGATCTCTCAAGATTCGGACATGTGTTCCTATTGAAACACAAGTCTGAAACTTTTGAGAAATTCAAGAAATATAAGTTTGATGTTAAGAACCAGAAGGGTAGAAGTATTAAGTCCTTAGATAAGATCGGGGAGGCGAATACTTGGGTATGGAGTTCCTGGATTTTCTAAACAGATAATTGGATTCTCTCTCAGTTTACTCTTTCGTATACACCACATCACAACAGTGTATCAGGGCGGAGGCATCGCTCCCTATGAGATATGGTGTGCTCTATGATGACTACGGCCGAGTTACCTGTTTCCTTTTGGTGTTATGCACTCGAGAAGCTGCATACCTATTGAATGTGGTTCCAACCAAATCAGTGCCTACTACTCCATATGAGATATGGTATGGGAAGAGACCATGCATTAAACGAGCTAAGATATGGGGTTGTCCGGCCTATGTTGAAAAGAAAAATCAGGACAAATTCTAAGCAATGTCAGTTCCGTATAAGTTTGTTGGATATCCAAAACATTCGTGATGGTATATCTTCTACCACACTGAGGAAAAAAAGATGTTTTGTTTCTCAGCATGTCACCTTTTTAGAAAAAGGAATTTCTTATGAAGAAATTAGTGGTCATGAGGTAGAACTGGAAGGAGTTCCAGCTAGACAAACCAACAGCTGATGATTTGGCAAAACCAAAGTATTCAATAGTCTCCAACGAACCTCAGCCTCTCCGCGAATCTGGTAGGGTTCCTCATATACCTGAGAGATACTACGGTTTCCTCGTAGACGGTAGGAGCGAGGATTGCATCATGGTAGATGATGACCCAACCAGGTTCAGGTAAGCCATCGCGAGTGGGGTCTCTGTGAAATAGCTGGATGCTATGCGATCAAAGATGGAATCCATGTACACCAACAAAGTATGACTTTGAATGTTGCACCTAAAGGGGTACAACCCATCCGGAGCAAGTAAATCTTGAGAAGACTTTTGTTGTAAATGGAAAAGTTGAGACTTTCAAAGCTAGACCAGAAGAAAAGGATTTTCTTCAATAACCAGGCGTGGTTTATTTTCCTCCAGTGGCTATTCTTAAGTCCATCAGGATTAAAGCACGCATCGCGGAGTTGGAACATCTGTTTTGATGTGGCAGTCAAAGAGTTTGACTTCATAAAAAAGGTAGATAAACCTTGTATATACAAGAAGGTTGTAGAGAGTAAGGTTGTCTTCCACGTATTGTACATAGATAATACTTTTGATAGGAAATGGTTTCCTATGCTGCACTCGGTCAAGCTCCTCTTATCACAATAATTCTCCATAAAAGATCTGGATGATACCTACTACATCTTGTGGATTATGATCTATAGTGATAGATCTAAGTGGATGTTGGGAGTGTCCTAAATCCAGGTATGTTAACACCGCACTAAAGGGGTTAAGTATGGAGGATTCTAAGCGTGGTGGTTCGTCCACTTACTCAGGAATCGCTCTCTCCAAAAAGATGTCTTTCAATACTGATTTGGAAAGAGCTCGCGTGCAAGGGATACCCTATGCTTCGGCAGTAGGATCTATCATGTATGCGATGTTATGTACCAAACCAGATGTAGCTGACTCACTAGGAGTAGTGATCAGGAACCAATCGGATCTAAGGAGAATCACTGGAAAGCTGTAAAGGACATTCTTAAGTACTTGAGAAGCATTGAAGAAATGTTCTTAGGGTTTTGGTAACGGTGAACTCCAGTAGGAGTCCTTTACCAATTCGTGCTTCTAGGGTGATAAGGTCGACTGAAAGTCAGTCACAGGCTTTGTCTTTACCCTCAGTGGAGGGACGGTATGTTGGAAGAGTTCCAAGATAGATACCATGGCATACTAGACGATAAAGACTGGATACATCGCTACCAACAATACTACCAAAGTGGATGTCTGGATAATTCTTGTTCATGAGATGAACATGGTTCCTACCATTGAGCATCCAATAACTGTTATTGACAACAATGGAGTTATGGCTTTGGCTTAGGAACGCCGGTCCCATCAGTGATCCAGACATATTCTGAGGACAGTATCACCTGATAAGGGAGATGGTTGATCTCCAAGGGATCAAGGTAAGGAGAGTTAACGTGAAGGATAACACGGCGGATCCACTCGCAGAGGCCTTCCGTAAAGAGACTTATATAGGGCATTGGGTATGTGATACTACAACAAATGGCCTTAGTGCAAGTGGGAGATTGTTATTTATATGTATTCCCTAGAGGAAATTATTATACATGTGATATCTATTATAGTAGATGCTTGGACATATATAGGGAGGACTTTCTAGCTCGACATGATAGTATGCTATCTGGTTGCTCTTTATCTTAACATGTACACTGACTGTCTCTCTATTACATGTTTATAAAGCCCTTAGAATGAGTACTTGACTACCAGGATTATGATGCAGATCATACTAGTGGGGCAGAGATAGTCGGTAAGTACATCCTTCAATTGTTCCTAGTCGTGGGAGTATCGAGACAGGGCATCGATATTCCAGAGTAGACTAGCGTATATGCTTCTCAACCCATATGATGGGCGATGGATGATCCCACATCCATTGGTGTTTGACATCAGAGAAGGTATACGGGTGCTCAGTTGAGACTGGATACACTGAACGGACTCGCCGAGAACTCGTAGATGGTATTATACCTATCGTCAGATAGCAGTTCTCTGGTGACACTGGTACAGGTTAGTCTGTCGACCCGAGATCGTCATAGAGTCTTGTGTGATTCCCACTGTGCTTTGATTTCCACCTTACCATGTTCAAGAGATCGTGCAAAACGGTGGTTTTTGGGTACAGTCCCGAGTTACATGGAGGCAATGAGCGATAGAAGGTGATTTCGTCTCTCCCGGTATTGGGGGTTGATGTTGCGCTATGCTTGATTGGCCATAATAGGAAATTCTTGGCCAGGGTTACTGAGATCTACTGGTAAGTGTTATCAGTAGTTTCTCGAACGGTTATGGGCCTCACATCAGCATGACTTATCAGGGCTATTGGGGTATGATGTTTACCACCCTTTGGCTGAGATATGCGACATATCTGACGAAGAGACCGTACTGTATGGTAGTGTTACTGATTGGATTCGCAGGAGTATGAGAAGGTTTACTTGTTAATCTTCTGATCGCTCAATACCCGAGAGGCTGTTACGTTTAGCAGACCGTTTGCGGCTTGTAGGTGACTAATATGATCACCATCTACTGCCGGCGTATTGACGAGTCTTTAGAGTCCTACACAGAGGTTTCTTAGCTCAAGCGAAACGAAGTAGGAGCACATATGTGATATGTGCGGGACTGAGATTAATATGCGTTTGTGATACCTTATTCTATTTTCGCGATATGAGATATCGGTCGGTTATATGTGAAATAACCGGGCTGTCGAATCAAGTGTTGATTCGACAAGTTGATACATTATATATTAGTCGGCTGTATATGATATAGCCGGATTATGAGATAAAATATTGATTTAATAATTTAATGTATAATTATATATTTGATATATTATCTTACATTAACTAATATTAGCTCACTTAAGTTTTCTTTTTCTAACTAGTGTACACTTAGTATATATGTGATATATATTAATGTACATCTTTTGTGTCTTGCTTGATGCCACATGATACATGGGTGTATGAGACTTACACCATGCTTATAATAATGTGAGGGTTTTGTTTATTTAAAGTAAATCAAATTAGTTGGAAATTTCCACATGGTTGAAGCTTGTAGAAGCTTGTGGAACTATTGACCAAGTCCACTAATTTTGTTTTACTTGAAAATATTTATTAACCCAACCATTATTGTTTACTCATTGTTTATTCTCTACATGAGTTAGTGTATGACACTAACTCACCCATGGTTGCTATTCTCACTCATTATTCCATTCACACTTCATCTTCTTCCTCATCTCCAAAAAGCTTTCTAGCTTCATGAGAGGTGAAGAAATATAGTGAGAAAATTATTTCTAAAGTGAGCAAAATTCCTACTTCATCAATCTCTTCTCTACTAGCCATTTAGATTGAGTTATTTCTTCACCAAGTTCATCACTTAGTGAAGAGATAGCTTGATTTAGTGTCTCCTAAACGTAGATCATGTTCGGCCTCGAAGACTTCAAACAAGCTTGTTAATTTCACCTTGTGGAGCTTCACTAGAGTCCGGGAGATCACTACTTGGAGCGAAGGGACTACAACATGGAGTTATTGAAGTGAAGGACCAGTCTACAAAGGTTGTATTCCTTGTTCACTTAGATATAAAGATGTTTACACTTGTTCGTCTAATTCTCTAGTTCAGATTCTAGCGTTAGGGTTCTTTAGCACGCCAATATTTTGAAAACGGCATGGTCGATGCCTCCCAAAACCCAGCGGCCGCCTAGGGAACCCAGCAGTGGTATCAAAGCCATGCTTGAGAATTAGATGATGTTGTAGTATTACGAAACTGAAACAACTCCGAAACACTCGAAATATAAACCCAGTTTCTGTCGAATTTTTCAAGGTGTCTAAATTTTTTTAAGCAATTGCAGAATGTTACATGTGATGTGACATAAACACAGTAGAAAATTGAGCCCCTCTCGCCGGAAAATGGCCGACCACATAGCATTAAAAACCGGCCTGGTTGGTTTTTTAAGATTGTTCTGGGTTGAATTTTTTAGGGTGTTCCAGTCTATGGGTTTTGGTGTTTTAGGTGTTGCTCGTTTTTGCTAAAATTGCATGTGATGTTATCTTTGTGCAAAGGATATTCGAAGTGTTTTGTATTCGTAATTCTAACATCATTTCGGGTTAATTAGATGACGTTAGAATGTTCGAACGGATATTAACAACCCATTTTTTCCCTCGCTGGAAATTTTCCAAGAGTTGGATTTTTCCAATTTTAAAATCTTCAGAAAATCATGCAGGTGATTCTGTGAACCCTCTAGAAAAACGAAATCCTAACTCGATTCTGTGACCATCGGAACCGCCACCAAACCCTAGGGTTTGTGGTAGTTCCGCGGCGCCATAGGTGAGGCAAAGGTTGACCATTCTACGGTTGGTCCATAAGTGCTATGGCATGTTCTGGGTACTTTTTAAACTCCGCTCAAGTGTTGAGCTCTTTGGGAAATTTTGGGTGTTTGTTGGTTCGATCGAAAAGTTTAATATCGTCTAACTATCTGTGATTGTGATACAATATTTGGAATTCACAAATTTAGTTTTGTGAAAACTAATTTGAATTTTATAAATCTAGCAAGTTAGTCTCATTTGATCGGTTGCCACGGGATTTTGATGTGGATTAAAAGTCCGTCGCAATTACGTAGTGTACGCGGATACTCGCCGGGTAACCTTACCAGATAGCCATGCCCCATAGCCCCGAACAAGTGACTGTAGGAGAACCCAGTTGCCAAAAGCATCCATTCGGGTGCTCACGGCCGCGGTGTTCCACGTAAGTGCACTTCGCCGACAACATCGGGGGTGCGGCCGTCTACTAAAGTTTTTGACGAGCATTCGACCAGGTTGTCTGGAATCTTATTGAATTACCCGACTGGTTATTGAAAAGTGTTTACAATGTCGAGACTAAATTGCGGGGTTTATAATTGTTAGGCATGCGATGTCTAAGGAATTCATTTGGTTAGGCATGAAATCCAAAAGTATGTGATACATTGGGTTTATGATGTCTAAGATTGTTGTGGATTCCAATTGTTGTAGTTTTTACTTTCTTTTCTGCGTCCGTAAGTGTAATATGTGGTGTATCCCCGGTTTCGTTGCTATATGTCAACGACAATTGGGATACGCATATTTACTTATGTTGATGACATGTGATATTATGTGTTGCTGTGATATGTTATATTGGATCGTTGTATTTTGAATAGCCGGGTTTTTTTATATGAGATAAGAGTTTTTCATTTTCATTCAGGTAAAAACTTGTATGTAATATTCTTTTATTGGGACACATCCAGGTTGAGGATGATGTCACCATTGATGTATATTATTTACTTTTCCGCATTAGGATAGACCCAAGGAGAAGAGCACAAGTAACCGGGTTATAGAATCCAGTGGGAGACCATCTCGAGGAGTCGAGACCGGGTCTCCTAACTCTAGAATTGGGAGGGTTGCTTTCCGCTCTCGTAGGGGTCTAGAGATATGGGTTTGGCTATTCATCGCGACCATGGAATCCGCGTTTTTTACTGGCTTAATTTAAAACACGGAATTCCCAGTTTATCCAATATTTCATATGTGTTCTTCTGCTGCTGATATTCTGTGATGTCATCACTTGATATTCTGAGATGAATGCTTATATTATATATATGATATATAATTAATATTGATGCTTTCGTTTCTTCTGTGATACTTAGGAAGCATATTTGATGGGCCTTCATTAATGAGATTAATGAAGTAAAAGAAACCTGAAGATATTGCAGAATCTTGTTTTAAAAACTGATAGCTCTTGTTCTTGCTTTGCATAACGGTATTCCTTGTTGAATATCCAACACCTTATTCGATAAGGAAAGAGCCGAGATCCCTTCACCGGGAGTGACCTCTTTAGCAAAACTGGCAGATGCTACAACCCACTCGGTTTTGTCTTTTGATTGCTTTTTAGTTCATGCTTTGTATAGTGGTATTTATGAAATATCTATCACCTCATTCGATGAGGAAAGAGCCGAGATCCATTCACCGGGAGTGACCTCTTTAGCAAAACCATCAAAAGCCTAAAAAATATTTCTTTTCAAAATCACTCGATTCTACAATGATATCAAGTTCATTACGCAAAAGGTTTTCTTAAAAACCTGTCGTAGCCCTCCGACATTTCAGATAAGGACTATTTAGTATTCGTGCTGCGTTTGTTGGCCTCTGTCAAGGCATAGTGTGCGGTAGCTGATTAGTGCTTATCTGCAAAGCATGTGATGCGATTGGATTAGGGTAGTCATATGACCTTGTTGGCCTCTGTCAAGGGTTGTACGGTTGGGTTTAATTCAATCATGAAATGTACGGGTTGAACTTGACTAGTAGCCTATGGTATGTTGGCCTTTGTTAAGGTCATAGGACGTTAGGGACAGAATATTATCGGGAATTTCAAGTGTTGAAATTTGCAATGAGATTGCATACCTTCTATGAGATAGTTGGATCCCGATACCCACTGCGAGTAAAAATTACTTCTAGGAGAGTTTTATACATTACAATTAGCCGATCAAATAGGTGTCTAGAAAAGTGTTAACGGGGTTACGCCCCTGGAAAAACGAGGTTTATTTTAATTAGGTCAATTAGGTCTGTGCGAAAGCACGGGGAACCTCCCTCAAAATACCGACACTTGCCTAGCCGAAAGATTGGCGAACTTGTAGGCTGTAATTAATCCCGGCTAGTCTTACCTTTTAGGGTTTGAAGGAAGATTTGATAAAAACAGTGGGAGCCATCCTGATTAGATAAAATAATAACCAATCTGATCTTGTAAGAGCATACGCAAAGTGTTTTCTTCTCTCTCTCTCTCCTGGTAGCGTCCATGTCACGCCTTAATCAAGATAATAATATGGATGCATTGACCGAACCTGCTTATTATACTGTGCTGGAAAAAGTTGGTTCCGCTTTATCTTATAATTGTTATAAGTCTGAGCAGAAAATAGGAGAATACCGGGATTCCCTTGCCACCCAATTGAGGAATGAGCATGTTGATACATATTCTTCTGGTGTGTTCATTACCAAGAACTGTTTCTCTGTATCCTCTACGTCCTAGATATGAGATACCGGATCAGGATCCCATATATGTAATTTGTTACATGGGCTACAAAAAGGTAGAGAACTGGGAATGTGTAATATGTCTCTAAGTGTAGAGAATGGTGCAATTGTTGCAGCCAAATCAGTTGGCAAATATCACCCTGTATTACCAAATGGTAAATACATTGATTCTGAACAAATGTTATTAGATATCGTACCTGATATACAACATTACATCATTTTCTTTATTAAGTTAAAGAAGGATATAATTTTGTATTGCAGGATAATATTGTAAATATTTTCCTGAATTAAGAGTTGATTGGATCAGGCACGTTATGAAATAGCATATGTTTTCTAAATCAAACCACAGTTCAAAGTATATAGAACACACACAAGAGGAGTAGTTCAGAAATGAACGAATCTTTCTTGTGGCATTGTAAACTAGGTCATATCAATGCGACACAACTGGCTAAGTTACTTAAGGATGAATATTTGAATCCATTCAAATTTTTATCTTATGATACTTTCCAGTATTGTCTTAAAGGTAAAATGACCGATACTCCATTTGCTGGAAATAGAGAAAGAGTTACTGAACAATAAGGAAGAATACATGATGATGTATATGGTCCTATGCCTATAAATGCCAGGATTGGTTCTTTGTACTTCATTATATTCATTGACGATCTCTCAAGATTCGGACATATGTTTCTATTGAAACACAAGTCTGAAACTTTTGAGAAATTCAAGAAATATAAGTTTGAAGTTAAGAACCACAAGGGTAGAAGTATTAAGTCCTTAGATGAGATCGGGGAGGCAAATACTTAGGCATGGAGTTCCTGGATTTTCTAAACAGAGAATTGGATTCTCTCTCAGCTTACTCCTTCATATACATCACAACATAACGGTGTATCGCGGTGGAGGCGTCGCTCCCTATGAGATATGATGCGCTCTATGATGACTACTGCCAAGTTATCTGTTTCCTTTTGGAGTTATGCACTTGAGAAGCTGCATACCTATTGAATATGGTTCCAACCAAATCAGTGCCTATCACTCCATATGAGATATGGTATGGGAAGAGACCATGCATTAAACGAGTTAAGATATGGGGTTTTTCGGCCTATGTTGAAAAGAAAAATCCGGACAAGCTCGAGGAAAGGTCAGTTTTGTATAAGTTTGTTGGATATCCCAAACATTCGCAATGGTATATCTTCTACCACACAGAGGAGAAAAAGGTGTTTTGTTTCTCAGCATGCCACCTTTTTAGAAAAGGAATTTCTTATGAAGAAATTAGTGATCATGAGGTAGAACTGGAAGGAGTTCCAGCTAGACAAACCAACAGCTGATGATTTGGTGAAACCAAAGGATTCAATAGTCTCCAACGAACCTCAGCCTCTCCGTGAATCTGATAGGGTTCCTCATCCACCTGAGAGATACTATGGTTTGCTCGGTGACGGTGGGAGCGAGGATTGCATCATGGTAGATGATGACCTAACCATGTTCAGGCAGGCCATCACGAGTGGGGACTCTGTGAAATGGTTGGATGCTATGCGATCAAAGATGGAATCCATGTACACCAACAAAGTATGACTTTGAATGTTGCAAGCAAGTAGATTTTGAGAAGATTCTTGGTGTAAATGGAAAAGTTAAGACTTTCAAAGCTAGACTAGAAGAAAAGGATTTTCGTCAATAACCAGGTGTGGTTTATGATGAAACATTTCCTCTAGTGGCTATTCTTAAGTCCATTAGGATTAATGCAGGCATCGCGGAGTTGGAACATCTGTTTTGATGTGGCAGTCAAAGAGTTTGACTTCATAAAAAAGGTAGATGAACCTTGTATATAAAAGAAGGTTGTAGAGAGTAAGGTTGTCTTCCACGTATTGTACGTAGATGACATACTCTTGATAGGAAATGGTTTCCTATGCTGCACTCGGTCAAGATCCTCTTATCACAAGGATTCTCCATAGAAGATCTGGATGATACCTACTATATCTTGTGGATTATGATCTATGGCGATAGATCTAAATGGATGTTGGGAGTGTCCTAAATCCAGGTACATTATGTAAGTCCATATTGCGACCCCCGGTGCTTACGGGGAGGCGGAAACGGTATAAAAAACAAATTTTTATCGCAAGAGGCAACATGGACTAAACAAGATCGGGATCGTGTCTAAACTAAACTAGCAAATACGCTAAAAGGAGTTAGCTACTCGGATGAAGGTTATACCTAAACTTGAACTCCTTCTTCTTGAAAACTTGTAGAGGTTGATGGTTCTTTTTCGTCGCCTTCTTCCGTCGAAGATGGATCCACCTCGAAGGTTCGACCTTTGGGCTCTTCCTCGATCTTTGAGTGAACTAGGGCTTCCGGTTTGCTAAACCATGAACCTAGAATGAGTAGAGAGAGACTAGGGTTTGCTTTTCCTTTTTAAAGAGAAGGATTCTCAACACATGAGAAGGTTTCTCTTTTGCTAGAGGAAGAAGAAGATGAAGAGAGGAGAGAGAAGCTAAATGAGATAATCAGCAATCTTTTCTTTCTTGCAACCATAATGCCAAAAGAAAAGAATTATCTAATAATAATAATTGAAAATGAGAATAGTTGATGGTAATTTGGAATGACCACTACCATGCTTCATGTAAGCATAAATCAAGGAAGACTTTTTAAAGCATGATGGTGGTCAACATCCAACCATGGTCAACAAGTCAACCATGGTCAACAAGTCAACAAAATCAACCATAACAAAATTCTCATTTAATTACTATTATTAATAGATAATTTATAAATCCATTAGGGTTTGGAAAATGAAGACTGTCAACTGTGCATACGCACCCGTTCCGAAACCCTAATGAAAAACCTCATCCTCCGCCTCAAGCAACTGTGCATACACACCTGCATTCTCGTTCCGAGGAACAAGAATACCAAGAGATAAAAGCAACCCCCAAAACATATACCAGTATCTGGCTCAAACCAGAGCCTGCCAGTATAATCCGTCCGGACTCCAAACGTGCACAAGTGCGCGGATGAGAACGAACCCTGTCGCAAAACCATGCGACCTCTACTCTGTTTTGCCCAGAGGCGAATACCCTCTGTGTGGGACTCTAAAGACTCGACACTACGCTGGCAGTGGGTTTAACCACAGACCGCAAGCGGCACTAGCTGTGCGTAACGGTCCCCAGGTAGATGCCGACAAGAAGGCTGACGAGGTGAAACCCCATCTGTACTCCTACTGAGTCTGAATGTGACAGTCTCCGTACAGTCCGGTCTGTTCGTCTGATACATCGCATGGCGGGCCTAGGGGGTGGTAAACGTCAGTCCCCCAATAGCGGTACAAGTCGTGCCGGAGCGAAGCCCAAAACACCCTGAGATAACACTGGAAACCTACCAGTATATCTCGTTTGCCCTGGCCAGGGACTACTCGTGTAATGGCTCTCCTAGACACAGCGCGATGTCAACCCCCAATACCGGGAGAGACGAATCCTGTCTAACCGTCACTGCCTCCAAGTGCTTCGGGACTGCACCCAACCACCACCTGTTTGCACGACTCCTTTGAGCCGTGGTAGGGTAGTGATCAAAGTGCAGTGGGAACACACTTGAGGCGAAGTGCCAGTGTCAAGTCAGCGGACTAAGCTGTACTCATGTCACCTGGGAACTGATAACTGACGATAGGTATAATACCAACCTGTCAGTTCCCGACGAGTCCTGTCCAGTGTACTCGTAACCCAACGAGCACCCGTATACTATCTCCAGTACGACGTACTGATGGCTGTGGGACAGACCATCTCCCACACTGGGATGAGAAGCGCATACGCTAGTCTACTCCGGAGTATCGATGCCCTGTCTCGATAGTCCTGCGACTAGGGACCTGTATAAGGATATGCTTATAGATTACCCAGCCCCCACTAGTGTGACTGCCATCACAACGCTGGTAATCAAGCAAAGATCCTAAGGGCTCCACTAATGCGTATAAGTGATATACTGAAATAAACACAAGTACACATTGAAGTAGAAACAAACCAAGTAGCATACTACTATATTGAGCAAGATTGTTTATACAAGGTGAATATCCCAAGCTTCCATTAAGTAATATACAAACTAGTATGATACAGTAATGGCCTCTAGGGCATATACACTAACAATCTCCCACTTGCACTAAGGCCATGTACTGGCGTATCAAAGACCTATCATCTCGATCAGCCGCTCGAACTGAGTCTGGGGTAGGGCCTTGGTGAATGGATCTGCAGTGTTCTCTTCTGAAGCAACCCTCCGAACCTCGATCTCCTTGCGATCCACGATCTCCCTGATCAGGTGATACCGCCTCAAGATGTGCCTGGATCTCTGATGGGACCTGGGTTCCTTCGCTAAAGCTATAGCCCCGTTGTTGTCGCAATACAGAGGTATTGGGTCAACAATGGACGGAACCACCTGAAGTTCTTTCAAGAACTTCCTCATCCAGACAGCTTCTTTTGCGGCATCAGATGCAGCGATGTATTCCGCTTCCATCGTCGAGTCTGCAACGGTTTCCTGTTTGGAACTCTTCCAACACACCGCCCCTCCATTGAGGGTGAAGACAAAACCCGACATGGACTTGGAATCATCCTTGTCACTCTGGAAGCTGGAGTCAGCAAAGGCCTCGATCTGGAGGTCTTTTCCGCCATACACCAAGAACATCTCCTTAGTCCTTCTCAGGTACTTGAGAATGTTCTTTACTGCTATCCAGTGTTTCTCCCCAGGGTTAGACTGATACCGGCTTACCACACTCAGTGCATAAGCTACATCCGGTCTGGTACACAACATCGCATACATTATAGAGCCTACCGCAGAAGCGTAGGGTATAATAGACATGCGATCCCTCTCCAAATCAGTCTTGGGAGACATCTCTTTAGAGAGGGTGATCCCGTGACAAGCCGGTAGGTTACCGCGCTTGGAATCTTCCATACTGAATCTTTTCACTATGGTGTCGATGTACCTGGACTGAGAAAGTCCCAATATCCTCTTGGATCTATCACGATGGATCCGGATCCCCAGGATGTATGAGGCATCACCCAGGTCTTTCATGGAGAACCTTTGTGACAAGAATCCCTTGACAGATTGTAGCATAGGAATGTCATTTCCTATCAAGAGAATGTCATCCACGTATAAAACGAGGAATACTACAGTTCTCGCTACAAATCTACTATAGATGCATGGTTCATCTGGATTTTTGATAAAGCCAAATTCTTTGACTGTCTCATCAAAGCAGATGTTCCAACTCCGCGATGCCTGCTTTAGTCCATAGATGGACTTAAGCAACTTGCACACCTTTCCGCTGCTCCCACTCTGAATGAAACCCTCTGGCTGGTCCATATAGACACACTCCTCTAAATTTCCATTTAGAAAAGCTGTCTTTACGTCCATTTGCCAGATCTCATAATCGTGGAAGGCAGCAATGGCAAGAAGGATCCCAATGGATTTCAGCATGGCTACTGGAGAAAAGGTTTCGTCGTAGTCCAAGCCAGGTCTTTGACGAAAACCCTTTGCTACCAGCCTAGCTTTATAGGTCTCAACCTGTCCATCTACACCAATCTTCCTTTTGAAGATCCACTTGCATCCTACGGGTTTTACCCCGTCTGGAGCAATGTCCAACGTCCATACTTTGTTGGTGTACATGGACTCCATTTCGGTCCGCATTGCATCCAGCCATTTTACCGAGTCAATGCTCTGAACGGCCTGCTGGAAGCTAGTAGGCTCATCATAGTCTATGATCCAATCCTCTCTATCCCCGTCTATGAGAAAACCGTAGTATCTCTCGGGCGGATGAGACTGCCTACTACTCCTGCGGAGCGGCGTAGGAATGTCCTGTTCTTTCGAACCCTCTGGTTCCACTAAACTTTCAGTAATAGTCCGTGGTTCTGGAATTTCTTCCAGTTCTACTGCGCTCCCACTTATTTCCTTTTCTATGAACTGGTGTTCTAGAAAGTGGGCATGACGAGAAACAAGAACTTTTTGTTCCTCTTCACAGTAGAAGAAATATCCCTTGGAATTCTTCGGATATCCCACAAACTTGCACAGTACTGATCGTGCCTCGAGCTTGTCCGCATGCTGCTTTTTGACAAAAGCTGGACTTCCCCATATCTTAATGTGATTAAGATGGGGTCTCTTCCCACACCATATCTCAAATGGCGTGGTAGGCACAGTCTTAGTGGGAACTCGGTTCAAAAGGTATGCGGCTGATTCTAGCGCATATCCCCAGAATGATCGCGGCAACTCAGCGTTACTCATCATGGACCGCACCATATCCAATAGGGTGCGGTTCCGTCTCTCCGATACACCGTTATGTTGCGGGGTGTAAGGAGGAGTAAGCTGAGAGAGAATTCCGTTCTCTTTTAAATAGTCCAGGAATTCGGCACTTAAGTATTCTCCACCTCGATCCGATCTTAGAATCTTAATACTTTTGCCGGTCTGTTTCTCTACTTCATTCTTATACTCCTGGAATTTTCCAAAGGCCTCGGACTTATGTTTCATTAAGAAGACATAACCGTACCTTGAGAAGTCATCCGTAAAAGTAATGAAGTAAGAATGTCCGCTTCGGGCATGTGTAGACATTGGACCGCACACGTCACTGTGTACGAGTCCCAAGAGCTCGCTCGCTCTTACTCCATGTCCAGTAAACGGAGTCTTTGTCATCTTTCCCTTGAGACAGGATTGACAAGTGGCATACGATTGATATTCGAACGCATTCAAATACCCTTCTGTATGTAACTTCGTCAACCTTCTCTCATTGATGTGACCCAATCTACAATGCCATAAGAAAGTCTGATTTATTTCTGGAGACTTTCTTTTGTGTGTATTCTGGACATTAAAAATCTGTGGTTGGTTTAACACGTATATACCATTACTCAAAGTACCTGACCCAATCAAAACTTGATTAAGGTGAATGTTTACAACATTACTTACAAACGCAAATTCATAACCTTCTTTAGAAACTAAAGATACAGAAATGATATTACAAGTTGCGTTGGGTACAAAAAAGCAATTACGCAAAACCAAAACATGTCCATCTGACATTCCCAGGTGATAGTCCCCCACGGCTTTAGCATCCATGCTAGCTCCGTTCGCAACTCTGAGGGTCATGTCACCTGCCTTCAAATCCCTACGGTTTCTCAACGCCTGCAAAGAATTACAGATATGAGATCCTGATCCGGTATCCAATACCCAGGAAGTAGAGTTTATTGAAAGACAGTTTTCAATAACATACACACCTGAAGCTGAAGCTGCAACCTGCTTCAATTCCTGTGTTCTGGCCTTCCAGGCCCTGCAATCATTCTTCCAGTGTCCTTTCTTATGACAAAAGAAGCATTCTTCCTTATCCACAAGCTTCCCCGCTATCTTTGTTGCTTTCCCTTTTCCCTTCGTATCCACTTTACTAACACCGCCCCTTGGTTTGGCGGGGGCCTTCTTCTTCTTTCCCTTGGCTTTCGCCTTGGACCTAGAAGAAGATGATCCTCCTACAAACAAAGTGGATGTATCCCTACTTTTCTGTAGGGTGCCATCTGCGCTCCTCAGCATGTTGAGGAGCTCTGATAGTTCAACCTCCTTTTCTTGTAGGTTGAAGTTCAGTATAAACTGGGCGTAAGTGGAAGGAAGGGACTGGAGAACTATATCCGTATATAGCTCACTCTCCAATGTGATCCCTAGGTCAGCGAGCTCCTCAATGTAGCCGATCATCTTTAGCACGTGCTCGGCTACTGATGATCCGACGGCCATTCTTGTCGAAAACAACTTTTTCGACGCTTCGTATCTTGCGATACGTGATTGCACTCCATACAGTTCTTTTGTATGGAGCAATATGGACTCCATGTCCATATTCTCATGCCTCCTCTGATGTTCGTTGTCCATCGAGGCAAGCAGGAGGCACTTGGCCTTCGCGCTATCAATCTCCCAAGTCTTGCGGATTTCCTTATCCGCGACACTGGAAGTTGGACCAGGGACAGGGGGAGCTTTGGTGGTAAGAAGATACCCCAGCTTGTCATAAGTGATTGCTATCTTGACATTCCTGAGCCAATCTTTGTAGTTTGGCCCTGTCAGTTTGTTTTTATCTAGGAGTAACTTAAGTCCAGTCATGTTGATTGGTCGCTGCAATTAGGAGAGAGAAGAAGAAACACTCAGCATGATGCTCTTGCAAGTTTAGAGTGGTTTTTAGTTTGTCTAAACAGGATGGCTCCCACTGTTTCTCGAATCCCTCCTCAAACCATAAAGGAAGAATTAGTCAGGATCAATCCCACCGTACAATACTTGCTTAACCGTTCAGCCAGGCCGGTGTTGGTACTTCGAGGGAGGTTTTCCAACGCTTTCGCGAAGTTCCTTAATTAAATAACCTCTTTTCCCTGGGGGCGTAACCCCGCTAACACCTTTCTAGGCACCTACTAGGTTTATAGCATTGATCGTTAAGTGAGAAATTTCCCGAGGAGTAGCATATACTCACAGTAGGATCGGGATCCAAATATCATCGCGTGACGAAACTGAAGGAATCCTACCAGAATCACCACACTCCAAATGGTATGCAAATCTAGCAAGTTTCAGTACTTATGAAACTCCCGATGTGGATTTTTGCCCTATGCTCTTATGACCTTGACTTTGGCCAAAATATCATAAGTCACATGTCAAGTTCTGCCCGTCACTATCCAGGTTAATTTGGATCCATCCGTACCTACCCTTGACTTTGGCCAAAATGGCAGCACGACTGTCCCAAACCAACGCATCTATCTATGCTACACATGAACACCCAATAGCTACCAATCACTATGCCTTGACTTTAGCCAAAATACATAGCTTGAATACTATTGCCTATTCATGCGAAGCGACGGAGGGCTACGAATGGTTTTGGCGAAACCGTGAACGTAGTGAACTTGATTTAATCGATGGAACGAAATAGCTTTTAGAAGGAGTGGCTCAATCTCCGCATTTAAAAGTTAGTTTTGAAAAGAACCGAGTGGTTTTTCGAAAGTGTTCCATCGACTTAAACTTGGTTTATCATCTTGCATTAGTTCTTTTAATGCGTGATATTCTTGCATTAGTACTTTTAATGCGTCCCATCATTTAATCCTACCATTGCAGAAAACAACCAAAATATGACGTACGCTTATGCCATTCGCATTCGCCACGGGGCCCCGTCATTACCCGTTAGGTTACTTAACTAACGACAGAGCGGGGGCTGGGCTAGCGCGGCTGTAAAACATAAGCAACGCCTAAATAGAAAGCAATGATAGACATTACAGATCACAGATGAATACATTGGATATACTAGCAATCCGCAATCCTTTCGAGCCTGAAACGAAAAGCGGATAACACGGTCGCGGTGAATAGCCAAATACCCCACCCAAGACCCCTACGGGTGCGGCAAACTACCCGCCAAGTACTCGGTAGTTTGTGCACCCCTCCATGGGTCTATCCTAGGAGCAAAAACAGTAAAAAGAATTATACAATGACGGCTACAACCCCGACCCGGTTGTGCGGCCAAACAAATAATATTATTACATCAATTTACATTTACAATGAATGAAAGAAAAACAAAAGCTCATCTCACATCCACCCCGGCTATTCACCCGCGACAGTCCAACACATTCATATACACATTCCAGCACATTACAGATCATGTATAACCCCGACTAATCGGCTTATAGCGATTAGCCGACGTTCAATACATGCAAACATTACAGATATAACCATCATAGTCAAAGTGTAGTGAAGTTCGGGAAAAATATGGAATTATAGGACCCCAAAAGGAAATTTCTTTTCTGCAAAATCTGGGCACATATAATATATTTCAAAAATCCCAAAACCAACACAGACACACACTGCACGAAAAACGATGCAGAGAACACGACAAGGCGCGGCGGTTCCGCGGCAACTACCTAGATTCTGCGGCGGAAGGGCGGCGGTTTTGTCGAATCACTGTATCGTTTTTCTTGGGTGTTCACAAAAAACCCTGAGACGAATTTACAAGTATAAAGTTTTTCATTTTGAGCCAAAAAAATTTCAACAGAAACTCAGGTTTTGTAATTTTCCGGTTTTGTGATTTTTTTCGGTTCCGAACTTCGTTACACTTCACTACCAAGCTAGTTTAAGTTTAGTTAGGCTCTGATACCACTGTAAGTCCATATTGCGACCCCCGGTGCTTACGGGGAGGCGGAAACGGTATAAAAAACAAATTTTTATCGCAAGAGGCAACATGGACTAAACAAGATCGGGATCGTGTCTAAACTAAACTAGCAAATACGCTAAAAGGAGTTAGCTACTCGGATGAAGGTTATACCTAAACTTGAACTCCTTCTTCTTGAAAACTTGTAGAGGTTGATGGTTCTTTTTCGTCGCCTTCTTCCGTCGAAGATGGATCCACCTCGAAGGTTCGACCTTTGGGCTCTTCCTCGATCTTTGAGTGAACTAGGGCTTCCGGTTTGCTAAACCATGAACCTAGAATGAGTAGAGAGAGACTAGGGTTTGCTTTTCCTTTTTAAAGAGAAGGATTCTCAACACATGAGAAGGTTTCTCTTTTGCTAGAGGAAGAAGAAGATGAAGAGAGGAGAGAGAAGCTAAATGAGATAATCAGCAATCTTTTCTTTCTTGCAACCATAATGCCAAAAGAAAAGAATTATCTAATAATAATAATTGAAAATGAGAATAGTTGATGGTAATTTGGAATGACCACTACCATGCTTCATGTAAGCATAAATCAAGGAAGACTTTTTAAAGCATGATGGTGGTCAACATCCAACCATGGTCAACAAGTCAACCATGGTCAACAAGTCAACAAAATCAACCATAACAAAATTCTCATTTAATTACTATTATTAATAGATAATTTATAAATCCATTAGGGTTTGGAAAATGAAGACTGTCAACTGTGCATACGCACCCGTTCCGAAACCCTAATGAAAAACCTCATCCTCCGCCTCAAGCAACTGTGCATACACACCTGTATTCTCGTTCCGAGGAACAAGAATACCAAGAGATAAAAGCAACCCCCAAAACATATACCAGTATCTGGCTCAAACCAGAGCCTGCCAGTATAATCCGTCCGGACTCCAAACGTGCACAAGTGCGCGGATGAGAACGAACCCTGTCGCAAAACCATGCGACCTCTACTCTGTTTTGCCCAGAGGCGAATACCCTCTGTGTGGGACTCTAAAGACTCGACACTACGCTGGCAGTGGGTTTAACCACAGACCGCAAGCGGCACTAGCTGTGCGTAACGGTCCCCAGGTAGATGCCGACAAGAAGGCTGACGAGGTGAAACCCCATCTGTACTCCTACTGAGTCTGAATGTGACAGTCTCCGTACAGTCCGGTCTGTTCGTCTGATACATCGCATGGCGGGCCTAGGGGGTGGTAAACGTCAGTCCCCCAATAGCGGTACAAGTCGTGCCGGAGCGAAGCCCAAAACACCCTGAGATAACACTGGAAACCTACCAGTATATCTCGTTTGCCCTGGCCAGGGACTACTCGTGTAATGGCTCTCCTAGACACAGCGCGATGTCAACCCCCAATACCGGGAGAGACGAATCCTGTCTAACCGTCACTGCCTCCAAGTGCTTCGGGACTGCACCCAACCACCACCTGTTTGCACGACTCCTTTGAGCCGTGGTAGGGTAGTGATCAAAGTGCAGTGGGAACACACTTGAGGCGAAGTGCCAGTGTCAAGTCAGCGGACTAAGCTGTACTCATGTCACCTGGGAACTGATAACTGACGATAGGTATAATACCAACCTGTCAGTTCCCGACGAGTCCTGTCCAGTGTACTCGTAACCCAACGAGCACCCGTATACTATCTCCAGTACGACGTACTGATGGCTGTGGGACAGACCATCTCCCACACTGGGATGAGAAGCGCATACGCTAGTCTACTCCGGAGTATCGATGCCCTGTCTCGATAGTCCTGCGACTAGGGACCTGTATAAGGATGTGCTTATAGATTACCCAGCCCCCACTAGTGTGACTGCCATCACAACGCTGGTAATCAAGCAAAGATCCTAAGGGCTCCACTAATGCGTATAAGTGATATACTGAAATAAACACAAGTACACATTGAAGTAGAAACAAACCAAGTAGCATACTACTATATTGAGCAAGATTGTTTATACAAGGTGAATATCCCAAGCTTCCATTAAGTAATATACAAACTAGTATGATACAGTAATGGCCTCTAGGGCATATACACTAACACATTAACACCGTACTAAAGGGGTTTAGTATGGAGGATTCTAAGCGTGATGGTTCGCCCACTTACTCAGGAATCGCTCCCTCCAAAAATATGTCTTTCAATACTGATTTAGAAAGAGCTCGCGTGCAAGGAATACCCTATGCTTCGGCAGTAGGATCTATCATGTATACGATATTATGTACCAGACCAGATGTAGCTGACTCACTAGGAGTAGCGATCAGGAATCAATCGGATCTTGGGAGAATCACTGGAAAGCTGTAAAGGACATTCTTAAGTACTTGAGAAGCACTGAAGAAATGTTCTTGGGGTTTTGGTAGCGGTGAACTCCAGTGGGAGTCCTTTACCAATTCGAGCTTCCAGGGTGATAAGGTCGACTGAAAGTCAGTCACAGGCTTTGTCTTTACCCTCAGTGGAGGGACGATATGTTAGAAGAGATCCAAGCTAGATACCGTGGCATACTAGACGATAAAGGCTGGATACATCGCTACCAACGATACTACCAAAGTGGATGTCTGGATAATTCTTGTTCATGAGATGAAGATGGTTCTTACCATTGAGCGTCCAATAACTGTTATTATGACAACAATGGAGTTGTAGCTTTGGCTTAGGAACGCCGGTCCTATCAGCGATCCAGACATATTCTGAGGACAGTATCACCTGGTCAGGGAGATTGCTGATTTCCAAGGGATCAAGGTAAGGAGTGTTAACGTGAAGGATAACACGGCGGATCCACTCACATAGGCCTTCCGTAGAGAGACTTATATTGGGCGTTGGGTATGAGATACTATAAAAAATGGCCTTAGTGCAAGTGTGTGATTGTTAGTTATATGTATGCCCTAGATGCCATTATTATACATGTGATGTATATTATAGTGGATGCTTGGACATATATAGGGAGGACTTTCTAGCTCGACATGATAATATGCTATCTGGTTGCTCTTTATCTTAACATGTTCACTGACTGTCTCTCTATTACATATTGATAAAGCCTTTAGGATGAGTACTTGACAACCAGGATTATGATGCAGATCATACTAGTGGGGCAGAGATAGTCGGTAAGTACAACCTTCAATTGTTCCTAGTCGTGGGAGTATCGAGATGGGGCATCGATATTCCAGAGTAGACTAGCGTATACGCTTCTCGACCTATATGATGGGCGATGGATGATCCCACATCCATTGGTGTTTGACATCAGAGAAGGTATACGGGTGCTCAGTTGAGACTGGTTACATTGAACGGACTCGCCAAGAACACGAAGATGGTATTATACCTATCGTCAGATAGCAGTTCTCTGGTGACACTGGTACAGGTTAGTCTATCGACCCGAGATCGTCATAGAGTCTTGTGTGATTCCCACTGTGCTTTGATTTCCACCTTACCATGTTTAAGAGATCGTGCAAAACGGTGGTTTTTGGGTACAGTCCCGAGTCACATGGAGGCAATAAGCGATAGGAGGGGATTTCGTCTCTCCCGGTATTGGGGGTTGATGTTCCGCTATGCTTGATTGGCCATAACAGGAAATCCCTGGCCAGGGTTGCTGAGATCTACTGGTAAGTGTTATCAGTAGTTTCTCGAACCGTTATGGGCCTCACATCGGTATGACTTATCAGGTCTATTGGGGTCTGACGTTTACCACCCCCAGGCTAAGATATGCGACATATCTGACGAAGAGACATGACTGTACGGTAGTGTTACTGATTGGATTCGAGGGAGTATGAGCAGGATTGCTTGTTGATCTTCTGATCGCTCAATAACTGGGTGACCGTTACGTTTAGCAGACCGCTTGCGGCTTGTAGGTGACTGATATGATCACCATTTACTGTCGGCATATTGACGAGTCTTTAGAGTCCTACACAGATGTTTCCTGGCTCAAGCGAAACGAAGTAAGAGTACATATGTGATATGTGCGGGACCGAGATTAATACATGTACGTGATACCATATTCTATTCTCACGATATATGATATCGGTCGGTTATATGTGATATAACCGGGCTGTCTAATCAAGTGTTGATTCGACAAGTTGATATATTAGATATTAGTCGGTTGTATGTGATATAGCCTGATTATCAGATCAAGTGTTGATTTAATAATTTAATATATAATTATATATTTGATATATTATCTTACATTAACTAATATTAGCTCACTTAAATTTTCTTTTTCTCACTAGTGTACACTTAGTATATATGTGTTATATATTAATATACATCTTTTGTGTCATGCTTGATGCCACATGATACATGGGTGTATGAGACTTAACCATGCTTATAATAATGTGAGGGTTTTGTTTATTTAAAGTAAATCAAATTAGTTGGAAATTGTCACATGGTTGAAGCTTGTAGAAACTTGTGGAACCATTGACCAAGTCCACTAATTTTGTTTTACTTGAAGATATTTATTAACCCAACCATTATTGTTTATCCGTGGTTTATTCTCTACATGAGTTAGTGTATGACAGTAACTTACCCATAATTGCTATTCTCACTCATTATTCCATTCACACTTCATCTTCTTTCTCATCTCCAAAAAGCTTTCTATCTTCATGAGAGGTGAAGAAATATAGTGAGAAAATTATTTCTAAAGTGAGCAAAATTCCTACTTCATCAACCTCTTCTCTACTAGCCATTTAGATTGGGTTGTTTCTTCACCAAGTTCATCACTTAGTGAAGAGGTAGCTTGAGTTAGTGTCTTCTCGACGTATATCATCTTCGGCCTCGAAGACTTCAAGCAAGCTTGTTCTTTTCACCTTTTGGACCCTCACTAGAGTCTGGGAGATCACTACTTGGAGCGAAGGGACTACTACACGGAGCTATTGAAGTGAAGGACCGGTCTACAAAGGTTGTATTCCTTATTCACTTAGATGTAAAGATGTTTACATGCTTATTTGTCTAATTCTCTAGTTTAGATTCTAGCGTTAGGGTTCTTTAACGCGCCAATTTTTTGAAAACGGCATGGTCGATGCCTTCCGAAACCCAGCGGCCGCCTAGGGAACCCAGCACAACAAACTTATCACTTTGCCGGATCCGAGACAGCCTCTGCAGCCTGGTGACGTCAACAGTCCCAACTACTGCTCCTACCACAGGGTATTCGGCCACCTAATTAAAGATTGCTACGTCTTCAAAAATTGGGTCGAGAAGCAGTACCAACAAGGCAAGTTTGTGCTGTCCGGAAATTGGAGGGTGAACCCGCCATAGAAGCATGCTCTTAAAAAGGTGGACACGCCAGGGGCATTATGCTTGTTTGTAGAAGAAGCTCCGTTGGAAGTTGTCCTTTCAGCTAAAACTAAAATAATGCTGAAGGATCTTCAAGCATGTCCGGCAATCAGGTGGAAAAGCCGTTGGAGCCTGAGATCATTGAAGGGATGCTTAAACCGCGCCCAACACCGAAAACTGGTAACGATGGGAAAAACCTCCAGGCCAAGCCTTCGAAGTCTTCGAAGAAAAAGAAGAAGACCATGAAGCCCGTGCAGCCTAACAACAAGCGAACGGACCTGCAAAAGTACATCGACGTATTGGAGGAATACAACCAGAAGGAGCGAACCCCGGTCACTCTCGAAGAGTTTCTCGACCATATTCTTGAGAACGGGACGGTGACATTGATGAGGGGAACGACTCGTCAGAAGAACCCGAGGATGTAGCGAGTTACCACCGGTCTCTCATTCATCGTTAAAAAACAAAGAGACCCCCTCGGAGTCAGAAAATGACGCCGAGAAGCTGGGGGCAAGACTGGTGCAAAAATCCCTGGAGCCGTTAGACGACTTGATTGACAGGCTAATAAACGAAGCCCTTCAAAAGAGCAAAGTTAACCGAGAGCGTGAAATGGCCATATACGAAAAGGCCAATTGTCGGCGTCAGGATGAAGAAGCTACGACAAGGAAGAGCCACAAAGTACTCCAACCAGATCAAAGCACACCCGCGGCAGACAAAAGCAGGTTTAAGACGGGGACACAGTTTGCCAAAGCCCTGTCAATGGGAATGAAGCTGCCACCTTTCAAAGGAAATACTCCCGGGAGTACATGTCTCGACGAAATGGATGTACATTAAAACTATTTCTTATACCATCGAAGGGTCACGCACCCTACCAAAGAGTGCAATACCTTCAAGAAGTGGTGGCAAGGATACGTTGCCCATTAAAATACTTCAAATGGATAAAGGGCAAAGCCCGTCAACAACAAAGAAGCACGACAGACGAGCGTGAAGGAACAGCTGGCAACTGTCATATGATTGATACCATTTCGACAAAAGGAAAATCTCAATTTCTTACATTCTGGAGCGATTCTGAGGAAGAAATAACTTTCGGCCTTCTCTTCAAAGAATCCACCTCTGGAAAAGAAGAAGGTGAGAAGAACTGCGAGAACATTCAGCTGCGTAACCGTACGTTGCCTGAAAAGAACCTTGAGCCTACAAACAAGGGTTCGAACAATAGAGACAAGGGGAAGGAAAAAGTCCCTGACGAAATTGCCCTCGATGATAGAGTCATCAAAGAGCTCCCGGCCAAGGACCCGCCTAAGAAAAACAAGGTGGATTATAATGTCCAGGCACATCTGAGGAAGATACCTTCACAACTGAGCATATTGGATGCATTCCTCATGTCCAAAGAGGCATGATATTCTCTAATCAAGGCACTGCAAGAGCCTGATCAATTCCAAGCTTTTTTTGCGGAAGAAAGGATGAAGGACGAGATGGCAGGGGTTCATACAGCTGACATCTCATTCGGTGATGAAGATCTCTTCCTCGGAACGTGCAAGCACAACCGTCTTCTATATGTTACCGGGTACTGCCACGACATTAAGATAGGGAAGATTCTGGTCGACAACGGGTCCTCTGTCAACCTTCTCAACGTGAAGGTGCTGAAGGAGATCTGCATGAAAGTTTAGCACCTGGCTCGGGACAAAATTACAATCTCCGGGTCCGACTCGCAGTCATCACGGACGCTTAGATCCATGATATTGACATTACACTTTGGGATGCTCATCACCGACATCAAATTTCATGTCATTGACGCCAAGACTAGTTATAACGCTCGGCTCGGCTGGCCTTGGTTACACGAGTATAATATCATCCCTTCTATACAACATCAGTGTATGAAGTACTTCAAAGACGGCCTCGAGTACACAGTTACAGGGGAGCTAAACCCATTCTCCGTAAATGAAGTCTGCAAATATGAAGACATCAAGTACTTCCTATAAGATTTCGAAGACATAGAAAAATGTCGTAATCCCGAGAACCGACAAAAAGCCGTTGCCACCATCCCGATCTTTAGGAGCAATATCGAGGAAGATGAAGAGATAGTCTACTCGGGGCAACCCCAAGACAACAGGCCAGGACCATCTACCCCTATTTTGGTCCTCGGCGGTAGTGACTCTGAGGACGAGGCCAACGCAGTGTTCTCCATCTGCCCGTCAATGTAGACCTTTACTGGAGCTGATCAGAGTTTACAAATTACCATGTTTCCGCGGCAGCATTACAGGGAACTTGATGCGCTTGATACATACGGCATGTAAGAGCTGCATACCTTCTATGCCCCTCCTAGGCGAAAAGGTGAAAAGGCGATCCTCTTCTACCAATTTATGGAGACTAAAGTGGAAAAAGAAGTCTGGCATGGTGCCGATTTTACGCTTGACAGTCTTCAACCAATCCGTCTGCCTAGATAATACGCAGAGGGATTAAAAAAGCTATTAAAATGCCAAGGCGTACCCTTCAAACAAACCGCTCGACAAGCCCAGTTGTACAACAAGATTTGGGATGTTCCCAAGGCTCAGTGAAAGATGCCCAACGGGAAGATGGAGACGACTGGGCTTGGATAAGTTCGGTCCAAGAAATGGAAGCGGATCCATGGCTGCCATGTCATAAATAACTTCGGTGGAGAAAGGAATGCTTTTCTAGATAGCGCTGAGATTGAACAAAAGTGAGATCCCGCCGTAAGAATGCCAAGTCCGTCATTCGAAGAATAGATTGAAAAGTTAATGAAAGACGCCGGTCAAAAGGTTCAGGATGACCACATCCACGAAATGACCATTTATGAGAAAACCAGGACACATCGTCTCGCTCAGCAGTTCGCGGAGAGAAAAAACTACAATTCCCTTCACCCTCAGCCCGTTGTGCGCTCTCGTGGCAAGAAAAAGGCCCGACGAAAATGCAACAACAAGGTGAAGAACGAGAATGACACTCGAAAATAGTGAAGCGGATTCAAGAAGCCACACGATCGAGAAAAAGTCAGCTGAAATCCTTCCTTTATGAAGAAGATGGGTCGGAAATACTCTTTCCCTCAAGATAAGACAAGGAAAATATTCAACCTTGTCATGAAGCATCAAATGATGGCACTCCCGGAGGCCAGGCATCCCGAACAAGTAAACGAGGTCTTTCATCCGGCTTATTTCTTCTACCACCGAGCAGTAGGACATCCTCTTGAAGACTGCTTCGCCTTTAAAGACTGGGTCGAAGACCAGTATCAGTAAGGCAGGTTTGCTCTATCCGACAGTTGGAGGGTAGCCCAACTACGAAAGCATGAGCCAAAAGCAACCTACACTGCGAGGGTAAGTCTAGTTCGGCATCGAGCTTGGAAACGAGCTCGTACCTGCCACGTGATAACACTATCAAAAGAAGGAGAGCATGGGAATATGAATGACCTCTCCCAGTGCTTCGCAAATGAGGATGAGAACGAGGGGGTTTTAAAGTTTCCACCGGCACCAAAAGAGCTAGAGGATAGGATACACACCACAGCAGACAACCTGAGGAAAATCGTCTTGGGGACAGAAAATGAGCCGAGGCCAACGTTCGTCAGTGAGCTGCTGTCTGAAAAGTAGGTGGCCATGCTAAAGGACGTGCTTATGCAGTATAAATACTGCTCCGTTTGGAACTATTCCGAGATGCCGGGACTAGATCAAGAAATAGCTATGCATAAACAGACGATATCACCGAACGTTAAACCGGTCAAACAGACGCCAAGAAGAATGCGGCTCGAACTCGAGATGAGCATCAATACCGAAGTCAGGAAACTAATCGACTCCGGCTTCATCCAAGAAGTTCAATATCCTGACTGGATCGCCAACATTGTCCCAGTGATGAAGAAAAATGGGACAGTACGCATCTTCGTGGACTTTCGGGATCTCAACAAAGCTTGTCTGAAGGATGACTTCCCAGTGCCTGTTACCGAGCTGATGATCGATAACACGTTTACCCATGAGGTCTTCTCTTTCATGGACGGATCTTCGGAGTATAATCAAATAAAGAAGCATCATGAAGACCGAAAGCATACTGCCTTCCGGACTCCGCTGGGCATATTCTGCTATAAAGTGATGCCCTTCGGTCTGAAGAACGCTGGCGCTACCTACCAGAGGGCCATGACGAAGATCTTCGATGACCTCATACACGAAATTGTCGAATGTTATATCGACGACCTCGTGGTGAAAAGCAAATCGTACGAGGAGCATTGGGAGCATTTGCAAATAGTGTTCCAGCGTTTTCGGAAATATAACCTGAAGATGAACCCTCTGAAATGCGCGTTTGGAGTCTCCTGAGGAAAATTCCTAGGATTCATCGTACGACACCGAGGCATCGAAATAGACCCATCAAAGATCAAACAGTTTATAGAAATTCCCATGCCGAGAACTCTCAAACAATTGCGATCTTTCCAAGGAAAGCTCGCTTATATCCGACGGTTCATAGCCAACCTCTCCGGAAAATGCCGCCCCTGCAGCCATCTAATGACGAAAGGGACCCCGTTCGTTTGGGATCGTAAATGCCAAAGTGTACTGGACGAAATCAAGCAATACCTGCAGAACCCGCCGATATTGACCGCTCCGGTCAAGGGAAAGCCCCTCATCCTGTACACAACAGCCCTTGAAGGTTCTTTAGGCATGCTATGGGCACAGGAGAATGACCAGGGGAGGAGAGAGCTCTCTACTATTTGAGTCGAGTTCTCCTTGGGGCAGAAAACAACTACTCCCCCATTTAAAAGTATTGCCTGGCACTGATCTTCGCGATAACGAAGCTTCGGCATTATGCCTTGGCACATAAGGTCCATCTCATATCAAAGGTGGATTCTTTCAAATATTTGATGTTAAGAGCCGTACTAACAGGAAGGCTTGCCAAATGGGCCCTCCTCTTGATGGAGTTCTCGATAATCTATCGACCCCTCAGGGCAGTGAAGGGTCAGGCCATCACCGACGTCCTCGCTGAACCTCCAATACCAACCGACTCTCTTTTAAATTGCGAATTACCGGACGAACACGCGTTCGACACAATGGACGAAGAAAATGACTCTCGATGGGAACTTTACTTTGATGGGGCATCTTCCATGAAGAAGCGAAATCACAACACCCCCATAATCAATGCCGGGATGGGCCTTATCTTCGTGACTCTGCAAGGAGGGATAATGCTTTTCGCCCTTTCATTAACAGAGCCGAGAACAAACAATGAGGCTAAGTACGAAGCTTTGATAGCAGGTCTTGAGATTGCTGTCGACAAGGGAATCGAAAACCTCCTCATATATAGAGATTCCCAGCTAGTCGTTAGCCAAGTAAATGGAGACTATCAGACATGCAAACCAGAGTTGGTAAAATATGGCGAGAGATTGCAGCAATTGTTGACACAAATCCTCTCTTACATTCTGGAAAGAATTCCACATGCAGAGAATATCAAGGCGGATGTATTAGCCAAACTCGCTAAAGAACTGGCCGACGAAAATCTCGATGACGTAAGAATCATTGTGCAAAGCCGTCGGATTCTTGCGCCAGCAGAAATATCTCCGAAGTCGTTTGAAGGAAAGGAAGCGACCAAACAAGCAGCCTGCCAAATAGAAGATGAAGAAAAAGCTAAGGATTGGAGAGAAGTCTTCATAGACTACTTCAAATCCTATCGAACACCCGAAGACGTGTCGTCAAGACATCAGCTCATGAAACGAGCTCTATCCTTCGCCTTCGTCAATGATACTCTATATAAGAGATCGTTCGATAGTTTGTGACTAAGATTCTTGGGACTGGAGGAAGTGAGGAGGGTCGTCCAAGAAACTCACGATGGACTCTGCGGTTCTCATCATGCCGGACTAAAGATGAAGTTAAAGATCAAGAGAATGGGTTACTATTGGCTCACAATGATTCAGGACTGCCTCGAATATGTGAAGCAGTGTCACTCGTGCCAAATTCACGGGGACTTCATCCACCAGCATCCAAATCTGCTACATCCAACATTGGCTAGCTGTCCATTCGAAATGTAGGAAACCGATATAATCGGGCCCATCAAGCCAACATCGTCTAAGGGAAATCGGTTCATATTGGCAACAACCGATTACTTCTCTAAGTGGGCAGAGGCAGTGCCACTAAAGAATGTGAAGACGAAGAACATCCTCCATTTCTTCAGGATACATGTCATCTACTGGTTCGGCACTCCGTGACGAATCATCTCGGATAATGGGCCAGCCTAAAAGAGCCATAAGATCAACCGCTTCGTACAGAAGCATAATATAGATTGGAGATACTCTTCAGTCTATAATCCCCGAGCTAATGGTCTAGCTGAGGCTTTCAACAAGACCTTGACGAAGATCATAAAGAAAATGGTGTCCAGAAATAAAAAGGACTGGCATGAGAGACTGTATGAAGCTCTCTGGGCGTATCGAACCACGTTCAAAACGGCCATGAATACAACGCCATTCGCGTTAGTATCCGGCACGGAAGCGGTACTTCTCTTGGAGATAGAGCTACCCTCTCTACGAGAAGCATTTCGATACGAGCTGACGGATGAAGAAAATGCCCATCTTCGGCTTGAGGAGCTTGATGCCCTCGATGAAACTCCTCTCATGGCGCAGCAAAACCTGGAAGCTTACAAAGTAAGGATGACGCGCTCATACGAAAGACTAACCAGACCAAGAACATTCCGCCAAGGTGAACTCGTGCTACTCGTAACAAGACCTATGATCCCCAGCGATGCAAAGTAGGAAAAATTCGAGCCGAACTTTGAGGGTTCATACATCATAGACAAGGTCAGCCAAAGTGGGGCCTACTTGCTCATGGATATGCATGGCGAAGGACCCATCCGGCCAATAAACGGCCGGTTCATTAAGAAATACTATGCTTGACAAGTCACAACTCAGGTTAATGATAGATGACGACGCTTGTGTCTGCTCGCTGTCTTCCGGAATCAAGACTCCATAAGTAGTATCCGGTAAAACTTTGCCTCGAAATTAGCAATGGACCGAGATGTCCCTAAACTAATAATAATCTGAGATGTTCCTAAACTAAACAATGGACCGTAATGTCCTTAAGCTAAATATGTTGACTCAAACATGGCGATAGTGGAATTCAAGTCCACATGTCCTAGTTGCGAAGACTGTAATTCAAGTCCCGTTGGCTGCACAGCTACCCGGATGACGAAGTCCCCCATAAGTTCCATTGGCGAACAGAGGGGTAAAAAAATGGTATGTCCACAAGTGAAATGGGCATGGATGAAAACCCAAAAGGGCGCCGTGAGTAAAAACAGCAGGGCTATCGGAGAGCTTATGAAAACCCGAAAGGGCGCAATCTCATTGTTAAACAAAAACGGTACGTCCACAAGCGAAATGGGCACGGATGAAAACCCGAAAGGGCTCCGTGAGTAGAAACAGCACGGCTACCGGCGAGCTTGTGAAAACCCAAAATGGCACAATCTCGTAAAATTTTCACTTACGAGATCCTCTCGACTCGTAAGGAGAACCCCCCTGTGAGACCCTTATGGCTCATAGGATTCAAAGTCTTAGGTTATAGAGAACCAAACCCGTCCTTAAGCCGTCATACTCCCCCAGTTGCCCTACAGGCGGTACAATGCTGGCCCTTGTATACAATCCATGGGAACAAATAAACGTTTCCCCCACCAAGTTCCACCAATCACGAGGAATGTCCTCATATAGTTAACGACACTTATAGGTCCTCTCAACTTACAAAGAGAAAATACTCTTATGAGATTCTTATGACTTATAAGAGAAAACACCACTTAGAAGTCCTCACGACTTCTAAGGAGAATATACACCTATGAGATTCTCACGACTCGTAGGGAGAAATACCTTTATGAGACCCTTACGGCTCATAAAGTCAAAAGCCTTAGTCGGCAGGATCCTAACCCTGTTTGCTAAGCCATCTTTGTTCAAACACCCAAAAGTAAATGATGATTCGCTCCTGGCAACATCCTAGTGGTAGCGATACTGATGCCTAAATTGGTATCAAATTTTAAGTCTTTCAAGAAAAATGATGATTCGCTCATGGCAATATTCCAGTCGTAGCGATACTGATGCCTGAACAGGTGTCAATTTTCAAGTCCTTTCACAGTAAATGATGATTCCCTCTTGAAAATATTCCAGTCGCAGCGGTCCTGATGCCGAGATTGGTATCAGATCTCAAGTTTCATACTCACAACAAAAATCAGCGAGCAAAAAATGCATATGAAATAGCCGAAATGATGGGGCAACTCGCAATAAAAATCAACGAGCAAAATATATGCAAATAAAAACAGCCGAAATGCTTGGGCAACTGGCAATAAAAAGTAGTGAGTAAAAAAAATAGCCGAAATGATTGGGCACCGCGATAAAAAGCCGAAATGATTGGGCAATCGCGACTTTCGCGATATAAAAAGCTAAAATGATAGAGCGTCGCGGGAAGAAGTAAAAAAACGAATGAAAATAAAACTTTTGCCCTACAGGTGAGTCCACATCAACCCCTGTATACAATCCATGGGCATAAGCGCAAAGGGAACCATATTTTCCCATCAGACTCTGTCAAAGGGAGCTCCAAATCTCAACGGTTCACAGACAGCCTAGAGATCAACAACGACGCTTCTTCTCACTCCAATAGGATGCAGACGCGACGTCAATAAAACGGAGCTATGGCAAAGTCCCTAGTTCCAAATCTCAACGGTTCACAGATAGCCTAGAGATCAACAATGGCGTTTCTTCTTACTCCAACAGAATGCAGACGCGATGTCAATAAAACGGATCCATGGTAAAGTCCCTAGTTCCAAATCTCAACGGTTCACAGACAACCTTGAGATCAACAACGGCGTTTCTTCTCACTCCAACAGGATGCAAACGCGATGTCAATAAAATGGAGCCATGGCAAAGTCCCTAGTTCCAAATTTCAACGGTTTACAGACAGCCTAGAGGTTAACAACGGCGTTTCTTCTCACTCCAACAGGATGCAGACGCGACGTCAATAAAATAGAGCCATGGCAAAGTCCCAAGTTCCAAATCTCAACGGTTCACAGACAGCCTAGAGATCAACAACGGTGTTTATTCTCACTCCAACAGGATGCAGACACGACGTCAATAAAATGGAGCCATGGCAAAATCCCTAGTTCCAAATCTCAACGGTTCACAGACAGCCTAGAGGTCAACAACGGGGTTTCTTCTCACTCCAACAGGATGCAGACGCGACGTAAAACGGAGCTATGGCAAAGTCCCTAGTTCCAAATCTTAACGGTTCACAGACAGCCTAGAGGTCAACAACGGGGTTTCTTCTCACTCCAAAAGGATGCAGAAGCGACGTCAATAAAATGGAGCCATGGCAAAGTCCCTAGTTCCAAATCTCAATGGTTCAAAGACAGCTTAGAGGTCAACAACGGCATTTCTTCTCACTCCAACAGGATGCAGACGTGACATCAATAAAACGGAGCTATGGCAAAGCCCGTAGTTCCAAATTTCAAAGGTTCACAGACAGCCTAGAGATCAACAACAGCGTTTCTTTTCACTCCAGCAGGATGCAGATGCAACGTTAACAAACGACCCCATGGTCAAAACCTCGGAGCCATGGCAAATTCCCTAGTTCTAAACCTCGACGGTTCACCAACAACCTAGAGACTACCTCGGAGCCATGGAAAAGTCCCTAGTTCCAGGTCCCGACGGTTCACAAACAACCTAAAGACCACCTCGACATTATACAGCAGACGCAGGGTCATCCCGACGTTCCTTCTCAACTCCAGCAGGATGCAGATGCAACGTCAACAACCGACCACAGGGTCAAAACCTCGGATCCATGACAAAGTCCCTAGTTTCAGGTCTCGACGGTCCACAATCAATCTAGAAACCACCTCGACGTTTGTCTCAATACAGTAGACGCAATGTCACCCCGGCGTTCCTTCTCAACTCCAGCAGGATGCAGATGCAACGTCAACAACCAACCCCAGGGTCAAAACAACGGAGCCATGGCAAAGTCCCTAGTTCCAAGCCTCGACAGTTCACCAACAACCTAGAGACTACCTCGGAGCCATGGCAAAGTCCCTAGTTCCAAGCCTCGATGGTTCACAGACAACCTAGAGACAATCTCGACATTCGTCTCGTTACAGCAGACGCAATGCCAGCAAACGAAGCAAAGGAAAATCCCTAGCTTCAGGGTCTTGACGACAACTCAAATAAAACCTAAAAGACTATCGGAGATTATCCCACACCAGCGTGGAGTGGTTATGACTCATCTGGGCTCCCAAACTGAGCCTAATCTCAAGTAAAAAGCGGCATGGAAGATCCCTAACGCTTGCTCTTCCGAAAGTAATATGAACTGGGAGATTACTTGAAGACGTCTTGTCCAGCTCCCGAAGGGATCAAACACATGACAGTCACGGGGCTACTCGAACAACAAGACTGCATATCGGGGAATACCTCAGCCAACCCGACGGTACGATGGAAAAAAAACTAGTACCAAAGACCCTAACGGACCTCTGTCATAAAGAGCAGAGGTTAACTGTGACGTTAGGACCAGTTTGCCTACAAGCCTAAGTGAGGTAAACTAAACAAGCTCCGAAATGAGTTCATAAATTAGAGACTCCGGGATGAGTGAATAAACTACAAGCTCCGAAATGAGTTCATAAACTAGAGACTCCGGGATAAGTGAATAAACTACAAGCTCCGAAATGAGTTCATAAACTAGAGACTCCGGGATAAGTGAATAAACTACAAGCTCCGAAACGAGTTTATAAACTAGAGACTCCGGAATGTGTGAATAAACTACAAACTCCGAAATGAGTATATAAACTACTTTATGTCAAGCCAAGACAGAAAGGCGCAACCCGTGGGAACCAACCGTGTGCTATTCGAGGCAGTAAGAAGAGCATCTGATTCACACCCGATTAAGCGTTCATTCATAACTGCAATCAAAGCGTGTTGATTTATGTCTATGTAAGAGGGTTCAACGCATAACACAACAACTGTGTTTGCACTTAGCAAAAATTCCTAAGCATAAAGTACAAAGCTCATGCACAGGGACGAGATACATCTGCGAATATATAATAAAGATGAAAAGATTCCCTCAGTAACACCCCACGCTCATGACACGTGAGGCACATATGAACAATGGTATAAAAAATGGGAAGTTTTGTCATTCATACTTCAGAAATTTATACATGGTAGAAAAAAAAAGAATGTTTACAATGGTAAAACACTAAATTCCGGACATGGATTTAGGAATTTAAAAGCAAGTCCGAGTAAATTGCTTCTGGCTTCTCTGACCATTTTTTTATACATCCTCTCACGAATACAAGCTTCAGGATCCCCACTAATGTCATCCTTTCTCTGGCATGCGGATATTATCGCCTTCTATTGAAAGACGCGATGCAGAATGTCGACAAGGTCATCCCTTCGCTTCTTTGAAATCAGGCTCACCAGATATACTGAATGCACATTATCTTCGACATCATCAAGCGCCTCGAAGGGTATAGGCTCGTCAAGCCCAGGAATTGCTGCCTAGATTGACCCAATGATAATGTTCAAGAGAGCAGAACGACGGGGGAGTAACCGACCATTGTAGTTGTTAAAATGACACATCACCTCAGCACATTAAGCGTCGGCAAATTCTTGGCCCTGGCAATGGCCCTGGATGCGAATGTCCTCATAAGAGATAATCTCTTCAAGATCGTAAAGACGAGAAGCAATAATATCTGAAAAGAAAAATCAGTAAGAGTTTAGCGATCAAAATGTTCAAGAAAGCGCTTATTATTAGAATCTAAAAGGATCCTCATCAAATAAACAATGGAGTTTAAACAACTCCTAACATTCTATTAAAAACGAATTCTGTTAAAATGCATGACAGATTCAAATCTGCTTCAGGGGCATTAAAACCCTCAAATTTTCGAGAGTATTAGGAAATAAAATTCCCAAAAATATCTAAGTCTCTCTCAGAGCCAAGCTCTGTGAACAAGGAATTAAATTCCTTTAATAAAGGGATTAAATCCCAGAAAACCCCCATACCGAGCAGGCAAAGAAAATGAAATAAAATTCCAAGAATCTTAAAGATCAGTGACAGGGTAAAACCCAAAGAGGAGGATTAACAATCCCCATTGATTCAAGACTTCAAAATCTACAAAATATGTGTATTCTATATCTTTAAGAAATCAGTTCAAGAAGAGAGCAACGCTCTGTCCCTAGATTTAAAACCCACAAAAAAAAAAGCAAAAGGGGTGGGGGTCCCGTTCATGATCATTACCAAAGAAAAGTTTTAACAGAGTTTAACTCTGAGATCTCAGCGGGAAGAGAGATAAACTCTGAAGAAGAGAATTAAATTTTCAAGGAAAACAAGTAAGGAAGAAGATGAAAGAACAATGGCTTCCCAAAGGCAAAAGCCTTGCATTTATAAGACATGATGGGGAGCGGTTTATCTTTCCATTCCCCTAGGCAATCCAACGGCTGTGAGGACAGACAGCGTTGCACTCACATGCAAGCTACGTGAGAGCAACGCTGGGGGGCATTTGTTCCCATATAAAAAAGGGATGAAGGAAAGTTCCTCGTGTTTTAATTGCTGTGCCTATATGCGTTGCATATAGACACTTACGTGTTAAAAACATGGGGCTGTTTTAGCATAGCAATTGTTTTAATTGTTGTGTCTATATGCATTGCATATAGGCACTCACGTGTTAAACACGTGGGGCTGTTTTAGCCTAGGAATTGTTTTAATTGCTGTGCCTATATGCGTTGCATATAGGCACTCACGTGTTAAACACATAGGGCTGTTTTAGCATAGCAATTGTTTTAATTGTTGTGTCTATATGCATTGCATATAGGCACTCACGTATTAAACACGTGGGGCTGTTTTAGCCTAGTAATTATTTTAATTGCTGTGCCTATATGCGTTGCATATAGGCACTCACGTGTTAAACACGTGGGGCTGTTTTAGCATAGAAATTGTTTTAATTGCTATTCCTATATGCAACGCATATAGGCACTGCAATTGAAACAATGGCCAGGCTAATAAGCCTCACGTGTTAAACACGTTAGAGCACTTCCCTACGTAGAATTAAATTCAACTCAACAAGGAACCAATCCAACTGGATTAAATATAAAATTAAATTCTATTGAACTTTTAAATTGGAAATGATATTTTCTGTTAAACAGAAAGTTGGCAGATCAAAGATCCCATGAGTTGGAAAATATTTTTCATCTCTCTTTAAAATAAAGAAAAATTGTGTTCCATTAAACCAAGCACCCTTGGATTAAAAATCCAACGGTGTTTAAAAATCACCAATCTACAGAATAAATTTTGTACGGAAAAATATTTTCCTAATCATGTTTAAGAAACAAGAAAATATGTTCTATAAAACAGAAACCCTTGGATCAAACATCCAACAGTGGGTAAAACCCCCAAATCAATTGAAGTCTCTCAATGAGAGATTTCCTAAAACTAATTAACAAACTTCTCTCCACTATATAAAGAACCAAGACTTTAAGTTAGCAAAAAAAAAAAAAGGAGACGGAAAAGATTACTCAAGAAGTGAAGAAAAAAAATGAGAGGAAGAGAATTCAATTCTCTAAAAGAAGAAGATCCCCTTCTTAAACAAAAAAACCCTAGGTAAGTGTTGCATATGTATGCCCTAGAGGCCATTATTGTATAGTACTAGTTTGTATAATACATTTTGGAGACTTGGGATATATATACGGGTTTACGACAGTCTTGCTCGATATAGTAGTATGCTACTTGGTTTGTTTCTATCTTAATATGTGTATATGTATCTTTTAACATATCGCTAATACATATTGATGGAGCCCTTAGGATCTTTGTTTGACTACCGGCGTTGTGATGGCGATCACACTAGTGGGGGTTGGGTAGTCTATAAGCACATCCTTATTTTGGTCCCTAGTCGTAGGATTATCGAGACAGGGCATCGATACTCCAGAGTAGACTGGTGCATACGCTTCTCGTCCCAGCAGGACAGATGGTCTGTCCCACAGCCATCAGTACGTCGTACTGGAGATAGTATGCAGGTGCTCGTTAGGTTACGATTACACTGGACAGGACTCGTAGGGAACTATTGGTTAGTATTATACCTATCGTCAGTTAACAGTTCCCAGGTGACATGAGTACAGCTTAGTCCGTTGACTTGATACTGTCACTTCGCCTCAAGTGTGTTCCCACTGTTCTTAGATTACCACCCTACCACGGCTCTATTGAGTCGTGCAAACAGGTAGTAGTTGGGTGCAGTCTCGAAGTACTTGGAGGCAGTGACGGTTAGACTGGATTCGTCTCTTCCGGTATTGGGAGTTGATACCGCGCTGTGTCTAGGAGAGCCATTACACATAGTCGTCCCTGGCCAGGGCAAGCGAGATTTGCTGGTAGTGTTACTAGTAGTTTCTCAGGGTGTTCTGGGGTACACTCCGACACGACTTGCACCGCTACTAGGGGACTGACGTTTACCGCCCCCTAGGCCCGACATGCGATACTCTCAGACGAACAGACCGGACAGTACAGAGATTGTCACATTCAGGCTCAGTAGGAGTTCGTATGGGTTCACCTCATCAGTCTTCTTATCGGCATCTACCTAGGGACCGTTACGTACAGCTAGTACCGCTTGTGGCCTGTGGTTAAACCTACTTCCAGCGTAGTGTCGAGCCTTTAGAGTCCCACACAGAGGGTTATTCTCCTTTGGGCAAAACAGAGTAGAGGTCGCATGGTTTTGCGACGGGGTTCGTTCACATCCGCGCACTTGTACACGTTTGGTGTCCGGGCAGTTATTACCAGCGGGCTTTGGTTTAAGCCAGATCCTAGTACTTGTTTTGGAATTGGTTTTGTCTCATTGTATACGTGTTCCTCGGAACACGGATGCGGGTGTGTATGCACAGTTGACTGAGGCAGAGGCAGAGGATTCTCATTAGGGTTGTTGACCGTTAACTTTTTCCAAACCCTAATGAGAATGAGAAATATGATTAATAATATTAATTAAAGATAATTGTGCCATGGTTGAGTTGAACATTTGACTTTTGTTGACTTTGTTGACCGGTTGACTATTGTTGACTTGTTGACCATCATCATTTCATTTCAAAGATGCTCCTTGATTCTTGCAAAATCCATTTAATGTGAAATGATAATGGTCATTCCAAATGAACCATCACACTTTTTCTTTAATTATTATTGTTATTTTCATATTATCTCATATGTGAGCATGGTTGCAAAATGAGAGTTCATTCTATCATATTCTTTCTCTCTCATGAAAAAGCTCTCCCTCTTCCTCTCTCAAAGCTTAAGTGTTCCAAGTGTTGGAATCATAAGCTTTTGAGACTAAACCATCAAAGCATCTCTCTACTTATTCTAGAGTTCTAGGTTTACAAAGCCAAGCACTTTAGTTACTTCTAGGTTGAGGTAGGAGCTCAAGGTAGAGGCTTTCGGGTGGATCCTTCTTCGGCAAAGAGAAGACGAGGAGGAGGAGCCGTTCAAACCACTCCAAGGAGTAAGAAGAGAAGGAGTTCAATACCTAGGTATAACCATTCTACATAGTAGCTAAACTTGTAGTTTATGTGTTGGTTTTTGTTTAGCAAAGATCCATCATGGATGGTCCATGTCACCTTGTTAGAAAAAATTGATTATTACCTATTCCGCCTCCCCGAAAGAACCGGGGTGGGTAACATGGACCTAACAGTGGTATCAGAGCCTAGCTAAACAACAACTAACTGTTAGCAAAGTGTTTAGAACTTCGATCCGGAAAAAATCCCGAAAACATGTAAAAAAAACCACACTTTCTGCCGATTTTTAAAACTGCTCTAAAAATTATTCCACATACCTTATAAATCGGTGCATGCTTTTTTAGAGATAACCAGGAAAAACGAGCCCCTGACTCGGTCGAAGAGCCGCGGAAGCATGGCGAAACCAAGCGTTTCGCCGCAGTTCCGCGGCCGAGTTGACTCGTCCGCGACTCGGGTTTCCTGCAGTTTTCTCTGTTTGGTATTTTGGGATTTTTAAGATGTTTTGTTTCCGCCCAGATTTTCCAGAGAACAATGTTATGTTTGGGATAGTTATAAATTGGTAGTTTGATCGAAGTTCTATAAAGTTTAGCTATATGGTTATATCTGTAATGTGATATATGCACTAAACGTCGGCTAATCGCTGTATGTCGATTAGTGGGGGTTGTGCATATCTGTGATCTGTAATGTTGTTGGATTGTGTGTATGAACTTGTTAGATTGTCGTGGATGAACAGCCGGGGTTTTATGAGATGAGAGTTTTCTTTATCTTTCATTTGATGTAATATGTAAATTGATGTAATATTATTTTATGGCCGCACATCCGGGATGAGGTTGTAGCCGCCATTGTATATTATTTCTTTTACTGTTTTTGCTCCTAGGATAGACCCAAGGTGGGGTGCACAAACTACCGGGTACTTTGATGTGCCGAGTGGCCTACTCACGTTGTTGAGGGAAGTTTCTTCACTTCGGTTACTTGGCGGGTAGTTTGCCGCACCCGTAGGGGTCTAGGGTGGGTTTTGTCTATTCATCGCGACCGTGTAATCCGTCTTTCGTTGCAGGCTCGAACGAAACACGGATTCCTAGCATGTCCAATGTGTTCATCTGTGATCTGGAATGGCTATCATTGCATCTGACGAATGTATATATCTATATATGATATCTAGTAGGCGTTGCTTATATTTTGCATCCGCGCTAGTCCAGCCCCCGCTCTGTCGTTAGTTAAGTAACCTAACGGGTGATGACGGGGCCCCGTGGCGAATGCGGATGGCATAAGCGTACGTCATATTATCGTTGTTTTCTGCAATGGTAGGATTAATTGATGGGACGCATTATATTAATGCAAAGAAAAACAAACCTAAAAGACGTTGTTGGAACAATTTTCAAAAAGCTGTTATTGCAAGAACGCTCTCTTTTTTTTGCACAGAGGTATTCGGTTATGAATGCCCGGCACCTCATTTGACGAGGCAAGGGCCAAGATCCCTTCATCGGGAGTGACCCCTTGGACAAAAGTTTACGTCAGGGTAATAACTTCAGTATAGTCGATTATTCTTGCTTTGCATCGAGGTATTCAGTTTGGAATATCCTTCACCTCATTCGACGAGGAAAGAGCCGAGATCCCTTCACAGGGAGTGACCTCTAATTAGCAAAAGTTTTCGCCACTATAATTTTATAAAAAGGTTATCAGGTTCCTTCAACGATATCAAGTTCATTACGTTAATGGGTTTTTCGCCAAAAACCCAGCCGTAGCCCTCCGTTATTTCTTATAAGTTATACTTAGTATTCGTGCTGCGTTTGTTGACTGTGTCAAGGCACAGTGAACGGTAGCTGAGTATTGCTTATCTGTAGGATACAATGTGATTGGTTTGGACAGTCGTGTAACCTTGTTGACTGTGTCAAGGGTTATGCGGGTGGGTTTAATGCAATCAAGATAATGACGGGTTGAACTTGACTAGGACTCTTTGATTTGTTGACTGTGTCAAGGTCACTTGGGTCCTAGGGGCAAAAATCCACATCGGGAGTTTCTAAAGAAACTGAAACTTGCAGATTTAGCATACCTTCTGGAGTGTGATGACTAGAGTGGATTCCATCTAGGTCATCGCACAATGATGGTTGGATCTCGATCCCACTGATGAGTTGGATTACTCTCGGGAGATTATTTCACTTAACAATCAATGCTATAAACCAAGTAGGTGTCTAGAACGGTGTTAGAGGGGCTACGCCTCCAGGGAAAAGAGGTTATTTAATTAAGGAAATTCGCGAAAGCGTTGGAAAACCTCCCTCGGAGTACCAACACTAGCCTGGCTTAAAGGTTAAGCAAGTATTGTGACGTGCGATTAATCCTGACTAGTTCTTCTTTTAAGGTTTGAAGAAGAATTTGAGGAAACAGTGGGAGCCATCCTGATTAGATAAATTAATAAACCAATCTAATCTTGCAAGAGCGCACGCTGAGTGTTTCTTTTCTCTCTCTCCAGGTAGCAACCATTTCACGCCCTAATCAAGATAATAAAATGTACCGTTTGACCGATCCGAATTCTTATTCGGGGTTGGGGAACGTTGGTTCGGCTCTAACTTACGACAACAGTCATAAGTATGAGCAAGGGAAAGAGGATTGTATAGATTCCAAGGATACCCAGTTGAAGAAGAAGCATAGTTTTGCATCTACTTCAGGTGTTCTTGTTAATGAGAACTGCTTTACGGTCAGCCCTACCTCCTGGGTACTTGATATCGGATCAAGATCTCATATCTGTAATCTATTGCAGAGACTGAGAAAAAGTAGGAAAATTGTACCTGGTGATATGTTGCTCAGGGTAGCGAACGAAGCACATGTTAATGCTGCAGCCATCGGTAAATATCACCTAGTGTTGCCAAATGACAATACTATGATTTTGAACGAATGCTACTATGTACCTTCCATGGTTTGCAACATCATATCAGTTTCTTTACTCAATAAAGATGGATATAACTTTGTTCTTGATAGAAATATCATGAATATCTACCTTCATAAGGTACTGGTTGCAGAAGGTACACTGTGTAATGGTATCTACGTTCTAAATCAGAATACAATTCTCAATATACAAAACACACGCAAGAGGAAGAGTTCAGATACGAACGAATCCTACTTTTGGCATTGTAGACTTGGTCATATCGGAGAGAAAAGACTAAGTAAGTTGCATAAAGATGGACTCTTGGATACGTTCGAGTTTTCATCTTATGAAACTTGTCAGTCTTGTCTCAAAGGAAAGATGACCAAATCCCCGTTCACCGGACATGGAGAAAGGGAAGTAGAGCTCTTGGGACTCATACACAGTGATGTATGTGGTCCAATGTCTATACATGCAAGGGGTGAGTTCTCGTACTTCATCACATTCACTGACGGTCTCTCTAGGTTCGGATATGTGTATCTGATGAAATACAAAACTGAAGCTTTTGAGAAATTCAAGGAATTTAGAAACGAAGTAGAGAACCAGACTGGCAAAAGTATCAAGATCCTCCGATCGGATAGGGGAGGGGAGTACTTAAGCAAGGAATTCCTAGATTACTTAAAAGAGAATGGTATTCTCTCTCAGCTTACTCCTCCTTATACACCACAGCACAACGGTGTATCGGAACGGAAGAATCGTACCCTATTGGATATGGTTCGCTCCATGATGAGTAGTGCTGAGTTGCCTCTTTCATTCTGGGGATATGCACTTCAAACAACAGCGCATCTATTGAATCAAATTCCATCCAAATCCGTGCCTAAGACTCCGTATGAAATATGGAGTGGTAAGAGTTTGTATCTTAAACGTATTAAGATTTGGGGTTGCCCAGCTTATGTCAAAAAGCAAAACCCAGACAAACTTGAGGCACGGGAAGTTTTGTGTAAGTTTGTAGGATACCCAAAAGATTCTAGTGGGTATCTATTCTACCATGCAGAGGAACAGAAGATAATTGTTTCCAGGAATGCCACATTTTTGGAAAAAGAATTTCTTGTTAAAAATATTAGTGGCAGCACGGTAAAACTGGATGAAATTCCAGAAACACAAACTTTAACTAAAGATTTGGTGGAACCGCTAGATTCAGTTACACCCAACTAACCTCAGCTACTACGCAAATCTGGTAGGATTTCTCATCCGCCCGAGAGATACTACGGTTTTCTCATAGACGGGGATCGAGAGGATTGCATCTTGGAAGAAGATGACCCTACCAGTTTCAGGCAGGCCATTATCAGTAGGAACTCTGATAAGTGGATGGATGCTATGCAATCCGAAATGGAGTCCATGTACACCAATAAAGTGTGGACCTTGGATATTGTTCCACCTGGGGTAAAACCCGTTTGATGCAAATGAATTTACAAAAGGAAATTTGGTGTAGATGGGCAGGTGGAAACCTATAAGGCTAGACTCGTTGCAAAAGGTTTTCGTCAAAGACCTGGTGTGGACTATGACGAAACTTTTTCTCCAGTGGCTATGCTCAAATCCATTCGGATCCTACTTGCCATTGCTGCCTTCCATGACTATGAAATCTGGCAGATGGACGTAAAAACGGCTTTTCTAAACGGCTGTTTAGAAGAGTGCGTTTACATGGATCAGCCAGAGGGTTTTGTAGATGGTGGGAGCAGCGAGAAGGTGTGCAAGTTGCTTAAATCCATTTATGGATTAAAGCAGGCATCACGGAGCTGGAACATCTGTTTTGATGAGGCAATCAAGGAATTTGATTTCATCAAGAACGAAGATGAACCTTGTGTCTATAAGAAGATTGTAGGATGAACTGTCGTGTTCCTAGTCTTGTATGTGGACGACATTCTTTTGATAGGAAATGACATTCCTATGCTACAATCGGTCAAGCTATTCTTGTCACAACGGTTCTCTATGAAGGACCTGGGTGATGCCTCGTACATTCTGGGGATCAAGATCCAAGAGACTACTGGGACATTCGCAGTCCAGGTACATAGAGACCGTACTAAAGAGATTTAGTATGGAAGATTCCAAGCACGGTAATATACCCGCATTGCACGGAATCACCCTCTCCAAGAAGATGTCTCCTAAGACTGACGAGGAGAGGGTTCGCATGAGCACTATACCCTACGGTTCGGCGGTAGGATCTATAATGTTTGCGATGCTATGTACAAGACCAGATGTAGCTTACGCGCTGAGCGTGGTGAGCCGGTATCAGTAAAACCCAGATGAGGACCACTGGACGGCAGTGAAGAACATTCTCAAGTACCTGAGAAGGACTAAGGAGATTTTCTGGTTTACGGTAATAGAGACCTCAGGGTCGAGTCCTTTACCGATTCAAGCTTCCAGAGTGACAAAGATGACAGCAAGTCTGTCTCGGGTTTTGTGTTTACCCTCAACGGAGGGGCGGTATGTTGGAGGAGTTCCAAACAGGATACCGTTGCAGACTCGACGATGGAGGCTGAATACATTGCTGCAAGCGATGCCGCAAAAGAGGCGGTCTGGATGAAGAAGTTCATTATTGAACTTCAGGTGGTTCCGTCCATTGTTGACTCAATACCTTTGTATTGCGATAACAATGGTGCTATAGCTTTAGCAAAGGAACCAAGGTCCCATCAGAAATCCAGACATATCTTAAGGCGGTATCACCTGATCAGGGAGATCATTGATCGCCAGGAGATCGAGGTACGGAGAGTGGACACAAAAGACAACACGGCGGATCCATTCACAAAGGCCCTCCTTCAAACACAGTTCGAGCGACTTTTTGAGCTGTTGGGTATGCGGTACGCCAGCAGCCGGCCTTAGTGCAGTCGTTGGGTATGCGGTACACCAATTACTGGCCTTTAAAGCAAGTGGGAGATTGTTGCATATGTATGCCCTAGAGGCCATTATTGTACAGTACTAGTTTGTATAATACATTTTGGAGGCTTGGGATATATATACGGGTTTACGACAGTCTTGCTCGATATAGTAGTATGCTACTTGGTTTGTTTCTATTTTAATATGTGTATATATTTCTTTTAACATATCGTTAATACATATTGATGGAGCCCTTAGGATCTTTGCTTGACTACTGGCGTTGTGATGGCGATCACAGTAGTGGGGGATGGGTAGTCTATAAGCACATCCTTATTTTGGTCCCTAGTCGTAGGATTATCGAGACAAGGCATCGATACTCCAAAGTAGACTGGTACATACGCTTCTCGTCCCAGCAGGGGAGATGGTCTGTCCCACAGCCATCAGTACGTCGTACTGGAGATAGTATGCAGGTGCTCGTTAGGTTACGAGTACACTGGACATGACTCGTCGGGAACTGTTGGTTGGTATTATACCTATCGTCAGTTAACAGTTCCCAGGTGACATGAGTACAACTTAGTCCGTTGACTTGACACTGTCACTTCGCCTCAAGTGTGTTCCCACTGTTCTTAGATTACTACCCTACCACGGCTCTATTGAGTCGTGCAAACAGGTAGTAGTTGGTTGCAGTCCCGAAGTACTAGGAGGCAGTGACAGTTAGACTGGATTCGTCTCTCCCGGTATTGGGAGTTGATATCACGCTGTGTCTAGGAGAGCCATTACACATAGTCGTCCCTGTCCAGGGCAAGCGAGATTTGCTGGTAGTGTTACCAGTAGTTTCTCAGGGTTTTCTGGGGTACACTCCGACACGACTTGTACCGCTTTTAGGGGACTGACGTTTACCGCCCCCTAGGCCCGACATGTGATACTCTCAGACGAACAGACCGGACTGTACGGAGATTTTCACATTCAGGCTCAGTAGGAGTTCGGATGGGTTCACCTCATCAGTCTTCTTATCGGCATCTACCTGGGGACCGTTACGTACTGCTAGTACCGCTTGCGGCCTATGGATAAACTCACTGCCAGCGTAGTGTCGAGCCTTTAGAGTCCCACACAGAGGGTTATTCGCCTTTGGGCAAAACAGAGTAGAGGTTGCATGGTTTTGCGATGGGGTTCGTTCCCATCCGCGCACTTGTGCACGTTTGGTGTCCGGGCAGTTATTACTGGAGGGCTTTGGTTTAAGCCAGATCCTAGTACTTATTTTGGGATTGGTTTTGTCTCATTGTATTCGTGTTCCTCGGAACACGGATGCGGGTGTGTATGCACAGTTGACAGAGGCAGAGGCAGAGGATTTTCATTAGGGTTGTTGACCGTTGAATTTTTCCAAACCCTAATGAGAATGAGAAATATGATCAATAATATTAATTAAAGATAATTGTGTCATGGTTGAGTTGAACATTTAACTTTTGTTGACTTGTTGACTTTGTTGACCGGTTGACTATTGTTGACTTGTTGACCATCATCATTTCATTTCAAAGACGCTCCTTGATTCTTGCAAAATCCATTTAATGTGAAATGATAATGGTCATTCCAAATGAACCATCACACTTTTTCTTTAATTATTATTTTTATTTTCATATTATCTCATATGTGAGCATGGTTGCAAAATGAGAGTTCATTCTATCATATTCTTTCTCTCTCTTGAAAAAGCTTTCCCTTTCTCAAAGCTTAAGTGTTCCATGTGTTGGAAATCATAAGCTTTTGAGACTAAACCATCAAAGCATCTCTCTACTCATTCTAGAGTTCTAGGTTTAGCAAGCCAAGTACTTTAGTTACCTCTAGGTTGAGGTAGGAGCTCAAGGTAGAGGCCTTCGGGTGGATCCTTCTTCGGCAAAGAGAAGACGACGAGGAGGAGCCGTTCAAACCACTCCAAGGAGCAAGAAGAGAAGGAGTTCAAGACCTAGGTATAACCATTCTACATAGTAGCTAAACTTGTAGTTTATGTGTTGGTTTTTGTTTAGCAAAGATCCATCATGGATGGTCCATGTCACCTTATTAGAAAAAATTGATTTTTACCTATTCCGCCTCCCTGAAAGAACCGGGATGGGTAATGTGGACCTAACAGTAAGAAGAAAATACAGATATTATCTTATCCCTTCTTCGCCTCTTTAAGGGTTTAACCCTTCATACAAGAACTTAGTTCTTCCTCTGGTTGAGGTCTGTAGAAGCAGATCTCCCCACAAATTGATAATTTAATTCTCAACGGGGAGAATCTGTTATGCAGATTCAAAACTTTGGGGAAAGAACCAAGTTCAAAGAATTTAATTCTTATAAAAGTATATAGGAATTTAATTTCTCTGATAACATTAGGGTTTAACCCTGTAAAAAGAATTTAGTTCTTATAAAACATGAGACTTGAAATTCTCTAAGCTTAGATCCCAGCATCGTTAATATAAGATCAAGATCTTCATACACGTACAATTAAAGACTAGTGATTCATTAGTATTCAACATTATAACGAAACCTCACGTGTTTCCCTACGTGAGAACCTCTGATGAACGAAAAGAATGGCTAAGACCGAGTCACGTGTTTCACACACGAGCATTAAAAAAGAACAAGAAGTGCCTCCTAGGGCAGTCACATGTTTTCCACGCGACCTCCAATCAAGTGCTTAGCACTTATATGAAAAGGGAATATACCCAAAAACAACACTCGCATTTTGAAGGCGGCTCACGTGTTTGCACGTGAGCACCACAGGGTCCAAGTGCTTAGCACTTATAAAAGAAAGAGATAAAATTCAGAGAACAATTCCCATTTCGAGCGCCTCACGTGCTCACACGTGAGCCGAGTGCTTAGCACATATAAAAGAAGAGAGAAATAAAACCCAAAAAGGCAGTACCCATCTTTGGGTCGCCTCACGTGTTCATACGTGAGTGCCACAAGAATTAAGTGTTTAACACTTATATATAAACGGGGACTTGAACCCAATGTACAGTGATCGCACACTTTCGGCGTGTCGAGTTTTAAGAGTTCTAAAGTTTAACCGTGATTAGGATGGTGTCACTTTGCAGCTAGCCGCGATGAGCACGGGTCGATCCACAGGGAGACGGAGCATTTTAAGTTCTTATTGTAACGAGTTAATGCGCGTGGGCGGAAAGTTCGTATCTATCGTATGTGTTATATGCAAAGTATAAAGTTGATAGGAAAAGATACAATAGTTTAAGTTAAGGAAATCCGCACTAAAACCATTGAGCCGAACTTAATGATTGAAGCTAGAGCAATCGGAAACAACGTGGATTAGGGGATTTAACCACGGTATTAGAAATCCGGCTTATTGACCCTTGTCGGTCCGTTCTTGTCTCTTGCTTTCGCCTCCGGCCAAACCGAACGCAATCGGTCGCGGTTAGGAATCACCGTTATCTTGGTAGGATAGGGTGCCTAAGGGAGCGCTTGCATAACGTTTGGACGGAGTTCAACGGAAAATACGGGAAAAGGAAATGAGAAACGGAACGTTAACTTACAATATCGTATTCTTTGCCTAACAACACATATTCACAAACATCATATTAACAACACCATATTAACAAACCATCACAAAAAGAAAAAGCAAAGAAAAGAACAAAGAAATGAAAAGACAATATTACAAATAAATAAGTGCATGGAATTTAAGTGCAAGTAAGAAAAGCAAGTATTTAAAGTGCAAGAAAGAAAATGCAAGTAATAAAAGAGCAAGAAAGAAAGAACTAGGAACCATGGAACAAGTTACAGGACATGGGTTCAATAACTTAATATTAAACTTGCAAGCTCAATGAAGATATTGCAAGATCAAGAAGACGCAAAGAACTCATGGTGAATGAAGGCACAAAAAGAGAATTTTATTAAACTTGAAGAATGATACAACCCTTGAGATCGATAACCAAAGCTTAAACTTGCAAGCTCAATGAAGAGGTTGCAAGCTCAAGTTAAGGAAAAGAGCTCAAGGGGAAGCTATGTACAAGAGAAAAAAATGAAAAACAAAAGAGTAGAAGTGTAAAAATGTAAGAAAAACTTGGACTAAAGAATGACTGTTGATCCCTTGCTCACTGCCTGCTTTTATAGGCTCAAAAGCAAAATAAACGAACAATAAAATTAGGGCTACGTGGCAGCAAAGGACCAACTGAAGAAAGATGGGGCCCATCTCGCACTTTTTGGCCGGCCACAAGGGTGTTGAGCTTGGCCCAAATCCGAGCTCTGGGTCTCGTGCTTTGTGTGTTGATTTGTGTGCTTCCCAATATCACTTTGGTGCAGTTAGTTTTATCAAATTTGACTCTGGATGCACCAGGGTATTGGAGGGAAACTTGAATCTTTTGATCACATCATACCATTAGCATTTATTGCACTTGTCCTCCCTACTTGTGTGCATTGGGCAGCCCCCTAGGTCCATGGTCCAAGCTCCAAGAGTTAGTGTGTACACATGTTATGTGTTGGACCAAAATTGTGTACACAATATTTATTTGCAAAATAACTCTTGGATATCGGTCGGTTTGCGGTTCTGGTTGCAGTGTCGGCTCACAAATGATATATTCGTGATTTTAAGTGTATTTCCAGTATTTTGTCATGGATACCTGTAATCTGTATTACTATGCAAACACCGGTTAATAGTACCGATATATACATAAAATAGATAACGAATGAGCGGTATTAAAATGCAGTTTTCAGTGATGAACAAATACTCCCAAACTTATCTTTTGCTCGTCCCGAGCAAAACAAAATCCTAGCCTCACTTTCACAGTGAACGTGATTGCACTGAGCAAGTGCAATAAGCCGTTAAACATCTAGGTGTCCCTAGTAGGAGGAGTGTTTTCTCTTGAGGGTTTTCAGCGGATTACACCCACGAAATCCCGTCATGCTAAGTTCACAAGTTAACGTCGATTCTAATCCTACAGTTTAGTATCAAGGTTAGAAATTCTATCATCCTAAGTTAAAAATATCCAACCCTTATGTCCCACGCCTCTAATCTATTTAACCCCGGATCCTATACGTTCCAAAAAGGTTTAGAAAGATGTTGGTATCTCCTGAATTTTCCTTCTAAAGTGCGGTCTCAAATCAGGGATTTTTATCAACTTCACAGAAAACATAAGTCTTATTCTTCATTTCTATCTCTCCTCCAAACATCAATTGTATACTCCTACGTTTGTATATAGTTTCACCCCTACACTCAAGAATTCAATTCAAGCTATAGTATCCTTGGCCTAATACCTAATACTACTTCTTTTCATTAAATGATGGACGGTGTTGCTCACACACCTTTCATGCGATTATTAATTCTTCTTGAGGCACTGACGGCCGATTACTGAATGTGTGAGCTTAAAGCGTAAATAGCAGTTTCCAGGTCTTGACTTTTTTTATTTATTTTTCTTTTCTTTATTTTTCTTTTTCAATACCGGATATATTTTTCAACGATGCTCTTTTTGGTGTTTAGCTTTAAATACCGTTTTTTTTCTTTCATACTAGGTTTTCAGGCAAGAGTATTTCTAGGTATCTTTTACTATCCCAAGTTTCAAAGTGCGTGTAAGTGCAGTTGCAGGTAATACTCTTTCTAAATTTGGATTCAAGAATAGAAACTATTTTTCAGACATATCTTTCAGTAAAGCTTCAATAATTTCCCTTCATCTCGACTTAATTCAAGAACTGAACTCAAGATTACCTACTTCTAAAAAAACTGTAAGGACGTATAATTACCAAGGTTAAACAGAAGGAGCGTTCTTTTTAGGGTTTTCAATTCCTAGGCCTAGGATTTAGTTATTTCAAATGTATCAACTAAACTTTCGTAATAAAAATCTAAATTACCCTATTAGCTAAGTTGAAGACAAAGTTTTTATATTTTTGTAAATTTTTTTGATTTTTATGGGTTTTAAAATAAGTATGCAAATGCAGAATATACAAATGAATGCGAAGGAAGAAAGCTTACCGAGCATACTCCAAAACTTAAACTTGACAGTGCCCTCACTGTCAGGCTACACCAAGAGGGTCCAAATTGTCAGCGCTTCCTAAAAGAAATATATACAAAACAGAAAGCAAAAATATATACACAAAATGGTTCCCCCCAAACTTAAGTGAAACAGTGTTTCCACTGTTAGGCGTTAAAGTTCAGGATTGGAGGGGGAAATAACAGTATACATCTATACAAGGCCTTACACATACCAAAAGTGAGCACCAACCATTCAAAAATTCTATCGTGATAAGGCCCAGGATGGTGAAAGAATACGGAGAGGAAAGAAATGAAGAATACGCGAGACCGTATAGGGATAGAAGGGGATACGATCTTGGTATATGAGAAGAAGAATGGCGGAAGGGAAAAAGAAATGGAGTACGAACTTGAGGGTGAAAATGGAGTGAATAAATTAGTACAATTTGTGATGACCGATGTGTAAAAAGCGATTGTACTAATCTATTAACCCATCGAGAAATTAGGTCAAATCCCTCTAGATTCATGAGAAAACATGGGTACGCCGAACTCGGTAAACTAGACATAGTATATGAAAGTGATACGGTTTCTTGCGAGGTTGGAACGATGGAAAGAATGGAAGGAAGTGTTTGAGGAAGGGTAACGGTTAAAGGTTCAGGAGAGTGTACATAGTCAATGAAAGGGATAGGATGAATTAGAAAATCCGACTCATCAACTAAAACCGGTTCATCCTCAAAGCTATCCTCAAAATTCATCTTATCCATGCATTTATCATCAAAATTCAGACGCATATAAAGTTCGGGAAAAATAGTTAATGACTCGGGATGATGAATTGGAGAGAAAAACTCATCCAAAACTGCGGGTTCATCACCCAAAATATTCCCAGCGTCAATATCCTCAATCAAGTGAAAATCAATTTTCTCAGACACCTCAACAAAAGCATGGATATCAATCAATTCAGGTTCTAAGATGGAGGTATAGAGTTCAAAAGGTTTAGGATTGGTTTCACTTGGAATGGACCCTTCACAATCCGGTAAATCAAACACTACAAAGTCGCACAACTCATTAATCATTCTATCTTCAATTGATAAATCATTTGGGACACTTGATAGACATTCAAAACCGGAGTTGTGGGATTCAATTTGGGACGGGTAGGTTTGATTTGAAAGGGTGTTCAGCTCATCCTCACCACTCAAATTCTCAGCCTGTCCTGCCGCCTCATCATACATTGGAAAATGTGGAGCTAGTTGGAAACTAGCTACCGGGTCACTAGGTTGTATGAGGGCGGCCATGGACGCATTCAAATCCATTATCTGTTGGTATGACGCTACCCGAAAGTCTTCTAACGACCGTTTCAGACTAGACATGGGTTGTGAAGAGGTTTCTGTAAAAGATTCAAACTTGTTTGGATACTGGAAACTCCCAAAAGGCTGTTCAGAAGCAATGTGTAGGGAAGGTGTAAAAGTCGGGTATGATTGATAAGAATTGAATGGTTGGACAGGAGAAGGATCAACATTCGTTTAAGAAGGTGAATGGTATTGTTGATCAAAAGAAGTTGTAGTGGTGAAATGAGTGAAAGATCGGATACGAGATTGTTCAATTCGGTCAGCGAGGGACATGGGTTTGGAAGTTACAGCTGGACTCTCAAAAGGGGTATCAACGTAAGAAGGTGGTGAAGGTTGAAATGGTTGATACAAGGTGGATTGCGGAGAGTCCAATTGTTTGTTCTAGACGCGTCTATCCAATCTTTCAAAGAAATTTTTGGCATGGAGGGATCATTCGAAGTTCGACCAAAGCAAGAACCGTATGAGGTAATGTCTGGTTGTGGGTACCAAAGTTCGGCAAGAGTTTTTCTAGGTGGGGTACCCATGATATGAAGAGAAGAAGAAGAAGAAGAAGAGAAAAGGAGGGGAAAAGAATGTTTTTTTAAAAAGTTAGTTATTAACAGAAGAATGAAATATACAAAAAGAATCTGGACAAAAACAATCACGACACAAAAATACCACTCACCTAATCGGTCTAGGGTTTACCTGTAGGGTTCCTAGGCACACTCAAGAGGTTCCACAAGGCATCGACCATGCCAAATTCTAATTTTCCCGGTGCCGAGAAACCCTAATGCGATCGTTAACTAGAGTTTAGGCGAAACTACAATCTAGTAAACTGCTTTACTCTAAAGTGAACGGAAATACAACCTTTGTAGATCCGGTCCTCCACTTCCTTAGCTCCGTGATGATGTCCCTTCGCTGCGATCATCGGATCCCGGACTCTAGCGATGGTTTCGTCGAAGAAATGATCGGGCTAGGTCGTCGACTTCGATGCCGAAGATGATCAACGTCGAGGCAACTCAAGATCAAGCTCCAACTTCACCAAGTAATGAAACTTGTGAAGAAAACACCCTATACTACATGGCAAGTGGTAGAGGATGAAGAAATAGGAAGTGGGTTCACTTTAGATTTGGATTTCTCACTTGGATTCATCACTTGAATTTTTCTAGCAAAGTTTTCCTTTTTCTTCACTTGAAGAAGAAGATGAAGAAGAAGAAAAGAATGAATTATTTTAAAATAAAATTCAAGTGAATACTTATCATGTTGCAACCATGGGTGAAGTTTACTCATGTATAGAATAAACTAGGGTTTAGTTAAAGGGTTAGGGTTAAGGACAAAACAAAAATGGTAGACTTTTCAAAAATGCTAGAAAAGCTTCATGAAGCTTCAAGCATAACAACAAAAGAAAGCCACCATTTCTTTTTGCCAAATATAAATAAATAAGTGAAATGAAACCCTAACCATTCACTAAACATGGTGTATAACATACACACACCCAAGTTTGCATGTATCATCAAACATGATACAAACAAGTGCACAAAAATATATCACATATACAACTTGTGCAAATCAAGTGAGAAAATCCATCTTAAGTGAACCAATACTAGTTAATGTAAAGTAATATATCAAATATATATAATTATACATTAAATCATTAAATCAACACTTGATTTAACGATCCGGTCATATCGCATATGACCGACTAATATCCAATGTATCGACTTATCGAATCAATCCTCGATTCGATAAGTAGGTTATATCGCATACAACCAATCGATACATTCATCACGAGAATAGAATACGGTATCACATAAACGCATTATTCTCGGTCCCATACATATCTCATATGCGCTCCTATTTCGTTTCGCTTGAGCCAGGAAACCTCTGTGTAGGACTCTAAAGACTCGTCAATACGCCGGCAGCAGGTGATGATCATATCAAACACCCACAAGCCGCAAGCGGTCTGCTAAACGTAACGGCCACCCGGGTATTGAGCGATCAGAAGATAAACAAGCAAGCCCGCTCACACTCCTGTGAATCCGACCAGTAATACTTACCGTACAGTCCGGTCTCGTCGTCTGATATGTCGCACATCTTGCCTAGGGGTGGTAAACGTCAGACCCCAATAGCTCGATAAGTCGTGTCGATGTGAGGTCTATAACAGTTCGAGAAACTACTGGTAACACTTACCAGTAAATCTCAGCAACTCTGGCCAGGGATTTCCGGTTATAGCCAATCGAATACAGCGCAACATCAACTCCCTATACCGGGAGAGACGAATCCCCTCCTATCGCTCATTGCCTCCATGTGATTCGGGACTATACCCAAAAACCACCGTTTTGCACGCCCTCTTGGGCGTGGTAAGGTGGAAATCAAAGCACAGTGGGAATCACACAAGACTCTATGACGATCTCGGGTCTACAGACTAACCTGTACCAGTGTCACCAGAGAACTGCCATCTGACGTAATGTATAATACCATCTGGGAGTTCTCGGCGAGTCCGTCCAGTGTACCCAGTCTCCACTGAGCACCCGTATATCATCTCTGATGTCAAACACCAATGGATATGGGATCATCCATCGCCCATCTGTATGGGTCGAGAAGGTATACGCTAGTCTACTCTGGTATATCGATGCCCCGCCTCGATACACCCATGACTAGGGACCTTGAAGGATGTACTTATGGACTACCATGTCCCCACTAGTATGATCTGCATCATAGTTCAGGTAGTCAAGTACACATCCTAAGGGCTTTACCAACATGTAACAGAGAGACTATCAGTGTACACGTTAAGGTATAGAGTACCCAGATAGCATACTATCATGTCGAGTAAGAAAGTCCTCCCTATATATGTCCAAGCATCCACTACAATATACATCCTATGTATAGTAATGGCCTCTAGGGCATACATATAACTAACAATCTCCCACTTGCAATAGGGCCATCTGATAGCAGAGGTTGTAGTATCTCATACTCAACCATCCCATAAAAGTCCCTCTCTGGGAAAAGGCCTTTGTGAGTGGATCCGCCGTGTTGTCCTCTGAGTCTGCTCTCCTAACCTTGATCTCCTGGAGATCAACCATCTCCACGATCAGGTGACACTGCCTTAGAATATGTCTAGATCACTGATGGGACGGGCGTTCCTTGGCATAAGCCACAAATCCATTGTCTCACAATGGTAGGAACGAAGTTCATCTCATGAACAAATATACATCCACACTGCCTCTTTGGTAGCATCTTAAGTAGCGATGCATCCAGCCTTTATCGTCTAGTATGCCACGGTATCTAGCTTGGAACTCTTCCAACATACCGTCCCTCCACTGAGGGTAAAGACAATGCCTGTGACTGACATTCAGTCGTCCTTATCACCCTGGAACCTTTCCAGTGATTCTCCCCAGGATCAACTGATACCATCTCACTACAACTAGTGAGTCTCCTAACATCCAATTAGATCTATCTCATAGATCCAAAATCCAGGATTTAGGAGGTATCACTTTGATCCTATATGGAGAATCATTGTGATAAGCAGAGATTGATCGAGCGTAGCATAGGAAACTCTTTCCCTATCAAGAGTATGTCATCCACGTACTCTACGAGGATCGCCACCATACTCCCTACTACCCTTTTTGTATATACAAGGTTCATCTACCATTTTGATGAAGTCAAACTATTTGGCTACTACATCAAAACAGATGTTCCAACTCCGCGATGCCTGCTTTATCCTATAAAGCATCTTGTACACGTTTCCGCTGCTCCCACTGTTTACGAAGCCCTCTGACTGTGTACTTATAGACGCTTTCTTCTAAAACATCATTTAGAAAAGCAGTCATGACACCCAACCGCCAGATATCGCAGTCATGGTATGTAGCCGTGGCAAGTAGGATCCAGATGGACTTAAGCATAGCCACTGGAAAAGGTTTCATCATTATCCACGCCTGGTCGATGACAAAAACCTTTAACAAGTCTAGCTTTGAAAGTCTCAACTTTTCCATCTACACCAAGTAATCTTCTCAAGATATACTTGCTCCTGATGGGGATTTAACCCTTCAGATAAAGCAACTAAAGTCCATACTTTGTTGGTGTATAAGGATTCCATCTCAGATCGCTAAGCATCCAGCCATTCTTACAGAGTCCCACTCCTGATGGCCAGCTCGAAACTAGTTGGGTCATCATCTCATGATGCAATCCTCACTCCCACTGTCATAGAGAAACCGAAGTATCTCTCAGGTGGGTGAGGAACCCTGCTAGATCGGCGGAGAGACTGAGGTTCGTTGGTTACTATTGAATGCTTTGGTTCTATCAAATCATCTGCTGTAGTTTGTATAGCTTGAACCTTTCCAGTTCTACATAACAGACCTGGCCTCGAGCTTGTCCGGATTTTGCTTTTAGACATAGGCCGGTCAACCCCAAATCTTAACTCGCTTAAGACATGGGCTCTTCCCTTATCATATCAAATATGAAGTGGTAGGCAACTGATTTGATTCGAACCTAATTCAATAGGTATGCAGCATCTCAAGTGCATAACCCTCAAAAGGAAATAGGTAACTCAGTAGTACTCATCATAGAGCACACCTTATCTCATAGGGTGCTATTGCTCCGCCCCGATATACTATCGTGCTATGGTGTATACGGAGGAGTAATGCTGAGAGACAATCTCATTCTCTTTTAGAATAATCCAGGAATTCCGTGCTCAAGTATTCTCCTCCTTGATTGCATCAAAGGACATAATACTTATACCCGTATTTTGGTTCTCTACTTCTAACTTATATTCTGTGAATATCTCAAAAGTTTCGGACTTGTGTTTCAACAGGAACATATGTCTGAATCTAAAAAGATCATCAGAGAATGTAATGAAGTATTAAGAACCGGTCCTGGTATGTTTAGACAGGGGACCTTACATACATCATCATGTATCAGTCCCAAGAGTTTACTAACTCTTTCTCTGTTTCCAATAAACAGAGCTGAGGTCATTATATCTTTGTGACATGACTCGCAAGTTTCATAAGATGTAAGTTCAAACTGATTTAAATATGCATCTACTATGTAACTTAAGCTAGTCGGGTCACATTGATATGACCTAGTCTATAAAACCTCAAGAAGGATTCGTTCATTTCTGAACTCTTCCTCTTGTGTGTGTTCCGTATACTAAGAACTGTAGTTTGATTTAGAACATCAATGCTTTTAGATAACGTGCCTGAACCGATCAACTTTTGATATAGGAAATGTTCAAAACATTATCCAACAATACAAAATTTTATCATTTCTTTACAAATAAAGAGACTGATATGATTTTGTATATCAGGTTCGGTATCTAATAAGATTCGTTCAGAATCAATGTATTTGGAATACAGGGTGACAGTGACCAACAGACTTGGCTGCAACACTTGCCCCGTTTTCTGCCTCATGAAACTTATCACCCGTCCTCAGTTCTCTACCTATCTGTAGCCCATGTAACAGATTACATATGCGGTATCCTGATCCGGTATCACATACCCAGGACGCAGAGGATACTGAGAAACAGTTCTGTATAATGAACACACCCGAAGATGATGCATCAGCATGCATTCTCTTCGTTTGGGCGGCACGGAAATTCTGGTAATCCCCAATTTCCTGCTCTGTCTTATAACAGTTATAAGTTGGAGCGGGACCAACGTTCCCCAGCTCAGTACAACAAGCGGGTTCGGTCAATATATCCGTTTTATTATCTTGATTAAGGCGTGATATGGTCGCTACCTGGAGAGAGAGAGAAGAAAACACTCAGCGTATGCTCTTGCAAGAATAGATTGGTTATTATTTTATCTAATCAGGATGGCTCCCACTGTTTTTATCAAATCTTCCTTCAAACCCTAAAAGGAAAGACTAGCCGGGATTAATTACATGCTACAGGTTCGCCAATCTTTCAGCCAGGCCAGTGTCGGTACTTTGAGGGAGGTCCCCCGTGCTTTCGCACGAACCTAATTATAGTAAACCTCGTTTTCCCAGAGGCGTAACCTCGTTAACACCTTTCTAGACACCTACTTGATCGGCTAATTGTAATGTGTAAAACTCTCCCAGGAGTAACTCTTACTCGCAGCGGGTATCGGGATCCAACTATCTCATAGAAGGTATGCAATCTCATTGCAAATTTCAACACTTGAAATTCCCGATAATTTTGCCCCTAGCACCCTATGACCTTGACGGAGGTCAACAAACCATAGGCTACTAGTCAAGTTCAACCCGTCATTTCTTGATTGAATCAAACCCACCCGCACGACCCTTGACGGAGGTCAACAAGGCCGTATGACTACCCTAACCCAATCTGCATCATATGCATAAGTAGATAAATACTAGTTAGCTACCGCACACTACGCCTTGACGGAGGTCAACAAACGTAGCACGAATACTAAGTAGGACTTATCTGAAATGACGGAGGGCTACGACAGGTTTTTCTGAAAACCTATTGCGTAATGAACTTGATATCGTTGTAGAATCAAATGATTTTAAAATGGAGTGTTTTTGAGGCTTTTCTAGTTTTGCTAAAGGGGTCACTCCCGGTGAAGGGATCGTCGGCCCTTTCCTCGTCGAATGAGGTGCGGGATATATCATATATATCGCTGTGCAAAGCAGAAACTATAGAACCAATCAAAAGACAAACCGAGAGTTGTAGCATCTGCCAGTTATTGCTAAAGGAGTTACTCCCGGTGAAGGGATCTCGGTCCTTTCCTCATCGAATAAGGTGCAGGATATATCATATATACCGCTGTGCAAAGCAAGAACTGTAGCTACCTGTTTTATTTTTGAAATTTGATTCTACAACATCTTTAGGTTTCTTTTCTTTCATTAATCACATTAATGAAGTCCCATCATTTAAGTACCTAAACATCACAAATAAATACGACGTACACTTATGCCATCCGCATTCACCTCGATGTCCCCTCGTGCACCGTTAGCTTAGGTAACTAACGGCAGAGCGGGGCAGGGCTAGCACGGGTGTAAAACATAAGTAACGTCTATATAATATATCATATATACTATATACAGTATTTATCACAGAACATATCACATGATCACATCACAGATATCACAGCAGAAGAAACATTTGAAATATTGGATATACTAGGACGTCTGTGTTTTCAATACGAGCCAGTATAAAACACGTATTCCACGGTCGTGATGAATAGCCAATCCCACACCCCTAGACCCCTACGAGAGTGGCAAGCAACCCTACCAATTCTAGAGTTAGGAGACCCGGACTCGACTCCTCGAGTTGGTCTCCTACTGGACTCTAGAACCCGGTTACTTGTGCTCCCCTCCTTGGGTCTATCCTAGTGCGGAAAAAAAAATAATATACAAATGGTGACATCATCCGCAACCTGGAAGTGCCCCAAGAAAAGAATATTACATACAAGTTTTTACATGAATGAAAATGAAAAACACTCATCTCACATAAAAAACCCTCAGCTATTCAAATACGACGATCCAATATAACATATCCAGCAACACATAACATCACATGTCATCAACGTAAGTAAATATGCCCATCCCAATTGTCGTTGACATATAGCAACGAAACCGGCGATATCACATATTACACTTACGGTCAAAGAAAAGAAAGTGTAAAACTACAACAGTTGGAATCCGCAACCTCCTTAGACATCGCATGCCTAATCAAATGAATTCCTTAGACATCGCATGCCTAACAATTATAAACTCCGCATTTTAGTCTCATTTATCGAAAACTCTTTTCAATATCAAGTCGGGCAATTCAACAAGATTCCCGATATCCTAATCGAATGCTCGTCGCAAACATTAGTAGACGGCCGCACCCCCGATGCCGTCGACGAAGTGCACCAAGGCGGAACACCGCTGCCGCGAGCACCCGAACGGATGCTTTCGGCGATGGGGTTCTCCTACAGTCACTTGGTCGGGGCTATGGGGTGTAGCTGTCTATTAAGTTTACCCGGCGAGTATCCGCGTACGCTACATGATTGCGACGGACTTTTGATCGCATCAAAATTCCGTGGCAACCGATCAAGTGAGACTAAACTGCTATGTTTATAACATTCATTCAGTTATCTCATAACTATTTGTGGATTCCAAATATTGTATCACATTCCAGATAAACAGAAAATGTTAAACTTTCCGATCGAACAGTCAAACACCCAAGTTTTCCCGAAACAGCTCAACACATGGAATATGTTTAAAAACATTCACTTCGTGCCTCAGTACCAACGGTCCAGCCGTAGAAGGGTCAAGCCAACGCCTCACATGTGGCACGCCGTACTGCCCCAAACCCTAAGGTTCAAAGGGCAGTTCAAGACGGTCACATAATCGAGTTAAGGTTTGTTGTCTTCTAGAGGGACCATCGCGTTACTTGCACTACTTAGAACGTCATTAAACAACGGAAAAATCCAACACTTGGAAATTTCCCGGCAGGGGAAAAAGTGGGTATTTATGTCCGGTCGAACTTTCTATCATGTTCTAAAATATCCGGAAAAACAAAGTAAACAAAGTTAAGTAATCCGATCGAATCATCGAGTCCCAATACAACCCCAAAACACTCAACTCTTGAGTATTAAATAAAAATACCCAGAAAACACAGAAGACATATTGTGACATTACTGTGTAAATTTAAATGAACAAGGTGACTATATGGCCGCGGAACCGCCGCACGAGCCATGCTCGTGCCGCGTTTCCGCGGCGCTTTGATCGAATCAGGTGCACGTTTTGCACAGTAACTCATAGAAATCCTTGCTTATTTTTCTGCATATTTTTAATGTGGAAAAATGCACAGTTTTGAAAAAAGTACAGAGAATGGCATCGATTAGGGTTTCGGGGTTCGATCGGATTTCTAATATCGTCTACGCATCGCCTAAGGCTCTAGCTAGGCTCTGATACTACTGTAGGGTTCCTAGGCACACTCAAGAGGTTCCACAAGGCATCGACCATGCCAAATTCTAATTTTTCCGGTGCCGAGAAACCCTAATATGATCGTTAACTGGAGTTTAGGCGAAACTACAATCTAGTAAACTGCTTTACTCTAAAGTGAACGGAAATACAACCTTTGTAGATCCGGTCCTCCACTTCCTTAGCTCCGTGATGATGTCCCTCCGCTGCGATCATCGGATCCCGGACTCTAGCGATGGTTTCGTCGAAGAAATGATCGGGCTAGGTCGTCGACTTCGATGCCGAAGATGATTTACGTCGAGGTAACTCAAGATCAAGCTCCAACTTCACCAAGTAATGAAACTTGTGAAGAAAACACCCTATACTACATGTCAAGTGGTATAGGATGAAGAAATAGGAAGTGGGTTCACTTTGGATTTGGATTTCTCACTTGGATTCATCACTTGAATTTTTCTAGCAAAGTTTTCCTTTTTCTTCAATTGAAGAAGAAGATGAAGAAGAAGAAAAGAATGAATTATTTTAAAATAAAATTCAAGTGAATACTTATCATGTTGCAACCATGGGTGAAGTTTACTCATGTAGAGAATAAACTAGGGTTTAGTTAAAGGGTTAGGGTTAAGGACAAAACAAAAATGGTAGACTTTTCAAAGATGCTAGAAAAGCTTCATGAAGCTTCAAGCATAACAACAAAAGAAAGCCACCATTTCTTTTTGCCAAATATAAATAAATAAGTGAAATGAAACCCTAACCATTCACTAAACATGGTGTATAACATACACACACCCAAGTTTGCATGTATCATCAAACATGATACAAACAAGTGCATAAAAATATATCACATATACAACTTGTGCAAATCAAGTGAGAAAATCCATCTTAAGTGAACCAATACTAGTTAATGTAAAGTAATATATCAAATATATATAATTATACATTAAATCATTAAATCAACACTTGATTTAACGATCCGGTCATATCGCATATGACCGACTAATATCCAATGTATCGACTTATCGAATCAATCCTCGATTCGATAACTAGGTTATATCTCATACAACCAATCGATACATTCATCGCGAGAATAGAATACGGTATCACATAGACGCATTATTCTCGGTCCCGCACATATCTCATATGCGCTCCTATTTCGTTTCGCTTGAGCCAGGAAACCTCTGTGTAGGACTCTAAAGACTCGTCAATACGCCGGCAGCAGGTGATGATCATATCAAACACCCACAAGCCGCAAGCGGTCTGCTAAACGTAACGGCCACCCGGGTATTGAGCGATCAGAAGATCAACGAGCAAGCCCGCTCACACTCCTGTGAATCCGACCAGTAACACTTACCGTACAGTCCGGTCTCGTCGTCTGATATGTCGCATATCTTGCCTAGGGGTGGTAAACGTCAGACCCCAATAGCTCGATAAGTCGTGTCGATGTGAGGTCTATAACAGTTCGAGAAACAACTGGTAACACTTACCAGTAAATCTCAGCAACCCTGGCCAGGGATTTCCGGTTATAGCCAATCGAACACAGAGCAACATCAACTCCCTATACCCGGAGAGACGAATCCCCTCCTATCGCTTATTGCCTCCATGTGATTCGGGACTGTACCCAAAAACCACCGTTTTGCACGCCCTCTTGGGCGTGGTAAGGTGGAAATCAAAGAACAGTGGGAATCACACAAGACTCTATGACGATCTCGGGTCTACAGACTAACCTGTACCAGTGTCACCAGAGAACTGTCATCTGACGTAAGGTATAATACCATCTGGGAGTTCTCGGCGAGTCCGTCCAGTGTACCCAGTCTCCACTGAGCACCCGTATATCATCTCTGATGTCAAACACCAATGGATATGGGATCATCCATCGCCCATCTGTATGGGTCGAGAAGGTATACGCTAGTCTACTCTGGTATATCGATGCCCCGCCTCGATACACCCACGACTAGGGACCTTGAAGGATGTACTTATGGACTACCATGTCCTCACTAGTATGATCTGCATCATAGTCCAGGTAGTCAAGTACACATCCTAAGGGCTTTACCAACATGTAACAGAGAGACTATCAGTGTACACGTTAAGGTAAAGAGTAACCAGATAGCATACTATCATGTCGAGCAAGAAAGTCCTCCCTATATATGTCCAAGCATCCACTACAATATACATCCTATGTATAGTAATGGCCTCTAGGGCATACATATAACTAACATCACCTAGGTCAACTAGACATGTTCAAGAACTTGATTGTCGAAGTAAAACTGTGTCGAGAAACGGGCTCAAGATATACTGATCACGAGGCTAGGTAAGTGTAGAGATAAGGGGAGGTTTTCCGACGCTTTCGCGAAGGTCCTTAATTAAATAACCCTTTCTTTTTTGGCAGTTTCGCCGTGAACACTTTCCTAGACACCCCATGAACGATATACCATTAAGCGGTGTTCTAAACACAGTTAAGTTCTCCTAGTGAGCGTGAAGTTCTTAAGGCTTAAAGAATAGTTTCTTTTAAAAATTTGTGTGGTTAAACGTTATGCTCATTTCGTGATTTGTGGGCTACGAAAAAGGGGATGAAATCCTTTATCGTATGTTGTGGGATTCGCTAGCCCTTAAGTCCGTATTAATGTATACAATGCACAATTCAATAAAAATTCAAATAATCAAACAATCGTTTTTTATATTAAGCACGACACTGCAACAAATACGAGTTAGTAAATTTTTGGCGTTTGGTAGCGAACATGCAAAGATATTATGTTGGATACGTCGGATTTGAGAAGAAGGTGTTAGTAAAGTACATTCCGTTAAGTTTTTGGGTTAGAAAAACCCCGTTGAATCAAATCCGGTAAGCTTGAAAAGTTCGCTTGCGCGGGTCAAACTACCCGGATCTTTGGCACTGTACTACGTAATCACCTTAGTCTTTAATGTACACTTTTCTCCCCAAGCTCGCCGTTCGCAAATCCGTAAAAATTTATAAATGTCGGAAAAACGGATATTAGTGCGGAAAAGCGATACGAATGCCCAAATACCCGCACACTAAAAATTATAAAAAACAAACAATAAAAAAGGGACAAAAACAGAACAATTGAGCACAGAAGAATGTTTGGAGGCAGAAGGAAGCAACTTGGCCGGCGAGCTCGGATGAATGAGGGATGTCGCCGGCCCTCTTGTGGCAGATGGGCTCCAAACTTGTTCTGTGTTCCCACTGTTCTATAGGTATCTCACTGGTATTGTTTGTTTCATCAGTTGAGTTACAGAGTGCAAGCAGGTAAGAATTCCAAAGAACAAAAATGTTAGTTTAGTTAGTTTTTGTTTTGGTTTTGAAATTTTGAAATTTTTAGTTGTTTTGAAAATAGGGTTAGTTGTATAAATGAGATGTACAATTATTAACCCAAAATAACAAGAATTAAAATGTTACCGTCTCCCCGGCAATGGCGCCATTTTATCGCATGCTTTCGGCGTGTCGAGTTTTAAGAGTTCTAAAGTTTAACCACGATCTGGACGGTATCGCTTTGCAGCTAGCCGCGATGAGCACGGGTCGATCCACAGGGAGACGGAGCGTTTTAAGTTCTTGTTGTAACGAGTTAATGCGCGTAGGCGGAAAGTTCGTATCTATTCTATGTGTTATATGCAAAGTATAAAGTTGTTAGGAAAAGATACAATAGTGTAAGCTAAGGAAATCCGCACTAAAACCTTTGAGCCAAACTTAACGATTGAAGCTAGTGCAATCGACCACAATGTGGATTAGGGGATTTAACCACGGTATTAGAAATCCGGCTTATTGACCCTTGTTCGTCCGTTCTTGTCTCTTTGTTTAGCCTCCGGCCAAACCGAACGCAATCGGTCACGGTTAGGAATCACCATTACCTTGGTAGGGTAAGGTGCCTAACGGAGCGCTTGCGTGACGCTTGGATAGAGTTCAATGGAAAATACGGGAAAAGGAAATGAGAAACGGAAAGTTAACTTACAATATCGTAATCTTTGCCTAACGACACATATTCACAAACATCATATTAACAACATCATATTAACAAACCATCACAAAAAGAAAAAGCAAAAAAAAGAACAAAGAAATGAAAAGACAACATTACAAATAAGTAAGTGCATGGAATTTAAGTGCAAGTAAGTAAAGCAAGTATTTAAAGTGCAAGAACGAAAATGCAAGTAATAAAAGAGCAAGAAAGAAAGAACTAAGAACCATGGAACAAGTTACAAGACATGGGTTCAATAACCTAATCTTAAACTTGCAAGCACAATGAAGAGATTCCAAGATCAAGAAGACGTAAAGAACTCATGGTGAATGAAGGCACAAAAAGAGAACTTTATTAAACTTGAAGAATGATACAACCCTCGAGATCGATAATCAAAGCTTAAACTTGCAAGCTCAATGAAGAGGTTGCAAGATCAAGTTAAGGCAAAGAGCTCAAGGGGAAGCTATGTACAAGAGAACAAAATGAAAAACAAAAGAGTAGAAGTGTATAAATGTAAGCAAAACGTGGACTAAAGAATGACCCTTGATCCCTTGCTCACTGCCTTCTTGTATAGGCTCAAAAGCAAAATAAACAAACAATAAAACTAGGGCTATGTGGTAGCAAAGGATCAACTGAAGAAAGATTGGGCCCATCTGGCACTTTTTGGCCGGCCACAAGGGTATTGAGCTCGGCCCAAATCCGAGCTCTGGGTCTCGTGCTTTGTGTGTTGATTTTTTTGCTGATTTGTGTGCTTCCCAATATCACTTTGGTGCAGTTGGTTTTCTCAAATTTGACTTTGGATGCACCAGGGTTTTGGAGGGAAACTTGAATCTTTTGATCACATCACACCATTAGCATTTATTGCACTTGTCTCCCCACTTGTGTTCATTGGGCAGCCCCCTAGGTCCATAGTCCAAGCTCCAAGAGTTAGTGTGTACACATGTTATGTGTTGGACCAAAATTGTGTACACAATATTTATTTGCAAAATAACTCTTGGATATCGGCCGGTTTGCGATTCTGGTTGCAGTGTCGGCTCACAAATGATATATCCGTGATTTTAAGTGTATTTCCAGTATTTTGTCATGGATACCTGTAATCTGTATTACTATGCAAACACCGGTTAATAGTACCGATATATACAAAAAATAGATAATGAATGAGCGGTATTAAAATGCAGTTTTCAGTGATGAACATATAGCGCCAGCTTTGACGTGCCTCACCTGCCACACGTGAGCGCCCCTGGAATCCAGTGTTTAACACTGCTTTAGGATCTTACGTGGGAACACGTGAGTGCTGAACGTATACTAGTGCTTAACACTATAGAAAATCAACTCCAGCCTCAAGTTGCCTAAGTCTTCTTGAGATTAAAACATCTTCGATCTCCAAATAGACCGAGCCTCTTTGCTCATGACATCCCAAACTAATGAAGAAATCTTAGTCTCAAAATACGACTAATGATTTCTGGGCTCAACCATCAATTCCTTTTCTCTCAAACATGGAATTAGTTTAAGGGTACATCTCTCTACACCTCTGATACATGTCGTTGTAATTTCTCAACGTCTTCAGAGAGTTGGCGGGTCCCGACAACCAACGCCTTTTGGGTGCACTTCCCAAAATGGTGACAACGGACCGTAGCGTCCTTAAACTAAAATCTCACCTCAAAATGGTGATCTATAGACCGAAACGTTCTTAAACTAACAACGGACTGATATGTTCTTACACTAAAGCAATAGATCCCAAATGCTCTTTTGTTGAGTCTGAATGATCCCAAAATCCTGTTGAGTAGATCTTAGTCTCAAATTGGACTAACGTATCCTCAACAAATATTAAAGTTATTCTTAATCTCAAACGATATTAACGATCCTTAAATCAAACCAAACCTAAATCTAAGAATATACGGATTTGGACTAATCCACGCCCTACGGGCGATAACATAAATTAGTCTCCGTATACGATCTACGGGCAACCAAAAATAAAATAAACACACATGACACGAAGTGAACTTCCGGAGCATGAGTAAGTGGTTATCGCTACGCAGTAACGTAATTAACTGCAGGAGCTTGCTCCTGCAGGGAAGAGCGTCCCCACAATAAAAAAACCCTCAGAAATGAGGGGGAATCTGACGAAGTCTGCTACAACGGCCGCATCCAACCAAACCTCTGATACACGGTGCCATAAATCAACTTGGCATCTTCGGAGAGGTAGACGGATAAAACCAAATAGCATCTATCCCTAAATTCAGGAAAGAAGATCCTTCCCGGTTTGTCTCTGTTTTCGGCGGTGAATAGAGACCGTGGTGGTTGCAAGTCGATCGAAAACTGACTTCGTAGGAGCTTCCTTTAGTGGCACTGGTGTGCTGAAACTCGCTGACGTGAGCATGGTCCCGAAGAACAATCCAGTGGTGGCTTGAGTTACCAGCCCTACCGGCATTGAAAAGATGGAGGCCGCATTAGGCCCATATGTCACTCCTCCAGTTGGGGCGGAGAGGGAGTTGTTGCTGCAGTTCGTGCAGCTGGAAGCCATTGATGTTCACTTCTTCTTTCTGCACAGGAACAAGACACCAAATCTTAGTATCTCGAATCCAAGGGCAACCATAACGAACCTTGATTTCGTTCACGAAACACGACACACGAAGTGTAGAGCAGAAAGAGGAAAAGGTCCCACCGGGCATGCCAGAATCTGTTTACCGCTGAAAATAAAGAAGAACCGGGATGCATCGACTTACCTGAAATTGGGGACAGATGCTATTTAGATTTATCCGTCCACCTCTCCAAAGATGCCAAGTTTATTTATGGCACCATATATCGGAGGTTTGAACGAATCCGACTGTTGTAGCAGACTTCACCAAATGTCCCTTCGTTTGCGAGGGGTTTTTGATTGTGGGGACGCTCTTCCCTGCAGGCGCAAACGCCTGCTGTTAATTACGTTACCGCATAACGATAACCACTTTCTCCTTCTCCGGAATTTCACTTCGTACCGTGTGTGTTTTTATTTGTTTAGGTTGCCCGTGGATTGTATACGGAGACTAATTTATGCTGTCATCCGTAGGGTGTGGATTAGTCCAAATCTGTATATCTTAGATTTGGGTTTTTATTTAAGGACCATTGATCTATTTTGGGATTAAGATCGACATAAATGTAGGTGAGCATTTGGGGGCTCGGTTGGTTTTTTGTTAAGGATACGTTTGTCTAATTCGAGACTAAGATCTACTTAACGGGGTTTCAGGATCATTTTTATTTCAGATCCAATAAGAGAGCACTTGGGTTCCATTGTTTTAGTTTAAGGACGTTTCGGTCCATTAACGCCATTTTGGAGGCGAAGTTCTAGTTTGAGGACATCTTGGTCGGTTGATCACTATTTTGCGGGCGACGGTTAGTTTAAGGACGTTTCGGTTCGTTGTTAGTTTAGGGACATCTCGGTCCATTTTCCATCTTGCGTGCACGTGTATTTGTTACGTGACGGGATGCGCAACGATGATATGTGATGCATCCAGTTTGGGATGTGATTTGATTTAAGATGTGCACGTCAGTTTGGGACGTGCACCAAAAAGCAGTTGGTTGTCGGGACCCACTACCTCTCTGAAGACGTTGAGGAATTACAACGACATGTATCAGAGGTGTAGAGAGATGTACCTTTGAACCAATCCCCATAATTGAGGGAAAAATGATTAATGGTAAACCCAGGAATCATTAGTCGTATTTTGAGACTAAGATTTCCTCAGGGGGATGTGGGACGAATATCGTTTTGGGATATCATCAGTTAGAAGATCGATAGTCGTATTTGGGACTAAGATCAGTTTGGGAAGTAGTGAGCACATGGGTTCAGTTGATCTGAATTAGAGAGTTTCTACTCACCAAGGACCTAACCAACTTAGGCTTGGTCCACTCAGTTTTCTTTTTATTTGAAAAAGAGTGCTAATCACTTATTTTGGCTCAGTCCCTTTTTTTGTGCAAAAAGTGCTAAGCACTTATGTAAGTTCTAACGCTCACATATAATCATGTGGGGTTTTCAGTCATGGAAATTTCCTAATAAATGTTAAACACTTTACCTATTTTGTCTTTATATGGAGTGCTAAACACTCTTTATGGCACCCCACGTGCGAAGCACGTGAGGAGCTAGGCACTGCCTAGTGGGTGCCAAGCACTTTCTTTCTGTGGAGCCCACATGAGAGTCACGTAGGACGCTGGGAGCTAGGGCGCCGCCCACTGAGTTTTAAGAGTTCCTGAGTTCCGAGACGACCGCTTATTGAGTGCTAAGCACTCTTTATTTAGTGGCGCCCACGTAAGGGGAAATTGATGAGCTGGGCACTGAGCGCCACCCACGGAGTGCTAAGAACTCCTGAGTTCTTTTATAGCGTCCATGTGAAAGGCACGTGGGGCGTTGGCGCTGAGCGCCGCCCACTGAGTGCTAAGCACTCCTGAGTTCTTTCTCTTTTTTTTTGAATGATCCACAGGATCTTTATCTACTTTTATTTACCTAAAATTTCCAAAAAGAGAGTTCTTCTTCCTCGAGAATTTAATTCTCAGTTCTTTCGAAGCTTTCTCTTTTTTTAAGCTTATGGGGGGGGGGGTTTCCTTTTCTTCAGACTTGAAGTCTTGGGTCATTTATATAGTAGAGGCAATTTGTTGGTTAGCTCCGAAGAAATCTCTTATTAAGAGATCCTAAATGATTTGGAGACTTTACCCACCGTTGGATTTTTAATCCAAGGACATCTGTTTTACAGAAAATATTTTCTTGTTTTTAAAAAGATTCGGGAAATATTTCCCCATATAGAATTTATTCTGTAGATCGGTGATTCTTTAATCACCATTGGGTTTTTAATCCAACGGTACTCTGTTTTACAGAGGGTAATCTTTCTTCTTTAGAAAGATTTGAGAAATATTTCCTCTAAACAGAATTTAATTCTGCATCCTGATGATTTATCTTCTCCGTTGGATCTTTGATCCGACGGCTCTGCTTAACAGAGAGTAGAATTTAATTCTACTGGACGCCGGCGCTCACGTGTTGTGCACGTCGACGCTGCTTAAGATTTTTTTGTGCTTTGCACACGGGCATTGCTCATATAAGAGTTTTTAACTCTGGCGCTGGCACCCTTGAGGAAAGTACGTGAGGCGCTGCCTCTTGAGTTTTGAATAGAGCTTTACTCTTTTATTGGGGGAAACAGGCATAGCGTCTCATGTGATATCCGCATGAGCGCTCAAAAGAAACCATGAAGACAACGCCTCACGTGACATCCATGCAAGCGCTAAAAAAACAGATGATAAAGTCTCACGTGATATCCACGTAAGCACACACAAGCTCTGAAACTCAGCATCTCATGTGCCATACACATGAGCGCCCAAGGTCCATTAAAACAGCGCCTCATGTGCCATACACATGAGCGCCCATAAGCAATGACTCAGCGCCTCACGTGCCGTACACGTGAGTGCTTGAAAGACGTCAGAGACTCAGCGCCTCACATGATATTCATGTGAGTGATACGTGACTGAGTACTTAGCACTACTGGGTGGTATAGAAACCCAATCTTACCCCAAATTGGCCAAGTTTGTGAAGCTTAAAGTTCTTCTTTGATTATAAATCAACCGAGTCCATATGCTTATGATATCCAAGTTGATCTTAGTCTCATATACTACTAATGATCTTTTATCGATGATATCCAAGCCAATCTTAGTCTCATATACGACTAATGATCTTCATCCTATATCTTCTAAGTTAATCTTAGTCTCATATAAGACCAACGATTCTTAGATCCACCATGTTCTGTTCCCTCATATACGGAATTTAGTTCAAAGATACATCCTTCCACACTTCTGATATACGTCGTTGTGATTCCTCAACGTCTTCAGAGAGGTGGCGGGTCCCAACAACCAACAACTCCTTTGTCCCAAACACGGAAATGTAGGACCGAAATGTCTTTAAACTAATATTCGTCCCGAACACAGGAATGTTGGACCGAAATGTATTTAAATTAATATTCATCCCAAACACTGGAATGTTGGACCGAAATGTCCCTAAACTAATGTTGGACCGTGATGTCCTTAAACTAATATATATTTAGCTCTACGACTGGTCTCCATATTGACCCCCTTATACAATCCATGGGCACAAACAAGCCATATTCCATCCATATCTCCCATGGACCGCGATATCCTTAAACTAATATGTTTTGCCCCACGGACTGTCTCTATATTGACTACCGTATATTATCCATGGGCTATTCATATATGATCTAATGACCAGCTGAGCCCATATGCTCACTGTTCCGAAGTCAATCTTAGTCCGATAAAAGACTAACGATCTTTAGATCAAACCCATATATCCCAAGAATTTATGGACCTCATTTTTATGAGATCTACATTCTAAGTTCAAAACCCCAAATCTAATATACGGATTTGGACAAATCCGCACCCTACGGGCATGACAAGCTTAGTCTCCGTATACAATCCAAATGCAACCTCATGTAAAACAAATATAACACGACACGAAATGATCTGCGTGGAGCAGGTGAAAGTTGTTATCGCAACGCGATAGCGTAATTAACTGTAGGGCCTTACGCCTGCAGGGAAGAGCGTCCCCACAATAAAAAAAAACCCTCACAAATGACAGGAAATCTGATAAGTCACGCTACATCAGTCGTATCTATCCAAACCTATAATATACGGTGCCATAAATCAACTTGGCATTTTTGTAGAGGTGGATGGATATTTTCATATAGAATCTGTCCCCAAATTCAGGCTAGACGTTCTCCCGACAGCTCAGTCCAGTTTTCGGCGGTAAACCGATTTTGGCACGCCCGGTGGAACCTTTTCCTCCTTCCACTCCACACTTCATGTGTCGTGTTTTTTGTGAACAAAAATCGCGGTATATATATGTTTGTAGTTGCCCTTGGGTGATGAGATAGTGAAACTGGCGTTTCATCTTTTTGTAGAATTGTGTTTGCTTCCACTCACCGCAACTCAGGCTCTGTCACATCTGGTGGAGTCAAGTATGGGCCACTTGCAGCCTCAAATCCCTGAAATCCAGCACTTCAAGAAATCAGTAGGCTTTTCTTTTGGTCGATACTCCCACCTCCTACCCTCGGTGCCTCAACGCCGAAGAAGGAAGCCCAGAAAAAGTCTGTCTTCTACAGGCTGAATCCTCAAGTTTCAGCTCTGCCGATGGCATCGGTCTTCATACAACTGGCTCCTACCGAGGAGCAAGGTCGACGTAGGGGATATAATATTCATGCTCTCAAGGAAAACATGGGGCAGGCTTGGCAAATCCCTGAAACTAATGAAACCCCGGTCAAAAGACATGATCGACGTCAATAGGCGTCAAATAAGACAAGCTGGGGCGGTTCTCCGTTTGAGTTGATTTCGACTCTGACAGCAAATGCTGCTATTCCAACCAGGAACAGCTTCGAACTTCTGCGAAGGGCCATAAAAAATTCTCCCAACGCGGTATTGAAGAAATCTCCGCAGCCCATAGAGATCCAAGGAGAGCAGAAACAAGTTCGCTCCCTAAAAGATCTTTCTTTATCTATATATAAGGTGTGGAAGCAGGTGAATGACTCAGTCATCATCCGCGGCTCTTCCTATAAGCGCCATCTAAACTCTGACAACTTCCTTTCTAAATATAAGGGAACGCATCACAAGGTGGTTCCTATTCTGATAGTTCCTCTTAAAGCCAAAGCGGCTTCTCGCAAAAAAGAAAGGCTTAATAAAGTCCAAACGCCCGAGACAACCTCTAAAGGTCAAGATACCAAACGCCCCAAGCCTGGGGGTATGGTAGTTCACACAGTCTATATGGTGAACTGCAAAGACGAAATTCGTGCTTCTACCAATCACGGACCGCATACTCGATCTTTGACAAAGGTTCGGTGGCCACATGAAAAGCTGCGGAAGATACTTGCTCAAGCGGCAACACTTGCTAGTCCGCCGCCTGAGGTAAACCCTGAAGACGCACTTGAAGAAAAGACAGGGCAGGAGTCGGATATTGATTTCCTGAAGCGCACTCTCAAAAAGAGAGATGAAGAAGTGACAACGATAACTGCTAAAATGAAAAAGATAGTCCTCCTATTTCAAGGCATGGTCAGGATGATAGCTTATCCCGAACCGCCAGAAAAGGAATCATCAGTGGATATAGAAGACGATAAGGTGAACACTTCAAATCTTCGCCAAGCCCCATCAACGGCTATGGAGGAAATGATCCCAAAAGCAAATCTGGATGCATATATCGCTCAGTAAGTCAAAATTCACTATGCCAGTGAAGTCGCAAATAGGTCGATCATGATTGGTCGACCGTATCCGGCATGGTACGATCAAGTACAATACCCGCTAGGATACACGTTTCTGACATTCCACATGTACAAAGGGACCGGGAATCCTCGCCAGCATATTGCGCGTTTTAAATCCATATACGGCAACACTGGAGGAGATGATATACTGCACCTCCGACAGTTCGTCAGCAGTCTTGCGGGCATTGCATTCGAATGGTATGTAGAACTCCCAAATGACTCCGTGAATACCTTCGATGGGATGGAGATGCTTTTCTTCCAGAGATTCTCCAGTGCAAATAAACGCACTACCGTGGCGGCGTTGGTCAACGAAAGGGTTAAACCAAATGAGACCTGGTGTCATGCCGCGCTTCCCAAGATACATAAATACGGTATGTGACAGGGCCAACCATACAACATGTGGCTAGGAATCATCCCTCCACATTCATATTACGGCTGTCTATCGAATATTAAGAACAGTAAAATATATAATCTAGCTAACACATGTCCATCTTCCACAACAAATAAAATCAAGAAATAGGTGTAGCGGAAACGAATCAAGATCCAATAAAACAATATCTGAATCGCGTCCCAATATGGGTTCAAAGAAAAAGAAATAAAACCGCGGAAATAAATAAAATAAATATCTTTAACACTACACGTTCAACTCGTCATTGCTCGGCTTGATTGCTAAAGTACTCTTGAACAGCCTGCGATGAAGGTAGAGGAACTGGGCCATGCAAAACCAAAACATCAGTGCGTCATAATATCAAAAGATTAGTAATAACCAGGGTATGATAATATGGTTAAACATGCAGGTAAATAATAAATCCAGATATAAAACAGTGAGGTACATGTATGTGATGTGTATTCTAAAAACTGTGCTTCTAGGTTATCTATTCTAAAAGTATTTGAATCAATTAAATGGGATCGTCGATGTAACTCAATAGAATCCCGTGCGTGTCCGGGACCACGGTCAAGATTCTCGGGATGAATCCGAGACGTGCCGCTAAGCAGTAAACAGGTAACATGTACAGATGAATGATGTCAGTATCATCATTCCGGGGCTGGCCGAGCCCGTAAAGACTGATCAGTATAAGTATCGAACTGTTTAGTTACAAGTCAGGTTTCATTTTTAATTTCCCCTTACCCCCAAGGTTTTTTGTTCAAGTTAGGTATTGATGATATAAGTCTAATGCCGTCACAGGATCAAGCAGATACATGTTTTCTCTATGTAAACAACAAGTTAAGTTCGTCAGGACAACAAGTCTGGATTGTCGGCATTAGCAATAAGATCCAAGTAACAGGTCTAGCAGTGTCGTGAACATGTCATGTAATATATATTAACCAAAATAGATGCCAATGTGAAACTGTAATCCATATCGGAACATGGTAAACACAGCTGATGCCATGATGCATATGTATCTATCTCTAATAACCATGATACGTCCATTATCATGTATGATGCAATCTAGATTACATATTGAACTAATGTAGTAGTATAATGATATCATAATGTTCCAGCATGCAACTAGATATGCTATTATCAGTACGGATACTGTAAAACTGTAAATCTATAGTATTTGCTGAATATTAAAGTACATGCAATATTCATATTCATATAAATATCGATATAACTAACATATCATGTTGCAAGTTTAAAACTTGCCTGATCAGATCTCACGTCGAGGTACGGATGTCATGTTCTGATGTCGAAATACGTCATGATGCAACTTATGCGCACGGGACTGGACCTTGCTGAGCAGTGACGTGGCGTGGTGATTGGGCTGGACGATGATGGTGGCTGGGTCATCCGGATCGTCTGCGACGTATGCGGCTCCGGCAAGACGGCCGTAATATCAAGAAAAGAAAGAAAGAAAGAAAAGGAAGAAGAAGAAAGAAGAAGAAAGAAGAATGGGTGGCTGCTGGTGTTAGGTTCTGGGGTGGCAGGGATAGAGGAGAAGTGGCAAGGTGATGGGGGTTTGACGGTGAAAAGGTGCTGCCGTCAGCGATGGCTGCGGGTTTGGTGATTGGAGAAAGAAGTGTAGAGTTGGTGGTGGCAGTGGTCTGGGGTGTCGGGGAGAGGAGAGGGATGTGAGGAGGAAGGAGATGGTGATGGGTGGCGACGACGAGGGCTTCGGCAATGGTGAGGTTTCTAGGGTTGGCGTCGGAGTTGTTGCAGGGGGTGCTCGGAAAGGAGAGAAGAAAGGAGGATGAGGTCTTGGAGGTGATGATGGTGAGGAGACGATGATGGTGAGGACGGGGTCTAGGGGTGAACGGCGGCGAGGGAGCAGGTGTGGGTAGGGTTCTTTTTTTTCTCGCGGCGACGTGAGGAAGAAAGAAAAATGGGGGAGAGAGGGGTGAGGTGAGGGTATAATAAAATAGGTTTATAAATTATAATATATATATATATTATTAAAGAGAGAGAGAGAAAGACAGAGGGGAGAGAGAGAGACAGAGAAAGGGACTGATATATATATATATATAGTTTTTAATATTATATATATATATATATATATATATTTTTAACACTTTAGTTATATAGAAATATTATAATATATATTATAGGATTTTACAGCTAATACCAGATTACTCCGAATATTACCCGGGTCCCTTCTAAAAATCTAGTTTTTAAATATGGAGGATATACGTAAAATTTTAAACCATAATGCGATATCCTGTTAATAAAAATGCATACCCCCAAGTACGGATTTACGTAAATATACGTAGCGACCCAAACGAGTCTGTTTTATCAATTAAGGTATGAACACGATATATGGATGCAACCATATGATATGGGGTGTGATGACATGCAAGGCTAGATATCAAAATATATTATTTGGTTTTGATTTTGTATTATAAAAGATATGCGGATACTAAATATATTATATATTTGTATCATATCTAGATCTGCATGGATACTCTGTACTTGCAAATATTTGCTGTAATTTTAAACCATGGTGGGTTTCAAACATGCGGGTCGGGTCGGATAATAACCGCAGCTACCATTGCATTATCCGTAACCTAAAAGCAATAATAGTAAAGAATTTTACCGCAAGATTTGAAATATCCCAAATAAATATAGTATACAGGCACTAAGGTGTTACATTATACCCAACCACAAAAGAATTTCGTCCTCGAAATTCCCAGAACAAGAAAAGACAAGAAAACACGGATCTAAGGAAAGAGGTGTGAAAACTTCTGTCGGATCTAGTCTTCACATTTCCAAGTAGATTCTCCGTGCGAACGATTCCCCCATGAAACAAGTACTAGTGGGATAACTTTGTTCTTGAGGAATTTTCTCGTCGATCCACAATCGCCATTGGTTACTCTTCATAGGTTAAATCTTCCCTTACTGTTATCTCTGAGTGATCTAGGACGTGCGTCTCATCTCGAACTTACTTGCGTAGTTGAGATACATGAAATACGTCATGAACACCCGCGAAGGATGGTGGTAAAACCAATCGATAAGCTACCTCTCCAACACGCTTGATAATACTGAAAGGCCCCACGAATCAAGGACTAAGCTTGTCTTAACTGCCAAATCGGATTACTTCTCTGGTCGGTGATATCTTCAAGAATACAAGATCACCAACTGCGAATTCCAGAGGTCTTCGTTCTCTATCATCCCAACTTTTATGTCGATCTTTTGCCGCCTTCATATGATTATGGATCATGTTGACTTTCTCCACCGTCTGCACAATAAGATCTGGTCCAAATAATCTTCTTTCTCCAACATCATCCCAATAGACGGGCGAGCGGAACTTGCAACCATATAATGCTTCGAATGAAGCCATCTGTATAGTCTCCTGAAAACTGTTATTGTATGAAAACTCCACCAAGTGTAAATGATCCTCCCATAAACTTTTGAAGTATAATATGCATGCTCTCAACATATCTTCAAGAGTTTGGATCATTCTTTCAGACGGACCATCTGTCTGAGGATGATATACGGTGCTAAACTTTAAGCGTGTTCCCAAAATATTCTGCAGACTCCTCCAAAAGTGCGATAGGAACCGAGTATCAATATCCAAAACAATGCTCACAGGTACTCCATGCAATCTCATGATCTCCTGCATGTACCTCTCTGCCAAAGCCTCCGTCGACCGAATAACTAAAAACGGTATAAAATGAGCTTCCTTGGTCAATCGATCGACAATCACCCAAACTGCATTATTGCCCTTTAGACCTCGTGGTAAAGCTGTCACGAAATCCATGCTTATATGTTCCTACTTCCATCGAGAAATCGGAAGTGGTTGCAACAAACCAGCTACCCTTTGATGTTCAGCTTTGACTTACTGACACACTAAGCACTTTAATACGTAGCGAGCAATCTCCCTTTTCATACCTTCCAACCAGAAATATTGTCATAGATATATGTACAATTTTATACCTCCCGGGTGTATGGAATATGCTGAACTATGAGCCTCCTTCATGACTTCTTCATAAACATCTCCTTTAGGCACACATAAACGACTACTATATCATAACGAACCATATTCATGAATTAACAGATCTGTTCGAAGTCCCGCTTCTACTGTTCTCGAAACTTTTGCAATCTTGGATCGTGCGACTGCGCTGCTTTAATGTTATCAATCAAGGATGACTGTACTTGCAACTGCATCAACTGTCCCGAAGAATTTGGCAGTGCAATCTCTAATTCGAACCTTTGAAGATCCGCTATAATCTCCTTTTGTGCAATCAACATCCGTATCGCTGGCAACTGACTTAGAGCATCCGGCACTACATTAACATTCCCCGGATTGTATTTAGATCAAGATCGTAGTCAGCCATCAACTTTAACCATCTACGCTGCCTCATGTTGAGCTCTTTCTATGTGAACACATACTTTAGGTTTTTCTGATCGGTAAATACTTCTACCCTTTCGCCCAATAAGTAGTGTCTCCAAATCTTCAGAGCGAAACCCACTGCTGCTAGCTCCAAATTATGAGTTGGGTAGTTCTTCTCAAGGGTCTTCAATTGTCTCAACGCATAAGCTATAACCTTCTCATGCTGCATTAGAACGCATCCCAAGCCTTTCCCAAATGCGTCGCAGTGAATAACCAACCCTCCGGAACCGTCTGGCACTGTCAGAATAGGAGCGGTGGTCAATTTTTGCTTCAACGCTTCAAAAGATGACGCACATTTCTCCGTCCATATGAACGGTACCTCCTTTCGTGTTAGCTTGGTTAGTGGTTCTGCTATTTGAGCGAAGTTTTCCACGAACCTTCTATAGTATCCGGCAAGCCCAAGAAAGCTTTTGATCTCCCTTACATTCTTTGGAATTGGCCAATCAGGATCCGCTGCAATCTTTTCAGGATCAATGGCAATTCTATCTCCAGATACAACATGACCTAAGAACTTCACTTCTTTAAGCCAAAACTCACACTTGCTCATCTTAACATATAACCTTTCTTTCCTCAACGTTTGCGGTGCGATCCTCAAGTGTTCTGCATCTCTTCTTTGCTCCTCGAATAGACCAGAATGTCATCAATAAACACCACTACGAACTGGTCCATGTATGGTAAAATGATTCTCTTCATCAAGTCCATGAATATTGCCGGTGTGTTAGTAACTCCAAATGGCATCACTAATTACTTGTAATACCCATATCGAGTTCAGAAAGCTGTCTTGCAAATATCTTCTAATTTCACCTGAACCTGATAGTATCCAGATCGCAAATCCAGCTTCGAGAATACCCTCGCGCCACTGAGTTGATCGAATAATTTGCCGATGCGAGAGATTGGGTACTTGTTCTTAATAGTCACCCGGTTTAATTCTCGATAATCAATGCATATCCTCCGCGAGCCATCCTTCTTCTTGACTAGAAGAACTGGTGCTTCCCATGGTGAACCGTTGCTACAGATCTAACCCTTCTGTAGTAATTCGACAACTTGTTTCTTTACTTCTTCCAATTCCACCGGCGCCATTGGATAATATGCTTTTGAAATCGGCGCTACTCCTGGAATAAGATCAATCGAAAATTCCATATCTCATTTTGGCAGTAAACCCGAGATGTCCTCAAACACATCCATAAACTCTCAAACTTGTTAGGTTTACCTAGCACCTCATGAAGGGTTTGGAAGCATCACATGTCTCAAAATCAAATTTTTAAGGTGCTAAGTGAACATACAAAGAATCATCACTAGAAATTTAGGGTTTCATTACAAGTACATCATCACAAGTAGAAAAAGCTAGGGTTTTGAGAGTACAACCTTTGTAGCTCCCTACGCTAGACTCCTTGGCTACTTGAGGGTAAGAAAAAGGTTGGCTTGAGATCTTCTAAGTCCACGATGATCCACCCGAAACTCCTTTGCCCAAAGCTGCTTGCTTTACTCGATATGTGAATGAAGTAGAGCAAACACCCTACACAAATGGGCTAGATGTGTGTAGTATGATGATGTGATTGGTATTCTATAATCAAAACTCTTTCTTTTATCAACCTCACTCAAAGGAAAATATCAAGAGAGGAAAAAGAAGATGGTGGCTAAGCTTTCTCACAAAAGGAAAATGAAATGAGAGTGAAAAATAATGAAATGAGAGAAGAATAAACTATATTAATCCTTTCTCACTTCAACCATGGTTAGAATCATCTAGATTTTTATCAAATGGGTTAAAGACAAAAGGATAATTAACTCAAGGTTAAATGGTGGTTGAAGCATGGTCAAAGATGATAAGTATAAACCTTGTGTGAATTATCCTTTCTCTTTTTCTAAATGATAAATAAATAGATAATTCTACAATGTAAGTCTTGCATTGCCACCAAGCATGTATCAACAACCATGATACTATGTATGTATGTATGTGTCCATGCACATCATCATGTGCATACATGCATGCATACAAAAATAGAAAAATAGTTTGATTAAAGAATTAATCTAAAAGTCATTTGTTAAATCAACACTTGATTTTGCAAACCGGTCATATCACATACGACCCGACCAATAGAAAATGCCCGATTAATATACGGCATCACATATCCGTATTTAATCGGGTCTCCGCGCATATCTCATATGCACACTACATCTTTTCGCCTGAGCCAGGAAACTTCATTATGGGACTCTAAGACTCGTCAATACGCCGGCAGTATGTAATGATCATATCAAATACCTGCAAGCCGCAAGCGGTCAGCTAAACGTAACGGCCACCCGTGCATTGAGCGATCAGAAGAAAACAAGCGAACCTGTCACAACTCCCTACGAGCCAGCCGGCAACACTACCATACAGTCCGGTCTCTTCGCCAGATATGCTGCATATCAAGTCTAGGGATGGTAATGTCGACCGCAATAACTCAATAAGTCGTGCCGATGAATGGTCTATAACAGATCGAGAAACTACTGATAACACTTATCAGCAAATCTCAACAGCCCTGGCCAGGGACTTACTGATATAGCCAGTCGAGCACAGCACAACATCAACTCCCAATACTGGGAGAGACGAAACCCCTCCTATCGCTCATCGCCTTCGTGTGTCTCGGGACTGTACCCAACGGCCACCTGTTTGCACGACTCAGTAGAGCCGTGGTAGGGTGGTAATCAAAGTATAGTGGGAGAACACACAAGACTCTATGACGATCTCGGGTCTACAGACTAACCTGCACCAGTGTCACCTGAGAACTGCTATCCGACGATAGATATAATTCCATATAGGAGTTCTCGGTGAGTCCGTCCAGTGTACCCAGTCACCACTGAGCACCCGTATACGATCTCGATGTCAAACATCGATGCATGTGGGAACATCCATCGCCCATCATATGGGTCTAGTATCATATACGCTAGTCTACTCTCGTATATCGATGCCCCGTCACGATACACCTACGACTAGGGACATTTCAGGATATGATTATAAACTACAGATGTCCCACTAGTATGATCTCTATCATAATCACAGTAGTCAAGCCTATATCCTCAGGGCTTTATCAACATGTATGAATGAATACAAGCATGATCAAATCAACATGTCAGATAAAGAAGAACCAGATAGCATACTATCATGACGAGCAAGAATGTACACTGAATATATATATATATATATATATATATATATACATCCACTATCATATAATGGCCTCTAGGGCATATATATATCTAATAATCTCCCACTTGCACTAAGACCAGTTATTGGCGTATCTCATACCCAACATCTCAAAAAGTCGCTCATGCTGCGGCTAAGGGAGGGCCTTGGTGAGTGGATCCGCGACGTTATTCTTTGTGTCTACTCTCTTAATCTCGATCTCGCGGCGATCTACAATCTCCCGGATCAAATGAAAGCGCCTCAGGATGTGTCTGGATCGCTGATGGGATCTGGGCTCCTTGGCTAACGCCATAGCCCCATTATTATCACAATACAATGGTATTGGATCAATAATGGTTGGAACCACTCCTAGCTCCGAGACGAACTTCCTCATCCAGACGGCTTCCTTGGCGGCATCATTCGCAGCAATGTACTCAGCCTCCATCGTAGAGTCTGCAACGGTATCCTGTTTGGAACTCTTCCAACTTACCGCCCCTCCATTGAGGGTAAATACAAACCCAGAGATAGATTTGCTGTCGTCCTTATCGCTCTGGAAGCTCGAATCGGTAAAAGCCTCCATTTGGAGATCTCCATTACCATACACCAAGAACAATTCTTTAGTCCTTCGCAAGTACTTAAGGATGTTCTTCATAGCTATCTAGTGATTCTCCCCTGGGTTGGATTGATACCTGCTTACAACACTAAGTGCATAAGCTACATCTGGGCGTGTACATAACATCGCATACATTATAGATCCTACTGCCGAAGTATAGGGTATAATGCTCATGCGAGCTCTCTCTTCATCGGTCTTTGGGCAAGAGTCCTTGGAGAGAGTGACCCCATGGCAAGCGGGTAAGGCATCCCGCTTGGAGTTTTCCATACTAAACCTTTTTAGAATGGTGTTGATGTACCTAGTTTGGGACAATCCCAATAACCTCTTAGATCTATCCCTATAGATCCTAATACCCAGAATGTATGTGGCATCACCCAGGTCCTTCATGGAGAACCTTAGTGATAAGAAAGATTTGACCGACTGTAGCATAGGAATTTCATTTCCTATTAGAAGAATGTTATCCACGTACAATACGAGGAATGTGACAGCTCTCCCTACAACCTTCTTATAAACACAAGGTTCATCTGGATTTTTGATGAAATCAAACTCTTTGATAACATCATCGAAACAGATGTTCCAACTCTGTGATGCCTGCTTTAACCCATATATGGATTTAAGCAATCTACATGCTTTCCCGCTGCTCCCACTGTCAATGAAGCCCTCCGGCTGATCCATATAAACGCATTCTTCTAAATCTCCATTTAGAAATGCCGTTTTAACGTCCATCTGCTAGATTTCATAGTCGTAGTGAGCAGCAATAGCAAGTAGGATCCGAATGGATTTAACCATGGCTACGGGCGAAAAAGTCTCGTCATAGTCCAAACCTGGTCTTTGACGAAAACCTTTCGCCACAAGTCTTGCCTTATAGGTCTCTACCTGCCCATCTACACCAATCTTTCTTTTAAAGATCCATTTGCATCCCACAGGTTTTACCCCAGGGGGTACAACGTCCAAAGTCTATACTTTGTTGGTGTACATAGACTCCATTTCGGATCTCATGGCATCCAGCCACTTCACAGAGTCTCCACTCGTGATAGCTTGCTGAAAACTGGTAGGATCATCATCATCCATGATGCAGTCTTCTTTTTCACCATCAATGAGGAAACCGTAGTACCTCTCCGGTGGGCGAGAAGTCCTACCAGACCTACGGAGTGGCCGAGCTTCCTCAGTTTCTATTGCAACAGCCGGTTCAACCAAGTCATCATTTGTAGTTTGTGTCTCTAGAACCTCTTCTAGATCCACCACATTGCCATCATCTTTATCTGCGAAAAACTCTTTTTCTAAGAATGTGGCATACTGAGAAACAAACACCTTTTGTTCTTCCTTGTGGTAGAATAGATATCCATAAGAGTTCCTTGGATATCCCACAAAGTTACACATGACTGACCATGTCTCGAGTTTGTCCGGATTCTGCTTTTTAACAGAGGCCGGGCAACCCCAAATCTTAATTCTCTTAAGAGATGGTCTCTTCCCATGCCATATCTCATATGGCGTAGTAGGCACAGTTTTGGTTGGAACCCTGTTCAGTAGAAACGCTGCAGTTTCCAATGCATGCCCCCAAAATGAGACAGGTAACTCAGCATCACTCATCATGGAACGGACCATATCTAATAGGGTCCGGTTCCGTCGTTCAGACACACCGTTGTGCTGTGGTGTGTAAGGAGGAGTGAGCTGAGAGAGAATCCCATTCTCTTTTAGGAAGTTTGCAAATTCTGTACTGAAGTACTCCCCACCTCGATCTGAGCGAAGTATCTTGATACTCAAGCCGGTTTGTTTTTCTACTTCTTGTTTATATTCAATGAATTTCTCGAAAGCTTCGGATTTGTGCTTTAATAAAAATACATGACCGAATCTTGAGAAATCGTCAGTGAAAGTAATGAAGTAAGAAAAACCGCCTCTAGTCTGTGTAGACATTGGCCCACATACATCACTATGTATGAGGCCTAGGTGCTCAGTAGCTCTTTCTCCGTGTCTGGTAAACGGAGTTCTGGTCATTTTACCCTTGATACAAGACTGGCAAGTCGCATAAGATTTATATTCAAAAGAGTTTAAATATCCATCTTTGTGTAACTTGTTTAGTCTTGTTTCGTTAATATGACCAAGTCTACAGTGCCAAAGAAAAGCTTCATTTATTTCTGAAAGTTTTCTTTTATTAGTGTGTTGTATGCTGAAAACTGTGTGTTGATTTAGGACGTATATCCCGTTATTTAGCGTACCATACCCAACCAACATTTGATTCAGGTGAATGTTCATAACATTGTTCTGCAATACAAAATTATATCCTTCATTGTCTAACAAAGAAACAGATATTATATTACAAAGCATACTTGGTACAAAATAACATGGGTTCAAAACCAATATACACCCAGATGGCAACCCCAAGTGATACTCTCCCACTACGACTATATGTACATTGGAACCATTTCCAACGCGGAGAGTATGGTCACCTATCTTCAAAACCTTGCTATTTCTCAACCCCTGCTTAGAATTGCAAATGTGAGAACCTGAACTGGTATCTAATACCCAGGAAGAAGAGTTTATTGAAAAACAGTTTTCTGTCACAAACACACCTGAAGCGGAAGCATCCCCATGCTTCTTCTTGAGATTTAAGTACTCCGTACAGTTGCGCTTCCAATGTCCTGTTTTGTGGCAATGAAAACATTCCCCTTTCCCCGATTCTCCAGCTTTGGACTTTTCCTTCCCCTTAACCTTTTTAACTCCACCCTTAGGATTGGTGGGCTTCTTCTTTTTCTTTCCTTGGCCTTAGCCTTTGGGCGAGAAGAGGAAGATTTTCCAACAGTCATAACGGGAGTTTTCACTGATTTCAGTGTGCTCTCTGCACTCCTTAACATATTAAGGAGTTCAGGTAGTTCCTTCTCCATGTTGTGCATGTTGAAGTTAACTATGAATTGAGCAAAGGTGGAGGGGAGGGACTGCAGAATAATATCCGTATATTGTTCATCGTCCATCGTCCATCCAAGGTCCTCAAGCTCTTCTATGAGAGCTATCATTTTCATAACATGGTCTCCTACTGGTGTGCCAGGGGCCATTCGCATCTGAAACAATTTCCTTGATGTTTCGTATCGTAATACGCGGGATTGCTGTCCATACAACTCCTTTGTATGGAGGAATATGGCGTGAACGTCCATATTCTCGTGCTGCTTTTGATGTGTGTTATCCATCGATGCAAGCGCGAGCCATTTAGCCGTGGCACAGTCAGCGTCCCATGTCTTGCGGACTTCTTTGTCCGCAACTGAGGATTTTGGACCTGGGACGGGCGGGGCTGGAGCCGTGAGGACATATGATACTTTATCACAAGTCAAGGCTATTTTCAGATTCCTCAGCCAGTCTTTATAATTGGTCCCATTCGGTTTATTTTTATCTAGTAGAAGCTTGAGTCCTGTCATGGGTATCTGCCATTAAGAGAGAGAAAAGAATACACTCAGCGAAAGCTCTTGCAAAGATCAGATTGGTTATTATCTTGTCTAATCGATGTTTCCCACTGCTTTAATCAAGTTTTTCTTTCAAACCTTAAAAAGAAAACTAGCCAGGATTAATTACAGTCTACAACTTCGCTAACCGTTCAGCCAGGCCAGTGTCGGTACTTGAGGGAGGTTCCCCGTGCTTTCGCACGAACCTAATTAAAGTAAACCTCGTTTTCCCAGAGGCGTAGCCCCGTTAACACCTTTCTAGACACCTAATGAGTTAGCTAATTGTAAACTGCAAAACTCTCTTAGGAGCAACTATTGCCCACAGTGGGATCGGGATCCAACCATCATATGGAAGGTATGCAATCTCATTGCAAATTTCAACTATTGAAATTCCCGATGTGGTTTTTACCCCCAGTACCTATGACCTTAACTAAGGTCAACAAATCATAAGTACTAGTCAAGTTCTGTCCGTCATTTCTTGATTAATTAGACCCACTCATATGACCCTTAACTATGGTCAACAAAGTCGCATGAATGTCCTAATTAATCTGCATCATATGCAGTGTAGGAAGACATCACTTAGCTACCGTACACTACGCCTTAACTATAGTCAACAAACGTAGCACGAATACTAAGTACTCTACTTCCTAAAATGATGGTGGGTTGCGGATGATTTTTAAGAAAATCTTTAACGCTTTGAACTTGATATCGTCCTAGAATCAAATGATTTTTAAAAGGAGTGGCTTAAGCTCCGCAGTTTTGAAATGTAGCTTTTTCATAAAAAGCCGAGTGGTTTTCAAATCCGATTCTACAACATCTTTTTAGGTTTATTTTCTTTACATTAATCATATTAATGTAGTCCCATCATTTAAGTCCTTAAGCCAATCACAGAAAAGAAACGAAAATACCACGTACGCTTATGCCATCCGCATTCGCCGCAATGTTCCGTTATGCACCGTTAGGTTACTTAACTAACGGCATACCGGGACGGGACTAGCGCGGGTGTAAAACATAAGCAACGTCTACTATATATCATATATATAATATATCATTCGTCTCAGATATCACATCACAGAACACAGGCAGCAGAAACATACAAATGATAATACAGGATATACTAGGACGTCCGTATTTAGTATTTAGCCAATAATAGAAAATACGGATTCCATAGTCGCGATGAATAGCCAAGCCCAGACCCTGGACCCCTACGAGAGCGGCAAGCGACCCTACCAATTCTGGAGTTTAGGAGACCCGGTCTCGACTCCTCGAGATGGCCTCCCGTTGAACTCCAGAACCCGGTCACTTGTGCTCCCCTCCTTGGGTCCATCCTAATGCGGAAAAGTAAATAATATACAACACTGGTGACATCAACCTCAACCCGGAAGTGCCCCAAATAAAAGAATATTACATTTGAATTTTACATTAATGAAAATAAAACTCTCATCTCACATAAAAAAAAACCCGGCTATTCAATCGCGACAATCCTGCACATCATATCTCAGCAACACATAATATCATATATCATCAACGTAAGTATGTATGTGTACCCCGATTGTCGTTGATGTATAGCAACGAAACCGGCGATAAGCGACATACTACACTTACGGTCATAGAAAAGAAAGTGTAAAACTACAATATTTGGAATCCACATTCTCTTTAGACATCGTAAATCCGAAATATCACATACTTCGCATTTCATGCCTAACTATATGAATTCCACATATTGTATCACATTTCAGATAAATAGACAGTATTAAAGTTTTCGATCGAATGATCAAATACCCAAAATTTCCTAAAGCTCGACACTTGAGCGGAGTTCAAAAATCCCGGAATGTGTCACAGTAGCAGCGGTCCAGCCGTAGAAGGGTCAAGCCAACGCCTCACATGTGGCACGCCGTACTGCCTCAAACCCTAAGGTTCAGAAGCAGTTCAGACGGTCACATAATCGAGTTAAGGTTTGTGTTCTTCTATAGGGTCCACCACTTAACTTGCACGTATTTCCGAAAGATTTAAACCCCATGAAAAAGTGAGTTAATGATACTCGTTTGAACATTTTAATACTTTCTAAATTATCCGAAAAAGGCACGAAATTAAAATTCCGATCGAATCACCGAATCCAAAACAATCCCCAGAACATTCAACACTTGAATCATATTAAAAATACCCAAAAATATATACAAGCAGGTAGGAAGATTACTGTATAAAAACGAGGCCTTAAAGCCTCTGTACGGCCGCGGAGCCGCGGCCCAAGAAAGCAATGGCCGCGGTTCCGCGGCAAGTACGGATTAGGGCTTCGTTTTTTACAACAATTCTTAGATTTCCCTGCTGAATTATTTACGTATTTTTAATTCTGAAAATAACACAGTTTCAAAAAATGTCCAAAGAGGGTTCAAAAAACCGTATTTTTGGTTCGATCAGAGTTTTAACTTCGTTAAAGCGTCTCCTAAAGCTCTAGCTAGGCTCTGATACTAATGTTAGGTTTACCTAGCACCTCATGAAGGGTTTGGAAGCATCACATGTCTCAAAATCAAATTTTTAAGGTGCTAAGTGAACATACAAAGAATCATCACTAGAAATTTAGGGTTTCATTACAAGTACATCATCACAAGTAGAAAAAGCTAGGGTTTTGAGAGTACAACCTTTATAGCTCCCTACGCTAGACTCCTTGGCTACTTGAGGGTTGGAAAAAGATTGGCTTGAGATCTTCTAAGTCCACGATGATCCACCCGAAGCTCCTTTGCCCAAATCTACTTGCTTTACTCGATATGTGAATGAAGTAGAGAAAACACCCTACACAAATGGGCTAGATGTGTGTAGTATGATGATGTGATTGGTATTCTATAATCAAAACTCTTTCTTTTATCAACCTCATTCAAAGGAAAATATCAAGAGAGGAAGAAGAAGATGGTGGCTAAGCTTTCTCACAAAAGGAAAAGGAAATGAGAGTGAATAATAATGAAATGAGAAAAGAATAAACTATATTAATCCTTTCTCACTTCAACCATGGTTAGAATCATCTAGATTTTTATCAAATGGGTTAAAGACAAAAGGATAATTAACTCAAGGTTAAATGGTGGTTGAAGCATGGTCAAAGATGATAAGTATAAACCTTGTGTGAATTATCCTTTCTCTTTTTATAAATGATAAATAAATAAATAATTCTACAATGTAAGTCTTGCATTGCCACTAAGCATGTATCAACAACCATGATACTATGTATGTATGTATGTATGTATGTATGTATCCATGCACATTATCATGTGCATACATGCATGCATACAAAAATAGAAAAAGAGTTTGATTAAAGAATTAATCTAAAAGTCATTTGTTAAATCAACACTTGATTTTGCAAACCGGTCATATCACATACGACCCGACCAATAGAAAATTCCTGATTAATATACGGTATCACATATCCGTATTTAATCGGGTCCCCGCGCATATCTCATATGCATACCACATCTTTTTGCCTGAGCCAGGAAACTTCATTGTGGGACTCTAAGACTCGTCAATACGCCGGCAGTATGTAATGATCATATCAAATACCTACAAGCCGCAAGCGGTCAGCTAAACGTAACGGCCACCTGGGAATTGAGCGATCAGAAGAAAACAAGCGAACCTGTCACAACTCCCGTCGAGCCAGCCGGCAACATTACCGTACAGTCCGGTCTCTTCACCAGATATGCTGCATATCGAGTCTAGGGATGGTAACGTCGACCCCAATAACTCAATAAGTCGTGCCGATGAATGGTCTATAACAGATCGAGAAACTACTGATAACACTTATCAGCAAATCTCAACAGCCCTGGCCAGGGACTTACTGATATAGCCAGTCGAGCACAGCACAGCATCAATTCGTAATACCGGGAGAGACGAAACCCCTCCTATCGCTCATCGCCTTCGTGTATCTTGGGACTGTACCCAACAGCCACATGTTTGCACGACTCAGTAGAGCTGTGGTAGGGTGGTAATCAAAGTATAGTGGGAGAACACACAAGACTCTATGACGATCTCGGGTCTACAGACTAACCTGCACCAGTGTCACCTGAGAACTGCTATCCGACGATAGATATAATTCCATATAGGAGTCTCGGTGAGTCCGTCCAGTGTACCCAGTCACCACTGAGCACCCGTATACGATCTCGATGTCAAACATCAATGAATGTGGGAACATCCATCGCCCATCATATGGGTCTAGTATCATATACGCTAGTCTACTCTGGTATATCGATGCCCCGTCTCGATACACCTACGACTAGGGACATTTCAGAATATGCTTATAAACTACAGATGTCCCACTAGTATGATCTCCATCATAATCACAGTAGTCAAGCCTATATCCTCAGGGCTTTATCAACATGTATGAATGAATAAAAGCATGATCAAATCAACATGTCAGATAAAGAAGAACCAGATAGCATACTATCATGACGAGCAAGAATGTACACTGGATATATATATATATATACATGTATAAATACATCCACTATCATATAATGGCCTCTAGGGCATACATATATCCAACAAAACTACTGTTGGCGCTTCTCCCTTGTTTACTTCCATCGATGAAATAACGGCACTTGTCGGCCTAGATCTAAATTTAACTAGCCCGACAGATCTTCTACGTCCTAAAAATATAAACTCTGGATGTCCAAGAATCTGGAAGATCACTTTCTTTTCCCAACAATCAATGTAAGCGTGGAAAGTGCTAAGGAAGTCCATTCCCAAGACAACATCATTGCTGCCAGTATCAATCACCAAGAAATCCGCGAATAACTCTCGTCTGCAAATAACAATCGAGAAACCCTTGCATTCACCACTAGATATAATTTTCCCATTCCCAGTGTGTATGTCCTAGCAACTAGACAGGGCCGTGTGTGGAATAGAGTGTGCACTGATAAACTTGGACGACATGAAGCAATGGGATGCACCTGAATTGTATAATGCCAATGTGGGAAAATTATAAACGAGTAGGATACTTGAAACAACGTCATCTGACGCCTTGGCCTCCTCAGCCGTCAAGGTGAAGGCCCGAGCTTGATTAAGCCTCTGAGCAATCAGTTTCTGCCCATGAATCTGCTTATGCGATGGTTTCTGAATATCGTCTCTCAATAGTAGCTTTTAAGGGCAAGCACTAATGGTATGGTCAGCTGATCTACAAACTAGATAGAGTTCAAGCTTCCTTCGACAATTCTTCTATAGATATCCAGGTAGATGGCAAAAGTCATAAATCACACTTCTTATCTGATCGGATACAACGGGCTTCTACATGGATACAATGTCTCGCTTTTTTACCGGAATGCTTTTGCGTACAGGAACTCTGTTTGGAGTAAACGCCGGCTTCCGCACCACAACTGCTTGTTGTTGCATACCCTTCGCTTTTACCGATAAACTCTGTTGCTCCCTGGCTGCCTTGAGAACTTAGGAGAAAGTGGTCAATCCCAGAGATATGATATGTCTCTGAATCTCCACATCCAAGTTACGCATAAACCTTCATGCCCTATCTGACTCATTAGCAACTAAAGGCCCTGCAAATCGATTGAGACGGGTCCACTCAACCTCATGTGCATCAATGGATCCGCCATTCTACTTCAGGCTAATAAACTTCTCTTCCATTTCCTCCCGAGCAGACTGTGGAAAGAACTTCTCCAAGAAACTCCGCGAAAACTTTGCCCAACTAATCGGCTTGGGAAGACGGGTCTCCTCTATGAGCCACCACTTGCGAGCGTAATCTACTGACTGGATGCGTACTACATCCACTTTTTTCTCATATGGAATCTGCGCGGCGACGAGCAGATTCTCTGTATCAACTAGCCGCTGCTCCGCTGGAAATAGCTCCTCCAATCCAGTAAATATGGATGGAACGATCTTTCTAAAATCCGCCACAATGCCCTGTTGCTGTGCTAGCCTGGGTGCTACTGAAACAATGGACTGTTAGACTGTCCGCAGTCCCTCCTGGAAAGCCTCGGCCTACCGCTGATTAAGCTCAGTTTGCCGCTTCTGGTTTTCAAGCATACCACGTATAATTCCAAATAACGCGGCGTCATCACCATACCTCTGGTATGACCGCAAATCTCTATCCGCTATGATTCTAATGTCAAGACACTGAAGAGGATTAGCAATAGTAAACAGAATTCAATAAACAAGATAGCTATAGATTCAAGACTAGCAAGATAGTAATATGGCAGGACATGTTCCTAATTCCGGGCTTTCTGGTTAGTGTATTGGGTTCAATACCCAACTATAAAAGAACTAAACCCGACTAACCCTAAATCCTATGGCTCTGATACCAAAAAACCCGTGTCACACCGCGCTTCCCAAGATACGTAAACACGGTAAGTGACAGAGCCAATCATGCTACCTGCGGTTAGAAATCATCCCTCCAAAGTCACATTACGGCTGTCTATCGGATATCAAGAACAGTAAGATATATAATATAGCTAACATATGTCCATCTTCCACAGTAAATAAAATCAAGAAATAGGTGTAGCGGAAACAAATCAAGATCCAATAAAACAATATCTGAATCATGTCCCAATATGGGCTCACAGAAAAAGAAATAAAACCGAGGAAATAAGTAAACTAAACATCTTTAACACTACATGTTCAACTCCTCATTGCTCGACTTGATTTCTAAAGTACTCTTGATCTACCTGCGATAAAGATAGAGGAACTGGGCTATGCAAAACCCAGATGTCGGTGCGTCATAATATCAAAAGATTAGTAATAACTAGGATATGATAATATGGTTAAACGTGTAGGTAAATAATAAATATAGATATAAAACAGTGAGGTACATGTATGTGATGTGTATTCTAAAAACTGTGCTTCTAGATTATTTATTCTAAAAGTCTTTGAAATCAATTAAATGGAATTGTCGATGTAACTCAATAGTATCCTGTGCATGCCCGGGACCACGGTCAAGATTCTCGGGCTGAATCCGAGACGTGCCGCTAAGCAGTAAACAGGTAACATGTACAGATGAATAATGTCAGCAGCATCATTCCGGGGCTGGCCAAGCCCGTAAAGACTGATCAGTATAAGTATCGAACTGTTGAGTTATAAGTCAGGTTTCATTATTGATTTCCCCTTACCCCCAAGGTTTTGTGTCCAAGGTATTGATGATATAAGTTTAATGCCAAAACAGGATCAAGCAGGTATAGCTTTTGTCTATGTGGACAACAAGTTACGTCTGTCAGGACAACAAGTCAGAATTGTCGGCGTTAGCAATAAGATCCAAGTAACAGGTCTGGTAGTGTCGTGAAAATGCCATGTAATATATATTAACCAAAATAGATGTCAATGTGAAACTGTAATCCATATGGGAACATGGTAAACACAACCGATGCCAGGATGCATATGTATCTATCTGTAATAATCATGATACGTCCATTATCATGTATGATACAATCTAGATAACATATTGAACTACTGTAGTAGTATAATGATATCATGATATTCCGGCATGCAACTAGATATGCTATTATCAGTACGGATACATACAGATACAGTAAAACTGTAAATCTATAGTATTTGTTGAATATTAAAACACATGCACTATTCTTATTCATATAAATATCGATATAACTAACATAGCATGTTGCAAGTTTAAAACTTGCCTGATCGGATCTCATGTCGAGGTATGGATGTCACGTTCCGACATCGAAATACATCAATGTGCAACTTATGCGTGCAGAATTGGACCTGGCTGAGCAGTGACGTTACGTGGTGACTGGACTAGACGACAATGGTAACTGGGTCGTCCGGATCGTCGGCGACGTGCGCGACTCCGGCGAGACGGCCAGAATATCAAGAAAATAAAGGAAAAAAGAAAAGGAAGAAGAAGAAATAAGAATGGGTGACTGCTGGTGTTGGGTTCTGGGGTGGCGAGGACAGAGAAGAAGTGGCGAGGTGACCGTGGTTTGACAGCGACCAGGTGCTGCCGTCGACGATGGATGGGGTTTGGTGATCGGGGAAAGATGTGTAGAGTTGGTGGCGGCGGCGGTCTGGGTGTCGGGGAGAGGAGAGGGATGTGAGGAGGAAGGAGACGGTGATGGTGATGGGCAGCGACTATGAGGGCTCCAGCGATGGTGAGGTTTCTTGGGTTGGCATCGTAGTTGTTGCAGGGGGTGCTCGGGAAAGAGAGAGGAGAGGAGGAGGAGGTCTCGGAGGTGATGAGGGTGAGGAGACTGTTAGTGATATGTATGCCCTAGAGACCATTACTGTACATACGATGTATATTGTAGTGGATGCTTGGACATATATATGGAGGACTTTCTTGCTTGACATGATAGTATGCTATCTGGTTGCTCTTTATCTTAACATGTACTCTGATTGTCTCTATGTTACATGTTGATAAAGCCCTTAGGATGAGTACTTGACTACCAGGACTATGATGCAGATCATACTAGTAGGGACAGAGTAGTCGTTAAGTACATCCTTCAAATGTTCCTAATCGAGGGTGTGTCGAGACAGGGCATCGATATACCAGTGTAGACTAGCGTATAGCTTCTCGACCCATCCATATGGGCGATGGATGATCCCATATCCATTGGTGTTTGACATCAGAGACAGTATACGAGTGCTCAGTGGAGACTGGGTACACTAGACGGACTCGCCGATAACTCCCAGATGGTATTATACCTAACGTCAGATGGCAGTTCTCTGGTGACACTGGTACAGGTTAGTCTGTAGACCCGAGATCGTCATAGAGTCTTGTGTGATTCCCACTGTGCTTTAATTTCCACCTTACCACGTTCAAGAGAACGTGCAAAACGGTGGCTTTTGGGTACAGTCCCGAATCACATGGAGGTAATGAGCGATAGGAGGGGTTTCGTCTCTCCCGGTATTGGGTGTTGATGTTGCACTGTGCTCGATTGGCTATAACAGGAAGTCCTTGGCCAAGGATGCTTCAGAAATATACTGGTAAGTGTTATCAGTAGTTTCTCAACCCGTTATGAGCCTCATATCGACACGACTTATCGATTTACTTGGGTCTGACGTTTACCACTCCTAGACGAGATATGCGACATATCAGACGAAGAGACCGGACTGTACGGTAGTGTTACTGATTGGATTCACAGGAGTACGAGCAAGATTGCTTGTTGATCTTTTGATCGCTCAATACCGGGGTGGCTGTTACGTTTAGCAGACCGCTTGCGGCTTGTGGGTGTTTGATATGATCATTACCTACTGCCGGCATATTGATGAGTCTTTAGAGTCCTACACAGAGGTTTCCTAGCTCAAGCGAAACGGAGTAGGAGCACATATGTGATATGTGCGAGACCGAGATTGATACGAGTATGAGATACCGTATTTTATTCTTGAGATTTGTGACATTGGTCGGTTATATGCGATATAGCCGGGTTATCGAATCAAGTGTTGATTCGATAAGTTGTTACACTTGATATTAGTCGGTTATATGTGATATAGCCAGATTATTAAATCAAGAGTTGATTTAATAATTTAATGTATAATTATATATTAGATATATTACATTACATTAACTAGTATTAGCTCACTTATGATTCTTTTCTCACTTGATGTGCACATTGTATATATGTGATATATTTTTGTGTACATGTTTTGTATCATGCTTGATGATACATGCAAGATGGGTGTATGAGACTTATACCATGCTATGATTAATCCTAGGGTTTTTAATGGATTAAGTAATTCAAAACTAAAGTCTTTTGTCAAGGCAAGAAGCTTTTGGAATCTTGGATTTGCATTGACTAAATTCTTCAAGTTTTGTTTTGAATTAAGATATTTGTCAACCCTACCCTTAACCTTAGCCCTTGGTTAATTCTCTACAATAGTTAGGCATGAGAGCTTAACTCACCCATGGTTGCAATAATTCATTTGGATGAAGATTAATTCATAGGATGAGTTTATCTTCTTCTTCTTCTTCTTCCCAAAAAGCTTTCTAGCTTCAATAGAGGTATGAGAAATAATGTGAGAAAATCAATTCTAAGTGAGCCCACTTCCTACTTCATCATCCTATACTACTTGCCATTTAGTATAGGGTGTTCTCTTCATAAAGTTCTTGACCTAGTGGAGAAATAGCTTGGGTTAGTGTCTCCTCGACGTAGATCATCTTCAACCTCGAAGACATCGAAGAAAGCTAGTTCGTTTCTTCATGGGAGCCTCTATAGAGTCCGGAGTTCACGATCGCAGTGAAAGGACTACTATACGGAGCTATTGAAATGAAGGACCGGTCTACAAAGGTTGTATTCCTTGCTCACTTCTTATTGCAAAGTGTTTGCATTTGATATTCCATCGATTTCTAGTTAACGATTCTTTGTTAGGGTTAGCTAAAACGGAAATTTTTTGAATTTGGCATGGACGATCCCTCCCGAAACCTTGCTGCCGTCTTAGGTAACCCTGCAGAGACGATGATGGTGAGGACGAGGTCGAGGTGTGAACGACGGCGAGGGAGCAGGTGTGGGTAGGGTTCTATTTTTTCTCGCGGCGACGTGAGGAAGAAAGAAAGAGGGAGGAGAGAGAGAGGTGAGGTGAGGGTATAGTAAAATAGGTTTATTAATTATATAATATTAATATATATTATTAAAGAGAGAGAAATACAGAGGGGAGAGAGACAAGAGGAAGAGAGAGAGAGAGTGACAGAGAGAGGGACTGAGAGAGAGAAAAAGAGAGATTTAGTTTTTAATATTATATATATATATATATATATATATATATATTTGTTAACAGTTTAGTTATATAGAAATATTGTAATATATAACATAGGATTTTACAGCTAATACCAGATTACTCTGAATATTACCCGGGCCCCTTCTAAAAATCTAGTTTTTAAATATGGAGAATATACGTAAAAGTTTAAAACATAATACGATATTCTTTTAATAAAAATGCATACCCCCATGTACGGATTTACGTAAATATATATAGTGACCCAAACGAGTCTGTTTTAACAATTAGGGTATGAATACGATATATGGATGCAACCATATGATATGGAGTATAATGACATGCAAGGCTAGATATTAAAATATATTATTTAGTTTTAATTTTGTATTATAAAAGATATGCGAATACTAAAATATATTATATATGTGTATCATATCTAGATCTGCGCGGATACTCTGTACTAGCAAATATTTGCTATAATTTTGAACCATGGTGGGTTTCAAACATGCAGATCGGGTCGGATAATAACCGCAGCTGCTAATTGCACTATCCGTAGCCCAAAAGAAATAATAGTAAAGGATTTTACCGCAAGATTTGAAATACCCGAAATAAATATAGTATACATGCACTAGGGTGTTACACCTGGGTTCAATATGTTACCTGACAGCGAAATCTCTGGTCAAAATGCGAGCAGCGCATCGACGAAGATCCAGCCGTGAGAATGTTCATAGCCACTCTTGACCCAAATTCAAAGGTGTTCCTATATATGGCCCTCTTCAAGCTGACGACCTTCTAAAAGCTTATAGATAAAATGGCTCGATTGGATTGGATGGGTCAAGACACATCCTCTTCCGATGAAGATATATGGAAAGCAGAGGCCCAACGGCGTTCATCGCCAACGCTCAACAAAAGATGAGCGGTTTCGAAGCAACCTGTCGCCAAAATAGCGACAGTATGGGTCTTACCCTTGAAAAGATTGGGACACGAATACTCGCTCCCTCGAGATATATGCAAGGGGCATATTTCTCGTTGACGGAGGAATCACTACGTGAGATGGTCCTTTCTTCAACGAACAGAAAAGATATTGGAGGGCTTACAAGCGGGTCCTACAATCAAGTGGAATAGCCGCTTGAACCAGAATTCATGGAAGGGATATAGAAGCCATGTCCCACACCGAATCAAATGATGAAAGGTAAAACCCTAAAGTCGAGTTCATTCTTCTAAGGAAGAAGAAGACTCAGCAGAAGGAGTGACATGATATCTCGTTTCTTTGTATATGAAGAAGATACCCCGTTAGCGTCAGAAGGCGACATTGATGAGCAGGGGGTAGGTGCCGTGTAAAGTGCTCAGTATTTCCCGCAAAAAGAACCCAATTGCTACAATGGTAAAATAATCAATCCATAAAGGTGAAGATAGCTTAATGTATAAAGCGTCCATATATACAAAGGACGGGCAGCAACACCTCAGCAAGCAAGCGTTGAAAGGAATGAGTTATGCAACTCCCCAACCAAAGGATAAACCACGGTCCGAAATGTCCCTAAACTATCATTTCGCTCCGAACACGGAGATGATGGACCGAAACATCCCTAAACTAGCATTTCGCTCCAAACATGAAGATGTTGGACCGAAACGTCCCTAAATGTTCATCACTGAAAACTGTATTTTAATACCGCTCATTTATTATCTATTTTGTTATATATCGGTATTATTAATCAGTGTCTGCTCAGTAATTAAAGTTTACAGGTGTTCGTGATAAAATACTGGAAACACATTCAAAATCACGGATAGAACGTTTGGAAGCTGACACTGCAAGCAGAACAAGAAACCGACTAATATCCAAAGAGTTCTTTCGCAAATAAATGTGTGCAAACTATTTTGGTCCAAAACAATACAAGTGTACACACAACTCTTTGGCATAGACCATGGTGGGGCTACTCATGGCATACACAAATGATGGCTTGTGCAAATGGGGGGACATGGGTAATAAATGCTAAAAGTTTTGATGTGATACATTGCTTCAAGTTCCCTCCAAATCTCTGAATGCAAACCGGATTATTTTAGACAAATCAAACAACACCAGGATGATGTTGGAGTAGACACAAGACCACCACATCAACCCGAGCCTCTACGCTCGGATTTGGACCGGCCATACCCCTTGAAAATCCGAGCTCGCCGGCCCCCCTTTCCCCGTTTGTCCCCATCTTTTCTCTGTCCCTACCTTGCAGTCACATCACCTTATTTTTATTACTTTTTAAATATTTTTTGGTGCATATAAAAGCCAGATCAGTGAGGAAGGGAAGCTCCCTTATATTCATATAGTGTATACATTTTCTTAGTTTCTTTTGTTTTTGGTTTAGGCTTGAGAGTGAGTGCGATTTAAATTGGTCTCTTTTTTTTCTTCCCTCTTGAAGCTTTCTCTTGAGAGCATCATTATGGAGGGTGAACAAGTTATCAATATCTTGTACCTCTTCTTCAAGTATTAATAATATTTTTGTTTCTTTTATTACTTGCTTCTTGTTCTTGCTTTGCTTTTCTTTTTATTATGCTTAACTAATATCTTTGGTAGTGGTGACGGTAAGGAAGTGAGATGAAAGGTTTTACCTCCTCCTCCTCTTATTAATGTTTAATGTGCTTATATATATGATTCTAACTTAAAAATTGTTTATGTATTGATGTGATATGGTATTTTGAAACATGGTTACTTTGTAACCTCCTCATATACAATATTCAGTCCATTTCCCCATTTCAATGTTTAAGTTAAAATCAATTTAATGTTAAGGTTGCTAGGTTTAGATATGGTATTTTGTGATCAAGTGCTTGACAATCTCTTGGTTTCATATACGATATACTATCACAAACACCAAGCAAACTCAACAATAAAATCATTTGCTCTCATTAACTAATTTGTGTTTTTGATGTTATGGTAAGCTTGCTAACCCTAGTACTTAGTGTCGATACCCAAAGCTCGGACATACAAACGGTAAGTGAACAAAACGGAATCGTTTCGTGTTTGCGTCAAATATCGGCAACTTGACGACTTGTGACTCACAACCGCCTTGACAAGTCATACTTTGCACTGGGATCGACATAAGGACAAACAACTCATGATCAAGGGAGCGTCGAAGGAATCATCGCGATTCGACCTTCCGAGCCAAAGCCACAACCACTTCTTTCTTAACTTGTTTTCTTTGTTATCTTATTTTCGTTTATTATTTTTAGTGACAAACCAAACCATTCATTATTTATTGAACCTTAAACAACAAAACCTAATACACAATTCCCTGCGGATCGACCCGTACTTTCCGGCTTGCTACAACGCGGCGTGCACTTGCAGTTTATAAATTTTAAAACGAGAACAATCTCATGTGCGCATTCCATTTCCTTAAAATCATATCCGTTTCCAAAACATACGCATTTGCGTGGGCAGGTGGATTCCAAACAAGTTTTTGGCGCCGTTGCCGGGAGTTGGTAGTTATTAGGAATTGTTATTTCTGGTTCGTACTAACTCACTAATTTCTAACTATTTTTTTTCAAAACTAACAAATTCTTTTCGCTTTGTTCTCTGTCTTTACGACCTGCTTAAACCCTGATATTTATTTTAAAAATCAAGTTATACCATAAGAGCACTTGGCTAGCCTAGAGGACTCACACAAAATTCGAGCACAAACAAACTTCATTTGGCTGGCGAAATCATCAAGAAATCCGAGCTCGCCGGCCCAATGAGGGTGTTTTTGATTTTTTTCTTTTTGTGTGATCTCCAGTGTATTGTCAGTACTCTAGTGGTATTGTTTGATTCTTATAATTTTGAGTGTGCAGGAATTGGGGGCATATATATCGCTTTTTGACACTAAATATCGTATTTTTCAGACATTTCAGTTTCTAAGGAATTACGACCAGCGATCGCATGGAGTGAGGCTCAAATTCAATTGCAAAACGTTAGTGAAGTACAGTGCCAAAGATCCGGGTAGTTTGACCCGCGCAAGGGAACATTCAAATATCCGTAATCACTTCAAAGGGGTTTCTTAACCCAAATCGCATCGGTACGTATTTCCTAACACATTCTTTTCAGATCCGACGCATTCCAATATTTCTATCTTCTGCAGGATTCTTTGCACAAACTTGCCACCAATTGCATAGAGAACTAACCGTATTTGTTGTAGCGCTTAAACATAAACAGAATAAGAATTGCTTAAATTGCTTGATGTCTTGAATTCTTTTATTGATTGCGCATTTGCATCTTAATACGGATTTAAGGGCAAAAAGACCAAACAAGATACGGTAAAGGATTTCATCACCTTTTTCCGTAGCCCACAAATCACAAAACTGCATTCTTGCATACCCACAATAATTTATAATCAACTAGAATTTTGACTTTAAGGATTTTGCTCTCATTAGGAGAAGTTGACTGTGTTTAGAACACCGCTTAATGGTATATCGTTCACAGGGTGTCTAGACAAGTATTCAAGAGAAATGGTTATCTAATTAAGGAATTTCACGAAAGCGTTGGAAAACCTCATCTTCTCTCTTGCACTTACCTAGCTTCGTGATCCATATATCTTGAGCTCGTTTCTCGACACAGTTTTACTTTGACAATAAGGTTCTTGAGTAGGTCTAGTTGACATAGCATAACATAAACTGCTTGGTGTGTGATATTCTTTGTTTTTGTGATATTTGTGAATTCTTGTTAATATGGGTGATACACGATTTAATTCAATTTTTCACGATTCTTATTCCTCCGTTTATACTCAGTCCCAATTCTTTTGTTCAAATTGCCACGATTCTTCCTACATTCATGAAAATTGTCCTTCTCTAGGGGGTGACCAACCGTCCCAGATTTTTGATAATAGTCACCCACCTAAAACTCTTGAACACATTCCCGCTTCAATTAGAGACCTAATGATTGAAGATTTAGAGAAAGAGGTCGACAGATTGACTGATTTAGCATCACCACCATCACAACTCTTCTAACCTGAAACAACTGACACATAATTAGGGCATGATATTGAGAAAGATGCTAGGTTGGCCGCTTTAGAGAAAGGTATTGAATTGATGATTGCGGTCGAGAATCAAACAGCTACTACGCTAGCCCTGTGTATACAGCAGTCTGAGCAATTGTTTCAAGCTCAAGCTCAATCTTTAGCTAGAATTGAAGAGCATGTAGCTGTCGTGATTATTAAGAGTGAACACAGTCAATTAGAACCACATAGTGTCAATATCTGTCATCTAGGAAGTTACCCAAGTAAGATAAACGATCAACTGAATTTTGATGATTTCATAGATGACGATTCAATTGAATTGACTGGGTGTTATCAGGACACACAAGAAAAAACTCTGACTGATTTTTTCATTCCAATTTTAGAGGAGGAAGCTTGTGATTTTGACGGGTATGGTTTGGATAGATTGTTAGAAGAGATCAATGATCGGGAACCCACAATTTTTGTATCACCCAGTGATATTGTTTTGGAAGAAACGTTAGTATGGGAACCTACTTTTTTAGATGACATATACCTACCTATTTGTGAATGTGATGAGGAAGAAATGGTATTGGGAGAATTAGAAAACCATAGAGATAAGAATAGGATTGTGAAAAATCATAGGGAGAAAGACAGAATTGAAAAATATTCTTTCATGTCAAGTTTTGAGGAAATATTTGCGGGTGAACTTGATATTCTTTCTGGGTTTAAATCAGGATCAATTTGGGGAAATCCTAAGAACCTTTCTTTTGCCGAACTTTTTGTGGATGAACTCCAGTTTTTAAACGAACCTGACTTCGAAACTCAACATGTGCTTTATGAACACTCAATTCATCGAGAACACAATTCTTTGACCTCTTCAAAACATCATCTTCAACGTCTTCCGATCCCTACATACACACACCCATGCTCTTCACTAACATCTAACATATACCTTTTCTTTTTCTTTTTTCTTTTTATATACATATTGTTTTACCAGCCATTGCAATATATAGACAAAATATTTAAATGGCTGGTATTAATTTCTGGACTAACCCAATCTTTTAACATGTATATATTGAAATTAGTCTTAGTTTTTTTTTCTTTTTCTTTGAATAAAATTCTCACCCTGATGTCTAAGTCTAGCTACCAGTGACAGGGGCAACGATGGGGACATCGTAAAACTCAGGTTTCGGGGTGAGCACTGCGTTTATTTTTCTGCATCATGTGTATATTCTGCATTGCATACGTATTTAAAAAAACCTATAAAATTAAAAAATTGAGGGTTTGTCAAGCACCTGGTCATAAAATACCGTATTTAAACTTAGCAAACTCAATACCAAATTGATTTTAACTTAAACATTGAAATGGGGAAAGGGAGTGAATATTGTATATAAGGAGGTTACAAAGTAACCATGTTTCAAAATACCATATCACATCAATACATAAACAATCATTAAGTTAGAATTATATATATAAGCACATTAAATATTAACAAGAGGAGGAGGAGGCAAACCCTTTCATCTCACTTCCTTACCACCACCACCACCAAAGATATTAGTTAAGCATAATAAAAAGAAAAGAAAAGCAAGAACAAGAAGTAATTAATAAAAGAAACAACAATATTATTAACACTTGAAGAAGAGGTACAAGATATTGGTAACTTGTTCAAGCTCCATAATGAAGCTCTCAAGAGAAAGCTTCATGAGGAAAGAAGAAAAAGAGACCAAGTTAAAGCCCACCCACTCTCAAGCCTAAACCAAAAACAAAAGAAACTAAGAGAATGTATACACTATATGAATATGAGAGAGCTTCCCTTGCTCACTGATCTGGCTTTTATAGGCACCTAAAAAGATTAAACAAGTAATAAAAATAAGGTGATGTGACTGCTAGGGAGGAACAGAGAAAAGATGGGGACAAACAGGGCAAGGGGGCAGGCGAGCTCGGATTTTCAAGGGGTATGGCCGGTCCAAATCCAAGCGTAGAGGCTCGGGTTGATGTGGTGGTCTTGTGTCTAGTCCAATATCATCATGGTGCTTTATGATTTGTCTAAAATAACCTGGTTTGCATTCAGAGATTTGGAGGGAACTTGAAGCAATATATCACATCAAAATTTTTAGCATTTATTACCCATGTCCCCCCATTTGCACAAGCCATCATCTGTGTGTGCTATGGGCAGCCCCACCATAGTCCATGCCAAAGAGTTGTGTGTACACTTGTATTGTGTTGGACCAAAATAGTGTGCACACATTTATTTGCAAAAGAACTCTTTAGATATCGGTCGGTTTCCTGTTCTTCTTGCTGTTTCGGCTTCCAAATGTTCTATCCGTGATTTTGAATGCGTTTCCAGTATTTTATCACGAACACCTGTAAACTTTAATTACTGAGCATACACTGATTAATAGTACCGATATATAACAAAATAGATAATGAATGAGCGGTATTAAAATGCAGTTTTCAGTGATGAACAAATAAGCTCTCTCATATTCATATAGTGTATACATTTTCTTAGTTTCTTTTGTTTTGGTTTAAGCTTGAGAGTGAGTGGGTTTTAACTTGGTCTCTTCTTCTTCTTTCCTCTTGAAGCTTTCTCTTGAGAGCTTCATTATGGAGGTTGAACAAGTTATCAATATCTTGTACCTCTTCTTAAGTGTTAATAATATTGTTGTTTCTTTTATTACTTGCTTCTTGTTCTTGCTTTGCTTTTCTTTTTATTATGCTTAACTAATATCTTTGGTGGTGGTGATGGTAAGGAAGTGATATGAAAGGTTTTGCCTCCTCCTCCTCTTGATAATGTTTAATATGCTTATATATATGATTCTAACGTAAAGATTGTTTATGTATTGATGTGATATGGTATTTTGAAACATGGTTATTTGTAACCGCCTCATATACAATATTCACTCCTTTTCCCCATTTCAATATTTAAGTTAAAATCAATTTTATGTTAAGGTTGCAAGGTTTAGATATGGTATTTTGTGATCAGGTGCTTGACAATCTCTTGGTTTCATATACTGTAACATTTTGAAAATAAATAAATAAAATTAATTAAATAATAAAATGTTAATTTAAAATGTTATTAAAACAAAATAGTACATTTTCATAAGTAGTATGTGGAACTAATTAAATTGAAATTTTAGTTTGTAACTTTTTTAAATTACAAGGGTTTTAGTAAATAATTTAGCTTCATTTATAATAAAAATAGTGTTATATAATAACATATGGTATGAAGGATTTTTGTGTAAAGTTTAGGTAATTGTGAAAACATGGAAATGTTAGGACGGTCTCCATCTCCGGCTTGAGGCATGAAAACTGTAAAAGGGTTAGATATTGGTTAAGTTCAGAATTTACCTCAAGACACCACAACTTAGGAGTGATAATACACAAACACCTCCTTCTTGCATGCACACCTTATGCACACCACCTCACCCTTGCATGAAACTACCACAACCCTCTTGGTGACACCTCCTCCTACACCCTCACTCATTCCCTTTACCCTATATCAAGTGTTCAGATCAATTTAACAAAAATTAAAATCAGAAAATTTCAAAGGAAAGAAAGAAAACATAAAACACACAAAAGAAAATAAGAAAAAGAGAGAAGAGAAGAAGATGTAGGTGCTAAGGGTTTTCATCATCAAGTTAGGAGCTAAGGACTTGGGTATCTTGGAGTAAGCATTCTTAGCAATCTTTAGTAGGTATAATTCTTAAACTCGGTAGGGTTTTAGTTCTGTAAACGTTAAATTATAGAAATCGGATATCGGAAATTTGGTTTTTTAGGAAAATATAGGCTCTGTGAAGATCTGCTATAACTTAGATAATAACTAACTTAACCAAACAGTGCATTAATATTATATATTGGACCTAGAATAAACCCTAGGAGTACGAACCCTTTTGCTCCGAAGTTGGCCGGCGAGGCATAGGGAAAATCCGGCGTCGCCGGATTTCTTGGGGATTTGGGTATTGTGGGTTTTAGGATAGGTCTCTGTATAAATGTTAGGATATTTGTTATTGTTTGTTTAAGTTAAATTTTCAGTATGAGAAATCTGGGAGTTAATATCTGAAATGGGATTAAAACGTTTAAAACAGGACACGGACGTTTCGTAAAACGATTCTGTTTTCTGTTACGAACAGCAATCGGATTAAATTCAGTTAGTATAAGTGTTAGATAGTTTAGAATGGTCGTACGTAGTATAGTTAATACATAACGCTTGTATTTTCATATTTCGCCGTATCGAAGTTAGCTGTTTCTTATTCATATTTATGTCGATGTTAGATTCGAATACGAGAACTTCGGAGGCCGCAAGGAAAGGAAAGGGATTGGCGATTTCTGAGTAGATTACGATATATTCTGGTTAGTAGATTAAACATCTACCGGGGGATCTTGTATAGATGTCGTGATACGCCCGTACTTAAGTTTAAATAAAAATAAGCTTTTGTCTGTTAAATTGATCATATGCATCCATATATATATATATATATATATATATATATATATATATATATATACATCGCTATGTTAATTGTTAGAACACTGCATAGTTATCGACGAGTTATGCCGCACATGCACATATCTACATGTTACACTACACCTCGTCGATATTAACATGTCACTTTCACACTTAGTATTTATCCTGTTAAATATGATTCCTATCATACCTAAACATCAATACTATTAGTACTTTGCACAAATGACATCATGTTTCATATTCAAGTGTTAGAAGTTGATATAAGTGGCATTTGTAATTTTGAGGATTGTGGTTTATGTTTTCATATACTATTGCGTAAAATCAGTGATTTTTCATATTGATGTGAGATGTCCACCATGAGATGTTGTTTTTATGATTTGATTTTATTCCTAACCGAGTTGGGGGTCATACGGTTGCGGATTTACAAGTTATCCAGACTGAGTCGGGAGGCTTACAGTTGGATACATAGTGTACCCGGTCGAGACCGAGGGGCAGGATAGCCGCATTTTAGGCGGGGAGCCTAACAAGAATACTCGATACCGGAGACAGTTGTGAACACGGTGGATAGCTAGATGATACCGACCGGAGTTATTGAGTAACAAGATCGTTCGGGGAACGATGCCTGATGAAACACCGAAGATTTGTGTCGATGTTAGACACGGAAAAATGAACCTGATTTGGAAAATAATTGATGAGATTTCAGTTTTGATTTATACATTGAGTATCACATATTCATTCTTCTACCTGTTATCATGCATCACATTCATTATTGCTGATATTAGTTCTAGTTCGTCATACTTACATTATCAGCTGATATACGTTAGTTTATTCATTGAGTTGGCAACTCACCCCCGTTGTTTCATAGTTCCTTGCAGGAGTCGTGTGGACGCGTAGCAGCAGTGCGGATCCATTTATCTGCTTTTGTCGCTCCTTTTTGCTAGGTGGGTTACCTATGTAGTAACCTCCTCTTTTGGTATTGCATATTAAATCTAGAATATCTCCATCAGACCCTGTATAATGACTTAGAACGATATATGGTTATATGTATATTATTTCGACAGATGAGATCGTTTAGTTGTATTAAAGGATATTGCGTTTATTTATGTCTGAGATTTTTCTTTGATGTCGTATTATAATTATGTATTGATTTCCGATGTTAGTATCGTTGCTCCCAACTAGGGATGCAACTTAATTAAACACTGTATAACTGCTGTTATTATTAATTAAATAGGGAGTTATTGTTACGATCTTAAATACATAAAAATTGTAATTTTTATTTAGAAACTAAATTTTTCTTAAAGTTCCGCAAAGAGGGTTTTTTATCTTGGTTTTTCGCTTACTCGGATTGTGTCGATATCTTTAGATATTTTACAATCCAAGTGCCGGTCACATCCAAATTTTGGGTCATGACAAAGTTGGTATCAGAGCGTAGGATTAATCTTACGGAACCGAGTAGTGAATTGAATATAGTAGGCTTTAATTTCGTTAGGTAGGTTGACCCTTAGTTGATGGAGTAGGTGATTTAGGATGGGTAGAGTACCGTGCATATGTTCCGCGGCATATTTACGCTACGATACTCAGCCTGAGTGACCTTAGGACATATTTATTCGTACTTCCTTTCTTGATTCCATGTATCCTGTGATTCAATTACAATGTCCTTATCAATCCTGTTTCCTACTCTATCCACTAAGTCATCAATGACTACGAGGACTCAGGGGGCCGCTATTACAGACGAGATTGGAGCGGGCTCGTCTGAGACGAGGACAGACCAAGGCAGTGCGCCTATCTTTCAGGAACAGATTGATCCACCCTTTATTAATCGTTTAGCTAGGATGGAGGCAAGTGTTCAGGAGATGCGCCAAATGATCGGGTCCTTGATAGAGATTACTCAAGCACGGAGATCGACCATTACTCTACGTACGGTTGTTCAGAGACCAAGGCGAATTCGTACTAATACATTGTTGGATATTTTGCCCTCAGAGTCAATTATTGGATCGCATGCACGTGATTGCAATGATTGAGGGAAGACCTATACCGGTAGGACAGTCTTACTCGAGAGGTTTGTATACTATCTGGTTTTTCTTTATCATTGTGTACATACTTTAGGTGACATTGTAGTTCACTATTACACGTTGATAGAGAATAGTATGCTACCTGGTTTATCTTTATCATCGTGTACAGGTTTAGGTGACATTACAGGTCACTATTGCATGTTGATAGAGCCCTTAGGATTCTTGCTTGACGGCCAGCAGTATGATGACGATCATATACGTGGGAGCTGGGGGTCTATAAGCACATCCTTAAAATGGTCTCTAGTCGTGGGAGTTTCGAGACTGGGCATCGATACTCCATTAGTAGACTAGTATATACAGTAGAGACCCTGACGAGGAGCGGTGGACGGTCTCACAAGCCATTGGTGTCAGTTGGATCACCTAAGATGTATACAGGTGCTTATTGGGTTATGAGTACACCGGACAGGACAAGCCGGGAATATGCTAGTTGGTAATATACCTGACGTCAGATAACAGTTCCCTGGTGACATGTGTACAGGTTAGTTCATCGACCCGAGATCTTCATTTTTCTCGTGTGAGTTCCTACTGTACTTTGATTACTACCCTACCACGGCTCAAAGGAGTCGTGCAAACAGGTTTTAGTTGGGTACAGTCCCAAGCCACATGGAGGCAGTGAGCGGATCGGCAGGGGTTTCATCTCTCCCGGTATTGGGGGTGAGATCGCGCTGTGTCTAGGAGAACCATTACACGAAGTCCTTGGCTAAGGCAGGAGATTTACTGGTAGGTATTCCAATAGTATCTCAGGGTGTTTTGGGCTACACTCCGACACGACTTGTACCGCTTTTAGGGGTCTGACTTTCACCAACCCCCTAGGCCCGCCATGCGATACTCATAGACGAATGGACCGGACTGTACGGATATTGTCACTGACAGGCTCAGTAGGGTGTCAGGATGAGTTCGCTCATCGACCTCCCTTTTGGTCAATACCTGGTAGCCCGTTACGTACGGCTAGTACCTCTGACGTGCTAGTGGTTAAATCCACAGCGAAAGTATTGACGAGTCTTTAGAGTCCCCCACAGACAGTTTCTCAAGTTTCGGGCGAAACGTTGTAGAGGCCGTATGATATATGGCAGGGTTCGATCATATACGTGCAGTAGTGCACGGATAATGATCGGTCGGGTCATACTAGTGGGCTTTAGTTTAAGCCATATCCTAGTATTAGATTTGTTGGATTACATTAGTCTCATCACATTCGCATTCAGTCGGAATGCGGATGCAGGTATGTATATACAGGTGAGGGGTATTCTTGTGATCCGTCACGAGTTTACTTTAGTAGATGCCATTCTCTTTTTATTGTTGCAAACATTTGGATTAATGTTTGCATGTGGAAATAATGAGCACAAAATCATGATTAAGAGCATTAATTGTGACACATGCACAAGTGATGACTCATGGTCTCTTTCTTTGTGCATGTGTCACATTTTTGATGGATTTGAAAGGTGAAATGAGAGAGAGAGAGAGAGAAAGGGCAGCCATGTATAGTGTGGTTAGCACTTGTATTTTCTATTCTAACTCTCACTCTCATTTGATCTCAACACAAAAGAAAAAGAGAGGAAAGCTTCTTCTTCCTCCTCCTCTTTCTTGAGCTCATTATCTCCTCACTAATGGCATCCAATAAATCCACAAGAGACAATGTGATGACACACATTCTCTACTTCACCTTGGACACGTCGGCTAGCGAACTTCGTGTCCGAGTTGCTTCGGACGAAGCGGGAGCCCGTAAAAAGACCCGAAGATGTGGTGCCCTTTCCGATGAGGAGACCGGAGATCGGAGATGCCGCGAGGAGCTTGGGATGGTGGCCAAAGACCGAAGGACACAGATCGATCGGTATAGCTTTTCTATCCCTTCTCTAGTTAGCTAGTTATAGGTTAATGGTTCGATCCGGGATTAAAGTCTGCGATAGCGACAATTTCAAGTTTATGAAAAAGTTTCGTTTCTGCATTTTGGCCTCGGACAGACGGCCGGGGCGCTATCGTAGACTTACATGGTATTAGAGCCACGCCATTAACCTTTACTAGCTTGCTTTAACGTGTTTAGAACTTCGATTGAACGAAATTTCCGAAACTGCATTTCCAATTCTGAAGTTTTTGTCGAATTGTTTTTGTCGTCAAAAAATTATTTTGAGTATTGCAGAAAATAAGGCAGGCTTTTTTAAGAAATCTGAGAAAAATTGGTTCACTGATTCCACTGTAGCAGCGCGGAACTACGGCCGTACCCACGTTTTGGCCGTGGTTCCGCCGCCGTACTGTATCATCAGTCCACCAATTTTCCTACAGTGGTTTCTGTCTTGGAAATGGGGTTTCTGGTAATTTTTGTTTGGGCCCAGATTTGTTTGGGTACTGGGTATTGTGCTTAGGGCCCACATCGGGAAATTTTGTCGATCGAAAATTTTAAACATGTTAGTTCACAGTATTTACATTATATCTGCGACCGTGAATTCTTTTAGATGGATTTGCGAACGTGACATTCACGTTGATGTTCTGTGTTATGCTGTGATGTTGCGGATTTGTCGTGGTGGATAGCCTGATGCAATGGTAGTACAGTTTGGTTGTATTTGTACATTTGATATTGCGGGGCGAGCGTCCGACATGTGGACTGCCGTTACTGCCTGTTTGTATATTATTCTTTTGGGGCACGACCGGGCTGAGGTCGATGTATCCGTTGTATATATATTTTACTTTCTGTACTAGGATTACCCCACGGTGGGGTCCACGGATAGCCGGGTTCAAGAGGGCAACGAGCCTGCATCTCATGGCTTTGAGACAGAGGGGGCTTCACTCTAGAATTGGTGGGCTATTCGCCGCACTCGTAGGGGGTATAGGTTGACCTAAGGAGGGATGCCCAAGTTATCAGATTCCGTGAAGTGCTGGGTGGTCCATTCACTTTGTTGAAGGGGGATGCCTCGCTTCAGGTTTTGGCGGGTAACTTGCCGCGCCTGTAGGGGTCTAGGATTTCATTGCATAGGCTATCCACACGACCAGGGGAACGTCGGGTTTCAGTAGAGGCTCTATGAAACCCGGGGCTCCCAGATTATCTGTATTGTTCTGTGATGCTTATTACTCTCTGTGATGTTGCATTTATCAGGCCTTGGGCGATTATTATATATTGATATATATACTAGTAGATATTGTATATGTTTTACACCCGCGCCAGTCCAGTCCCCGCTCTGTCGTTAGTTAAGTAACCTAACGGGTGATGACGGGACCCAGTGGCGAATGCGGATGGCATATACGTACATCATATTTTCGTTCTTTTGTGGTGTGATTAATTGATGGGTCTGCATTGATTCGGATCAATGTAAGCTAAACAAACCTATTCTGATGTTGTTGGTGTTAGTTATATGTATGCCCTAGAGGCCATTACTGTACATAGGATGTATATTGTAGTGGATGCTGGGACATATATAGGGAGGACTTTCTTGCTCGACATGATAGTATGCTGTCTGGTTACTCTTTATCTTAACGTGTACACTGATTGTCTTTCTGTTACATGTTGATAAAGCCCTTAGGATGTGTACTTGACTACGTGGACTATGATGCGGATCATACTAGTGGGGATATGGTAGTCCATAAGTACATCCTTCAAGGTCCCTAGTCATGGGTGTATCGAGACGGGGCATCGATATACCAGAGTAGACTAGCGTATATCTTCTCGACCCATACAGATGGGCGATGGATGATCCCATATCCATTGGTGTTTGACATCAGAGATGATATACGGGTGCTCAGTGGAGACTGGGCACACTGGACGGACTCGCCGAGAACTCCCAGATGGTATTATACCTTACGTCAGATGGCAGTTCTCTGGTGACACTGGTACAGGTTAGTTTGTAGACCTGAGATCGTCATAGAGTCTTGTGTGATTCCCACCGTGCTTTGATTTCCACCTTACCACGTCCAAGAGGAGTTTCCTATGCTATGCTCGATCAATCTTCGCTTATCACAGGGATTTTCCACATAGGATCAAAGTGATACCTCCTAAATCCTGGGTTTTGGATCTATGAGATAGATCTAATAGGATGTTAGGATACTCACTAGTTGTAGTGAGATGAGATCAATCGATCCTGGGGAGAATCACTGGGAAGGTTCCAGGGTGATAAGGACGACTGAATGTCAGTCACAGGCATTGTCTTTACCTTCAGTGGAGGGACGGTATGTTGGAAGAGTTCCAAGCTAAATACCGTGGCTTACTAGACGATAAAGGCAGGATACATCGCTACTTAAGATGCCACCAAAGAGGCTGTTTGGGTGTATAAAGGTTCATGAGATGAACTAGGTTCCTACCATTGTGTGACAATAGAAGTGTGGCTTTAGCCAAGGAACCCTGGTCCCATCAGTGACCCAGACATATTCTGAGGAAGCATCACCTGATCATGGAGATGGTTGATCTCCAAGGAGATCGAGGTTAGGAGAGTAGACTTAGAGGACAACACGGCGGATCCACTCACAAAGGCCTTTTCCCAGAGAGAGACTTTTATTGGATGGTTGAGTATGAGATACTACAACCACTGCTATCAGATGGCCCTAGTGCAAGTGGGAGATTGTTAGGTATATGTATGCCCTAGAGGCCATTACTGTACATAGGATGTATATTGTAGTGGATGCTGGGACATATATAGGGAGGACTTTCTTGCTCGACATGATAGTATGCTATCTGGTTGCTCTTTATCTTAATGTGTACACTGATTGTCTCTCTGTTACATGTTGGTAAAGCCCTTAGGATGTGTACTTGACTACCTGGACTATGACGCGGATCATACTAGTGGGGACATGGTAGTCCATAAATACATCCTTCAAGATCCCTAGTCGTGGGTGTATCGAGACGGGGCATCGATATACCAGAGTAGACTAGCGTATACCTTCTCGACCCATACAGATGGGCGATGGATGATCCCATATCCATTGGTGTTTGACATCAGAGATGATATACGGGTGCTCAGTGGAGACTAGGTACACTGGACGAACTCACCAAGAACTCCCAAATGGTATTATACCTTACGTCATATGGCAGTTCTCTGGTGACACTGGTACAGGTTAGTCTGTAGACCCGAGATCGTCATAGAGTCTTGTGTGATTCCCACTGTGCTTTGATTTCCACCTTACCACGTCCAAGAGGGCGTGCAAAATGGTGGTTTTTGGGTACAGTCCCGAATCGCATGGAGGCAATGAGCGATAGGAGGGGATTCGTCTCTCCCGGTATAGGGAGTTGATGTTGCGCTGTGTTCGATTGGCTATAACCGGAAATCCCTGGCCAGGGTTGCTGAGATTTACTGGTAAGTGTTACCAGTAGTTTCTCAGACTGTTATAGACCTCATATCGACATGACTTATCGAGCTACTGGGGTCTGACGTTTACCACCCCTAGGCGAGATATGCGACATATCAGACGATCAGACCGGACTGTATGGTAAGTGTTACTGGTTGGATTCACAGGAGTGTGAGCGGGCTTGCTCGTTGATCTTCTGATCGCTCAATAACCGGGTGGCCGTTACGTTTAGCAGACCGCTTGCGGCTTGTGGGTGTTTGATATGATCATCACCTCCTGCCGGCGTATTGACGGGTCTTTAGAGTCCTACACAGAGGTTTCCTGGCTCAAGCGAAACGAAATAGGAGCGCATATGAGATATGTGCGGGACCGAGAATAATGCGTGTATGTGATACCGTATTCTATTCTCGCGATGAATGTATCGATTGGTTGTATGCGATATAACCTAGTTATCGAATCGAGGATTGATTCGATAAGTCGATACATTGGATATTAGTCGGTCATATGTGATATGACCGAATCATTAAATCAAGTGTTGATTTAATGATTTAATGTATAATTATATATTTGATATATCACTTTACATTAACTAGTATTTGTTCACTTATGATGGATTTTCTCACTTGATGTGCACATTGTATATATATGATATAGTTTTGTGCACTTGTTTGTATCATGTTTGATGATACATGCAAACTTGGGTGTATGTTTGCTTTAAACTATGATTAGGTTAATGGTTAGGGTTTGGATTATTTATTTATTTATTTATTCTTTTTATTTATTTTTGGCAAAATATAAGATGGTGGCTTTCTTTGTTTGATACTTGAAGCTTCTTGAAGTTTTGAAAAGTCTAGCCATTTTGTCTTTTGCCTTAACCCTAACCATTAGCCTAAACCCTAGTTTATTCTCTACATGAGTTAGCCTCACCCATGGTTGCTAAATAATAAGGCATCACTTGATTTTCCAATTTAATTAATTCATTCTTTTCTTCTTCTTCTTCTTCTTCTTCATGAAGAAAAGAAGAAAGCTTTCTTGAAAAATTCTAAGTGATGAAATCAAGCGAGAAATCCAAATCCAAAGTGAACCCAACTCCTATTTCTTCATCCTCTACCACTTGCTATATAGTATAGGGTATTTTCTTCACAAGTTTCATGACTTGGTGAAGTTGGAGCTTAATCTTGAGTTGCCTCGACGTAGATCATCTTCGGCATCGAAGTCGACGACTTAGCCCAATCATTTCTCCGACGAAACCATCGCCATAGTCCGGGATCCGATGATCGCAGCGGAGGGACGTCAACACGGAGCTATGGAGGTGGAGGACCGGATCTACAAAGGTTGTATTTTTCGTTCACTTAGTGTAAATGTGATTTACTTTCCTTTAGTTTCGCCTAAACTCTAGTTAACGATCGCATTAGGGTTTCTCGGCACCGGAAAAATTTGAATTTGGCATGGTTGATGTCTTGTGGAACCTCTAGTGTGTGCCTAGGAACCCTACTGTGGTATCAAAGCCTAGCTAGAGCCTTAGGCGATGCGTAGACGAAGTTAGAAACCCGATCGAACCCGAAACCCTAATGCATAACCCTTCTCTATACATTTTCTGAAAATGTGGATTTTTCCAAATTAAAAATATCCAAAAATTACAGCAGGGTATTATAGGAGTTACGGTGAAGCACGAAAGCCCAAATCGACTAAAGCGCCGCGGAACAGCGGCCCCACCCAGGAATGTGCGGCGGTTCCGCGGCCATATAGGGGCATCTTTTCATTTTCTTTGCACAGTAATTCCTATATGTTAGTGCTGTATTTTCTGGGAATTTTTAATATTTGCTCAAGAGTTGAGTTTTCTGGGTTGTATTGGGGACTCGGTGTTTCGATCGGGAAGTTTAACTTCGTCTGGGTTTTTTCCGGATAATTTTAGAATATGTTAAAAAGTTCGACCGGATATAAATACCCAATTTTTCCCATGCCGGGAAATTTCTAAGTGTTGGATTTTTCCGTAGTTTGAAAACGTTCTAAGTAGTGCAAGTAACGCGATGGACCCTCTAAAAGACAACAAACCTTAACTCGATTATGTGACCGTCTTGAACTGCCCTTTGAACTTTAGGGTTTGGGGCAGTACGGCGTGCCACATGTGAGACGTTGGCTTGACCCTTTTACGGCTGGACCGTTGGTACTGAGGCATGAAATGAATGTTTTTAAACTTATTACATGTGTTGATCTGTTTCGGGAAAACTTGGGTGTTTGACTGTTCGATCGGAAAGTTTAACATTTTCTATTTATCTGGAATGTGATACAATATTTGGAATCCACAAGGAGTTATGAGATAACTGATTTGAATGTTATAAACATAGCACTTTAGTCTCACTTGATCGGTTGCCACGGAATTTTGATGTGATCAAAAGTCCGTCGCAATCATGTAGCGCACGCGGGTACTCTCCGGGTAAACTTAATAGACAGCTACACCCCTTAGCCCCGACCAAGTGACTGTAGGAGAACCCCGTCGCCGAAACCATCCGTTCGGGTACTCACGGCAGTGGTGTTCCGCCTTGGTGTACTTCATCGACGGTATCGGGGGTGCGGCCGTCTACTAAAGTTTGCGACGAGCATTCGATCAGAATGTCGGGAATCCTGTTGAATTGCTCGACTTGATATTGGAAAGAGTTTTCGATAATGAGACTAAAATGCGGGGTTTATAATTGTTTGGCATGTGATGTCTAAGGAATTCAGATGGTTAGGCATGCGATGTCTAAGGAGATTGCGGATTCCAACTGTTGTAGTTTTACACTTTCTTTTCTGTGACCGTAAGTGTAATATGTGATATCGCCGGTTTCGTTGCTATATACCAACGACAATTGGGATACGCATGTTTACTTACGTTGATGACAAGTGATGTTATGTGTTGCTAGATATGTTATATTGGATCGTCGCGTTTGAATAGCCGGGGGGTTTTATGTGAGATGAGTGTTTTTCATTTTCATTCATGTAAAAACTTGTATGTAATATTCTTTTATTGGGGCACTTCCAGGTTGCGGAAGATGTCACCCTTTGTATATTATTTACTTTTCCGCACTAGGATAGACCCAAGGAGGAGGGCACAAGTAACCGGGTTCTGGAGTCCAGTGGGAGACCAACTCGAGGAGTCGAGTCCGGGTCTCCTAACTCTAGAATTGGTAGGGTTGCTTGCCGCTCTTGTAGGGGTCTAGGGGTGTGGGTTTGGCTATTCATCGCGACCGTGGAATCCGTGTTTTATACTGGCTCGTATTGAAAACACGGACGTCCTAGTATATCCAATGTTTCATATGATTCTTCTGCCGCGATATCTGTGATGTGATCATTTGATGTTCTGTGATAAATACTATATATAGTATATATGATATATTATACAGACGTTACTTATGTTTTACACCCGCGCTAGCCCTGCCCCGCTCTGTCGTTAGTTACTTAACCTAACGGTGCACGAGGGGACATCGAGGCGAATGCGGATGGCATAAGTGTACGTCGTATTTATCTGTGATGTTTAGGTAACTTAAATGATGGGACTTCATTAATATGATTAATGAAAGTAAAAGAAACCTAAAGATGTTGTGGAATCAAATTTCAAAAATAAAACAGGTAGCTACAGTTCTTGCTTTGCACAGCGGTATATATGATATATCCTGCACCTTATTCAATGAGGAAAGGGCCGACGATCCCTTCACCGGGAGTGACCCCTTTAGAAATAACTGGCAGATGCTACACCCCTCGGTTTGTCTTTTGATTGCTTCTATAGTTCTTGCTTTGCACAGTGATATATATGATATATCCCGCACCTCATTCGACGAGGAAAGGGCCGACGATCCCTTCACCGGGAGTGACCCCTTTAGCAAAACTAGAAAAGCCTCAAAAACACTCCATTTCAAAATCATTTGATTCTACAACGATATTAAGTTCATTACGCAATAGGTTTTCACAAAAACCTGTCGTAGCCCTCCGTCATTTCAGATAAGTATTAGTTAGTATTCGTGCTGCGGTAGTTTGGCATTCGTCAAGGCGTAGTGTGCGGTAGCTAACTAGTATTTATCTACTTATGCATATGATGCAGATTGGATTAGGGTATTCGTACGGCGTTGTTTGGCATTCGTCAAGGGTCGTGCGAGTGGGTTTAATTCAATCAAGAAATGTACGGGTTGAACTTGACTAGTGGACTATGGGTTGTTTGGCATTCGTCAAGGTCATAGAACGCTAGGGGCAAAATATTATCGGGAATTTCAAGTGTTGAAATTTGCAATGAGATTGCATACCTTCTATGAGATAGTTGGATCCCGATACCCGCTGCGAGTAAGAGTTACTCCTGGAAGAGTTTTACACATTACAATTAGCCGATCAAGTAGGTGTCTAGAAAGGTGTTAACGAGGTTACGCCTCTGGGAAAACGAGGTTTACATTAATTAGGTTCGTGCGAAAGCACGGGGGACCTCCCTCAAAGTACCGACACTGGCCTGGATGAAAGATTGGCGAACTTGTAGCATGTAATTAATCCCGGCTAGTCTTTCCTTTTAGGGTTTGAAGGAAGATTTGATAAAAAACAGTGAGAGCCATCCTGATTAGATAAAATATATAACCAATCTAATCTTGCAAGAGCATACGCTGAGTGTTTTCTTCTCTCTCTCTCCAGGTAGTGACCATATCACGCCTTAATCAAGATAATAAAACGGATTATTGACCGAACCCGCTTGTTATACTGAGCTGGGGAATGTTGGTCCCGCTCCAACTTATAACTGTTATAAGACAGAGCAGTAAATTGGGAATACCAGATTTCCTGTGCCGCCCAATCAAAGAATGTGCATGCTGATGCATCATCTTCGGGTGTGTTCATTACAAAGAACTGTTTCACTGTATCCTCTACATCCTGGGTATTTGATACCGGATCAGGATCCCAGATATGTAATCTGTTACATAGGGCTACAGAAAGGTAGAGAACTGTGAACGGGTGATAAGTTTCATGAGACAGAAAACGGTGCAAATATTGCAGCCAAGTCTGTTGGTCACTGTCACCCTGTATTCCAAATACATTGATTCTGAACAAATGTTATTAGATACCGAACCTGATATACAAAATCATATCAGTCTCTTTATTAGTAAAGAAATGATAAAATTTTGTATTGTTGGATAATGTTTTGAACATTTCCTATATCAAAAGTTGATCGGTTCAGGCACGTTATGTAGGGTTCCTAGGCACTCTCAAGAGGTCTCACAAGGCATCAACCATGCCAATTTCAAAATTTACAAGTGCCGAGAAACCCTAGACTAGATCGTTAACTAGATATATAGGCGAAAACTAGAACTAGTAAACTACTTTACTAAGAGTAAATGGAAATACAACCTTTGTAGATCCGGTGCTCCACCTCCATATCTCCGCGATGAAGTCTCCTCGCTGTCCAAATCAAATCCCGGGCTCTAGCGTCGGCTTCATCGGAGAAATGGGCGGGCTAGGTCATCGACTACGATGCCGAAGATGATCGACGTCGAGGCATCGCAAGATCAAGCTCCTACTTCACCAAGTCATGAAACTTGTGAAGAAAACACCCTATACTACTTGGCAAGAGGTAGAGGATGAAGAAATAGGAGGTGGGTTCACTTTAGAATTGGATTTCTCACTCTTTTTCATCAATCACCATTGATGGTCAAGCTTTTTCTTCTTGTGAAGAAGAAGAAGAAGATGAAGATAATGATATGATAAGAATAATAAAAATAGAAAAGAAAAATCAATCCTTATCATATACAAACCATGGTTTAGTGTAGAGATTTAACTAAGGTTAGATGGAGTGGTTAGGGTTAAGCATGAGACAAAATGGTCACTTAGTCAAAGCTTTATGAAGCTTCAAGATGCAAACAAAGAAAGCCACCATTTTTCTCATAATCATTTTATTTTCCAAAATGAATAAATAAATAAATAAATGAATAAGAAAAGAAAACCCTAACCATTCATATAACCATGGTTTAATCTTTACACAAACCCAAGTAAACATGTATCATCAAACATGATACAATCAAGTGCACAAAAGTATATCACATATACAACTTGTGCAATGCAAGTGAGAAAATCCATTTAAAGTGAACCAATACTAGTTAATGCAAAGTAATATATCAAATATATAATTATGCATTAAATCATTAAATCAACACTTGATTCAATGATCCGGTCATGTCGCACACAACCGACTAGTATACAATGTATCGTTTTATCGAATCAATTCTTGATTCGATAACTAGGTTATATCGCATATAACCATTCGACACATTCATCGCGAGAATGAAATACGGTATCACATACACGTATTATTCTCAGTCCCGCACATATCTCATATGCGCTCCTATTTCGTTTCGCTTGAGCCAGGAAACCTCTGTGTAGGACTCTAAAGACTCGTCAATACGCCGGCAGCAGATGATGATCATATCAAACACTCACAAGCCGCAAGCGGTCTGCTAAACGTAACGGCCATCCGGGTATTGAGCGATCAGAAGATCGACGAGCAAGCCCGCTCACACTCCAGTGAATCCGACCAGTAACACTTACCGTACAGTCCGGTCTGATCGTCTGATATGTCGCATATCTCGCCTAGGGGTGGTAAACGTCAGACCCCAATAGATCGATAAGTCGTGTCGATATGAGGTCTATAACAGTTCGAGAAACTACTGGTAACACTTACCAGTAAATCTCAGCAACCCTGGCCAGGGATTTCCGGTTATAGCCAATCGAACACAGCGCAACATCAACTCCCTATACCGGGAGAGACGAATCCCCTCCTATCGCTCATTGCCTCCATGTGATTCGGGACTGTACCCAAAAGCCACCGTTTTGCATGCCCTCTTGGACGTGGTAAGGTGGAAATCAAAGCACAGTAGGAACCACACAAGACTCTATGACGATCTCGGGTCAACAGACTACTCTGTACCAGTGTCACCAGAGAACTGCCATCTGACGTAAGGTATAATACCATCTGGGAGTTCTCGGCGAGTCTGTCCAGTGTACCCAGTCTCCACTGAGCACCCGTATATCATCTCTGATGTCAAACACCAATGGATATGGGATCATCCATCGCCCATCTTTATGGGTCGAGAAGGTATACGCTAGTCTACTCTGGTATATCGATGCCCCGTCTCGATACACCCACGACTAGGGACCTTGAAGGATGTACTTATGGACTACCATGTCCCCACTAGTATGATCCGCATCATAGTCCAGGTAGTCAAGTACACATCCTAAGGGCTTTACCAACATGTAACAGAGAGACAATTAGTATACATGTTAAGGTAAAGATCAACCAGATAGCATACTATCATGTCGAGCAAGAAAGTCATCCCTATATATGTCCAAGCATCCACTACAATATACATCCAATGTACAGTAATGGCCTCTAGGGCATACATATAACTAACAATCTCCCACTTGCACTAGGGCCATCTGATAGCAGTGGTTGTAGTATCTCATACTCAACCATCCCATAAAAGTCTCTCTCTTGGAATAGGCCTTCGTGAGTGGATCCGCCGTGTTGTCCTCTGAGTCTACTCTCCTAACCTCGATCACCCTGGAGATCAACTATCTCCTTGATCAGGTGATACTGTCTTAGAATATGTCTGGATCACTGATGGGACGGACGTTCCTTGGCATAAGCCACAACTCCATTGTCTCACAATGGGAGGAACAAAGTTCATCTCATGAACCAATATACATCCAGACTGCCTCTTTGGTAGCATGTTAAGTTGCGATGTATCCAGCCTTAATCTTCTAGTATGCCACGGTATCTAGCTTGGAACTCTTCCAACATATCGTCCCTTTACTGAGGGTAAAGGCAATGCCTGTGACTGACATTCAGTCGTCTTTATCACCCTGGAACCCTTCCAGTGATTCTCCCCAGGATCGGTTGATACCATCTCACTACAACTAGTGAGAATCCTAACATCCAATTAGATCTATCTCATAGATCCAAAACCCAGGATTTAGGAGGTATCACTTTGATCCTATCTGGAGAATCATTGTGATAAGAGGAGATTGACCGAGCGTAGCATAGGAAACTCCTTCCCTATCAAGAGTATGTCATCCACGTACTCTACGAGGATCATCACCATACTCCCTACTACCTTTTTGTATATACAAGGTTCATCTACCATTTTGATGATATCAAACTCTTTGACTAACACATCAAAACAGATGTTCCAACTCCGCGATACCTGCTTTATCCTATAAAGCATCTTGTACACGTTTCCGCTGCTCCCACTGTCTACGAAGCCCTCTGGCTGTGTTCTTATAGACGTTCTCTTCTAAATCATTATTTAGAAAAGTAGTCATGGCACCCAACCGCCAGATATCGTAGTCATGGTATGTAGCCGTGGCAAGTAGGATCTGGATGGACTTAAGCATAGCCACTTGAAAAGGTTTCATCATAATCCACGTCTGGTCGATGAAGAAAAGCTTTAACAAGTCTATCTTTGAAAGTCTCAACTTTTCCATCTACACCAAGTAATCTTCTCAAGATATACTTGCTCCTGATGGGGATTTAACCCTTCAGATATAGCAACCAAAGTCCATACTTTGTTGGTGTACATGGATTCCATCTCAGATCGCTAAGCATCCAGCCATTCTTACAGAGTCCCACTCCTGATGGCCAGCTTGAAACTAGTTGGGTCATCATCTCATGATGCAATCCTCGCTCCCACTGTCATAGAGAAACCGAAGTATCTCTCCCTACTAGATCGGCGGAGAGGCTGAGGTTCATTGGTAACTATTGAATCCTTTGGTTTTATCAAATCATCTGCTGTAGTTTGTATAGCTGGAACCTTTCCAGTTCTACATTACAGACCTTGCATTGAGCTTGTCCGGATTTTTGCTTTTAGACATAGCCCGGACAACCCCAAATCTTAACCAACTTAAGATATGGGCTCTTCCCTTATCATATCACATATGAAATGGTAGGCAACTGATTTGATTTGAACCCTATTCAATAGGTATGCAGCTTCTCAAGTGCATAACTCCCAAAAGGAAATAGGTAACTCAGTAGTACTCATCATAGAGAACACCTTATCATATAGGGTGTGATTGCTCCGCCCCGATATACCATCGTGCTATGGTGTATACGGAGGAGTAATGCTGAGAGAGAATTTCATTCTCCTTTAGAAAAGTCCAGAAATTCCGTGCTCAAGTATTCTCCTCCTTGATCTTATCAAAGGACATAATACTTATACCCGTATTGGTTCTCTACTTCTAGCTTATATTCTGTGAATATCTCAAAAGGTTCGGACATGGGTTTCAACAGGAACATATGTCTGAATCTAAAGAGATCATCAGAGAATGTAACGTAGTACAAAGAACCAGTCCTGGCATATGTAGACAGGGGACCTTACATACATCAACATGTATCATCCCAAGAGGTTACTAACTCTTTCTCTGTTTCCAGTAAACAGAGCTATGGTCATCGTATCTTTGTGACATGACTGGCAAGTTTCACAAGATGTAAATTCAAACTGATTTAAATATGCATCTAAATGTAACTTCAGCCAGTCGGGTCGCATTGATATGACCTAGTCTATAATGCCTCAAGAAGGATTCGTTCATTTCTGAACTCTTCCTCTTGTGTGTGTTCCGTATACTAAGAACTGTAGTTTGATTTAGAACATTAATGCTTTTAGATAACGTGCCTGAACCGATCAACTTTTGATATAGGAAATGTTCAAAACATTATCCAACAATACAAAATTTTATCATTTCTTTACTAATAAAGAGACTGATATGATTTTGTATATCAGGTTCGGTATCTAATAACATTCGTTCAGAATCAATGTATTGGTAATACAGGGTGACAGTGACCAACAGACTTGGCTGCAACACTTGCCCCGTTTTCTGTCTCATGAAACTTGTCACCCGTTCTCAGTCCTCTACCTTTTTGTAGCCCTATGTAACATATTACATATCTGGGATCCTGATCTGGTATCACATACCCAGGACGTAAAGGATACTGAGAAACAGTTCTCTGTAATGAACACACCCGAAGATGATGCATCATCATGCACTCTCTTCGTTTGGGTGGCACGGGAATTCTGGTATGCAGGGTTCCTAGGCACTCTAGTGAGGTCTCCCAAGCCATCAACCATGGCAATTTCAAAAATTATGGTGCCTACAAACCCTAAAGTACGGATCGTTTGCTAGAAGTCTAGGCGAACAAAGAACTAGTTAACAGTTAACTAATGAGAATACGGAAATACAACCTTTGTAGATCCGGTGCTCCACCTCCACGGCTCCGCAACGATGTCGTCTCCGCTGTCCAAATCAAATCCGGGCTCTAGAGTCGGCTTCGTCGGAGAATGGGCAAGCTAGGTCGTCGATGTCCATGCCGAAGATGATCTACGTCGAGGCATCGATGAATCAAGCTCCACCTTCACCAAACCGTGAAAAGTTGTGAAGGAAACACACTCTACTACTTGGCAAGAGGTAGAGGATGAAGAAATAGGAAGTGGGTAGACTTTAGAATTGGATTTCTCACTCATTTCCAACAATCACCATTGATGGACCTTGCTTTTCTTCACTTGAAGAATGAAGAAGAAGAAGAAAGATATTATGATAAGTTCAAAGAAAAATGAAAAGAAAAACAATTCTTATCATAATTCTAACTATAGTAAAGTGTAGAGAGTTAACCAAGGTTAGTTGTATGGTTAGGGTTAAGAATGAGATAAGAATGGTGGACTTAGGTCAAAGCTTCATGAAGTTTCAACTAAACAACAAAAGAAGCCACCATTCTTTTCTCATTTTCTTTTCTCACTTTCTTTTATTCATTTATCAAAAAGAATAAATGAATAATTAAGAAAATAAAACCCTAAACATAAACACAACCATGGTTCAAACTTTACACTTAACCAAAGTGGTATGCATCATCAAACATGATACAATCAAGTGCACAAAAACATATCGCATATGCAATGCGCACGAACCGAGTGAGAAAATCCGTCTAAAGTGAACCGATACTAGTTAATGTAAAGTAATATATCAAATATATAATTATACATTAAATCATTAAATCAACACTTGATTCAATGATCCGGTCATGCGCACATAACCGACTGGTATCTAATATATCGGCTTATCGAATCAACGCTTGAATCGATAACTAGGTTATATCGCATACAACCATTCGATATATTTGTCGCGAGAATAGAATACGGTATCACATACACGCATTATTCTCGGTCCCGCACATATCTCATATGCGCTCCTATTTCGTTTCGCTTGAGCCAGGAAACCTCTGTGTAGGACTCTAAAGACTCGTCAATACGCCGGCAGCGGATGATGATCATATCAAACATCCACAAGCCGCAAGCGGTCTGCTAAACGTAACGGCCACCCGGGTATTGAGCGATCTGAAGATCGACGAGCAAGCCCGCTCACACTCCAGTGAATCCGACCAGTAACACTACCGTACAGTCCGGTCTGATCGTCTGATCTGTCGCATATCTCGCCTAGGGGTGGTATACGTCAGACCCCAATAGCTCAATAAGTCGTGTCGATATGAGGTCTATAACTGGTCGAGAAACTACTGGTAACACTTACCAGCAATTCTCTGAGCAACCCTGGCCAGGGATTTCCTGTTATAGCCAATCGAACACAGCGCAACATCAACTCCCTATACCGGGAGAGACGAATCCCCTCCTATCGCTCATTGCCTCCATGTGACTCGGGACTGTACCCAAAAACCACCGTTTTGCACGCCCTCTTGGACGTGGTAAGATGGAAATCAAAGCACAGTGGGAGCCACACAAGACTCTATGACGATCTCGGGTCAACAGACTACTCTGTACCAGTGTCACCAGAGAACTGCCATCTGACGTGAGGTATAATACCATCTGGGAGTTCTCGGCGAGTCCGTCCAGTGTAACCAGTCTCTACTGAGCACCCGTATATCATCTCTGATGTCAAACACCGATGGATATGGGATCATCCATCGCCCATCTATATGGGTCGAGAAGGTACACGCTAGTCTACTCTGGTATATCGATGCCCCGTCTCGATACACCCACGACTAGGGACTTTGAAGGATGTACTTATGGACTACCATGTCCCCACTAGTATGATCCGCATCATAGTCCAGGTAGTCAAGTACAGATCCTAAGGGCTTTACCAACATGTAACAGAGAGACAAACAGTATACACGTTAAGGTAAAGTGTAACCAGATAGCATACTATCATGTCGAGCAAGAAAGTCCTCCCTATATATGTCCCAGCATCCACTACAATATACATCCTATGTACAGTAATGGCCTCTAGGGCATACATATAACTAACAATCTCCCACTTGCACTAGGGCCATCTGTAGCAGTGGTTTGAAGTATCTCATACTCAACCATCCCATAAAAGTCTCTCTCTGGGAACAGGCCTTTGTGAGTGAATCCGCTGTGTTGTCCTCTGAGTCTACTCTCCAAACCTCGATCACGCTGGAGATCAACTATCTCCATGATCAGGTGATACTGCCATAGAATATGTCTGGATCACTGATGGGACGGACGTTCCTTGGCATAAGCCACAACTCCATTGTCACACAATGGGAGGAACATAGTTCATCTCATGAACCATTATACACCCAAACAGCCTCTTTGGTAGCATCTTAAGTAGCGATGTATCCTGCCTTTATCGTCTAGTATGTCACGGTATCTAGCTTGGAACTCTTCCAACATACCGTCCCTTTACTGAGGGTAAAGACAATGCCTGTGACTGACACTCAGTCGTCTTTATCACCCTGGAACACTTCCAGTGATTCTCCCCAGGATCGGTTGATACCATCTCACTACAACTAGTGAGAATCCTAACATCCATTTAGATCTATCTCATAGATCCAAAATCCAGGATTTAGGAGGTATCATTTTGATCCTATGTGGAGAGTCATTGTGATAAGCGGAGATTGATCGAGCGTAGCATAGGAAACTCCTTCCCTATCAAGAGTATGTCATCCACGTACTCTACGAGGATCGTCACCATACTCCCTACTACCTTCTTGTTTATACAAGGTTCATCTACCATTTTGATGATGTCAAACTCTTTGACTACTTCATCAAAACAGACGTTCCAACTCCGCGATGCCTGCTTTATCCTATAAAGCATCTTGCACACGTTTCCGCTGCTCCCACTGTCTATGAAGCCATCTGGCTGTGTACTTATAGACGCTCTCTAAATCATCATTTAGAAAAGCAGTCAAGACACGCAACCACCAGATATCGTAGTCATGGTATGTAGCCGTGGCAAGTAGGATCTGGATGGACTTAAGCATAGCTACTTGAAAAGGTTTCATCATGATCCATATCTGGTCGATGACGAAAACCTTTAACAAGTCTAGCTTTGAAAGTCTCAACTTTTCCATCTACACCAAGTAATCTTCTCAAGATATACTTGCTCCTGATGGGGATTTAACCCTTCAGATATAGCAACTAAAGTCCATACTTTGTTGGTGTATAAGGATTCCATCTCAGATCGCTAAACATCCAGCCATTCTTACAGAGTCTTACTCTTGATGGCCAGCTCGAAACTAGTTGGGTCATCATCTCATGATGCATTCCTCGCTCCCACTGTCATAGAGAAACCGAAGTATCTCTCAGGTGGGTGAGGAACCCTACTAGATCGGCGGAGAGGCTGAGGTTCGTTGGAATCTACTGAATCTTTTGGTTCTTTCAAATCATCAGCTGCAGTTTGTATAGCTGGAACCTTTCCAGTTGTACATAACAGACCTTGCCTCGAGCTTGTCCGGATTTTGCTTTTAAACATAGGCCGGACAACCCCAAATCTTAACTAACTTAAGACATGGGTTCTTCCCTTTCCATATCTCATATGGAGTGGTAGGCAACTGATTTGATTCGAACCTATTCATTAGGTATGCAGCTTCTCAAGTGCATAACCCTTAAAAGGAAATAGGTAACTCAGTAATACTCATCATAGAGCACACCATATCAAATAGGGTGTATCTGCTCCGCCCCGATATACCATTGTGCTATGGTGTATACGGAGGAGTAATGCTGAGAGAGAATCTCATTCCCCTTTAGAATGTTCCAGGAATTCCGTGCTCAAGTATTCTCCTCCTTGATCTCATCATAGGACATAATACTTATACCCGTATTTTGGTTCTCTACTTCTAACTTATATTCTGTGAATATCTTAAAAGGTTCGGACTTGTGTTTCAACAGGAACATAGGTCTGAATCTAAAGAGATCATCAGAGAACATAATGAAGTATAAAGAACCAGCCCTGGCATATGTAGACAGGGGACCTACGTACATCAACATGTATCATCCCAAGAGTTCACTAACTCTTTCTCTGTTTCCATTAAACAGAGCTGTGGTCATCTTATCTTTGTGACATGACTGGCGAGTTTCACAAGATGTAAATTCAAACTGATTTAAATATGCATCTATATGTAACTCTAGCTAGTCGGGTCACATTGATATGACCTAGTCTACAATGCCTCAAGAAGGATTCGTTCATTTCTGAACTCTTCCTCTTATGTGTGTTCCATATACTAAGAACTGTAGTTTGATTTAGAACATCAACGCTTTTAGATAACGTGCCTGAACCGATCAACTTTTGATATAGGAAATGTTCAAAACATTATCCAACAATACAAAATTTTATCATTTCTTTACTGATAAAGAGACTGATATGATTTTGTATATCAGGTTCGGTATCTAATAACATTCGTTCAGAATCAATGTATTTGTAATACAGGGTGACAGTGACCAACAGACTTGGCTGCAACACTTGCCCCGTTTTCTGCCTCATGAAACTTATCACCCGTTCTCAGTTCTCTACCTTTCTGTAGCCCTATGTAACAGATTACATATCTGGGGTCCTGATCTGGTATCACATACCCAGGACGTAAAGGATACTGAGAAACAGTTCTTTGTAACGAACACACCCGAAGATGATGCATCAGCATGCACTCTCTTCGTTTGGGCGGCACGGGAATTCTGGTAATCCCCAATTTCCTGCTCTGTCTTATAACAATTATAAGTTGGAGCGGGACCAACGTTCCCCAGCTCAGTATAACAAGCGGGTTCGGTCAATATTCCGTATTATTATCTTGATTAAGGCGTGATATGGTCGCTACCTGGAGAGAGAGAGAAGAAAACACTCAGCGTGCGCTCTGTCAAGAATAGATTGGTTATTATTTTATCTAATCAGGATGGCTCCCACTGCTTTTTATCAAATCTTCCTTCAAACCCTAAAAGGAAAGACTAGCCGGGATTAATTACACACTACAAGTTCGCCAATCTTTCAGCCAGGCCAGTGTCGGTACTTTGAGGGAGGTCCCCCGTGCTTTCGCACGAACCTAATTAATGTAAACCTCGTTTTCCCAGAGGCGTAACCTCGTTAACACCTTTCTAGACACCTACTTGATCGGCTAATTGTAATGTATAAAACTCTCCCAGGAGTAACTCTTACTCGCAGCGGGTATCGGGATCCAACTATCTCATAGAAGGTATGCAATCTCATTGCAAATTTCAACACTTGAAATTCCCGATAATATTTTGCCCCTAGCTCGCTATGACCTTGACGCATGCCAAACAACCCATAGTCTGCTAGTCAAGTTCAACCCGTCATTTCCTGATTGAATTAAACCCACCCGCACGACCCTTGACGCATGCCAAACAACGCCGTACGAATACCCTAATCCAATCGCATCATATGCTAGCAGATAAGCACTAGTTAGCTACCGTACACTACGCCTTGACGCATGCCAAACAACCGCAGCACGAATACTAACTAATACTTATCTGAAATGACGGAGGGCTACGACAGGTTTTTCTGAAAACCTATTGCGTAATGAACTTGATATCGTTGTAGAATCAAATGATTTTAAAATGGAGTGCTTTTGAGGCTTTTCTAGTTTTGCTAAAGGAGTCACTCCCGGTGAAGGGATCGTCGGTCCTTTCCTCGTCGAATGAGGTGCGGGATATATCATATATATCACTGTGCAAAGCAAAAACACTTAAAAGCTATCAAAATACAAACCGAGTGTGTAGCATCTGCCAGTTATTGCTAAAGGAGTCACTCCCGGTGAAGGGATCTCGGTCCTTTCCTCATCGAATAAGGTGCAGGATATATCACATATACCGCTATGCAAAGCAAGAACTGTAGCTACCTGTTTTAATTTTGAAATTCGATTCTACAACATCTTAGGTTTCTTTTATTTCATTAATCACATTAATGAAGTCCCATCATTTAAGTACCTAAACATCACAGATAGATATGACGTACACTTATGCCATCCGCATTCGCCTCGATGTCCCCTCGTGCACCGTTAGGTTAGGTAACTAACGGCAGAGCAGGGCAGGGCTAGCGCGGGTGTAAAACATAAGTAACGTCTATATAATATATCATATATACTATATACTATATCTATCATATAACATCACATGATCACATCACAGATATCGCAGCAGAAGAAACATATGAAATATTGGATATACTAGGACGTCCGTGTTTTCAATACGAGCCAGTATAAAACACGGATTCCACGGTCGCGATGAATAGCCAAACCCACACCCCTAGACCCCTACGAGAGCGGCAAGCAACCCTACCAATTCTAGAGTTAGGAGACCCGGACTCGACTCCTCGAGTTGGTCTCCCACTGGACTCCAGAACCCGGTTACTTGTGCTCCCCTCCTTGGGTCTATCCTAGTGCGGAAAAGTAAATAATATACAATAGGTGACAACTCCCGCAACCTGGAAGCGCCCCAATAAAAGAATATTACATACAAGTTTTTACATGAATGAAAATGAAAAACACTCATCTCACATAAAAACCCCCGGCTATTCATACACGACGATCCAATATAACATATCCAGCAACACATAACATCACATGTCATCAACGTAAGTAAATATGTCCATCCCAATTGTCGTTGACATATAGCAACGAAACCGGCGACATCACATATTACACTTACGGTCACAGAAAAGAAAGTGTAAAACTGCAACAGTTGGAATCCGCAACCTCCTCAGACATCGCATGCCTAATCAAATGAATACCTTAGACATCACATGCCTAACAATTATAAACCCCGCATTTTAGTCTCATTATCGAAAACTCTTTTCAATATCAAGTCGGGCAATTCAACAAGATTCCCGACAGTCTGATCGAATACTCGTCGCAAACTTCAGTAGACGGCCGCACCCCCGATACCGTCGACGAAGTGCACCAAGGCGGAACACCGCTACCGCGAGCACCCGGAGGGATGCTTTCGGCGACGGGGTTCTCCTACAGTCACTTGGTCGGGGCTATGGGGTAAGGCTGTCTATTAAGTTTACCCGGCGAGTATCCGCGTACGCTACGTGATTGCGACGGACTTTTGATCACATCAAAATTCCGTGGCAACCGATCAAGTGAGACTAAACTGCTACGTTTATAACATTCATTCAGTTATCACATAACTTTTGTGAATTCCAATTATTGTATCCCATTCCGGATAAACAGAAAATGTTAAACTTTTTGATCGAACAATCGAACACCCAAGTTTTCCCGAAACAGATCAACACATGAAACAAGTCCAACAACATTCCGTTCGTGCCTCAGTACCAACGATCCAGCCGTAGAAGGGTCAAGCCAACGCCTCACATGTGGCACGCCGTACTGCCCCAAACCCGAAGGTTCAAAGGGCAGTTCAAGACGGTCACATAATCGAGTTAAGGTTTGTTGTCTTCTAGAGGGACCATCGCGTTACTTGCACTACTTAGAACGTCGATAAACTACGGAAAATCCAACACTTGGAAATTTCCCGACAGGGGAAAAGTTGGGTATTTATATCCGGTCGAACTTTTTAACATATCCTAAAATTTATCCGGAAAGCCACACAGACAAAATTTGATACCCCGATCGAAACACCGAATTCCCAAAACAACTCAGATTATTCAACACTTGAATAAAATTTTAAAAATATCCAGAGAACTCAGTACAGTTAAATAGGAGTTACTGTGCAAACAAACCCACATAAGACGACAAAACGGCCGCCCTTCCGCCGCACGAGCCATGCTCGTGCCGCGGAAGCGCGGCGCTTTAATGGAGTTAGGGCTACGGGTTGCACAGTTAATCTTATATTTTCCTGCATGTTTTTCTGAATATTTTTAATCATGAAAAATCACTGTTTTTAAAAAAAGTACAGAGAGCAAATTTCCGGGTAGGGTTTCGGTTCGATCGGACTTCAATTTCCGTCCGGACTTCGCCTAAGGCTCTAGCTAGGCTCTGATACCACTGCAGGGTTCCTAGGCACTCTAGTGAGGTCTCCCAAGCCATCAACCATGGCAATTTCAAAAATTATGGTGCCTACAAACCCTAAAGTACGGATCGTTTGCTAGAAGTCTAGGCGAACAAAGAACTAGTTAACAGTTAACTAATGAGAATACGGAAATACAACCTTTGTAGATCCGGTGCTCTACCTCCACGGCTCCGCAACGATGTCGTCTCCGCTGTCCAAATCAAATCCGGGCTCTAGAGTCGGCTTCGTCGGAGAATGGGCAAGCTAGGTCGTCGATGTCCATGCCGAAGATGATCTACGTCGAGGCATCGATGAATCAAGCTCCACCTTCACCAAACCGTGAAAAGTTGTGAAGGAAACACACTCTACTACTTGGCAAGAGGTAGAGGATGAAGAAATAGGAAGTGGGTAGACTTTAGAATTGGATTTCTCACTCATTTCCAACAATCACCATTGATGGACCTTGCTTTTCTTCACTTGAAGAATGAAGAAGAAGAAGAAAGATATTATGATAAGTTCAAAGAAAAATGAAAAGAAAAACAATTCTTATCATAATTCTAACTATAGTAAAGTGTAGAGAGTTAACCAAGGTTAGTTGTATGGTTAGGGTTAAGAATGAGATAAGAATGGTGGACTTAGGTCAAAGCTTCATGAAGTTTCAACTAAACAACAAAAGAAGCCACCATTCTTTTCTCATTTTCTTTTCTCACTTTCTTTTATTCATTTATCAAAAAGAATAAATGAATAATTAAGAAAATAAAACCCTAAACATAAACACAACCATGGTTCAAACTTTACACTTAACCAAAGTGGTATGCATCATCAAACATGATACAATCAAGTGCACAAAAACATATCGCATATGCAATGCGCACGAACCGAGTGAGAAAATCCGTCTAAAGTGAACCGATACTAGTTAATGTAAAGTAATATATCAAATATATAATTATACATTAAATCATTAAATCAACACTTGATTCAATGATCCGGTCATGCGCACATAACCGACTGGTATCTAATATATCGGCTTATCGAATCAACGCTTGAATCGATAACTAGGTTATATCGCATACAACCATTCGATATATTTGTCGCGAGAATAGAATACGGTATCACATACACGCATTATTCTCGGTCCCGCACATATCTCATATGCGCTCCTATTTCGTTTCGCTTGAGCCAGGAAACCTCTGTGTAGGACTCTAAAGACTCGTCAATACGCCGGCAGCGGATGATGATCATATCAAACATCCACAAGCCGCAAGCGGTCTGCTAAACGTAACGGCCACCCGGGTATTGAGCGATCTGAAGATCGACGAGCAAGCCCGCTCACACTCCAGTGAATCCGACCAGTAACACTACCGTACAGTCCGGTCTGATCGTCTGATCTGTCGCATATCTCGCCTAGGGGTGGTATACGTCAGACCCCAATAGCTCAATAAGTCGTGTCGATATGAGGTCTATAACTGGTCGAGAAACTACTGGTAACACTTACCAGCAATTCTCTGAGCAACCCTGGCCAGGGATTTCCTGTTATAGCCAATCGAACACAGCGCAACATCAACTCCCTATACCGGGAGAGACGAATCCCCTCCTATCGCTCATTGCCTCCATGTGACTCGGGACTGTACCCAAAAACCACCGTTTTGCACGCCCTCTTGGACGTGGTAAGATGGAAATCAAAGCACAGTGGGAACCACACAAGACTCTATGACGATCTCGGGTCAACAGACTACTCTGTACCAGTGTCACCAGAGAACTGCCATCTGACGTGAGGTATAATACCATCTGGGAGTTCTCGGCGAGTCCGTCCAGTGTACCCAGTCTCTACTGAGCACCCGTATATCATCTCTGATGTCAAACACCGATGGATATGGGATCATCCATCGCCCATCTATATGGGTCGAGAAGGTACACGCTAGTCTACTCTGGTATATCGATGCCCCGTCTCGATACACCCACGACTAGGGACTTTGAAGGATGTACTTATGGACTACCATGTCCCCACTAGTATGATCCGCATCATAGTCCAGGTAGTCAAGTACAGATCCTAAGGGCTTTACCAACATGTAACAGAGAGACAAACAGTATACACGTTAAGGTAAAGTGTAACCAGATAGCATACTATCATGTCGAGCAAGAAAGTCCTCCCTATATATGTCCCAGCATCCACTACAATATACATCCTATGTACAGTAATGGCCTCTAGGGCATACATATAACTAACATGGTAATCCCCAATTTCCTGCTCTGTCTTATAACAATTATAAGTTGGAGCGGGACCAACGTTCCCCAGCTCAGTATAACAAGCGGGTTCGGTCAATAATCCGTATTATCATCTTGATTAAGGCGTGATATGGTCGCTACCTGGAGAGAGAGAGAAGAAAACACTCAGCGTATGCTCTTTCAAGATCAGATTGGTTATTATTTTATCTAATCAGGATAGCTCCCACTTCTTTTTATCAAATCTTCCTTCAAACCCTAAAAGGAAAGACTAGCCGGGATTAATTACACACTACAAGTTCGCCAATCTTTCAGCCAGGCCAGTGTCGGTACTTTGAGGGAGGTGCCCCGTGCTATCGCACGAATCTAATTAATGAAAACCTCATTTTCCCAGAGGCGTAACCTCGTTAACACCTTTCTAGACACCTACTTGATCGGCTAATTGTAATGTGTAAAACTCTCCCAGGAGTAACTCTTACTCTCAGCGGGTATCGGGATCCAACTATCTCATAGAAGGTATGCAATCTCATTGCAAATTTCAACACTTGAAATTCCCGATAATATTTTGCCCCTAGCGTGCTATGACCTTGACGCATGCCAAACAACCCATAGTCCGCTAGTCAAGTTCAACCCGTACATTTCTTGATTGAATTAAACCCACCCGCACGACCCTTGACGCATGCCAAACAACGCCGTACGAATACCCTAATCCAATCGCATCGTATGCTAGCAGATAAGCACTAGTTAGCTACCGTACACTACGCCTTGACGCATGCCAAACAACCGCAGCACGAATACTAACTAGTACTTATCTGAAATGACGGAGGGCAACGACAGGTTTTTCTGAAAACCTATTGCGTAATGAACTTGATATCGTTGTAGAATCAAATGATTTTAAAATGAAGTGTTTTTGAAGCTTTTCTAGTTTTGCTAAAGGGGTCACTCCCGGTGAAGGGATCGTCGGCCCTTTCCTCGTCGAATGAGGTGCGGGATATATCATATATATCACTGTGCAATGCAGAACTCTTAAAAGCAATGAAAAGACAAACCGAGTGTGTAGCATCTGCCAGTTATTGCTAAAGGAGTCACTCCCGGTGAAGGGATCTCGGTCCTTTCCCCATCGAATAAGGTGCAGGATATATCATATATACCTCTGTGCAAAGCAAGAACTGTAGCTACCTGTTTTATTTTTGAAATTCGATTCTACAACATCTTAGGTTTATTTTCTTTCATTAATCACATTAATGAAGTCCCATCATTTAAGTACCTAAACATCACAGATAAATACGACGTACACTTATGCCATCCGCATTCGCCTCGATGTCCCCTCGTGCACTGTTAGGTTAGGTAACTAACGGCAGAGCAGGGCAGGGCTAGCGCGGGTGTAAAACATAAGTAACGTCTATATAATATATCTATATACTATATACAGTATCCATCACAGAACATATCACATGATCACATCACAGATATCGCAGCAGAAGAATCATATGAAATATTGGATATACTAGGACGTCCGTGTTTTCAATACGAGCCAGTATAAAACACGGATTCCACGGTCGTGATGAATAGCCAAACCCACACCCCTAGACCCCTACGAGAGCGGCAAGCAACCCTACCAATTCTAGGGTTAGGAGACCCGGACTCGACTCCTCGAGTTGGTCTCCCACTGGACTCCAGAACCCGGTTACTTGTGCTCCCCTCCTTAGGTCTATCCTAGTGCAGAAAAGTAAATAATATACAAAATGTGACATCTTCCGCAACCTGGAAGTGCCCCAATAAAAGAATATTACATACAAGTTTTTACATGAATGAAAATGAAAAACACTCACCTCACATAAAAAACCCCGGCTATTCAAACACGACGATCCAATATAACATGTCCAGCAACACATAATATCACATGTCATCAACGTAAGTAAATATGCGCATCCTAATTGTCGTTGACATTTAGCAACGAAACCGGCGATATCACATATTACACTTACGGTCACAGAAAAGAAAGTGTAAAACCACAACAGTTGGAATCCGCAACCTGCATAGACATCGCATGCCTAATCGAATGAATTCCTTAGACATCACATGCCTAACAATTATAAACCCCGCATTTTAGTCTCATTATCGAAAACACTTTTCAATATTAAGTCGGGCAATTCAACAGGATTCCCGACATTCTGATCGAATGCTCGTCGCAAACTTTAGTAGACGGCCGCGCCCCCGATACCGTCGACGAAGTGCACCAAGGCGGAACACCGCTACCGCGAGCACCCGAACGGATGCTTTCGGCGACGGGGTTCTCCTACAGTCACTTGGTCGGGGCTATGGAGTGAGGCTGTCTATTAAGTTTATCCGGCGAGTATCCGCGTACGCTACGTGGTTGCGACGGACTTTTGATCACATCAAAATTCCGTGGCAACCGATCAAGTGAGACTAAACCGCTAGATTTATAACATTCATTCAGTTATCTCATAACTATTTGTGAATTCCAATTATTGTATCACATTCCGGATAAAATAGAAAATGTTAAGCTTTCCAATCGAACAATCGAACACCCAAGTTTTCCCGAAACAGCTCAACTCATGAAATAAGTTCAAAGACATTCACTTCGTGCCTCAGTACCAACGGTCCAGCCGTAGAAGGGTCAAGCCAACGCCTCACATGTGGCACGCCGTACTGCCCCAAACCCGAAGGTTCAAAGGGCAGTTCAAGACGGTCACATAATCGAGTTAAGGTTTGTTGTCTTCTAGAGGGACCATCGCGTTACTTGCACTACTTAGAACGTCTTTAAACCTCGGAAAAATCCAACACTTGGAAATTTTCCGGCAGGGGAAAAGTTGGGTATTTATATCCGGTCGAACTTTTTAACATATTCAAAAATCATCCGGAAAGACACATAGACAGAGTTTGACAATCCGATCGAATAAACGAATCCCCAAAACAACCCCAGAAAATTCAACTCTTGAATAATATTTAAAAATACCAAGAGAACTCAGCACTGAATAAAGGAGGTTACTGTGCAAAATTGGGTGGGTGACGTCATCATACGGCCGCGGAACCGCCGCAGAAGCCAGGCTTCTGCCGCGGTTCCGCCGCACTTTGGAGGAATCATGCACACGTGTTGCACAGTAATTCTTAGGATTCCCTGCTGATTTTTCTGCATATTTTTAATTTGGAAAAATCCCAGTTTTTAGAAAAAGTCCAGAGAGCTATTTTGGGGTTAGGGTTTTGGTTCGATCGGGTTTCAAACGTCGTATACTCATCGCCTAAGGCTCTAGCTAGGCTCTGATACCAATGTAGGGTTCCTAGGCACTCTCAAGAGGTCTCACAAGGTATCAACCATGCCAATTTCAAAATTTACAAGTGCCGAGAAACCCTAGACTAGATCGTTAACTAGATATATAGGCGAAAACTAGAACTAGTAAACTACTTTACTAAGAGTAAACGGAAATACAACCTTTGTAGATCCGGTGCTCCACCTCCATAGCTCCGCGATGAAGTCTCCTCGCTGTCCAAATCAAATCCCGGGCTCTAGCGTCGGCTTCATCGGAGAAATGGGCGGGCTAGGTCATCGACTACGATGCCGAAGATGATCTACGTCGAGGCATTGCAAGATCAAGCTCCCACTTCACCAAGTCATGAAACTTGTGAAGAAAACACCCTATACTACTTGGCAAGAGGTAGAGGATGAAGAAATAGGAGGTGGGTTCACTTTAGAATTGGATTTCTCACTCTTTTTCATCAATCACCATTGATGGTCAAGCTTTTTCTTCTTGTGAAGAAGAAGAAGAAGATGAAGATAATGATATGATAAGAATAATAAAAATAGAAAAGAAAAATCAATCCTTATCATATACAAACCATGGTTTAGTGTAGAGATTTAACTAAGGTTAGATGGAGTGGTTAGGGTTAAGCATGAGACAAAATGGTCACTTAGTCAAAGCTTCATGAAGCTTCAAGATGCAAACAAAGAAAGCCACCATTTTTCTCATAATCATTTTATTTTCCAAAATGAATAAATAAATAAATAAATGAATAAGAAAAGAAAACCCTAACCATTCATATAACCATGGTTTAATCTTTACACAAACCCAAGTAAACATGTATCATCAAACATGATACAATCAAGTGCACAAAAGTATATCACATATACAACTTGTGCAATGCAAGTGAGAAAATCCATTTAAAGTGAACCAATACTAGTTAATGCAAAGTAATATATCAAATATATAATTATGCATTAAATCATTAAATCAACACTTGATTCAATGATCCGGTCATGTCGCACACAACCGACTAGTATACAATGTATCGTTTTATCGAATCAATCCTTGATTCGATAACTAGGTTATATCGCATATAACCATTCGACACATTCATCGCGAGAATGAAATACGGTATCACATACACGTATTATTCTCAGTCCCGCACATATCTCATATGCGCTCCTATTTCGTTTCGCTTGAGCCAGGAAACCTCTGTGTGGGACTCTAAAGACTCGTCAATACGCCGGCAGCAGATGATGATCATATCAAACACCCACAAGCCGCAAGCGGTCTGCTAAACGTAACGGCCACCCGGGTATTGAGCGATCAGAAGATCGACGAGCAAGCCCGCTCACACTCCTGTGAATCCAACCAGTAACACTTACCGTACAGTCCGGTCTGATCGTCTGATATGTCGCATATCTCGCCTACGGGTGGTAAACGTCAGACCCCAATAGCTCGATAAGTCGTGTCGATATGAGGTCTATAATAGTTCGAGAAACTACTGGTAACACTTACCAGTAAATCTCAGCAACCCTGGCCAGGGATTTCCGGTTATAGCCAATCGAACACAGCGCAACATCAACTCCCTATACCGGGAGAGACGAATCCCCTCCTATCGCTCATTGCCTCCATGTGATTCGGGACTGTACCCAAAAGCCACCGTTTTGCACGCCCTCTTGGACGTGGTAAGGTGGAAATTAAAGCACAGTGGGAATCACACAAGACTCTATGACGATCTCGGGTCAACAGACTACTCTGTACCAGTGTCACCAGAGAACTGCCATCTGACGTAAGGTATAATACCATCTGGGAGTTCTCGGTGAGTCCGTCCAGTGTACCCAGTCTCCACTGAGCACCCGTATATCATCTCTGATGTCAAACACCAATGGATATGGGATCATCCATCGCCCATCTGTATGGGTCGAGAAGGTATACGCTAGTCTACTCTGGTATATCGATGCCCCGTCTCGATACACCCACGACTAGGGACCTTGAAGGATGTACTTATGGACTACCATGTCCCCACTAGTATGATCCGCATCATAGTCCAGGTAGTCAAGTACACATCCTAAGGGCTTTACCAACATGTAACAGAGAGACAATTAGTATACACGTTAAGGTAAAGATCAACCAGATAGCATACTATCATGTCGAGCAAGAAAGTCCTCCCTATATATGTCCAAGCATCCGCTACAATATACATCCAATGTACAGTAATGGCCTCTAGGGCATACATATAACTAACACGTTATCTAGAAGCATTGACGTTCTAAATCAAACTACAGTTCTTAGTATACAGAACACACATAAGAGGAAGAGTTCAGAAATGAACGGATCCTTCTTGAGGTATTGTAGACTAGGTCATATCAATGCAACCCGACTAGCTGAAGTTACATTTAGATACATATTTAAATCTGTTTAAATTTACATCTTATGAAACTTGCCAGTCATGTCACAAAGATTAGATGACCATAGCTCCGTTTATTGGAAACAGAGAAAGAGTTAGTGAACTCTTGGGATTGATACATACTGATGTATGAAGGTCCCCTGTCTATACATACCAAGAACGGTTCTTTGTACTTCATTACATTCTCTGATGATCTCTCAAGATTCAGTCATATGTTCCTGTTGAAACACAAGTTCGAACCTTTTGAGATATTTATAGAATATAAGTTAGAAGTAGAGAACCAATACGGGTATAAGTATTATGTCCTTTGATGAGATCAAGGAGGAGAATACTTGAGCACGGAATTCTTGAACTTTTCTAAAGGAGAATGAGATTCTCTTTCAGCATTACTCCTCCGTATACACCACAGCATATCGGTGTATCGGGGCGGAGCAATCACACCCTATATGATAAGGTGTGCTCTATGATGAGTACTACTGAGTTACCTATTTCCTTTTCGGAGTTATGCACTTGAGAAGCTGCATACCTATTGAATAGGGTTCAAATCAAATCAGTTGCCTACCACTTCATATTTGATATGATAAGGGAAGAGCCCATCTCTTAAGTTAGTTATGATTTGGGGTTGACCGGCCTATGTCTAAAAGCAAAAATACGGGCAAGATCGAGGCAATGTCTGTTATGTAGAATTGGAAAGGTTCCAGCTATACAAACTACAGCAGGTGATTTGGTAGAACCAAAGGATTCAGTAGATTCCAACGAACCTCAGCCTCTCCGCCGATCTAGTAGAGTTCCTCATCCACCTGAGAGATACTTTGGTTTCTCGATGACAGTGGGAGCGAGGATTGCATCATGAGATGATGACCCAACTAGTTTCGAGCAGGCCATCGAGAGTAGGGACTCTGTAAGAATGGCTGGATGCTTAGCGATCTGAGATGGAATCCATGTACACCAACAAAGTATAGACTTTGGTTGCTATATCTGAAGGGTTAAATCCCCATCAGGAGCAAGTATATCTTGAGAAGATTACTTGGTGTAGATGGAAAAGTTGAGACTTTCAAAACTAGACTTGTTAAAGGTTTTCATCATTGACCAGGCGTGGATAATGATGAAACCTTTTTCAGTGGCTATGCTTAAGTCCATCCAGATCCTACTTGCCATGGCTACATACCATGACTACGATATCTGGTGGTTGGGTGTCATGACTACTTTTCTAAAAAGATGTTTTAGAAGAGAGCGTCTGTAAGTACACAGCCAGAGGGCTTCTTAGACAGTGGGAGCAGAGGAAACGTGTACACGATACTTTATAAGATTAAAGCAGGCATCGCGGAGTTGGAACATCTGTTTTGATGAGATAGTCAAAGAGTTTGACATCATCAAAATGGTAGATGAACCTTGTATATACAAAAAGGTAGTAGGGAGTATGGTGGTGATCCTCGTAGAGTACGTGGATGACATACTCTTGACAGTGAAGGAGTTTCCTATGCTACGCTCGATCAATCTCCGCTTATCACAAGGATTCTCCATATAGGATCAAAGTGATACCTCCTAAATCCTGGGTTTTGGATCTATGAGATAGATCTAATTGGATGTTAGGATACTCATTAGTTGTAGTGAGATGGTATCAATCGATCCTGGGGAGAATCACTGGAAAGGTTCCAGGGTGATAAGGACGACTGAATGTCAGTCACAGGCATTGTCTTTACCCTCAGTGGAGGGACGGTATGTTGGAAGAGTTCCAAGCTAAATACCGTGGCTTACTAGACGATAAAGGCAGGATACATCGCTACTTAAGATGCCACCAAAGAGGCTGTTTGGGTGTATAAAGGTTCATGAGATGAACTAGGTTCCTACCATTGTGTGACAATGGAAGTGTGGCTTTAGCCAAGGAACCCTGGTCCCATCAGTGACCCAGACATATTCTGAGGCAACATCACCTGATCATGGAGATGGTTGATCTTCAAGGAGATCGAGGTTAGGATAGTAGACTCAGAGGACAACACGGCGGATCCACTCACAAAGGCCTTTTCCCAGAGAGAGACTTTTATGGGATGGTTGAGTATGAGATACTACAACCACTGCTATCAGATGGCCCTAGTGCAAGTGGGAGATTGTTAGTTATATGTATGCCCTAGAGGCCATTACTGTACATAGGATGTATATTTTAGTGGATGCTGGGACATATATAGGGAGGACTTTCTTGCTCGACATGATAGTATGCTATCTGGTTGCTTTTTATCTTAATGTGTACACTGATTGTCTCTCTATTACATGTTGGTAAAGCCCTTAGGATGTGTACTTGACTACCTGGACTATGATGTGGATCATACTAGTGGGGACATGGTAGTCCATAAGTACATCCTTCAAGGTCCCTAGTCGTGGGTGTATCGAGACGGGGCATCGATATACCAGAGTAGACTAGCGTATATCTTCTCGACCCATACAGATGGGCGATGGATGATCCCATATCCATTGGTGTTTGACATCAGAGATGATATACGGGTGCTCAGTAGAGACTGGGTACACTGGACGGACTCGCCGAGAACTCCCAAATGGTATTATACCTTACGTCAGATGGCAGTTCTCTGGTGACACTGGTACAGGTTAGTCTGTAGACCCGAGATCGTCATAGAGTCTTGTGTGATTCCCATTGTGCTTTGATTTCCACCTTACCACGTCCAAGAGGGCGTGCAAAACGGTGGTTTTTTGGTACAGTCCCGAATCACATTGAGGCAATGAGCGATAGGAGGGGATTCGTCTCTCCCGGTATAGGGAGTTGATGTTGCGCTGTGTTCGATTGGCTATAACCGGAAATCCCTGGCCAGGGTTGCTGAGATTTACTGGTAAGTGTTACCAGTAGTTTCTCGAACTGTTATAGACCTCATATCGACACGACTTATCGAGCTACTGGGGTCTGACGTTTACCACCCCTAGGCGAGATATGCGACATATCAGACGATAAAATCGGACTGTACGGTAAGTGTTACTTGTTGGATTCACTGGAGTGTGAGCGGGCTTGCTCGTTGATCTTCTGATCGCTCAATACCCGGGTGGCCGTTACGTTTAGCAGACCGCTTGCGGCTTATGGGTGTTTGATATGATCATCACCTGCTGCCGGCGTATTGACGGGTCTTTAGAGTCCTACACAGAGGTTTCCTGGCTCAAGCGAAACGAAATAGGAGCGCATATGAGATATGTGCGGGACCGAGAATAATGCGTGTATGTGATACCGTATTCTATTCTCGCGATGAATGTATCGATTGGTTGTATGCGATATAACCTAGTTATCAAATCGAGGATTGATTCGATAAGTCGATACATTGGATATTAGTCGGTCATATGTGATATGACCGGATCGTTAAATCAAGTGTTGATTTAATGATTTAATATATAATTATATATTTGATATATCACTTTACATTAACTAGTATTTGTTCACTTATGATGGATTTTCTCACTTGATGTGCACATTGTATATATATGATATAGTTTTGTGCACTTGTTTGTATCATGTTTGATGATACATGCAAACTTGGGTGTATGTTTGCTTTAAACTATGATTAGGTTAATGGTTAGGGTTTGGATTATTTATTTATTTTTTTATTTATTCTTTTTATTTATTTTTGGAAAAATATATGATGGTGGCTTTCTTTGTTTGATACTTGAAGCTTCTTGAAGCTTTGAAAAGTCTAGCCATTTTGTCTTTTGCCTTAACCCTAACCATTAGCCTAAACCCTAGTTTATTCTCTACATGAGTTAGCCTCACCCATGGTTGCTAAATGATAAGGTATCACTTGATTTTCCAATTTAATTAATTCATTCTTTACTTCTTCTTCTTCTTCTTCTTCATGAAGAAAAGAAGAAAGCTTTCTTGAAAAATTCTAAGTGATGAAATCAAGTGAGAAAACCAAATCCAAAGTGAACCACTTCCTATTTCTTCATCCTCTACCACTTGCTATGTAGTATAGGGAGTTTTCTTCACAAGTTTCATGACTGGTGAAGTTGGAGCTTAATCTTGAGTTGCCTCGACGTAGATCATCTTCGGCATCGAAGTCGACGACCTAGCCCGATCATTTCTCCGACGAAACCATCGCCAGAGTCCGGGATCCGATGATCGCAGCGGAGGGACATCAACACGGAGCTATGGAGGTGGAGGACCGGATCTACAAAGGTTGTATTTTCCGTTCACTTAGTGTAAATGTGATTTACTTTCCTTTAGTTTCGCCTAAACTCTAGTTAACGATCGCATTAGGGTTTCTCGGCACCGGAAAAATTTGAATTTGGCATGGTTAATGCCTTGTGGAACCTCTAGTGTGTGCCTAGGAACCCTACAGTTGGAACATTTTTCAGAAAGCTGTTATTGCAAGGACGTTCTCTTTTGTTTTGCACAGTGGTATTCGGTAATGAATATCCAGCACCTCAGTCGACGAGGCAAGGGCCGAGATACCTTCACCGGGAGTGACCCCTTGGACAGAAGTTTGCGTCAGGGTAATAACTTCACTATAGCCGATTGCCTTTTTGCTTTGTATCGTGGTATTCAGTTGGAATATCCTGCACCTCATTCTATGGAGAAAGAGCCGAGATCCCTTCACCGGGAGTGACCTCTTTAGCAAAGGTTTTCGCCACTATATTTTTATAAAAAGCTATCTGGTTCCTTCAACGATATCAAGTTCATTACGTTAAAGGTTTTTTGCCAAAAACCATTCGTAGCCCTTCATCATTTCAAAAAGGTAGCACTTAGTATTCATGCTATGTATGTTGGCCTTCGTCAAGGCATAGTGTATGGTAGCTATTTGTTACTTTTCTGTTGCATAGATAGATGCGTTGGTTTGGGACAGTCGTACTACTATTTTGGCCTTCGTCAAGGGTATGTACGGGTGGGTTCAAATTAACCTGGATAATGACGGGTAGAACTTGACATGTGACTTATGATATGTTGGCCTTCGTCATGGTCATAAGAGCATGGGGTAAAAATCACATCGGGGGTTTCTAAAGAAACTGAAACTTGCCAGATATGCGCATACCTTCTGGAGTGTGATAACGTGACTGGATTCCATCACGTTATCATGCGATGATAGTTGGATCCCGATTCCCACTAATGAGTTGGTTTACTCCTCGGGTGATCCCGACTAATTATTCTTTCAGGTTTGGAGGAGAATTTGAGGATACAGTGGGAGGTTTCCTGATTAGATAAAGTGACAACCATTCTGATCTAGGTTTGAGTGCACGCAGAGTGTTTCTTTTCTCTCTCTTTTTGGCAGCGACCATAGCCCGACCCTAGACTATGACTCAGTGACCAAGTTGACCGAACCTTCTTAAAACACTGGCTTTTGGATTGTCAGAGTTGCATACCTCATTGCCACTCTTACTTTTACCCTTTTCTCCAGAACACCCCGTATTACTACGAACGTCCACTTCCATTGGATAAAACCATCGTATGGTTATATACGAACTCGAAAGAACTTGTTCCAGATTCGAGGATGGTTTCCGGTTCTGGAGAAAAAGAATAGGACTATTCTGTTGTCTTTTCCTTTTACCTTCTCTCAAGTTGCGAGTGCTCCTTGGATTAGGACAGTACACCTATTACGCTGATTGGATAGTCTTCTTCCAAACCATAGGCAGGTGCCGAAAGGTAGGGCATGAAGAAAACCATTTAGCCTAAAAAGGTGTACAGAAGGTATTAAGTAAAGACAAATAAAGGGATTAGTAAGAGGGCAAAGTAAATTGCGACTGCAATTCACGACCAAACCAAGTATTTCTTTATCAATCCTACATCACCTTTGTATTTCTCCAGAACACTCCGTATCACTACGAAGATCCACAGTTTATTGGATACTCCATCGTATGGTTATATACGAACTCGAAGGGACTTGTTCCAGTTCGGGGATGGATTCTGGTTCAGGATAAATAGGAATAAGGTTTATTCAGTTGTCTTTTATCTTTACCTTCTCTCGCGTTGCGAGTGCTCCTAGGATTAGGGGAGTACACCCATTATGCTTATTGGATATTCTTCTTCCAAACCATAGGCTGGTGCCGAACGGTAGAGAGGGAAGAAAACCATTTAGCCTAAAGGGGTGTACAAAAGGTAATGACTAAAGACATATAAAGGGATTTGGGCAGATGGTAAATAAATATACGGTTACAGTCATGAATCTGGAAGAGGTGTTCAGTTGATTAAACTGCACATTTATTATTACTTTTTTTCTACAAATTCCATATTTAAAAAGGTCTTTATTATAATATATCATACATATGTGGGTTTATTTGTAAAAATACTATTTTCCATGTGTTGATATATTATAATTAGCATTTGGTAGGAAAATGTATATAATAATATTTACCTAATCCTAGTAGACTTAGTCTACTAAATATTATTGTTGTGCAGAATTTTCAGGTCTTAAATCAAGGAAATCAAGTTGTTAAAGCTAACATGCCTAATTAAGAAATCAATTCTGGCAGAAGAAAAGAAAAAATTTCCAAATTCTGAAGGTTCCAAGGATCGCCGCATGTCACAAGGAGCCATACCCAGAAGTTTGATCAATGGAGGAGATCGTCAGGCCGCGGATCCGCGGCCCAAGCCCCTTGATGCCGCGGATCCGCCGCGTTAAAGAAGAGTTAGGGTCTGGCATTTCTCTGGTGGAATCATAACTAAAAGTCCCCAATTTAGGCATCTAACTTTCTGGCTTTGGGACTATAAAAAGGAACCGAGAGACTCTTGGAAAATTTATCAAGCCGACGCGATCACGAAGTCCAAGACGGCTCACGCATCCAGGCTGGTCATCAACAGTTCATCTACCTCCTTGGAAGAGATCGAGAAGCAACTAGATTTGTAATCATTTTCTAAGGATTCAAGTGTAATGAAAATTGTTGATTAATAAAGGTAGCTTTCTTTTTCTTATTCTATTTCTTCTTAGTTTAATTATGCAATTTCTTTCCATCTCTTTTTCTCCCAACATGCGCGAGTAATTCTCTGTTTGTTAGGGTTCGTAGGATTAGGGTAGGCTAATGGATGATGAACATCCCTAAACCCTTTTTAAGTCCTATAAAGTTTATGAACTTTATTAAAAGAATTATTAACATCCTAATCGGGCGCGCTAACAATTCTTTGTCAGACCCGACCGCGATTAGAGATTAGATTAATAATTGTTTTGGTAAAGGCTAGATTTGAACGGAGTTCCGTGTCGAGATAAGGGTTAAGAGTGGGATTCCTTTTCCCTCCAGAAACCCTAATCTACACGCATCACCGTCGTTCTAGTTTTAAATCTATTAAAGGATAAAAAGGGTAACTTTTAATTAATCGTTCATAACTACTAAATCCTAACGAACCCTACAAGCCCTGTTATTATATTAACTACATCTTTAAAATAATCTAGATCTATATTTTTGCATTCTTGCTTAACGTAGATCTAGAAACTTTTCACAAAATTCTTTATTCCTCCTCTCTTTTTCAACACATCTAAAGTAAGAGTAAAAGATTCAACGTTTCCCAGAGGACGACCCGTACTCATCTCGGTCTAGCTACACGCGACACCGTTCTGATTGCGGTTAACTACAAACACACTTTTTTCGTATCAATCAAATGGCGCCGTTGCCGGGGATACGTGCGTAATTTTTTATTCTTACTATTTGTGTTGAATTCTTAGACTATTCATATCATTATTAACACAAAACTGTAAATTGCATATTTAACGATTTGTGCGTGAATTTTGCAAGGAGATCTGGAATCATAGAATTGAGGAAAACAGAAGACAGAGACATTCAACGAGATCCAGAGGAGTACAGGAGGCCAAAGAAAAATTTCCATCACCTGATCCCTCCACCTCGCGGCGGAACCGCGGCACAAAGGGCTTCCGGCGGCGGAAACGCGGCGGGTTAGAGGCGTTAGGGCTACAAAACTCTCTGGTAAGCTTCTCAACTCTTCCTCTCTCCTTTCAAATCCAATAAAATCTATCTTCTGCAGGATTCTTTGCAAAATAGCGCCGCTTAAAAATCATTTTGCAAAAGTTTTGTGATTGGTTTTGTTTTGCATATTTTAATACGGACTTTAAGGGGCAAAGACCAAATCCAGATTAGGTGGTGATTTCATCACCCTTCCTAAGCCCCACAAATCACAAACCGAGCATCTGCATCAACCCTACATTAATTTAAAAAATATCTAGACCAGACTCTAAGGACTGTCGCGCTCAACAAGGACAGAGGAAGGTCGTGGATAATCTATCGTTTATCCCCATTACTTTTGTAGTGCCTAGGCAAATGTTATAAAAGGCTAGTGGTTTTTAATTAGGCCCACTACTGTGGTTCCTTCCCACTTACCTGGCACTTATCTGGCTACAAGGGTAGTACGGAGGCGGTAGAGGATTGATCCTGCGGCTTGTCCTTTGGAAGTCTAGGAGCGGTCTAGAGACTGGACCTAGATGACCTTAGTTCTAGGGTTTCTTGTGCATTTTAGAGTGATTTGTCTTGAGTCCCACTTTTTTCAAAACAAACCAATTTTAATCACACACACGCTGCCACTTGCGCTAAACCCGCTTAGTGCATGCTCGGCTGGACACGGGATCCTAGTGCCCGTCTTGTCCGCGTTCCTGCTATCGACGCCGAAGTCGGTACTTCTTCATCTTCTTTTCCCCCACCACACACCACGACCGAGATGGACGACACTCCATCAGATTATAACACCACGCTGCCACCGCCCGTAGGTGTGCAGAATCCACCGCGCATCTCTCTCCAAGAGAGATGCTATCCTATCCGTGGTCCCCTTCCCACTTGTCTATCTCTTCCACCACCTAACGAGAATAATTTCGAAATTAAACCCCACTACATCAATCTGTTGCCCAAATTTCATGGGCTTGAATCTGAAGACGCGTACGTTTTCATCACCAAATTCGAAAACGTATGCGCAATGATGGGTATTTCATAATTGACTGTCGATGCTATGCGCTTGCGTCTTCTCCCATTCACACTGTGCGACTTGGCAGAAAAATGGCTTTATAATACTGCCGCACACTCTATCACTAATTGGGATGAATTCGTAATTGCATTTCTTAAGAAGTTTTACCCAAACCATAAGACTGCCCATGTTAGAAGTGAGATCAACCAGTTCACCCAGCTTCCCAATGAACCATTTTGGAAGTGCTTTGAATGTTTCAAGGATATGCTTGTCCAATGTCCTCATCATTAAATCAATAGATGGGATTTATGCCGAATAATATATGAGGGCATTAATCCAGCGACAAAGCAGATGCTTGAAACAAATTGTCAATGCAATTTCATGTCTAAAGACGATGGTGAAGCTTGGAAATATCTGGAAGACCTTGCTGAACACACTTTGCAGTAGGAAAGCGTAAGACCACCTTCTTCTAAGGGAAGTATTCATCAGCTCGATATTTCTATCGCAGTGAAAGCCGAAATGGCAGCGATACAGAAGAAACTCGACGCTATTGAGAACAAGTTCTCATCATTCTCCCTAAATCAGGTCACGCTTCCTATGACCGTCTGTGATTGTTGTTCAGATCCTTCACACTTAACGGAAGAATGTCCTATGTGCAGGGTTCCTAGGCACTCTAGTGAGGTCTCCCAAGCCATCTACCATGGCAATTTCAAAAATTATGGTGCCTACAAACCCTAAAGTACGGATCGTTTGCTAGATATCTAGGCGAACAAGAACTAGTTAACAATTAACTAAAGGAATACGGAAATACAACCTTTGTAGATCCGGTCCTCCACCTCCACGGCTCCGCAACGAGGTCCTCTCCGCTGTCCAAATCGAATCTGGGCTCTAAGATCGGCTTCGTCGGAGAATGGGCAAGCTAGGTCGTCGATGTCCATGCCGAAGATGATCTACGTCGAGGCATCGATGAATCAAGCTCCACCTTCACCAAACCCTAAAATCTTGTGAAGGAAACACACTCTACTACTTGGCAAGAGGTAGAGGATGAAGAAATAGGAGGTGGGTTAACTTTAGAATTGGATTTCTCACTCTTTCCATCAATCCACCATTGATGGAGCTTGCTTTTCATGAAGAAGAAGAAGAGCAAGAAGAAGATCATTGTTATGATAAGTTAAAAGAATAATGAAAAGAAAAACAATTCTTATCATAACTTGAACCATGGTTAGATGTAGAGAGTAAATCATGGTTAAAGAATGGTTAGGTTAAGCATGAGATAAGAATGGTGGACAAAGTCAAAGGTTCATGAATCTTCAACTAAAGAACAAATTTAGCCACCATTCTTTTCTCATTTCTTTTATTCATTTATCAAAAATAAAAAGGATAATTAAATAGATAAATGAATAACAAATTATAAACCCTAACCATTTCATTAACCAAGGTTTAATCTTTACACTTGAACCCTAGCATGACTTGTATCATCAAACATGATACAATCAAGTGCACAAAAGTATATCGCATATATAATGCGCACATCCGAGTGAGAAAATCCATCTTAAGTAAACCGATACTAGTTAATGCAAAGTAATATATCAAATATATAATTATACATTAAATCATTAAATCAACACTTGATTCAATGACCCGGTTATGTCGCACACAACCGACTAGTATACAATATATCGTCTTATCGAATCATTGCTTGAATCGATAACTAGGTTATATCGCATACAACCATTCGATATATTTATCGCGAGAATAGAATACGGTATCACATACACGCATTATTCTCGGTCCCGCACATATCTCATATGCGCTCCTATTTCGTTTCGCTTGAGCCAGGAAACCTCTGTGTAGGACTCTAAAGACTCGTCAATACGCCGGCAGCGGATGATGATCATATCAAACATCCACAAGCCGCAAGCGGTCTGCTAAACGTAACGGCCACCCGGGTATTGAGCGATCTGAAGATCGACGAGCAAGCCCGCACACACTCCAGTGAATCCGACCAGTAACACTACCGTACAGTCCGGTCTGATCGTCTGATATGTCGCATATCTCGCCTAGGGGTGGTAAACGTCAGACCCCAGTAGCTCAATAAGTCGTGTCGATATGAGGTCTATAACTGTTCGAGAAACTACTGGTAACACTTACCAGTAAATCTCAGCAACCCTGGCCAGGGATTTCCCGTTATAGCCAATCGAACACAGCACAACATCAACTCCCATATACCGGGAGAGACGAATCCCCTCCTATCGCTCATTGCCTCCATGTGACTCGGGACTGTACCCAAAAACCACCGTTTTGCACGCCCTCTTGGACGTGGTAAGATGGAAATCAAAGCACAGTGGGAGCCACACAAGACTCTATGACGATCTCGGGTCAACAGACTACTCTGTACCAGTGTCACCAGAGAACTGCCATCTGACGTGAGGTATAATACCATCTGGGAGTTCTCGGCGAGTCCGTCCAGTGTACCCAGTCTCTACTGAGCACCCGTATATCATCTCTGATGTCAAACACCAATGGATATGGGATCATCCATCGCCCATCTGTATGGGTCGAGAAGGTATACGCTAGTCTACTCTGGTATATCGATGCCCCGTCTCGATACACCCACGACTAGGGACTTTGAAGGATGTACTTATGGACTACCATGTCCCCACTAGTATGATCCGCATCATAGTCCAGGTAGTCAAGTACAGATCCTAAGGGCTTTACCAACATGTAACAGAGAGACAATCAGTATACACGTTAAGGTAAAGTGCAACCAGATAGCATACTATCATGTCGAGCAAGAAAGTCCTCCCTATATATGTCCCAGCATCCACTACAATATACATCCTATGTACAGTAATGGCCTCTAGGGCATACATATAACTAACAATCTCCCACTTGCACTAGGGCCATCTGTAGCAGTGGTTGCAGTATCTCATACTCAACCATCCCATGAAAGTCTCTCTCTGGGAACAGGCCTTTGTGAGTGGATCCGCTGTGTCTTCCTCTGAGTCTACTCTCCAAACCTCGATCACCCTGGAGATCAACTATCTCCATGATCAGGCGATGCTGCCTTAGAATATGTCTGGATCACTGATGGGACGGGCGTTCCTTGGCATGAGCCACAACTCCATTGTCTCACAATGGGAGGAACATAGTTCATCTCATGAACCAATATACACCCAAACAGCCTCTTTGGTAGCATCTTAAGTAGCGATGTATCCAGCCTTTATCGTCTAGTATGCCACGGTATCTAGCTTGGAACTCTTCCAACATACCGTCCCTTTACTGAGGGTAAAGACAATGCCTGTGACTGACACTCAGTCGTCTTTATCACCCTGGAACACTTCCAGTGATTCTCCTCAGGATCGATTGACACCATCTCACTACATCTAGTGAGTATCCTAACATCCATTTAGATCTATCTCATAGATCCAAAACCCAGGATTTAGTAGGTATCATTTTGATCCTATATGGAGAATCATAGTGATAAGCGGAGATTGATCGAGCGTAGCATAGGAAACTCCTTCCCTATCAAGAGTATGTCATCCACGTACTCTACGAGGATCGTCACCATACTCCCTACTACCTTTTTGTATATACAAGGTTCATCTACCATTTTGATGATGTCAACTTCTTTGACTAATTCATCAAAACAGATGTTCCATCTCCGCGATGCCTGCTTTATCCTATAAATCATCTTGCACACGTTTCCGCTGCTCCCACTGTCTACGAAGCCCTCTGGCTGTGTACTTATAGACGTTCTCTTCTAAAACATCATTTAGAAAAGCTGTCATAACACCCAACCACCAGATATCGTAGTCATGGTATGTAGCCGTGGTAAGTAGGATCTGGATGGACTTAAGCATAGCTACTTGAAAAGGTTTCATCATTATCCACGCCTGGTTGATGATGAAAACCTTTAACAAGTCTAGCTTCGAAAGTCTCAACCTTTCCATGTACACCAAGTAATCTTCTCAAGATATACTTGCTCCTGATGGGGATTTAACCCTTCAGATATTGCAACCATAAGTCCATACTTTGTTGGTGTATAAGGATTCCATCTCAGATCGCTAAACATCCAGCCATTCTTACAGAGTCTTACTCTTGATGGCCAGCTCGAAGCTAGTTGGGTCATCATCTCATGATGCAATCCTCGCTCCCACTGTCATAGAGAAACCGAAGTATCTCTCAGGTGGGTGAGAAACCCTACTAGATCGGCGGAGAGGCTGAGGTTCGTTGGTATCTACTGAATCCCTTGGTTCTATCAAATCATCTGCTGTAGTTCGTATAGCTGGAACACTTCCAGTTCTACATAACAGACCTTGCCTCGAGCTTGTCCGGATTTTGCTTTTAGACATAGGCCGGACAACCCTAAATCTTAACTAACTTAAGACATAGGCTCTTCCCTTTCCACATCACATATGAAATGGTAGGCAACTAATTTGATTCGAACCATATTCAATAGGTATGCAGCTTCTCAAGTGCATAACACCCAAAAGGAAAAAGGTAACTCAGTAGTACTCATCATAGAGCACACCATATCAAATAGGGTGTATCTGCTCCGCCCCGATATACCATCGTGCTATGGTGTATTCAGAGGAGTAATGCTGAGAGAGAATCTCATTCTCCTTTAGAATAATCCAGGATTTCCGTGCTCAAGTATTCTCCTCCTTGATCTCATCATAGGACATAATACTTATACCCGTTTAGGTTCTCTACTTCCAACTTATATTCTGTGAATATCTCAAAAGGTTCGGACTCATGTTTCAACAGGAACATATGACTGAATCTTGAGAGATTATCAGAGAATATAATGAAGTATAAAGAACCGGTCTTGGCATGTGTAGACAGGGGACCTACATACATCAACATGTATCATCCCAAGAGTTTACTAACTCTTTCTCTGTTTCCAGTAAACGGAGCTAAGGTCATCTTATCTTTGTGACATGACTGGCGAGTTTCACAAGATGTAAATTCAAACTGATTTAAATATGCATCTAAATGTAACTCAGCTAGTCGGGTCGCATTGATATGACCTAGTCTACAATACCTCAAGAAGGATTCGTTCATTTCTGAACTCTTTCTCTTGTGTGTGTTCCGTATACTAAGAACTGTAGTTTGATTTAGAACATCAATGCTTTTAGATAACGTGCCTGATACGATCAACTTTTGATATAGGAAATGTTCAAAACATTATCCAACAATACAAAATTATATCCTTTCTTTACTAATAAAGAGACTGATATGATTTTGTATATCAGGTTCGGTATCTAATAACATTCGTTCAGAATCAATGTATTGTAATACAGGGTGACAGTGACCGACAGACTTGGCTGCAACACTTGCCCCATTTTCTGCCTCATGAAACTTATCACCCGTTCTCAGTTCTCTACCTTTCTGTAGCCCTATGTAACAGATTACATATCTGGGATCCTGATCTGGCATCACATACCCAGGACGTAAAGGACACTGAGAAACAGTTCTATATAATGAACACACCCGAAGATGATGCATCATCATGCACTCTCCTCGTTTGGGCGGCACGGGAATTCTGGTAATCCCCAATTTCCTGCTCTGTCTTATAACATTTATAAGTTGGAGCGGGACCAACGTTCCCCAGCTCAGTATAACAAGCGGGTTCGGTCAAATATCCGTATTATTATCTTGATTAAGGCGTGATATGGTCGCTACCTGGAGAGAGAGAGAAGAAAACACTCAGCGTGCGCTCTATCAAGAATAGATTGGTTATTATTTTATCTAATCAGGATGGCTCCCACTGCTTTTTATCAAATCTTCCTTCAAACCCTAAAAGGAAAGACTAGCCGGGATTAATTACACACTACAAGTTCGCCAATCTTTCAGCCAGGCCAGTGTCGGTACTTTGAGGGAGGTCCCCCGTGCTTTCGCACGAACCTAATTAATGTAAACCTCGTTTTCCCAGAGGCGTAACCTCGTTAACACCTTTCTAGACACCTACTTGATCAGCTAATTGTAATGTATAAAACTCTCCCAGGAGTAACACTTACTCGCAGCGGGTATCGGGATCCAACTATCTCATAGAAGGTATGCAATCTCATTGCAAATTTCAACACTTGAAATTCCCGATAATATTTTGCCCCGAACGATCTATGACCTTGACAAGGTCAACAAACCATAGACCGCAAGTCAAGTTCAGCCCGTCATTTCTTGATTGAATCAAACCCACCGGCACGACCCTTGACAAGGTCAACAAGGCCGCACGACTACCCTAACCCAATCTGCATCATATGCATAAGCAGATAAATACTGGTTAGCTACCGCACACTGCGCCTTGACAAGGTCAACAAACGCAGCACGAATACTAAACAGGATTTATCTGAAATGACGGAGGGCTACGACAGGTTTTTCTGAAAACCTATTGCGTAATGAACTTGATATCGTTGTAGAATCAAATGATTTTAAAATGGAGTGCTTTTGAGGCTTTTCTAGTTTTGCTAAAGGAGTCACTCCCGGTGAAGGGATCGTCGGTCCTTTCCTCGTCGAATGAGGTGCGGGATATATCATATATATCACTGTGCAAAGCAAAAACACTTAAAAGCATTCAAAAGACAAACCGAGTGTGTAGCATCTGCCAGTTATTGCTAAAGGAGTCACTCCCGGTGAAGGGATCTCGGTCCTTTCCTCATCGAATAAGGTGCAGGATATATCACATATACCGCTGTGCAAAGCAAGAACTGTAGCTACCTGTTTTATTTTGAAATTCGATTCTACAACATCTTAGGTTTCTTTTAATTTCATTAATCACATTAATGAAGTCCCATCATTTATGTACCTAAACATCACAGATAGATATAACGTACACTTATGCCATCCGCATTCGCCTCGATGTCCCCTCGTGCACCGTTAGGTTAGGTAACTAACGACAGAGCAGGGCAGGGCTAGCACGGGTGTAAAACATAAGTAACGTCTATATAATATATCATATATACTATATACTATATCCATCACAGAAACATCACATGATCTCATCACAGATATCGCAGCAGAATAAACATATGAAATATTGGATATACTAGGACGTCCGTGTTTTCAATACGAGCCAGTATAAAACACGGATTCCACGGTCGTGATGAATAGCCAAACCCACACCCCTAGACCCCTACGAGAGCGGCAAGCAACCCTACCAATTCTAGAGTTAGGAGACCCGGACTCGACTCCTCGAGTTGGTCTCCCACTGGACTCCAGAACCCGGTTACTTGTGCTCTCCTCCTTGGGTCTATCCTAGTGCGGAAAAGTAAATAATATACAACAGGTGACAACTCCCGCAACCTGGAAGCGCCCCAATAAAAGAATATTACATACAAGTTTTTACATGAATGAAAATGAAAAACACTCATCTCACATAAAAACCCCCGGCTATTCAAACACGACGATCCAATATAACATATCCAGCAACACATAACATCACATGTCATCAACGTAAGTAAATATGCGCATCCCAATTGTCGTTGACATATAGCAACGAAACTGGCGATATCACATATTACACTTACGGTCACAGAAAAGAAAGTGTAAAACTACAACAGTTGGAATCCGCAACCACCTCAGACATCGCATGCCTGACCGAATGAATTACTTAGACATCGCATGCCTAACAATTATAAACCCCGCATTTTAGTCTCAAAATCGAAAACACTTTTCAATATCAAGTCGGGCAATTCAACAAGATTCCCGACAGCCTGATCGAATGCTCGTCGCAAACTTCAGTAGACGGCTGCACCCCCGATATCGTCGACGAAGTGCACCAACGCGGAACACCGCTGCCGCGAGCACCCGAACGGATGCTTTCGGCAACGGGGTTCTCCTACAGTCACTTGGTCGGGGCTATGGAGTGAGGCTGTCTATTAAGTTTACCCGGCGAGTATCCGCGTACGCTACGTGATTGCGACGGACTTTTGATCACATCAAAATTCCGTGGCAACCGATCAAGTGAGACTAAACTGCTACGTTTATAATATTCATTTAGTTATCTCATAACTTATTGTGAATTCCAATTATTGTATCCCATTCCAGATAAACAGAAAATGTTAAACTTTTCGATCGAACAATCGAACACCCAAGTTTTCCCGAAACAGATCAACACATGAAACAAGTCTAACAACATTCCGTTCGTGCCTCAGTACCAACGATCCAGCCGTAGAAGGGTCAAGCCAACGCCTCACATGTGGCACGCCGTACTGCCCCAAACCCGAAGGTTCAAAGGGCAGTTCAAGACGGTCACATAATCGAGTTAAGGTTTGTGTCTTCTAGAGGGACCATCGCGTTACTTGCACTACTTAGAACGTCGTTAAACTACGGAAAAATCCAACACTTGGAAATTTCCCGACAGGGGAAAAGTTGGGTATTTATATCCGGTCGAACTTTTTAACATATTCTAAAATTTATCCGGAAAGCCACACAGACAAAATTTGATACCCCGATCGAAATACCGAAGCCCCAAATCAACTCAGAAAAATTCAACTCTGGAAAAAATATTAAAAATTCCCAGAAACACTAACACAGCACAATAAGAATTACTGTAGAAAGTAGGATGCCAGAAACGACAAAATGGCCGCGCTTGTGCCGCACGAGCCAGGCTCGTGCCGCGGAAGCGCGGCACACTGTTGGAATTGGGCAGCCGAATTTTACAGTCTTTCTTATAATTTCCTGCTTAGTTTTCTGAACATTTTTAATGTTGAAAAATCCCAGATTTTAAAAATTGGACAGAGAGCAATTTTCCGGGTATGGTTTCGGTTCGATCGGACTTCAAATCGCGTCTGGACTTCGCCTAAGGCTCTAGCTAGGCTCTGATACCACTGCAGGGTTCCTAGGCACTCTAGTGAGGTCTCCCAAGCCATCTACCATGGCAATTTCAAAAATTATGGTGCCTACAAACCCTAAAGTACGGATCGTTTGCTAGATATCTAGGCGAACAAGAACTAGTTAACAATTAACTAAAGGAATACGGAAATACAACCTTTGTAGATCCGGTCCTCCACCTCCACGGCTCCGCAATGAGGTCCTCTCCGCTGTCCAAATCGAATCTGGGCTCTAAGATCGGCTTCGTCGGAGAATGGGCAAGCTAGGTCGTCGATGTCCATGCCGAAGATGATCTACGTCGAGGCATCGATGAATCAAGCTCCACCTTCACCAAACCCTAAAATCTTGTGAAGGAAACACCCTCTACTACTTGGCAAGAGGTAGAGGATGAAGAAATAGGAGGTGGGTTAACTTTAGAATTGGATTTCTCACTCTTTCCATCAATCCACCATTGATGGAGCTTGCTTTTCATGAAGAAGAAGAAGAGCAAGAAGAAGATCATTGTTATGATAAGTTAAAAGAATAATGAAAAGAAAAACAATTCTTATCATAACTTGAACCATGGTTAGATGTAGAGAGTAAATCATGGTTAAAGAATGGTTAGGTTAAGCATGAGATAAGAATGGTGGACAAAGTCAAAGGTTCATGAATCTTCAACTAAAGAACAAATTTAGCCACCATTCTTTTCTCATTTCTTTTATTCATTTATCAAAAATAAAAAGGATAATTAAATAGATAAATGAATAACAAATTATAAACCCTAACCATTTCATTAACCAAGGTTTAATCTTTACACTTGAACCCTAGCATGACTTGTATCATCAAACATGATACAATCAAGTGCACAAAAGTATATCGCATATATAATGCGCACATCCGAGTGAGAAAATCCATCTTAAGTAAACCGATACTAGTTAATGCAAAGTAATATATCAAATATATAATTATACATTAAATCATTAAATCAACACTTGATTCAATGACCCGGTTATGTCGCACACAACCGACTAGTATACAATATATCGTCTTATCGAATCATTGCTTGAATCGATAACTAGGTTATATCGCATACAACCATTCGATATATTTATCGCGAGAATAGAATACGGTATCACATACACGCATTATTCTCGGTCCCGCACATATCTCATATGCGCTCCTATTTCGTTTCGCTTGAGCCAGGAAACCTCTGTGTAGGACTCTAAAGACTCGTCAATACGCCGGCAGCGGATGATGATCATATCAAACATCCACAAGCCGCAAGCGGTCTGCTAAACGTAACGGCCACCCGGGTATTGAGCGATCTGAAGATCGACGAGCAAGCCCGCACACACTCCAGTGAATCCGACCAGTAACACTACCGTACAGTCCGGTCTGATCGTCTGATATGTCGCATATCTCGCCTAGGGGTAGTAAACGTCAGACCCCAGTAGCTCAATAAGTCGTGTCGATATGAGGTCTATAACTGTTCGAGAAACTACTGGTAACACTTACCAGTAAATCTCAGCAACCCTGGCCAGGGATTTCCCGTTATAGCCAATCGAACACAGCACAACATCAACTCCCATATACCGGGAGAGACGAATCCCCTCCTATCGCTCATTGCCTCCATGTGACTCGGGACTGTACCCAAAAACCACCGTTTTGCACGCCCTCTTGGACGTGGTAAGATGGAAATCAAAGCACAGTGGGAGCCACACAAGACTCTATGACGATCTCGGGTCAACAGACTACTCTGTACCAGTGTCACCAGAGAACTGCCATCTGACGTGAGGTATAATACCATCTGGGAGTTCTCGGCGAGTCCGTCCAGTGTACCCAGTCTCTACTGAGCACCCGTATATCATCTCTGATGTCAAACACCAATGGATATGGGATCATCCATCGCCCATCTGTATGGGTCGAGAAGGTATACGCTAGTCTACTCTGGTATATCGATGCCCCGTCTCGATACACCCACGACTAGGGACTTTGAAGGATGTACTTATGGACTACCATGTCCCCACTAGTATGATCCGCATCATAGTCCAGGTAGTCAAGTACAGATCCTAAGGGCTTTACCAACATGTAACAGAGAGACAATCAGTATACACGTTAAGGTAAAGTGCAACCAGATAGCATACTATCATGTCGAGCAAGAAAGTCCTCCCTATATATGTCCCAGCATCCACTACAATATACATCCTATGTACAGTAATGGCCTCTAGGGCATACATATAACTAACACTATGAATGCATCGTTTCAAACTAATACTGCTTTTCAGCAGCGACCTAGAAACGACCATTATTCTTCCACGTACAATCTAGGATGGAGGAATCATCCTAACTTTGCTTGGAATCAAAACCAACAAAGCAATTATCAAAGACCTCCTCCACAGCAAGCACAACCACAGAATCAGCCCCCCTTTCAGTCACAAAATTTCCAAAATCCGGCCAACAGTTCTACATCACAAGTGGCCAGTACTGACAACTCTTCACTTGCACAAACTTTGGATATGTTCATGAAACATTCCATGCAATTGTCGGCTGAGATGAAGTCTTCTATTGATACCGTAACGAAAAACTCCGCCTCCCATGGTGAGAGTATTAAATCATTAGAAAACCAAATCGCACAATTAAACGCCGCAATGAGTGCGAGAGAGAAAGGGAAACTCCCATCTCAACCTCTACTGAATCCTGGCCATTCACAAAATCATAATGTGAATGCCATTACTACATTGAGATCGGGAAGAGTGCTGAATAACCGAGTGGGTGAGCAATTTGATGTTAGTGACACCATTGATATCCCAGCTTCTTCTTCTTCCCCTAATTCGTCTAGTCTCCCACCTTCATCCGAGCCTATTCTCCATTTTCACCAAGGCTCGAACCCTTCACCCATTTCCTCGAATCTACCTAAAACGATCCCCACTCCAATTCTGGGATCCACTCCATCCCCACAATCCTCTCCAATGTTGGACCAAACCCTTATTGATAAAGCACCTTATCCAAACAGGTTAAGGGGCAACAGACCAAGTCCACAAATGGAGAAGATTGTGGAAATTTTTAAGCAAGTTAACATAAACATTCCTCTCCTAGATGCTATTCAACAAGTTCTGTCATATGCGAAAATCCTAAAGGACTTATGCACTAGGAAGAGAAAAGTTCAAGTACCTAAAAAAGTTTTCCTTGCGAGTAATGTGAGCACTGCTTCTACACAACAACTACCCAAGAAACGAAAGGACCCCGGAAGTCCTACAATTTCTATTTCCATTGGAGGTAAAAATATCAATCGTGATCTACTCGATCTAGGTGCTAGTGTTAACTTGCTTCCGTATTCTGTTTATGAGCAATTAGGGATCGGAGAGTTAAAACCTGCGTATTGCACTCTTCAGATGGCCGATCGATCTATCACCCAACCTAAGGGTGAGCTAGAGGATGTGTTAATCAAAGTCGGGGAATTCATATTCCCTGTGGACTTTATCGTTATAGATACACAACTTGTGGCAAACCCACGCAATCAAATCCCGGTGATACTCGGTCGACCCTTTTTGGCCACTTCCAACACAGTAATCAATTGTAGAAACGGCTCTGTGACCCTATCCTTTGGAAAGAAGTCAATTGAGCTTAACATTTACAAGTTGGGAAGTGAACCCTCCGAACCCTATGCTCATGTGTGTTCTGTCGAATTAATGGATGTCGACAGCAGCGAATTTGATCAACCTCATGATACTGACTCTTTTCATATGTTGTTGTTCGACCCAACCATGTATTATACATACACGGACTCTTCCACCGAGTTGTCCGGGTCAACATCTAACGCTGATGAGGAACTTTTTATAGAGTCTGACGATCACCCCATTTTTTCTGATGACATTATTCTTCGGGGTATCGATGAAAGCTTTGAGGAAATTTTCGCTGATGAACTCGTATTTTTAAAAGACACGGGTGTTGAGATGAATCAACTCCAAGATAAAGAAATTGAACCTCCACCCCTTCTTCTGGACAATCATGATAATGCGAGTAATCCATCATTACTATCACTGTGTCGTCTCTCCAAATTGAGACGCAATCCTTTTCCATTACACCTCTTATCACCCCCCCACTTCTTCACGTCGAAAGGTGACATGTTCTTCCACCAACCCTGGTGCTTCATCGATAAAATATTTGAATAGTTGGTGTTGACTTTTGGTCTTTGCAAAGCTTGGCATTGACAAATAACCATGACCCCCTCATGTGATTTTAAAAGATTAAAATTGTTTAACTCAAGTTTTTTTTGGGGGGGGGTATATTTTGGCTCTTGAAAGAAAATGATTTTTACAACATTGTGAGCCAAAAATAAGTTTGGTGGAGGATTTTCACTTTCATATATTCTTGCCCCCATTAATAATTTCCTCCCAAGTCTACAGGTTTTTGAGCTTAACGGATGACATCAGTGAGGACACTGCTGTAAACAGGTTTGGGGGAGGTTTGTGCTTATTTACACATCAATTTGCATCATACTTTGCATAAGCACAACATTTTCAAAATTTAAAAAAAAAAATTTATAACAAAAGAGTAGAAAGTGAAAAGTTACATCCAAAAGATAGGATTAGTTTAAGAAAACCAAGAAAATTAGAAGTTTTCTTAAACGAACTCGTAATAAGTAGTTATGAGCTGTTGTCTCAAGGGTTAGTAAGATGAAGGAAGTCACTAATCTGAGGATAAAAATAAGTCTGAAAAATAATTTCTATTCTGGAAACCAAACATTTGAATGTTGATACCCTACTATATGCACTTACACACGTCTTGAAACTCGGGATAGTAGAGGATACCTGAGATGCTCTTGTCTAAAAGCCAAAGTATGAAGAAAATAAAAAAATGAAGAAAATATAAAAATGGTGAAAAGAAAAAAAAATGAACACTGGTTTTGTATCGCCAAGGCAGCAATAAAAAAAATATAGCGAGGGTGCCTCTTCACCTAGTGCCCTAAGGCCAACTGGTCTGGGAGTCACTGCTAAACCTCAGGTGGTGCAAGACGAGGAAAATACTATCACCTAATCAGCAAGTACATAAGTAATCGGTCGGTTAGTACCTCAAGAAGTATTAACGGTCGCATGAAAATGTGTGAGCAAATCTAAATATTCATCAAATTAAAAAGTACTAAGGTAGATGGACAAGAGCATGATAGCTTGAATTGAATTCTCCGAGTGTAGGGATGTTCTATTCACACACGTAGGGGTATATGATATATATTTGGATGAATGGTAGGAATGAAGAATAAAGACGATGTTTTATTGAGGGATAATGTGATTTCTAATATCTTTTCATGACTATTAAGATAGGGCTCGTGACAACTGAAAAGCTAGTGTAGTTGAAAACTCTTATTTTCAAAGTCTTTCTTTTATGGTTCTTATCTTTATATGTAAATTTCACCATCTCTCTTTTGTTATAGGATTTTGTGGGTGTAATCCCCTGAAAACCCTCAGGAGACAACACTCCTCCTACTAGGGACACCTAGAGGTTTAACGGTTTGTTGCACGTGCTCAGTGCAATCGTGTTTGCCTACGAAAGTGTGCTTAGTTTTCTCCCTTCTTTTTCTCCTTCTCTTGAATAAACTAGTTTGCTCGGGACGATCAATGATAAGTTTTGGGGTATTTGTTCAGTTGATTAAACTGCACATTTATTATTACTTTTTTTCTACAAATTCCATATTTAAAAAGGTCTTTATTATAATATATCATACATATGTGGGTTTATATGTAAAAATACTATTTTCCATGTGTTGATATATTATAATTAGCATTTGGTAGGAAAATGTATATAATAATATTTACCTAATCCTAGTAGACTTAGTCTACTAAATATTATTGTTGTGCAGAATTTTCAGGTCTTAAATCAAGGAAATCAAGTTGTTAAAGCTAACTTGCCTAATTAAGAAATCAATTCTGGCAGAAGAAAAGAAAAAATTTCCAAATTCTGAAGGTTCCAAGGATCGCCACATGTCACAAGGAGCCATACCCAGAAGTTTGATCAATGGAGGAGATCGTCAGGCCACGGATCCGCGGCCCAAGCCCCTTGATGCCGTGGATCCGCCACGTTAAAGAAGAGTTAGAGTCTGGCATTTCTCTGGTAGAATCATAACTAAAAGTCCCCAATTTAGGCATCTAACTTTCTGGCTTTGGGACTATAAAAAGGAACCGAGAGACTCTTGGAAAATTTATCAAGCCGACGCGATCACGAAGTCCAAGACGGCTCACGCATCCAGGCTGGTCATCAACAGTTCATCTACCACATTGGAAGAGATCGAGAAGCAACTAGATTTGTAATCATTTTTTAAGGATTCAAGTGTAATAAAAATTGTTGATTAATAAAGGTAGCTTTCTTTTTCTTATTCTATTTCTTCTTAGTTTAATTATGCAATTTCTTTCCATCTCTTTTTCTCCCAACATGCGCGAGTAATTCTCCGTTTGTTAGGGTTCGTAGGATTAGGGTAGGCTAATGGATGATGAACATCCCTAAACCCTTTTTAAGTCCTATAAAGTTTATGAACTTTATTAAAAGAATTATTAACATCCTAATCGGGCGCGCTAACAATTCTTTGTTAGTCCCGACCGCGATTAGAGATTAGATTAATAATTGTTTTGGTAAAGGCTAGATTTGAACGGAATTCCGTGTCGAGATAAGGGTTAAGAGTGGGATTCCTTTTCCCTCCAGAAACCCTAATCTACACGCATCACCATCGTTCTAGTTTTAAATCTATTAAAGGATAAAAAGGGTAACTTTTAATTAATCGTTCATAACTACTAAATCCTAACGAACCCTACATGCCCTCTTATTATATTAACTACATCTTTAAAATAATCTAGATCTATATTTTTGCATTCTTGCTTAACGTAGATCTAGAAACTTTTCACAAAATTCTTTATTCCTCCTCTCTTTTTCAGCACATCTAAAGTAAGAGTAAAAGATTCAACGTTTCCCAGAGGACGATCCGTACTCATCTCGGTCTAGTTACACGCGACACCGTTCTGATTGCGGTTAACTACAAACGCACTTTTTTCCACACAATCAAGAGGCATTACTAGGAACACCCGGATACCCTTTCGAAACATTTACATGTTTCAGTTTCACTGTGTATTGTTAAAAGAAAACTGATTTCCCAATTGGCCCTTGCTCCAGGGTATGTATTTACCAGGTTTGATTCTCACATCTGTATGGTTTTACAGATGATGAGTGGGAGTAAGTTATTGGGAATTAGGTGATCATCCTCATTATATCGGGATTCGTTGTAATTGGTGATATTTGAGGGAATCACCTGGGTGCTTGCCGGATGGCAAATATTTGGTTTTGAATATCCGTTGTTATGCAACAATTTTAAATTGATATATCTGTACGTTTACTTTTATAAATTGAGATATAACTTTTTGAAATTATGTCCATGACACTTACCTATATCAGTGGATGGTTAGGTAAGGAGCATTAAAACAGCGGTGTAATTCTTCTCAACCATAAGTGCTGTTTTCAATCTACAACACACAGGGAATGAGTTATTAGACTCAGGGGACTTATACAGAGTATTGTATGTTGTCCAGTGCCCATTAGGACAGAGGGGTTGGTAGTCGTACTGTATTCTGTTTACTTGTGACTTCTCTAGTTCTTAGATATGTGTTTCGTAGAAATACAAGATCCAAGTTTTGAGAAGTTACAGGTATAAAAATAAAGTAGAGAATCAGGTATTGCAAGTGTCAGGATTCTTCAAGGTGATCGAAGATGTAGATACTTGTGTATGGTATTCAGTTGATAGTAATGATTATGAGAACTTGCTTCTCCTTCAGGTTACTCATAATTGGATGCACTCCTAAGTTGAGTAACGCTGATCGGCCTCTTTCTATTTGGTTTACATGCACTGGAGACAGCTGCATGATTTGAATCTGGTTCCAATTAAATCAGTGCCTCTGTTTCTATATTGGATATAGAACGGTTCATATCTTAATATTGTTAAGGTACAGGGAGTTATCCGGCTTATGCTTAAGACCAGACTCTGTATAACACAAGGCACGTTTCTGTAATGGCAGTTTATGGGTTGACCCGGGCTATGAAGAGGGTTAACTTTCTACCATCTAGAAGATCAATAGTGATATTATTCTTGACTCTCCACAGTTTTAATAGAAATGGATTTTTTCAGCAAACAGTAGTGGGAGTATGGTAGAACTAGAAATGATTCCAGAACCGCAAACCATTACTGAAAATTTAATAGGACCTAAAGATTCAATCTGGATTGACATTCTATTGGCCACTCCACAGATATGGTGGGTAACCTCAGGCACTCAAGAGGTACTTCGGTATGCTCAAAGACAGTGACAGGGAAGTTCTTGTTTACCTAGACTTGACACTACTGTTGTTCCAGGCTATGAGACCCGGCAGGAGGATGAGTATAGCGTCATTCTGAACTGGCTTTGGAAGTGTACGTATATATGATTCTTCCAGAGGGTTTTCGTAGTCAGTGGGAGCAGCGGAAGCATAGTGGACAAGTGGATTATGTCTATTTATAGACTAAAGTAGATATAGCGGAGATAGATCATCTATTTCTGATGTGACAGTCATAGATTTGACTTCATCAGAATAGAGGATGGATCTGTTAAGAAGGTAGTAGGTTGTAATGTCCTGGTATTTGGATGACATACACAGAGTAGGAAGTGAAATTCTTATACTACGATCGGTTATACTTTGGTTGTCACATAGTGGTTTCTCCACATAGGAATTGGATATTATATCAGATATTTTGGTTACTAGATCTATGGTTTTAGATCTAGATTTAGGTAGTTTCCCAATCTGGGTACTTAGACAACATTCTAAAGGTGTTTTAGAATGGACGACTCCTGGCACGGTAGTGTACCTGCAGGTGATGGAGTCACCCTCTCTAAAGGTGTCTTACAGACTAAAGGGGAGAGAGATGTACATGATTGGCAGATCACTTGCTTAGACAATTGAGTCAATCATAAGATGTCAAGTACCACACCAGACTTTTTTTTGCCCTAGATGCAATAAGTTGATATTAATCATATCCTGAAGAAACGTTCGGAAGCAGTTTTAGAACATAAGTGGATGTTCTAGGGATATGATAATAACAACCTCTTTTAGGAGACAGTTATCATTCCAGACTTCTAAGGTGACCTGGATGACAGAGTGACTATCAGAGTTATAGTTTTCCCTCTGACGGAGGGGCAGTATTTTGGACAGGTGGTCCGAGCGGATACTGAGGGAGGCATGGTGCAGGATACTGATTAAATTCAGTTGATGGTACAGTCTAAGAAGTTTGGATTTGGAGTTCATTTATGAGTTAGGTCCCATCAGACATCCAGACATATTCTAAGACAGGTATTGCTCTTTTCGGGAGATGGCTTTCTCTGCGAACTTGAGATAAAGAGAGACATAGAAAAGAACATTAGGGCGGATCCACTAACTGAGGCTATTCCTCGAACGCAATAGTTTCGCAAACGGGCTTTGTGAGACTGATCAGTAGAGGAGTTGGGTGTTCGGTATCACACAGGCTGTGAGTATGCGACATCACAATAATTAGCCTTGAGTGCAAGTGGGAGATTGTTGGATATAGTGCCCTCAGAGTCAATTATTGGATCGCAGGCACGTGATTGCAATAATTGAGGGAGGACCTATACTGGTAGGACAGTCTTACTCAAGAGGTTTGTATACTATCTGGTTTGTCTATATCATTGTGTACATGCTTCAGGTGACATTGTAGTTCACTATTACACGTTGATAGAGAATAGTATACTACCATGGTTTATCTTTATCATCGTGTACAGCTTTAGGTGACATTACAGGTCACTATTGCACGTTGATAGAGCCCTTAGGATTCTTGCTTGACGGCCAGCAGTATGACGGCGATCATATACGTGGGAGCTGGGGTCTATAAGCACATCCTTAAAATGGTCCCTAGTCATGGGCGTTTCGAGACTGGGCATCGATACTCTATTAGTAGACTAGTGTATACAATCGAGCCCCCGACGAGGGGCGGTGGCCGGTCTCATAAGCCATTGGTGTCAGTTGGATCACCTAAGATGTATACAGGTGCTCATTGGGTTATGAGTACACCGGACAGGACTCGCCGGGAATATGCTAGTTGGTATTATACCTGACGTCAGATAGCAGTTCCCTGGTGACATGTGTACAGGTTAGTTCATAGACCTGAGATCGTCATTTGTCTCGTGTGAGTTCCCACTGTACTTTGATTACTACCCTACCACGGATCAAAGGAGTCGTGCAAACAGGTTTTAGTTGGGTACAGTCCCGAGCCACATGGAGGCAGTGAGCGGATCGGCAGGGGTTTCGTCTCTCCCGGTATTGGGGGTGAGATCGCGCTGTGTCTAGGAGAGCCATTACACGAAGTCCTTGGCCAAGGCAGGAGATTTACTGGTAGGTATTCCAATAGTATCTCAGGGTGTTCTGGGCTACACTCCGACACGACTTGTACCGCTTTTGGGGGTCTGACTTTCACCAACCCCCTAGGCCCGCCATGCGATGCTCATAGACGAACGGACCGAACTGTACGGATATTGTCACTGACAGGCTCAGTAGGGTGTCAGGATGAGTTCGCTCATCGACCTCCCTTTTGGTCAATACCTGGTAGCCCGTTACGTACGGCTAGTACCTCTGACGTGCTAGTGGTTAAATCTACAGCCAAAGTATTGACGAGTTTTTAGAGTCCCCCACAGACAGTTTCTCAAGTTTCGGGCGAAACGTTGTAGTGGCTGTATGATATATGGCAGGGTTCGATCATATACGTGCAGTAGTGTACGGATCATGATCGGGCGGATCATACTAGTAGGCTTTGGTTTAAGCCGGATCCTAGTATTAGATTTGTTGGATTATTTTAGTCTCATCGCATTCGCATTCAGTCGGAATGCGGATGCAGGTATGTATATGCAGGTGAGGGGTACTCTTGTGATCCGTCACGAGTTTACTTTAGTAGACGCCAACTCTTTTTATTGTTGCAAACATTTGGATTAATATTTGCATGTGGAAATAATGAGCACAAAATCATGATTAAGAGCATTAATTGTGACACATGCACAAGTGATGACTCATGGTCTCTTTCTTTGTGCATGTGTCATATTTTTGATGGATTTGAGAGGTGAAATGAGAGAGAGAGAGAAATGGCAGCCATGTATAGTGTGGTTAGCTCTTGTATTTTCTATTCTAACTCTCACTCTCATTTGATCTCAACACAAAAGAAAAAGAGAGGAAAGCTTCTTCCTCCTCCTCTTTCTTGAGCTCATTATCTCCTCATTAATGGCATCCAATAAATCCTCAAGAGACAAAGTGATGACACACATTCTCTACTTCACCTTGGACACGTCCGCTAGCGAACATCGTGTCCGAGTTTCTTCGGACGAAGCGGGAGCCCTTAAAAAGACTCGAAGATGTGTCCTTTCCGACGAGGAGACCGGAGATCGGAGATGCCGCGAGGAGCTTGGGATGGTGGCCAAAGACCGAAGGACACGGATCGATCGGTATTGCTTTTCTATCCCTTCTCTAGTTAGCTAGTTATAGATTAATGGTTCAATCCGGGATTAAAGTCTGCGATAGCGCCGGTTTCAAGTTTATGAAAAAGTTTCGTTTCTGCATTTTGGCCTCGGACAGACGGCCGGGGCGCTACCGTAGACTTACATACATTAGCTCCTAGACATGTTCGTAGAGGTCGTGGCGGATTCTTTATGGACCAGTTATATTACTTATACCCATATGTTCAGCAGCCCGTGCAAAGATGTTTCAGGTGTGGGTGTCTGTATCACTTCATTCGGAATTGTCCCGTGATCTGACAGGGTGAGGGTTCGGTCTCACATGTGACTTCACCATCTTCACCACCTCCTCCGAGCACATTACCTCCTACACCTGTTGTTGTTCCACGCCAGATCAACGCCCATAGAAGCCGTGGTCGTGACGGTCATAATTTGAGAGGGCAAGGAGGGCGAGGCAGATATATTCCAGGCCGCGGTTTTAGTCGAGGTCGGACTCAGGGCCAGATGTTCAGTTCGTACCCAGATGAGCAGAGGACCCTATCTACCTATTTTAGTTGTGGAAGTCCAGGGCATTTCGCTAGGAATAGTAGACTCTACGGAAAGACGTCAGGATGCTGGTAGGGGCCAGGCCCGGGTCATTACTTTGACTCCACAGGATGTCCATGCATCCAATGCAGTCATGACAGGTACTCCTCCGTATGTTCCTTAAATGCACATATTCTATTTAATCCCGGTTTTATGCATTCTTATGTATCTGCAGACTTTGCACTTTCTCTGAGGAGAGAGTCGCCGTTGTTAGAGTTACGGCTAGTTGTGATTACTCCCATAGGAGATTATTTTGTAGCTAGACCTGTAATCAAGTCTTGTTCAGTACGTATCGGTGTTAGGGATTTATTAGTGTAATTGTTTCTCCTAGATATGTTAGATTTTGATATACTTCTTGATACGGATTGGTTGGCCGCTTGTCATGTTGTGTAGCTTGTTGGGGAAAGCGGTCAGATTCCATTTTCCAGGAGAACAGATTTTTGTTGTGCAAGGAGATGATAGTATAACTCCTGCCAACATGATTTCTGCTCTTTGTGCGGGACGGCTCTTGAAGAAGGGTTTTCATGGGTTCTTAGCGTTTGTTTAGGAAGTAGGAGCCGCTGAAGTTCCGTTGGACCAGGTTCTGATTGCATGAGAATTTCCGGATGTGTTTCCTGCTGAATTACCAGGATTGCCACCCGATCGTGATATCGAATTTTGCATTGACTTGATTCCGGATGCGGGGCCTATTTCTATACCACCTTATCGGATGGCCCCGACGGAATTAAAGGAACTCAAAAGACAGTTGCAAGAGTTGTTAGATAGAGGGCTTGTTCGTCCAAGTATATCGCCGTGGGGAACTCCTGTCTTGTTTGTTAAGAAGAAGGACGGTAGCATGAGACTGTGCATAGACTACATGAAGATGAATCGAGTTACTGTGCGAAATAGGTATCCACTACCTCATATCGACGACTTGTTCGATCAGCTACAGGGAGCTGGCTACATTTCGAAGATTGATTTGAGGTCAGGGTATCACCAGTTGAGAGTCCGGAAGGATGATATTCCGAAGACTGCTTTTCGCACACGGTATGAGCATTACGAGTTTCTGGTGATGTCGTTCGGACTCACCAATGCCCCAGCAGCTTTCATGGGTATGATGAACCGCATTTTTAGGCCATTCCTTGATCGGGTTATTATTGTATTCATTGATGATATTCTTGTTTATTCCCGAAGCCGGAAGGAGCACGAGCAGCATTGCGTATCATCTTGCGGACCTTGAAGGAGTATCGGTTGTTCGCTAAATTCTCCAAGTGTGCTTTCTGGATGGATAGTGTGGATTTCTTGGGTCTCGTAGTTACGAGAGATGGTATACGTGTGGACCCAAAGAAGATCGAAGCAGTACAGCACTGGCTCAGACCTATGTCAGTCACAGAGGTTCGTAGTTTCTTGGGTCTGACCGCTTATTATCGAAGTTTTGTGCAGGACTTTTCTCGGATCGCTGCACCACTGACTGGGTTGACCAGGAAAGAGGTTCCATTTCTTTGGACAGATGCATGTGAGCAGAGTTTCCAGCAGTTGAAGACTCGCTTGACGACTGCACCAGTCTTATCTTTACCTTCTGGGTCAGGTGGATTTGTAGTGTATTGTGATGCCTCTCGAGTGAGTTTAGGCTGTGTCTTGATGCAGCACGACAGGGTTGTAGCTTATGCTTCTCGACAGCTGAAGAGGAACGAGCAGAACTACCCCACTCATGACTTAGAGATGGCTGCAATGGTTTCTACACTGAAGATATGGAGGCATTACTTGTACGGTGAGTCGTGCCAGATATTTACAGATCACAAGAGTTTGAAGTATATTTTTCAGCAGTAGGATCTGAATCTAAGGCAGCGACGATGGATAGAACTGGTGAAGGATTACGATTGCGAGATTCATTAGCATCCGGGAAAAGCGAATGTTGTAGCAGTTGATTTAAGTCGGAGGCCCAGAGGTAGCTTATCTTATTTAAGCATAGTGCAGAGACAGTCATCCGCGGACTGGTAGATTGTCACGCCCCGCTTCCCAGTATACGGCGAAGGGGACGCGACTGGTCCGCTACGTATTTACTCAGAAGAAAATACGCTAAGCGTAACTAAGCAATATAAAAAGTAAATACACAAGAGACAATATATAATAAAAATAACAACTTTTATTTATTAACATTCTTTTGTACAATGCATGAAAAGGAAATAAAACTGAAATAAAAGCGATGCCTAAACAATGGCATAACAGGAAATGAAAAGTACTGAATGGAAATGTACAATGACTAGAGCTCGGGGTTTCCACTGAACTGGTTCAAGTCTTCAGCTGTGGCCTCGATCTCCAGAAGGTCCGAAATATCTGACAACATTCAAAGAAGAAAGAAATAGAATGTCGTCAGCGAACAGGTAGCTCGGTAAGTCCCAAAGATAAGAGGAGAAATAGAATAGACAGAGAGTAAGAGAGAAAGAGAGATTAGCTTTTACAGTTGTATTATATTGTTATATTGTTGTATTTAGTGTTAACGTTGTTGTTTGTAGCTTGGTACAGAAGGATGCCAGTGTATACGAGAGGAGTCTCACTTGCCCCGGAGACTAAGGTATCAGGATCTCAAGGAACCGTTTATGCCACGGTACAACAGCAATTGGATTCATGTTAGGTGTCTTAATCTTACCGTCTCGTGCTACTTTTAACACCTTCAGTACCAATCTACCCCTTAAACCCCGTAGTGTTTTGTTTGTATTGTTTGTCATGTAAATTGTATTGATTGTATAATTGTTTGACTGACCGAAACCATGATATCAGTAAATGGATGTAACTGTAGAAGCATGTAAATGGAATAACTGGAGAACCATGTAAATGGAATGTATATCAATGGTTCGGTTCAGTTAAGTTGAATAGATTGATAATTGGATTCATGGATTCATGTTGCATTGTAATATTGTAAATTATAGATTGTAGATTGTAGATTGTACTTGGATTATATTCAAGTCAGATTATAATGAGACTCACTCTGAGTCAGACAACTAGCAAAGTAAATTGAAGTCCTGATTGTTTTTATTAATTTGTCTACTTTAGATAGGAAAGCACCTACTTCTCCGGCTCTCTGAGGCTCAAGAGATTAGTTCCGATTAAACCTATGTTTACTAGGGTCCTCAGGGTAATTTATAGAACTTGAGGGGGTTTTATGTAAAAATACTTTTATATACTCTTTAAAATACACCCCAAGCATTTATTATTCATCTTTAGAGTTTTAATGAATGTAGATTTTATATTGTGATATTTCTAGTGAAAATATCCTAATTTCATAAATAAAGGTATTTATTTGTAATATTAATTTGTGTGGAATTTATGGTATTTTAGTGTAAAATTGATTCTTGTGATTTTTAGAAAAAGGTGGAATATTTATATTATAACAAAATAAGTATTTTAATGATAAATATACATATATTTATACAAAAATAATTCTAATATATTTTTTATATTCTAAAAATCTCATTTTCTTAAGATGTCGTATTTTAAATCTTTCGAGACTGAATGCTCTTTGCGGAGGTCTGAATCTTGCACTACTAAGCCCGAAGATGTGCGATAATCCGCACCATCCCGAACGGGTTCCCCAAAATGGGTTGTAGCGGCATTTTGCAAAGATTGTAAAATACTAAATCGTTTAGAAAACGGTTTTATAAAGTAAATGGTATTTATTTGTAAAGATGTCAATTTTCCGTATTCTATGTTCTAGGGTCTCCTAAGTCAACTAGACTATTTCTAACTGGTCCAAAATGACAAGTTGTAAGATACCTCAAATCGTCTCTTCACAGCCAATTGTGGCCAGGTAAGTACAAGTGAAGAAAAGAGGGATCCGCTCACGAATCACCGTGAGACAGGCCTTTTAAAGTTACATTTCTTACTTGCCTAGCCTAGACACCACAAAGTCAGGTTTAGATAAACGACCGATGACAACAATCTTATCCTATTTTCATAATAAGTGGTATTTATTTAAAAATGTATCAATACTAAATCTTTTATAATTGGTTTTAATTAGTATAGGGTATTTACATGAAAATGTTCGTTTTCCCGGATTCTAAGTTTTTGATGGTATCGTGTTATGTTGTATATGAGTGTGTGAGAAGATTGGTCGTTACCTCGTGATCTACCTAAAGGTATAGCAAGTTTAATGGGATTAAATGTGGAATTGAAACATTGTGGTATTTAAGTGAAAAAATATGATAAATTGAAATAGTCATCATTTCATGTAATGAAACTTGATCAATTTGGTTGATTAGTATTTAATAGTCAACATGAGGACGTTTAGGTATGATTGTATTGGTGAGAAGTGGGATTTTATAAGAAACCAAATCGGAAATCGGATTTGTTCCGATTCCGTCGGGTTTTGTAAATCCGTATTTTTAGAATGGAAAAGAGAGGTAGAAAATGGGACTTACGGGTTTTAGGACAAACAAGAGGGTGAGAATGAAGTAGTGGAATCACCGATGTGTTGCGTCGTCGCCGGGAGTTCCTAGGACGATCGCCGGAAGTTCGCCGGGAAATTCGCCTCGTGCTCAATTCGATTGCACACTAGGGTTCTAAGAATTTTTCTTGAGAGTTGGCTCAGAAATGTGAGTGAGAGGGTAGAGGGTAGGCTGGTATTTATAGGGTTAGGCTAGGGTTAGGGTAGGTGTAGGGTTTTTAATTAAAAAATTGTAAAAATCTAGGAAATTCATTAAAAATTGTAGTAAATAGGGTATAATTAGCTCTCTGGAACCGATCTATTTAATTAGAATGTGCAGGGGGTTTCAGAAGGCGAAAAGACAAAAGATTTCAGTTGACGGCCGAGTCCGGCCGGCGGCGCCGGCCGACCCGGCCGAGTCGGGGTCGGGTAGGTGGGGGGTCGCCGGGGGTAGGCACTGGTGCTTTCAGATTTTCAGGTTCAGTTCAAGTCTTGGGAGTTATTGCATGTGGACTGTTGGGCTTCCAAAGAATTTAAAACAAAATAATATTAAAAAATAATGTGGGGCAGGGGATTTGAACTTTGGTGGCTTGGTTCAGCAATGCAAGGTATTACCAATGAGCTACAAGCTCCTTCTTGTAATTAAATTGCTAATTAATTATTTAAGTTTTATGCTCAGGCAATAAATACCTCTTTATGGATTTTTGAAAAAAATTTTGTAAAGAAAGTTGTATAGGAAAATTAGGGTTGTTACATAGATTCTATGCAATAGCCGTGTACATTTTGAGTTCTTATCGACAGGAGGACAGTTAGCTCATATTTTCACCCGTCCTCAGTTATTGGATCGTATCCGAGATACATTGCCCACAGATGCTCGCTTGTCGGAGATCATAGATTAGGTTAAATAGGGTAGAGATTTTGAGTTCATGATAGATGGCCGTGGAGTATTACGTTTTAGGACTCGTCTTTATGTGCCGGATTCGAAGGGACTGAGACGTGAGATCTTAGAGGTGGCCCATCGATCATCATATAGTATTCATCCTGGTTCCACTAAGATGTATCATGACTTGAAGGATGTTTATTGGTGGGAGGGAATGAAGAGAGATGTCGCAGAGTTTGTTTCAAGATGCTTGACTTGTCAGCAAGTCAAGGCCGAGAACCAGAGGCCGGCAGGAGAGTTGTAGTCCTTGCCTATTCCGGAATGGAAATGGGAGCAGATCTCCATGGATTTCATTGTGGGTCTACCAAGGACTAGAAGAGGGTACGATTCCATCTGGGAAAACTGTAGATATATTGACAAGGACAGCACACTTTCTTCCGGTGAAAACAACGTTTGGATGTGAGAAGTCTACTCAGATATATATTAATGAGATTGTGCGATTTCATGGAGTGTTGAAGTGCATAGTGTCCAACAGGGGTACACAGTTTACCAGCCGGCTATAGAAGAAATTTCAAGAGGCTATAGGTACACGATTGAGTTTTAGTACAGTTTTTCACCCGCAGACAGATGGTCGGTCAGAGCGGACCATACAGACTCTAGAGGATATACTTCGAGCCTGCAGTCTTGATTTAGGTGGCAGTTGGGATCGTCACTTACCGTTGATAGAATTCTTTTACAACAACAATTTCCAGGAGATGATCCAGATGACACCTTTTGAAGCTTTTTATGGGAGAAAATGTCGATCACCCGTTTGCTGGACATAACTCAGCGAGAATAGCATTTTGGGACCGCAGATAGTACAGGAAACTACAGAAATGATCCAGTTGATACAGAATAGAATGAGAGCGACCCAGTGCAGACAGAAACCATATGTCGATCGACGCCGTCGTAGACTCGAGTTTGATGTGGGAGATCATGTGTTTCTTCGTGTATCTCCGATGAAGGGTGTGATGCGTTTCGAGAAAAAGGGGAAGCTCAACCCTAGTTATGTCGGACCCTACGAGATTCTGGAGAGAGTGGGTATTGTAGCTTATCGTTTACCACTTCCACCGAGTTTTCCCGATGTGCATCCGGTGTTTCACGTGTCTATGCTTCGCAAGTATCTTCACGATCATTCTCGCGCGATCCAGCATCAGACCTTACAGCTTGAGCCGGATTTATCCTACACAGTGCAGCCAGTAGCTATTCTCGACCGGCAGGCAAAGAAACTGAGATCAAGTGTATTTCCATCTGTAAAGGTTCTTTGGCGAGGAACGAATCGCGAGGAGATCACTTGGTAGACCGAGGATGAGATGCGGAAGAAATTTCCACATCTTTTAGAACGTACGTATAGTTAAGTTTTAATTTCGGGGACCGAATTTTCTTAAGGGAGGAATATTGTAACATTTTGAAAATTTTAGAAAATAAATAAATAAAATTAATTAAATAATAAAATGTTAATTTAAAAAGTTATTAAAACAAAATAGGACATTTTCATAAGTAGTATGTGAAACTAATTAAATTGAAATTTAGTTTGTAACATTAGTAAATTACAAGGGTTTTAGTAAATAATTTAGCTTCATTTATAATAAAAATAATGTTATATAATAACATATGGTATGAAGGTTTTTTGTGTAAAGTTTAGGTAATTGTGAAAACTTGAAAATGTTAAGGGTCTAAGTGTGAAAGGGTTAGATATTGGTTAACTTCAGAATTTACCTCAAGACACCACAACTTAGGAGTGATAATGCACAAACACTTCCTTCTTGCATGCACACCTCATGCACACCACCTCACCCTTGCATGAAACTACCACAACCCTCTTGGTGACACCTCCTCCTACACCCTCACTCATTCCTTTTACCCTATATCAAGTGTTCAGATCAATTTAACAAAAATTAAAATCAGAAAATTTTAAAGGAAAGAAAGAAAACATAAAACACACAAAAGAAAATAAGAAAAAGAGAGAAGAGAAGAAGAAATAGGTGCTAAGGGTTTTCACCATCAAGCTAGGAGCTAAGGACTTGGGTATCTTGGAGGAAGCATTCTTAACAATCTTCAGTAGGTGTAATTCTTAAACTCGGTAGGGTTTTAGTTCTGTAAACGTTAAATTATAGAAATCGGATATCGGAAATTTGGTATTTTAGGAAAATATAGGCTCTGTGAATATCTGCTATAACCTAGACAATAACTAACTTAACCAAATAGTGCATTAATATTATATATTGGACCTAGAATAAACCCTAGGAGTACGAACCCTTTTGCTCCGAAGTTGGCCGGCGAGGCATAGGGAAACCTATGTAGTAACCTTTTTGCTAGGTGGGTTGCCTATGTAGTAACCTACTCTTTTGGTATTGTATATTGAATCTAGAATATCTCCATTAGACCCTGTATAATGACTTAGAATGATATATGGTTATATGTATATTATTTCGACAGATGAGATCGTTTAGTTGTATTAAAGGATATTTCGTTTATTTATGTCTGAGATTCTTCTTTGATGTCGTATTATAATTATGTATTGATTTCCGCTGTTAGCATCGTTGCACCCAACTAGGGATGCAATCTAATTAAACACTGTATAACTGCTGTTATTATTAATTAAATAAGGAGTTATTGTTACGATCTTAAATACACAAAAATTGTAATTTTTATTTAAAAACTAAATTTTTCTTAAAGTTCCGCAAAGAGGGTTTTTGATCTTGGTTTTTGGCTTACTCGGATTGTGTTGATATCTTTAGATATTTTACAATCCAAGTGTCGGTCGCATCCAAACTTTGGATCGTGACATATACGATATACTATCACAAATACCTAGCAAACTCAACACTAAAATCATTTGCTCTCATTAACTAATTTGTGTTTCTGATGTTGTGGTAAGCTTTGCTAACCCTCGTGCTTAGTGTTGATACCACAAGCTCGGACATATATACGGTAAGTGAACAAAACTGACTCATTTCGTGTTTGCGTCAAATATAGGCAACTTGACGACTTGTGCCTCACAACCTCCTTGACAAGTCATACTTCGCGTCGGGATCGATACAAGGACGAACAACTCATGATCAAGAGAGCGTTGAAGGAATCTTCGCGATTCGACCTTCCGAGCCAAAGCTACAACCACTTCTTTCTTAACTTGTTTTCTTTGTTATCTTGTTTTCGTTTTTTTTAGTGACAAACTAAACCATTCATTATTTGTTGAACCTTAAACAACAAAACCTAATACATAATTCTCTGCGGATCGACCCGTACTTGCCGGCTTGCTACAACACGCCGTGCACTTGCGGTTTATAAATTTTAAAACGTGAACGATCTCGCGTGCGCATTCCGTTTCCTTAAAATCATATCCGTTTCCAAAACATACGCGTTTGCGCGCGGGTGGATTCCCAACACTAAACTAGCATTTCGTTCCAATCACGGGAATGATGGACCGAAATGTCCTTAAACTAGCATGTTGTCCCAATCACGGGAATAATGGACCAAAACTTCTGTAAACTAATGTTGGACCGAAATGTCACTAAACTAGCGCGTCGCCCCAAACACGGTGATATTGGACCGCAATGTCCCTAAACTCATATGTGTCTTGAGATAGACATTGCAATTGAAGTCCCATCGGCGAAAATTGCAACTCTAGTCCCACTGGCTACACAGCAACTCCAACAATGAAGCCATCCCCAACTCCTACCGGAAATAGTTGGGTCACCTGCGACGAAGCTACTTTCAAGAGTTCCACCGTTCAGAAAAAAAGGTATGTCCACAAGCAAAATGGGAACGGATGAAAATCCGAAAGGACGCCGTGAGTAAAAACAGCGGGACTGCCGGCGAGGTTGTGAAAATCTGAAAGGACGCAATCTCGTAAAAATATTTATGTACACTTGCAGGGTTCCCTCGACCTCTGTAAGAAGAAAACACCTGCTTGAAATCCTTACGACTCACAAAGGTGCAACATACTTAGGAATCCATACGATTTTTAAGAAGAAAATGCAATTACGAGATCCTCAAGACTCATAAGAAGAATATACCCTTTATCAGACCCTCATAGCTCATAGAATTCAAAAGTGTTAGGTTACAGGGATTTAAACCCATTCTTAAGTCATCATATCCTCCAAGTTTCCCTACAAGTAGTTCAATATCGGCTCTTGTATACAATCCATGGGCACGAACAAAATATGTTCCAACCGAGTTCTACCAATGACGAGAAATATCCCAATATGGTGAACGACACTTGTAAGTCCTCTCGACTTACAAAGAGAAAATACTCTTGTAAGATCTTTACGACTTACAATAGAAAATACCACTTAGGAGTCCCCACGATTCCTGAGGAGAAAATACACATACGAGATCCTCTCGACTCGTAGAGAGAAATACCTTAATGAGACCCTTACGGCTTATAAAGTCAAAAGTCTCAGTCGACAAGATCCTAATCATGTTTGCTAAGTCACCTTTGTTCAAATCAGCAAAGGAAAATGATGATTTTCTCCTGACAATATCCCAGTTGTAGAGATGCTAATGCTTAAACAGGTGTCAAACTCCAAGTCCTCTCACGGCAAATGATGATTCGCTCCTGGCAATATTCTAGTCGTAGCGATACTGATGCCAAAATTGGTATCAGGACCTAAGTCCCTGACTCGCAACAAAATAAGAGAGCAAAAAAATGCATATGAAATAGCCGGAATGATGGGACAACTGGTAATAAAAATTAGCGAATAATAATATGCATATGAAACAACCGAAATTTTTGGGCAACTCGCAATAAAAAACAGTGAGTAAAAATAAAAATGGCTTAGCTGAAATGATTGGGCACCGCGAAAAAATAGCCAAAATGATTGAGCAATCGCGACTTTCGCGATATGAAAAGCTGAAATGATAGAGTATCGCGAAAATAAAAAATTAAAATAAAGAGAAAATAAATTTTTTTGCCCTGCAAATAGGTCCATATTGACTCTTGTATACAATCCATAGGTACAAATGAAAGAAAAGGAATCATATTTTCCCATCATGCTTCGTCAAAAGAAGTTCAAAATCTTGATGGCAACATCTACAGCCTAGAGATCATCTCTACGTCCTTCTCATTCCGACAGGGTGCAGACGTAACGTCAACAAGGACCCAAGGGTCAAATAAAAGCGGAGCAATAGCATGTTCCTAACTCTAAGTCCTGATGGAAAAAGACCAGTTCGATGTCTCTCTTACTATAGCAGAGTACAGACGTGATGTCGACAAGGCTCCAAGGAGCCAAATCAAAATGGAGTAATGGCAAAATCCTAACTCTAGCTCGACGTTCCTTCTTGGTGCAGATGCAACGTCAACAAGGATCCAAGGGTCAAATTAAAGTGGAGTGATGGCAAAATCCTAACTTCATATCTTTATGGAAACATCTACAACCAAAAGATCATCTCTACATCCTTCTCATTCCGACAGGGTGCAGACGCGACGCAAACAAGGACCTGTTGGGAATTCTCCCGCGCGTGCAAACGCGTATGTTACGGAAACGGATATGAAAATGAAGGAAATGGATTGCGCACGCGAGATCATTCTCGTTTTAAATATTTATAACTGCAAGTGCACGGCGTGTTGTAGTGAGCCAGCAAGCACGGGTCGATCTGCAGGGAGTTGTGTATTGGGTATCGCGATTTAAGGTTCAACAAATTAATGAATGGTTGGTTTTGTCACAAAAAAATACAAAAAGAATACGAAAAAAGAAACAAGGAAAACAAGTTTAAGGAAAAGAATGGTTGTGGGTTGGCTTGGAAGATCGAACCGCGACGTTTACCTGTACATTCCCTTGATCATGAGTTGTCCGGCCTTACCTTGATCCCGGCATGAAGCACGACTTCTCAACGCGGTTGCGGAGCACAAACCGTCAAATTCCGATATTCGCCGCAAAGCACGAAATGGGTCCTTTTGATCACTAAACGTTTGTATGTCCGCGCTTGGGGTATCAACACTAAACACAAGGGTTAGCAAGCATACCGCAATAACAAAAACACAAAGTGGTTAGTGAGAACAAATGATATTGGTGTTGAGTTTGCTAAGTGTTTGTGATGGTATATCGTATATGAAAATAAAAGATTGTCAAGCAATTGATCACAAGATACGATATCCAAACTTAGCAAATTTAACACCAAATGGATTTTAACTTAAACATTGAAAATGGGGAAAGGGAATGAATACGGTATATGAGAAGGTTATAAGTAACCATGTGTTAAAATACTGTATCATATCAATACATAAACAATATTTAGGTTAGAATCATAAGTTAAGCACATGAAACATAAAGAAGAGGTGGAGGAGGTAAAGCCTTTCATCTCACTTCCTCACCCACACCACAACCAAAATAAAGATTAGTTAAACATGGTAATAGAAGCAAGTAATAAAAGAAAGCAAGAAAGAAACAACAGTATATTATAAACACTTGAAGAAGAGGTACAATGTTTTGGTGACTTGTTCAAGCTCCTTAATGAAGCTCTCCGAAGAGAGCTTCAAGAGGGAAGAAGAAGAAGAAACCAATATGAAGCTCACTCATCCTCAAGCTAAACCAAAAGAACAAACTAACAAAATATAAATGGGTATATACATGGTAGCCTCCTTCCCTTGCCCACTGGTCTGTATTTATAGGCTCAAAAGGAAAATAAACAAATAATAAAAATGAGCTGACGTGGCAACAAGGGAGGGACAGTGAAAAGATGGGATCATTTGGGTGAGATAAGGCCGAGCTCGCCGGTTTTGGAGGGCATGTGCTCGGCCAAATTCCGAGCTATGGGGCTCGTGTTTGTAGTGTGGTCTTGTGTGCTCTCCACAATCACTCTGATATTGTTTGCATGGTCTAAAATAACCTGGTTTGTCTTTAAAGTTTTGGAGGGAGACTTGGTGCTTTAACTCACATCAACACTTTTAGCAATAAATGCTCATTAATGCACATCACACCCATTGTGCCCACTTGCACAACCCATCATGGTATAGGCAGCCCCCATGGTCCATGAGACAAAGAGTTGTATGTACACATGCATTGTGTTGGACTAAAATAATGTGCATGCCTTATTTGCAAAATGAACTCTTCGGATATCGGTCGGTTGTCTGTTCTGTTTGCAGTTTTGGCTCCCAAATGCTATGTCCGTGATATTAAGTGTGTTTTCAGTGTTGTATCACGAATACCTGTAAACTGTAATTACCGAGCAGACACTGATTAATAGAACTGATATATAACAAAATAGATAATGAATGGGCGGTACAAAAATGCAATTTTCTGTGGTGAACAAATACCCCCAAACTTATATTTTGCTCGTCCTGAGCAAAACAAAAAATCCTAACCTCACTTTCGCAGAGAACGCGATTGCACTGAGCATGTTCAACAAGTCGTTAAACCTCTAGGTGTCCCTAGTAGGAGGAGTGTTGTCTCCTGAGGGTTTTCAGCGGATTACACCTAAAAAATCCCGTCAAGCTAGGTTCATAAGTTAACATCGATTCTACTCCTACAGCTTAGTATTTAAGTTAGAAATTCTATCATCCTAAGTTAGAAATATTCAACCCTTATATTTCACGCCTCCTTTTTATTTAACTTCAGATCCTATACATTTTTACAGTTTAGAAAGATATTCGTATTTCCTGAGTTTTCTTTCTAAAGTGCGGTCTCCAATCCAGAATTTTTACCAACTTTACAGAAAACATAAGTCTTATTCTTCATCCCTATTTTTCCTCCAAATATTGATTGTATACCCCTACGTGTGTGTAAATTTTTAACCCTACACTTAAGAATTCAATTCAAGTTATAGTAATCTTGCCTTAATACCTAATACTACTTCTTTTCATTAATGGATGGACGGTTTTTCTCACACATCTTTCATGCGATTATTAATACTTCTTGATGCACTAACAACCGATTACTGAATGTATGAGTATAAAGCATACAAAGCAGTTTCCACGTCTTGACTTTATTAATTAATATTTTTTCTTTTTCTCTTTCTTTTTCTTTTCAAGACCGGATATATTTTTCAATGATGCACTTATGGTGGTCAGCTTTAAATACCGTTTTTCCTTTCATACTAGGTTTTCACGCAAAAGTATTTCTAGGTATCCTCTACTATCCCAAGTTTTAAGGTGCGTGTATGTGCAGTTTGTAGGGTATATATTTTCTAAATTTGGACTCAAGAATAGAAACTGTTTTTCAGACTTATCTTTCAGTAAAGCTTCAATACTCTCCCTTCATCTCGACTTAACTAAAGAACTGAACTCAAGATTACTTATTTCTAAAAAAAATCTATAAGGACGTATAATTACCAAGGTTAAACAGAATGAGGTTATTTTTAGGGTTTTTAATTCCTAAGCCTAAGATTTAGTTACTTCTAATATATCAAATAAATTTTCGGAATAAAAATCTAAGTTACCCTACTAGCTAACTTGACGACAAAGTTTTTATGTTTTTATGGGTTTTTATTACGTATGCAATGCAGAATATACAATATACACATGATGCAGATAAACGCAATGCTCACCCCCAAACCTAAGTTTTACGATGTCATCATCGTTGCCCCCGTCTACGGTAGCTAGAATTAGACATCAAGGTGAGAATTTTATTCAAGGAAAAAGGGAAAACCTAAGACTAATTATAGCATATACAAGTTAAAAGATTGGGTTAGTGCAGAAATTAATACCGGCCACATAAAGATTTTGTCTATATAGTGCGATGGCTGGTAAAATAATCTGTATAAAAAGAAGAAAAAGAAAAAGAATGGTATATGTTAGATGTCAGTGAAGGGCATGGACGTGTAAAGACAGGGATCGGAAGACGCTGAAGGTGAAGACGAAGTTTTGAAGAGGAAAAACAATTGTTGTTTAAATAAATTGAATTTTTAAGAAGCATATGTGTAGTTTCAAAGTCAGGTTCGTTTAAAAACGGGAGTTCGTCCGCAAAAATTTCGGCAAAAGAAAGGTTTCTAGGATGTTCCCAGATTGATTCTGACTCAAACTCATCGAGAATATCAAGTTCATCCGCAAAAATTTCCTCAAAACTCAAAATGAATGAATATTTTTCAATATTGTCTTCCTCCCTAAGATTTTCCACAATCTTACTCTCTTTATTTACGAACTCTCCCAAAATGATTTCTCCCTCATCATATCCATAAATGGGTAGGTATATGTCATCTAAAAAGGTAGGTTCCCACCCTAATGTTTCTTCCGAAACAATATCAATAGGTGTTACAAAAATTTTGGGTTCCTGATCATTGATCTTTTCTGACAATCTTTCCAAACCATACCCAAGAAATTCACAAGGTTCCTCCTCTAAAATTGGAATGCAAAAATTAAGCGGAGGCTCTTCTTATGTGTCCTGATAACACTCAGTCAATTCAATTGAATCACCATCTATGAAATCATCAAAATTGGTTTGATCATTAATCTCACTCGGGTGACTTCCTAGATGACAGACATTAACACTATTGGGTTCCGATTGACTGTGTTCACTCTCTAGAATCCTTTCGGCTAAATGTTTTGCTTAGTCCTCGATTCTAGCCAATGATTGAGTTTGAGCAACAAATAGTTGCTCAGATTGCTGCATAAACGATGCTAGCATCGCAGCTGATTGATTCTCAACCGCAGTCATCACCTCAATACCCTTTTCTAAAGCGGTCAACCTAGCATCCATCTCACCGTCACTCCCTAAAGATGGTTCAATTGTACAGGTTGGAGGGGTTGTGATGGTGGTGATGCTAGAGAAATCATTTTGTCGACCTCTTTCTCTAGATCTTCAATCATTTGGTCTATGGTTGAAGTGGGACTGGATTCAAGAGTGTTAGGTGGGTAACCGTTATCAAAAATTTTGGACGGTTGGTCACAACCTAGAAAAGGACAATTATCATGAATGTGGGAAGAATTTTGGCAATTTGTACAAATTAATTGGGACCAAGTATAAACAAATGAATAAGAATCGTGAAAAATAGAATTGAGTCGTGCATCACCCATATCAACAAGAATTCACAAATGTCACAAAATTAAAGAATATCACACCCCTAGCAGTCTATGTTATGCTAAGTCAACTAGACCCGCTCAAGAACCTGATTGACAAAGTAAAACTGTGTCGAGAAATATGCTCAAGATATACTGATCACGAAGCCAGGTAAGTTCAAGAGAGAAGGGGGGTTTTACAACGCTTTCGCAAAGTTCCTTAATTCAATAACCCTTTCTCTTGAACACTTGCCTAGACACCCCGTGAACGATATACTGTTAAGCGGTGTTCTAAACATAGTCAACTTCTCCTAATAAGCGCGAAGTCCTTAGAGTCAAAATTCTAATTGGTTTTAATTTACTAGGGGTATGCAAGGATGCAATTTTGTGATTTGTGGGCTATGGAGAAAAGGTGATGAAATCCTTTACCGTATCTTGTTTGGTCATTTATGACCTTAAAATCCGTATTAATATGCAATGCGCAATCAATAAAAGAATTTAAGAAAATCAAGCAATTCAAGCAATTCTTTTTCTGTTTAATTTTAAGCGCTGCAACAAATACGGGTTAGTTCTCTTTACTATTGGCAGCAAAATTGTGCGAAGAATCTTACATAAAATAGAATATTGGAGTGCGTCGGATTCGAGCGAAGATGTTAGAAAATACGTACCGAAGTGATTTGGTTTATAAAACCCCTTTGAATTGATCCAAGTCATTGATTGTTCGCTTGCGCGGGTCAAACTACCCGGATCATTGGCACTATACTTCTCTAACGTCTTGATATTGAGTTTAAGCCTCGCTCCGCACGATCGTTGGTCGTAAATCCGTGGAAAACCTAAAATATCGGAAAATACGATATTAGCGTCAAAAAGCGATATGCATGCCCCAATTCCTGCACACACAAAATTATAAAAATCAAGCAATACCACTAGAATAAAAACACTGCAATGGAGATATTACAAAAACAAAAAATCAAAAATTCCATCGAAGGGCCGAGCTCGCCGGATTTCACACAGATGTCGCCGGCCAAAATCCGAGGAGAGGGGATAAAAAATTTTGTGAGTTCTCTAGGCTATATTAGTATTCCAATGGTATAACTTGATTTTTAAAATGAATTTCGGGTGATTGCAGGCATAAACAACAGAGAAAAAAATGCAAAGAATATGTATTGTTAGCTTGAAAATAAATTGAGTTAGAAAGTTAGTTTTGTTAGTAGAACCAGAAATAACAATACCTAATGACTACAATTCTCCGGTAACGGCGCCAAAAACTTGTTGGGAACTCACCCACGCGCGAAAACTTGTATATTATAGAAACAGATATGAAAATGAAGGAAACGGATTGCGCACGCGAGATCGTTCTCGTTTTAAATATTTATAACCGCAAGTGTACGGCGTGTTGTAGCGAGCCGGTAAGAACGGGTCGATCTGCAAGGAGTTATGTAATTGGTATCGTGATTTAAGGTTCAACAAATTAATGAATGGTTGGTTTTGTTACAAAAAGAATACGAAAACAAGAAACAAGGAAAACAAGTTTAAGGAAAGAATTGTAATGACTTGGCTTGGAAGATCGAATCGCGACGTTTACCTCTACACTCCCGTGATCATGAGTTGTCCAGCCTTACTTTGATCCCGGCATGAAGCATGACTTGTCAACACGGTTGCGGAGCACAAACCGTCAAATTCCGATATTCGCTGCAAAGCACGAAATGGGTCCTTTTGATCACTTACCGTTTGTATGTCTGCGCTTGGGGTATCAACACTAAACACAAGGTTTAGCAAGCATACCGCAACAACAAAAACACAAAGTGGTTAGTGAGAGCAAATGATTTTGGTGTTGAGTTTTCTATGTGTTTGTGATGGTATATCGTATATGAAAACAAAAGATTGTCAAGCAATTGATCACAAGATACGATATGCAAACTTAACAAACTTAACACCAAATGGATTTTAACTTAAACATTGAAAATGAGGAAAAGGAATGAATACGGTATATGAGGAGGTTACAAGTAACCAAGTGTCAAAATACCGTATCATATTAATACATAAACACTATTTAGGTTAGAATCATAAGTTAAGCACATGAAACATAAAGAAGATGTGGAGGAGGCAAAGCCTTTCATCTCACTTCCTCATCCAAACCACAACCAAAATAAAGATTAGTTAAACATGGTAATAGAAGCAAGTAATAAAAGAAAGTAAGAAAGAAACAACAATATATTATAAACACTTGAAGAAGAGGTACAATGTTTTGGTGATTTGTTCAACCTCCTTAATGAAGCTCTCCAAAGAGAGCTTCAAGAGAGAAGAAGAAGAAACCAATATGAAGCTCACTCACCATCAAGCTAAATCAAAAGAACAAACTAACAAAATATAAATGGGTATATACATGGTAGCCTCCTTCCCTTGCCCACTGGTCTGTATTTATAGGCTCAAAAGGAAAATAAACAAACAATAAAAATGAGCTGACGTGGCAGCAAGCGAGGGACAGTGAAAAGATAGGATCATTTGGGCAAGATAGGGCCGAGCTCGCCGGTTTTGGGGGGCATGTGCTCGACCAAATTCCGAGCTATGGGGCTCGTGTTTGTAGTGTGGTCTTGTGTGCTCTCCACAATCACTCTGATGCTGTTTGCTTGGTCTAAAATAACCTGGTTTGTCTTTAGAGATTTGGAGGGAGACTTGGTGCTTTAACTCACATCAACACTTTTAGCAATAAATTCTCATTAATGCACATCACACCCATTGTGCCCATTTGCTAAACCCATTATGGTATGGGCAGCCCCCATGGTCCATGAGCCAAAGAGTTGTGTGTACACATCCATTGTGTTGGACCAAAATAATGTGCATGCTTTATTTGCAAAATGAACTCTTCGGATATCAGTCGGTTTTCTGTTCTGTTTGCAGTGTCGACTCCCAAATACTATGTCCGTGATATTAAGTGTGTTTCAGTGTTGTATCACGAATACCTGTAAACTGTAATTACTGAGCATACAATGATTAATAGCACCGATATATATCAAAATAGATAATGAATGGGCGGTACAAAAATGCAGTTTTCTGTGGTGAACAGGACCGAAGGGTTAAATAAAAGCGAAGCAATTGCATGTTCCTAACTCCATATCTCAATAGCATCTCCATGTTCTTCTCATTCCAATAGGGTAGAGATGTAACATCATCAAAGAACAAAGGTTCAAATAAAAGAGCAGTAATGGAAAAATCCTAGCTCCAGCTCGATGTTCCTTCTTGGTGCAGATTTGACGTTAAGGACCCAAGGGTCAAACAAAAGTGGAGTGACGGCATATTCCTAACTTCAGATCTCGATGGCAATATCTACAGCCTAAAGATCATCTCTACGTTCTTTTCGTTCCAATACGGTGGAGATGTAACGACATCAAAGACCAAAGGGTCAATAAAAGGGGAGTAATGGAAAAATTCTAGCTCTAGCTCGACGTTCCTTCTCGGTGTAGATGCGGGTCGAACAAAAGTAGAGTGACGACATATTCCTAGCTCCAGATCTCGATGGGAACATCTACAGCCTAGAGATCGTCTCCACGTTCTTCTCATTCCAGCAGGGCGCAGATGCAACGTCAATATGAACCAAAGGGTCAAAGCAAAAGCGGAGCAATGGCAATGTTCTAGTTCAAAACCTCGAAGGAGATATATACAGCATAGAGGTCATATGGATATCTACCCCTCTTCAGTAAAGAATTGGCACGACATCACCAAAGAAAAAGTGGAGTGACGGCAAAATCCTATCTCCAGATCTCGATGGCAACACCTAAGCCTAGAGATTATCTGGACGTTCCTCCTCATTCTAGCAGGGTGCAGATGTGTCAGTCAAATAAAAGTGGAGTGACGGCAAAATCCTAGCTCCAGACCTCGATGGCGATATATACAGCCCAGAGGTCATATGGATGTTTACCCTACTTCAGCAAAGAATTGGTGCGACATCATCAAAGTAAAAGCGAAGTGACGGCATATTCCTAGCTTCGGATCTTGATAGCAACATCTATAGCCTAAAGTCTATTGGATGTTATCCCACCCCAGAAGTGTGCAGTTATGACTCATCGGGGCTCCAAATCAAGCCTAAACTCAAGTAAAGTGCCACGGAAATACCTAACTTCTAATGTTAATGTAAATATTCCAACATAAGAAGACTACTTGAAGAAGTCTTGTCCTGCCTCAGAAGGGATCAGAGACACAACATACGCGGGGCTACTCAAGCAGCAACTTAAGGGACTGCATGTCGAGAATATATCAGTCAACACGACAGTACGATGGGCTTAACCCAGTACCACAAACCTGACAGACTCCTGTATCGAAAAGGGTTATCTATATTTCACGTTTGGATACACCTACGAGATCCTCTCGACTCGTAAGTAAAAACATCTTTATGAGACCCTCACGGCTCATAAAGGTGAAACGCCTTAGGCGATGGGAATATTAACTTATTTCCTAAGCCATTGTTGCCCTACAAGGAGGTCAAGACTGACTCTTATATACTATCCACGGTCACATTCAACAATGTTGCATCCAATGAGGAGAAGAAGCCACTTACAAGTCCTCTTTACTCGTAAGCGGAAAATACTCTTATGATATCCTTATGACTCTCAAGAGAAAACACACTTAGGAGTCCTCACGACTTCTAAGGAGAAAATACACCTGTGAGATCCTCTCGACTCGTAAAGAGAAATATCTTTATGAGACTCTCATGGCTTATAAAGTTTAAAACACTTAGGCGACTGATCTAAACATGTTTCCTAAATCATCGTTGCCATACAATGAGGTCAAGACTGACTCTTTTACACTATCGACGGGCCACATGCGTCAAAGTTGAATGCCAATGAAGTGAATAAACCACTTACGGGTCCTCACGACTCGTAAAGAAAAAGATATACGAGTGACATCCTTATGATTCACGGAGGCGATGGACACTTAGGAATCCTTATGATTTCTAAGGAGAATATGAACCTATGAGATCCACATGACTCATAGGGAGAAAACCCACTTGAGACCCATACAGCTCATGAAGATGGACAAAGGTTTAGGTGACAGAGTCCTAAACATGTCTTCTAAACCATCAATTCTATAGCATTGCATAACTTTGCACTACTTAACTCACGTACATACCTACGTAGGCAAAGTAGTGGGGCATTTGTTCCCCCCAAAAATTTTGGCTCAAAATTTGCTGTTCCCTTTATAAAAATATAGGGCAGCCCCTACGTGTTAAACACGTGATCACTCTTATGCAAAGCATATAAGTAACGGCTTCATATAGGATTAAACTTTATGATAGTCTCCACATGTTAAACACGAGAGCATCCACGTGTTAAACACGTGAGTTCTCTTACCACATTCCTGTGGCAGCGCTCACATGAAAAGCATGTAAGCGCCGCTTCCATATATGTATATGGCGGTGCTCACATGATAACACCTGAGAACCCCAATTTGAAATGCTTACATCTGATATAATTAAATTTTATGTGATATAATTAAATTCTACTTGGAAAATATTTTCTCTGATCTTTCTAATATGGAAAGATCTTTCTCTAACAGAGAATTTTTGGATTTAAAATTTAATGGTGATAAAATTTCACCAATTAAACCATCTTATAGAATAAAATTTTATATTGGAAATATTTCCCTGATCTTTTTAAAATAAGAAAAATCTTCTCTGTTAAACAGAATTTAAATTCTATGGTTAGGAAAATATTTTCCTGATCTTGTTAAACAAATAAGATATTCATATGATAGAATTAAATTCTATATTAGGAGAATATTTTCCAAATCTTATTAAATAAACAAGATATTCATATGATAGAATTAAATTGTATGTTAGGAAAATATTTTCCTAATTTTATTAAAACAAATAAGAAATCTTCTCTGTTAAACAGAGAGCCTTTGGATTAAAGATCCAACGGTGAATATAATTCACCGGTTGATCTTTAAGATCAATTTGATTGATTATGAAATCAATCATGATCTCTCAATGAAAGATTTTCTCAAAACAAATTGATCTTTTCCTTCTCTTATAAATAAGAGCAAAGAGATTAAATCTTAAGAGAGGAGGAGACCCCCCATAACTTCCACAAAAAATAGATAATTTAATTCTCAATAAAGAAGAAAATCTTCCTCCTCTCGAACTCTAAATAAAGAAAACATAGAGATAAAAATATCTCCATTTTACCCATCATATCATATCTAAGGGTTTAACCGTTCAAAAGAACTTAATTCTTTCTCTGGATCTGAGATACACAAGATAAGTTCTTATAGGTTGATAATTTAATTCTCATTGGGAAGATCTGGTCCTTGAGAATCAAGGATTCAGGAAAGAACAAGACTGAAAAGAACGGTGATGAAAGAAGAACATGAAGAAGTAGGAGTTTATACTCCAGGAACTTATGTAACGACTCTGTTTCAGTTTATATAAAATTTGTTTAAAAGTTAATGTACAAATGGGGTATTTGCAATACTGTATATGCTATAAGTATTTAATTTGCTTTTAAACAGCAAGAAAGCACTTGTAGCTAATTGGTAAAGCCTTGTACTGCAGTGACATAGCCCTTGTGTTCGAATCACCTCAGCAACATAATATTTTTGCTGATTTTTCTTCTAATCTTTTTGGAAGCCCAAAAGATTACACGTGCAAAACACGTAACAATTAAACTCAGATTAATCAAGCATGTACACTGAGATATATGAAACAGCACCAACACATGGCATTCATCCAAGCACCCCACCCTCTTTGTTGGTCAGCGAGATTGTGCAAGGGGCCGGCACCGCCGGGTCCCCTCATAGGAAATGCCTCCAAAATTTGCACCCTAGTCGTTTGGACTCCCCTCCTTAACCCCAGTACTGTTTGTTTTTACTGAAAATAAACAAAGAATTAAAATGAGGCATTAATCCAAATTTTAATGCATTTAATTATCAATTTTAATACCCAAAACCCTAATTCTATCCTATAAATACCACACCACTCTTTAGCCTTCTCTATTACGAAATCTAGTATCAAAACTCTCAAAAAATATCTAAGTCCAAAAGTTGTACAAGTGGAGTTAGCCAAGGTCAAAGTTCCGGCGATATTTCAGGACAAATCCGGCGACGACGCGACTCCACGACGCCTTTGAAATTTTCCTCTACCTCCCCCCTCTATTCTCAAACTGTAAGTCCCCTCTCCCCTCCTACATTTCTAATCTAAAAGACTTCTCTTTTCAAAACTTGTCAGAATCGGAGTTACTCCGACCTCCGATTCTAATTTCTGTAAAAACTCAACTTTTTTAACCACAAATTAACCATCTATTCATATATTGTTTAGCAACCATAAAACAACAATTTGACCAAGTTTCAATCCAAAATTTAATGTTAAACAAATCCTATTTCACTTTTTCGTTAAAATACCACCAAGTTTACCTACGACATTGTTACTTCATTTTGCTCATACTACCTTTAAAAATTTCACGAGGTAATGACCTATCTAATCACAACACTCATCTTGACATAGCATGATGTCTTTTGGAACAATATTTTATGGGACAATACAAATTTTACATTAAAATACCTTAAACTATCAAAAACCGTATTCTTTAGATTGTTTTAATTAATTCCGTACGATTAAGTCCTTACTACCCATTTTGGGGAATTCGATTTGGTTGGTACGGGATATCGTACATCCATCAGACTAGTAGGGCGAGATGCAGACCTTCTCACAGAGCATACGATCTCGATGGAACTTTTATTGAAAATTCTAAGAAAACGTGATTTCTATTAATAAATAAATTTTATTTTTAATAATTGTATATATAGAAATATTATCAAAATACCTATTTTAAATAGATAATATATTCCATGTTTTCTAAATCAAAAGATAAGAATCACAAGTTTCATGAAAACACCATCAAGAATCAATACAAGTCAAATTACATGAAAATACCATATACTATTCAAATTAGGTTTATATCCACTAGAATATCTCATCACTCTTAAAAATTATATCTATGAAAACCCTAAAGACGATAATTAAATACTTGAGGTTTATTTTTAAAATATATCAAAACTATTTTTTATAAAACACCCTCAAATTATATTAAATTACAATAAGGACCCTAGTAAATATAGGTTTAAGGGGGACCGGTTCTCTTGAGCCTTAGGGTGCCGGAGAATTTGGGTCCTTGCCTATTTAAGGTAGACAACTAAAATGGGGTTATCAATACGGTAATTGGCTTGGAAAAAGTCACAAATCATGTCGTCCATGTGCAGGAGTTACCGATTACTCCAAAACTAATTCAGGAATTCAATTCATTTTAAAGTGTCTGACTCAGACAGAGTCTCAGTCTAATCTGAAATCAATCCATCCTTGAATACAATTCAAGTATAACTCCAATTCAACATGAATCCATTTATACCAGATACAATCTATATTAACATGAATTGATTTGACTGAACCATGGATATACATTGTTACATGACTAGTCGATTATATCCTTTCCGTTTACATGAACTACTGATATCATGGTTTCGGCAAGTCTTGCATCTATTAAACAAAACAATACACATCAATACAAAACACATTACGGGGTTTTAAAGGGGTTGACTGGTACGGAATGTGTTAGAAGTGGCACGAGATGGTCACTTTAAAACACCTAACCTGAATATCCGTTGCTGTTGTTCCATGGCTTAACGGTTCCTTGTGCTCCGTATATCATAGTCCACGGGAAAAGTTGGACTCCTCTCGTATACACTGGTATATTCTGTACCAAGCTACAAACAACTGAGTTAACATAACAATCAAATATTATACAGTCATATTCTTTCTTATTTGTTTATTCTATTTCTACTTTTCTTTGGGACTTACCAAGCGATTGTTCGCTCACGATATTCCTTTCTCTTTTTTATTTAGAATGTTGTCGGGGGGATCCGATTCTCGGTACATAGACACCAGTTCAGACGACATGGAGCAGTTTGCAGAAGATTAAGAGCTCTAAACTCTTGTATATACTTTACTTTCAGTTCATGCCATTGTTTAAGCATTGCTTTCCATTCTTGTATTTACATTTTTAGTTGTATTGTAAAGAAATGTTTAATAAATAAAATTTGTTGTTCAATTACATCTCTTGTTATTTTTCTTGCGTACTTTATTATATTGCTTATTTTCGCTTAGCGTGTTTACATCTGAGTAAATACGTCGCGTGACCCGCCACGTCCCCTTGTCCGTACACGTGGAAGCGGAGCATGACTGGTTTTGTTGGCGGCCCATGCAGGTCAGTGCTGCATGGAACCCTACCATGCAAGTCAGTTCTGCATGGAAACCTAAGCAATATAATACAAAAATTACAAGACTCAGCAACTAAATATTCTTTATATTTCATAATCTTTGAATCTATCCTAACCCTATTTTTCTTTCATGGTTATGGATTCTCCCAACAACACGAGTACAAACTTCAACAACACACCACCACCTCTTCCACTTACGCCTACCATTGTAGCTCCGATCAACGAGAAGACAGTACTGCTCGAGGCAATAAAGAGCCCCTTGGAGGAACAGCAGCAGCAGACTGCTATTCTAATGAATCATCTAGAAGCGGAAGCACCTAGAGTGAAGCAATTCCGGACACTACATCCAAAGCAATTTTCTGGAAAGTGAGCCCTTTGAAAGCTGAGGAATGGGCTCAATCAATTGAAGACGATCTAGCAGTAGCACAAGTGCCAGACATTGCTGGGTAAGAGTTGCGAAGCTGCACTAACCGATAATGCCCGAGTATGGTGGAAGGCGGAAGAAAGCCGTCTTGCCCAGCCGATTGAATGGAAGACATTTCGCGACATGTTTGACGCGAAGTATTTTCCGGAGACTACCCGATTCGACATGGAGCAGCAATTCATTCACTTACAAAAAGGCTCTATGTAGAGAAAATCAGTGGAAGAGTATGATACCGAGTTTACCATGTTGAACAGGTAAGATATGTTTTAATATTCGATTATCTAATATCACATACTGCACAGCTAACACAAGACCGTAACAGGTTCTCGGCACACCTTATTCTGACTGCTGAGATCAAGACCAAACGATTTCAGCAGGGGTTGGACCAGGAAATCCAAGCTGCTCTAGCTACAGGGGTTTTCCCAACCCATGACCTAGCTCTGAAAGCTTCCAGTCGATACGAGGCAGTAGTGAAGAAGAAGGGCAGACCTCACTCTGTCGGTGTGAAGCGCCCTGCTACTCAGATAGCAGGAGGAGCCTCTTCCAGGCCACCTTTTGTACCGAGGAGACCGAGAGTACCATTCAACCGGCCCAGTCCAGACTTTTGCATATATTGCAGGAGGGATGGACACCTGGAAAACAATTGCAGGCATGCTAATAACCTTTGCTTAGTCTGTGGCTCACCCACACATGATATTGGGTCTTGTCCTCGTAGACTCAATCCAAATCCTGCGCCCAAACCAGCAATCACCTTTCAGCAGCGGCCAGCTATCCAGGCACCTGCACCACGTCTTGCTCTCCCTGCTCCACCTCCTCGTTGACCGACTGCACCTCCTCCTCGTCAGTTCCATCAAGCATAAAGGAACATATCTCAAGGACAAAGGAACGGACAGAGGAATGCTCCTCCAGCAAGGAGGAATGTACCGAGGCGACAGGCTTTAACAATGACTGTGGAAGAGGCTGAAGCCACAGTCCAAGTCATCACTGGTAACCCTTTTTTTCAAGCTTTCTTTCAATCATTATACATATCCGTATATCTTTTGCTATACCTAAAACCTATCCCACATAACTTAGATACAATCTTAGTAGCCTCGCTTTCTGCACTAGCACTCTTCGATACTGGAGCATCTCATTGCTTTATATCGCAATGGTTCGTCTGAACTCATGCGATTCCAGTCTGTAGGGTTCCTAAGCACACTCAAGAGGTTCTACAAGGGATCAACCATGCCAAAATCGAATTTTTCCATGTGCCAAGAAACCCTAATTGAGATCGTTAACTAGAGGTAAGGCGAAAGCATGCAAGTTAACTACTTTAACTACAAGTAAAAGGGATTACAACCTTTGTAGATCCGGTCCTCCACTTCTTTAGCTCTGTGTTGACATCCCTCCGCTGCGATCATCGGGATCCCGGACTCTAGCATTGGTTTCATCGGAGAAATGAGCGGGCTAGGTCGTTGACTTCAATGCCGAAGATGATCTACGTCGAGGCAACTCAAACTCAAGCTCCATCTTCACTAGGTCATGAAACATGTGAAGATAACACCATATACAACATGGCAAGTGGTAGAGGATGAAGAAATAGGAAGTGGGTTCACTTTGGATTTGGATTTCTCACTTGATTTCAACACTTGAAATTTTCTAGCAAGCTTTCTTCACTTCATCAAGAAGAAGAAGAAGAAGGAAAGAAAAATGAATTATCAATAATAGAAAATTCAAGTGAAGACTTATCATAATGCAACCATGGGTAAGTAAACTCATGTAGAGAGCAAACCATAGTTTAGGTAATGGTTAGGTTTAAGAACAAAACAAAAATGGTTTAGACTTTTCAAAGATGCTAGAAAACATCATGAAGCTTCTAGCAAATAACAAAGAAAGCCACCATTTTGTTTTTACAAAATAAATAAAGAAAATAAAACCCTAACCATTAACTAAACATGGTGTAAATCATACACATACCCAAGTTTGCATGTATCATCAATCATGATACAAACTAGTGCACAAACATATATCACATATACAACTTGTGCATATCAAGTGAGAAAATCAATCTTAAGTGAACAATACTAGTCAATGTAAAGTAATATATCCAATATATAATTATACATTAAATCATTAAATCAACACTTAATTTAATGATCCGGTCATACTGCATATAACCGACTAATATCAAGTGTATCAATATATCGAATCAACATTTGATTCGGTAACCCGGCTATATCTTATATAACCGTCCGATGATACAAATCGCGAGAATAGAATTCAGTATCACATACTGGTATTATTCTCGGTCCCGCACATATCTCATATGCGCTCCTATTTCATTTCGCTTGAGCCAGGAAACCTCTGTGTAGGACTCTAAAGACTCGTCAATACGCCGGCAGTAGGTGATGATCATATCAAACATCCACAAGCCGTAAGCGGTCTGTTAAACGTAACGGCCACCCGGGTATTGAGCGATCAGAAGATCAACGAGCAAGCCCGCTCACACTCCTGTGAATCCAACCAGTAACACTTACCGTACAGTCCGGTCTGTTCGTCTGATATGTCGCATATCTCGCCTAGGGGTGGTAAACGTCAGACCTCAGTAGCTCGATAAGTCATGCCGATGTAAGGTCCATAACAAGCACGAAACTACTGATAACACTTACCAGTAAATCAGTGCAACCCTGGCCAGGGATTTCCAGTTATGGCCAGTCGAGCATAGCGCAACATCAACCCCTAATACTGGGAGAGACGAATCCCCTCCTATCGCTCATTGCCTCCATGTGAATCGGGACTGTACCCAAAAACCACCTGTTTGCACGACTCAGTAGAGCCATGGTAGGGTGGAAATTAAAGCACAGTGGGAGACACACAAGACTCTATGACGATCTCGGGTCAACAGACTAAACTGTACCAGTGTCACCAGAGAACTGCCATCTGACGTGAGGTATAATACCATCTAGGAGTTCTCGGCGAGTCTGTTCAGTGTACCCAGTCACCACTGAGCACCCGCATACCATCTCTGATGTCAAACACCAATGGATATGGGATCATCCATCGCCCATCACATGGGTCGAGAAGATATACGCTAGTCTACTCTGGAATATCGATGCCCCGTCTCGATATTCCCACGACTAGGAACATTGAAGGATATACTCATGGACTACCCAGGCCCCACTAGTATGATCTGCATCATAGTCCTGGAAGTCGAGCACATATCCTAAGGGCTTTATCAACATGTAACAGAGAGACAGAAAGTATACATGTTAAGATAAAGAGCAACCAGATAGCGTACTATCATGTCGAGCAAGAAAAGTCCTACCTATATATGTCCCAGCATCCACTACAATATACATCCTATGTACAGTAATGGCCTCTAGGGCATATATATAACTAACAATCTCCCACTTGCACCAGGGCCATCTGTAGCAGTGGTTGCAGTATCTCATACTCAACCATCCCATAATAGTCTCTCTCTTGGAAAAGGCCTTTGTGAGTAGATCCACCATGTTGTCCTCTGAGTCTACTCTCCTAACCTCGATCACCCTGGAGATCAACTATCTTCATGATCAGGTGATGCTGCCTCAGATTATGTCTGGGTCACTGAAAGGACCGGGGTTCCTGGGCCAAAGCCACACTTCCATTGTCTCACAATGGTAGGAACCTAGTTCATCTCATGAACTAATATACACCCAAAAAGCCTCTTTGGTAGTATCTTTGATAGCAATGTCACCAGCCTTTATCGTCTAGTCTGCCACGGTATCTAGCTTGGAACTTTTCTAACATACCGTCCCTCCACTGAGGATAAAGACAATGCCTGCGACTATCATGCAGTCGTCCTTATCACCCTCGAACCTTTCCAGTGATTCTCCCGAAGATCCATTGATACCATCTCACTACATCTAGTGAGAATCCTAATATCCATTTAGATCTATCTCATAGATCCAAAACCCAGGATTTAGGAGGTATCACTTTTATCCTATACGGAGAATCTTTGTGATAAGCGGAGATTGACCGTGCGTAGCATAGGAAACTATTTTCCTATCAAGAGTATGTTGTCCACATACAATACGAGGATGACCACCTTACTCTCTACTACCCTTTTGTATATAAAAGGTTCATCTACTATTTTGATGAAATCAAACTCTTTGACTATCATATCAAAACAGATGTTCCAACTCCGCGATACTTGCTTTATCATGTAAAGCAATTTGCACACGTTTTCGCTGCTCCCACTGTTTACGAAGCCCTCTGGCTGTGTACTTATAGACGTTTTCTTTTAAATCAGTATTTAGAAAAATAGTCATGACACCCAACCACCAGATATCGTAGTTATGGTATGTAGCAATGGAAAGTAAGATCTGGATGGACTTAAGCACAGCCACTGGAAAAGGTTTCATCAATATCCACTCCTGGTCGATGATGAAAACCTTTAATAAATCTAGCTTTGAAAGTCTCAACTTTTCCATCTACACCAAGTAATCTTCTCAAGATATACTTGCTCCTGATGGGGATTTAACCCTTCAGATATAGCATCCAAAGTCCATACTTTGTTGGTGTACATGGATTCCATCTCAGATCGCTAAGCATCCAGCCATTCTTATAGAGTCCCCACTCTTGATGGCCTGCTCGAAACTAGTTGGGTCATCATCTCATGATGCAATCCTCGCTTCCACTGTCATCGAGAAACCAAAGTATCTCTCAGGCAGGTGAGGAACCCTGCTAGATCGGCGGAGAGGCTGAGGTTCATTGGGGACTATTGAATCCTTTGGTTCCATCAAATCATCAGCTGTAGTTTGTATAGCTGGAACTACTTCCAGTTCTACAGAACTGACCTTTTCTCGATCTTGTCCGGATTTTTCTTTTGACATAGGCCGGACAATCCCAAATCTTAACTTGCTTAAGAGATGGGTTCTTCCCATACCATATCTTATATGGACTAGTAGGCCCTGATTTGATTCGAACCCAATTCAATAGGTATGCAACTTCTCAAGTGCATAACCCCCAAAAGGAAACAGGTAACTCAGTAATACTTATCATAGAGCACACCATATCATATAGGGTGTGATTGCTCCGCCCCGATACACCGACGTGCTATGGTGTATACGGAGGAGTAATGTTGAGAGAGAGAATCTCATTCTCCTTTTGAATAGTCCAGGAATTGCATGCACAAGTATTCTCCTCCTTGATCTTATCATAGGACATAATACTTATACCCGGTTTTTGGTTCTCTACTTCTAACTCATATTCTGTGAATATCTCAAAAGCTTCGGACTTATGTTTCAACAGGAACATATGGCTGAATCTTGAGAGATCATCAGAGAATGTATTGAAGTATAAAGAACCGGTCCTGGCATGTGTAGACAGGGGACCTTACATACATCATCATGTATCAGTCCCAAGAGTTTACTAACTCTTTCTCTGTTTCCAATAAACAGAGCTATGGTCATCTAATCTTTGTAACATGACTGGCAAGTTTCACAAGATGTAAATTCAAACTGATTTAAATATGCATCTAAAATGTAACTTAAGCTAGTCGGGTCACATTGATATGACCTAGTCTACAATACCTCAAGAAGGAATCGTTCATTTCTGAACTCTTCTTCTTGTGTGTGTTCTGTATACTAGGAACTGTAGTTTGATTTAGAACGTCAATGCTTTTAGATAACGTGCCTGAACCGATCAACTTTTGAAATAGGAAATGTTCAAAATATTCTCCAACAATACAAAATTATATCCTTCTTTAATAAATAAAGAGATTGATATGATTTTGTATATCAGGTTCGGTATCTAATAACATTCGTTCAGAATCAATGTATTCTGGTAATACAGGGTGATAGTGACCAACAGACTTGGCTGCAACACTTGCACCGTTTTCTGTCTCATGAAACTTATCACCCGTTCTCAGTTCTCTACCTGTCTTTAGCCCATGTAACAGATTACATATGCGGGATCCTGATCCGGTATCTAATACCCAGGACGTAGAGGATACAGAGAAACAGTTCTTTGTAATGAACACACCCGAAGAAGATGCATCATCATGCACTTTCTTCGTTTAGACGGCACGGGAAATCTGGTATTCCCCTAATTCCTGCTCTGTCTTATAACAATTATAAGTTGGAGCGGGACCAACGTTCCCCAGCTCAGTGTAACAAGCGGGTTCGGTCAATACATCCATATTATTATCTTGATTAAGACGTGATATGGTCGCTACCTGGAGAGAGAGAGAAGAAAACACTCTGCGTGTGCCCTTGCAAGATTAGAATGGTTATATATTTTATCTAATCAGGATGGCTCCTACTGTTTTTATCAAATCTTCCTTCAAACCCTAAAAGGAAAGACTAGCCGGGATTAATTACACTCTACAAGTTCGTCAATCTTTCAGCCAGGCCAGTGTCGGTACTTTGAGGGAGGTTCCCCGTGCTTTCGTACGGACCTAATTACAATAAACCTCATTTTCCCAGGGGCGTAACCCCATTGACACCTTTCTAGACACCTACTTGATCGGCTAATTGTAAAGTGCAAAACTCTCCCACGAGTAACAATTACTCGCAGTGGGTATCGGGATCCAACTATTTCATAGAAGGTGTGCAATCTCATTGCAAATTTCAACACTTGAAACTCCCGATAAAGGTTTTTACCCCTAGCACTTATGACCTTAACTATGGTCAACAAATCATAAGTACTAGTCAAGTTCTACCCGTCATTTCATGATTAATTAGACCCACCAACATGGCCCTTAACTAAGGTCAACAAAGTCACGCAACTGTCCTAACTGATCGCATCATATGCGGTGTAGGAAGACATCACTTAGCTACCGTACACTGTGCCTTAACTAAGGTCAACAAACACAGCACGAATACTAAGTACTCTACTTCCTAAAATGACGGAGGGTTGCGGATGGTTTTTAAGAAAACCTTTAACGCTTTGAACTTAATCTCGTTGCGGAATCAAATGGATTTTAAATGGAGTGTTTTTGAGGCTTTTCTATTTTTGATAAAGGGGTCACTCCCGGTGAAGGGATCGTCGACCCTTTCCTCATCGAATAAGATGCAGGATATATCATATATACCGCTGTGCAAAGCAAAAACTATAGAAGCAATCAAAAGACAAACCGAGGGTTGTAGCATCTGCTAATTATTGCTAAAGAGGTCACTCCCGGTGAAAGGATCTCGGCTCTTTTCTCGTCGAATGAGGTGCTGGATGTTCTACAAGGAACACCGCTACGCAAAGTAACAAGTAGAGCTACCTGATTTTTGAAATTCGATTCCACAACATCTTTTAGGTTTATTTTCTTTCATTAATCTCATTAATGAATGTCCCATCATTTAAGTCCACCTAAACATCACAGATAAATACAACGTACACTTATGCCATCCGCATTCGCCTCGATGTCCCGTCTGCACCGTTAGGTTAGGTAACTAACGGCAGAGCGGGGCAGGGCTAGCGCGGGTGTAAAACATAAGCAACGTCTATATAATATATCATATATACTATATACAATATCAATCTGAACATATCACATGATCACATCACAGATAACGCAGCAGAAAATATCATATGAAATATTGGATATACTAGGACGTCCGTGTTTTATTTTGAGCCTGTATAAAACACGGATTCCACGGTCGTGATGAATAGCCAATCCCACACCCCTAGACCCCTACGAGAGCGGCAAGCAACCCTACCAATTCTAGAGTTAGGAGATCCTGACTCGACTCCTCGAGATGGTCTCCCACTGGACCCTAGAACCCGGTTACTTGTGCTCCCCTCCTTGGGTCTATCCTAATGCGGAAAAGTAAATAATATACATCAACGGTGACATCTTCCGCAACCTGGAAGTGCCCCAATAAAAGAATATTACATACAAGTTTTTTACATGAATGAAAATGAAAAAACACTCGTCTCACATAAAAAAAAACCCGGCTATTCAAACACGACGATCCAATATAACATATCCAGCAACACATAACATCACATGTCATCAACGTAAGTAAATATGCCCATCCCAATTGTCGTTGACATATGGCAACGAAACCGGCGATATCACATATTACACTTACGGTCGCAGAAAAGAAAGTATAAAACTACAATAGTTGGAATCCGCAAACTCCTCAGATATCGCATGCCCAACCAAATGAATTCCTTAGACATCGCATGCCTAACAATTATAAACCCCGCATTTTAGTCTCATTATCGAAAACACTTTTCAATATCAAGTCGGGCAATTCAACAAGATTCTCGGCATCCTGAACGAATGCTCGTCGCAAACTTTAGTAGACGGCCGCACCCCCGATACCGTCGACGAAGTGCACTAAGGCAGAACACCGTTGCCGCGAGCACCCGAACGGATGCTTTTGGCTACGGGGTTCTCCTACAGTCACTTGGTCGGGGCTATAGGGCGTGGCTATCTATTAAGTTTACCCGGCGAGTATCCGCGTACGCTACGTGATTGCAACGGACTTTTGATCACATCAAAATTCCGTGGCAACCAATCAAGTGAGACTAGAGTGCTAGATTTATAACATTCAAATCAGTTATCTCATAACTATTGTGAATTCCAAATATTGTACCACATTCCAGATAATTAGACAATGTTAAATTTTCCGATCGAATAATCAAACACCCAAGTTTTCCCGAAAAGCTCGACACATGAAATAAGTTTAAAAACATTCACTTCATGCTACAGTACCAACGGTCCAGCCGTAGAAGGGTCAAGCCAACGCCTCACATGTGGCACGCCGTACTGCCCCAAACCCTAAGGTTCAAAGGGCAGTTCAAGACGGTCACATAATCGAGTTAAGGTTTGTTGTCTTCAAGAGGGTCCATCGCGTTACTTGCACTACTTGGAACGTCCTTAAACTACGGAAAAATCCAACACTTGGAAATTTCCCGGCAGGGGAAAAAGTGGGTATTTCTATCCGGTCGAACTTTTTAACATGTTCTAAAATTACCTGAAAAAAACATAAACAAAGTTAAACAATCCGATCGAAACATCGAGTCCCCAAAATAACCCAGAAAACTCAACTGTTGAGTAAAAATTAAAAATACCCAGAAACACAGGAATTACAGACGGGCATTACTGTGCAAACCGTGACAAAAGATTCATCTTTATGGCTACGGAACCGCCGCGCAAGCCAGGGTGGGGCCGCGGTTCCATGGCGTAATTGTCGACTTAGGGTCATGTTCTCCACAGTAATTCCTAGAAAAACCTGCTTAATTTTCTAAGAATTTTTAATTCACAAAAATCACAGTTTTGAAAAAATTTACAGAGAAGGGTTTCGATTGGGGTTTCGGGGTTCGATCGGGTTTCTAACTTCGTCTACACTTCGCCTAAAGCTCTAGCTAGGCTCTGATACCACTGTAGGATTTCTAGGCACACTCAAGAGGTTCTACAAGGCATCAACCATGCCAAAATCAAATTTTTCCATGTGCCGAGAAACCCTAATTGAGATCGTTAACTAGAGGTAAGGCGAAAGCATGCAAGTTAACTACTTTAACTACAAGTGAAAGGGATTACAACCTTTGTAGATCCGTCCTCCACTTCTTTAGCTCCGTGTTGACGTCCCTCCGCTGCGATCATCGGGATCCCGGACTCTAGCGTTGGTTTCATCGGAGAAATGAGCGGGCTAGATCGTTGACTTCAATACCCAAAATGATCTACGTCGAGGCAACTCAAACACAAGCTCCATCTTCACTAGGTCATGAAACTTGTGAAGATAACACCCTATACAACATGGCAAATGGTAGAAGATGAAGAAATAGGAAGTGGGTTCACTTTGGATTTAGATTTCTCACTTGATTTCAACACTTGAAATTTTCAAGCAAGCTTTCTTCACTTCATCAAGAAGAAGAAGAAGAAGGAAAGAAAAATGAATTATCAATAATAGAAAATTCAAGTGAAGACTTATCATAATGCAACCATGGGTAAGTAAACTCATGTAGAGAGCAAACCATAGTTTAGGTAATGGTTAGGTTTAAGAACAAAACAAAATTGGTTTAGACTTTTCAAAGATGCTAGAAAACATCATGAAGCTTCTAGCAAATAACAAAGAAAGCCACCATTTTGTTTTTATAAAATAAATAAAGAAAATAAAACCCTAACCATTAACTAAACATGGTGTAAATCATACACATACCCAAGTTTGCATGTATCATCAATCATGATACAAACTAGTGCACAAACATATATCACATATACAACTTGTGCATATCAAGTGAGAAAATCAATCTTAAGTGAACAATACTAGTCAATGTAAAGTAATATATCCAATATATAATTATACATTAAATCATTAAATCAACACTTGATTTAATGATCCGGTCATACTGCATATAACCGACTAATATCAAGTGTAACAATATATCGAATCAACATTTGATTCGGTAACCCGGATATATCTTATATAACCGTCCGATGATACAAATCGCGAGAATAAAATTCAGTATCACATACAGGTATTATTCTCGGTCCCGCACATATCTCATATGCGCTCCTATTTCATTTCGCTTGAGCCAGGAAAGCTCTGTGTAGGACTCTAAAGACTCGTCAATACGCCGGCAGTAGCTGATGATCATATCAAACACCCACAAGCCGCAAGCGGTCTGCTAAACGTAACGGCCACCCGGGTATTGAGCGATCAGAAGATCAATGTGAAAGCCCGCTCACACTCCTGTGAATCCAACCAGTAACACTTACCGTACAGTCCGGTCTGTTCATCTGATATGTCGCATATCTCGCCTAGGGGTGGTAAACGTCAGACCCCTGTAGCTCGATAAATCATGCCGATGTAAGGTCCATAATAAGCACGAAACTACTGATAACACTTACTAGTAAATCAGTGCAACCCTGGCCAGGGATTTCCAGTTATGGCCAGCCGAGCATAGCGCAACATCAACCCCTAATACCGGGAGAGACGAATCCCCTCCTATCGCTCATTGCCTCCATGTGAATCGGGACTGTACCCAAAAACCACCTGTTTGCACGACTCAGTAGAGCCGTGGTAAGGTGGAAATCAAAGCACAGTGGGAGACACACAAGACTTTATGACGATCTCGGGTCAACAGACTAAGCTGTACCAGTGTCACCAGAGAACTGCCATCTGACGTGAGGTATAATACCATCTGGGAGTTCTCGGCGAGTCCGTTCAGTGTACCCAGTCACCACTGAGCACCCGCATACCATCTCTGATGTCAAACACCAATGGATATGGGATCATCCATCGCCCATCACATGGGTCGAGAAGATATACGCTAGTCTACTCTGGAATATCGATGCCCCGTCTCGATATTCCCATGACTAGGAACATTGAAGGATGTACTCATGGACTACCCAGGCCCCACTAGTATGATCTGCATCATAGTCCTGGAAGTTGAGCACATATCCTAAAGGCTTTATCAACATATAACAGAGAGACAGAAAGTATACATGTTAAGATAAAGAGCAACCAGATAGCGTACTATCATGTCGAGCAAGAAAGTCCTACCTATATATGTCCCAGCATCCACTACAATATACATCCTATGTACAGTAATGGCCTCTAGGGCATACATATAACTAACACAGTCACACTGCTCGTGTCTAGCTGGAAAGTCAGTTCAGGGAACGTCGTTCTAAAGGAAACAATGGGATACGACCTGTATCCAGTAGTCGTCTGCAGCAGAGAATTCTATGCTGACTTCAAGGTGCTGGACATACTGAACTTCGATGTAGTTTTGGGTATGGATTGGTTAGGAACATTCTATGCTACCATCGACGGTCGTCAAAGGAAGGCGGTGTTCAAGATTCCAGAGCATCCAGTCTTTTATTTCGAGAGTGGAGTCCGTGCCCTGGAGCCTAGCACATACAAAGCAAAACCGAAGAAGGCAATGATTGCAACTCTACAAGCGGAAGAAGACAAGCCAGAGGTAGTTTGAGAGTTCGACGATTTATTTTCTAAAGACATATCAGGTTTGCCTCCTGATCGAGCTCTTGAATTCAGAATTGATTTAGTACCTGGAGCACAACCGGTGATCAAAGCACCATACCGATTAAGTACAGAATGTTTGAAGAAGGTTCATACTTAACTGGACGAACTTCTGCAGAAAGGATGGATTCGTCCTAGTATTTCAAGTTGGGGATCTCCAGTTTTACTTGTGAAGAAGAAGGAAGGTTCATACAGAATGTGCATTGGTTATAAAGTTTTGAACGAAGTCACGATAAAGAACAAGTATCCACTACCGCGAATTGATGATCTGTTTAATCAGCTAAGTGAGTCTTGCATTTTCTCAAATTTAGATCTTCGTTCGGGTTATCATCAGCCGAAGGTCAAAGAGTCTGATGTTCCGATGACGGCATTCAGGAATCTGTATGGACATTATGAGTTTCTCGTAATGCCATTTTTGAGTGACCAATGCACCAGCCATATCCATGAACCTAATGAATCAAGTTTTCCGAGAGTGCCTAGATAGGTTCGTTGTCATATTCATCGACGACATCCTGGTATATTTAAAGAATCGGAAAGAGCACACTGAACATTTACAAATTGTCCTGGAGATTTTGCGACAGCATCAACTTTATGCCAAGTACAGCAAGTGCAAGTTTTGGCTATAACAAGTCGGATTTCTCGGACATATCATTTCAGGTGAAGGAATCTCTGTAGATCCAGCTAAAATAGCAGCAGTAAGCGAATGGACGACACCAACGATAGTGAAGGACATTCGAAGTTTCTTGAGATTAGAGGGATACTACCGCAGATTTATTGAAGGAATTTCGAAGATTGCAACACCCCTGACCAAGCTCACGCATAAAGATGAAGAATTCGTGTGGTCAGAAGCATGCAAACAAACTTTCGTGGAACTCAAGTCAAGATTGACATCAGCACCTATTCTCGTAATACTGGACCAATCTGAAGGTTTCGTAGTGCATTGTGATGCATCCAGTAAGGGATTAGGATGTGTTCTACATCAGCACGGTAAAGTTGTAGCTTATGCATCAAGACAGCTGAAGGTTCATGAGCGCAACTATCCGACGCATGATCTGGAGTTGGCAGCCATTATCTTTGCCCTCAAGATTCGGCACCATTATCTTCTTGGAGAACGGGTAGATATTTACAGAGACCACAAAAGTCTGAAGTATGTGTTTACTCAGAAAGAGTTGAATATGCGGCAGAGAAGTTGGTTGAACTTAGGGCGAACTTCGACATCAACCTACAATATCATCCAGGGAAGGTGAATGTAGTACCTGATGCACTTAGTCACCAACCACTATCAATGTTGCCGCACAGTGGAAGCTACAGCAAGATTTGCATCGGATGGAGATAGAAGTGGTCATGCCAGTTAACGCTTCAAGTTTGATGAACTTACAAGTTCAATCTACTATTGCCAATCAGATCAAAACAGCTCAAGTACGTGATGCCAAGTTGCAAAAGATCAGAGAACAAGTAGAAAGTGGACATAGAACAGACTTCATCATCCATGAAGACGGATCTTCGAGATACGGCTGTAGATTGTGTGTACCACAAGGTTCTGTTCGGGAGGAGTTAATGAAAGAAGCTCACAGCTCTCCCTGTGCAGTACATCCTGGTGGTACAAAGATGTACAAAGATCTACGCCAACATTACTGGTGGCATGGAATGAAGCGTAAAGTAGCCAGAAGCGTCGTTAAATGTTTGGTGTATCAGCAAGTAAAAGCTGAAAAATACAGGACTGCTGGTTTACTTCAACCGTTACCTATTCCAGAATGATGGTGGCAACACATCACCATGGATTTCGTGACTGCTCTTCCTCGCAGCACGAAAGGTAACGATGTGGCATGGGTTATTCTGGATTGACTCATAAAGTTGGCTCACTTTATTCCCTTTCGAGTCGGCCAATCTACCAAGACATTAGCAAAGAAGTACATGGAGGTATGAATCTAAATAAGATTTAAACTCTTCATAGTGTACTATCTCTGATACCCATGAACTCATGCAGGAGATCGTGAGATTACATGGAGTACCAGTTTGTATTGTCTCCGATCGTGACACCAGATTCCGATCGCAATTTTGGTAGAGTCTGCAAGCTAGGTTGGGAACAAATCTGAACTTTAGTACAACTTATCATCCACAAACAAATGGTCAGTCTCAGTGAACGATTCAGATCCTTGAAAATATGCTAAGAGCTTGTATGCTAGATTTCGGAGGATCGTGGGAAGATCACCAACATCTTGCGGAGTTTTCATAAAACAACAGCTACCAAGCAAGTATTGGAGTGGCACCCTTTGCAGTGCTCTATGGAAGGAAGTTTCGATCACCATTAAGTTGGGACGACATCGGCGATAGAGAACTCCTTGGACCTGAGATAATAGTAGTAACAGTGGATGTGGTTCGCACTATCAGGAAGAGAATGCGCATAGCCCAAGACCGACAGAAGCACTGGGCCGATGTAAAGCGCCGTCACTTGGAGTTCCAACCGGGAGATCATGCTTTTTTAAAGATCTCACCAAACCGTGGAGAGATTCGCTTTGGAAGGTGGGGTAAGTTAAGTCTGAGATACATTAGACCGTTCGACATACTCGAACGAGTCGGAGAAGTGACATCGTTTGGCACTTCCACCCTCATTAGAAGGAGTGCATAATGTGTTCCACATATCCCAACTCAGAAGGTATGTGAGTGACCCCAGTCATATCCTTGATCACTCTGAGCTCACTATACAGGAGGATCTATCTTATGAGCAACAACCCGTTGAAATCCTTGACAGAAAAGTGAAGTCACTTCTGAACAAGGAAGTAAACTTGGTTCGGGTGATGTGGAGAAAAGACACACCAGGAGAATTAACATGGGAAAGAGAAGACAACATGCGTGCAGGATACCTTCACTTGTTTGTAAATTAGTCATTAAATAATTGTAAATTTTGAGGACAAAATTTTTATAAGGAAGGTAGAATGTAACGACTCTGTTTCAGTGCACAGAAAATTTGTTTAAAAGTTAATATACAAATGGTGTATTTGCAATTCTGTGTATGCTATAAGTATTTAATTTGCTTTTGAACAGCAAGAAAGCACTTGTAGCTCATTGGTAAAACCTTGCACTGCTGTGACATAGTCCCTGTGTTTGAATCCCCTCAGCCACATAATTTTTTTTCTGATTTTTCTTTCAAACTTTTTGGAAGTCCAAAAGTTTACACGTGCAAAACACGTAAAAATGAAAACTCAAATTAATCGAACATGTGCACTGAGATATATGAAACGACACCAACACGTGGCATTCAACCAAGCACCCCACCCCTTTCGTTGGCCGGCGAGATTGTGCAAGGGGCCGACGCCGCCGGCCTCCCGTAGGAAATGCCTCCAAAATTTGCACCCTAGTCATTTGACCTCCCCCCTTAATCCCAGTACTGTTTGTTTTTACTGAAAATAAACAGAGAATTAAAATGAGGCATTAATCCAAATTTTAATGCATTTTTATTCTCAATTTTAATACCCAAAACCCTAATTTTATCCTATAAATACCACACTACACTTTAGCCTTCTCTATTCTGAAATCTAGTCTCATAACTCTCAAAACATATCTAAGTCTAAAAGTTGTACAAGTGGAGTTAGCCAAGGTCAAATTTCCGGCGATATTTCAGGACAAATCAGGCGACGGCGCGACTTCATGTTACCTTCGAAATCTTCCTCTACCTCCCCCTTCTGTTCTCAAACTGTAAGTCCCCTCGCCCTTCCTACATTTCTAATCTAAAAGACTTCTCTTTTCAAAACTCGTCGGAAGCGGAGTTATTCCGACTTCCGATTCTAATTTCTTTAAAAACTCAACTTTTCTTAACCACAAATTAACCATCTATTCATATATTGTTTAGCAACCATAAAAAAACAATTTGACCAATTTTCAATTCAAAATTTAATATTAAACAAATTCTATTTCACTTTTTCGTTAAAATACCACCAAGTTTACCTACGACATTGTTACTTCATTTTGCTCATACTACCTTTAGAAATTTCATGAGATAATGACCTACCATATCACAACACTCATCTTGACATAGCACGACGGCTTTTGGAACAATATTTTGTGGGACAACACCAATTTTACATTAGAATAGCTTAAACTATCAAAAACCGTATTCTTTAGATTGTTTTAATTAATTCCATATGATTAATTCCTTATAACCCATTTTGGGGAATCCAATTTGGTTGGTATGGGTTATCGCACATCCATCGGACTAGCAAGACGGGATGTAGACCTCCTCACGGAGCATACAATCTCGATGGAATTTTTATTACAAATTCTAAGAAAACGTGATTTCTATTAATAAATAAATTCTATTTTTAATAATTATATATATAGAAATATTATCAAAATACTTATTTTAAATATATAATATATTCCATGTGTTCTAAATCAAAAGAAAAGAATCACAAGTTTTATGAAAATGCCATCAAGAATCAATACAAGTCAAATTACATGAAAATACCATATACTATTCAAATTAGGTTTATATCCACTAGACTATCTCATCTCTCTTAAAAATTACATCTATGAAAACTTTAAAAACGATAATTTAATACTTAGGTTTATTTTGAAAATATATTAAAACTATTTTTCATAAAACCCTCTCAAGTTATATTAAATTACAATAAGGACCCTATTAAATATAAGTTTAAGCGGGACCGGTTCTCTTGAGCCTTAGGGAGCCGGAGAATTTGGTTGCTTTCCTATTTAAGGTAGACAACTAAAAACGGGGTTATCAATACGGTAATTGACTTGGAAAAAGTCACAAATCTTGTCGTCCATGTGAAGCAGTTACCGATAACTCCAAAACTAATTCGGGACTTCAATTCGTTTTAAAGTGTCTGACTCAGACAGAGTCTCAGTCTAATATGAAATTAATTTATTCTTAAATACAATTCAAGTATAACTCCAATTCAACATGAATCCATTTATACCAGATACAATCTATATCAACATGAATTGATTTGACCGAACTATGGATATGCATTGCTACATGACTAGTCGTTTATATCCTTTCCGTTTACATGAACTATTGATATCATGGTTTCAGCAAGTCTTACATCTAATAAACAAAACAATACACATCAATACAAAATACATTACGGGGTTTTAAAGGGTTACACTAGTACGGAATGTGTTAGAAGTGGCACGAGACGGTCACTTTGATACACCTAACCTGAATATCCGTTGTTGTTGTTGTTCCATGGTTTAACGGTTCCTTGTGCTCCCTATACCATAATCCACGAGGTAAGTTGAACTCCTCTCGTATACACTGGCATATTCTGTACCAAGCTACAAACAACTGCGTTAACATAACAATCAAATATCATACAGTCGTATTCTTTCCTAACTGTCTATTCTATTTCTATTTTTCTTTGGGACTTACCAAGCGATTGTTCGCTGACGGCATTTTTTCTCTTATTTCTTTGGAATGTTGTCAGGTGGATCTGATTCTCGGGAGATAGACCCCAATTCAGACGACATGGAGCAGTTTGCAGAAGATGCAGAGCTCTAGACTCTTGTATATACTTTACATTCAGTTCATGCCATTTTAGGTATTGCTTTCTATTCTTGTATTTACATTTTCGGTTGTATTGTAAAGAAATGTTTAATAAAAAAAGTTGATGTTCAATTACATCTCTTGTCATTTTTCTTATGTACTTTATTATATTGCTTATTTACGCTTAGCGTGTTTACTTCTGAGTAAATATATCGCGTAACCCGCCACGTCCCCTTGTCCGTACACCGGGAAGCGGTGTTTCTTGGGATCTCGACAATACGAAGCAATAAGTTGTGTGACAACTTAGTTCCCGAACGTGGAAAAAATTAGTTCTTAAAGAACCTGATTCCAGATCCTCAAAATAGTGATCTTGGTAATCGTTAATGGTCAAAATACTATTAACAGAAGTTTAACTTCTCTAAAAAACATGAACAAAGTTTAAATCTCTATGGGCCCAGCGTCTCACGTGATATCCATGTGAGTACTTAAAAGAAACCATGAAGACAGCACCTCACGTGATATCCACGTGAGCGCTCAAAAGAAACAGATGATAGCGTCTAACGTGATCTCCACGTAACCGCACAGAAGCTCTGAGACTCAGCGTCTCACGTGCTATACACGTGAGCGCCTAAGGCCCGTGAAGACAGCGCCTCACATTCCATACATGTGAGTGCCCATAAGCAATGACTCAGCGCCTCATGTGCTATACATGTGAGCGCTTGAAAGATGCCAGAGACTCAGAAACTTACGTGATATTCATGTGTGCGCTACGTGACTGAGTGCTTAGAATTGCTTGGTGGTATAAAAACCCAATTTTATCCCTAAATTGGCTAAGTCTGTGAAGCTTAAGTTTTTTCTTTGATTTTAAATCAACTGAGCCCATATGCTCATGATATCCATGTTGATCTTAGTTCCATATACGACTAATGATCTTTTATCGATGATATCCAAGACGATCTTAGTTTCATATATGACTAATGATCTTCATCCTATATTTTTTAACTTAATCTTAGTCTCATATAAGACTAACGATCCTTAGATCCACCATGTTCTGTTCCCTCATATACGGAATTTGGTTCAACAATACATCCTTCCACACATCTGATATACGTTGTTGTAATTCCTCAACGTCTTTAGAGAGGTGGCGGGTCCCAACAACCAATAACTCCTTCGTCCCAAACACGGGAATGTTGGGCGGAAATGTCATTAAACTAATAATAGTCCCAAACACGAGAATGTTGGACCAAAATGTCCTTAAACTAATATTCGTCTCGAATACGGGAATGTTGGACCGAAATGTTCTTAAACTAATATCTGTCCCAAACACGGGAATATTGGACTGAATTGTCTTTAAACTAATATTTCGTCCCGAACACGGAAATGTTGGACCGAAATATCGCTAAACTAATATTAGACCGCGATATTCTTAATCTAATAGATGTTTGGCCCTACGGATGGTCTCCATATTAACCCCCGTATACAATCCATGGGTACAAACAAGCCATATTCCATCCATGGCTCCCATGGACCATGATGTCCTTAAACTAATATGTTTTGCCCGGCGGACTATCTCCATATTGACTATCGTATACTATTCATGGGCTATTCATATATGATCTGATGATCAACTGAGCCCATATGCTCACTGTTCCTAAGTCGATCTTAATCCGATATACGAATAACGATCCTTAGATAAAACCCATATATCTCATGAACTGATCGACCTCATTTTTATGAAATTTGCGTCATAGGTTCAAAACCCCAAATCTAATATACGGATTTGGACTAATTCACGCCTTACGGACATGACAAGATTAGTCTCCGTATACAATCTAAGGGCAACCTCATATAAAATAAACATAACGCGACACGAAGTGATCTGCGTAGAGCAGGTGAAAGTTTTTATCGCAATGCGATAGCATAATTAAATGCAGAGGCTTACGCCGGCATGGAAGAGCGTCCCCACAATCAAAAGACCCTCACAAATGAGGGGGAATCTGATAAGACACGCTACATCGGTCGCAAGTATCCAAATCTCTGATATACGGTGCCATAAATTAACTTGGAATTTTTGAAGAGGTGGATGGATATGTTCATATAGCATCTGCCCCCAAATTCAGGCTAGACATCCTCTCAACATCTCGGTCCAGTCTTCGGCGGTACACAATCCCCTTCAAAGCCCTCGCCTCCTCTCCTCCGTCGTCAAGCTCGGCCCTATGGATCGAAGCCATAAGCCGTAATTGAAGCCTCCATCGTCATCGTCACTGGAGCTCGCTGGAGTGAGGCTGTCTTCGTTGCTAAAGGTCGCAGCCTCCGTCATTGAGCCCCCGTCGAAGACCTCTCCACCGATCGTCAAGAGATAAGTTGAATTTAATTTTTTTTGGTTTAATTATATATTTCCCAAAATTAAATTAAATTTTCTGTTGTTGAATTTTTGCTGTTGTTTCTATTTTTAATGTTCTTCCCGGTATTGTTAGTGTTGGTTTTGATGTTGTTGGTGTCGGTGTTGGTGGTGATGTTGTTGGTGTTGTAGTTGTTGATATTGGTGGCATTGTTGGTGTTGTTGTTGTAACCAGGGGGAGTTAGGGTTTGGGTTGAGGGTTAGAGCTGATGGGGGTTTAGGGTTAGGGTTAGGGTTACGGCTAGGAAGGGTTAGGGTTTAGGGTTAGGATTAGGGGTTAGGGTATTTTAGAGTAAAATTGCAAAAATAGTAGTTAAGGGTACTTTAGTGTAAAAAATGTAAAATTGAGCAAAATAGGGTTTTAGTAGAATTTTAAGATAGTTCAGTGGAAATCCATTAATAGCTAAGGGTATTTTAGTGAAATTTATAATAATTTTATTAATTTAAGAAGATGAATTGTTTAGGGGGTTAGGGTTAATTAGGGTTAGGGTTATGATTAGAGTTAATGGTTTGGGTTAATTAGGGTTAGGGTTAAAACCGTTACCAAATATATATTATGTATGTGTATGTATGTGTGTGTGTGTGTACATACACAGACACTCACACTCATACAAGCATACACACACACATACACATACACACAGAGAGACACGCATACACGCGTGTGTGCGCACACACACAACCATACAAGCACATGCGTGCGCGCACATATATACAAACATACATGATCAGTCAAAAATATTGTATTTTTAACACATCAATTTCCCTACTCTTTCTAATCATCTAAAGGTGTTTGGTATAAATATAGCACATATTAGCAATTCGTCTGCAAAATATCAAATAACATGTGTTATACATTATAACCGGCAGTATGAGGGAAATTGTGTGTTTATGACTACATGCATGATCTTTGTATATCAACAATTGTCTCGAAATTGTCTGCAGGAAATTCTCCAGGTAAAAGAGCCAGAACTGATAAAAGTACTGATAAAACGCATCAAGTCAAAGACTTGAAATCTGGCGGTAAACAAGAAAGTATAAAAATATTCCAGACATCAGGAAAGTGCCATAAAGAAAACAAAAATAAACACTGGAAGTTTCATGCAGAAAGCTCCTCAAACGGCCGCGGATCCGCGGCCGAGTCAGGTCGATCCGCCGCGAATCCGCGGCCGTTCTGACTCGTTGGCGGCAAAAACTTTTACAGAGGTCGCTTTTAACTGTCAAACTTCTTCAAGACACTTCAAATCTACAGAAGTTTCCCTCCAATAAAAAGGCTTCTCATGCAAGCTAGCTAACTACCTTAATCTAGAAACTTCTACCTAGCTTCCTATACAAGCCTCACAACAACCAAGCTTCTAAGGGAAGTTAGACCCGGCTTCTAGGGTAAGCTAAATGGAAAACTATAAAAGAGCACATATCGCTTCATTACAAAGGTTGTTAATCATTCTACATCAATTCACCCGCAAGTTGAGTGACACAATTTGCAACTCAAAACCCTAGCCCAAATCCAATTCCAAAGCCAAATCAAAATCAAAATCTATCGAGATGCAAATCAAGCAAGCCTTCAACTAGCCTTTGAAGCAACGCCGACCTTCATCCCAGCAAGAGATCCATGACGCGATTCAAGAAGATCGATGCGAAACTAATTTCGGCAGATCTAGTTACCTCCTCAAATCTTGTAATCTCGAGTTGAGTGAATTGTACCTAATCGTCGATTAATAAAAGTGAATATTGTAAATCTTACTTTTCTTTACATTCTTGCATTATGAAAAGTTACACATTCTTGATTCTTTCTTTTTTCATGATATTTGAGTGAAATCTCCGCTTGTGGAGGAATCGAGAGAATAGGTAGATGATGATGAAATTCTTGAACAATTCTTAAGTCTTATGAGTTTTGTAAAATTTAGGAAATTGAATCATCGAAAACCTAATTTGAGCGAGATCGCTTTCTTGAATGTTGTCGCTCCAAATTAGAGATCAACGATCGGTGATTTAATTTGCTGGAGGCTAGAATTTGAATGATAATCAATGAAAGGACAAGGGATGATGATGGAGAAACCTTAGTTTCTTCAATAGATCCCTAAACCTCATTGATCGTCATCGATCTAAGAACAAATCTTCAATAGATAAGAATTAGTAATCATTAGTATTCATCATCACTATCAATTGGATCGATTCTTACAAGCTGCTTTACCAATTTTGATAACTTGATTCTTAATTCTAGATCTTTATTTTCTTTATGTTTCTTGAAATGAAAACTCACAAATCTTGAATCAATTTTCATGCAATTTCTTTTATCTTTTCATTTCGACTCATCTAAAACGATTTCGAACAAATCACACTTTCTCAGTGGACGATCCGTATTCATTAACGCGCTACATCGACACCGTTAATTGATTGCGGTATAAATTTCTTTGGTTATGAAACATTTCCAAACACATACGAAGATGACCAATCAATACACAAACTTTGATTCATCATCATTCTTCTCTATATTGAACTCTTTTCAAATACCACTAGCCCTAAATCAAAAATCTTAAACTCGATTAAGAAAACCCTTAAATTTATAGAATTTTACCCTAAAATAAAAACTTTAAAACCTTAAAATTGAAACGTAAGTGTAAAACCAATTGTAACACCCTAGTGCAGTAATGCGATATTAATTGGTATTTTAACACTTGCTTTATATTTCTTCTATTTAAGCTATTGGGCCGTGAATGATTCGAATACTAGTAGTCATTATCCAACCCGACCCGCAAGTTTAGAACCGAATATAATGCAAGATTGTATCTGAGATTTACCAATAAAGTGTATCTATGAGAATCTAGTATAATACCTATATTATATTTTTAGATCTTTATATATCATATATCTAAATCATTATATATTTTTTTAATAGTCACAAGTTAAGAACAAGTTATATTTTGTTAACTATCATCATATGGTTGACATCATATATCTTATTTTGCTTTTATCTTTTACGTTTAAATATCAAGATATTTAATATCAAATATTTACTAAATCTAGATATAATTTTAAAATCCTTTTAAATCTTAAATTAGGGGTATGAGTTATTCAAAATATATTCTTGTATTATGGTTGAGAAATTTACGTATGTGAATTATTTTCCAAAATATATTTTTGATGAGATTTTGGTGGAGATTGGTCGTAATTTGATATTATCTAAATACATTAAAATTAATATATATTTATAACCTAATTTAAACTATACTATATGTATTTATATTAAACACAAAACCTCTCTCTTTCTCTCTCTCTCCACATAACATATCTCTCTCTCATCAATTTATATATTCTCCTTCTTCGTTTTTCAAGCGCACACTCATTCTCACCAACGTAACTCCAGCCGCATCCTAGAACCTTAATCGAGCCATCAAAACTTGGTGTTGATTTATATAGCGCCGTGTTGCTTCCGTTTATCGCGTTTGTTTCGAGGCAAGTTTACAACTTGCTACGTGCTATGCTTTATGTAATTTACTTATATGTTGTCGTACTTTTATTATTATTATCATCATACAGCTATATCTATATAATTTATACACCGTAGTTATTTAACGTTAATCAGTTTTATAATATACAATATATGCAAGTTTATAACTTGCGACATGCTATAATTATATCTATAAATATATATATTGTCGTAATATTTCTTATTATTATCATTAATTAGCTTATAATTTGCATTTTATAACTTTATACAAAATATAGTTTGAAAATATTATAGTTTACACATGAAACGTCGTTGCAAAGCGGAGAAATCTGAAATTTACTATACATCTAGCCTTATAAAATTAGTTATAAATCATAGAAAAATCATTAGCACGCGTTCTTTAGTTCGTTACGAAGATAAATCAGAATACTATAATCCTACGAAATATTTAGTTGCAAAATAAATTGTTTAAATAATGTAAACGGTAAATGAAAGTACCTCTGAACTGCTGTCCACGGAAATTCCAGCAGCAAACTTTTAAATTCGAACGTTCATAAATTTTTGTAAGAATAACTTGAGATACTTTAACTTATAAAAATAAAAATCTTATTAAATTATCTTAGTTTTGGTATATGACACGTCCCTTTTGGAGAACATTTATTATTTTTAACTTATTTTACAAATTAGGGTGACGCTGAATTTCTGAACGAAACTTTCTTGTGCATGGTTAATCAATACCACTTTTATAGTTATTAATCGGATTGAATATGTTATCACTGTTAATATTATTATATCAATATATATTTAATAAATAATAGTGCATATGTTTTAATATTCAGCAAATATTACTGATTTACAGTTTTATAGTATCTGTCTTTATCCGTACTGATAATAGCATATCTAGTTGCATGCTGGAACATCATGATATCATTATACTAATATATTAGTACAATATGTTATCTAGTTTGTATCATACTTGGTAGTGAACGTATAATGGTTATTACAGATAGATACATATGCATCCTAGTATTAGTCGTGTTTCAATATTGATTACAGTTTTACATTGGTATCTATTTTGGGTTAATATATATTACATGACATGTTCACGACCTACTACCAGTCTAGTTACTTGGATCTTATTATTAATGCCAACAATCCTGACTTGTTATCCTGACAGATGTAACTTATTGTCTGCATAAACAAAACATGTACTTGCTTGATCCTGTGTTGGCATTAGATTCATATCATAAATACCTGATTTGAACACAGAACCTTAGGTGTAAGGGAAAATCAATAATGAAACCTGACTTGCAACTCAACAGTTTGATACTTATACTGATCAGTCTTTACAGATTAGGCTTGCCCCGGGATGATACTGCTGACATCATTCGTCTATATATGTTACCTGTTTACTGCCTAGCGGCACGTCTCGGATTCATCCCGAGAGACTTGACCATGGTCCCGGGTATGCATGGGATACTATTGAGTTACATCGACGATTCTATTAAATTGATTTCAAAAACTTTTTAGAATAGATAACCTAGAGCACAGTTTTAGAATACACATCTCATACATGTACCTCATTGTTTTATATTCGTATTTATTATTTACATGCATGTTTAATTATATCATCCTATCCTGGTTAGTATTAATCTTTTGATATTATGACGCACTGACGTCTGGATTTTGCATGGCCCGGTTCTTTTACTTTTATCGCAGGCTGAACAGGAGCACTTTAGCCATCAAGCCGAGCAATGAGGAGTTGATCATGTATTAGAGATGTTTAGTTTAGTTTATTACCGCAGTTTTATTTCCTTGATGTGAGCCCGTGTTGGGACATGTTTTATATGTTTTTTATTAGAGTTTGATTCGTTTCCGCTTATGTATTTTCTTGACTCTGTTTACGGTGGCAGATGGACATGTGCTAGCTAGATTTTATATTTTACTATTCTTGATATCCTATAGACAGCCGTAATGTGACTGTGGAGGGATAATTCCTAACCGCATGTAGTATGGTTGGCTCTGTCACATGCCGTAGTTTGCGAATCTTGGGAAGTGGGGCGTGACAGGATTTTTTTGGTATCAGAGCCATAGGATTTAGGATTAGTCGGGTTTGGTTCTTTTGTAGTTGGGTATTGAACCCAATACACTAACCAGGAAACCTGGAATTAGGAACATGTCCTGCTACATTACTATCTTTCCAGTCTTGAATCTATAGCTATCTTGTTTATTGAATTCTGTTTACTGTTGCTAATCCTCTTCAGTATCTTGGCTTCAGAATCATGGCGGATAGAGATTTGCAGTCGTACCAGAGGCGTGTTGATATCAACGCATTGCTTGGTGTTATACGTGGTATGCTGGAAAACCAGAAGTGACAAACTGAGCCGAATCGGCGGCAGGACGAGACTTTCCAGGAGGGTGTGCAGACAGTCCAACAGTCCATAGTCGCAGTAGCACCCAGGCCAGCACAACGTGAGGGCACCGTGGCGGACATTAGAAAGTTCGGTCCGTCCACATTTACAGGATTGGAGGAGCCATTATCAGCGGAGCAGCGGCTAGTTGATACAGAGAATATGCTCGTCGCCGCGCAGATTCCAGATGAGAAAAATATGGATGTAGTGTGCATCCAACTGGTAGATTACGCTCACGAGTTGTGGCTCGTAGAGGAGACCCGTCTGCCCAAAGCCGATCAGTTGGGCAAAGTTTTCACGAAGTTTCTTGGAGAAGTTCTTTCTGCAATCTGCTCGAGAGGAAATGGAAGAAAATTTTATTAGCCTGAAGCAGAATGGCGGATCCATTGATCCACATGCGGCTGGGTGGACTCGGCTCAGTTGATTTGCGGGGCCTTTAGTTGCCAATGAGGCAGATAGGGCTAGGAGGTTTATGCGTAGCTTGGATGTGGAGATTCAGAGACATATTATATCTCTAGGATTGACTACCTTCTCCCAAGTCCTCAAGGCAGCTAGGGAGCAGCAGTGTTTATCGGTGAAAGCGAAGAGTACGCAACATGTTCAGTCGAAAATAATGCAATCTGTAACACATCAATTTCCTCATTATTCTACTCATCTAAGGATAGTTGATATAAATATAACACATATTACCAGTTTGTCTGGAAAATATTAATCACCCCGTGTTATATATATATTCATCATTCTTTATAGGAAATTGTGTGTTTATTACTTCATGCATGATATTGTATATCTCGACACGTTTCAGTGAGATTTTGTGCAGAAAATTCTTCAGGTCAAAGAACCGGAATCACAAATTTCCCGATAAAATACAGCAAGTCAAAGAGATAAAATCTGGCAGAGATTCAGAAAGCATAATAAGATTCCAGACATCAGAAGAAGACCTTAAAGACAACATAAAACAGCACAGAAGAATTCAAGCAGTGATCTCCTTAAACGGCCGTGGAACCGCGGCCGATCTAGGCCGATCCGCCGCGGATCCGCGGCCGATCTAACTCGTCGGCGGTCGGTATTTTTTCCAGAGGCCCCCTTATAACTTCTAAGCTTCCTTAATACGCTTCGAACTCCCAAGCTTTCTCCAGAAGCTTCTCTACAACAGCCAAGCTTCCTATGCAAGCTTAATACCTATCTAGCTTCCTATGCAAGCTTGATACCTATCTAGCTTCCTATGCAAGCTTTATAACAACCTAAATCCTAGGGGAAGATAAAGGAAAAACTATAAAAGGAGACCTAGGGCTTCATTACAAAGGTTGTTGAATATTGACCCAAATCATTGCACAAGTTGAGTGACACAACTTGATCCAAAACAAAAATCCAAATCAAATTCCAAAGTCAAGATGAAGATCCACTGAGAGCAAATCATGCGAGCAATCAACGATCCTTCATTGCAATGCCGGTCATCATCCGAGCAAGAGATCCATGACGATCCACGACTCACGGCGATCGAGCTTCGCAAAGATCAACGACAAATTCACCTCTTCAAAGGAGCGATCGAGAGCTTAATCTGATACCTCGAATTGAGGAGTTGTGTAATTTGAAGAAGATTTAATGAATGTGATAAATTGTTAATTCTCGTTTTCTATACATTCTCGCATTATGAAATTCTTCGTTCTTGATTGTTTCATTATGATGCGTGAGTAAATTCTCCGCTTGTGGAGGATTCGAGAGAATTGATAGATCTAATGATAATCAAATCTTAATACTAATCTTAAGTCTTATCAGATTTGTGAACCTTAGCAAAAAGAATCGTTGATGACCTAATTTGGAGCAAGATCACTTCTTGATTATTTCGTTTCAAATTAGGGATCAAATGATTGATGATTTTCTTTGCTAGAGGCTAGATCCGAATGATTATGATTGAAAAGACAAGGGATAGTGAAGGAGAAACCATAGTTTCTTCAATAGATCCCTAATCTTCATTCGTCATCATCGATCTAGCTACAAATTATCAATAGATAAGATTAGGAATTATTAGATTCATCATTAGCTATTAACTCAATCGAATCCTACAAGCTATTATTCATTATCTTGATAAATCAAATTGATATTGGATAAATTCATAAATTCTTGATTCTTGAATGTTTTCTAGATGTTTCTTGAAAATCAATTTCATAAATCTTGAATCATTTTCTTTTATATTTTCAATTCGACTCAAATCTAGCATAATCGAACAAATCATCGCATCTCAGTGGACGATCCGTATTTATTAACGCGCTACATTGACACCGTTAATTGATTGCGGTATAAATTTCTTTTACTTAACACAATAAAGATGATGAATCAAATGGCGTCGTTGCCGGGGATGCGTGCGTAATTTGTTCGTTTTTGCAATTTGAGTTGAAAATTTATTATTCCATCAAATTTTAATTCAAGAATCGTTTCAAGTGCTTAACGATTAGTGTTTGAATTTTTGCGAGAAAATCTGGAATCATTTTAGCAGTGAGATCAAGATTCAGAGAAGATCTACAGTTTCCAGAGGAGTACAAGCAGCTGCAGAAAAAATTTGATCGCCTATCTCCCCCATAGGACCGTGGAACCGCGGCCATAGTGTGGTTTTTGCGGCGGTTCTGCCACTGTTTAGGTGAATCAGTGCATAAAATCTCTGTGGTATACTCTCCTCTCCTCTCTGATATTGTCCAATAATCAATTTCTTGCAGGATTCTTTGCAAAATTCAGCGCCGCTAAAAAATAAATTTGTTGTGATTCTTGAAATTGGTTGTTATGCATATTTTAATACGGAAATTAAGGGGCAAAGACCAAATTCAGATTAGGTAGAAATTTCATTACCCTTCCTAAGCCCCAAAAATCACAAAACTTGCATCTGCATCACCCTCATTAATTAAAAAAGAACTAGACAAGACTCTAAGGACCGTTGTGCTCATTTAGGACAAAAGGAGATCGTAGGTAATCTATTGCTTATCCGCGTTTCTTTTATGGTGTCTAAGGCAAGTGTATCTAAAGAAAGTGGTTACTTAATTAGGACCGCTACTTACGTAGTGGAGAACCTCCCACTTACCTGGCACTTACCTGTCCACAGAAGGGATAAAGAGGCAGTAGAGGATCTATCTTGCGATTTGTTTTCTGGAAGTCTAGGAGCGGTCTAGAGACTTGACCTAGGTAACCATTAGATTTAGGGGTGATTGTGCATTTTGTTTTGTGATTTTTTCTAAATCCGTCTTTTTTTCAAAACCAACCAATTATTTTTTTTTCTTTCCCTTCATACTCTTTCCCCTCTTTCTTTCTTATAATGGGTAACCTAAATAGCAGAACTCTTGCCGAGCTTTGCTGTCCAAAACCAGATATTTCTTGTTTTCGTACTCGCTTTGGTATACCAACCGACTCTCCCATGTCTTTAAGAGATCGAATAAAACAAGCGTATTCAAACAGTTGGCCACCTCAGTCTAGGTCTTATCAACCATATCCTAATTCTACATCTGTTTCAATTGATACTCCGAGTGAGGATGCCCCTAGACGCATGTTCATTGCTGAGCATATAGATAGGGATAAAGGCCAAAGTTTCAATCCGGACCAATATCAACCATCACCACCACTTTCCAAAGAAGAATTTCATAATCGGTTTGTGGCATGTATAATGTCTATTGAAAATAGCCAACCAACCAACCAATATTAATATTCTTCTTATCATAATGTTGATCCTACTCCTGCCCAATTTCCACAACCATTCAATTCCTATCAATCATATCCGAATTTTCACCTTCCCTAGACACTCATTCTAACCAATCATTAGGGAGTTTTACCTATCCACAAGAATTTCAATCTTATCCTAAAACCCCTTGTCAACCCAAGTCTAGTCTTGAGCGGAAATTAGAAGAAGGTATAGTGATGTTTAACCGCATCAGAGAGGAATGGAAGGGAAGCATGGCTAAATATGAAAGAGCAACTAGTTCCGAACCAGCTAAAAAAATTTCAATGTCTAATATGGCCAGAACAAAATGAGAATTTGGGTAGTGAGAGAGAACTGTACACCCTTCCTAATCAAACCTTCACATTCCAAACTGAAATCCACAACTCCAGTTTCACTGATTTATCGAGTACACCAAATGTTTCATCAATTGAAGATAGAATATATAAGAAGTTGTGTGACTTTGCAGTGTTTGATTTACCTGACTGTGAAGGGTCCATTTCGAGTGAAACCATGCAAAATCCTTGTGATCTCTACACTTCCACTCTTGAACCAAAATTGATTGAAAACCATACTTTTGATGAGGTGTTAGAGAATTCTAACCTTCACTTGAATGAGGAAATTAACGTTGGGGATATATTGATTGATGAACCCAAAATTTTGGATGAGTTTGTTCCACCAATTCATCAGGTCCTTTCACTTCCTTATGGTCATCATCTCGAGTCTTTAATTATTCTTCCCGAACCCCAAATGCGTCTTGAAGTTGATGATAAGTGTATACCTGAACTGCAGACCGAAATTTAGCCTACATCTCCCACATCTGGTTTAGCGAACCTCGATACACCAATTTGTTTACCCATTTCACCTTCTACTTTCTCAGGTTCTTCTTCTATTCTTCCTATGATTTCAGTGAGTGTTGATAAATCACAATCTGGTAATTCAAGTTCAATAGTATCAGATAGTCAACCTGATTTGGATATTTTTGAAAATGAGGTAGATGAGATTTTCGAGCCTCCTACCTCCATAATTTTTGACAAATCAAGTATGATAAATTCTGGCACAAAACTTATTGACAGAAAAATGTTCAACCACACCATCGATGAAAATTTTGAAGAATTTTTTGTCGATGAACATGCATTCCTAAACAACACGGATTTTGTAATTAATCAACCTCCACCTATAGAAGTTGAACCGCCACCACTCCTTCTTATAAGATACGAGAATGCAAATGTTCCTCTCATTCCTAATCATTCCCATTCTCGCTATCATTCATCCGCATTCTTTCATTTCTATAATTTAAGACTCAAATCCTTTCCAGACCACCACTTATCTCTTCCCCACTTCCTCCTAACTCTATATAACATGTTCTCCTACCGACCTATACGGTACATTAATAAAATCTTTGAATGGTTGGTGTTGACTTTCGGTCTTTGCAAAACTTGGCATTGACCAATAACTTTACCTCCCTCTTATGATTTTAAAAGATTAATATTGTTTAACTCAAGTTTGGGGGGGGTTTGTTTTTGGCTCTTGAAAATAAAAGTTGTCCTCAAAATTGTGAGCCAAAAATATGTTTGGGGAAGGATTTTCAGGTTCACTTATTTTTGCCCCCGTTAATAAATTTTCCTCCCAAGTCTACAGGTTTCTGAGATTTAACAGATGGCAACAGTGAGGACACTGTTGTAAACAGGTTTGGGGGAGGTTTGTGCTTATTTGCGCATCACTTTGCATCATACTTTGCATAAGCACAAAACATATAAAAAAATTAATATTTAATCTTTTATAATAAAAGATTAGAAAGTGAAAAATTACATCTAAAAGATTGGAAAAATTTAAGAAAACCAACAAATTTAGATGTTTTCTTAAACGAAACTAGTAATAAGTAGTTATGAGCCGTTGTACCAAGGGTTAGTAAGATGAAAGAAGTCACTAATCTGCGGATAAAAATAAGTCTAAAAAATAGTTCCTATTCTGGAAGCCAAACATTTGAATGTTGATACCCTACTATATGAACTTACACACGTCTTGAAACTCGGGATAGTAGAGGATACTTTGAAATGCTCTTATCTAAAAGACAAAGTACGAAGAAAATAATAAATAAAGCATAAAAGATAAAATTTTGTAGAAAAATGAACACTGGTTTTGCAATCACCAAGACAGCAATAAAAAAATATAGCGAGGGTGCTTCATCACCTAGTGCCTTAGACCAACTGGTTTGGGAGTCACTGCTAAGCCTTGGTGTTGCAAGACGAGGAAAATACTAATACACCTAATAAGCAAGCACATGAGTAATCGATCGGTTAGTACCTCGAGAAGTATTAACGGTCACATGAAAAATGTGTGAGCAATTCCATCTAATATTCATCAATTAAAAAGTACTGAGGTAGATGGACAAGAGTATGATAGCTTGACTTGAATTCTCCCAGTGTAGGGATGTTCTTTACACACACGTAGGAGTATATGATCAGTGTTTGAAAGAAAGGTAGGAATGAAAAATAAAGACGATGTTTTATTGGGGGATGATGTGATTTCTAACATCTTTTCATGACTATTAAGATAGGGCTCATAACAACTGAAAAGCTAGTGTAGTTGGAAACTCTAATTTTCAAAGTCTTTCTTTTACAATTATTATCTTTATATGTAACTTTCACGGTCTTCCTTTTATTATAGAATTTTGTGGGTGCAATCCGCTGAGAACCCTCAGGAGACAACACTCCTCCTACTAAGGACACCTAGAGGTTTAAAGGCTTGTTGCACGTGCTCAGTGCAGTCATGTTTGCCTACGAAAGTGTGCTAGTTAGTTTTTCTTTTTCTTTCTCTTCTTCTTTTCTCCTTCACCAGAATGAAAGATGTTTTCTCGAGACGATCAAAATTAAGTTTGGGGGAATTTTTTCAGTCGAAAATAATACAATCTGTAACACATCAATTTCCTCATTATTCTACTCATCTAAGGATAGTTGATATAAATATAACACATATTACCAGTTTTTCTGGAAAATACTAATTACCCCGTGTTATATATATATTCATCATTCTTTATAGGAAATTGTGTGTTTATTACTTCATGCATGATATTGTATATCTCGACACATTTCAGTGAGATTTTGTGCAGAAAATTCTTCAGGTCAAAGAACCGGAATCACAAATTTGTCGATAAAATACATCAAGTAAAAAAAATAAAATCTGGCAGAGATTCAGAAAGGATAATAAGATTCCAGACATCAGAAGAAGACCCGAAAGCCAACATAAAACAGCACAAAAGAACTCATTTAGTGATCTCCTTAAACGGCCGTGGAACCGCGGCCCATCCAGGCCGATCCGCCGCGGATCTGCGGCCGATCTAACTCGTCGACGGTCGGTACTTTTTCCAGAGGCCTCCTTATAACTTCCAAGCTTCCTCAAGACGTTTCGAACTCCCTAGTTTTCTCTAGAAGCTTCTCTACAACTGCCAATCTTCGTATGCAAGCTTGATACCTACCTAGCTTCCTATGCAAGCTTCATAACAATCTAGCTTCTAGGGGATGATAGAGGAAAAACTGTAAAAGGAGACCTAGGGCTTCATTACAAAGGTTGTTGAATATTGAGCCAAATCATTGCACAATTTGAATGACACAACTTGATCCAAAACAAAAATCCAAATCAAATTCCAAAGTCAAGATCAAGATCCATTGAGAGCAAATCAAGCGACCAATCAACGATCCTTCATTGCAATGCCGGTCATCATCCGAGTAAGAGATCCGCGACGATCCACGATTCACGGCGATCGAGCTTCGTAAAGATCGATGACAAATTCACCTCTTCAAAGGAGCGATCGAGAGCTTAATCTTATACCTCGAATTGAGGAACTGTGTAATTTGAAGAAGATTTAATGACGCTGATAAATTGTTAATTCTCGTTTTCTGTACATTCTCGCATTATGAAATTCTTCATTCTTGATTGTTTCATTATGATGCGTGAGTAAATTCTCCGCTTGTGGAGGATTCGAGAGAATTGATAGATCTAATGATGATCAAATTTTAATACTAATCTTAAGTCTTATGAGATTTGTGAACCTTAGCAAAAAGAATCGTTGATGACCTAATTTGGAACGAGATCACTTCTTGATTACTTTGTCGCAAATTAGGGATCAAATGATTGATGATTTTCTTTTCTATAGGCTAGATCCGAATGATTATGATTGAAAAGACAAGGGATAGTGAAGGAGAAACCCTAGTTTCTTCAATAGATCCCTAATCTTCATTCGTCATCACCGATCTAGCTACAAATTATCAATAGATAAGATTAGGAATTATTAGATTCATCGTTAGCTATTAACTCAATCGAATCCTACAAGCTATTCTTCATTATCTTGATAAATCAAATTGATATTGGATAAATTCTTGGTTCTTGAATGTTTTCTATATGTTTCTTGAAAATTAATTTCACAAATCTTGAATCATTTTCTTTTATATTTTCAATTCGACTCAAATCTAGCATAATCGAACAAATCCTCGCATCTCAGTGGACGATCCGTATTCATTAACACGCTACATCGACACCGTTAATTAATTGCAGTATAAATTTCTTTTGTTGTGAAACATTTTACTTAACACAATAAAGATGATCAATCACAACAGCAAGCCGGCGTTTATGCCAAATAAAGCTCCTGTACGCAGAGGCATCCCGATGAACAAGCGAGGCATTGTACCTATGAAGAAGCCTATTGTTTCTGATCAGAAAAGAAGTGTGATTTCTGACTTTTGCCATCTATCCGGACACCTACAGAAGGAATGTAAAAGGAGGTTTGGACTATGTCTTGTTTGCGGATTAGCTGACCATACCATCAATACTTGCCCTTCAAAGCTATGTTTGAGGGACGATATTCAGAAGCCACCAAAGGAGCAGATTCATGGGCAGAATCGGATTACTCAAGGACCTAATCAAGCATGGGCCTTCACTTTGACAGCCGAGGAGGCTAAAACTTCAGACGAAGTTGTTTTAGGTATCCTATTCGTTTATAATTTTCCTGCATTGGCACTATTCGATTCTGGTGCATCCCATTGTTTTATGTCGCCCAAGTTTATTAGTGCACACTCTATTCCACACGCGGCCCTGTTTAGTTGCTGGGATATATACACTGGGAATGGGAAGATTATATCTAATAGCGAGTGCAAAGATTGTTCGATTATTATATGCGGACGAGAGTTATTCGCGGATTTCTTGGCGATTGATACTGGCAGCTATGATGTTGTCTTGGGAATGGATTTTCTTGGCACATTCTATGCTCACATCGATTGTATGGCAAAAAAAGTGATTTTCCAGATTCCCGGACATCCGGAGTTTATATTTTTAGGAGGTAGCAGGTCTGTCGGGCCAGTCGAATTTAGGGCTAGGAAGACAAGTGTCGTTCTTTCGTCGATGGAAGTAGACAAGGAGGAAGCGCCAACAGTAGTTCGAGAGTTTATGGATGTGTTCGAAGACATCTCGAATTTACCGCCAAAACAAGATGTGGAGTTCGCGATTGATCTTGTTCCTGGAGCAACGCCGATTTCAAAGGCTTATTATCCGATGGCGCCGGTTGAGCTAGAAGAGGTAAAGAAATAAGTTGTCGAATTGTTAAAGAAGGGTTGGATTCACAGCAGCAATTCACCCTGGGAAGTTCCAGTTCTTCTAGTCAAGTAGAAGGATGGCACGCGGAGGATTTGTATCGATTATCGAGAATTAAACCGGGTGACTATTAAGAACAAGTACCCAATCCCTCACATTGGCGAATTATTCGATCAACTCAGTAGCGCGAGAGTATTCTCGAAATTGGATTTGCGATCCGGATACCATCAAGTTTGGGTGAAATCAGAAGATATTTGCAAGACAGCGTTCCGAACTCGATATGGGCATTACGAGTACTTGTGATGCCATTTGGAGTTACAAACGCACCAGAAATATTTATGGACTTGATGAACCAAATCTTTTCATTATACTTGGACCAATTCGTAGCAGTGTTTATTGATGATTTTCTGGTCTATTCGAGGAGTAAATAAGAGCATGAAGAATACTTGAGAATCACACTGCAAACGTTGAGGCAAGAAAGGTTATATACTAAGATGATCAAGTGCGAGTTTTAGCTCGAAGAAGTGAAGTTCTTGGGTCATGTCGTATCCAGAGATGGAATTGCCGTTGACCTTGAAAAGATTGCAGCAGTTAATGATTGGCCAATTCCAAAGAACATTGGGGAGATCAGAAGTTTTCTTGGGCTTGTCGGATATTATAGAAGGTTCGTGGAGAACTTCGCTCAAATAGCTGAACCATTGACCAAGTTAACATGAAAGGAGGTACCATTCGTATGGACGGAGAAGTGTGCGTCAACTTTTGAAGTGTTGAAGTAAAGATTGACTACCGCTCCTATCTTGACAGTGCCAGACGGTTCCAGAGGGTTGGTTATTCACAGCGACGCATCTGGGAAAGACTTGGGATGTGTTCTAATGTAGAATGGGAAGGTTATAGCCTATGTGTCCAAACAATTGAAGACTCACGATAAAACTACCCAACTCATGATTTGGAGCTAGCAGCCGTGATTTTTGCTTTGAAGATTTGGAGACACTACTTATTGGGCGAAAGGGTAGAAGTATTTACCGATCACAAAAGCTTAAAGTATGTATTCACACAGAAAGAGCTCAACATGAGGCAGCGTAGATGGTTAGAGCTGATGCCTGACTACGATCTTGATCTAAAATACCATCTGGGGAAAGTTAATATAGTACTGGATGCGCTAAGTCGGTTGCCAGCAGTACGGAGGTTGACTGCACAGAAGGAGATTATAGCTGATTTTCAGAAGTTCGAGTTGGAGAATGTACTACCACATTCTTCAAGACAGTTGATCGATTGCAAGTACAGTCATCCTTAATCGATAACATTAAAGCAGCACAGTTGCGCGATCCAAGCTTGCAGAAGTTTTGAGGACAAATTTATAAGCGGGACTTCGAACGAACTTGTTAATTCATGAAGATGGATCGTTACGATATGGTAGCCGTTTATGTGTGCCTAAAGGAGACATTCATGAAGGAGGCTCATAGTTCCGCATATTCCATACATCCGGGAGGCACCAAGATATACCGAGATCTACGACAACATTTCTGGTAGGAATGCATGAAAAGGGAGATTGCTCACTACGTATCGAAGTGCTTGGTGTGTCAGCAAGTCAAGGCTGAACATCAAAGGATAGCTGATTTGTTGCAACCACTTCTGATTCCTTAATGGAAGTGGGAACATATAACCATGGATTTCGTGACAGTATTACCGCGAAGTCCAAAGGGCAATAATGCAGTTTGGATGATGGTTGATCGATTGACCAAGGCAGCTCATTTTATACCATTTCGAGTTGGTCAGTCAACGGAGGCTTTAGCAGAGCGGCACATGCAGGAGATTGTGAGATTGCATGGAGTACCTGTGAGTGTCGTTTCCGATCGTGATACCCGGTTTTTATCGCACTTTTAGAGGAGTCTACAGGAAAGTTTAGGGACTCGCTTGATGTTTAGCACTGCCTATCATCCTCAGACTGATGTCCAGTCAGAAAGAACGATCCAAACTCTTAAAGTTATGTTGAGAACATGCATGTTAGACTTCAAGGGTTCATGGGAAGATCATTTGCACTTGGTGGAGTTTCCTTATAATAATAGTTTTCAGGCAACTATGCAGGTGGCTCCATTCGAAGTATTGTACGGTCATAAGTGTCGCTCGCCCGTCTGTTGGGACGATGTTGGAGAAAGAAGATTATTAGGACCGGATCTTATTGTGCAAACAGTTGAGAAAGTTAACATAATTCGAAATCATATGAAAGCGGCACAAGATTGACAGAAAAGTTGGATCGATACAGGACGAAGGCCTCTGGAGTTCGCAGTTGGTAATCTTATATTCTTGAAGATATCACCGACCAGAGGAGTGATTTTATACTCTTGAAGATATCACCGACCAGAAGCAACACGATGCTATATAAATTATCATCATTCGTTCATCGCGTTTGTTTCGAAGCAAGTTTACAACTTGCTACATACTATACTTTATGAAATTTACTTATATGTTGTCGTACTATTATTATTATTATTATCATCATCATACAACAATATCTATATAATTTATACATCGTAGTTATTTAACGTTAATCAGTTTTATAATATACAATGTATGCAAGTTTACAACTTGCGACATGCTATAATTATATATATATATATATATATATATATATATATATATCGTCGTAATATTTCTTATTTTCTTATTATTATCATTAATTATTTTATAATCTACATTTTATAAAGTTATACAAAATATAGTTTGAAAATATTATACTTTACACATGAAACGTCATCGCAAAGTGGATATGACAAATCTGAAATTTACTGTATACCTTACCTTATAAAATTCATTATAAATCATACAAAAATCATTAGCACACATTCTTTAATTCGTTACGAAGCTAACTCAGAATAATATAACCCTGTGAAATATTTATATGCAAAATAAATTTTTTAAATAATGTAAATTGTAAATGAAAGTACCTCTGAACTGTTGTCCAGGAAAATTCCAGCAGAAATTTTCACTTTCGAACGTTCATAACTTTTTGTAGGAATAACCTGAGATAGTTTAACTTATAAAAAATAATATTTTATTAAATTATCTTTGTTTTGGTATATGATACGTCCCTTTTGGAGGACATTTGTTATTTTTAACCTATTTTACAAATCAGGGTGATGCTGAATTTCTAAACGGAACTTTCTTGTACATGGTTAATCAATACCACTTTTATAGTTATTAATCGGATTGAATATATTATCCCTATTAATGTTATTATATAAATATCTGTTTAATAAATAATAGTGCATGTGTTTTAATATTCAGCAAGTATTACCGATTTATAGTTTTATAGTATCCGTTTGTATCCGTACTGATAATAGCATATCTAGTTGCATGCTGGAATATCATGACATCATTATACTAATATATTAGTACAATATGTTATCTAGTTTGCATCATACTTGGTAGTGAACGTATAATGGTTATTAAAGATAAATACATATGTATCCTAGTATTAGTCGTGTTTCGATATTGATTACAGTTTTACATTGGTATCTATTTTAGATTAATATATATTACATGGCATGTTCACGACCTACAACCAGACTTGTTGCTTGGATTTTATTACTAATGCCGACAATCCTGACTTGTTGTCCTGACGACGTAGCTTGTTGTCTGCATAGACAAAACCTGTACATGCTCCATCCTGTATTGGCGTTAGATTCGTATCATAAATACCTGACTTGAACACATAACCTTAGGGGTAAGAGAAAATCAATAATGAAACCTGACTTGCAACTCAACAGTTCGATACTTATACTGATCAGTCTTTACGGGTTAGGCCAGCCCCGGGATGATGTTGCTGACATCATTCATCTGTACATGTTACCTGTTTACTGCCTAGCGGCATGTCTCAGATTCAGCCCGAGAGTCTTGACCGTGGTCCCGGGCACGCACGGGATACTATTGAGTTACATCGACGATTCTATTAAATTGATTTCAAAGACTTTTTAGAATAGATAAGCTAGAAGCACAGTTTTAGAATACACATCTCATACATGTACCTCACTGTTTTATATCTGTATTTATTATTTACCTACATGTTTAATTATATCATCATATCCTGGTTAGTATTAATCTTTTGATATTATGATGCACTGACGTCTGGTTTTTTCATGGCCCAGTTCCTCTACCATTATCGCATGCTGAATAGGAGTACTTTAGCCATCAAGCCGAGCAATAAGGAGTTGATCGTGTATTTAGAAATGTTTAGTTTAATTTATTTTTGCGGTTTTATTTCCTTGATGTGAGCCCGTATTAGGACATGTTTCAGATGTTGTTTATTAGAGCTTGATTCGTTTCCGCTTATGTATTTTCTTGACTTTGTTTACTGTGGCAGATGGACTTGTGTTAGCTATATTTTATATTTTACTGTTCTTGATATCCCATAGATAGCCACAATGTAATTTCGGAGGGATGATTCCTAACCACAGGTAGCATGGTTGGCTCTATCACATACCGTAGTCTGCGAATCTTAGTAAGCGGGGTATGACACCAATCCAAATTAAATCTTAAAGTATGTGTATCACACTCAATGATAATATGAAATTTTTATATTCTCATCGATAATCATATGCGAAAATCAAAATGCGACTTAGTTCCCATCTATCGGTTAACATACATTCGATATTCGTCGTGACATAAACTACACGAAGGTTGTTAAATATCATACGGTATTGTTCAGTTCTAAAAACCGTCGTGTAGTCTATGTGACGAGAAAATTCAATCGTATGATAACCGATAGACTTGTCATGTGTGGACAAGCTAGGAATGTATAAAGCAGACACCTGAATTCACTTGTGTTTTTCATTCGTTTCGGGATATTTCGTCGGTACTTTTCTGTTGGTTCTCCGTGTACAATGATAGATTAGATGTTCGTTTCAATAATGTTGCATAGAATTGAAATGATTATCTGATCTATTATAGTGTACTCAGAGAACAGCGGGGAGGTGCTACCGAAATTTTCTCGAAACGGATGAAAACACAAGTCAATAGATGTATACTTAATACATTCTTAATGGGATAAGTTCCTTACCCCTACGGCCTCTACCATCGACATATAATAAAGAACATTTAATATTATCATTATCTTTCTTGGAAGAAGAATCCAACTCTCGAATTTTGAGATTAAAAGGAGAAAGTTCTCAATAAGAGTTTGAGGACAGTCTAATCCAATAACAGTTGAAACCAAACTTAACGAAGTCGTCAATTAAACCTAACACTAACGCTTCTTATTATGCTTCTATCTTGTATTTGTCACGAAATCTTAATTCCATGACTCTTATCTATAGAAAGCTTGCTACGTTCCATTTTCTTCCAATATGGCATTCCCATACCTCCATGACAAGAGTTGGATGCATGTCGACGTTTTCTCAAAAGCCACTGATTTTTTCCTTAACGATGTTTACTTTTTCACCGATTTTGCTTTCACACGTCTTGATATACTGAAAGAGCACGAAATAAATTGTCCTTACTATAAGTGTATGAACACGCGATTGCAGAAGAAGTCGGATGTTGAGTTACACATCATGAAAAACGGTTTCCTTAGAGTTTACACTAAGTTGGATATTCATGGAGAAAAGGACGATGGACGACCAGTGCAAGAGATGGAAAATGAATTCATTGAAGCGGAAACCGAAAAGTGGGAAGAGATAGTAGAAGAGGATGAAGAGGATGAATGGTGATTTGAAGAAGATGAAGTCGTCGAAGACGATGATGCTGTGTTCACGTCGGTCGATGACATGGATGGGCTTATAAATGCTACTAGACTTTCTTATGATACGGAAAGCACTGGACCCGCGTTATTGGAGAAGTACAAGCTTCCTAGAGAATCCCTCTATATCTAAATTGTAAAGGGTTTTTGATGCTATCCTTTTTCGTACGTCTCTTCCATATCAAGTGCAAGAACAGATAGAGTGACCAGTCTTTCATCGATCTCCTAGCATTACTGAAGGAAGCTTTTCCTGACGGAAATGAAGTGCCGCCGAGCTGGTACGAGGCACAAAATATAATCATAAATATCGGCCTAAAGTGTGAGAAGATACTTGCATGCGATAATGACTGAGTTTTTTTCTGGGAAAAACACGATGCACTCAAAAGCTGCCCAGTGTGCGGGAAAAGCCGATTCAAGCCTAAGAAAGACTCTCGTTTGAGTGATGTGCCCATAAATATTCTTCATCATTTTCTGTTAGTACCGAGACTGCAACGGTTATTTGTGTGTGAGGAGACGGCGTCCGAAATGCAGTGGCACCATAAAGCGTCTCGTGAAGAGGGAAAAATGATTCATCCTTGAGATTCGATATTGTGAAAATTTTTAGATAAAAACATCCTTCATTCAGCGCAGACCCTCATAACATGAGGCTGGGGATTGCAAGCGACGATTTCAGTTCATTTAAGATGGTTTGCGGTGGGTGTACTCATATTACTTGGCCCTTTATGGTGACTATATACAACCTGCCGTCATGGAGGTCTATGACGCAGTCTTATTTTACGTTGGCGCTTTTAATCGACGGTCCCTCATCTCCTGGGAAAAACATCGACGTGTACCTTCAACTCTTGATTGATGAGTTAAAGTTGCTATAGGAACCTGGTGTGAGAGCGTATGACGCAGATGGTAAACAATTTTTTCAAATGCATGATGCTTTGTTGTGGACAATTAATAATTTAACTGCCTACAACATGCTGTCGGGGTGGACAACTCAAGGTAAACTTTCTTTCCTTGGTTGTCATATTCATATGAACAGCGTACGCTTGAAATTTTGCGGGAAAGAATCGTTTATGGGTCACCAACGATTCTTGCCTATAACTCATAGATTTAGAAGGAATAAAGAAATGTTCAATGGCAAGACGGAGACCGGTATGCCGCATAAATTATTGTTTGGTAACGACATACTACAACAATAGGGAGCTTATCAGAATATCACATTCGGAAAGAAACAGAGAAAAGATGCAATGCAATGCCCATCTGGCTCGAAGAAGCTTAGTATAGTTTATTTCAGCTTCCGTACTGGTCCGATCTACCGCTGCGCCACAATTTAGATGTCATGCATATCGAGAAGGGCGTCTCCGAGTACATCATCAATTTTCTGCTGTGTAAGAATGGAAAAACGAAGGACAATCTCAATGCCCGTTATGATTTGACGAATTTGGATGGTTTTTCCATTAGAAAAGAATTGCAATCTTGTCCTGTGGATAGTAAACCGGGTTGTTTCGAGATCCCACCGGCAATCTACAACATGAACAAAGAAAAGAAGCGGCGGTTCTTGCGTGTGTTGAAAGAATTGAAAGTCCCCGACGGTTTCTCATCAAACATTTCCAAACAGGTGCAGATAGAAAACGGAAAAATCGTAGGACTCAAGAGCCACGATTACCATATATTGATGCAACATCTTCTTCTTATATGCCTCAGAGCATCGGTAAAACCAGAAGTTGGCCTCGTGCTTAACGACTTTTGCTTGTTTTTCGGCCAAATTTGTTCCAAAAACGTGGACGTCAATGAGATAGCAGAGCTTGAAAAAGATAATCCTTTGATCCTTTACAAGCTCGAAACTATCTTTCCACCTTCTTTTTTTAATATTATTGTTCACTTGTCCGTCCATCTGGTAACCGAGGTCAGGATTGGCGGTCCGATCCATTACTGTTGGATGTATCCAATCGACAGGTATTATTGACATTTATTATTCATCATTTAAATTGCAAAAAATTATCATGAGTTATTAATTTATTTCATTTTCAACAGATATCTGTTAACTTTGAAAAAATATATCCGCAACAAATACCGTCCTAAATGTTTGATTGCTCAAGATTATCTCCTGGAAGAAGTTATTTTTCTGTGCCCGTTTCCTGAACGACGATTTTAGGACGAAACTGAACAAACCGCATAGTGTTCCTGATGGTCCAATTAGAGCGGGAAGGCTAAAGAACATGTCTTACGATCTCGCGGCCAGTGTACATGCTTACATCTTGATAAACAGTGATTGTTTTGTTAAATATATAGAGTAAGTGTTTATTATTTCATCACTTTAAATGTTTGAAAATAAATTTAATCTAATTAATATAATTGTATATTAATGAACATAGCACACAAAGATATACTCACGAGGTCGAATCATAGGACGTGGTCGAATGATAGGATCGAAGAAGAATAGAGGCGCACTTTCGTCGCTTGGTCTATAAAAGAAGTGAACGAACAATTGAATCAAGGAGAGCACGTTGATAGAGAGGTTCATGACCTTATAAACGGTCCAACAATTGCAGCTAGGTTTTACAACGGGTACGGAGTATCCAGATATAAATTTGAGGTAGAAAATATGGAACGTATTTGTGCTACCCAAAATAACGGTATTGCAACCGTCGACAAGAATGGAAATCCCTACTACGGTGTCCTTGAGGAAATTATAGCGGTCTCATTTCATATATTCCAAGCATACGACTGTCCCATTTCATATACCAGCATACGACTGTCCTATTTCATATATTCCAAGAATACGACGGTCCCATTTCATATATTCCAATACAGATGGTACGATACAAAGACTGGCAGGGGTATGAAGGACGATCAATACGGTCTGACTTTGGTAAATACCAAACGGATGTTACCAAAATATGACAGCTTTATCTTTCCCACAATGGCAACACAAATATATTATTCTCGAGACTTGCTGAAGGCTGACTGGGATGTTGTTTGTCATTGGAAACCGAGAGATTATTATAACGTGCCGACGTTGAATGGTTCTGAAGATGAGAGCCACGATGAAGATCTCGTAATAACACGTCTCAGTCCATCTACTGAACATACCAGGGATCCAAAGTATTCTGCGCCTTCCATCCAAACGTTTGTAAGAAGTGACATCGACCAATTGATTGTCACGGATCAAGATTTTGAGAATCCACCCAACGAATCTTCAGATAATGTACCACATAAACGTGTTAGGTAATGACGTTAAATTGAATGTTCTAAATTGTATAATGATTATAAATAATGAAATAATGTATAGATATATATGTAAGATTTGATCATAGACGCAGGCAAAGGCATTAAACGCCACAAGAGACAGTATCTACAGAATATTCTGAGTCGATCCAAACCCGCCGACGAGACTGTCTTAGGACCCTCAGCAGGCACGGGAGCTGCAGCAGCAGTGCCTATCCCTAGCAGTGCTTCCCCTATTATCACCACATCACCCTCATAACCCCCTTATTCATACCTCATCACCCCCGGCTGTCCCTACTATGCTTACTAGCGCTCCCCATACTACCGCCAGATCACCCGCAGCGTCACCGCCTCCCCTTACCCCTTTTAGTGCGTTAGCGGGTCCTCATACCCTAGTCACGCCTGCGCATAGTGCATACTTTACTCATTTAAAATTTGATACACCATTACAATATAGGTGGATATTGAATCATCTAACAGTTTATTATTTGCAGATCCGCATTCTACTCGTGGGATGGCGTCTGGCGCCGGTTCTTGCGCCACGCCGAGAGACAACAGCTATAATTGTTATTTCTTAATACTTTTAAATAACGATTGTAATTTAAAATTTTCAAATTCTATATTCATATTTTAAAAATTATAATATTGTGTATGTATATATATTTTTCGACGGCTCGAGCAGTGTTAGGACGAAGGGTTCTACTGGGCCCGACTGCTGCAAGCCGCGGGCAGATGCTGTGCCATGGGATCTGATCTTTAACACCAAAGGTGTGCCTGTTGGAGAGCACGAGATCCAGTGGGGGATCATGTTGGACAGAAAATCCGTACTTATTAAAGTACCCACTCCATATTCGGTGGAACAAGGCCAAGACCGAACGTGATACGCGGTTTTTTGGGTCGAAGGAGGTATGACATACCCTTTCACACATTTAAATTTCAACCTTCGTTATATATATATATATATATATATATATATATATATATATTGTTAGGAATATGTATGCCCTAGAGGCCATTATTGTATGATATAGTAGATGTTTGGACATATATATAGAGGACTTTCTTACTCGACATGATAGTATGCTATCCGGTTGCTCTTTATCTTAACATGTACACTAGTATTATTATACTGTCTCTCTGATACATGTCGATAAAGCCCTTAGGATGTTAGCTTGACTACCAGGACTATGATGCAGATCATACTAGTGGGGCTTGGATAGTCCGCAAGCACATCCTTTAACAGTTCCTAGTCGATGGAGTTTCGAGACAGGGCATCGATATTCCAGAGTAGACTGGTGTGTACATTTCTTGACCCTGTATGGGGCGATGGTTGATCCCACATCCATTGGTATTGGACATCAATGATTGTACACAGGTGCTCATTAGAGAATGGGTACACCAAACAGGACTCGCCGAGAACTCCTAGTTGGTACCATACCTATCGTCAGATGACAGTTCTCTGGTGACACTTGTATAGGTTAGTCTGTAGACCCGAGATCGTCATAGAGTCTTGTGTGGTTCCCACTGTGCTTTGATGTCCTCCCTACCACGGCTCAAAAGAGTCATGCAAACGGGTGTATTTTAGGTACAGCCCTGAGCCACATGGAGGCAATGAGCGATAGGAGGGGTTTCGTCTCTCCCGATATAGGGAGTTGATGTTGCACTATGCTCAATTGGCTATAACGGCAAGTCCCTGGCCAGGGCTAATGAGTTTTACTGGTAAGTGTTATTAATAGTTTCTCGAACGGTTATAGGCCACACATCGGCATGATTCATCAAGTTACTGAGTTCTGACGATTCCACCTTTAGACTTGATATGCAACATATCAGATGAAGAGACCGGACTGTATTGTAAGTGTTTCTGTCACGCCCCGCTTCCCAGAGTACGCTAGATTGGGCACGTGACATAGCCAACCATGCTACCTGTGGGTAGGAAGTATCCATCCACAGTCACATTACGGCTGTAGAGATATCAAGAACAAGATAAAATTATCTAAAACATGTCCATAATCCAGAATAACAGGAGTCAATAATAAATAAATGCGGAAGCAAATGATCCAATATAAATAACTGAAAAGTATGTCCCATAATGCGGGCTCACATCAGGAAATAAATGCAGGAAATAAAACTAACTAATACTAACACCTCACAGCTCAGCCTGCTGGCTGAAGTACTCCTGCTCGGACTGCGACAGTGGTACAGAATCTGGGCCATGCAAAACCCAGACGTCAGTGCGTCATGTCATCAAGTAATATAATATGAACAGTGTAATAGGAAATGCAGAAATAAACATGAATAAAGCAATAGTATGAAACAAGCAGTGCAGGGTAGTGTGCAGTGGGTAACTAAACTGTTCTATCAGGTTTTCTAGTCTAAAGTCTTTGAAATCAATTTGAGTAATCCTCCATGTAACTCAAAGGATATGTCCCGTTACCCCCCGGGACCACGGATCAGGAATATGTGAACCAATAGTGGTTCTGTCCCGTTACCCCCCGGGACCATGGATCAGGAAAATGTAAGAGTCACGAATGGCTCTGTCCCGTTACCCCCCGGGACCACGGATCAAGTAATACCCTTTTAAGTTACACTTTAGTTTACACTTTTGATTTCCCCATACCCCCAAGTTATATGTGTCAGGTCAGGTATTCAGTAATCAAGAACTAATGCCAACACAGGATCAGGTAACAGCAGGTTCTGTCTGGATAGACAACAGGAATGGTCCATGAGGACTACATGTCGGGTTTGTTGGCATTAGGCACGAGATCAGGTAACAGGTCAGGTCATGGTACATCAGGTCAAGTCAACAGTAAACGGTACCATGTCAGGTGTATCAATATATATCATGTGTGACAAAGTCAAGTCAAGATGTAACAATATCGTGGATGTGCTCACAAACAGATATATAATCGAACAGGGTATTGAATAACATGGAATGAGTAATGAGCTAAATAACAATAAGCAGTTTCATTCAATCACAAGAGTGCAGTAATACAGTACAGCCGTTTTATTATATTAACATGTTTTGAGCACCCTTAGCGGTGCAATAGTTAAATGATGATGCGATACAGTTATATCAAGCCTTTGATTACGAATGTCCGAATATAATGGAACTACATGTGTAAAGGCTATCATCTATTAAACAGCAAACTGTGATTAACAGGTAAACTTAGTTATATGGTTTAAAGTGGAAATCTGTAACTTAGCCGGTTATGCATATTTGACAACCTAAACTGGCAATAAAGCATCATAGCAGTGAATCGAATGCAATCTATTATGTACGGGTTTATCAGGAAATAATTTATTTGACATGAAGCAAGGTATGTAAGGTGATTTACTAAATGATATATTATTAAACCACACATGAATGTTAAAGCAAGATATAAAGTGGTAATAGCATGTAGCAAGTATCGAATACTTGCCTCGACGAAACGATGAACACGAAAACGGAACGTAACGTCGGCGGGGAAACACGCGACGGACGCACGGTTCACGGATTGAAACCAAACGACGAACCAAGGGACCTCACGGGTCAGAACACTCTGCTGGATCGTCAGGACACGCCACCGGCACGGCCGGATTCCGGCGAACAGCGACAAAACAACCGGAAAAGTTAAAGCACGGCCAAGGGATAAACCGGAGGGAAAATGGATGGAGGAAGGGGAGAGAAGGCTTACTGGTGTTGCAGAGGGCGTGCCAGCGATGGGGTCGACGGCGGTGGAGCGCCGGCGAGGAGGTTGCAGGCGACGGCTAGGGCTACGGGTATGGAAAAGGGGAAGAAAGTGGAGATGGAGAGGGGCTGGTCGGGTCTGGAGTGCGCAAGTGGTGAGGAGGCGCTGAAGGTGGCGCGGGTGACGACGACGAAGGTCGCCGGCGATGTCTCCGGCTGTACAGAGAAGGCACGGGGGTTGGCCGGGGTCTCTGCTGCGGCGCCGAGCACACGGGGAGAAGGAGGGGAAGTCGAGGTTGGTATGAGGAGGCAGAGGCGAGGGCAACGGTGGCGCTGGCGCCGGCGTCGGAGCTGCGGTGGCGACGGCGGAGGCGGCTAGGGCTGGGTCGCAGGGTTCTCGCGATGGTTCTGGGAAAATTTATGAGGGGAAAGGAGGAATAAATATTTATATAGGGGAGAGAGAGAGTTAGAGAGAGAGAGAGAGAGACGTTGGAGGGTCCCACGGAGTAAAGAAAGAGCCTGATTGGCTGAGAAGAGATTTAAGAGGTTAAAGATTTATTTAAAAGATTTCCAAACTTTATTTTAACAGTAGGATTAGATTATAAATATAGTTTCCGAATATTTTATTAATTTGGGATTTTGGCGCTAAATGAAACATTTTCAAATCGTGCCCGGGTTGGGTCCAAAAATTTGAAATTCAAATAATAGGATTTTAAGTGGGTTCCAAATTTTAAAATGAAATGTTTTATGATTAAAAAGCATACCCCCAAGTCGGACACCTGTACGCGCGCGTAGTCGTCCAAACTCGCCCGTTTCACCGAACGGGACGAGAACTCGACGCACGGACGCTACCCCGCGGCTAGGGATGACAAGTAGGCCAAGATAGATATTTTTAATTTTATTTTAGGTGTTAAAATTTGTTATATGCAGAAATGACTTAGCCAGATAAAATTTCACGGCAAGGGTCAAACAGGCAAGCTAAATGAAATGAGTAATATCTAAAGCTCAAACAGTAACAGAAAATAGTAGTATTGGGCTCGGGTGTTACAGTTTCTTATAGACTTTGCGGGAGTTTGGACGAGCTTTCTTTTTGATCTTTTATTCGCTCAATACCTGGGTATCTGTTACGTCTAGCTAGTACCGCTGACGACTTGTGGGTGACTGATGTGATCATTACCTACTGTTAGCGTATTGACGAGTTTTTAGAGTCCCACACAAAGGTTTCCTAGCTCAAGCAAAACGAAATAGGGCACATATGGTGATATGTTCGAAAGCTTGATTAAATACGAGTATTTGATATCGTATTCTAATATCGCGATATTTGATATCAGTTAGGTTATGTAAGATATAACCGGATTATTGAATCAAGTGTTGATTCAATGATTTGTTATATGTATATATATTTGATATTGGCTGGTTATATATGATGTGATCGGATTATTGAATCAAGTGTTGATTTGATATAGTATATTGAATGTTGTCGGTTATATATGATATGACCGGATTTTTGAATCATATGTTGATTTGATAATTTGATATACATATAAATGATATTAGTCAGTTATAGATGATATAACCGGATTATTGAATTAAGTGTTGATTTAATAATTTAGTATATATTTATATTTGATATATTTATATATTAACTAAAATTGTGCTCACTAAAGATTTTATTCTCTTGTTATATATAATGATATATATATATATATGATATATGTATATATTTATTTATATATAAAATATTATTGTGTCATGGTGGATGATACATAGAACATAGGTGTATGAGACTCACACCAAGACTAAAGATAATTAGGGTGTTTATTTATTAAGAGTAAATCAAAATTGAGGTGGAAATGAGCATGGCTTAGATGCTTGTGGAAGCATGTAGAAGTCATGACTCATCTCACCAATTTTGTTTTACTCTACATATTTTATAACCCAATCATTTATCTTTAGCCCATGGTTAACTCTCTCTCACTTGATCACTTGAGATATTTTCCTCACCCAAGTTCATCTTCTTCCTCTCTAGGTTTCTTGAGTTGAAGAAATAGAAATAGAAATAAATTTCTAAAGTGAGCAAAATTCCTACTTCATCAACCTACTCTTATCTAGCCCATAAGATTAGGTTGTTTGTTTCACTAATTCTTGATTGGTGAAGAGTGAGTTTGAGTTAGAGAAACTTCAAGGTGGATCATCTTCGGCTTCGAAGATGACGAAGCAAGCTCGTTCCTTTCACCAAGTGGAGCCTAAGAAGAGTTCTAGGGAGTACTACTTAGAGCTTAGGGACTACTACTTGGAGCTATTGAAGTGAAGGACTTGGTCTACAAAGGTTGCAACCTTCTTCACTTAGCTTAAATCTTTTTTACATGCTTTTAAACCCTAATACTCTAGTTAGATTCTAGATTAGTGTAGCTTAGACCTCCAGTTTTTTTTTTTGAAAATTGCATACTTGATGCATATAGAAACCTAGTAGAGCTGCTAAGACACACTTTCATGGTATCAGAGCCAAGCTGGAGCATTAGGTGATGTCTAGATGACATTAAAGTGTTCGATCGAACTTTGAAACCCGCATTTTACCAAGTTTCTGTCTATTTTTTCAAAAGTTTATATTTTGCAGATTAAAAATATCCAGAAAATCATGCATGGTTGTTTATGGAGCCCCAAGAAATACGAGAGCCCAACTCAACCAATTGGCCACGCAACCGCGGTATAACTTAGGGTTTAGCCGCGGTTCCGCGACATGTTTGTGAGTTAGGAACTCATTTTTCTTGTGCTGCTCTATTATTTGATTTTGTATTTTCTGGGTATTTTTAGTGAGACTCAAGTTGTTGAGGTCTCTGTGATTTGTGGATATTTGATATGTCGGTCGAAATGTTTAATATCGTCTAGATATTTATAATATGTGATACAATATTTGGAATCCACATTAATTAGTTTTGTGAAAACTAGTTTGTGTTTTGTAAATCTAACATTTTAGTCTCATTTAATTGGTTGCCACGGAGTTTCGATTCGGATCAAAACTCCGTCGCAATCTCGTATTGTACGCGAATAGTCGCCGGGAAACACTACTAGATAGCCACACCCTATAGCCCCAACCAAGTGACTATAGGAGAACCCCGTTGCCAAAAGCAACCACTCGGGTGCTCGCGTCCACGGTGTTCCGCCCAAGTGCACTTCGTTGACGACATCGGGGTGCGGCAATCTACTAAGGTTCCTGACGAGCGTTCGATCATTTCATCGGGAATCTTGTTGAATTAACCGACTTGATATTGAAAAATGTTTACAGTTCGAAACTTAAATGCAAGATTTATAGGGTTAGGCATGAAATCCGAGATATTAGATATTCCGAGTTTATGATGTCTAAGGAATATACGGATTTAATTTTTGTAGTTTTCATTTATTTTCTGCGACTGTAAGTGTAATATGTGGGGTATCCCAGATCTCGTTGATATACGTCAACGACATTCGGGATACGCATATTTACTTGCGTTGATAACATGTGATGTTATGTGTTGCTGTGATATGTTATATTGGATAGTCGTGATAGAATAGCCGGGTTTTTTTTTACGTGAGATGAGAGTTTTTCTATTTTCATTCATGTAAAAATGTATGTAATATTCTTTTATTGGGACACTTCCGGGTTGAGGATGATGTCACCATTGATGTATATTATTTACTTTTCCGCATTAGGATAGACCCAAGGCGGAGATCATAAGCAACCGGGTTCTAGAGTCCAGTGGAAGACCATCTCGAGGAGTCGAGACTAGGTCTCCTAACTCTAGAATTGGAAGGGTTGATTGCCGCTCTTGTAGGGGTCTAGTGATGTGGGTTTGGCTATTCATCACGACCGTGGAATCCGTGTTTTTCATTACTGGCTTAATTTAAAACACGGACCTCCTACTATATCCTATATTTCATATGTTTGTTTCTGCTGCCTGAGTTCTGTGATGTGATCAAATAACTGCGTAAGACAAATTCTATATATATATATATATGATATATATAATAAACGTTGCTTATGTTTTGCACCCACGCTAGTCCAGCCCCCGCTCTGCCGTTAGTTAAGTAGCCTAACGGTGCATAAAGAGGCACCATGGCGAATGCGGATGGCAGAAGCGTACGTTCTATTTTCGTTTCTTCTGTGATGTTTAGGAAACATAAATGATGGGACGTCATTAATGAGATTAATGAAAGAAAAGAAACCTAAATATGTTGTAAAATCAAATTTTTCAAAAAGGTAGCTCTAGTTTTTGCTTTGTATAGCGGTATTCCTTTATGAATATCCAGCACTTCATTCGATGAGGAAAGAGCCTAAATACCTTCACCGGGAGTGACCTCTTTAGATAAACTAGCAAATGCTACAACCCACTTGGTTAGTTTTGAAAACTACTCGATTTTAAAAAACGGAGCTTAAACCACTGCTTTTCAACTCACTGGATTCTACAACGATATCATGTTCATTACGTTAAAGGTTTTATTCAAAACCAGTTATAGCCCTCCGTCATTTCAGATAAGGACTATTCAATATTCGTGCTGCGTTTGTTGGCCTCCGGCAAGGCGAAGTGTGCGGTAGCTGATTAGTGCTTATCTACTATTGGGTTACTTAGCGCGGAAGCAAGGTTTCGGGAGGTATCGTCCATACCAATTTCAAAAAATTGTCATTCTAGCTAACCCTAACCCTAGAATATTTACAAGAAAATCCGACAATACGATATGTAAACACTTTACAACTAAGAGAATGCGGAATATAACCTTTGTAGACCAGTTCTTCACTTCAAATGCTCCGTGTAGATGTCCCTTCGCTACAAGTAATGATCTCCCAAACTCTTGAGAGGATCCACAAGATGAAAAATGCAAACTTGCTTGAAGTCTTCGAGGCCGAAGATGATCTACGTTGAGGAGACTAAAGCTCATGCTACCTCTTCACTAAATTAGGGTTTAGTGAATCAAACACCTTAAACTATATGGCTAATAGTAGAGGATGATGAAGTAGAAAATGTGCTCTCTTTAGATTTATTTTTCTCACAATATTTCTTCACATCTCAAAACCCTAGAGAGTTTTTTGAGCTCATGAAGAAGATGAAGAATAAAGAAGAGAAAATGAACTCATGAGGTTAGAAAATGCAACCAATAGTGAGTTAGTGTCATACACTAACTCATGTAGAGATTAACCATGGTGTAAGGTTAATGGTTAGCTTAATAAATATCTTAAGAAAAACAAAACAAGAGGACGTAGTCAATGGTTCTACTAGCATCTTCCAAGCTCAACCATGACTAATTCCAAATCATTTTGAATTATTTAAAACAAATAAAACCCTAACATTAACCTAGAATGGTGTGAGTCTCATACATACATGTTGCATGTGTAACCTAGCATGACACAACAATATATATCATATATATATTTTGTGCAAAAAGAAAACAATACATTTAACATATATCAATGTATCATAAGTGAGAAAAATGAATGCTTAAGTGAGCTAATATTAGTTAATGTAATTTAATATATCAAATATATAATTCTACATTAAATTATTAAATCAACACTTGATTTAATAATCCGGCTATGTCTCATATAACCAACTAATATCAATAGTAACAATTTATCGAATCAACACTTGATCCGATAATTTGGCTATATCATATATAACCTATGAATGTCACATATTGCGAGAATAGAATACGGTATCACATACACATATTAATTTCGGTCCCACACATATCGCATATGTGCTCCTACTCTGTTTCGCATGAACCAGGAAATCTCTGTGTAGGACTCTAAAGACTCGTCAATACGCCGGCAGTAGATGATGATCATATCAAACACCGACAAGCCGCAAGCGGTCTGCCAAACATAACGGCCACCCGGATATTGGACGATTAGAAGATCAACAAGCAAGCCTGCTCGTACTCCTGCAAATCCAATCAGTAACACTACCGTACAGTCCGGTCTCTTCGTCTGATATATCGCATATCACAGCCTGGGGGTGGTATAACGGCATATCCTAATAGCCTGATAAGTCATACCGATGCGGTGTCCATAACGGTTCGAGAAACTACTGATAACACTTACCAGTAAATCTCAGCAACTCTGGCTATGAATTTCCTTATATGGCCAATCGAGCATAGCGCAACATCAACTCCCAATACCGGGAGAGACGAAACCCCTCCTATCGCTCATTGCCTCCATGTGACTCGGGACTGTACCCAAAACCCACCTTTTTGCACGATCTCTTGACCGTGGTATGGTAGAAATCAAAGCACAGTGGGAATAACACAAGACACTATGACGATCTCGGGTCTACAGACTAACCTGTACCAGTGTCACGAGAGAACTGCTATCCGACGATAAGTACAATACTATCTAAGAGTTCTCGGCGAGTCCATTCAGTATACTCAGTCTCCACTGAGCACCCGTATACCTTCTCTGATGTCAAACACCAATGGATATGGGATCATCCATCGCCCATCATATGGGTCGAGAAACGTATACGCTAGTTTACTATGGAGTATCGATGCCCTATCTCGATACTCCCACGACTAGGAACATTTGAAGGATGTACTTACCGACTACCTATGTCCCCACTAGTATGATCTGCATCATAATCCTGGTAGTTAAGTACTCATAAGTACTCATCCTAAGGACTTTATCAACATGTAATAGAGAGACAATAAGTGTACATGTTAAGATAAAGAGCAACCAGATAGCATACTATCATATCGAGAAAGAAAGTCCTCCCTATATATGTCCAAGCATCTACTACAATATACATCCCATGTACAGTAATGGCCTCTAGGGCATACGTATAATTAACAATCTCCCACTTGCACTAAGGCCATATGTTGTAGTATCCAATACCCAACAATATAGCAGTGGTTGTAGTATCCCATACTCAACCATCCCAAAATCTCTCAAATAGTATTTGGGGAAACAGGCCTTGGTGAGTGGATCCTCCGTGTTAACCTCAAATCTACTCTCCTAACCTCGATCCCTTGGAGATCAACCATCTCCCTGATCAGGTGATACTTGCCTCAGAATATGTCTGGAACGCTGATGGGATATGCGTTCCTAGGCCAAAGCCACAACTCCATTATTGTCACAATAACAGTTATTGGACGCTCAATAGTAGGAACTATGTTCATCTCATGAACAAGAAATGCCCAGACAGCCACTTTGGCAGCATCGTTGGTAGCAATGTATTTAGACTTTATCGTCTAGTATGCCATGATATCTAGCTTGGAACTCCTCCAACATACCATCCCTCCACTGAGGGTAAAGACAATGCATGTGACTGACTTTCAGTCGTCCTTATCACTCTGGAAGCTCGAACCAAGAACTTTCTTTTAGTGCTTCTCAAGTACTTAAGAATGTCCTCCACAGCTGTCCAGTGATTCTCCCAAGATCCGATTGATTCCTGATCACTACACCTAGTAAGCCATCTACATCTAGTCTGGTACATAACATCGCACGCATGATAGAGCCTACTGCCGAAGCATAGGGTATCCTTTGCACGCGAGTTCTCTCTAAATCATTCTTGGAAGACATCTTTTTTGAGAGAGTGATCCATGAGTAAGTGGGTGAACCACCACGCTTAGAATCTTCCATACTAATCTTTTGGTAAGGTGTTAATGTACCTGGATTTGGGACACTCCCAACATCCACTTAGATCTATCAACATAGATCATAATCCACGAGATGTAGTAGGTATTATCCAGATCTTCCATGGAGAATCCTCGTGATAAGAGGAGCTTGACCGAGTGTAGCATAGAAAACCATTTCCTATCAAGAGTATGTTATCTATGTACAATACGTGGAAGACAACCTTACTCTTTACAACCTTCTTGTATATACAAGGTTCATCTACTAATTTGATGAAGTCAAACTCTTTGACTGTCACATCAAAACAGATGTTCTAACTCCGCGATACTTGCATTGATCCTGATGGACTTATGCATAGTTTTGAAAGTCTCAACTTTTCCATCTACACTAAGAATCTTCTCAAGATCCACTTGCTCCCGATGGGTTTTACCCCTTCAGATGCAACATTCAAAGTCATACTTTGTTGGTGTATATGGATTCCATCTCTGATTGAATAGCATCCAGCCATTTCACAAAGTCTCCACTTGTGATGGCCAGCCTGAACCTAGTTGGGCAATCATCTACCATGATGCAATCCTCGCTCCCACTGTCACCGAGAAAACTGTAGTATCTCTCAAGTGGATGAGGAACCCTACCAGATTCGCAGAGAGGCTGAGCTTCGTTGGAGACTATTGAATCCTTTGGTTTCACCAAATCACCAGCTGTTAGTTTGACTAGCTGAAACTCCTTCCAGTTCTACCTCATGACCACTAATTTCTTCACAAGAACTTTCTTTTCTAAAAAGGTGGCATGCTGAGAAACAAAACCACTTTTTCTCCTCAGAAAGGTAGAAGATATACCCTCGCAAATGTTTGGGATATCTTAACAAACTTACAAAACTGACCTTGCCTCGAGCTTGTCCGGATTCTGCCTTTCAACATAGGCCGGACAACCCCATATCTTAACTTGTTTAAGACATGGTCTCTTCCCATTCCATATCTCATATGTAGTGGTAGGCCCTGATTTGGATGGAACCCATTCAATAGGTATACAGCTTCTCAAGTGCATAACTCCAAAAGCAAATAGGCTACTCAGTAGTACTCATCATAAAGCGCACCATATCTCATAGGGCTCAATACCTCCGTCCCGATACACCGTTGTGTTGTGGTGTATACGAAGGAGTAAGCTGAGAGAGAATCCTATTCTCTGTTTAGAAAATTCAGGAACTCCATGCCCAAGTATTGGCCTCTTCGATCTCATTGAAGGACTTTAATACTTCTACCCGTCTGGTTCTTAATCTTCAAGCTTATATTCCTTGAATTTCTTAAAAGTTTCGGACTCTTGTTTCAATAGGAACATATGTCCGAATTTTAAGAGATAGTCGATGAATGTAATGAAGTAGCAAGAACCAACCCTGACATTTGTAGACATCGGAACGTATACATCATCATGTACCATTCCAAGAGTTCACTAACTCTTTCTCTGTTTTGAGTAAACGGAGTATTGGTCATTTTACCTTTGAGACAAGACTGGAAAGTTCATAAGATGAAAATTCGAACAGATTCTCATATTCATCCTTATGTAACGTAGCTGGTCATGTCACATTGATATGACCTAGTCTACAATGCCTTAAGAAGGATTCGTTCATTTCTGAACTACTCATTTTATGTGTGTTCTAGATAGTTTGAACTGTAGTTTGATTTAGAACGCATATGCTATTACATAACATGCCTGATCCAACGAACTCTTGATTCAGGAAAATATTCAAAACATTATCCCCTATACAGAATTATATCCTTCTTTAACTTAATAAAGAATCTGATGTAATATTGTATACCAGGTTCGGTATCTAATGACGTTTGTTCAGAATCAATGTATTTATACAAGGTGATATTTTCTAACTGATTTGGCTGCAACAATTGCACCATTCACTAACTCTTAGAGACATATCACCCTTTCTCAGTTCTCTATCTGTCTGTAGCCCATGTAACAGATTACATATATGGGATCCTAATCCGGCATCTCAAACCTAGGACATAGAGGATACTGAGAAACAGTTCTTGATAATGAACACACCCGAAGAAGATGCATCAACATGCACTTTCTTCGATTGGGTGGCATGGGAATCCGGATATTCCCCTATTTCCTGCTCGGACTTATAACAGTTATAAGATAGAGCGGAACCAATGTTCTCAAGCTCAGTATAATAAGCAGGTTCGGTCAATGCATCCATATTATTATCTTGATTAAGGCGTGACATGGTCGCTACCAGGAGAGAGAAAGAGAAGAAAGCACTCTGTGTGCGCACTTGCAAGATTATATTGGTTATTATTTTATCTAATCAGGATGGCTCCCACTGTTTTTATCAGATCTTCCTTCAAACCCTAAAAGGTAAGACTGGACGGGATTAATTACGCCCTACAAGTTCGCCAATATTTTAGCCAGGCCAGTGTCGGTACTTTGAGGGAGGTTCCCCGTGCTTTCGCACGGACCTAATTAAAATAAACCTCGTTTCCCAGGGGCGTAACCCCGTTAACACCTTTCTAGACACCTACTTGATCGGCTAATTGTAATGCGTAAAACTCTCGCAGGAGTAACTCTTACTTGCAGTGGGTATCGAGATCCAACTATCTCATAGAAGGTATGCAATCTCATTGCAAATTTCAACACTTGAAATTTCCGATAATATTTTTCCCCTAATGTCCTATGACCTTGACGGAGGCCAAACTACCCATAGTGCGCTAGTCAAATTCAACCTGTACATTTCTTGATTAAATTATACCCACCCGCATGACCCTTGACGGAGGCCAAACTACGCCATACGAATACCCTAATTCAATCGCATCTCATGCTGCAGATAAGCACTAGTTAGCTACCGAACACTACGCCTTGACGAAGGCCAAACTACCGCAGCACGAATACTAAGTAGTACTTATCTGAAATCATGGAGGGATACGACAGTTTTTTAAGAAAACCCTTTATGTAATGAACTTGATATCGTTGTAGAATCGAGTGAATTTGAAAAGGAGTGTTTTTGAGGCTTTTACTAGTTTTGCTAAAGAGGTCACTCCTAGTGAAGGGATCTCGGCTCTTTCCTTATCGAATAAGGTGTAGGATATTTCACAAATACCACTATGCAAAGCAAAAAATTATAGAAGCAATCAAAAGACAAACATGGTGGGTTGTAGTATCTGCTGGTTTCGCTAAAGTGGTCACTCCCGGTGAAGAGATCTCGGCTCTTTCCTTATCGAATAAGGTGCCAGATATTCTACAAGGAATACCTCTATACAAAGCAAGAACTAGAGCTACTAGTTTTTAAACAAGTTTCTACAACATTTTTAGGTTTCTTTTATTTCATTAATCTCATTAATGAAGTCCTATTTATTATGCTTCCCAAGCATCGCATATGAAACGAAAGTAGCAATATTAATTATATCTCATATATATAATATAGGAATTCGTCTCAGAACATATCAAGTGATCACATCACAGAATATCAACAGCAGAAGAATCACATATGAAATATTGGATATACTAGGAACTCCGTGTTTTATTTAAGCCAGTAAAAAACGCGGATTCCACGGTCGTGATGAATAGCCAAACCCACATTCCTAGACCCCCTACGAGAGCGGCAAGCAACCCTACCAATTCCAGATTTAGGAGACCCGGTCTCGACTCCTCGAGATGGTCTTCTACTGGACCCTAGAACCCGGTTACTTGTGCTTCCCGCTTTGAGTCTATCATAATGTGGAAAAGTAAATAATATACATAAATGGTGACATCATCCTCAACCTCTAAGTGCCCCAATAAAAGAATATTACATACATGTTTTTACATGAATGAAAATGAAAAACTCTCATCTCACATAAAAACCCCGGCTATTCAAAACACGACGATCCAATATAACATATGACAGCAACACATAACATCACATGTCATCAAAATAAGTAAATATGCGTATCCCAATTGTCGTTGACGTATAGCAACGAAACCGGCGATACTCTACATATTACACTTACGGTTGCAGAAAAGAAAGTGAAAAACTACAACAGTTGGAATTCACAACCACCTTAGACATCATAAACCCAATGTATCACATACTTTGGATTTCATGCCCAACCAAATGAATTCCTTAGACAGCATATGCCTAACAATTATAAAACCCACATTTTAGTCTCGATATTGAAAACACTTTTCAATAATCTGTCGGGTAATTCAACAAGATTTCCGATAACCTGATCGAATGCTCGTCGGAAACTTTAGTAGACGGCCGCACCCCCTATGCCGTCGACGAAGTGCACTAAGGAGGAACACCGCGACCGCGATCACCCGAACGAATGCTTTTGGCGACAGGGTTCTCCTACAGTCACTTGGTCGGAGCTATGGGGCGTGGTATTTAGTAAGGTTACCCGGCGAATATCCGCGTACACTACGTAATTATGACGGACTTTTGGTCCATATAAAAATTCTGTGGCAACCGATCAATTAAGACTAAACTGCTAGATTTATAAAACTCAAACTAGTTATCTCATAACTAATTATGTGGATTCCAAATATTGTATCACAATCACAGATAGCTAGACGAAGTTAAACTTTTCGATCGAATAAACAAACGCCCAAAAATTCCCAACAAGCTCAACACTTGAGCGGAGTCTAAAAAAGCACCCAGAACATTGTTGGGGTAAATATTTACACCCCGGTTGACCAATTCAAAATCAAAGTCAACCCCAAGCCAGGTGGGCCCAAGCCCAAGTCAAGTGGGCCAATGCCCGGGTCGAACCCGGACATGAAGCGGCCGGCCTCCCCCATGCCAAAATAAAAATTTTGTAACAGATAATTTTGTTGTATTTATTTTATTTTATGAATAAATATAAGAAAATGAGCATAAAGCCAATTTTTTGTAAAACCCATGACTTATGTGCAAAAAGAAATAGCACATGAGGCATGGGATAGGCAAATGCCATTTTTGTAAGGCCCAAAGGGCTATATATAAAGTGTATAGCCTATAAAGGCAAAGATAATGAAAATATCTAACAACTTTTTTTTCTCTCTCCTAAAAAGCATCAAGAACTATGATCTTCTCCATCCTCAAGGTTCTAAAACTTTCTTCTTTCTTTTGAATTAAATCAAGAGTTTTACTCTTCCTTTTCCAAAACTAAATAGTTTTTCACCACAAAACCCATAAAGGGGAGCTTAGATCTTCCATTAGATCTCAAAAAGAGGGGATTTTTAAATCTCACCCCCTTTCTCCAAGATCCGGCCAAACGACAGGAAGAAAAAGGGGACCCATCTCCAGAAACCCCATTTTGGGGAAGATCCGGGGCTCAAGAGGAGAAGCCCCTTCATTAGCTTCAAAATATCCTAAGAGTTTAACTCCTCACACACACACACACACACACACAAAATAATAATAATAATCAGTGTTCCTTTCTGGGAGTACAACTCCCATTGCAGGGACCAAGTCCCTTTTGCCTCCCGAGCACCCACGTGCCTGGCACATAAGGTGCTAGCGCCCAATGCGCTAGCGCCCTTGCGCTCAAAGTGCTAGCGCCCGACCTCCCACTTGCCTGGCACGTGAGACGCTAGCGCCCTTTCTTTCAAAGCGCAAGCGCTCTTTCGCTCAAAGCGCTTGCGCCCAAAGCGCTAGCGCTCGAGCGCCCATGTGCCTAGCACGTGAGGCACTAGCACCCAAAGCTTTAGCGCCCTGGCGCCCAAAGCGCTAGTGCCCAAAGCACTAGCGCCCGAGCACCCACGTGCCAGGCATGTGAGGCGCTAGCGCCCTAGCGCTCAATGCGCTAGCGCCCGAGCGCTTTCTCCTACACATCCTTTGGATGCCCTTTTCCCGGGCGCTTTCTCCCAAGCATCCTTTGGATGCCCTTTTCCCTTATACACACACACACACACATACACACACATACGTACTCCACAACACTGTCCCCCGTTAGAAAAAATTTCTAACGGGACGCTGTCCCGCACCCCGCAAGGGGGCTGCTAGCCCCCTTGACCCCCAGCCCGCCCCTGTAAAAACTCTGCGGGGCTCCCGATATATCCAAAACCCCTTCAACACACGACACTGCATATTGAGTTCGCATGACCAGTTTAACCCGTCAATCGGAGGTTCTCTCGCTCCAAATGCGAGGGGTAATTAATGGCAGCTTAGTCCGCGGCTGCCGGAGATTCGGATCCCTACAATCAATAAACCCCAGGCTACCCTAGGCGGGGGAATCTGTAATACGCCTGACAAGCGCGCGCGTATTCCCATCTCAATAGAGTGACGAAAAACACCCTACAGATTCTGGCACGCCCAGTGGGACCTTTCTCTCCTCCCATATCTCGGGTCAAGTGTTCATGCAAACTCATTTAACATATATGCCGATGTTTGTACTGAAATAATGTTTTTTTTCTGTGCAGCAATCAACTTTCAACGACAATGTCTCCCAAGACGAATTCAGCTTCCAAGGTGACCCTGATCTCATACATGGTCAAGATCAATTCTCGTGTGGTTCTCCCTGCAACCCTCAATCGACAGTGGGAGGAACTGCCCCGCCAGTTTGGTTCCGTTGTCATCTACCCTACCGGAAGTGCTCATCTAACAGAAATCCCGACAAAACGGGTGGCCAATCCGGTCTCAAGGGGCAAGAGGCTGAATGTTGTGATCGCTAAGGCACCACAACCAAAGCTTAATACGGTGTCTGAACGACTCTCTGGCGCTCCAGCTGGGGGCAAGACTTCCGGTACAAAGGGCAACATCAAATGTTGCGGACGAGCTCGGGCGATGACTCCAAAAAATGCACAATCGGGCGTCTCTTCTGGCCTCTCTATCAATCGGTCTACGGCATCTTCCCGAAGAGCCGAAGTCTGCCGAGTGCTCAAAACAGAAAAGTTAAGGCAGAAGCGGCTCAGGTATCGAGCCAACAAGAGGGCAAGGACTCCGGCCAGGTGGAGTCGTGTGAGATTCCAAGAGAAGAGTCATCCTGCGACGACGGCTGAGTCGACCGTAAAAATCAGCAATTCCTTCGATCCTCTGAAGTAGGTTCAGAAAAATGCTATGACCGCCAGAATCAAGAAGACAGCGGACCGAAAGTCGCTACAAAGAGACATGTCCCGGCCCCAACAGAAAAAGTATGACACTATTGCTTCAAGAGTCTATTAGGAGCTCTGTGCTGCGCGAAAACAGCAGGGCAAAACCGAAATGGAAGCGTTAGCACCATTCAAGAATCCGGCCAGGCCAGACGCCTTCAATCGACTGCCCGTTACCAAAATAGGAGGGTCAAGACAGCGATCCGAGAAATCAGCCGCCGATAATAAAAAGATGGCTGGATATGTTATCCATACGGTCTATATGGCGGGTGGACGCCCCAGCAACAACCTTCACAGCAACAGCAAAGATAGGGCTACTACATCCCAAGCCCAATCTGGCTTGAATGTAGTTGTCGCTCCCTAAGAACAGCCGCCTCCGCTGGATAATGAAAACCCTCTCGATGAGGATGATAGGCAGATGGACCCTTAGGTCTGGGCAGAGTCAAGCTCGGACAGCGAGGGAGAGCCGACTTTCCGCCCCAGGACCGTGGAACAAGAGCTGCTTCAAGAGCTTCGAAAACAGCTCAAGAGCAAAGATAAAGAGATTGCCAAGCTTTATTCAAAAATTGACGACCTAACGAAAGTTGTGATGCAGCTTATGGCTCAAATTGCGCGAGCGCCACCCAATCAAGCACAAGTCTCTACTCATGAGCCGGATGATGACAATCCGAAGCGGCCGATGCCTGTCCTTTTGGGTCCAAGATTCGTCGAGCCGCACGAAAGTCGGCCACATTCCGCTTCTGGGGATGCCTTGGCCCCAGATAACACCATCCCGCTAATACAAGATCGGATAATGGGTTTGGTCACCAGCAAGGTTAAAACATTGGTGGCCGAAGCTGAAGCTCAGAAAGAAATTGGCAGCAGCGGGCGGCCATATCCCGCACAGTACGATCTGATCGAATTCCCGAGCGGCTACGTCATTCCTAAGTTCGGAAGATTTAACGGAACGGGAAATGAAAATTAGCGCGTCGCCCACTTTAAAGCATCGTTCGAAAATATAGGGGGCAATGATGCGCTCCTTCTTCGATAGTTTGTCAACAGCCCGACCGGTGTCACTTTTGACTGGTACGCGAGTATACCAGACCGGTCCGTCATTACCTTTGCCCAAATGGAGTCACTGTTTCGGCAAAGGTTCATGAGTGTCACTGATAAAATCTCCATTGCGGACCTTGTGAGGACCAAGCCGAGGAAGAATAAAAGTAACGCCGACTTTATCGCCCGATGGCGTAATCTCACAGTTAAGTGTAAACCGCCGCTGGAGCAGGACCAGTCCGTCAGCCTTCTCATTGGGAACCTCAGCAATTGGACGGTCCCATTCTTGTGTACAATAGGCCTCAAGACGTTTCAAGAGCTAACCAAGAAAGTGTCACGTCCCGCAATTACGGAATATGACCGGCACTTAAACAACGAACGTCTCGAGGCGTACGTAATCTAAGTAAGCCGAAAACTCAGAAATCCAAACCAAGAAAAGTAGTAGAGTGAAGGAAAACCAATTTAAATCAAGTAGTTTTAATAGTATAAGCCGAATTATGCATTTTTTAAAAACATTAAATATTTCCTGAAAATTTCGGCAGAGTCTCCTTTGTAAATACTGGCTCCCAAACGGGATACAACATGAATAGTATACGAAATCAATAAAAAGGCTTCCCCAAGCGGGAGCTAGCTCTTCGTCAATCGACGGTCACAACCACACAAGCAATATAATATACAACGCCAACGGCGAGGATCAAAATTCAAAAGGAAACTCAAAACCACAAGAAAACCACAGAAGTATAACGCGCGACTCTAAGGTCAAAGGAATAACATCACTGGTCTCTATCTCAAAATAAATACATGTTTGGTTGATGGAACTTCTAGATACAACAGAGTAATAATATACAAGTTATATAAAAGGGGGTACGATACAAGTAAACCCACCTACTAGCAAATCACCCGAAGGAAACTATGCCCGCAAGCCGTAATGAAACATGTACGGCAAACCTGCAAGAAACTGGGGCACAACCGGGGTGAGTTGCCAACTCATGAATAGAAAAACATCTACGCACAGAAATCGCATAAATAACGCAACCTAGGTCAATGATCATAATATATCCTCAAATATATTAATAACATGCAGCCTATAACAATGGCTAGGGTAATATCTAACCCGAGTGTGATCTCATGTGCCCGTGTCAATGCCTCAGGTAGCAATATATCATATGAATGAGGTATGAATGCATAGAACAGAATGCATGTACTGATGAAAACTGCTTTCATAAATCAGTGAGATTTCTGTATTTTAAAAGTGAGGTACCATAAATGAAATCAGCATAAAACAATGCCCAGCATCGACACAAAACAAGTGTCCAAATATCTCGATATCTCTGTATCACAATCTCTGTACCTCAATATCTCAAAATCTCAATATCTCAATATCTCAATCACAATATCTAGGGCGCCGTCAATCCAGACCGGCCCCTACCATCCATCTCAAGACCACGACGGTATCCTCCGGATATCCGACGCGTCGGGTAATATCACCGGTCGGTAGTGCTCCCCTGCCAGGCTCAACGTCAACAACACGATCCTCTTGCCCCGGGATACCGCACCGGGCCCACCATGTACCCGAAACGGTTCCTCCACTCCTCGAATCAGGTCTCGAAATCCATCAGCAAACTCATGGTGGACGACTCATACATCATGGGAAAACCGCACTTTTTATTTTAAAAGAGAGAAAAGGTTTATTTATGTTTTTGCGGTTTTCCTCCAAATCCAGAAAATCTCATGGAAATCCGAATCCAAAACCTCAATAACACGTAAAATAATGAATATATGCATGAGAATCCATGAATGCAGCATAACAATGAATAACAGTATGCATGAAGTAGCAGGTAATAACTACAATGCCTAAACTAACATACAAGGCAAGTACGCTAATATCATGTCTAAACTATTAGCTAACAGGCTATGTCAAGCAATAATATTTTCTAAGGTGTACGTGACATGGCAATTACCGATGAAGATGTGTGTGAGCCAGCAAGTAAGTGTACGTGGTACATACGCATCATCGGTAATGGTGCTAGTGTCCTAACAGCATGATATCAATAATGGAGTATGAAACATAATATAAGCATGCGATGCGAAGCGAACCACAATAATGAGCGGGAGCTGAATACTAGACGCAACTATAACTAATCTGCATTAATCTAATATAAGTCCTACAAATGGTGCCTTTTGAAATAACACGAATCATGGGGTTTTGATAATAGGGGCTACGGTGTTTTTATGAAAAGATACGTCTTTTGAAATATCCGTAGGATCCCTTGGGCTGTCTTTTAAAATACCCACGATTCGTTAGTTTTGAAATAGGTAAGAATCGAATCTAATCTAACAACTAAACTAAACTAAAGAGCTAAGCTAACAAGCTGGACTACAGGTAAGGAAACCGCCTAACATCTGAGTCGATCCATATACATACATGTATATATATTAGTCGGTGATCCCGCCTCAATAATATCATATCCGATACCATATCTATAATCAGACATCCCAAGTCAAGAGTGCGGATCAATCATCAAGATATAGCTCGTACGTGAATCCGTCGTACGGCATCCCTAAATCTGGGTACGGGTCAATATCATATTCCTCACACTATTCCTCTGGTATCCTCTTTATCCAAGATCATAGTCTAGGGTACTGACCTATGTTTAGTACAATACTGATATCATTAATATAGACATGATTTGGCTACTGATCGACAGTCTCGTACAAACGGATATCATCAGCACATATCATCATCAAGGGGTATACATCGCCCAATATAACCTAGGATCAATATCCTAGCATATCATATCTCATATCACGATCACATGTCGACCACTTTATTTATAACACTATTCACCCGTATCGTCGCCCCAAGATCCGCTATAACACCAGGACGTACCTCAAGTACGAATCCTGCCATATCACCGATATCACAATCTCAACACAAATCTCATCGACTCATCTCAATCCGTATGTAAACACATAGTCCCATACCCATGTGAACACATAACAATATATTCCCGTAAGCACAAATGAAAGAAGAAAGTATGCAAGTATGGATGGGTGTGTGCAAGTGTGGTGCGACCGCTACTCTAGGGTTTCGCGACACTATAACATCCAAGAACACCAAATATCCATATTTATCATCAATAACTCAACAAAATAAACAATATATATATGTATGTAAACGTATTCGTATACATCACCACGAACTGCAGGGGTGCTATACGCCATCCACCCGACTTCTTCCCGTAGATATAAATCTACTCACCTGGTCCTCGCTCGCCGGTGCCGACGTCGCCACCCGCTTGCTTGTCGTCTCGAAGTCCACATGGGTACCTACATATCATAACGCACTGTATCGCATTAAAATCCGACTCATGATCAAAACGACACACGAATCCCACATAGGTCAATACCTATGGTTTCTTTCACAAATCAACTCAAAAACCCTCGACGTCGGCGTAAAAACGCCAAACCATCGAGAAAAAGCCCAAACACACTCATTTACACATTCACAAACACTAATTATAATATGAAATAGGTTGAAATTCACAAAAACCTCAAACTCACTTTAAAACCTATTTTTCCGAAAATCTAGCAAGCATAATTAACCGTTTTAGTACAAAAATCGATGTTTAAATAAATCTAGCGGCCATAATACTTATTAAACATCTTAATTAAATCATCTAAACCATTTCTATAATTTATTCCCAATAAATTTCATTAACCCCAAAATTCTAGTTACAAAATACCTAAATTTTAACAATTTTATAGCAAAAATGGACAAACTACAATCTAGCTTGGATTTTCATGAACTAAAGTATTGAACTACACTTAAAAATGTTAATAATGCCATGAATACCCTAATTAGATTTTTATCTCCATTATTTAATCAAATTCCAAAAACCTAGTTTACAATTTATATAATTATCACAATTTAAATCAACAAATATGCAAACTAACAACTTAAATTGGATTTAGCATAACCTAATATGTCAAATACATCACACAACCCTAAACTCACAACACAAAACCCCAATTTGAATTCAAATCCCACTCTTGAATTTCAAATCATGCACTTAGAACTAAAATAAAAACCTATTTAAACATATAATTAAGCTAACCTAAAGCAATTAACAACAATTTAAGAAAAATGTTAGAATTATACCTCATGATCAAGAGATCAATTATGGAAATCAAAGCCTCTAAAATGCCAACTTGTTCCCTAGATCCATGTAAGTTTGGCTAATGAGAAATGGGTAGGAGTTGGATTTGGATTTTGGGATTTATTTGATGGATTTTGAGGCAATTTTTGAAGCAAAAGAGATGGAAAATGGGGGAAAAAGATAGGGGCTGTTGTAGCAGAATTTCGGCCAGTAGAGGGGCTGGAATGAGGTGAGGAAATTGGGGTGGAAATTCTAAGGTCAAAACCCCTCCCAATTACCATAATACCCCCACCTACTTTACTATATATAAAAACCTTATTTTAACCCATTTCTTACATGATTTAAGGTCAAAAAGAGGGAAATAAAATTCTTGGGCTGCTACAATAGTGTGGGGCCGGCCAAGGGAGTGAGGGTGAGTGTGAGAGACTTTACAAAAAAATTCTATGCAAAAAGACCCCCCACAATACCATATTTGCAAGTTTTAGTTCAAAATAACTATATTTTTGTTTTCCATAAAATAAATCAATTAAAACTTGAAATAAAATACTAAAAAATTATATTACAACTAGATTTTAATTAACATGATTTTAAAGATTAAAATTAGCCCATTTAAATTTGTATTTATCGCTAATTTAATATATTTTCTTACCGGCTTCAAATAATATTAAAATAATTAATTTCGGAAAAATTTTCAGAAAATTTGAAATTTCAGCAGTGGCTCAATAAACACCAAATACTAGCAATTACATAGCTAGAATATGTATATTTAATTTTATAATAAAGATATTTGTATTTTGATTTTTTACAGAAAACCCCCTTATTTTACCGTTTTTTCGAAATTTCACCGAAACGATTTTCAAAACGTTACAATCTTCCCCCCTTAAAGAAATTCGGTCCCCGAATTTAAATTAAAACTCCCCCCAAATACTAAAACATCTAAGAAAAACGTCCCCGAATTTAAATTAAAACTCCCCCCAAATACTAAAACATCTAAGCAAAACCATCAAGTCGTTGGGGCTCCGAAATCGTAAATACATAAAACAAATCGTAGCGCAGCGCATGCGCATGAAAAATGAGCATATAACTCAAATCAAAACTCCGTCAAGCATACCGCAATCATCGGAGTCATGGGGAAGACATCAATGCCAAATCCAAAGCAAAACCAATATGATATAACTCGAAACTATACATGTAAATATCGAATCTATATATGTAAGTATCTGAAGGAAATGCATGCCAAATCTCTTTAAGGCGCTGTGCAACGCGTATAACACTGCACAGTGGCGGACGTCTATCATAAGAAAATAACTATATACATATATACCTTTGTTTGAAATGTACGTTCCGCCGTTTTGGAAACAATTTAGAAGAGTCTCCTTGTTTTAAACATTTCGTGTAATATCAGACACGTAGGTAAATACTGAGGCTATAACTCGCTTTTTGGAAATCCCTTCAATAACTATCAATGCATGCAAAATATATTCAGGTACTGTCCTCTGACTAGTCCTTCTTAGTACGAAAACGCATCGCAATTATCATAAAAAAACGTACTGCTCTATAAGAAATCAATCCCAAAATACGCGTATGAATACTACGTGCGTCTGGTGCGCACGACAATCAAAATCCATATACGTGCCATATAAGTGCACAGAAACAAGATCTAAGTGTATCGGGTGTGCACAAAGCATCTGTCATAGGCAACGTGTGTGCCTGACAGCAAAATCAGGTGCATCTGACATGCACGAAAAAAATCTTGATTTAGTGCATCTGGTGTGCAACAAAATTGCATCTCAAGACATGCGCTCAACCTGCGCGAAAACCCAAAACCAGGGGCATCCATCATGCACGAAATCATGAAATTCAATATCAAGCACCGAACATGCGCAAAATCAAATCAGGTGCACAAGGTGCACAAAACAAATATCGAGTATCACAATCGAAATCGAAGTCCAGTGCATCTAAGTGCACAAAAGGCGTATCACTGCACTGCAAGCATATATAAACTATACAGAGTGCAGGAACCAAATCGTGTGCGTGCATACGCACAAAATCAACTCAAATGTCTAAAACCGTAAAATCACAAACATGTGAAACCAAAGCACGAAAACAATATCAAGTGCAACGACTGTGCGAAAATCGTAAATTCTCAATCATCAAAACCAAATCATGCGAATAATTCACCCAAAACATCGAAATCTAGTATGGCGGAATAGTCCCGCTCAAGCACATACTCAAGAATCTCTGGCCGCTGTCGTAGTCACTCATAGCATGCCTCGTCGACGATCCTGAACTCAGGCCTGCCGGTGTGCATAACATGACCACTACTGGGTCCAAGTCTTCTCGTAATTTATTCCAGAAAGGTCCTATCGAGATCTCTCCCAAATCTCGTCTCTGCCGAACTGTCCGGAAGTCATCGTCCCTTACTAGATCTATTCTCGTTCTGGAACGGCTGCATACTCAACGCGACTCCTTCTGGAAGGTATATCCAAGTACAATGCCTCGGCATACGTATCGCATCTCTGATGTCGGCGGAGTGGAATGTCGTTTCATCTAGATCTGGTACGAACCTCTTACTTCACCTTTCTCTAATGTCGACCGCTTCGGACTCGTCTCGTCGTGGCTGCATGGACTGAGCTCCAACGGCTATCCTCGTATCGGGGGTCTCCCAAGAAATGCATCTCGCCACCTAGCATCCGAATGAAGTCGAACCATTCGATCGATTCGTCAGAACCTCATAATCCCCCAAGAGCTAACATCTTGGGTACAGTTTAATAGTATCGAATACATACCATAGCATCGGTGGTCCATCCGTAGAAGGGCAAACCCAAGCCTCACTAATGGCGCCGCGGAACTGCCGCAAACCCTAAGGTTCAAAGGCTTTCACACGGTCATTAAGTCGAGTTAGGGTTTCATTCTTCTAGAGGGACCATAGAATTGCCTGCATGTCCTTCCGACTACCTTAAACTTAGAATAATAGATTTCTGACATTCGATCGCCTCTGTCGACTCCCAACGTCTTCGCATGAAGTCGTCTCTAGCTAGAATCAATCTATCTGATGACCTCTCATCGGGTAGGCGAACGAACCACATGTCTCAGTCATTCATCCGTGGGTGACTAGCGACCTTCTATCATTGGCTCAATCCTCTAGTGTCGATCAGCACATCCGAGTAACCTCATAAAGGCGATCTGCCAAACGCTCGTGGCACGGAAACACAGTAAAAAGACACATCTCCGCAATCGTGTGTCGCCGGAATTTTGCCCTGGTCAGTCCTCGTTCGTGACGAGCTCGTGCTGACCGCAACTCTAGCTGTAGCTCTCCCTGTCCGTAATCGTGGCAGCAAACCGCAACTGGTACCGATGAGACTAGATCAGGAATGAATATGATACTGAGCAAAGAAATGTAAATCCTAAGGCTTCTTAAGTGGAGTAGCGTATCGTAAGTATGCCGCGGAACATACCCACGGTACGTCACTCTACTTTAGTCACCTATTCCATCAACCAAGGGTCATCCTACGCTCCGAAGGTAAAACCTAACTCTCTGATACCAACTTTGTCACGTCCCGCAATTACGGAATATGACCGGCACTTAAACTACGAACGTCTCGAGGCGTACGTAATCTAAGTAAACCAAAAACCCAGAAATCCAAACCAAGAAAAGTAGTAGAGTGAAGGAAAACCAATTTAAATCAAGTAGTTTTAATAGCATAAGCCGAATTATGCCTTTTTTAAAAACATTAAATATTTCCTGAAAATTTCGGCAGAGTCTCCTTTGTAAATACTGGCTCCCAAACGGGATACAACATGAATAGTATACGAAATCAATAAAAAGGCTTCCCCAAGCGGGAGCTAGCTCTTCGTCAATCGACGATCACAACCACACAAGCAATATAATATACAACGCCAACGGCGAGGATCAAAATTCAAAAGGAAACTCAAAACCACAAGAAAACCACAGAAATATAACGCGCGACTCTAAGGTCGAAGGAATAACATCACTGGTCTATATCTCAAAATAAATACATGTTTGGTTGATGGAACTTTTAGATACAACAGAGTAATAATATACAAGTTATATAATGGGGGGTACGATACAAGTAAACCCACCTACTAGCAAATCACCCGAAGGAAACTATGCCCGCAAGCCGTAATGAAACCTGTATGGCAAACCTGCAAGAAACTGGGGCACAACGGGGGTGAGTTGCCAACTCGTGAATAGAAAAACATCTACGCACAGAAATCGCATAAATAACGCAACCTAGGTCAATGATCATAATATATCCTCAAATATATGAATAACATGCAGCCTATAACAATGGCTAGGATAATATCTAACCCGAGTGTGATCTCATGTGCCCGTGTCAGTGCCTCGGGTAGCAATATATCATATGAATAAGGTATGAATGCATGGAACAGAATGCATGTACTGACGAAAACTGCTTTCATAAATCAGTGAGATTTCTGTATTTTAAAAGTGAGGTACCATAAATGAAATCAGCATAAAACAGTGCCCAGCATCGACACAAAACAAGTGTCCAAATATCTCGATATCTCTGTATCACAATCTCTGTACCTCAATATCTCAAAATCTCAATATCTCAATCACAATATCTAGGGCGCCGTCAATCCAGACCGGCCCCTACCATCCATCTCAAGACCACGACGGTATCCTCCGGATATCCGACGCGTCGGGTAATATCACCGGTCGGTAGTGCTCCCCTGCCAGGCTCAACGTCAACAACACGATCCTCTTGCCCCGGGGTACCGCACCGGGCCCACCATGTACCCGAAACGGTTCCTCCACTCCTCGAATCGGGTCTCGAAATCCATCAGCAAACTTATGGTGGACGACTCACACATCATGAGAAAACCGCACTTTTTATTTTAAAAGAGAGAAAAGGTTTATTTATGTTTTTGCGGTTTTCCTCCAAATCAAGAAAATCTCATGGAAATCCGAATCCAAAACCTCAATAACACGTAAAATAGTGAATATATGCATGAGAATCCATGAATGCGGCATAACAATGAATAACAGTATGCATGAAGTAGCAGGTAATAACTACAATGCCTAAACTAACATATAAGGCAAGTACGCTAATATCATGTCTAAACTATTAGCTAACAAGCTATGTCAAGCAATAATATTTTCTAAGGTGTACGTGACATGGCAATTACCGATGAAAATGTGTGTGAGCCGGCAAGTAAGTGTACGTGGTACATACGCATCATCGGTAATGGTGCTGGTGTCCTAACAGCATGATATCAATAATGGAGTATGAAACATAATATAAGCATGCGATGCGAAGCGAACCACAATAATGAGCGGGAGCTGAATACTAGACGCAAATATCACTAATCTGCATTAATCTAATATAAGTCCTACAAATGGTGCCTTTTGAAATAACACGAATCATGGGGTTTTGAAAATAGGGGCTACGGTGTTTTTATGAAAAGATACGTCTTTTGAAATATCCGTAGGATCCCTTGGGCTGTCTTTTAAAATACCCACGATTCGTTAGTTTTGAAATAGGTAAGAATCGAATCTAATCTAACAACTAAACTAAACTAAAGAGCTAAGCTAACAAGCTGGACTACAGGTAAGGAAACCGCCTAACATCTGAGTCGATCCATATACATACCTGTATATATATTAGTCGGTGATCGCGCCTCAATAATATCATATCCGATACCATATCTATAATCAGACATCCCAAGTCAAGAGTGCGGATCAATCATCAAGATATAGCTCGTACGTAAATCCGTCGTACGGCATCCCCAAATCTGGGTACGGGTCAATATCATATTCCTCACACTATTTCTCTGGTATCCTCTTTATCCAAGATCATAGTCTAAGGTACTGACCTATGTCTAGTACAATACTGATATCATCAATATAGACATGATTTGGCTACTGATCGACAGTCTCGTACAAACTGATATCATCAGCACATATCATCATCAAGGGGTATACATCGCCCAATACAACCTAGGATCAATATCCTAGCATATCATATCTCATATCACGATTACATGTCGACCACTTTATTTATAACACTATTCACCCGTATCGTCGCCCCAAGATCCGCTATAACACCAGGACGTACCTCAAGTATGAATCCTGCCATATCACCGATATCACAATGTCAACACAAATCTCATCGACTCATCTCAATCCGTATGTGAATACAAAGTCCCATACCCATATGAACACATATCAATATATTCCCGTAAGCACAAATTAAAGAAGAAAGTATGCAAGTATGGGTGGGTGTGTGCAAGTGTGGTGCGACCGCTACTCTAGGGTTTCGCGACACTATAACATCCAAGAACACCAAATATCCATATTTATCATCAATAACTCAACAAAATAAACAATATATATATATATGTATGTAAACGTATTCGTATACATCACCACGAACTGCAGGGGTGCTATACGCCATCCACCCGACTTCTCCCCGTAGATATAAATCTACTCACCTGTTCCTCGCTCGCCGGTGCCGACGTCGCCACGCGCTTGCTTGTCGTCTCGAAATCCACATGGGTACCTACATATCATAACGCACTGTATCGCATTAAAATCCGACTCATGATCAAAACGACACATGAATCCCATATAGGTCAATACCTATGGTTTTTTTCACAAATCAACTCAAAAACCCTCGACGTCGGCGTACAAATGCCAAACCATCGAGAAAAAGCCCAAACACACTCATTTACACATTCACAAACACTAATTATAATATGAAATAGGTTGCAATTCACAAAAACCTCAAACTCACTTTAAAACCTATTTTTCCGAAAATCTAGCAAGCATAATTAACCGTTTTAGTACAAAAATCGATGTTTAAATAAATCTAGCGGCCATAATACTTATTAAACATCTTAATTAAATCATCTAAACCATTTCTATAATTTATTCCCAATAAATTTCATTAACCCCAAAATTCTAGTTACAAAATACCTAAATTTTAACAATTTTATAGCAAAAATGGACAAACTACAATCTAGCTTTGATTTTCATGAACTAAAGTATTGAACTACACTTAAAAATGTTAATAATGCCATGAATACCCTAATTAGATTTTTATCTCCATTATTTAATCAAATTCCAAAAACCTAGTTTACAATTTATATAATTATCACAATTTAAATCAACAAATATGCAAACTAGCAACTTAAATTGGATTTAGCATAACCTAATATGTCAAATACATCACACAACCCTAAACTCACAACACAAAACCCCAATTTGAATTCAAATCCCACTCTTGAATTTCAAATCATGCACTTAGAACTAAAATGAAAACCTATTTAAACATATAATTAAGCTAACCTAAAGCAATTAACAACAATTTAAGAAAAATGTTAGAATTATACCTCATGATCAAGAGATCAATTATGGAAATCAAAGCCTCTAAAATGCCAACTTGTTCCCTAGATCCATGTAAGTTTGGCTAATGAGAAATGGGTAGGAGTTGGATTTGGATTTTGGGATTTATTTGATGGATTTTGAGGCAATTTTTGAAGCAAAAGAGATGGAAAATGGGGGAAAAAGATAGGGGCTGTTGTAGCAGAATTTCGGCCAGTAGAGGGGCTGGAATGAAGTGAGGAAATTGGGGTGGAAATTCTAAGGTCAAAACCCCTCCCAATTACCATAATACCCCCACCTACTTTACTATATATAAAAACCTTATTTTAACCCATTTCTTACATGATTTAAGGTCAAAAAGAGGGAAATAAAATTCTTGGGCTGCTACAATAGTGTGGGGCCGGCCAAGGGAGTGAGGGTGAGTGTGAGAGACTTTACAAAAAAATTCTATGCAAAAAGACCCCCCACAATACCATATTTGCAAGTTTTAGTTCAAAATAACTATATTTTTGTTTTCCATAAAATAAATCAATTAAAACTTGAAATAAAATACTAAAAAATTATATTACAACTAGATTTTAATTAACATGATTTTAAAGATTAAAATTAGCCCATTTAAATTTGTATTTATCGCTAATTTAATGTATTTTCTTACCGGCTTCAAATAATATTAAAATAATTAATTTCGGAAAAATTTTCAGAAAATTTGAAATTTCAGCAGTGGCTCAATAAACACCAAATACTAGCAATTACATAAATAGAATATGTATATTTAATTTTATAATAAAGATATTTGCATTTTGACTTTTTACAGAAAACCCCCTTATTTTACCGTTTTTTCGAAATTTCACCGAAACGATTTTCAAAACGTTACAGAAAGTCCAAATGCTGGAACGCTCGAAGCAAGAGTCTACCCCGGACTTTTAGAGAAACAAAACTTAGAAAAGCAAGCGGGACGACAACCACAGAAGCAGCAGTTCCGGCAGTACCAATGTATTCAATGCGTCCGACAATGAAGAAAAGCGAAGGGCGGGCGAATCCAAAACCAACCGGTCTCGAAAGCCATTGCTGGGAGGAGATGGGCATTCCGTAGAGGAGAAAAAGAACAAGGTTTACTCGTTCAGAAGGGAAAATGTCCGCAAGATATTTAAAGATGCCTTGAACAACGGTTAACAATTGCCGGAGTCAAAAAGACCTCAAGAAGCAAAAATGACCGACTATCCCCTGTATTGCCCGTACCACCGAGTAGTGAGCCATGCGATCGACGATTGCTATATCTTCAAAGACTAGGTTGAGAAGCAGTACAAAGCTGGAGAGATTGAGTTGTCCAAAAGTGTGTTAGTGAACAATCAAGTTGCAAGCACCAACTTTATACAGACAGAAGCTGAAGCCTTCTGGGAGCAGACAGCCAAACCCGCTGCCCTGAGAAATGAAGCCGACTCATTGCAACCTCCTTGGAGTAAGCACATATCTAATAAGACGAAGAAGATGCTAAAGCTACTCCAGAAAGAACCCAGGACGGAATGGGAAGGGCAGAAGAAGCCTACCATTCCAGCTGCCAATGCGGCTCCATCGGGCTTAAAATCCAGAAAGCTCAAGAAGAAGAGAAGTGCAACTCGACGCGAAAAAGAGTCTGCAGGGAGATCGGCCATTAAAAATATATTGATTCTCTCGAAGACTATGAACAGAAGAAAAGAACTCTAATTCAATTGAAAGAGTTCTTCCATGAAGAAGCGGCTGAAATTCTGGAGGAGTTAGAAGAGGACTCCAATGAAGAGATCTCAGTAGTGACCTGCTACGCCATCCATCTTGGTAGCGACTGTGATGAGGATCTCTATTTTCCCGAAGAGGACGAGGAGCTCGCCACAAAGGCCAACCAAATCCAGCCTAGAAGCGGCAGGGCTCTACCGCCAAATCAGGAAAACGCCCCAAAAGGAAAGGAAAAACATGTGGCTAATGAAGAAGATGACAGAGAACTTGCTCATGAAGATTCGGGTCCTTCTCCAGTAGACTATAATGTCTTGGCTCATCTCCGAAAGCTTCCGTCTCTCCTTAGGATCTACGATGCCTTGATCCTATGTAAAGAGCTTAGAGATGTTCTCATTCACGCTCTACAAAACCCCGAGCGGTATCAGGCTCGCCATGCGGAAATTAATATGAAAGAAGCCCAGTACTCTCTGCATGCCGCCGCAGTCATGTTTAAGGACGAAGACTTGCTACTGGGGACGGCTGAGCATAATCGGCTGCTTTTCGTGACAGGGTACAGCGACGGAGACCGGATTAATCGCATATTGATTGATCCAGGGTCCTCAGTGAACATCATGAACTTGCGAACTCTGAAGAGTTTGTCAATGGACGTCCGACACCTGTCAAGGGAAAAGGTTGTCATTCAAGGCTTCAACCAAAATTGCCAGCAAGTTCTTGGGTCCATAGCTCTGCCAATCAAATTTAGAGATCTGCAGACCGAAGCTAAGATATACATGATCGACGCTGACACGTCTTATAAAATTCTCTTGGGGCGGCCGTGGCTCCACGATTACGGCATCATTCCGTCAACTCTCTATCCATGCATGAAGTATACTAAAAATGGCGAAGAAAGACGCATTGACGGAGACATCCAGCCGTTCGGTGTGCATGAAGTCTGATATGAAGATTCTCGGTACTTCATGAACCACCAAAATGCTAAGCCACAACTGACTGAGGATAGAACGGCCCCAAGACTCTAAAGAAAATCTGAGCCGGTCGTCACTTTCAAAAGCAAAAAACGCCCAAGTGCGCCCGCGTTTCGGTAGCGACACTGATGAGTCCGACGCTGGAAGACCGTCCTTCCATAAAACTCGCCCTCCGTTCGGTAGCGATACGGACGAATCTGTTGCTGAAGCCCCATCTAGTAGCAAAGTCCTCCCTCATCTTGGCAGCGACACTGAAGAGTCGGAGGAAGAGGATCTGCCGTGCAACAGCTGTGCAGATTGGACCCCTATGCAACAAACAAAACTACGAGAGACCTTCAAAACTGCAGAAGGGTCCCTGGCCATCACAAGGGTGCCGGAACGGATATGCAAAGAGCTCGATGCATTGTCAGTCTCCACCATGGACCAGCTGAAAACTTTCTATGTTCCCGGAAGGAAAAGTGGACAGAAGGGCATCCTGTTTTATGGGTCAAATCCTGTTATGCACCCAGACGATTTGTCTGTCGCGTGCCTTCCCTATGAGAGAGGCATAAGAGCCGTCCTCAATCCCAGATACTATACACCCGAGATGCGGGAATATTTCAAAAAGTGCGGATGCCGACTATATCAAACGGAGTCCGAAGCAAAGTTTTATGAAGGGTTATAGCATCCGCCCCAGGTCCGAGCACTCATCGATGGACGAATTCCAGATAGACGGGGCATAGGCTTCATTCAACCTGATTCCAAAGCATGCTACATGATCCATGTTGGTGAGGCCAGCGAAAGATCAAATGATGATGACGAGATAGCCGAGCCAGAAGAAGCTCCTCAAGAGCTCGAAGATGGCGGACAAGCAACCTTTGACGAGCTAACCGAGATTGACTTAGGAATGCCCAATAATCCAAGGCCGATCTACATCAGCTCACTCTTGTCAGAGGAAATGAAAGAGTAGATAATTGCCCTGCTGCATGAGTTCGTCGACTACTTCGCGTGGACATACAAAGAAATGCCTGGCCTTTCCCCTGAAGTGGCCTTGCATAAACTGGCTATATCTCCTGATGCTAAGCCAGTCAAACAAGCTCCTCGAAAAATGAGAAGGGAACTAAAAGAAAAGGTCATCGAGGAAACCAAGAAGCTCATCGATGCCGGCTTCATCAAGGAAGAGAAATATGCGGACTGGATCGCATGCATAGTCCCAGTGAAAAAGAAAAATGGGCAGATCCGAGTTTGTGTCCATTTCAGGGACCTCCACAAGGCATGTCCTAAAGATGACTTCCCACTACCGGTCATGGAAATGATGGTCGATGACACCTCAAATTACGAGTTGTTCACCTTTATGGATGGCTCATCTGGATATAATCAGATTAAGATGTCACCTGAGGATGAGAAACACACAGCATTTCGAACCCCGGTCGGAATATACTGCTACAAAGTGATGTCGTTCGGACGGAAGAATGCAGGTGCTACATATCAAAGGGCAATGACCAATATCTTTGATGACCTAATCCATAAGGTCGTCGAATGTTATGTTGATGATCTGGTCGTCAAGACTAAAGCCAAGGCCGATCACATCCAAGATCTTAGGACCGTTCTCACCAGACTGAGGGAGTACGATCTGAAAATGAATCCTCTGAAGTGCGCTTTTGGCGTGTCATCGGGAAAAATCCTGGGCTTCATAGTCCGACACCGAGGGATTGAAGTTGACCCATCCAAGATAAAGGCCATCATGGAGATGCCCCCTCCGAAGAATCTGACGCAGCTAAGATCTTTTCAAGGCAATCTTGCTTATATACGAAGGTTTATCTCAAATTTATCGGGAAGATGTAGGCCCTTCTCAAAGCTCATGAAGAAAGGAGCTCCTTTTGTTTGGGATGCTGAATGTCAAGAAGCGTTTGAAAGCATCAAGCAGTACTTGTTGCACCCTCCAGTGCCGGCCGCTCCCATTCCAAATAAACCGTTGATTCTCTATACTGCCGCACTAGATGAGTCACTCGGTGCACTCCTTGCCCAGAACAACGAGAAGGGAAAGGAGAATGCCCTCTACTACCTCAGTCGAACTTTAGTCGGGGCGGAACACAACTATTCCCCGATCGAAAGCAATGCCTGGCTCTGATATTCGCTGTGAAGAAGCTGAGGCACTATCTGCTTGCTCATCAGGCTAAGCTGATCTCTAAGGTCGACCCGCTCAAACACTTAACGACCAAGGCAAGCCTAGCCGGCAGAATGGCAAGATCGGCTGTCATGCTGCTTGAGTTTGACAAAGTTTATACTCCTCAGAAAGCAGTAAAAAGGCAAGCTCTTGCGGACTTCCTCGCTGCTCATCCCATACCAGAAGGTTCACCACTCAATTGCGAGTTACCCGACGAACAAGTGCTGCACCTCGAGGATGACGAGCCATGTTGGGAGCTCTACTTCGATGGGGCTTCATCGATAAGGACCTCCAGTAAATCTAGCATCCCGGAGATAAAAGCAGGGATAGGATTGGTGTTCATCATGCCATCGAGGGGAACCCTACGGCGTTCTTTTGCTTTTACCGAGCCTCGCACAAACAACGAGGATGAGTAAGAGGCTCTGATAGCTGGTCTGGAGCTCGCCATAGAAATGGAAGTCCTTCGGCTACGGGTTTATGGTGACTCTCAGCTTGTCATCAACCAAGTAAGCGGCGACTATAAGATATACAAACCCGAGTTAGCTCGGCACAGAGGCCGAGTGGTGGAACTCATGAAATGGTTCACTCACATTGAACTAATGAGAGTCCCCAGAGCGTTGAATAAAAAGGCTAACGTACTCGCTCGCTTAGCCAAGGAGCTGGCTGATCCTGACATGGACGAAATTCTGATCACAGTCAGGAGCTGGAAAATTCTACCCCCAGTCTCTCTACGAGAAGAGGAAAGCGCGGAACAGAAGAGCAGTCCTGCCGAAGAAGTTTCGATCATCCAAGACGAGCCCGATTGGAGAAAACCCTTCATAGAGTACCTCCGATACGATAAGCTGCCCGAAGGAAAATCTTCAAGAATTCAACTGAAGAAGAGAGCTCTCCGATACGTGTTTGTAAATGACATGCTATACCGCAGGTCATATGACCAACTCTGGCTCAGATGTCTGTCATCGACCGAAGCCCAGAAAGTCATGAAAGAAGTTCACTCGGGAGTTTGCGGTGCTCACCAATCTGGCCCCAAGATGCAACTTCAAATTAAACGGCTTGGGTATTACTGGCCCACCATGATACGGGATTGCGGAGAGCATGCAAAGAAATGTCATATCTGCCAAATTCATGGTGATTTCATTCACAAGCATCCTAATCCGTTGCATCCTACGGTGGCGTCATGGCCCTTCGAAGTCTGGGGCACGATATAGTTGGCCCAATTGATCCTCCGTCATCCAGAGGCCACCAGTTCATACTAACCGCAACAGACTACTTCTCCAGATGGGCTGAAGTTGTCCCGCTAAAAGAAGTCAAGACAGAAGATATTCTGATATTCTTCCAGCATAATATTCTATACCTCTTCGGTACACCAAGAAAAAACATTTCTGACAACGGGCCTTCTTTTAAGAGCTTCAAAGTCTCAAGGTTCGCTACTCAGCACAAGATAGACTGGAGATATTCCTCCATCTATAATCCAAGAGCCAATGGGCTAGCCGAAGCCTTCAATAAGACTCTATGCAAGCTCCTGAAGAAAAATGCTTCAGCCAACAAGAGAGACTGGAATCTCAAACTTCACGAGGCGTTGTGGGCATATCGTACCACGAACCGTACTCCAACTCAGTCCACTTCATACTCATTGCTCTTCGGAATGGAGGCGGTCATCCCCCTCGAAGTCGAAGTTCCAAGGTTAAGAATGGTCGTTCAGCACGAATTGACGGAGGAGGAAAACGTTCTCCTTCGGCTGGAAGAGCTTGACGCCCTTGAAGAAAAGAGGCTCGCGGTGCAGCAAAATCTGGAGCTATACCAAGCCCAAATGTCACGGGCCTATAACAAGATGACCCGTCTCTGCGCTTTCAAGAAAGGAGAATTGGTGTTGGTCCTCAGAAGACCGATCATCCCCAATCGACATGCCAAGAGAAAATTCGAGCCAAACTGGGAAGGACCATACGTCGTCGAGAAAGTGTTCGACGGAGGATCCTACCAATTAATAAGTGCCGATGGAGAAAGGCCCATGCCACCCATCAATGGCCGATATCTCAAGAAATACTACGCGTGAATTCTCCAAGTCGCAGGCGAATTGAGCACACCAGCCCTACGGTCTGAATCATACATCCTGCAAAATCGTATACAATCCATGGGCGTAAACGACCCATTTCTCTCCCAAATCCTGCCGGTGAGACTACTTTTAAAGTCCCACCAGCAGCAAAAAAAAACGGTATGTCCACAAGCAAAATGGGCACGGATGAAAACCCAAAAGGGCTCCGTGAGTAAAATCAGCAGGACTACCGGCGAGTTTGTGAAAACCCGAAAGGGCGCAAACTCGTGAAAAGAGATGAAATACACTCGCGAAGTCCTCTCGACCTTGTGAGGAGAAAATCCCTGCGTGAGATCCTTACGACTCGCAAATGAGCAACACACTTAGGGATCCCTACGATTCCTAAGGAGAACATACACCTGCGAGATCCTTTCGACTCGTAGGGAGAAAGTGCTTTTATGAGTTACGGCTCATAAAATTGAAAAACCTTAGATGATAGGGATCTAAACCTATCTCCTGAGCCATCGCTCCGCAACGGCCAACGACAAATGATGAGTTGCTCCTGGCATTGCGCTTCAGTGTTAGCGGTGCTGATGCCAACCCAAAAACCAAATCCCAAGTCCCCCCGGGACAAATGATGAGTTGCTCCTGGCATTATTCCAGTGCAGCAATGCTGATGCCAAACAAGATCCAAATCCCAAGTCCCCCCAGGGCAAATGATGAGTTGCTCCTGGCATTATTCCAGTGCAGCAATGCTGATGCCAAAAAAGATCCAAATTCCAAGTCCCCAAACGGCAAATGATGAGTCGCTCCTAGTTCCATATTCCAGTGCAGCAATGCAAACGCCAAACAAAATCCAATTTTCCAAAATTCCCCAGGCCCTACGGTTGGTCCCCAAACTGGCTACCGTATACAATCCACGGGCTTAAATAATTCACATCATACCCATGCCCCATTGCAATCACCTGACCAACGGCCAGTCTCTACCCTTGGAATTATGCTCCATTTAGGAAGACCCACTCATACGTCCTCACGATGCATGAGAAGAACAAACCTTACGGGATCCTCACGACTCGTAAGAAAACACTTTCGTAGGATCCTTACGACTCACAAAGGAAAAACATGTTAGTGTATATGCCCGAGAGACCATTACTGTATCATACTAGTTTGTATATTACTTGATGGAAGCTTGGGATATTCACAGTTGTATATACAATCTTGCTCGAAATGGTAGTATGCTACTTGGTTTGTCTCTGCTTTAATATGTGCATGTGTTTCTTTTAGCATATCGCTGATATACATATTAGTAGAGCCCTTAGGATCTTTGCTTGATTACCAGCGTTGTGATGGCGCTCACACTCGTGGGAGCTGGGTGATCTATAAGCACATCCTTATACAGGTCCCTAATCGTTGGACTATCGAGACAGGACATCGATACTCCGGAGTAGACTAGCGTATGCGCTTCTCATCCCAGTGTGGAAGACGGTCTGTCCCACAGCCGTCAGTACGTCGTACTTGAGATAGTATGCGGGTGCTCGTTAGGTTACGAGTACACTGGACAGGACTCGTCGGGAACTGTTGGTTGGTATTATACCTATCGTCAGTTATCAGTTCTCAGGTGACATGAGTACAGCTTAGTCCGCTGACTTGACACTGTCACTTCGCCTCGAGTGTGTTCCCACTGCACTTTGATTACTACCCTACCACGGCTCAAAGGAGTCGTGCAAACAGGTAGTTTTTGGGTGCAGTCCCGAAGCACTTGGAGGCAGTGACGGTTAGACAGGATTCGTCTCTCCCGGTATTGGGGGTTGACATCGCGCTGTGTCCAGGAGAGCCATTACACGAGTAGTCCCTGGCCAGGACAAGCGAGATATACTGGTAGGTTTCCAGTGTTATCTCAGGGTGTTCTGGGCTACACTCCGACAAGACTTGTACCGCTATTAGGGGACTGACGTTCACCGCCCCCCTAGGCCCGCCATGCGATGTATCAGACGAACAGACCGGACTGTACGGAGACTGTCACATACAGGCTCAGTAGGAGTTCAGATGGGGTTCACCTCGTCAGGCTTCTTATCGACATCTACCTGGGGACCGTTACGTACAGCTAGTGTCGCTTGCGGTCTGTGGTTAAACCCACTGCCAGCGTAGTGTCGAGTCTTTAGAGTCCCACACAGAGAGCTATTCGCCTTTAGGCAAAATGAGTAGAGGTCGCATGGTTTTGTGACAGGGTTCGTTTCACATCCGCGCACTTGTGCACGTTTGCTCTCCGGACAGCTTATACTAGCGGGCTTTGGTTTAAGCCAGATCCTAGTATAGATTTGGAATTGGTTTTTTATCATTGTGTTCGTGTTCCTCGGATCACGAATACGGGTGCGTATGCACAGTTACTTGAGACAGAGGGAGAGGACTTTGATTAGGGTTAATGACTATTGTCATTTTATTAACCCTAATGCTTATGTGTGTATTATGGTTAATTGATATTAGTTTAATATAATTGTGCATGGTTATGGTTGTTGACCATTTGACCTCCTTGACTTGTTGACCTAGGTTGACACTTTGACCATCATCATTTCATTTGGAAGATGCTCTTTGATCCTTGCAAATTGCATTAAAAATGAAATGATAATGGTCATGTCTTGATTAACCATGACAATTATCTAGCCAATTATCTAATTACAATAATTTACACATATATGAGAGAATGCTTCATATTTTCTCTCATTCTATTATTCACTTTCTCTCTCTTGTTCTTCCTCTCCCTCAAGCTCTCCCCTCTCATGCGTTGAGAAACTCTTGAGCTTGAGAAAAACCCTTTCTTGATAATCTCTACTCTCATCTAGGGTTCAAGGATTAGCACTTCTTGCACCCTAGTTACTTCTAGCTTGGAGTTGAAGCCAAAGGTCGAGGCTTTCGGGTGGATCCTTCTTCGACGTGAGAAGAAGACTAAGGTGACCTCCTTCCACCACTCCAAGGAGCAAGGAGAGAAGGACATAAAGCCCAAGGTATAACCTTTCTAGCACTTAGCTAGTTTCTAGTTAGCTTTAGCTTGTTTTTGTTTAGCAAAGATCCTTCATAGTCAAGTCCATGTTGCCTAAGCTCATAAAAACTTGATTTTTATTCCGTTTTCCGCCTCCCCGCAAGTACCGGGGTGGGCAACAAGGACTTACAATGGTATCAGAGCCTAACTAAACATAAACTAGCTAGGTAGTAGAGTGTATCGAAGTTCGAATCGGAAAAATCGAAAAACCCTAAGTTTCTGTTAATTTTTTTCTGTTCAAAACAAAATAAATTTTACTCCAAAAATCATCTCAGGGTTTTGTGAAGAAAGCCACCAAAAACGATCCAGTGATTCGACCAAAGAGCCGCGGTTCCGCGGCAATAGCAAGCTATTGCCGCGCAACCGCGGCCGTCTTGGCTTTTCACTGGGTCGAGTTTGGTGCAGTGTATTTCTGGCTTGGTTTTAGGATTTTTAAGATGGTTTATATGTGCCCAGGTTTTCCAGAATAGAAATTTGTTTTTGGGGGCCTATAAATCCGTATTTTTTCCGAACTTCAATACACTTTGACTAAAAGGTTATATCTGTGATGTTTATATGTATTGAACGTCGGCTAATCGCTATATGTCGATTAGTCGGGGTTATACATATCTGTGATCTGTGATTGATGATGGTATGTGTATATGAATGGGTTGGATTGTCGCGGATGAATAGCCGGGGTGGATGTGAGATGAGTGTTGCTTTTTCTTTCATTCATTGTAATATGTAAATTGATGTAATAATATTATTTGTATGGCCGCACAACCGGGTCGTGGTTGTAACCGTCATTATATAATTCTTTTTACTGTTTTTGCTCCTAGGATAGACCCATGGAGGGGGTGCATAAACTACCGGGTATCTCGAAGTGCCAAGTGGCCTACTCACGGTGGTGAGGGAGGTTGCTTCGTTTCGGGTACTTGGCGGGTAGTTTGCCGCACCCGTAGGTGTCTTGGGTGGGGTATTGGCTATTCACCGCGACCGTGTAATCCGCTTTTCGTTGCAGGCTCGAACGGATTGCGGATTCCTAGTATATCCAATGTATTCATCTGTGATCTGTAATGTCTATCATTGCTATATATTTATATATGATAACTATTTAGGCGTTGCTTATGTTTTACAGCCACGCTAGCCCAGCCCCCGCTCTGTCGTTAGTTAAGTAACCTAACGGGTGATGACGTGGCCCCGTGGCGAATGCGAATGGCATAAGCGTACGTCATATTTTGGTTGTTTTCTGCAATGGTAGGATTAAATGATGGGACGCATTAAAAGAACTAATGCAAGAAAATAAACCAAGTAAAAGTCGATTGGAACACTTTGAAAACCACTCGGTTCTTTTCAAAACTAAACTTTTAAACGCGGAGCTTGAACCACTCCTTTTAAAAGCTATCTCGTTCCATCGATTATATCAAGTTCACTACGTTCACGATTTCGCCAAAACCATCCGTAGCCCTCCATCATTTCAGTTAAATATTCGGTAGTATTCAAGCTATGTATTTTGACCTCACGCCAAGGCATAGTGATTGGTAGCTGCCGGATATTTATCTGTTGCATAGATAGAATACGTTGGTTTGAGACAGTCGTACTAACATTTTGGCCTACGTCAAGGGTAGGTACGGGTGGGTTCAAATTAACCGGGATAATGATGGGAAGAACTTGACATGTGACTTATGACATTTTGACCTCACGCCAAGGTCATAAGAGCATGGGGCAAAAATCCACATCGGGAGTTTCATAAGTACTGAAACTTGCTAGCGCTGCATACCATTTGGAGTGTGATGATTCTTGTAGGATTCCTTCGGTTTTATCACGCAATGATTTTTGGATCCTGATCCTACTGTGAGTATATGCTACTCCTCGGGAAAACTCTCACTTAACGATCAATGCTATAAACCTAGTAGGTGTCTAGAAAGGTGTTAGCGGGGCTACGCCCACAGGGAAAAGAGGTTACTTAATTAAGGAACTTCGCGAAAGCGTTGGAAAACCTCCCTCGAAGTACCGACACTGGCCTGGCTGAACGGTTAAGCAAGTATTGTACGATGAGATTGATCCTGACTAATCCTTTCTTTACGGTTTGAGAAGGGATTCGAGAGACAGTGGGAGCCATCCAGTTTAGACAAACTAAAAACCACTCTAAACTTGCAAGAGCATCATGCTAAAGTGTTTCTTTTCTCTCTCCTAATTGCAGCGACCATTCAACATGACCGGACTTAAGTTATTACTAGATAAAAACATATTGACAGGGCCAAACTACAAAGATTGGCTCAGGAATGTCAAGATGGCAATCACTTACGACAAGTTGGGGTATGTCCTTACCACCAAAGCTCCCCCTGTCCCAGGTCCCAAAACCAGTGTCGTAGATAGGGAAATCTACAAGACCTGGGAAATAGATTGCGCGAAGGCCAGATGCCTCATACTAGCCTCGATGGACAACGAACATCAGAGGAGGCACGAGAATATGGACCTAGAGTCCATATTTCTTCATACAAAAGAACTGTATGGAGAGCAGTCTCGTATCGCAAGATACGAAGTGTCGAAGAAATTGTTTTCGGCAAGGTTGGCCGTCGGATCATCGGTAGCGAAACACGTGCTTAAGATGATTGGCTACATAGAGGAGCTCGCGGACCTTGGGACCACGTTGGAGAATGAACTCTATACTGATTTGATTCTCTAGTCCCTTCCTTCCACTTACGCCCAGTTTATCCTTAACTTCAACATGCAAGGAAAGGAGGTTGAACTTTCCGAACTTCTGAACATGTTGAGGAGTGCTGAGGGCACCCTACAGAAGGGTAGGGAGACATCCACTTTGTTTGTAGAAGGATCTTCCTCTTCTAGATCCAGGGCGAAAGCCAAGGGTAAGAAGAAGAAAGCCCCCGCCAAACCAAGAGGCAGTGTCGGTAAAGTGGATACGAAGGGAAAAGGAAAAGCAACAAAGATAGTGGGAAAGCTGGTGGGGAAGGAAGAATGCTTCTATTGTCACAAAAGTGGTCACTGGAAACAGGATTGCAAGGCTTGGAAGGCCAGAACACAGGATTTGAAGCGAGTTGCAGCTTCAGCTTCAGGTGTGTATGTTATTGAAAACTGTCTATCAATAAACTCTACATCCTGGGTATTGGATACCGGATCAGGATCTCATATCTGTAATTCTTTGCAGGCGTTGAGAAAGCGTAGAGTTTTGAAGGCAGGTGACATGACCCTCAGAGTTGCAAACGGTGCTAGCATGGATGCTGAGGCCGTGGGGGACTATCACCTGGGATTGTCGGATGGACACTTTTTGGTTTTACGTAGTTGTTATTATGTACCAAATGCAACCTGTAATATCATTTCTGTATCTTTATTATCTAAAGAAGGTTATGAATTTGCATTTGTAAGTAATGTAGTGAACATTCACCTTAATCAAGTTTTGATTGGGTCAGGTACATTGAACAACGGTATATACGTATTAAACCAACCACAGATTTTCAATGTCCAGAATACACACAAAAGAAAGTCTCCAGAAATCAATAAAACTTTCTTATGGCATTGTAGATTGGGTCACATCAATGAGAGAAGGTTGACTAAGTTACATACAGAAGGATATTTGGATCCGTTTGAATATCAATCGTATGCAACTTGTCAATCCTGTCTCAAGGGAAAGATGACAAAGACTCCGTTCACTGGACACGGAGTAAGAGCGAGCGAGCTCTTGGGACTCGTACACAGCGACGTGTGCGGTCCAATGTCTACACATGCGCGAAGCGGTTATTCTTACTTCATTACTTTTACGGATGATTTCTCAAGGTTCGGACATGTCTTCTTGATGAAGCATAAATCCGAAGCTTTTGAAAAATTCCAGGAATATAAGAATGAAGTAGAAAAAAAAACAGGAAAAAGTATCAAGACACTAAGATCTGATCGAGGTGGTGAATACTTGAGTGCCGAGTTCCTGGGTTACTTAAAAGAGAATGGAATTCTCTCTCAGCTTACTCCTCCATACACTCCGCAACATAACAGTGTATCGGAGAGACGGAACCGAACCCTATTGGATATGGTACGGTCCATGATGAGTAACGCTGAGTTGCCGCGATCGTTCTGGGAATATGCGCTAGAAACAGCTGCATACCTTTTGAACCGTGTTCCCACTAAGACTGTGCCTACCACACCATATGAGTTATGGAGTGGGAAGAAACCCTATCTTCAATACTTGAAGATTTGGGGATGTCCAGCTTATGTCAAAAAGCAGCATGCGGACAAACTAGATGCACGCTCAGTACTGTGCAAGTTTGTGGGATACCCAAAGAACTCCAGGGGGTATCTTTTCTATTACGCAGAGGAACAAAAAGTCCTTGTTTCTCGTAATGCCCATTTTCTGGAACACCAGTTCATAGAAAAGGAAATAAGTGGGAGCGCAATAGAACTGGAAGAAATTCCGGAACCACAAGCTATTACTGAAAGCTTAGTAGAACCAGAGGGTTCGAAAGATCAAGACATTCCCATGCCACTCCGCAGGAGTAGTAGGCAGTCTCATCCGCCCGAGAGATACTACGGTTTTCTCATTGACGGGGATAGAGAAGATTGCATCATAGATTTTGATGAGCCTACTAGCTTCCAGCAAGCCATTCAGAGCATCGACTCGGTAAAATGGCTGGATGCAATGCGGACCGAGATGGAGTCCATGTACACCAACAAAGTATGGACGTTGGACATTGCTCCAGATGGGGTAAAACCCGTAGGATGCAAGTGGATCTTCAACAGGAAGATTGGTGTAGATGGACAGGTTGAGACTTATAAAGCTAGACTGGTAGCAAAGGGTTTTCGTCAGCGACCTGGTTTGGACTATGACGAAACCTTTTCTCCAGTAGCTTTGCTGAAATCCATTCGGATCCTTCTTGCCATTGCTGCCTTCCACGATTATGAGATTTGGCAGATGGACGTAAAGACAGCTTTTCTAAATGGACATTTAGAGGAGTGTGTCTATATGGACCAGCCAGAGGGTTTCATTCAGAGTGGGAGCAGTGGAAAGGTGTGCAAGTTGCTTAAGTCCATTTATGGACTAAAGCAGGCATCGCGGAGTTGGAACATCTGTTTTGATGAGACGGTCAAGGAATTTGGCTTTATCAAAAATCCAGATGAACCATGCATCTATTGTAGATTTATAGCGAGAACTGTAGTATTCCTCGTTTTATACGTGGATGACATTCTCTTAATAGGAAATGACATTCCTATGCTACAATCTGTCAAGGGGTTCTTGTCACACAGGTTCTCCATGAAAGACCTGGGTGATGCCTCATACATTCTGGGTATCCGGATCTACCGTGACAGATCCAAGAGGATATTAGGACTTTCACAGTCCAGGTACATCGACACCATACTGAAGAGATTCAGTATGGAATATTCCAAGCGCGGTAATCTACCGGCTTGTCACGGGATCACCCTCTCTAAAGAGATGTCTCCCAAGACTGATTTGGAGAAGGATCGCATGTCTATTATACCCTACGCTTCTGCGGTAGGCTCTATAATGTATGCGATGTTATGTACCAGACCGGATGTGGCTTATGCACTGAGTGTGGTAAGCAGGTATCAGTCAAACCCTGGGGAGAAACATTGGATAGCAGTAAAGAACATTCTCAAGTACCTGAGAAGGACTAAGGAGATGTTCTTGGTGTATGGCGGAAAAGACCTCCAGATTGAGGCCTTTGCTGACTCCAGCTTCCAGAGTGACAAGGATGATTCCAAGTCCATGTCGGGTTTTGTCTTCACCCTCAATGGAGGGACGGTGTGTAGGAAGAGCTCCAAACAGGAAACCGTTGCTGACTCGACTATGGAAGCGGAATACATCGCTGCATCTGATGCCGCAAAAGAAGCTGTCTGGATGAGGAAGTTCTTGAAAGAACTTCAGGTGGTTCCGTCCATTGTTGACCCAATACCTCTGTATTGCGACAACAACGGGGCTATAGCTTTAGCGAAGGAACCCAGGTCCCATCAGAAATCCAGACACATCTTGAGGCGGTATCACCTGATCAGGGAGATCGTGGGTTGCCAGGAGATCGAGGTTCGGAGGGTTGCTTCAGAAGATAACACAGCAGATCCATTCACCAAGGCCTTGCCCCAGACTCAGTTCGAGCGGCTAATCGAGATGATAGGTCTTCGATACGCCAGTACATGGCCTTAGTGCAAGTGGGAGATTGTTAGTTGATATGCCCTAGAGGCCATTACTGTATCATACTAGTTTGTATATTACTTGATGGAAGCTTGGGATATTCACAGTTGTATATACAATCTTGCTCGAAATGGTAGTATGCTACTTGGTTTGTCTCTGCTTTAATATGTGCATGTGTTTCTTTTAGCATATCGCTGATATACATATTAGTAGAGCCCTTAGGATCTTTGCTTGATTACCAGCGTTGTGATGGCGCTCACACTCGTGGGAGCTGGGTGATCTATAAGCACATCCTTATACAGGTCCCTAGTCGTTGGACTATCGAGACAGGGCATCGATACTCCGGAGTAGACTAGCGTATGCGCTTCTCATCCCAGTGTGGGAGACGGTCTGTCCCACAGCCGTCAGTACGTCGTACTTGAGATAGTATGCGGGTGCTCATTAGGTTACGAGTACACTGGACAGGACTCGTCGGGAACTGTTGGTTGGTATTATATCTATCATCAGTTATCAGTTCCCAGGTGACATGAGTACAGCTTAGTCCGCTGACTTGACATTGTCACTTCACCTTGAGTGTGTTCCCACTGCACTTTGATTACTACCCTACCACGGCTCAAAGGAGTCGTGAAAACAGGTAGTTTTTGGGTGCAGTCCCGAAGCACTTGGAGGCAGTGACGGTTAGACAGGATTCGTCTCTCCCGGTATTGGGGGTTGACATCGCGCTGTGTCCAGGAGAGCCATTACACGAGTAGTCCCTGGCCAGGGCAAGCGAGATATACTGGTAGGTTTCAAGTGTTATCTCAGGGTGTTCTGGGCTACACTCCGACACGACTTGTACCGCTATTAGGGGACTGACGTTCACCGCCCCCCTAGGCCCGCCATGCGATGTATCAGACGAACAGACCGGACTGTACGGAGACTGTCACATACAGGATCAGTAGGAGTTCAGATGGGGTTCACCTCGTCAGTCTTCTTATCGACATCTACCTGGGGACCGTTACGTACAGCTAGTGCCGCTTGTGGTCTGTGGTTAAACCCACTGCCAGCGTAGTGTCGAGTCTTTAGAGTCCCACACGGAGTGCTATTCGCCTTTAGGCTAAATGAGTAGAGGTCGCATGGTTTTGCGACAGGGTTCGTTTCACATCCGCGCACTTGTGCACGTTTGCTCTCCGGACAGCTTATACTAGCGGGCTTTGGTTTAAGCCAGATCCTAGTATAGATTTGGGATTGGTTTTTTCTCATTGTATTCGTGTTCCTCGGATCACGAATACGGGTGCGTATGCACAGTTACTTGAGACAGAGGGAGAGGACTTTGATTAGGGTTAATGACTATTGTCATTTTATTAACCCTAATGCTTATGTGTGTATTATGGTTAATTGATATTAGTTTAATATAATTGTGCATGGTTATGGTTGTTGACCATTTGACCTCCTTGACTTGTTGACCTAGGTTGACACTTTGACCATCATCATTTCATTTGGAAGATACTCTTTGATCCTTGCAAATTGCATTAAAAATGAAATGATAATGGTCATGTCTTGATTAACCATGACAATTATCTAGCTAATTATCTAATTACAATAATTCACACATATATGAGAGAATGCTTCATATTTTCTCTCATTCTATTATTCACTTTCTCTCTCTTGTTCTTCCTCTCCCTCAAGCTCTCCCCTCTCATGTGTTGAGAAACTCTTAAGCTTGAGAAAAACTCTTTCTTGATAATCTCTACTCTCATCTAGGGTTCAAGGATTAGCACTTCTTGCACCCTAGTTACTTCTAACTTGGAGTTGAAGCCAAAGGTCGAGGCTTTCGGGTGGATCCTTTTTCGACGTGAGAAGACGACTAAGGTGACCTCCTTCCACCACTCCAAGGAGCAAGGAGAGAAGGACATAAAGCCCAAGGTATAACCTTTCTAGCACTTAGCTAGTTTCTAGTTAGCTTTAGCTTGTTTTTGTTTAGCAAAGATCCTTCATAGTCAAGTCCATGTTGTCTAAGCTCATAAAAACTTGATTTTTATTCCGTTTTCCGCCTCCCCGCAAGTACCGGGATGGGCAACGTGGACTTACAAAACACACTTAGGAGTCCTCACGACTCCTAAGGAGAAAGTACACCTACGATATCCTTTCGACTCGTGGTGAGAAAATGCTTTTATGGGACCCTTACGGCTCATGCTCATAAAATTGAAAAGCCTTAGGTGATAGGGATCTAAACCTGTCTCCTAAGCCATCGCCCCCAACAGGAAAAGGCAAATGATGAATTGCTCCTGGCACATGTGCTTCAGTGTTAGCAACGCTGATGCCTACCCTTACCCTAAAATTCCAAACTCCAATCCAGTAGACCCCTAAGTCTTTAAACTGGAAATAGATGACCTCTAAGTCGTTAAACTGGGAACAGATGGCCCCTAAGTCGTTAAACTGGAAACGAGGGAAATCCACTCATGGCAGATGATGATTCGCTCCTGGTACCATATTTCAATGTAGCGATGCTGATGTCAACCCAAATCGCATCAAATCAGCAAAACAGCCAACGACCCCCTGGCGGAATCAAGCTCCACCTCGGAAACAAGTCAAATCCCTGACACCGCAAGAAGCAGAGCAAATCAAATCAAGTATCGACCGTCCAAGTCGCTAAAAGGGCAGCACCGACCGTCCAAGTCGCTAAAAGGGCAGCACCGACCGTCCAAGTCGCAAAAAGGGCAGCACCGACCGTCCAAGTCGCAAAAAGGGCAGCACCGACCGTCCAAGTCGGAAAAAGGGCGGTATCGACCGTCCAAGTCGCTAAAAGGGCAGCACCGACCGTCCAAGTCTTAAAAAGGGCAGCACCGACCGTCCACGTCGCTAAAATGGCAACACTGACCATCCAAGTCGCAAAAAGGGCAGAACCGACCGTCCAAGTGGCTAAAAGGGCAGCACCGACCGTCCACGTCGCAAAAAGGGCAGCATCGACCGTCCATGTCACAAAAAGGGCAGCATCGACCGTCCAAGTCGCTAAAAGGGCTTCATCGACCGTCCAAGTCGTAAAAAGGGCAGAACCGACCGTCCACGTCGCAAAAATGGCAGTATCGACCGTCCAAGTCGCTAAAAGGGAAGCACCGACAGTCCACGTCGCTAAAATGGCAGCACCAACCGTCCATGTCGCAAAAAGGGCAGCATCGACCATCCAAGTCGCTAAAAGGGCAGCATCGACCATCCACATCGCTAAAATGGCAGCACCGACCGTCCACATCACAAAAAGGGCAGTGCCAGCTTCCCAAAAAGCGGGAACCGAATCAAGTCGCCTCCACGTGAAAGAAGATCCATCAATTTCATGCACAAGACCCACATATGCTATGTGCATTTATTGATTGGGGGCAATTTGTTGGGGTAAAAATTTACACCCCGGTTGACCAAGTCAAAATCAAAGTCAACCCCAAGCCTGGTGGGCCTAACCCCAAGTCAAGTGGGCCAATGCCTGGGTCGAGCCCGAACATGAAGCGGTCGGCCTCCCCCATGCCAAAATAAAAATTTTGTAATAAATAATTTTGTTGTATTTCTTTTATTTTATTTTATGAATAAATGTAAGAAAATGGGCATAAATCCAAATTTTTGTAAAGGCCATGGCTTATGTGCAAAAAGAAATAGCACATGAGGCATGAGATGGGCAAATGCTATTTTTGTAAGGCCCAAAAGGGTATATGTAAAGTGTATAGCCTATAAAGGCAAAGATAATGAAAATATCTAACAACTTTTTTTCTCTCTCCTAAAAAGCATCAATATCTTTGATCTTCTCCTTCCTCGAAGTTCTAAAACCTTCTTCTTTCTTTTGAATTAATCAAGAGTTTTACTCTTCCTTTTCCAAAACTAAATTGTTTTTCACCACAAAACCCACAAAGGGGAGCTTACATCTTCCATTAGATCTCAAAAGGGGGGGATTTTTAAATCTCACCCTCTTTCTCTAAGGTCCGGCCAAACGACAGGAAGAAGAAGGGGACCCATCTCCAGAAACCCCATTTTGGGGAAGATCCGGGGCTCAAGGGGTGAAGCCCCTTCATCAGCTTCAAAATATCCTAGGAGTTTAACTCCTCATATATATATATATATATATATATATATATATATAGAGAGAGAGAGAGAGAGAGACACACACACACACACAAAATAATAAGTGTTCCTTTCTGAGAGTACAACTCCCATTGCAAGGACCAAGTCCCTTTTGCCTTCCGAGCGCCCACGTGCCTGGCACGTGAGGCGCTAGTGCCTAAAGCGCTAGCGCCCTTGCCCTCAAAGCGCTAGCGCCTAAAGCGCTAGCGCCCGAGCGCCCACGTGCCTGGAACGTAGGGTGCAAGCGTCCAAAGTGCTAGCGCCCTTGCGTCCAAAGTGCTAGCGTCCGAGCACCCACGTGCCTGGCACGTGGGGTGTAAGCGTCCAAAGCGCTAGCGCCCTTGCGCTCAAAGCGCAAGCGCTCTAGCGCCCGAAGCGCTAGCACCCGAAGCGCTAGCGCTCGAGCACCCACGTGCCTGGCATGTGAGGCGCTAGCGCCCAAAGCGCTAGTGCCCTGGTACACAAAGCGCTAGCGCCCACGTACCTGGCACTTGAGGCGCTAGTGTCCGAGCGCTTTCTCCCACGCATCCTTTGGATGCCCTTTTCCCTTATACACACACACACACATATACTCCACAACACTGTCCCCCGTTAGAAAAAAATTCTAACAGGGCGCTGCCCCGCACCCCATAAGGGGGCTGCTGGCCCCCTTGACCCCCAACCCGCTATCCGAGTAGCGGGACCCTCGTAAAACTCTGCGGAGCCCCCGATATATCCAAAACCCCTTCAATACACGACACTACATATTGAGTTCACATGTCCAGTTTAACCCGTCAATCGGAGGTTCTCTCGCTCCAAATGCGAGGGGTAATTAACGGCAGCTTAGTCCATGGCTGCCGGAGATTCGGATCCCCACAATCAATAAATCCCAGCCTACCCTAGGCAGGGGAAATCTATAATGCGCCTGACAAGCGCACGCGTATTCCCATCTCAATGGCGTGACGAAAAACACCCTACAAACATACCACAGCACCTATGAACCAGCCGTAGAAGGGTCAACCAATGCCTCACCTGTGGCACCGCTGAACTACCATAAAACCTAGGGTTTGATGGCGGTTCTGACTATCACAGAATTAAGTTAGGGTTTCGCTCTTCTAGAGGGTCCATGAATAACCTGCATGATTTTCTGAATATTTTAAACTAAGAAAAGTCCAACACTTGGAAAATTTCCAGCGAGGGAAAATATGAGTTATTGATGTCCGTTCGAACTTTTTAACGCCGTCTAACTAACTCGAATACATGTTAGAATTTCGACTACGAAACACTCTGAGTTACCTTTGCAGAAAGTTAACATCACATGCAAATTTAGTAAAAACAAACAACACCTGAAACACCAAAACCTGGAAAATGGAACACCATGAAAATTTGAAGCCCAAACTCCACTATTCACCCGAGGAGCTCGGATTTTTGAACATTGTGGCCGGCCACTTTTGGGTAGAATTACCCCAAATTTTCACAGTGTTCATGTTATATCTCATACAACATTCTGCAATTGTTTAAAAAAATCTTTGAAGACCTTTTAAAATCGATAGAAACTAAGTTCAAGTGTTTCAAGTTTCGGAGTCGTTTCGGTTTCGTAATCTAACAAATATTGTCTAATTTTCTAGCATGACTCTGATACTACTGTTGGGTTACTTAGTGCGGCAGCAAGGTTTCGGGAGGTATCGTCTATACCAATTTCAAAATTTTGTCGTTCTAGCAAACCTTAACCCTAGAATCTTTACTAGAAAATCCGACAATACGATATGTAAACACATTACAACTAAGTGAATGCGGAATAAAACCTTTGTAGACCGGTTCTTCACTTCAAATGCTCCATGTTGATGTCCCTTCGCTGCGAGTAATGATCTTCCGAACTCTTGAGAGGATCCACAAGGTGAAAGATACAAACTGGCTCAAAGCCTTCGAGGCCGAAGATGATCTACGCCGAGGAGACTAAAGCTCATGCTACCTCTTCACTGAATTAGGGTTTAGTGAAGCAAACACCCTAAACTAAATGGCAAATAGGTGAGGATGAGAAGTAGGAAATGGGCTCTCTTTAGATTTATTTTTCTCTCAATATTTCTTCACATCTCAAAACCCTAGAGAGCTTTTTGAGCTCATGAAGAAGATGAAGAATAAAGAAGAGAGAATGAACTCATGAGGTTAGAAAATACAACCAAGGGTGAGTTAATGTCATACACTAACTCATGTAGAGAGTTAACCATGGAGTAAGGTTAATGGTTAGGTTAATAAATATCTTAAGAAAAACAAAACAAGACGACTTAGTCAATGGTTCTACTAGCTTCTTCTAAGCTCAACCATGACTAATTCCAAATCATTTTGAATTACTTAAAACAAATAAAACCCTAACATTAACCTAGTATGGTGTGAGTCTCATACATACATATTGCATGTGTAACCTAGCATGACACAACAATATATATCACATATATATTTTGTGCAAAAAGAAAACAATACATTTAACATATATCACATATATATCAATGTATCATAAGTGAGAAAAATGAATGCTTAAGTGAGCTAATATTAGTTAATGTAATTTAATATATCAAATATATAATTCTACATTAAATTATTAAATCAACACTTGATTTAATAATCCGGCTATATCTCATATAACCGACTAATATCAATAGTAACAACTTATCGAATCAATACTTGATTCGATAACTTGGCTATATCACATATAACCTATGAATGTCACATATCACGAGAATAGAATACGGTATCACATACACGTATTAATCTCGGTCCCGCACATATCACATATATGCTCCTACTCCGTTTCGCATGAACCAGGAAACCTCTTTGTAGGACTCTAAAAACTCGTCAATACACTAGCAGTGGGTGATGATCATATCAAACACCCACAAGCCGCAAGCGGTCTACCAAACATAACAGGCACCCGGGTATTGAGCGATCAGAAGATCAACAAGCAAGCCTGCTCGTACTCCTGCGAATCCAATCAGTAACACTACCATAAAGTCCGGTCTCTTCGTCTTACATGTCGCATATCACAGCCTAGGGGTGGTATAACGTTAGATCCCAATAGCCTGATAATTCATGCCGATGCAACGTCCATAACAGTTCGAGAAACTACTGATAACTCTTACCAGTATATCTCAGCAACTCTGGCCAAGGATTTCCTGTTATGGCCAATCGAGCATAGCGCAACATCAACTCCAAATACCGAGAGAGACGAAACCCCTCCTATCATTCATTGCCTCCATGTGACTCGGAATTGTACCCAAAAACCACCTTTTTGCACGATCTCTTGACCGTGGTATGGTGGAAAATAAAGCACGGTGGGAATCACACAAGACTCTATGATGATCTCGGGTCTACAGACTAACCTGTACCAGTGTCATCAGAGAATTGCTATCCGACGACAGGTATAATGCCATCTAGGAGTTCTCGGCGAGTCTGTCCAGTGTATCCAGTCTCCATTGAGCACCTGTATACCTTCTCTGATGTCAAACACTAATGGATATGGGATCATCCATCGCCTATCACATGGGTCGAGAAGCATATACGCTAATCTACTCTGGAGTATCGATGCCCTATCTCGATACTCCCACGACTAGGAACATTTGAAGGATGTACTTATCGACTACCTATGTCCCCACTAGTATGATCTGGATCATAATCCCGGTAGTCAAGTACTCATCCTAAGGGCTTTATCAACATGTAACAGAGAGACAATAAGTGTACATATTAAGATAAAGAGCAACCAGATAGCATACTATCATATCGAGCAAGAAAGTCCTCCCTATATATGTCCAAGCATCCACTACAATATACATCCCATGTACAGTAATGGCCTCTAGGGCATACATATAACTAACATCTACCGCATATGATGCGATTGGATTAGGGTAGTCATACGGCTTTGTTAGCCTCCGTCAAGGGTCATGCGGGTGGGTTTAATTCAATCAAGAAATGACGGGTAGAACTTGACTACCGGCCTATGATTTGTTGGCCTCCATCAAGGTCTAGGTCGTTAGGGATAAAAACAGATATTGAGAATTTCAAGTGTTGAAATTTGCAATGAGATTGCATACTTTCTATGAGATAGTTGGATCCCGATACCCACTGCGAGTAAGTGTTACTACTGGGAGAGTTTTACACTTTACAATTAGCTAATCTGGTAGGTGTCTAAGAAAGGTGTTAACGGGGTTAAGTCATGCGAAAACGAGGTTATTTAATTAGTTCCATACGAAAGAATAGGGAGACTCCATCGGAGTACCATTACCTGCCTGGCTACCGATTGGCGAACTTGTAGGGTCTTATTAATCCCGGCTAGTCTTACCTTTTAGGGTTTGAAGGAAGATGTTCCCACAAAAATTTTCGGCCAAGAGCTACTTATTCCCTTATAAAAAAGGGGGAAGAGTCCTCAAAATTTGGCCTCACGTGTTAAACACGTGAGCACTCGTATGCAAAGCATATGAGCGCTGAAAACAAACAACTAAGGGCTAAACATGCCCCACGTGTCAAACACGTGAGTGCTCATATGCAAAGCATATGAGCGCTGAACATAAATAACTAATGGCCAAATAAGCCTCACGTGTAAAACACGTGAGCGCTCATATGCAAAGCATATGAGCGCTAAAAATAAATCACCAATGGCCAAACATGTCTCACGTGTAATACACGTGAGCGCTCATATGCAATACATATGAGCACTGAACATAAACAGGCTAAAACCTACATCATGGGTCACGTGTTAAACATGTGAGTTCTCTTGCCTCTCACATGCAAAGCATGTGGACGCCCCAATTTAAAATGTTCTCATTAAATTCTATCTGATAGAATTAAATTCCATTTGGGAAATATTTTTCTGATCTTTCTCAAACTAGAAAGATCTTCTCTGTTAAACAGAGAACCTTTGGATCAAAGATCCAACGGTGATCATCTGGTAGAATAAATTCTATATTAAAAAAATATATTTCTGATCTTGTTAAACTAAAAAGATATGATAGAATAAAATTCTAATCTTGTTAAAACTAACAAGATATTCATAATCAAGTTAAACAAACAAGAAATCTTCTCTGTTACACAGAAAGCCTTTGGATTAAATATCAAACGGTGAATAAAATTCACTGATTGATCTAAAAGATCATGGAATCAATCATGATCTCTCAATGAGGGATTTTCTTAACAAATTAATTCTTGTTATTTTCATATAAAAAGGAGCAAAGAGAAGAGAAAGATACACACAGAGAGTGAGGGGGAAGAAAAATACAGAGAGAATTTAATTCTCTAAAATGAGGAGACCACCGCATAAGCTCCCACAAAACAAAAGAGAATTTAATTCTCAAACCAAGAGTTTAACTCTTCTCAAAGAACTTAGTTCTTCCTCTGGTTGAGGTCTGCACAAGCAGATCTTCCTACAAGTTGAGAATTTAATTCTCATCGGGGAGATTCTGTCATGCAGATTCAAATTTAGGGGGAAGAACTAAATTCAAATAATTTAATTCTTACAAAAGATTACAGGAATTTAATTCCTCTGATAAAACTAGGGTTTAATCCTATAAAATAATTTAATTCTTATAAAAACGAGGGACCTGAAATTCTCAAAACTCGGATCAAGATCTCCATGCATGTTAAAGAAAAGATTAGCGTTCAATGCTATAACGACAGAACACGTGTTCACACGAGAACACCTCTGATGAACAAAAAAGAATGACTGAGATCAAGTCACGTGATCTCACGTGACCCCCAAACAGTACTTAGCACTTATAAAAAAAAGAATAAATCAATGACAGTTCACATTTTTGGGGCGCCTCACGTGATCCCACAAGACCCTCTAATAGTGCCCAGCACTTATAAGAACAAAGGAATAAACCCAAAGAAGCAGTGCCCAATCCTCAGGCGCCTCACGTGCCACACATGAGCACTCCAAATTTCAGTGTTTAACACTCCTCTAGAGCCTCACGTGGGAGCATGTGAGCGCCGAGAAGATGTTAGTGTTTAACACTAGGATAGGCCAACCTTAGCCTAAACTAGACAAGTCTCCCGAGGCCAAAACTCTTTAATCACCAATTAACCGAGACTTCCTATGCGCAGGCCTCCCCAAATCGATCCCAGTTCCAAATATGACTAGTGATCCCCTAACAGATGGTATCTAAAATGGTGTTCATTCCACCATGATCTCTCCTTTCAATCTGGAGTTTGGTTCAAGGGTACATCTCTCCATACCTTTGATACATGTCATTGTAATTCTTCGACGTCTTCAGAGAGGTGGAGGGTCCCGACAACCAATAGCTCTCTGGTACACTCCCAAACCTATAAGCATATCCCAATGGACCGCAATGTTCTCAAACTAGCCATGGACCGTAACGTCCTTAAACTAAACCTTCACCCCAAAAAATGGTAATTTATGGACCGTAACGTCCCTAAACTAAAACGATAGAGCCCTGATGCTCTTTTGTTGGATCAAAATGATCCTAAACCCCCGTTAACTAGATCTTAGTCTAAGATCGGACTAACGTATCCTTAACAAACATTTAGGTTGATCTTAATCTCAAACAAGGTTAACGATCCTTAAATCAAACTAAACCCAAATCTAAGAATATAAGGATTTGGACTAATCCACGCCCTATAGGCGACAACATAAATTAGTCTCCGTATATAATCCACGGGCAGCCGAAAATAAAATAAACACATACGACACGAAGTGACCTTCTGGAGCAGTAGAAAGTGGTTACCGCGATGCGGTAACGTAATTAACTGCAGGGGCTTGAGCCTGTAGGGAAGAACGTCCCCACAATCAAAAACCCCTCACAACGAGCGGGAATCTGATGAAGTCTGCTACAATGGCTGCATCCGTCCAAACCTCCGATACCCGGTGCCATAAATCAACTTGGTATCTTCGGAGAGGTGGACGAAAAAATCCAAATAGCATTTGCCCCTAAATTCAGGCAAGACGTCTGTCTTCCTGGCTTTCAGCGGTAAACAGATTCTGGCACACCCGGTGGGACCCCTTCCTCTTTCCACTCCACACTTCTTGTGTTGTGTTTTTCCGCAAACAAATAATAGCGGTATATATGTTTGTGGTTGCCCTTGGGTGATGGGATACTGAAGCCTGTGTTTCGTCTTTTCTGAGAATGGCGTTTGCTTTCACTCACCCCAACTCAGGCTCTGTCACATCTGGCGGAGTCAAGTATGGGTCACTTGCAGCCTCAAATCTCTGCAATCCGACTCTTCAAGAAATCAACTGGCTTCTCTTTGAGTCGATACTCCCACCTCTCACCCTCGGTGCCTCAACGCCGATGGAGGAAGCCCAGAGGAAGTCTGTCTTCCACAGGCTGGCTCCCCAAGCAGCAGTTTTGCCGACGGAATCGGTCCTCAAACAATTGGCACCTGCCAAGGACTAAGGTCGATGCAGGGGGCAAAATATTCAAGCTCTCAAAGGAAACAGGGGGCAGGCTCGGCAAAATCCTGAGGCTAATCAAATCCCGACCGTAAGAAATGTTTGACGTCAATATCGGCATCATACAAAACGGGCTGGGGGCAGTTCTCCGTATGGTCATGTTTCAACCCCAGTGGTGAATGTTGTTGATCCAATCGAGAACAACTTCAAACTGTTGCAAAAGGTCAGACAAAATTCTTCTACCGCAATATTGAAGAAATCTCCGCAGCCCATGGAGATCCCACGAGAGCAAAAACCAGCTCGCTCCCTATAACAACTTTCCTCATCTATATATAAGGTGTGGAAGCAGATGAAGGACCCGGTCATCGTCTGCGGTTCTTCCTCTAGACGTCAGCCAAATTCTGACAAATCCCCTTTCAAATACAAGGGGATTCATCCTAAGATGGATCCTGATACAGCGGTTCCTCCCAAAACCAAAGTGGTTTTTAAAAAAAAAAAGAGCTCAAGTGCCCGAAGCAAACTCCAAAGGCCAAAACTCCAAACACCCCAAGCCTGGGGGCATAGTAGTTGACATAGTTTATGTCGTGAAATCCAAAGACAAATTTCGAGCTTCTAATAGTCACCGACCTCAAACTCGGTCCCTGACAAAGGTTCAACTGCAACGTGAAAAGCTGCAGGCGATGCTCGCTCAGGCGGCAACAAACGGTAATCCATCGCCTGAGGAAAATCCTGAGGACGCACCCAAAGAAAGAATAGCGAAGGAGTTGGATATTGATTTCCTAAAGCGTGCTCTGAAAAAGGGAGATGCAGAAGCGGTAGAAATGTCCACTCAAATGAATCAAATGGCCCTTCTGATTCAGAATATGGTTGGAATGATGGTTCAATTGGAACTACTGGCAGATGAATTGCCGATAGTCGGTCTTAAAGACAAGGGTGACATTTCAAATCCTCTGCAAACCTCATCAACGGCTGAAGAGGAAATGATTCCAAAAGCAAAGCTGAATGAATATATCGCTCGGCAAATCAAAAATCACTATGCAAGTGAAGCCGCAAATAGCTCAATCAAGACTGTTCGACCGTATTCGACGTGGTACGATCAAATACAATACCTGTCGGGGTACACACTTCCAACATTCCATATGTACAAAGGAACTGGGAATCCTCGCCAGCACATTGCGCGATTTAAATCCAGGTGCGGCAATTCTAGAGGAAATGACATACTACTCCTCCGATAGTTCGTCGGCGGTCTGGCAAACATCGCCTTCGAATGGTATGCGGAACTCCCGAATGACTCTGTGAATACTTTCGACGAGATGGAGATGCTCTTCTGTCAGAGATTCGCTAGTGTGAATAAACGCACTACCATAGCGACGTTTGTCAATGAAAGGGTTAGACCGAATGAAACCTGGCATCAATATGTTACCCGATGGCGAAATCTCTGGTCAAAATGTAAGCAACGTATCAACGAAGCTGCAGCTGTGAGAATTTTCATAACCACCCTTGACCCAAATTCAAAAGGTGTTCCCATTTGCGACCCTTTTCAAGCCGACAACCTTCCAAGAGCTCATGGATAAAATGACTCGAATGGATCAGCTGGGTCAAGACCCTTCATCATCCAATGAAGATGAATGAAAAGCGGAGGTAAGGTGGCATTCGTCGCCAACACTCAACAAAAAATGAGTGACTTTGAGGCAGCATGTCGCCAAAATAGCGACGGTGTGGGTACTCGCTCCCCCTGAGATATACACAGAGGGCATATTTCTTACTGGCAGGAGAATCTCCACGTGGGATGGTCCTTTCTTCTCAAAGAATAGATAGAATATCAAGGGACTTACAAGCGGGTTCTGCAATCAAGTGGAATATCCTACTTGAACCAAAAAACCATGGGAGGGATGTGAAACCCATGTCCTACTCCGAATCAGATGATGAGGAAAAAAACCCCAAGTCAAATTCATTCTTCCAAGGAAGAAGAAGACTCAGCAGAAGGAATGACGTGATATCTCGTTCCTTTGTATATGAAGAAGATGCTCCATCAGTATCGGAAAGCGACATTGATAAGCATGGGGCAGGTGCTGTTTAAAATGCCCAGTACTTCCTTCAAAAAAACCCGATTGGCACGATGATAGATGAAGAAGTCCAAGAAGGTAAAAATAGTCTAAGGCGTGAAGTGTCCATGCAAACAAAGGACAAGCAGCAGCGTCTCAGCAAACAAGAGTTGGAAGGGGTGAGTTATGCAACTTCGCGGCCGAATGAGAATGTTGGACCGAAAAGTCCTTTAACTAGAAATTTGCCTAAAATATGGCGATAATGGACCGAAACGTCCCTAAACTAGTGTGTCGACTCAAATATGGCGCATCGCTCCAAATACGGCGATATTCTTTCTTGAGATCTATATTGAAATCGAAGTCCCAACGGCAAAGATTGCAACTCAAGTCCAACCGGCTACGCAGCTACTCCAGCAATGAAGCCATCACCAAGTTCCACCAGCAAATAGATGGGTCACCTGCGGCGAAACTATTTTCGAGAGTTTCATCGTTCGCAAAAAAACCGTGTGTCCACAAGCAAAATGGGCATGGATGAAAACCCGAAAGGCCGCCGTGAGTAAAAATGGCAGAACTGCCGGCGAGCTTGTAAAAACCCGGAAGAGCGCAACCTCGTTAAAATAAATACACTTACGAGATCCTCACAACTCGTAATGAGAATCCCCCTATGAGCCCCTCACGGCTCATAGGATTCAAAAGTCATAAGTTACAGGGATCTGGACCTGTTCTTTAGCCGTCATATCCCTAAATTGCCCTATAGGCAGTCCTTATTGACCCTTGTATACAATCCAGGGGCACGAATAAATATTTCTTTGCCAAGTTCTATAAATGGCAAGAAATATCCCCATATGGTGAATAACACTTGTAGGTCCTCTCGACTTATAAGGAAAAAACACTCTTGGAAGATCCTTATAACTTACGAGAGAAGACATCACTTAGGAATCCCCATAATTCTTAAGGAGAAAATACGCCTACGAGATCCTCACGACTCGTAGGGAGAAAACCTTTTATGAGACCCTTACGGCTCATAAAGTCAAAAGTCTTAGTCGACAGGATCCTAACCTTTCTACTAAACCACCTTTGTCCAAATCGACAGGGGCAAATGATGATTCGCTCCTGACACTATCCCAGTTGTAGCGATACTGATGCCTGAACAGGTGTCAAACTCCAAGTCAACCTCTCCGGCAAATGTCATCCCTACAACCATCTAATGAAGAAGGGGACCCCGTTCGTCTGGGATCAGAAATGCCAAAGTACACGAGACGAAATCAACCAATACCTGCAGAATCCGTCGGTACTTACCGCTCCTGTCAAGGGAAAGCCACTCATCCTGTACACAACAGCCCTTGAAGGTTCTTTAGGCACGCTATGGGCACAGGAGAACAACCAGGGGAAGGAGAGAGATCTCTAGTATTTGAGTCGAGTTCTTTTAGGGGCAGAAAATAACTACTCCCCCATTGAAAAGCATTGCCTGGCACTGATATTCACGATAACGAAGCTCAGGCATTATGTATAGGCAGATGAGTTTCATCTCATATCAAAGGTGGATCCTCTCAAGTACTTGATGTCAAGAGCCATACTAATAGGAAGGCTTGCCAAATGGGCCCTCCTCTTAATGGAGTTCTCGATAACATATCGACCTCTCAGGGCAGTGAAAGGTCAGGCCATTGCCGACTTCCTCACTGAGCATCCAATACCTGCCGGCTCGCCTTGAAATTGCGAGCTACTGGATGAACATGCGTTCGACGCAAAAGATGAGAAAAATGACTCTCGATGGGAACTTTACTTCGATGGGGCATCTTCCATGAAGAAGCGAAAGCACAACACCCCCATAATCAAATCTGGGGTGGGCCTTATCTTCGTGACTCCACAAGGAGGGATAATGCATTTTGCCCTTTCCTTAACGGAGCCAAGAACAAACAACAAAGCGGAATATGAAGCTTTGATAGCAAGTCTTGAGATTTCTGTTGGCATGTGGATCGAAAACCACCTCATATCTGGAGACTCCCAGCTGGTCGTTAGCCAAGTAAATGGTGATTATCAACGTGCAAGCCAGAATTGGTAAAATATGGCGAGAGAGTGCAGCAATTGCTGACACAAATCCCCTCCTATATCCTAGAAAGCATACCACGTGCGGAAAATAGCAAGGCGGATGCATTATCCAAGCTTCCGAAGGAATTAGCTGACGAAAACCTCGATGATGTAAGGATCGTTGTGCAAGGCCGCCGAATTCTCGCGCCAGCAGAAATATCTTCGGAGTCGTCTGAAGGAGAGGAAACAACCAAACAAGCAGCTTTACAAATAGAAGATGAAGAAAAGACTAAGGATTGGAGAGAAGTCTTTATAGACTATTTCAAATCCCATCGAACGCCCGAAAGCGCATCTTCAAGACATCAGCTCATGAAACGAGCTCTGTCTTTTGCCTTCGTCAGTGATACTCTATATAAGAGATCGTTCGACAGTTTGTAGCTAAGGTCTTGGGACCAGAAGAAGCAAGAAGGGTCGTCCAAGAAACTCACGAAGGACTCTGCGGTTCCCATCAGGCCATGCCAAAGATCAACAGAATGGGTTACTACTGACCCACAATGATTCAGGACTGCCTCGAAAATACGAAACAGTGCCACTCGTGCCAAATTCACGGAGACTTCATCCACCATCATCTGAATCCGCTACACCCAACACTAGCTAGCTGGCCGTTCGAAATGTAGGAAACCGATATAATTGGGCCCATCGAACCAGCATCATCCAAGGGACATCGTTCATATTAGCAACAACCGATTACTTCCCTAAGTGGACAGAGGTAGTACTGCTAAGGGAGGTGAAGATGGAGACCATCCTCCATTTCTTCAGGACACACGTCATCTACCAGTTCGGCACTCCCCGACGGATCATCTCGGATAATGGGCCGGCCTATAGAACCCATAAGATCGGCCGCTTCGCACAGCAGCATAATATAGATTGGAGATACTATTCGGTTTATAATCCCCGAGCTAATGGTCTAGATGAGCCTTTCAACAAGACCTTGACGAAGATCATAAAGAAAACGGTGTCCAGAAATAAAAAGGACTGGCACGAGAGACTGTATGAAGCTCTCTGGGTGTATCGAACCACGTTCAAAACGGCCACGAATACAACGCCATTCGCGGTGGTATTCGGCATGGAAGCGGTACTTCCCTTGGAGATAGAGCTACCCTCTTTACGAGTAGCAGTTCGATACGAGCTGATGGATGAAGAAAATGCCTATCTTCGGCTTGAGGAGATCGATTCCCTTGATGAAACTCGTCTCATGGCGCAGTAAAACTTAGAAGCTTAAAAAGCAAGGATGACGTGCTCATACGAAAGACTGACTAGGCCGAGAACATTCCGCCAAGAAGAACTCGTGTTAGTCATAAAAAGACCCATGATCTCCAACCGTGCAAAGCGGGGGAAATTCGAGCCAAACTATGAGGGTCTGTACATCATAGACAATGTCTATCAAGGTGGGGCCTACTTGCTCATGGATATGCATGGAGAAAGACTCTTTCGGACACTAAACGACCGGTTCCTTAAGAAATACTATGCTTGAGAAGTCACGGCTCAGGTTAATGACAGATGACGACGCTCGTGTCTGCTCGCTGTCTTCTTGAGTCCAAACTCTATAAGTAGTATCCGGCAAAACTTCGCATCGAAGCTAACAATGGACCGAGATGTCCTTAAACTAAAAATGGACCGAGATATCCTTAAACTAACAATGGACCGAGACGTCCTTAAACTAAACGTTGCCTCCAAAATGGCGGCAATGGACCGAGATGTCCCTAAACTAACAATGGGCCGCAATGTCTTTAAACTAAATACGTCGCCTCAAGCGCGGCGATAATGGAATGCAAGTCCACAAGTCCCAACGGCAAGAGCTGCCACTCAAATCCCGCTGGTTATGTAGCGACCCCGGTGGCGAAGTCCCCTCTAAGTGCCATTGTAAATAAACGGTACGTCCACAAGCAAAATGGGCATGGATGAAAACCCGAAAGGGCTCTGTGAGTAAAAACAGCAGGGCTACCGGCGAGTTTGTGAAAACCCAAAAAGGCGCAATCTCGTTAAAATAAAAAAACACCTGTAAGGTCCTCTCGACCTTGTGAGGAGAAAACACCTGCGTGAGACCCTTACGACTCACAAGGGAGCAATACACTTAGGGATCTCCATAATTCTTAAGGAGAAATTACACTTACGAGATCCCCATGACTCGTAAGGAGAATTCTCCACTATGAGACCCTCACGGCTCGTAGGATTCAAAAGCCTTAAGATACAGAGACCTGAACCTGTTCTTAAGCCATCACACTTCCCAAGTTGCCCTACAAGCGGTCCTATATTGACCCTTGTATACAATCCATGGGCACAAATAAACGATTTCCCCACCAAGTTCCACCAATGACGAGGAATGTCCTCATGTGGTGAACGACTCTTATAAGTCCCCTCGACTTGTAAGGAGAAAACACTCTTGTAAAATCCTTACGACTTGCAAGAGAAAATATCACTTAGGAGTCCTCATGATTCCTAAAAAGAAAATACACCTGCGGGATCCTTACGACTCGTAGGGAGAAAATACCTTTATGAGACACTTACGGCTCATAAAGTCAAAAGGCCTTAGTCAACAGGATCCTAACCCTGTTTGCTAAGCCACCTTTGTTCAAATCGATAAAGGCAAATGATGATTCCCTCCTGGCAATATCCCAGTTGTAGCAATGCTGATACCTGAATTAATAGCAAATTCTAAGTACTTTCAAGGCAAATGATGATTTGCTCCTGGCAATATTCCAGTCGCAACGGTGCTGATGCCAAAATTGGTTTCAGATCTCAAGTTTCATACTCGCAACAAAAATCAGCGACTAAAAAATGCATTTGAAATAGCCGAAATGAAAGGGCAACTCGCAATAAAAATCAGCGAGCAAAATATTTGCATATAAAAACTACCGAAATGTTTGGACAGCTCACAATAAAAAGCAGCGAGTAAAAAGAAAAAATAGCCGAAATGATTGGGCACCGCGATAAAAAGACGAAATGATTGAGCAATCGTGATTCTCGCGATATAAAAAGCTGAAATGATAGAGCATCACGGAAAAAAATGAAACTTTATGCCCTGTAGGTAAGTCCACATCGACCCCTGTATACAATCCATGGGAACAAATGAAAAGGGAACCATATTTTTCCACCAAGCACCATCATAAGGAGAGCCGGGTCTTGACGGCAACTCAAATGAGGCCTGAAAGCAACATGCAGATGCAACGTCAACAACTGACCCCAGGGTCAAAACGATGGAGCCACGACAAAGTCCCTAGTTCCAAGACTCGACGGTTCACAGACAACCTAGAGGCAACCTCGACATTCGTCACAATATCGCAGACACAATGTCAAAAAACGAAGCGAAGGAAAATCCCTAGCTTTAGGGTCTCTACGGCAACATCTATAGTCTAGAGATCAACAATGGCGTTCCTTCTAACTCCAGCAGGATGCAGATGTAACATCAACACCGACCCCAGGGTCAAAACAGTGGAGCCATGGCAAAGTCCCTAGTTCCAAGGCTCGACGTTTCATTGATAACCTAGAGACAACCTCGACATTCGTCGCAATATTGCAGACGCAATGCCAATAAACGAAGCAAAGGAAGATCCTTAGCTTCAGGTCTTGACGGCAACTCAAATGAGACCTGAAAGACTATCGGAGATCATCCCACACCAGCGCAAAGTGGTTATGACTCATCGGGACTCCCAAACTGAGCCTAACCTCAAGTAGAAATCAGCATGAAATATCCTTAACGCTTGCTCTTCCGACGGTAATATCACCTGGGAGATTACTTGAAGACGTCTTGTCCAGCCCATCAGAGACACGACAGTCGTGGGGCTACTCAAATAGCAAGATTGCATATTGGGGAATACATCGGCCAATGCGACAGTACGACGGAAAAAAAACCCTAGTACCACAGACCCTTACGGACTTCTAGGTTAACTATGACGTTAAGACATTCTTGCGAGAACTTCTCGATTCGTCTCGACTCGTGGGGAAAATAATGTCCTTGCGAGAACTTCTCGACTCGTCTCGACTCGTGGGGAAAATAATGTCCTTGTGAGAACATCTCGATTCATCTCGACTCATAGGAAAAACAATGTTCCTGCGAGAACTTCTTGACTCGTCTCGGCTCGTAGGAAAAATGATGTTCCTGCGAGAACTTCTCGACTCGTCTCAACTCGTAGGAAAAACAATGTTCTTGTGAGAACTTCTCGATTCGTCTCGACTCGTAGGGAAAAAAATATCCTTGCGAGAACTTCTCGACTCGTAGGTAAAATAATGTCCTTGCGAGAACTTCTCGACTCGTCTCAACTTGTAGGGAAAATAATGTCCTTGCGAGAACTTCTCGACTCGTCTCGACTGGCGGGGAAAATAATGTCCTTGCGAGAACTTCTCGATTCGTCTTGACTCGTGTGGAAAATAATGTCCCTGCGAGAACTTCTCAATTCATGGGGAAAATAATGTCCTTGTGAGAACTTCTCGATTCGTCTCGACTCGTAGGAAAAACAATGTTCCTGTGAGAACTTCTCGATTTGTCTCGACTTGTGGAGAAAATAATTTCCTTTCGAGAACTTCTCGATTCGTCTCGACTCGTATGGAAAATAATGTTCCTGCGAGAACTTCTCGATTCTTCTCGACTCGTGGGATAAATAATGTCCTTACGAGAACTTCTCGATTCGTCTCGACTCGTCGGAAAAACAATGTTCCTGCGAGAACTTCTTGACTCATCTCGACTCGTAGGAAAAACAATGTTTCTACGAGAACTTCTCGATTCGTCTCGACTCCTAAAAAAACCTTCTTGAGACTCTTACGGCTCATGAAGATGAAAAAAGTCTTAGGCTACAAGGACCCTAAACTTGTCTCCTAAGCCCTCAATTCTATGGTCATGCATAACTCTGCACTACTTCACCCACATACATACTCACGTCGGCAAAGTAGTGGGGGGCATTTGTTCCCGCCAAAATTTTCGGCCAAGAGCTACTTGTTCCTTTATAAAAAGGGGGGAGAGTCCTCAAAATTTGGCCTCATATGTTAAACACGTGGGCGCTTATTTCCCCCAATCAGAGTAAGGCTCATTTCAAATTTTCAAAATTTGAAATGAAGCGGCTCTTCATAAAAGCGCCAGCGCTTTAAGGTAGAGCACCACGTGCAAAGCATGAGTGCGCTAGCGCTAAGTGCACCAAGAGCGCCAGCGCTCTAAGGCAGCGCACCACGTGCAAAGCACGAGTGCGCTAGCGCTAAGTGCGCCAAAAGAGCCAGCGCTCTGAAGTAGCGCATCACGAGTGCGCTAGCGCTGGAACTAAATGTTCCCCACCGTTAGATCAAAAATCCAATAATAATGATAAATCATTAATTGACCAAAATAAAATTCTGTTAAGGAAAGATTCCTCAAAATCTTTCCAAACAAAAAGATTGTGCTCTGTAAATCAGAGCACCGTTGGATCAATGATCCAATGGTGATTAAAAATCACCAAAAACACAGAATAAATTCTGTATAGAAAAGATTTCCCAATCTTGTTAAAAACAAGAAAATTGCCTTCTGTAAATCAGAAGCCCTTAGATCAAAGATCCAACGGTGGGGAATCCCCAAATCAATTGGAGAAAAGATCTTCTTAACTGATTAAACAAATCAGCTCACCCTATATAAAGGCCTCAAGACTTCAAGTCTCGGATACAGACACATACAAAGGAACCCCCCTATAAACTTTGAGAAATCTCAGAAAGAAGAGTCAAGCTCTCAGAAGAACAAGATTTTCTTCAAGGTAAAAAAGAACAGAAAGACGAAATCGTCTCATAAAAAAAAAGAAGAATTCACTTCTTTCTTTAAAGATCATAGATGTATAAGACCAAGGTCTTTCACAAAGAGATCGAAAGATCTCATCATAAAATAAGAAGAAGAACATAATTATTCTCAAAGATCATAGATCTACAAGACTAAATTCTTTCACAAAGAGATCACAGTATCTCATTATAAGAGGGAGGAGAATAACTCAATTCCCTTAGGATCATAGATCCATAAAGGCAAAGTCTTTCACCAAAAATAAGAGATTGAAGCATCTCCTACAAAATAAGAACTTTGTTCTTAGAACCTTGAGACAAAGCCTCTTTTAAATGAGAATTTATTTCTCAGATCATAAAGTTGATTAGTTAGCGCTTTGCGCTCATAAACTAGCGCTTTGCGCTCTTGGACTAGCACTTTGCGCTCATAGACGGGCGCTCAACACCAAGCACACCGCGTGCCCCTCACGTGTGCGCCACTTAACAGTTAGCGCTTTACGCTCTTGGACTAGCGCTTTGCGCTCATGGACTGGCGCAAAGCGCCAAGCGCACCACATGTTCCCCACGTATGCGCCACTGAACAAATAGCGCTTTGCGCTCATAGACTGGCGCTCAGCGCCAAGCGTACCACGTGTCCCTCACGTGTGTGCTACTCGGCAAAAGCGCACCGCGCTCTTAGACTGGCGTAAAGCGCCAAGCGCGCCACGTGCTCCTCACGTGTGTGCTAAAAGAACATAAATTGTTTTATAAATAAAGCCCAGAGCTATGATGAATGCTCAGGCCCCGGTTCCCAGGGTTTTGGTATTCCCTATGTTATGTTGAGCCTACTCAGAAGTGACAATTGCGAAACTTGTTGATTCTCTTTCGTCTATCGAAATTACATGAATACCGGCTTTAAGCAACCTTCGCATTTCCTGCTGAGATCCCAAGTCTCCAAGTGGGCCCTCTTAGCTACCTACGACCTTGGATTTTTAGAGAATCCCTCTCCTGTGTCGTAGGACTTGTAGCTCGGCAGTCCACCGGGTAGGTTTCTTTATCCTTCCAATTAAAGACAAAAATATTGTCAGAACTCAAATCAATGCTTAGCATTGTCAAATGTTTAACATTTTAACTGAGTAGGCCGAGCCCAAGTTGGCCATAAACCCCTCATTCAAATTAATTGAGCCCATATGCTCATAAATCTCAGATCTTAGTCCCAATTGGACTACAGATCTCCCAACCAAAATTGGTTCAAGGGTACATCTCTGCACACTTCTGATATATGTCGTTGTAATCCTTCAACGTCTTCAGAGAGGTGACGGGTCCTGATAACCAAACATTCCATGGACTGTGGGGTCCTTAAACTCATGGACTATGATGCTCTTAAACTTTATAGACTATGATGTCTTAAAACTATGGACTGTGGGGTCCTTAAACCCATGGACTATGATGCCCTTAACCTTGGACTGTGGGGTCCTTAAACCCATGGAATATGATGTCCTTAACCTTGGATGTAGGTTCCTTAAACCCATGGACTATGATGTCCTTAACCTTGAACCATAATGTCCCTAAACTAATAGACCGTAATGTTCCTAAACTAAACAATAGAGCCCAAATGCTCTTTTGTTGGATCTAAATGATCCTGTTAAGTCGATCTTAGTCTAAAATTAGACTAACGTGTCCTTAACAAACGTTTAAGTTGATCTTAGTCTCAAATGAGACCAACGTATGCTTAAACCCAAACCCAAACCCAAATCTAAGAAAGTACGGATTTAGACTAATCCATGCCCTACAGGCGACAACATAAATTAGTCTCTGTATACAATCCACGGGCAACCAAAAACAAAACAAACACAAAACGACACGAAGTGACTATCTGGGGAAGGAGAAAGTTGTTACCACGACGCGGTAGCGTAATTAACTGCACGGGCTTGCGCCTGCAGGGAAGAGCGTCCCCACAATCAAAAACCCCTCAAATGAGAGGGAATCTGACGAAGTCTGCTATATCGGCCGCATCCGTTTAAACCTTCGATACATGGTGTCATAAATCAACTTGGCATCTTCGGAGAGGTGGACGGATAGCACCAAATAGCATCTGCCCTCGAAATTCAGGCAAGACGGACCTACGCGGTCTTATCTCTCTTTTCGGCGGAGAACAGATTCTGGCACGCCCGGTGGGACCTCTTCCTCTTTCCACTCCACACTTCATGTGTCGTATTTCGCGAACGAATCGTGATTTGATATGGTTGACCTTGGGTTCCAGGTGCTAAGATTTGGTTTTGTTGTTGTGCAAAAAAAGAACATCAATGGCCTCTAACTGCTCTAGCTGCAACTGCAACTCCCGTTCCGCCTCATCTGGAGGAGTAACCTACGGGCCCCAAGCGGCCTCCCTATTTAAGATGCCAGTGGAGCAGGAAACTCAGGCTACCACTGGGCTATTCTTCGAGACCATGCTCCCACCAATGAACTTCAACGCCTATGTACCATTGCAAGAAGCTCAGAAGAAGTCGGTCTTTGATCGGCTTATCACTACTGTGGCCCCTCTTAACGGGTTGCCCAAACCAAGCGCCTCAGTTTTCAGCAGACTGGGCCGAACCTCAGATGGGCTCGCGAAGAAGCCCGCAATACCAGAAGGCGTTATCCCGAAGCAGATAGCCATCCCTACTCCTGAAGTCACCAAGGCGGCTCCTCCGGCTAAGGGGTCGGTCTTCACAAGAATGGCCGTTTCAGCTTCCACTCCAAGCAAAGCAACCAAGGCCATTTCCCTTGCACAAAAATCTGCTTTTTCAAGATTGGCCATTCCCTCCCAGCTAGCATCTGTCTTTGACAGGCTGGCGCCAACAGCAGACTCTCATCAGAACATGGAGCGTGGAAAAGCTGATCCAACAGCGGAGGTGATCCCGGCCGTACGACATGCTCGACATCGCTACTGGCACCGGGTGAGGAAAGTTGTGGGCAATTCCTCTTCTAGACTGACTCCGCCAGCTCCAATGGTGGAAGTTGAAGCTGCTGTTCCAACTGGGAACGGCTTTGAACTACTTAATAGGGTGTGCAGGAATTCTCCCACTGTTGTGCTGAAAAGATCTCCTCCACCTGTAGAGAATACCACAAAGGTGAAGCTTGAACAACCCCATCAGCGGCTGCCCTCTAAAATTTATAAAGTTTGGCGACAGGTCCAGGACTCCGTGGTAGATCAAAACTATCCCCGCGGACAGAAAAAGATGAAGGTTCGGCAAGAAGAGGATCACCCTATCAAGCCACAGAAAGCGACAGCTACTTGGGTGCCCACTGCAACGGCCCCCTCAACTTCGACCACTCACAAAAGGAGGCCGGAGAAGATCCATGCGTCTTTGGCAAATCGCAAAGACATTGAATCTAAACGCCCCAAGTCTGGGGGCATGGTGGTGCACACCATCTATATGGCATCCGGAAAAGAGGATAGCCGTATCTCCACAGGTCATCGACCGATTACGCGATCAGTGACTAAGGCTCAGGAGCAACAACAACAAAAGCTCCAAGAAATGCTAACGGCTATGGCCACACTTACGGGACCGAAAGCAAGCCTGGAGACACCCTCGGAGCAGCGCCGTGAGCAAGAAACTGATGCTGAATTCCTTCGGAGAATTCTTAAGAAGAAAGACAAAGAGGCCGCGGAACAAGCGGCCAATATAAAACAAATAGCCCTTCTATTCTAAGATATGGTGGGCATGATGATCCAGACGGACTCTCCAGCCGAAGACCCTCCAGTAATAATTGAAGATGATAGAGGAGAGACATCAAATCCTCTATCGGCTCTGTCAGCAGCCAAGGAGGAGACCATCTCAAAAGCCGCCCTGGTTGATTACATCGCTCAGCAGATACGAGTTCATCAGGCGAATGAAGCGGCTGGGTAAATTGTTAAAACTGGACGACCCTATCCGGGTTGGTACGACCAAATAAAGTACCTGCTAGGATACACGATCCCCAAATTCCACGTATATAAGGGGACGGGAAATCCGCATCAGCACGTAGAGCCTTGTGCGGCAACACCGGAGGTGACGATAAGCTACTGCTTTGCCAATTCGTTGGCAGCTTGTTGGAGACAGCATTTGAGTGGTATTCCGAACTCCCAAATGACTCTGTCAAGACATTTGCAGAGATGGAGTTGCTATTCACCCAGCTTTTCGCAAGTACTAGCGAACGCACCCCAATCACGGCGCTGATCAATACCAGGATGAAGCCGGGAGAAACTTAGGTCCAGTATGCGATACGGTGGAGGAATTATGGTCGAAGTGCAAGCAGCGCATTGAAGAAGCGCCTGCGGTAGGCATGTTCGTGGGTACTCTTGATCCGCAGGCGACCATTTCGCAATTCATGATGTTTTTCAAGCTGACCACTTTCCAGGACTTGATTGACAAACTGGCCCAAATGGACCAGATAGGCCACAGGCTTTCCTCTTCGAAGCTGGAATCTCGGAATGAAAAAGGGAAAGGGAAAGCGACCTTCGTCGCCAATGTTCAACAGCAGCCCAGTGGTTTGAAACTAACTGATTGCCCAGACGAGAGACGGCGATTCTTTAATGAGAAAATGAAGCGCCCTTATTTGTTTCCCCGAGATAAAACAAGGAGATTGTTCGAGCTGGTGGTGCACAACAGGTTCATCAACTTGTCGGATCTAAAACGCCCATTGCAACCCGGTGAGGCTAATAATCCCAATTATTGCCCCTATCACCAAGCGATAGGCCATCCAATTGAAGATTGGTTCGTCTTTAAAAGCTGGATTGAAGACCAATACCAACAGGGCAAATTTGCACTATCCGAGAATTGGAAAGTAAGTCCACCTCAACCGCACGCTTTTAAAAGGGGGAACACACCGGGGGCATCGTGCTCTTTTGAGAAGAAGCTCCATGGGAGGTCGTTCTTTCAACCAAGACGAAAAGAATGTTGAAAGATCCCCAAACATATCCGGCGATCAGATGGAAAAATCAGCTAGAACCCGAGATCATCAATGGAATGCTGAAGCCGCGCCCAACTCCAAAAATTGGTGGTGATAGCCAAAGCGCCCACACCCAGCCGTCAAAGTCTTCAAAGAAGAAGAAGAAGAAGACCAAAAAGCCCATGAAGTATGGTGACAAGCGTACGGACCTGCAAAAACAGATTGACGCGCTGGAAGAATATAACTAGAAAGCGCGGACCCCAGTCACACTCCAAGAATTTCTCAGCCACGTCCTTGAGGACGGAGATGATGACAATGGAGAAGACTCGTCGGATGAACCTGAGAATTATGTGGCAAGCTGCTATGTGATCTCTCACTCATTAATAAACGGTGAAGAAGCTCTCGACGCAAAAAAACTGGGGACAGATCCTGAGCAGGAACTTTTAGGACCATTAGAAGAAATGATTGACGCATTCTTGAACGAAGCTCTTTGGAAAAGCAAAGCTGATCGGGAGCGCGAGATGGCCATATTTGAAAAGGCCAAACGCCGGCGACTGGACGAAAGGGTTGAAACACTCCCACCAGATCAAAGTACATCCGCTACAAATAAAAGCAGGATCAAGGAAAGGAAAAGGTTCGCCAAATCCATATCGATGGGAATGAAGCTGCCCTCGTTCAGAGGAAATTCTCCTGGCAATATACATCTTGATGAAGCGGACGTACATCCTAACTTCTGCTTATATCATCAGGAGATTGCACACCCTACTGAGGAATGCAACGCCTTTAGAAATTGGTGGTAAGGGTATGTCGCTCACAGCCAGCACTTCAAGACGATGAAGAGTAAATCTCTTCGACAGCAGAAAAATGCGACAGACGAACGAGGAAGAGATGCCAGCAACTATCATATGGTTGATAGCAGGGGATCGCAAATTCTCACCTTCGGGAGCGATTCTGAAGAAGAAATGAATCGCGGCCCTCTCTTCAAAGAATCCACGTAAGGAAAAGAGGAAGAACCGAAGAGCTGCGAGAACATTCAGCTGCGCAATCGCACGCTACCTAAAAAGAATCTCGGACCTGCAATCAAGGGATCGACTAAAAAGGATAAGGGGAAAGAAAAGATCCCTGAGGATATCGCCCTCGATGATCGAGTCGTCGAAGAGCTGACAGCCAAGGACCCACCCAAGAAAAATAAGGTGGATTACAACGTTCTGACACACCTGAGGAAACTAAAAGCTAAGCATTATCGACGCCCTTCTGCTATCTAAAGAGGCGGGAGATTCCCTGATCAAGGCACTACAAGAGTCCAAACAGTTCCAGGCTTTCCTCGCCGAAGAAAAGATGAAGGGCGAGCTGGAAGAAGTGCACGCAGCCGATATCACCTTCGGAGATGAAGATCTCCTCCTCGGGACGTGCGATCATAACCGTCCCCTTTATGTCTCTAGATATTGCCATGACATTAAGGTAGGGAAGATCCTAGTTGACAATGGATCCTCCGTTAACCTCCTCAATGTAAGGGTGTTGAAGGAGATATGCATGAGCCTTCAACACCTCGCTCGGGATAAAATCACCATCTTCGGGTTTGACTCCCAGTCATCACGGACGCTCAGGTCTGTGATACTGACGTTACGCTTTGGGCTACTCGTCACGCACATAAAATTTCACGTCATTGATGCCAAGACATGTTACAATGCTTTTCTCGGCAGGCCTTGGTTACACGAGTACAACATCATCCCTTCTACACAATATCAGTGTATGAAGTATTTCAAGAATGGTCTCGAGTATACCGTGACAGGGGAGTTGAATCCATTCTCCATGAATGAAGTCCGAAAGTACGAAGATGCAAAATACTTCTTACCAGATTTCGAAGACACGAAAAGATGTCACAAACCGAAGAACAAAGCTATCACTACCATTCCGGTCTTCGGGAGTAATACCGAGGAGGAAGAAGAGATGGTCTATTCAGGGCTGTCCCAATGCAACAAGCCGAGACCGTCCATCCCTATGTTGATCTTCGGCAGCGACTCGGAAGATGAGATCAATGTCGTATTTTCTGTTCGGCCATCGATATGAGCCTTCGCTTACGATGATCGGAGTTTGCAAATCTCCATGGTTCTGCAAGAGCATTACAAGGAGCTCGACGCAATTGATACCTATAGTGTGCAAGAACTACAGAGATTCTACGTCTCTCCCAGGCGAAAAGATGAAAAGGCGATCCTCTTTTATCAATCTACGGAAACCAAAGTGGAGAAGGAAATTTGGCATGGTGTCGATTCTACGCTTGGCAGGCTCCAGCCCATCTGTTTGCCCAGATACTACACAGAAGGATTAAAAAGGCTGTTGAGGCGCCAAGGCGTACCCTTCAAACAGACTGCTCGATAAACTAAGTTCTACAACAGGATCTGGAACGCTCGCGGAACTCAGCGAAAATTGTCCAACGGGAGAATGGAAGCGATCGGGCTTGGATATATCCAATCCAAGAAACGGGATCGATTCTATGGTTGCTGCGTCATACATAACTTCGATGAAGAAAGAGATGCTCTGTGGGAAGATGCTAACCCTGGACCAAGACGAAGTCCCGCCGTGAAAATGCCAAGTCCGTCGTTCGAAGAACAAATGGACAAGCTAATAAGGGAAGCGGGTCAAAAGGTCCGGGATGATCATAGCCGCGAAATGGCCATCTACGAGAAAGCCAGGACACAGCGCCTCCTTCAGCAGGCTGTGGAGAATGACAATGATCCTCGTCGTCAACCCGTCATACAAAAGACCCGACGCAGAGGTAGAAACAAGTTAAAGAACGGAAAAAACGTTCAATAGCGGCAAAGCAGGTCCAAGAAGCCACGCGATCAAGAATGGAGCAGCCGGGATCCGTCTCTTATAAAGAAGATGGGTCAAGCATATTCTTTTCCCCAAGACAAGACAAAGAAGATATTCGATCTTGTCATAAAATATCGGATAATGACGCTCCCGGAGTCCAAGCACCCTGAGAAAGCTGGTGAGGTTCATCATCCGGACTATTGCTCCTATCACCAAGCGATATGGCATCCTCTCAAAAATTGCTTTACATTCAAAGAATGGGTCGAAGACCAGTATCACCAAGGAAGGTTCACACTATCCAGCAGTTGGAAGGTAACCCCACCACAGAAGTATGAACCAAAAACCACGTATGCGGCGAGAGTAGAACCAGACCAACATCGGTCTTGGAAGTGATCTCGTACCTGTCACACGATAAAGCTGTCAGAAGAAGAACCCGAGAATATGGATGACCTCTCCTGGTGCTTCGAAAACGATGATGACGAGGTGATCTCAGAGTTTCCACCAGCGCCAAAAGAGCTAGAAGATGGGATACATACTACTGCAGATAACCTCAAGAAAATTGACCTGGGGACGGCAAGTGACCCGCAGCCGACGTTCGTCAGTGAGCTGTTGTCTGAAGAAAGGGTAGCTATGCTAAAAGACGTGCTCATGCAGTATAAAGACTACTTCGCATGGAACTATTCAGAGATACCGGGACTCGATCCAGAGATTGTTGTCCACAAATTGGCGATTTCTCCAGACGTCAAGCCAGTCAAACAAGCACCGAGAAGAATGGGGCTCGAACTTGAGATGAGCATCAATGCCGAGGTCAAGAAGCTAATCGACTCCGGATTCATCCAAGAGGTTCGGTATCCTGACTGGATCGCCAATATCATCCCAGTGATGAAGAAAAATGGGATAGTGCGTATCTGCGTGGACTTTCGAGACCTCAACAAAGCATGTCCGAAGGATGATTTTCCCGTACCGGTTACCGAGCTGATGATAGATAATACGTCCACTCATGAAGTTTTCTCCTTCATGGACGGCTCATCGGGATACAATCAGATAAGGATGCATCCCGAGGATCAGAAGCATACCGCTTTCCGGACCCCTTTGAGCATATTCTGCTACAAGGTGATGCCCTTTGGCCTAAAGAACGCCGGTGCCACTTATCAGAGGGCCATGACGAAGACTTTCGATGACCTCATACATGAAATCGTCAAATGCTATATTGATGACCTCGTAGTTAAAAGAAAATCATATGAGGGACATTTATAGCATCTGAAGATCGTATTTCAGTGCCTTCGGAAATATAACTTGAAGATGAACCCTCTCAAATGCGCGTTTGGAGTTTCCTCGGGCAAATTCCTAGGATGCATCGTAAGACATCGAGGCATCGAAATAGACCCGTCAAAGATCAAGGCGAGTATGGAAATGCCTCCGCCAAGAACTCTCAAGCAACTGTGGTCTCTCCAAGGAAAGCTCGCGTATATCCGGCGATTTATAGCCAATCTTTCTGGCAGATGCCGCCCCTACAGTCACCTGATGAAGAAGGGAACCCTTTTCGTCTGGGACCGCAAATGCCAAAGCGCACTGGATGAAATCAAGCAATACCTGCAGAATCCTCCGGTGTTGACCGCTCCGGTCAAGGGAAAACCTCTCATTCTATATACAACCGCCCTTGAGGGTTCTCTAGGCGCATTATGGGCACAAGAAAACGACCAAGGGAAGGAGAGAGCCCTTTACTATTTGAGTCGAGTTCTTCTGGGGGCAGAAAACAATTACTCCCCCATCGAAAAGCACTTCATGGCATTGATCTTCGCGATAATGAAGCTCAGACACTATGCATTGGCACATGAGGTCCATCTCATATCAAAGGTGGATCCTCTCAAGTATTTGATGTCAAGGGCCATACTAACGGGATGACTCGCTAAATGGGCTTTACTCTTAATGGAATTCTCGATAACATATCGTCCTCTCAAGGCAGTGAAAGGTTAGGCCATCGTCGACTTCCTCGCCGAGCATCCGATACCTGCCGACTCTCTCTTGAACTGCGAATTGCCAGACGAGCACGCGTTTGACACAATCGACGAGGAGAAAGGAGGGAGTGATACTCGATAGGAACTCTACTTCGATGGAGCATCTTCTATGAAGAAGCGAAAACAAAGCACCCCCATAATCAAATCCAGGGTGGGCCTCATCTTCATGACTCCACAAGGAGGGATAATACGCTTTGCCTTTTCCTTGACAGATCCGAGGACGAACAATGAGCCGAATATGAAGCTTTGATAGCAGGTCTTGATATCTCTGTCGACATGGGAATCGAATACCTCCTCATATACGGAGATTCCCAGCTGGTCGTTAGTCAAGTAAATGGCGACTATCAAACGTGCAAACCAGAGTTGGTAAAGTGCGGTGAGAAAGTGCAACAATTGCTGGCTCAAATTCTTACCTACGCCTTGGAAAGCATACCGCTAGCGGAGAATAGCAAAGCGGATGCGTTAGCTAAACTTGCTAAAGAACTAGCCGACGAGAACCTCGATGACGTGAGGATCGTGGTGCAAAGCCGTCGGGTTGTTACGCCGGCAGAAATATCTCCGGAGTCGTCCAAAGAAAAGGGAACTACCGAGCAAACGACCCTACAAATAAAAGATCAGGAAAAGGCTAAGGATTGGAGAGAAGTCTTTATAGACTACTTCAAATCCCGTCGAACACCTGAAAATGCGTCCTCAAGACATCAGCTCATGAAACGAGCTCTGTCTTTCGCTTTCGTCAAAAATGCTCTATACAAAAGATCATTTGATTCTCTGTGGCTAAGATGCCTGGGACCAGAAGAGGCAAGGAGAGTTGTCCAAGAAACTCACGACGGACTCTGCGGTTCTCACCAAGCTGAGCCGAAGATGAAGCTGAAGATCAAAAGGATGGGCTATTATTCACCCACAATGATCCAAGACTGACTCGAATACGGGAAGCAATGCCACTCGTGCCAAATTCATGGGGAATTTATCCACCAGCATTCAAATCCGCTACATCCAACGGTAGCTAGCTGGCCATTCAAAATGTGGGGAACTGACATAATCGGGCCCATCGAACCGGCATCATCCAGAGGACATCGGTTCATATTGGCGACAACTGATTACTTCTCCAAATGGGCAGAAGCAGTACCACTAAGAGAAGTGAAGACGGAGAATATCCTCCATATCTTCAAGACACACGTCTTCTATCGGTTCGGCACTCCGCGACGGATTATCTCCGATAACGGGCCAGCCTGCAGAAACCACATCAGTCGCTTCGCACAACAGCATAACATAGACTAGAGATACTCTTCAGTATATAATCCCCGAGCTAACGGTCTAGCCGAAGCCTTCAACAAGACCTTGACCAAGATCGTGAAAAAGACGGTGTCCAGAAATAAGAATGACTGGCACGAGAGACTGCATGAAGCTCTCTAGACGTATCGAACTACGTTCAAAACGGCCACAAACACAATGACGTATGCATTAGTATTCGGCACAGAAGCGGTACTCCCCCTCGAGATAGAGTTACCCTCTCTACGAGTGGCGGCTCATTATGAACTAACAGATGAAGATAATGCTCATCTTCGGCTTGAGGAGCTCGACGCCCTCGACAAAACCCGGCTCATGGCGCAGCAAAACTTAGAAGCGTACAAATCAAAGATGACTCGCTCAAACGAAAGATTGACTAGGCCGAGAACATTCCGCCAAGGTGAACTCGTGCTAGCGGTCAAAAGACCTATGATCCCCAGTCGTGCCAAACGGGGGAAATTCGAGCCGAACTATGAAGGCCCATACATCATAGACAAAGTTTACCAGGGTGGAGCCTATCTACTCATAGACATGCACGGCGAAAGACCTTTCAGGACAATAAATAGTGGCTTCCTAAAAAAATACTATGCCTGACGAGTCACGGCCTAGGTCAATGATAGATGACGACGCCTATGTCCGCTCGCTATCTTCCTAAGCCCAAACTCTATAAGTAGCAGCTGGCTAATGGACCGAAACGTCCTTAAACTAACAACGGACCAAAACGTCCTTAAACTAACAACGGACCGAAACGTCTTTAAACTAACGATGGACCACTATATCCTAAAATTGGCTATTGACCGAGACGTCTGTAACTACTATCGGACCGAAACGTCCCTAAACTAACAATGGACCGCTATGTCCTAAAACTGGCTACTGACCGAGACGTCGATAAACTACTACGGATCGCAGCATCCCAAGGCTGACACAAAAAAAATTTTAAAAAAAAAGAAGAAAAAAGAAAACGGTATGTCTATAAGCAAAATGGACACGGATGAAAACCCGAAAAGGCTCCGTGAGTAAAGACAGCAGGACTACCGGCGAGTTTTGTGAAAACTCGAAAGGGCGCAATCTCATTAAAAGACACTTGCAAGGTCCTCTCGACCTTGTAAGGAGAAAATACCTACGTGAGATCCTTACGACTCACAAGGGAGCAATACACTTAGGGATCCCTACGATTCCGAAAGATAAATTACACTTACGAGATCCTCACGACTCGTTAGGAGAACCCTCTTATGAGACCCTCACGGCTCATAAGATTCAAAAGCCTTAAGCTACAAGGATCTGAACCTGTTCTTAAGCCATCACAATCCCCAGAATGCCCTACAAGCGGTTCAATATTGACCCTTGTATAAAATCCACGAGCGCGAATAAACATTTCCCTAACAAAGTCCCACCCGCGACTAGGGATATGTTCTCACAATGGACAGCCCCTGTAAGTCCTCTCGACTTATAAGGAGAAAACACTCTTGTAAGATCCTTACGACTTATAAAAGAACACACACTTAGGAATCCTCACGATTCCTAAGGAGAAAACACACTTACGATATCCTCACGACTAGTAGGGAGAAATACCTTCATGAGACCCTTACGGCTCATGAAGTTAAAAGCCTTAGTCGATAGGACCCTAACCCTGTTCGCTAAGCCACCTTTGTTCGACATCGACAGAGGTAAATGATGATTCGCTCCTGGCAATATCCCAGTTGTAGCGATGCTGATGCCTTAATCAGTGTCAAATCCCAAACTCGCAGCAAAAAGCCAGCGAGCCACAAATGCATATGAAATAGCCAAAATGATGGGGAAACTTGCAACAAAATCAGCAAGTAAAATATATGCATACAAAATAGCCGAAATGGTTGGGCAACTCGCAATAAAAAGCAGCGAGTAAATAAAACAAATAGCCGAAATGATTGGGCACCGCGAAAAATAGCCGAAATGATTGGGCAATCGCGACTTTCACGATATAAAAACTGAAATGGTAGAGCATCGCGGAAAGAAAAATATATAAAATGAAACTTTTTGCCCTCAGGTGAGATCACATTGATCCCTGTATACAATCTAGGGGCACAAACAAAAAGGGAACCATACCTTCCCACCAGACTCCATCAGAAAGAGAGCCAAATCTCGATGGTTCACAGACAGCCTAGAGATCACCAACAGTGTTCATCCTCACTCCAACTGGATTCAGACGCGATAATCAACCTCGGAGCCATGGCAAAGCCCCTGCTCCAAACCTCGACGGTTCACAGACAACCGAGAGAGCAAATCCTGGTCTAGTGGAACACGGCTAATGTCAATTCTCACCCCGTGGGAAGCGTACAGAGCAAATCCTGGTCAAGTGGAATACGGCTAATGTCAATCCTGACCCATGGGAAGCGTCCAGAGAAAATCCTGTTCTAGTGGAACACGGCTAATGTCAATCCTGACCCCGTGGGAAACATCCAGAGCAAATCCTGGTCTAGTGGAACACGGCTAATGTCAATCCTGACCCCTTGGGAAGCATCCAGAGCAAATCATGGTCCTGTAGAACACGGCTAATGTCAATATTGACCCCGTGGGAAGCGTCCAGAGAAAATCCTAGTCTAGTGGAACACGGCTAATGTCAATCATGACCCCGTGGGAAGCGTCCAGAGCAAATCCTGGTTTAGTAGAACACGGCTAATGTCAATCCTGACCCCGTGGGAAGCGTCCAGAGCAAATCTTGGTCTAGTGGAACACGACTAATGGCAATCCTGACTCTGTGGGAAGCGTTCAGAGCAAATCCTGATCTAGTGGAACACGGCTAATGTCAATCCTGACCCCGTGGGAAGCGTCCAGATCAAATCCTGGTCTAGTGGAACATGGCTAATGTCAATCCTGACCCCGTGAGAAGTGTCCAGAGCAAATCCAGGTCCTGTGGAACACGGCTAATGTCAATCCTGACCTCGTGGGAAGCGTCCAGAGCGAATCCTGGTCTAGTGGAACACGGCTAATGTCAATCCTGACCCCGTGGGAAGCGTCCAGAGCGAATCCTGGTCTAGTGGAACACGGCTAATGTCAATCCTGACCCCGTGGGAAGCGTCCATAGCGAATCCTGGTCTAGTGGAACACGGCTAATGTCAATCCTGACCCGTGGGAAGCGTCCAGAGCAAATCCTGGTCTAGTGGAACACGGCTAATGTCAATCCTGACCCCGTGGGAAGCGTCCAAAGCAAATCTTGGTCTAGTGGAACATGGGTAAAGTCAATTCTGACCCCGTGGGAAGCGTCCAGAGCAAATCCTGGTCCTGTAGAACACGGCTAAAGTCAATCCTGACCTCGTGGGAAACAGCCAGAGCGAATCCTGGCCCCGTGGAACACGGCTAAAGTCAATCCTGGCCCTGTAGGAAATGCCCAGAGCAACCCCTGACTCCGTGAAATGTGGATAATGTCAACCTCATCAATCACTTACGGGTCCTCTCGACTCGTAAGGGAGAAAACTCTCTTGTGAGATCCTTACGACTCCCAAGAGAAAACACACTTAGGAATCCTCACGATTCCTAAGGAAAATACATCTACGAGATCCTTTCGACTCATAGGGAGAAACATCTTTATGAGACCCTCATGGCTCATGAAGTTGAAAAGCCTTAGGCAGCAGATCTGAACCTGTTTCCTAAGCCATCACTATCTCTCGAAGAGTTCAAGATGGAATGCTATCTATCATTTATAGGCCATGCTTACTAAAGTAACATGCCAGCAACAAATAAAAAGAGAAGAAAGCAAGAGATAACACAAGATAGTACGAAAGAAATGTATCTTTTATTTATAAGTTCAATTGGGTACAAGATACATCATATGAAAGAATAAAAAAATGGATACATGTTATTCAAAAATTACAAATGTTAATTGGTACAAAAACAACTATTGGGAGGGAGGCGTTTTCAATAAACCAATCAGTTGCGCGCGCACTCCCCTCAGCCCCTTTTCACGATCAGCTATCACGGCCAACTCCGCTTCAACCTGAGCTCGTTGCTGCAAATAAGATGAAAGTTGCTCATCGATGACCCGCTGGGCTGCCCCACGACTTTGCGCATCTCGCTCGATGAGGTCGAGCTTCAGCCTCAGCGTTAGCCCGTCAGAAATACATCGTAGAAAGCCCTCAAAGATAGCTTTCAGCTGTACAGCATTTGCGTCAACCTGAGCATGCAGACGGGCAGATTCGCTTGAAGTCTCTTCGCGCTCCTTACGCTTTAAGGCCGCTTCTTGTTCAAGATGCCGGAGGTAGGGATTGCTATGCTCGACCCATGCAGCCCGTTGGGAGTTCAGAGCCAGGACCTCGAAAGCAGGATGTCTGAGCTCAAGCTCATGCAGGCAGGCCTCAATTTTCCTGCAGTGATTAACCCAAGACTCAACGACGTCCTCACTATGGAAGTTCACGAGGGTTGCCAGCATAAGATTAACCTCGGCAGCAAAATCTGCAGTGAGGGCAGGGATCTCTGCGTCATGCTCTTCAATGGATTCACTCAACATACGAAGGCTGGTCGCAGCGCCCTTAGAAGATAGACATCTAGAAAATGGTCCTGCTGGCATTAATATACAAGATTCGAAGGGAGCAGGAACCGGTGCGACTGCTGCAAAATGAATTACGGTTAAAAGCTAACTCGCAAAATAAATAAATCACATGAGTGATGGAGTATACTATACCAGTTGCGGCAGGTGACAAGGCCGGGAGTACCGGTGGCGCAACTATTCTTTCATCTCCTCCTTTAATCTGTAGTGCTGCAGTCAAAACAAAGAAGAATTAGCAATGACTTGGCTGCCCGTAAAAGAAAAGAGAAGATATTAGCTAGAGACTGTACTCACCAACGCCACTAGATGAAGCAATCTCCGACTGGAAGGAGAAATGTGGGTGCAGCACCTGATACAGATGATCAAAAAGGACTCCTGCAAGGGTGTAATAATGCAATGTCAATACATAAAGTATATTGCCTATAATGAAACCGATAAGTCATAAATCCGTACCTTCCAGCATTTGGGAGAACACGAGAGAAGGCAAAGGGTCGACAACCGTCAAAGCAGCAACTGGTGATACTTCCTCGAGTGGCACAACCTCAACGCCCACCACACCTGCATTAGAAACGAGATAAATACTATCAGAAGAAATTGAAAAGGATTGCAGAATGAAAAGGAAAGCAATAACCCAAAATCTACCTGATGAGTCGTCGGTCGAAACCGTGACAAGGGCGTCACTGGGTGTAGTGACTGCTTCACCCTCCTCCATCGGAATGGTTTCGTCGCCCGTAGCTTCATCCCCCGACTCCACGAGAGCCGTCGTGATACTCGCAGCACCTGCAACGGCAAGGAACCGCAAGGGGAAAGAGTGGCAATTGGGGCAGTTCCAGACTCTTGAGAAAGAGTGGACACTTCAGGCTCAGTGGTTACCGTCATCTAACTTACCACTTCCTCATCAAGACTCGGCCCTTCAGGGTATGACGTATGAGAATCTGAAGATCAGATTTTGACAAAAAGACCCAGTGTTACGTTACCTTGGGACGGCTTTTCAATTGCTTCCCAAGCAGCGCGTACCGCCTGTCTATGAATGGTGGACAGGACGGCCGGAGCACCCTCTGAAGAAGCAGGGACAGGGGTAGCAGCACTCGAGCCTGCACCCGCGGCCAAAGCGGCGTTACGTTCTCTTGCTCTATGCCTCCTGCGCTTCCTTTCCGCCTGGGCCGTGAGAGCTGATCTTCTCAGGACCTCCGTCAAGGAGACGTCATCGTCCACACCAGGAGCTACCTCTGGAACCGTTATGGCGTCCGTCATCGGTTGCTTAAGTAAAGCCTCTTTTGGCAATGCTGAAGAGGCCGGGACTTTGATAGCTGGCCCTGGAAGCATCTCCGCATCACCCTGCGGGATTGGCACTGTACTGGGGATAACCTGAGTCGAGGTAGTCCCAGCGATAAGATAAAAAAAAGGGGTCAGATTACCCAGAAGAAAGGGGAATGAAGGCACAATGAGCCGAAATATACCAACGCCCAGCAAAGCGCGAAGCCTCTCTTCCTCCTTAAAAGTCTTGAGGGAAGCCGTGAGAGCCTCTTCAGTGGAAACACCTGTTGAAAAAAGTGTCAATCAAAACATGATAATAAAATGTAATGTAACAACAAAAAGATACGACTAAAAATTACCTGACTCGGCAAGGATGATCAGTCCTGCTTTGTGGCTAGCTAGACGCTCGGAAGCTGCGATGGCAGCCTCCAGATCAGTATCATCTGGCGCCATGAATAGACCCTCATTGGTCCCATATTCACTCAGGCCCTCGCTATAAGGAGCATGAGGCTCCAAGCCGAGTACAACGTCTGCAAAAAGAATCGACTTCTTTTTCTTCTTCTATAAGCGAGTACCGTTCACCGCTAGCACAAGCTAACGCTTGGTGGGCACCTTGGGACGACGAGTCCCGATATCTGAACCCACGCCAGACTCGGGAGACGCCACAGTCACAGCTTTCATGGGAGCACGGGGTATCGGTAGCTCAGGCCTATCATGCGGGACCACGACCACAGCAACCTCTCTCAAAGGAGGACAAACGATGGTCCGTTGCTTCAAAGGGATGGCTGGATTACCAGCAGTGGCTGCACCCTTACGATCGAGCAACAACCTCTTTTCCTCCCTGATGACGGCACCCATCGCGAGTTGATACTACGCCACGTATACGTTCAGGGCTTTCGGAACACAACTCGGCTCACTAATGAAGAAATTGGACCCTGTGTTTAGGCGCATGAAATGGTGCAAAGTGCTCTGGATACCCTCTTCAGTATAAACCGGTTCTGCCAAGAATGCCTCGAGCGGGACGCCCTGATTATAACTTTATTGCTGGGCAAAACGGTGGGGGTTATATCTCATAAACAAAGCCGAGTCGTTCTTCCTGAACACCAAGTATCCCGGCCTGATCGAGTACAAATGGAGAATCTCCCGAGCTTTCAAGGTAGAAGCTCCATCCTTAAAGGTGTTAGTTATATATATGCCCTAGAGGCCATTGTTGTACATATGATGTATATTATAATGGATACTTGGATATATAGAGAGTGGACTTTCTTGCTCGATATGATAGTACGCTATTTGGTTTCACTTTATCTTAGCATATTGACTTATATTAGTTTACTGTCTTGCTCTCACATGTTGATAAAGCCCTTAGGATTTGTACTCGACTACTGGGACTATGATGAGATCATACTAGTAGGGCCAGGATAGTCGACGGGTACATCCTATAACTGTTCCTAGTCAAGGGTTTATCGAGACAGGGCATCGATACACCAGAGTAGACTAGCGTATACGCATCTTGACCCATATGATGGGCGATGGATGATCCCATATCCATCGATGTTTGACATCAGAGATGGTGTACGGGTGCTCAGAGGAGACTGGATACACTGGACGGACTCGCCGAGAACTCCCAGATGGTATTATAGCACACGTCAGATGGCAGTTCTCTGGTGACACTGGTACAGGGTGTCTGTAGACCCGAGATCGTCATAGAGTCTTGTGAGATTCCCACTATGCTTTGATTTCCACCTTACCACGTCCAAGAGGGCGTGCAAACGGTAGCTTTTGGGTACAGTCCCGAATCACATGGAGGCAATGAGCGATAGGAGGGGATTTGTCTCCCGGTAAAGGGAGTTGATGTTGTGCTGTGTTCGATTGGCTATAACTAGAAGTCCATGGCCAGGGCTGATTTAGAGATTTACTGGTAAGTGTTACCAGTAGTTTCTCGACCCGTTATGAGCCTCACATCGACATGACTTATCAGTTACTGGGGTCTGACGTATACAACCCCTAGACTAGATATGCAACATATCAGACGAAGAGACCGGAATGTACGGGAGTGTTACTGATTGGATTCACAGGAGAATGTACAGGCTTGCTTGTTGATCTTCTGATCGCTCAATACCTGGGTGGCTGTTACGTTTAGCTGACCGCTTGCATCTTATGGGTGTTTGATATGATCATCACCTAATGCCGACGTATTGACGATTCTTTAGAGTCCTACACAGAGGTTTCTTGACTCAGGCAAAATAGAGTGGGAGCACATATGTGATATGTGCGTGACCTAGGATAATACGATATGAGATACCGTATTCAGTTCTCGCGATATTTGATCTAGCCGGCTCATCGGATCAAACGTTGATTCGATGAATCGGTACTTGATATATTAGTCGGTTATTTGAGAAATAGCCAGATTGTCGGATTAAGTGTTGATTCGATAATTTAATGTATAATTATATATGTGATATATTACATTATATTATCTAATATTGGCTTGCTTTATTGATTCATTTTCTCACCGGGTAATACTTTGATATATATGCGATATATGTTAATTGTATTATTTTCTTTTGTTACAAAAATATATTATATATAAGATATATAATATTGTAACAAGTTATGATTACTAATGCAACATGACTAGTGGAGATTAAACATGGTTAGGGTTTGATTTGGGTTAGTTTATTCATGAAGCTTCTAGAAGCTTTTCTTTTGTTTCTTGCAAAGATATTATGTGTTGGTATTTTGGAGATATTTTCCTAACCCAACCTACACCCATAACCCTAGTTGAATCTCTACAATGGTTAAGTATTTCTTGACTTAACCATGGTTGCAATTGTAATGATAATAACATTTCAATATTCATCACAAAAGGAATTTTTATTCTTCTTCCTTGAGCTCTTGAAAAGCTTTCTAGGTTTTTCTTTTGTGATGGATTAGTGTGAGAATTTGATAATAAAAGAGAGTATAAATCCTACTTCATCATCCTCATCTAATCTAGCCAATTAGATTAGGGTGTTCACTTCATTAATACTTGATTAGTGAGTGAGAGCTTGAGTTAAAGAAACTTCAAAGTAGATCATCTTGGAAAAGGAAGACTCCAAGCAAGCATGGATCATTCGGGTTGTGGAGCCTCTCTTGAGTCCGGGAGATCATGGATCGCGGCGAAGGGACTTCTACTCGGAGCTTATGAAGCGAAGGAGCGGACTACAAAGGTTGCAATCCCTCTCTCTTAGTTATAAAGTTGTTTACTTGCATGTTTAAACCTAATAATCTAGCAAAGGTCCTTACTTTGGGTTGTTCAGCACTTCTAAATTTTAAATCGGGCATGGTTGATGCCTTATAGACCCTTGTGACAGTGCCTAGTAACCCAATAGTGGTATCAGAGACTAGCTAGAGCATTAGGCGACGTGTATACGATGTTAAAAGTCCGATCGAACCCCAAAACGTCAGTTTTTGACCCCTCTCTGGAAATTTTTTTAAAATGTGATTTTTTCTGCATTAAAAATACTCAGAAAATTCGGAAGGGAATTCTAAGAATTACTGTGAAAAACGAGCCAGTAATCCCCACAAACCGCCGCGGAACCGCGGCAATACCATGCCTTGTGCGGCGGTTCTGCGGACGTACAGGGGTATTAGGGTTAGTTTTTTGCACAGTAACATCCGTAGGTATTTGTACATGCTTCTGGGTATTTTTAATCTTACTCAAGTGTTGCGTTTTCTGGAGATCTTTTGGTACTCGTTGATTCGATCGGAAAGTTTAACTTCGTTCTGTTTTCCGAATAATTTAGAAAGTATTAAAATGTTCAAACGGATATCAATAATTCACTTTTTCCCGACACGAAAAACTTTCAAGTGTTGGAATTTTTCCGGGTTTAAAACTTACAGAAAAACATGCAAGCATATCTGTAGACCCTCTAGAAGAACGTAACATTAACTCGATTATGTGACCGTCAAAACTTCCACTGAACCCTTGGGTTTGTGGTAGTTTGGCGTTGCCACATGTGAGGCATTGGTTTGACCCTTCTACGGCTGGTTCATTGGGGCTGTGACATGTTCTGGGATTTTTTGAACTCCGCTCAATTGTTGAGCTATTTGGGAAATATGAGGTATTTGATTATTCGATCGGAAAGTTTAATATTGTTTATTTATCTGGAATGTGATACAATATGTAGAATTCATATTGTTAGGCATGAAATGCGAAGTATGTGATATTTTGGATTTACGATGTCTAAAGTGATTGTGGATTCCAAATGTTGTAGTTTTACACTTTTTTTCCTGTGACCGTAAGCGTAGTATGTGGTGTATCGCCGGCTTCGTTGCTATACATCAACGACAATCGGGATACGCATACTTGCTTACGTTGATGATATGAGATATTATGTGTTGCTGTGATATGTTATATTGGATCGTCGTGTTCTGAATAGCCGGGGGGTTTATGTGAGATGAGGGTTTTTATTTTCATTCATGTAAAATTCAATTGTATGTAATATTCTTTTATTAGGGCACTTCCGGGTTAAGGTTGTTGTCCCCTTTGTATATTATTTAATTTTCCGCATTAGGTAGACCCGAGGAGGGGAGCATAAGTAACTGGGTTCTAGGGTACAGTAGGAGGCCATCTCGAGGAGTCGAGACCGGGTCTCCTAACCCTAAAATTGGCAGAGTTGCTTGCCGCTCTCGTAGGGGTCTAGGGATGTGGGTTTGGTTATTCATCGCGACTGTGGAATCCGTGTTTTATACAGGCTCAAAATAAAACACGGACATTCTAGTATACCCAATATTTCATATGTTATCTTCTACTGCAATGTTCTGTGATGAGATCATATTACTGCCTGAGACGAATGCTTATACTATATATATATGCTGATATATAAATATTATTGCTTTCGTTTCTTCTGTGATGCTTAGGAAGCATAAGCTGATGGGATTTATTAATGAGATTAATAAAAGAAAATAAACCTAAAAGATGTTGTAGAATCAAAACTTTATAAAAAGGGTAGCTACAGTTTTGCTTTGCACAGCGGTATATATGATATGCCCTTCACCTTATTCGATGAGGAAAGAGCCAAGATCTCTTCACCGGGAGTGACCTCTTTAGCAAAACTAGCAGATGCTACAAACTCACGATTTAGTTTTTGACAGCTTTTTTAGTTCTTGCTTTGCACAGCGGTATATATGATATACCATGCACCTTATTCGATGGGGAAACAGCCGAGATCCCTTCACTGGGAGTGACCTCTTTAGCAAAACTAGAAAAGCCTCGAAAACACTCCTTTTCAAAAATCACTTGTTTCTACAACGATATCAAGTTCTTTACGCTCATGGTTTTCTAAAAAACCTGCGTAGCCCTCTGTCATTTCAGATAAATACTACTTAGTATTCGTGCTACGTTTGTTGACTATGTTAAGGCGTAGTGTGCGGTAGCTATTTAGTGCTTATCTATTAAAATATGAGATGTGATTGGATTAGGGTAGTTGTACGACTTTGTTGACTATGTTAAGGGTCGTGCAGGTGGATTTAATTCAATCGGGAAATGACGGGTTGAACTTGGCTAGCAATTATGATTTGTTGACTATGTTAAGGTCATAAGTTGCTAGGGGCAAAAGCATTATCGGGAATTTCAAATATTGAAATTTGCATAGAGATTGCATACCTCCTATGAGATAGTTAGATCCCGATACCCACTGCGAGTAAGAGTTACTCCTGGGAGAGTTTTACACAGGACAAATTAGCCGATCAAGTAGGTGTCTAGAAAGGTGTTAACGGGGTTATGCCTCTGGGAAAACGAGGTTTATTTTAATTAGGTCCGTGCGAAAGCACGGGGAACCTCCCTCAAAGTACCAACACTGGCCTGGCTGAAAGATTGGCGAACTAATAAGGTGTAATTAATCCCGATTAGTCTTTCCTTTTAGGGTTTGAAGGAAGATTTGATAAAAACAGTGGGAGACATCCTGATTAGATAAGATAATAACCAATCTAATCTTGCAAGAGCATACGCTAAAGTGTTTTTTTCTCTCTCTCTCCAGGTAGCAACCATGGCATGCCTTAATTAAGATAATAACATGGATGTATTGACTGAACCCGCTTATTATACTGAGCAGGGGAACGTTGGTCCCGTTCTTTCTTATAAATGTTATAAGACTGAGCAGAAAATAGGAGAATATCTGAATTCTCACGCCGCCCAAACGAAGAACAAGCATGTTGATGCATCTTCTTCGGGTGTGTTAGTTATTGAGAACTGTTTCTCAGTTCACTCTACGTCATGGGTATTAGATACCGGATCGGGACCCCACATATGTAACTTGTTACGTGGGCTACATAAAGGTAGAGAACTGGGAATAGATGATCATTCCGTAAGAATAGGGAATGGTGCAGATCTTGCAGCCAAAGTAGCTGGCGAATATCACCTTGTATTACCAAGTAGTAATACATTGATTCTAAACGAGTGCTATTATATACCGAACATGATGTGCAATATTATATCAGTTTCTTTATTAAGTAAAGAAGGATATAATTTTGTAATACAGGATAATGTTATGAACATCTTCCTAAATCAAAAGTTGATTGGATCAAGCTCGTTACATAATGGTATATACGTTCTCAATCAAAATACAGTTCTTAATATACAAAACACACACAAGAGGAAAAGTTCAGAAATGAACGAATCCTTCTTATGGTATTGTAGACTTGGTCATATCAATGCGATACGACTAGCTAAGTTACATAAGGATGGATATTTGAATCCGTTCGAATTATCATCTTATGAAACTTGCCATTCATGTCTCAAAGGAAAAATGACCAAAACTCCGTTTAGTGGACACGGAGAAAGAGTTACTGAACTGTTAGGGCTGGTACATAGTGATGTATGCGGTCCCATATCTACACATGCCAGGAACAGTTCTTCCTACTTTATTACATTCACTGACGATCTCTCAAGATACGGGCATGTTTTTCTGATGAAACACAAGTCTGAAGCTTTTGAGAAATTCAGAGAATATAAGCATAAAGTAGAAAACCAAACGGGCAAAACTATTAAGATCCTTCGATCTGATCGAGGAGGAGAATACTTAAGCAATGATTTTCTGGATTATCTAAAAGAGAATGCGATTCTTTCTCAGCTTACTCCTCCTTATACACCACAGCACAACAGTGTATCGGAGCGGAGGAATCGCACCCTATTAGATATGGTACGCTCTATGATGAGTAATACTGAGTTACCCATTTCCTTCTGGGGGTATGTGATTGATTGATTTAGCGTGCTTGCGCTTTCTAAAGATAGATCAAAAATATTTGTAACCGCAATCAAGAACGGCGTCGCTTTGCAGCTAGCCGGTGAGTACGGGTCGGTCCACAGGGATTTTGTGAATCTCCGATTCGTTCTTACGAGTTAATTCCGAAAGGTGTTCGAAGTTGTTATTAAATCTAAAAATCTAATTATTCTATACTAATTATCTAGATCTATTCTTGCTAGGGCTAGGTTTAGGGATGGTTTGGAAATGCAAGTAAACCTCAATGCTTTCTATACCCGAATGAAGATCTGTGAGGAGTTATGGTAATTATCAATAAAGGGGATTAGATACATTCGGGAAGGTGTTCCTTCCTCTAGGTTTTTGTCCTTCCTTTAGAGATCCTCACCCTAACCTCCATGGAAAACGCGCGCAACCGGGCCTTTACACTACGGTGTCATCGTTACCTCGAGGGGTAGGATGCCGTAGGGCGCGGTGTGCGCGCGTATGCATGGAGTCCTATTGTAAATATTTAGTGGGTAAGAAAGGGATGAGAGATCTCATCTCTCAAAATCCTTCCCCAAAGCTAAACCCTAAACAAGTTCCTAGGGCGAGAAATTAAATCTACTTACAGATGCATCCCTCCAATCATCCATGCAGGGTTGTCAGATCTGAATTTCTGAATGGAAAGGAAACACCGATGCTCTCCAAAAAGGATTTCTGAATTTTTATTAAAAGGAGGCATCAAGTTTACAATTTTTAGAGTTCCTATTTATAGAGAATAGGAAACCCTAGGGTTACAATGACTCGCATGTCTATAATTACAAAAATAGCCCTAGAAAGACCAGTCAACGCCGCCACAAAAATATGGAAAAATTTTGCGCTCCTAACTACACTACCATGCCGCGGAACCGCGGCCCGAGGCCCTGTTTGGCCGCGGTTCCGCGGCCAAAAGGAGTGATTGGGCTTTGCAGTTTCAGGTGTGGGCTTCTGGTGACTTTGTATTTCTGTTTCTATATGTCTTTTTTTATTTGGGCTTCTAGGTTGGTTCCAGATCTTCAGTGAACAATTTGCAATGGATTTTTAACCGTTCGCTTTGAGTCGATGTCTTGAATCTTGCTTTGTGAATTGTTCCTTATGTAGGCTTGATCAAGATTCTCTGTTTGTTGGTTAAAGTCCACATTTTCATCGTCTTTACTTCGTTTTCACTGTTTCCTGTCCAAGAACCTGTAACCTGTAACATGTAGCAGACATGCGTCAAAAGCACCTGTTTATTTATAAAAAGAATAAGAATGGGGAATATAATAATGCAATATTATGGTGTGAACAAATACCCCCAAACTTATCTTTTGCTCGTCCTCGAGCAAACTTTATTTTTTATTCTCGATAAAAATCTAACCTAGCCGCACTTTCGCAGGGAAACGCGATTGCACTGAGCTCGTGCAACAAGCCGTTAAAGCTCTAGGTGTCCCTAGTAGGAGGAGTGTTGTCTCCTGAGGGTTTTCAGCGGATACTACCCACAAAATCCTATCAATTTGGCTTTTCGACTTTTGTTCTCCATTTAGGTTTTCTAACAAGGAATTCTATTATTGTCGACCCGCAAATTATCCACCCATATTCTTCACACTTCGTCATCATCTAACTTAAGATTATATATGTTATGTAGACCTACTTAGCTTTCGGCATTTCTTAAGTTTTCCTTCTAGGGTTCCATCTCCACTTAGGAAATTCTATCAACTCTATTAAAGATACAAGTTCTATTTTTCATTCCTCTGTCTTATCTAAATTCCAATCACATACCCTTACGTGTGTGTATAGATCACCCCTACACTTGGAAATTCAAATCAAGCAATCATACCCTTGTCCGTTGTCCAAAGTACTTATTTGTAGGTGAATTTTTAATTGAGTTTTGCTTACACATCCTTCATGCGACCGTTAATACTTCTTGAGGTACCAACAACCGATTACAAGATGTGTTTGCACATTTAAGCGTAATTCCTAGTTTTGCAACACCCAAGGCTTTTTAGCAGTGACTCCCAAACCAGTTGGTCTAAGGCACTAGGTGATGAAGCACCCTCGCTAAATATTTTTCTATTTTTTTTACAGCCTTAAGTAATCACAAAAACCAGTGTTCATTTTTTTTTATTCTTTATTCACACTTTTTTTCTTTTATTTTCTTCGTACTAAGGACTTTAGACAAGAGCATTTCAAGGTCTCTTCTACTATTCCAAGTTTCAAGGTGCGTGATTGTGCAAATTGTAGGGTATACGATTTCAGAATCTAGACTTAAGCTAGGAACTATTTTTCAAACTTATACTCTAATAAGAACATCAATACTCTTCCCTTGTTTCGACTTAGCCCAAGAAGTGAACCCAAAATTTGCCTATTTCTAAATAAACTACAAAGACATATACTCTCTACCGTTAAACTTTAAGGAAGGTTATTTTTAGGGTTTTAAATTCACTAAGTCTAAGATCTAGTTGTTCCTAGCCAGTTAACCTATCTGTCAAACTCAAGTCAATTAGCCAAAATTGAATACATTAATTTTTATAATTTTTTGAAATTTTTTCAATTTTTATGGGTTTTCAAATAAGTATGCAAATGCAAAAATATGTACAAAGGAATGCGAAGGAAGAAAACGTACCGAGCATACCACCAAACTTGAACTTGACAGTGTCCTCACTTTCATACTAAACCAAGAGGGTCAAAATGTCGGCACTCCCCTGTTTATTTATTTATATATTTTTTTTTTTTTAATGTTTTGAAAAAAAAATATTTTTTATAAAAAAGAAAACAAAAATATATACATATATACAAAGGTTCCCCCCAAACTTAAGCTTGGCTTTACACAAGCCAAAGGTTAGCACCAACCATTCAAAAATCTTATCGTGGTAATGGTATAGTTGGTGCAAGAAGGGAGTGGGAAGAAAAGATATGAGAAGCACACGAGACCGTGTAGAAAGAAGAATGGTAGAATATGGTCTCGGTAGGGGAGAAGAATGGCGGAAAGAAAAAAGAAGTGGAGTACGATCTTGAGGGTGTAAATTGAGTGAATAAATTAGCGCAATTTGTGATGACCAATGTGTTATAAGCGATTGCGCTAATTTATCAACTCGTCGTGCAATGGGGTCAAATCCCTCAAGATTCGCAAGAAGACATGGGTACGCCGAACTTGGTATAGGAGATGAAAGCGTAACGGTCATTTGTTCGGTCGGGACAATAGGAAAGACGAAAGGGAGTTAATTAAGGATAGTATCTTTCTCACCGTAGCAAACTGTTTCGAACTTGAAAGATTCCATTAATGGTTCGAAACTACTATAATCAACCGAGTCTGATGGCTCATCTGAAAATGTAAAGGACTCAAACTCGGGCGGTGAGTCATCAGCATCGTCCGAAAAAGTGAAACACTCGTAAGTGTTATCGTCTGTGAGAATTGTGTCAGATTCAAAGGAAAAGGTTTCAAGCTCACAGTCTTCAAGCGGGGTCGGAATGATGGGAAGGAGGGTGGGTGATATAACAGTCAAAAGTTCAGGAGGATGAATTGGAAAATCAGACACATCAAATAAAAATGGTTCAACCTCGATATGATCCTCAAAATTCTCCTCAATACTATCCTTATAAATCTTCTCAAAATTCAACTCATCCATGCCATTATCATCAAAATCTAGACGCATATGAGATTCGGGAGAAACCTTTAATAACTCGGGATGATGATTTGAATATAAAATCTCAATTAAATCGACAGGTTCATCATCCGAAATATTCCCGGCGTCTATATCCTCAATCAAGTGAAAATCAATTTCCTTAGACACCTCATCAAAAGCATGGATATGTATCAATTTAGGTTCTAGAGTGGAGGTGTAAAGATCAAACGGATTAGATGCTGTTTCACTCGAAAGGGGTTCTTCACAGTTTGGCAAATCAAACACTACAAAATCACACAACTCATTTTTATTTTCAACAGGTGAACTATTTAGGGCAATCGATGGAAAAAAGGAGTTGTGGGCTTCAATTGGGTACGGGTAGGTTTGATTTGAAAATCCTCCCTCATTCTCACTCTTTCCAACCGCCTCCTTATACATTAAAAAATTTTGAGCTAGCGGGAAACTAGCTACCGGTTCACTAGATTGCATAAGGGCGGCCACGGACGCTTCCACATTCCTAGTCATTTTATTTGTTGCTGTAATATAAGCTTCCAACGACTCTTCCAAACTAGACTTAGGTGGTGAGGGGTTTTCGGTGAAAGATTTGAAATTGGTTGGATATGTGAAACTCCCTAATGGCTGTGTCGAAACAGTGTCTAGTGAGGATGGGAAGGTCGGGTAAGACTGGTAGGAAGTGGGTGGTAAGACAGGTATAGGGTCAACATATGGATAAAAAGTTGAATGGACTTGTTGATCCCTAGAACTAGATGAGTGGAGAGGGTTGAAAGATCGGCTGCGAAATTGAGCAATATGCTCAGCAATGGACATCGGCTTAGGAGTGACAGAAGGACTTGAAGAAATGGTGTCAACATACGAAGGTGGTACAGATGGACTTGGTTGACACAAAGTGGGTTGAAAAGTCAAACTATTTCTCCTAGACGCCTCTATTTGATCTTTCAAAGATTTTTTAGGCAAGGAAGGATCGTCTTTAAATTGACCGAACAAATTGACGTATGACGCAAAATTAGGTTCGGGATACCAAAGTTCGGCTAATGATTTATTATGTGGGGTACCCATGTTGGAAGAAGGGGTGAAAGAAAAGAACGTTTGTGGTGCAAGGATCTATTTGCGGCCAAAAATTTTGCAAGTTTCCATAAAAGATTTGTCCTTTTTATTTTTATTCTTTTTCTCTTTATTTGAAAAAATTTGTTGCAAAAAGATTTAAGAGAAAAGTTGAGCAACAGCACACTATTACTTGCAATCAATTTTATATCAAGCGGGGCCCAAAAATCCTGCACAAGATTGTTATTTGGAAGGGCAAATATTTTTAAATCGCAACAAATCCTGCAGGCATTTTCCAGAAAATATATTTCAAAAATTGTAGAGGAGGAACAGAAAATCTTACAGAAAATTTTTCAGAAGAAGATGCCACCAGATCGCCGCCCTTCCACGGCAATATAGCTCTAACACCGCGGTTCCGTGGTCTTCTTGATGGCTCAGATCCCCAAAAAAATTTTAGTGCGATGATTCGACAAAACGGCCGCGTTTCCGCGGCCTAAGGTGGGTTTTGGCCGCGGAAACGCGGCTTGGTGGTGGAATTAGGTCTCCAGAAAAATTGCACTGTTCTGTTATTTAATTCCCCTTCTGTTTCTATATCTCGTTTTCTGGTATGCTTTCTGTAAATCTCCAGATCCGATTTTGTATATCCTGCAAAGTTTAAACAACAAAGTATCCTTTCCAAAAATAACAAAATATATATATTTTTATATTTTTCGATTTTTCAGATTTTTATGATTTTTTAAATTTTATGATTAACCCGAAATTGCGAAAAGAAAATTATACGCCATCCCCGGCAACGGCGCCATTTGATTGATTGATTTAGCGTGCTTGCGCTTTCTAAAAGATAGATCAAAAATATTTGTAACCGCAATGAAGAACGGCATCGCTTTGCAGCTAGCCGGTGAGTACGGGTCGGTCCACAGGAATTTTGTGAATCTCCGATTCGTTCTTACGAGTTAATTCCGAAGGGTGTTCGAAGTTGTTATTAAATCTAAAAATCTAATTATTCTATACTAATTATCTAGATCTATTCTTGCTAAGGCTAGGTTTAGGGATGGTTTGGAAATGCAAGTAAAGCTCAACGCGTTCTATACCCGAGTGAAGATCTGTGAGGAGTTATGGTAATTATCAATAAAGGGGATTAGATCCATTTGGGAAGGTGTTCCTTCCTCTAGGTTCTTGTCCTTCCTTTAGAGATCCTTACCCTAACCTCCATGGAAAACGCGTGCAACCGGGCCTTTACACTACGGTGTCATCGTTACCTCGAGGGGTAGGATGCCGTAGGGCGCGGTGTGTGCGCGTATGCATGGAGTCCTATTGTAAATATTTGGTGGGTAAGAAAGGGATGAGAGATCTCATCTCTCAAAATCCTTCCCCAAAGCTAAACCCTAAACAAGTTCCTAGGGCGAGAAATTAAATCTACTTACAGATGCATCCCTCCAATCATCCATGCAGGGTTGTCAGATCTGAATTTCTGAATGGAAAGGAAACACCGATGCTCTCCAAAAAGGATTTCTGAATTTTTATTAAAAGGAGGCATCAAGTTTACAATTTTTAGAGTTCCTATTTATAGAGAATAGGAAACCCTAGGGTTACAATGACTCGCATGTCTATAATTACAAAAATAGTCCTAGAAAGACCAGTCAACGCCGCCACAAAAATATGGAAAAATTTTGCGCTCCTAACTACACTACCATGCCGCGGAACCGCGGCCCGAGGCCCTGTTTGGCCGCGGTTCCGCGGCCAAAAGGAGTGATTGGGCTTTGCAGTTTCAGGTGTGGGCTTCTGGTGACTTTGTATTTCTGTTTCTATATGTCTTTTTTTATTTAGGCTTCTAGGTTGGTTCCAGATCTTTAGTGAACAATTTGCAATGGATTTTTAACCGTTCGCTTTAAGTCGATGTCTTGAATCTTGCTTTGTGAATTGTTCCTTATGTAGGCTTGATCAAGATTCTCTGTTTGTTGGTTAAAGTCCACATTTTCATCGTCTTTACTTCGTTTTCACTGTTTCCTGTCTAAGAACCTGTAACCTGTAACATGTAGCAGACATGCGTCAAAAGCACCTGTTTATTTATAAAAAGAATAAGAATGGGGAATATAATAATGCAATATTATGATGTGAACAGTATGCACTGGAAACAGCAGCATACCTATTGAATCAAGTTCCATCTAAATCTGTACCTACCACACCATATGAGATATGGAGTGGGAAGAGACCGTATCTTAAACGAGTTAAGATATGGGGTTGCCCGGCCAATGTCAAAAGGCAAAATCCGGACAAACTCGAGGCACGATCAGTTCTTTGCAAGTTTGTAGGATATCCTAAGAATTCCCAAGGATACTTTTTCTACCATGCTGAAGAACAAAAAGTGTTTGTTTCTCAATATGCCACCTTTTTAGAAAAGGAATTTCTTGTAAAAGAAATTAGTGGCAAAGAGATAGAGCTGGAAGAGGTTCCAGCACCACAAACTATAACTGAAGATTTAGTGGAATCAGATGATTCAGTAGTACCCGACGAACCCCGACCTCTATGCCGATCTAGTAGGTTTTCTCATCCACCTGAGAGATACTTTGGTTTTCTCATTGATGGTGGGAGCGAGGATTGCATCATGGAAGATGATGACCCGACTAGTTTCGAGCAGGCCATCACGAGTGGAGACTCTGTGAAATGGCTGGATGCAATACGATCTGAGATGGAATCCATGTACACCAACAAAGTATGGACTTTGGAAGTTGCTCCTGAAGGGGTAAAACCCATTAGGAGCAAATGGATCTTTAAGAAGAAACTTGGTGTAGATGGAAAAGTTGAGACTTTCAAAGCTAGACTTGTTGCAAAGGATTTTCGTCAACGACCAGGTGTGGATTATGACGAAACCTTTTCTCCAGTGGCTATGCTTAAGTCCATCCAGATCTTACTTTCCATTGCTGCATACCATGACTACGAAATCTGGCAAATGGATGTTAAGACCGCCTTTCTAAACGGTGATTTAGAAGAGTGCGTGTACATGACTCAGCCAGAGGGCTTCGTAGGTAATGGGAGCAGCGGAAAGGTGTGCAAGCTGCTTAAATCCATCTATGGGTTAAAGCAGGCATCGCGGAGTTAGAACATCTGTTTTGATATTGTAGTCAAAGAGTTTAACTTCATCAAAAACATAGATGAACCTTGTATTTACAAGAAGGTTGCAGAGAGTAAGGTTGTATTCCTCGTATTGTACGTGGATGACATACTCTTGATAGGAAATGATGTTCCTATGCAGCACTCTGTCAAGCTCTTCTTATCACAAAGATTCTCAATGAAAGATCTAGGTGATGCCTCCTGCATACTGGGAATCAAGATCTATAGAGTTAGATTTAAAGGGATACTGGGATTGTCCCAATCCAGGTACATTGACACCATACTAAAGAGATTTAGTATGGAAGAATCCAAGCGTGGGAACCAACCCACGATCTCTGAACTCACTCTCTCCAAAGAGATATCTCCCAAGACTGATTTGGAGAGAGCTCGCATGCAAGGGATACCCTATGCTTCGGCAGTAGGCTCTATCATGTATGTGATGCTATGTACCAGACCCGATGTAGCATACTCACTAAGTGTGGTGAATCGGTATCAAGCAGATCCTGGAGAGAGTCACTGGACAGCTGTGAAGAACATTCTCAAGTACTTACGAAGGACTAAAGAGATGTTCTTGGTGTATGGTAACGGAGAACTCCAGGTGGAGTCCTTTACCGATTCAAGCTCCAAAGTGATAAGGACGGCTCTAAGTCGCACTCGGGATTTGTCTTTACCCTCATTGGAGGAGCGGTGTGTTGGAAGAGTTCCAAACAGGAAACCGTTGCAGACTCGACGATGGAAGCCGAATACATCGCTGCCAACGATGCTGCTAAAGAGGCTGTCTGGATAAAGAAGTTCATTACTGAACTTGGTGTGGTTCCATCCATTGAGCATCCAATACCTCTGTATTGTGATAACAATAGAGCTGTGGTTTTGGCCAAGGAACCCAGGTCCCATCAGAAGTCCAGACATATTCTGAGGCGGTATCACCTGATCAGGGAGATAGTTGATCGCCGGGAGATCGAGGTCAGGAGAGTTGATACGAAGGACAACACTGCGGATCCACTCACAAAGGCCATTCCCCAAATACAGTTTGAGAGATTATTCGGGATGTTAGGTATGAGATACTACAACAGTTGGCCTTAGTGCAAGTGGGAGATTGTTAGTTATATATATGCCCTAGAGGCCATTGTTGTACATATGATGTATATTATAATGGATGCTTAGATATATATAGAGAGGACTTTCTTGCTCGACATGATAGTATGCTATTTGGTTTCACTTTATCTTAGCATGTTGACTTGTATTAGTTTACTGTCTTACTCTCACATGTTGATAAAGCCCTTAGGATTTGTACTCAACTACTGGGACTATGATGAGATCATACTAGTGGGGCCAGGGTAATCGACGAGTACATCCTATAACTGTTCCTAGTCGACGGTGTATCGAGACAGGGCATCGATACACCAGAGTAGACTAGCGTATACGCATCTTGACCCATATGATGGGCGATGGATGATCCCATATCCATCGGTGCTTGACATCAGAGATGGTGTACGGGTGCTGAGTGGAGACTGGGTACACTGGACGGACTCGCCGAGAACTCCCAGATGGTATTTTACCTCATGTCAGATGGCAGTTCTCTGGTGACATTGGTACAGGGTAGTCTGTAGACCCGAGATCGTCATAGAGTCTTGTGAGATTCCCACTGTGCTTTGATTTCTATCTTACCACGTCCAAGAGGGCGTGCAAAACGGTGGCTTTTGGGTACAGTCCCGAATCACATGGAGGCAATGAGCGATACGAGGGGATTCGTCTCTCCCGGTATAGGGAGTTGATGTTGTGCTGTGTTCGATTGGCTATAACTGGAAGTCCCTGGCCAGGGCTGATTTAGAGATTTACTGGTAAGCGTTACCAGTAGTTTCTTGACCCGTTATAAGCCTCACATCGACACAACTTATCAGTTACTGAGGTCTGACGTATACCATCCCTAGACTAGATATGCAACATATCAGACGAAGAGACCGGACTGTACGGAAGTGTTACTGATTGGATTCATAGGAGAATGTACAGGCTTGCTTGTTGGTCTTCTGATTGCTCAATACCTGGGTGGCTGTTACGTTTAGCTGACCGCTTGCAGCTTGTGGGTGTTTGATATGATCATCACCTACTGCCGACGTATTGACGATTCTTTAGAGTCCTACACAGAGGTTTCTTGACTCAGGCAAAATGGAGTAGGAGCACATATGTGATATGTGCGTGACCGAGGATAATGCGATATGAGATACCGTATTCAGTTCTCAAGATATTTGATCTAGCCGGCTCATCGGATAAAACGTTGATTCGATGAATCGTTGCTTGATATATTAGTCGGTTATTTGAGAAATAGCCGAATTGTCGGATCAAGTGTTGATTCGATAATTTAATGTATAATTATATACGTGATATATTACATTACATTATCTAATAATGGCTCTCTTTATTGATTCATTTTCTCACCGGGTAATACATTGATATATGCGATATATGTTAATTGTATTATTTTCTTTTGCTACAAAAATATATTATATATGTGATATATAATATTATAACAAGTTATGATTACTAATGCAACATGATTAGTGGAGATTAAATATGGTTAGGGTTTGATTTGGGTTAGTTTATTCATGAAGCTTCTAGAAGCTTTTCTTTTGCTTCTTGCAAAGATATTATGTGTTGATATTTTGGAGATATTTTCCTAACCCAACCCACACCATTAACCCTAGTTGAATCTCTACAATGGTTAAGTCTTTCTTGACTTAACCATAGTTGCAATTGTAATGATAATAACATTTCATTATTCATCACAAAAGGAATTTTTATTCTTCTTCTTCCTTGAGCTCTTGAAAAGCTTTCTAGGTTTTTCTTTTGTGATGGATTAGTATGAGAATTTGATAATAAAAGAGAGCATAAATCCGACTTCATCATCCTCATCTAATCTAGCCAATTAAATTAGGGTGTTCACTTCATTAATACTTGATTAGTGAGTGAGAGCTTGAGTTAAAGAAACTTCAAGGTAGATCATCTTGGAAAAGGACGACTACAAGAAAGCATGGATCATTCGGGTTGTGGAGCCTCTCTTGAGTCCGGGAGATCATGGATCGCGGCGAAGGGACTTCTACTCGGAGCTTATGAAGCGAAGGAGCGGACTACAAAGGTTGTAATACCTCTCTCTTAGTTATAAAGTTGTTTACTTGCATGTTTAAACCTAATAATCTAGCAAAGATCCTTACTTTGGGTTGTTCGGCACTTCTAAATTTTAAATCGGGCATGGTTGATGCCTTATAGACCCTTGTGACAGTGTCTAGTAACCCTACAAAAGATGTCCCGCAACGGCTGCACCGTCTTAGCGGATTCCTTACCGATGGTCATAACCTTATCAACAAAGGTCATGCCGTCCCCGACGGTACGTGGGCGAAGAATTACACCCCAAGCCTCTCGCTGACTTGGCTCCACTATAGAAGTATTGACCAGCCGCATGATCCGTGGAAAATTGCAAGTTTCATAGAAATGAGGCCGCTTATGCATTCCAAAAGCACCGAGCAAATGCAACTCGAGCCATAAGGTAAAATAATGCATCGGGAAGTTCGCGGGCTGCACCCCCGGTTGAGTAGTGTCGGCCGCCAAACTAAGGCCGTGATACAAATGAGCCAGCCCGGCAATCCCAACAGTAACCTGTCTCCCTTCAACCATCCGATGAGCTGGGTAGAAGACAGACGGCCTTATGTAGCAAGGGTGCATGAGAAGCGCGAACCAGCTTAACCACAAACCGAGAAACCCTAGAAAGAACGCTTCCTCATCGATGTCCGGAGCGGCAATTTCTGAAAAGGGGACGATCGCGGTGTTTGGAAGAAAGAAACTCTTTTGATCGGCTTCCAATATTGGCCAGCTATTCAAGCCAAAGCCAAACGGATCGTCAAGTTTGGCAAACTTTTCACCTTATTGCGATAAAGCTTTTGGGCAGAGAAAACGGGCGATGAAGTCTGCAAAGCTAACCCCATGGCTTCCAGATTCAAGAAATAGGCCTTCGTAAATGTTTATCACCTTGATCAAGCTGGGGAATCGGTGTTGAATGGCATTCTCTGGGTTTAGACCCATCATCACCAGTCGGGTAGCGAAAATATACTCATCAGGGGGCAAGATCTCCTCATAATGCTCCCCTCTGACAGTCAAGCCGGAGATATCCGCAAACTCTTCCAAAGAGATGGAAACTTCCCGATCTAGCATAAGGAAGGTATGAGTTGGAACGTTCCACTGTTCTAAAAAGGCTTTGACCCACCAGGCTGGAGGTAGGGAATATTGAAACAGGGAGGTATAGATCGTGGGGTACAACCCGAGCCTCAGCAGCTCTGAATACTTTGCCGATAAGATGTATCGGGCCCACTGCAGATATCCAGCTGAGTGATGTGGAGTCAGGCCTATATTGTATGGCTGTCCCCAAGGGCGCGACTCGCCCTGGTATATACGCCGCCCTATAATGTCCAAATCCATCGGCGGTTGAACAGGTATTACAGCCATAGAGGGCTAAAGACAACCCTCTGAAGTCCAATTAACCACCTCCACGGCATAGTTCACCGGGGGTACGTCAGCATAATGAATCGCCGAGATGACCTCTGAAGGTGTTGCGCAAGAGAAGTTGTGCCGACCCATGATAATCTGGTTATACCATGTTCCCCACAAATGAAGATTCTTATGCTCCGGGTCATGGTATTTGATCAGCGCAAAAACCTCTCGGTCTACGGGCGCTTCGGGGAATCCGCCTTCCGTACGGACGAACGGGAAGGAAGTGTCGAAAGACATAGTACCGGGCGGAAAAGAACAAATTTTCAGCCGCCAATACTACAGTTTAAGTTCTGTCACTGGGTACTTTAAATCTGTACCACACTGCAATGCAGTGAAAAGGGACCAAAGGGAACCCACATAATCTAGATAACAGTTCATCATAAGTAAAACAGTCTCATCATTTGATGAGGCTGTCATTAAATGAGGAAATCCTCAATTGATTCTCATTCAATAAGAACCCATCGGGCTAAGGAGTAAACCTCCCCTTGAGAGCAGTGCTCTGTGACAGAGTGACATCTGTCAACTCTAATGATGAAGGAATAAAAATTCCTCAAGAGCCTTGCTCTATAAAAATGATGGAATAACCCATCAGAAAAATTGAAATAAAATTTTTTAATGAATTAAAATTTTAAGATCTTCAAGATACATGAACAAACTCTTAAGAGTTCTTCATAAGAGATTAACAAATCCCCATTATTCAAGAGAGCAAAGCTCTGTTAATGGGTTAAGAAACCCTAAAATGGTTTTCTTTAGATCGAAGATCTATGAAAAGCAAAGCTCTGTTAATGAGTAAAACCCTAATAACAATTTTTAGATCTAAGATCTATGAAGAGCAAAGCTCTGTTAATGGGTAAAACCCTAAAAACATTTTGAGATCTATGATCTGAGGAACAGCAAAGCTCTATTGATAAAGTTCAAATCTTACCAAAAACTTGGCAGAGTTTTGACTCTTGATGGTTCTTAAAATGAAGAGCTATGCTCTGAAAGAGAATAAAAATTCTCAGAAGACAAAAATGAAGATGAACAAAAATCATCCTAAGGACCGAAGATCCTATTTATAGGCACTGAGAAACGTTTCAACTTCTAAGTTGATCTAATGGTGGATATGCTGCCACCGCTGCACTCACGTGTGAGCCACGTGAGCGCAACGGTGGGGGGAATTTGTTTCCCCCAATCAGAGCAAAACTCTGTTCAAATTTTCAAAATTTGAAATGAAGCGGCGCTTCATAAATGCGCCAGCTCTTTGAGGTAGCGCACCACGTGCAAAGCGCGAGCGCGCGAGCGCACGAGCGCTAAGTGCGTCAAGAGCGCCAGCGCTCTGAGGCAACGCACCACGTGCAAAGCACGAGTGCGCTAGCGCTAAGTGCACCAAAAGCGCCAGCGTTCTGAAGCAGCGCATCACAAGTGCGCTAGCGCTGGAACTAAATGTTCCCCACCGTTAGATCAAAGATCCAATAATAATGATAAATCATTAATTGACCGGAATAAAATTCTGTTAAGGAAACATTCCTCAAAATCTTTCCAAACAAAAAGATTGTGCTCTGTAAATCAGAGCACCGTTGGATCAATGATCCAATGGTGATTAAAAATCACCAAAAACACAGAATAAATTCTGTATGGAAAAGATTTGCCAATCTTGTTAAAAACAAGAATATTGCCTTCTGTAAATCAGAAGCCCTTAGATCAAAGATCCAACGGTGGGGAATCCCCAAATCAATTGGAGAAAAGATCTCCTTAACTGATTGAACAAATCAGCTCACCCTATATAAAGGCCTCAAGACTTCAAGTCTCGGATACAGAAACATACAGAGGGACCCCCCATAAACTTTGAGAAATCTCAGAAAAAAGAGCCAAGCTCTCAGAAGAAGAAGATTTTCTTCAAGGTAAAAAAGAACAGAAAGACAAAATCGTCTCATAAAAAAAAGAATTCACTTCTTTCTTTAAAGATCATAGATCTATAAGACCAAGATCTTTCACAAAGAGATCGAAAGATCTCATCATAAAATAAGAAGAAGAACATAATTCTTCTCATGGATCATAGATCTACAAGACTAAAGTATTTCATAAAGAGATCATAGTATCTCATTATAAGAGGGGGGAGAATAATTCAATTCTCTTAGGATAACAGATCCATAAAGGCAAAGCCTTTCACCAAAAATAAGAGATCGAAGCATCTCCTACAAAATAAGAACTTTGTTCTTAGAACCTTGAGACAAAATCTCTTTTAAACGAGAATTTATTTCTCAGATCATAAAGTTGATCAATTAGCGCTTTGCGCTCATAAACTAGCGCTTTGCGCTCTTGGACTAGCACTTTGCTCTCATGGACGGGCGCTCAACGCCAAGCACACCACGTGCCCATCAGGTGTCCGCCACTTAATAATTAGCGCTTTGCGCTCTTGTACTAGTGCTTTGCGCTCATGGACTGGCGCAAAGCGCCAAGCACACCACGTGTTCCCCACGTATGCGCCACTGAACAAATAGCGCTTTTCGCTCATAAATTAGCGCAATGTGCTCATAGACTGGCGCTCAGCGCCAAGCGCACCACGTGTCCCTCACGTGTGCGCTACTCGGCAGAAGCTTACGGCGCTCTTTAACTGGCGCAAAGCGCCAAGCGCGCCACGTGCTCCTCACGTGTGCGCTAAAAAAACATAAATTATTCTATAAATAAAGCCCAGAGCTATGATGAATGCTCAGCATTCAGTAAAACACAAAAATATTGTCAGAACTCAAATCAATGCTTAGCATTGTCAAATGTTTAACATTTTAACTGAGTGGGCCGAGCCCAAGTTGGCCATAAACCCCTCATTCAGATTAATTGAGCCCATATGCTCATAAATCTCAGATCTTAGTCCAAATTGGACTACAGATCTCCCAACCAAAATTGGTTCAAGGGTACATCTCTGCACTCCTCTGATATATGTCGTTGTAATCCTTCAATGTTTTTAGAGAGCTGACGGGTCCAGATAACCAAACATTCCATGGACTGTGGGGTCATTAAACTCATGGACTATGATGTCCTTAAACTTTATAGACTATGATGTCTTTAAATTATGGACTGTGGGGTCCTTAAACCCATGGACTATGATGTCCTTAACCTTGGACTGTGGGGTCCTTAAACCCATGGACTATGATTTCCTTAACCTTGGACTGTGGAGTCCTTAAACCTATGGACTATGATGTCCTTAACCTTGGACCGTAATGTCCCTAAACTAATAGACTGTAATTTCCCTAAACTAAACAATAGAGCTCAAATGCTCTTTTGTTGGATCTAAATGATCTTGTTAAGTCAATCTTAGTCTAAAATTAGACTAACGTATCCTTAACAAACATTTAAGTTGATCTTAGTTCAAATGAGACTAACGTATCCTTAAACCCAACCCCAAACCCAAATCTAAGAAAGTACGGATTTGGACTAATCCACGCCCTACGGATGACAACATAAATTAGTCTCCGTATACAATCCACGGGCAACCAAAAACAAAAAAAAAACACACGACACGAAGTGACCATCTGGAGAAGGAGAAACTTGTTACCACGACGCGGTAGCATAATTAACTGCAGGGGCTTGCGCCTGCAGGGAAAAGCGTCCCCACAATCAAAAATCCCTCAAATTAGGGGGAATTTGATGAGGTCTGCTATATCGGCCGCATCCGTTTAAATCTTTGATACATAGTGTCATAAATCAACTTGACATCTTCGGAGAGGTGAACGGATAGCACCAAATAGTATCTGCCCTCGAAATTCAGGCAAGACGGACCTACCCGGTCTCGTCTCTCTTTTCGGTGGAGAACGACGCTCATATGAAAAGTATATGAGCGTTGAAAATAAACAATTAAGGGTTAAACATGCCTCACGTGTCAAACACGTGAGCGCTCATATGCAAAGCATATGAGCACTGAACATAAATAATTAATGGCCAAACAGGCCTCATGTGTAAAACACGTGAGCGCTCATATGCAAAGCATATGAGCGCTGAAATAAAATCACCAATGGCCAAACATGCCTCACGTGTAAAACACGTGAGCGCTCATATGCGCTCATATGCAAAGCATATGAGCGCTGAACATAAACAGGCTAAAACCCACATCAGGGGCCACATGTTAAACATGTGAGTTCTCTTGCCTCTCATATGCAAAGCATGTGAGCGCCCCAATTTAAAATGTTCTCATTAAATTCTGTCTGATAGAATTAAATTCTATTTGGGGAATATTTTCCTGATCTTTCTCAAACTAGAATGGTCTTCTCTGTTAAACAGAGGACCTTTGGAACAAAGATCCAACGGTGATCATCTGGTAGAATAAAATTCTATATTAAAAATATATATTTCTGATCTTGTTAAACTAAAAAGATATGATAGAATAAAATTCTAATTTTATTGAAACTAACAAGATATTCATAATCTTGTTAAACAAATAAGAAATCTTCTCTATTACACAGAGAGCCTTTGGATTAAAAATCCAACGGTAAATAAAATTCACTGATTGATCAAAAAGATCATGGAATCAATCATGATCTCTCAATGAGAGATTTTCTTAACAAATTGATTCTTGTTCTTCTTATATAAATAGGAGTAAGGAGAAGAGAGACACACACACACAGAGTGAGGGGGAAGAAAAATACAGAGAGAATTTAATTCTTTAAAAGGAGAAGACCATCCCATAAGCTCCCACAAAATAAAAGAGAATTTAATTCTCAAACCAAGGGTTTAACTCTTCTCAAAGAACTTAGTTCTTTCTCTGGTTGAGGTCTGCACAAGCAAATCTCCCTACAGGTTGAGAATTTAATTCTCATCGGGGAGATTCTGTCATGCAGATTAAAACTTAGGGAAAAGAACTAAGTTCAAATAATTTAATTCTTACAAAATTTTACAGGAATTTAATTCCTCTAATAAAACTAGGGTTTAATCCTATAAAAGAATTTAATTCTTATAAAAATGAGGGACCTAAAATTCTCAAAACTCAGATCAAGATCTCTATGCATGTAAAACAAAAGATTAGCGTTCAACGCTATAACGACAGATCACGTGTTCCCACGTGAGCACCTTTGATGAACAAAATAGAACGACTGAGATCGAGTTATGTGATCTCACATGACCCCCAAACAGTGCTTAGCACTTATAAAAAAGGAATAAATCAAAGACAGTTCACATTTTTGGGGCGCCTCACATGACCCCCTAATAGTTCCCGGCACTTATAAAGAACAAGAGAATAAACCCAAAGAAGCAGTGCCCAATCTTCAGGCGCCTGTTCCCCTCCGAAAGACGGCAGAGACGTGACCGTGTAGGTCCTTCTTGCCTGAAATTCGAGGCAGATGCTAATTGGTGCTATCCGTCCACCTCTCCGAAGATGCCAAGTTGATTTATGGCACCATGTATCGAAGGTTTAAACAGATGCGGCCGATGTAGCAGACTTCATCAGATTCCCCCTCGCTTGAGGGGTTTTTGATTATGGGGACGCTCTTCCCTGCAGGCGCAAGCCCCTGCAGTTAATTATGCTACCACATCGCGATAACAACTTTCTCCTTCTCCAGATGGTCACTTCGTGTCATGGGTGTTTGTTTTGTATTTGGTTGCCCGTGGATTATATACGGAGACTAAGTTATGTTGTCCCCCGTAAGGCGTAGACTAGTCCAAATCTGTATCTTTCTTCGATTTGGGTTTGGGGGGTTGTGTTTAAGGATACGTTAGCCTTATTTGAGGCTAAGATCAACTTAAACGTTCGTTAAGGACACATTAGTCTAATTTTAGACTAAGATCGACTTAACGAGATCGTTTAGATCCGACAAGAGAACAATTGGGGGTTCTATTGTTTAGTTTAATGACATTGCGGTCGATAATTAGTTTAAGGACATTACGTTCCAATGTTAGTTTTAAGACGTTGCGGTCAAGGTTAAGGACATCATAGTCCGTGAGCTTAAGGACCTCACAGTCCGGTGTTAGTTTTAAGACATCACGGTCAAGGTTAAGGACATCATAGTCTATGAGTTTAAGGACCCCACAATCTGATGTTAGTTTTAAGACATCACGGTCAAGGTTAAGGACATCATAGTCCGGTATTAGTTTTAAGATATCACGGTCGAGGTTAAAGACGTCATAGTCCATGAGTTTAAGGACCCCACAGTCTGTAGCAGTGTGTGGTTGTCGGGACCCGTCATCTCTCTGACGACGTTAAGGGATTACAATGACAGGTATCAGAGGAGTAAAGAGATATACCCTCGAACCGGGTGTAAATTGATTGGAAGAGCAGTTGTACTCAGTTCAATTTAAATTGAGGACTTATGGCCAGAATTGGGCTAAGTCCAGTTAAAAATGTTTAACATTTTATTCATGTTCTGCCTATTAGGCCTTTACTTGGGCTCTGCCCTTTATTTAAATAATGCATTGCATTTATATTTGGCCTGTTAGACCTTTACTTAGGCTCTGCCTTTTTTTTTAATAATGCACATCATTTATAATGGTTTGATAGTGCGCCATGTGGCTTGTCAGGCGCTTTGCGCCAATTAAAGAGCGCCATGCGCTAGCGCATGTGAAAGTGACACGTGTCATGCTCTGCTAAGCGCAAGTCTGTTAGCGCAGTGCGCTGCGCCAGTGCGCTGCTGACACGTGGCGCGCCCTGGTGCTATGCGCCAATCCAAGAGCGCGGTGCACTATATTTAGAAGCGCAAAGCGCAGATCATTCTGTGGTTGACACGTGGCGCGTTCTGACGCAGTGCGCCAATCTAATAAGCGCAAAGGCGCATTTCAAGTGTGCAAGGCACTGTACAATAGCGCAAAGCGCATCTTGATCCAATTAAGATCAAAGAAACGGGTTCTTTGTTTTCTCAAAAGAGGTTCTATCTCTAGATTCAAGAACCAATGGTTCATCAAAAGGCTGTGCCTTTATATAGATCAAAAGATCTAAGAATAAAGTAAATTACTTCTTTTTAATCTTTTATAATTAGATCTTTTTGATCTTTTTTCTTTTATTGAAGATCTTGATCTTGTTCTTAGATCTTTGATCTTTTTAGAAGAGAATTCTTCTTTTTTAATGAGGTATTTTCATCTCTGTTCTTCAAGAATCAAATTCTTTACCTTCAAAGATGAAGAAGATGATTTTCTCTCTTCAAAGGCATGCGTTTCAAATTTTTCAGAGGGTTCTCTCTTTTCTGTATGTCTGTCACTTTGAGACTTGGAGTCTAGGGGCCTTTATATAAGGCCAATTGGTTTGTTAAGTTAGTTACAGAGATCTTTCTCTGATTGATCTGGAGACATTTCCCCACCGTTGGATCTTTGATCCTAAGGCCTCTGTTTTACAGAAGACAATCTTCTTATTTTAATAAGATTGGAAAGATCTTTCTAGAATTTTAATTCTGATTAATTAAATAATTTATTATTTAAATTCCAGTGCTGGCGCAATTGGCGCTTAGCGCGCCTGCACTTGACACGTGCCGTGCAGCGCAGAGCGCAGCGCAACTGCGCTAGCGCGGCTATGTTTGACACCTGGTGCACAGTGCAACTGCGCTAGCGCACCACTGTTTGACACATGGCGCACAGCGCATTGCGCAAGTGATCTGAAGCGTTGCTTCATTTATTTTAAAATTTGAATTTTAAAATAGAGTCTTGCTCTGATTGGAGGTGCGCTGCCTTGGGCGCAGCGCTCCTTGCGCTGGCGTGTCTGCTTTTGACACGTGGCACACAGCGCAAGAAATCTGAAGCGTTGCTTCAATTTTTTTGAGTTTTGAAATTCAAATAGAGATTTGCTCTGATTGGGGGAAACAAATGCCCCCCACCGTTGCGCTCACGTGGCGCACACGTGAGTGCAGTGGTGGCAACATCTGAGCCATTGGATCAACTCAGAAGTTGAGGAAACGCTTCAGCGCCTATAAATAGGACCCTTGGTCCTCAGATGATTATCATCTCCTTCAAGAATTTTATTTTCAGAGACTTGCTCTCATTTTCAAGAACTTCAAGAGTTAAACTCTAGAAAAAAATTTAGGTAAAAATTAAATTTAATTAAATCAATTTTAATTAACAGAGCCTTTCTCTTATAGATCTTTTGATCTAAAGAAATCCCCTTTGGGGTTTCATAAACAGAGCTTTGCTCTCAAAAATCCATAGATCTAAAGAGATCTAGTTTTAGGGTTTCTTAACCCATGAACAGAGCCTTGCTCACTGACAATGTATAGATCTTTGGATCTTTTTTATGAAGAACTCTTAAGAGTTTTTTCATGGATCTTTAAGATCCCAGAACTTTAATTCTTAGGAATTAACTTTTCTTTGATGGATTTTTTCATCATTATTACAGAGCTAGGCTCTTTAAGGAATTTTATTCCCTTATGACCAGAGTTTGACAAGTGTCACTCTGTGATAGAGCTTTGCTCTGAAAGGGGGATTTTCTCCTTGTCTCAAGGGATTTCTCATTCAATGAGAATATTCTTTTGAGGATTTCCTCATTAATTGACAGTCTCATCCAATGATGAGGCTGTCTTATTAACTGATGCATTGTCATCCGGATTTTGTGGGTCCCCCTTTGGTCCCCTCCCCAGTACATTGCAGTGTGGTACAAATTTTAAAGTACCAAGTGTCGGGCTTTTAAAATTAAATTATGATACTGATAATTGAATTTCGCTTTTTCTTGTAGGCAACATGTCTGCTGATCTTTCGTTCCCATTTTTCCGCTCAGAGGGAGAATTCCCTGAGGCGCCAGTAGACCGGGAGGTTCTTGCTCTCATTAAGGACTACGACCTGGAGTACAAGAACCTTCATCTGTGGGGTAGGTGGTACAGCGAAATCATCAAAGGTCGCCGAAGCTTCTCTTGTGCGACGCCGTCGGATCCAATCTCGTCAATCTCGTACGCAGATATACCCCCGGTGAACTATGACGTGGAGGTTGTTAATTGGACTTCGGAAGGTCTCCTTCAACCTTCGATCGCTGCAATACCCGTGCAGCTGCCGGCAGCCGTAGATATTTTGGGGCGGCGCATATGCCAAGGTGAGTCGCGCCCTAGGGGACAACCTTATAACATTGGATTGTCCCCTCGACATTCAGCCGGGTATTTGCAGTGGGCCAGGTATATCTTGTCAGCGAAGAAGACGCATTTGCTGAAAATTGGTCTGTATCCTGCAGTTTACGCCTCGCTCTTTGAATATCCTGCTCCTCCGACATGGTGGGTTAAGGCGTTCGTGGAACAATGGAACATCCCCACCCATACCTTTCTTCTGACGGACAGAGAAGTTTCCATCTCCCTAGAAGAATTTGCTGAGATTTCCGGTCTTCCGGTGAGGGGGGAGCATTATGAGGAGCTGCTTCCTCCTGATGAATATGTCTTCGCCACCAAGCCGTTGGTGATGGACCTAACGCCGGAGAATGCTATTCAGCACCAGTTTCCGAGTCTAGTGAAGGTGCTGAATATGTATGAAAGTCTCTACTTGGATTCGGGAAGCAGGGGAGTTTGTTTTGCAGATTTTATCGCCCGCTTTCTTCGACCGGAGATTTTATCACAACGGGGCGAAAAATTCGCCAAGCTCGACGACCCCTTCGGCTTTGGCTTAGATCGTCGACCAGCACTGGAGGACGACCAAAAGGGCTTTTACTTTCCCGATGCTGCAACTATCTCCTTATCGGAAATCGCCGCTCCAGGTATCGACGAGGAGACTTTCTTTCTCGGGTTTCTGGGGTTATGGCTGTGCTGGTTCGCGCTCCCCATGCACCCGCACTACATGAGGTCGTTTGTCTTCTACCCAGCGCATCGGATGGTGGCTGGCATACAATTGTCGATTGGAATCGCCGGGTTGGCCCTCCTATACCATGGTCTCAGCGTGGCGGCGGACGCAAATGAACCGGGGGTGCAACCCGCCAATCTCCCGATGCATTACTTCACTTCGTGGATGGAAATGCATGTGCTCGGGGTATTTGGTATTCATAAGAGACCCTCGTTTTACGAGAAGTGCAGACTCCCAAGAGTTATGCGGCTGATTGGCGCCTCTATTGTGAATCCGCCTCCGCGGGGGGCTAGGGGGTTGCTTCTTCGTCCGCGCACGGTCGGAGCAGGCATTTCTTTCACGGACAAGGTCATGACCATCGGCCCGGAGACCTCCAAGGCGGTGTTGGCGTTGCGTGATAGTTTCAAGGACGGGGCCTCCGTATTGAAAGCCCGGGAGATTCTTCACTTATACTCCATCCGGCTGGGCTTCCTGGTGTTCAGGTAGAATGATATGGCGCTTTTTATGAGTTACAACCCCCATCGGTTCGCCCAACAACTAAGCTATAACCAGGGGGTCCCATTGGAGGCGTTTTTGGAAGAGCCTGCGGCCACCAGGGAGGGAATACGGAGCGCGCTGCACCACTTTATGCGGTTAAACACGGGCTCCCACTTCTTCATTAGCGAGCCAAGTTGCATTCCAAGGGCCCTCAACGTGTATGGGGCTTGGTATCAGCACGCGATGGGTGCTGTTATCCGGGAAGAGAAGCAGCTGCTGGTTGATCGTAAGGGTGTGCCCCCCGCCAGCGATCGCAAAGTCCCCCTAAGGCAAAGGACCCATGTCGTTCCTCCACTAAGAGGAGATGCTGGAGCCGAGCCCCCCACGCGTGCTGAGCCCTCCGCGTGGATTGCCCCGTAATTCTGTGGACGTGCCTTCAGTTCTCTGTGCTCCCGTGGAGACGGTGAACGTGGTTTCGCCTGAGTCCGGCGTGGGCTCGGACATCGGGACCCGCCGTCCTAAGGTGCCCACGAAACATAAGTTGATTTTGGGTGCATCCAGGGTTAGCGCGCAGAAGAGGAAGAAGAAGTTGGTTCTTTCTTTTGATGTCGTACTCGGCTTAGAGCCTCAGGCCCCTCTTACCGAAGGCCTAAGTGAGTATGGAACCGACGAGGGTTTCTTCGTAGAGCCAGAAGGCACTGATCTGGCGGCCGCTATCGCAGCTTCTGAGCGATTGGCAAAGCGCGACACGTGGTTGACTAAACTCGCGCAATCGGGTAATCACCAGTTGTATTCTTCGTCATTTCATCATATCTTTATCATTGTTTTTGACTAACGCTTTTCCTTCTTAAACAGGCATTTCTACCGAAGAAGCCATCGCTGCTTCTCTCAAAACTTTTGAGGAGGAGGAAAGGAAACGCGCTCTATCGGGCGTTGGTACATCTCGGCTCATTGAGTCTTTATTCTCCTTTTTATAGCCAATCTAACATTTTCTTTATCTCATTGCAGGGACCACAAGACCTGCCTCGCAAGCTGATGCGGGAATTCTCCCCGGGCCAGCTACCGAAGTCCGGGCCTCTTCGGGGTTGCCGCGAGAGGCCCTACTTAAAAAGCCGATGATGGATGCCTTGAAGGCTATGGAGGCAACCCTGAACGCGGACGACAATGCCTTGCTGAAGGAGGCTTCCAAAAGGTCTGTCGTGACGGCCCGGGAGGAAAGGAAGCGCCTGAGGCGCTCAGCGAGGGAGCGGAGCGCTGATTTGGCCGTGGGGGCAGGCTCAAGCGCCGTTACTCCCGCTGCTAATCCTTTGGAGGAGCTCCCGATCGCCTTGTCTACTGCTTATAGACGGGCGGCGCCTGCGGCTCGGGAAGCCAACGGTAAATCTGTCTCAGGTAATGTGCTTTCGAGGCTTTGTTGTCAAAGTTTTAAAACCGTTGGTTCTTATATATCTTGTCCTTCCGGGATGAGTCTTACTGAAGGAGCGGCAGCGACCGTTGAGCCTGAGGGGACGGTGGAGGAGGTACCGGTTGAACCCAGGGCGACGGTAGGCGATGTAGCCGGGGTTGCTAGGCCCGAGATAGTGGCTGGCGAGACAGTCTCAACCGCTATGCCCGAGAAGGTTGCCGATGCCGAGCCCGAGGGGGTGGCAGGTGAGACGGCTGTTACTACTGAGCCTGAGGCAGCAGCGGATAAGATGGCTGCTACGGACGAACCCATGGCAGCGGTGGACGAGACGGCTGCGACCGCTGAGCCCGAGGTGGTAGCAGGTGAGACGGGCATGACTGCTGAGCATGAGACGGCCGCTCTTTCTCAAGAGTCAGGCACCGTACCGATCATCGCTCTCCCTGCTTACGGTCATTTGTCGTCTCCTGGCTTTGCGAGTATGACGACGGCTCCTGTAGAGTCGGGCGATGAGGCAACGGGAGGTGAAACCATGCCAATGGAGGAGGGAGACGCCACCGTTTCGGTTGGCGATTCATCAGGTAAATTTTGGGTTACCGTCCTTTTTATTCTGCAATCCTTCCTGACAGGGCTTATCTTGTTTCTAACGCAGGTGCGACTAGTGCTGATGCCACTTTACCCGAGGGAGCGCTGTCAGTTACTGCCCTGACGGTGGCCACATCTCTACCCTCTTTCGTACCGTCGCAGATGCTGGAAGGTATGGATTTGTAACCCATCAGTCTTATCTTGGCCGCATAATTTATGTACTGACATTGTACAATTGCATCTTTGCAGGAGTCCTTTTTGACCACATGTACCAGGTGCTGCATCCCCACTTCTCCTTCCCGTCGGAGCTTGCTTCATCCAGTGGCGCTGGTGAATATAGCTTTCAATTAAAGCCCTTTCTTTTACCGATAATGAACTTATTTCTCATTCTTCTTTTGCCCTGATTGCAGTGCTACAGATTGAAGGAGGAGATGTAAGATCAGTTGCGCCACCGGTCCTCCCGGCCTTGCCACCTGCTGCATCTGGTATGGTAAATTCCATTATTCATGAATCTCTTGTATTTCTAGGTCTGTCACCTGATTGTGATTTGTTTTGCAGCTATCTCTTCGACTCTGGTTCCTTTTGAGTCTCGCATTATGATGCCGGCAGGCCCATTCTCCAGACGTCCATCCTCAAAGGGTGCTACGATGAGTCTGAGTATGCTGAGCGGATGCGTCGAGGAGCTTGACGCAGAAGCTCCCACATCTGCCGCAGATTTTGCTGCCGAGGTTAATCCGATGCTGGAGACACTTGTAAACTTCCATAATGAAAGCTTCATCGAGTCTTGGGTTAATCACTGTAGGGAGATCGAGGCCCGTCTGCATCAGCTTGAACTTATGCGTCCGGCACCTGAGATTTTGGCCATGAGCACTCAACGGGCGGCATGGATCGAGTAGAGTGCTTCTTACTTCCGCCATCTTGAACAAGAAGTGGCTTTAAAGCGGAGGGAATGCAAAGAAACTTCAAGCGAGTCTGCTCGACTGCGTGCTGAAGTTGACGCGAACGCTACCCGGGTGAAAGTTATCTTCGAGGGCCTTCTGCAAAGTATCTCTGATGGGTTAACATTGAAGCAGAAACTCGATGCCGTCGAACGCGATGCCCAAGGTCGTGAAACAGCTCAGCGAGCCGTCGAAGAACAACTTTCATCCTACTTGCAGCAGCGAGCCCAGGTGGAAGCAGAGTTGGCCGCGGCATCCGATCATGAGAAGGCGCTGAAGGAAGTACGAGAGAAACTTGCGTATTTGTTGAAGACGCTTCCTTCTCCATGAAAATTTTGTATCGTTTGTAATTGTGAATAAAATGTATTTGTTTCTTTTATTCTTTAACACGATGTATTTTGTACTCAATCAAATTCATGAATAAAAGATATACGTTCTTCATAATGTCTTGTGTCATTTCTCTACTTTCTTCTTTCTTGCTGTGTTGTTTGCCATGCGATTTTAGCAAGTGTGATCCGTAGATAGTATATAACTGTCAATTTTATGCTTTTTGTGGAGCGATGGCTTAGAAAACAGGGTTAGGATCTGTCACCTAAGACTTTTCAACTTTATGAGCCGTGAGGGTCTCATAAAGAATTTTCTCCCTACCGGCCGGGAGGGTCCCGTAGGTGTAATTTTCTCCTTAAGAATCGTGAGGATTCCTAAGTGTGTTTTCTTTTGAGAGTCGTAAGGATCACACAAGAGAATTTACTCCCTTACGAGTCGTGCGGACCCGCAAGATGATGGGTGAAGTTACCCTTGTCCGTTGTTAGATTTAAGACATTACGGTCGAGGTTAAAGATATCATAGTCCGTGGATTTAAGAATTCCACAGTCCATTTTTAGTTTTAAGACATTACGGTCGAGGTTAAGTACATCATAGTCCATGGGTTTAAGGACCTCACAGTCCAATGTTAGTTTTAAGACATCACGGTCGAGGTTAAGGACATCTTAGTCTGTGAGTTTAAGGACCTCACAGTCCCATGTTAGTTTTAAGATATCACGGTCAAGATTAAGTACATCATAGTCCGTGGATTTAAGGACTCCACAGTCCACGAAATGGGCGGTTATTGGGACCCGTCACCTCTTTGAAGACGTTGAGGAATTACAATGACAAATATCAAAGGAGTGAAGAGATGTACCCTTGAACCAGAGTAAAATCGGATTAAAATTATTTTGGTTGATTGTTAGTTTTAAGACATCACGGTCGAGGTTAAGGACATCATAGTCCGTGAGTTTTAAGGACCTCACAGTCCGATGTTTGCTCTGGATGCTTCCCATGGGTTCACTGCCGTGTTCAGCGAGGACCAGGCTCGGCTCTGGATGCTTCACACGGGTTCACTGCCGTGCTCTGCGAGGACCAGGATCCGCTCTGGACATTTTCCACGGGGTCAGAAGCGACGTTATCCGCGTTCCACGTAACCAGGAATTTTGCACTAGATGCTATCAACGGGTTCACTGCCGTGTTCGGGGAGGAATAGGCTCCGCTCTGGATGCTTCACACGGGTTCACTGCCGTGCTCTGCGAAGACCAGGATCCGCTCTGGACATTTTCCATGGGGTCAAAAAGTGACGTTATCCGCGTTCCACGTAACCAGGAATTTTGCTCTAGATGCTTCCCACGGGTTCACTGCCGTGTTCGGCGAGGACTAGGCTCTGCTCTGGATGCTTTACACGGGTTCACTGTCGTGCTCTACGAGGACCAGGATCCGCTCTGGACATTTTCCGCGGGGTCAAAAAGTGACGTTATCCGCGTTCCACGTAACCAGGAATTTTGCTCTAGATGCTTCCCACGGGTTCACTGCCGTGTTCGGGGAGGACTAGGCTCCACTCTGGATGCTTCACACGGGTTCACTGTCGTGCTCTGCGAGAACCAGGATCCGCTCTAGACGTTTTCCACAGGGTCAGAAGTGACGTTATCCGTGTTCCATGTGACCAGGAATTTGCACTAGATGCTTCCCACGGGTTCACTGCCGTGTTCGGCGAGGACTAGGCTCCGCTCTGGATGCTTCACACGGGTTCACTGCCGTGCTCTGCGAGGACCAGGATCCGCTCTGGACGTTTCCAATGGGGTCAGAAGTGACGTTATCCGTGTTCTGCGTGTCAGGAATTTTGCTGATTATATCCGTATTTCACGGAGTTGGGATTTGACTCTCGGTCATCTGTACACCGTCGAGTCATGGAACTGGGAGTTGCCGCTGTTCCGCTTTGTTTGAGATTGTGTCTGCTGAAACAAATGTTGAGGTGATCTCCGGGCTATCTGTGACCCATCGAGATTTTGGCTTCTTCCTCTGATAAGCTTGGGGAGGAAGGGTGTGATTCCTTCTTTGTTTGCGCCCCTGGATTGTCTACAGGGATTGATGTGATATCACCTGTAGGGCATAAATTTCATTTTTTTATTTTTTATTTCTTTCCGCGATGCTCTATCATTTCAGCTTTTATATCGCGAAGGTCGCGATTGCCCCATCATTTCGGCTATTTTTCGCGGTGCCCAATCATTTCGGCTATTTATTTTATTTTCACTCGCTGCTTTTTATTGCTTGTTGCCCAATCATTTCGGCTATTTTGCATGCATACATTTTTACTTGCTGATTTTGTCGCAAGTTGCCCCATCATTTCGGCTATTTCGTATGCATGTGTGGCTTGCTGACTTTTCACTGCAAGCTCGGGATTAGGCACCGATTTCGGCATCAGCATCGCTACAACTGGGATATTGCCAGGAGCGAATCATCATTTGCCTCTATCGATATTGAACAAAGGTGGCTTAGCGAATAAGGTTAGGATCCTGTCGACTAAGGCTTTTGACTTCATGAGCCGTAAGGGTCTCACAAACGTATTTCTCCCTACAAGTCGTGAGGATCTCGTAGGTGTGTTTTCTCCTTAGGAATCGTGAGGACTCCTAAGTGTATGGCTTCTTGTAAGTCGTAAGGATCTTACAAGAGAGTTTTCCCCTTTAAGTTGAGAGGACTTACAAGGGTTGTTCACCGTTCGAACATATCCCTAGTCACGGATGGGACTTGGTTAAGGAAATGCTTATTCGCGCCCGTGGATTGTATACAAGGGTCGGTATTGCACCGCTTGTAAAGCAGTAGTGGAGGTTGTGGGGGTTTCTTAAGAACAGGTTCAGGTCTCTGTAACTTAAGACATTCAAATCTTATGAGTCGTGAGGGTCCCATACGAGAGTTCTCCTTACGAGTCGTGAGGATCTCGCAAGTGTAATTTCTCCTTAGGAATCGTGAGGATCCCTAAGTGTGTTGCTCCCTTGTGAGTCGTAAGGATCTCACATAGGTGATTTCTCCTCACAAGGTCGAGAGGACCCTGTAAGTGTCTTTTAACGAGGTTGCGCCCTTTCGGGTTTTCACAAACACTCGCCGGTAGCCCTGCTGTTTTTATTCACGAAGCCCTTTCGGGTTTTCATCCGTGCCCATTTTGCTTTTGGACATACCGTTTTCTTTTTTTTATTCTTTTTTTTTATTGTACCAAGGTTGCGCCCTTTCGGGTTTTCACAAGACTCGCCGGTAGCCCTGCTGTTTTTACTCACGGAGCCCTTTCAGGTTTTCATCCGTGCCCATTTTGCTTATAGACATACCGTTTTCTCTTTTTTTCTCTTTTTTTTATTCTTTTTTTTTGTATCAGCTTTGGGATGCTGCAATCCACCATACTTTCTCAACATCTTGATCAACAGCTAGTTTTAGGACATAGTGGTCCGTTGTTAGTTTTAAGGACGTTTCGGTCCGTCATTAGTTTAGGGACGTTTCAGTCCGCTGTTAGTTTAAGGACGTTTCGGTCCGTTGTTAGTTTAAGGACGTTTCGGTATGTCATAAAGTAAGTCGGTTACTACTTATGGAGTTTGGGCTTAGGAAGATAGCGAGCAGACATAGTCGTCGTCGTCTATCATTAACCTAGGTCGCGACTCGTAAAGCGTAGTACTTCTTCAGAAAGCGACCGTTTATTGGCCTGAAAGGTCTTTCGCCATGCATGTCCATGAGTAGATAGGCTCCACCCTGGTAGACCTTGTCTATGATATACGGGACTTCATAGTTTGGCTCGAATTTTCCCCGCTTGGCGCGATTGGGGATCATAGGTCTTTTGACCATTAGCATGAGTTCGCCTTGGCGGAATGTCCTCGGCCTGGTCAATCTTTCATATGAGCGCGTCATCTTTGCTTTATAAGCCTCCAGATTTTGTTGCGCTATGAGCCGGGTTTCATCAAGAGCGTCGAGTTCTTCAAGCCGAAGGTGAGCATTCTCTTCGTCCGTTAGCTCATAATGGACTGCCACTCGTAGGGAGGGTAGCTCTATCTCGAGGAGGAGTACGGCTTCTGTACCGAATGCCAACGCGTACGGCGTTGTGTTCGTGGCCGTCTTGAACGTAGTTCGATATGCCCAGAGAGCTTCATGCAATCTCTCGTGCCAGTCCTTCTTATTTCGGGACACCGTCTTTTTCACGATCTTCGTTAAGGTCTTGTTGAAAGCCTCCGCTAGACCGTTGGCTCGGGGATTATAAACTGAGGAGTATCTCCAGTCTATGGTGTGCTGTTGTGCGAAGCGGCTGATCTTGTGGCTTCTGTAGGCTGGCCCGTTATCGGAGATGATCCGTCGCAGAGTTCCAAACCGATAAATAACGTGCGTCTTGAAGAAATGGAGGATATTCTCCGTCTTCACTTCCCTCAGTGGTACTGCTTCTGCCCATTCGGAGAAGTAATCAGTTGCCGCCAAAATGAATCGATGCCCTCTGGACGATGCTGGTTCGATGGGGCCGATTACGTCAGTCCTCCACATTTCGAACGGCCAGCTAGCCACCGTTGGATGTAGTGGATTTGGATGCTGATGGATAAAGTCCCCATGGATATAGCATGAGTGGCATTGCTTCGCGTACTTGAGGCAGTCTTGGATCATCGTGGGCCAATAATAGCCCATTCGTTTAATCTTCAACTTCATCTTTGGGCCTGCTTGGTGAGAACCGCAGAGTCCGTCATGAACTTCCTGAACGACTCTTTTCACCTCTTCAGGTCCCAGACATCTCAACCACAGATAATCAAACGACCTCTTGTACAGAGTATCATTGACGAAGGCGAAAGACAGAGCTCGTTTCATAAGCTGATGTCTTGAAGACTCATCTTCAGGTGTACGACGGGATTTGAAGTAATCTATAAAGACTTCTCTCCAATCCGCAACCTTCTCTTGGCATTTTATTTGCATAGCCATTTGCTTAGTCGCTCCCTTTTCTTCGGACGACTCCGGAGATATTTCTGCCGGCGTAAGAACCCGACGGTTTTGCACAACGATTCTCACGTCATCGAGGTTCTCGTCGGCCAGTTCTTAAGCGAGCTTAGCTAGTGCATCCTCTTTGCTATTTTCTACACGCGGTATGCTTTCCAAGATGTAGGAAGGTATTTGGGTCAGCAGTTGTTGTACCCTCTCGCCGTACTTTACCAGTTCCGGTTTGCACGTTTGATAGTCGTCGTTTACTTGGCTAACGACCAGTTGGGAGTCTCCGTATATGAGGAGATTCTCAATCCCTATGTCAATGGCGATCTCGAGGCCTGCTATCAAAGCTTCATACTCGGCTTCATTGTTTGTCCTTGGCTCTGTTAAGGAGAAGGCAAAGCGCATTATCCCTCCTTGTGGGGTTACGAAGATGAGGCCTACCCCTGATTTGATTATGGGGGTGTTTTGTTTGCGCTCCTTCATGGAAGACACTCCATCAAAATAAAGTTCCCATCGGGTATCACCACCGTCGATCGCATCAAACGCATGTTCTTCTGGTAGTTCGCAATTCAAAGGAGAATCGGCAGGTATCGGATGTTCGGCGAGGAAATCGGCGATGGCCTGGCCTTTCACTGCCTTAAGAGGCTGATAAGTTATTGCGAACTCTATTAAGAGCAAGGCCCATTTAGTGAGTCTCCCTGTCAATATGGCCTTCGACATTAAATATTTAAGAGGGTCCACCTTCGATATGATACGGACTTCATGCGCCAACGCATAGTGCCTGAGCTTTGTTATTGCGAAGATCAACGCCAGGCAGTGTTTTTCGATGGGTGAATAGTTGCTTTCTGCCCCCAGGAGAACTCAACTCAAGTAATAGAGTGCTCTTTCTTTCCCTTGGTCATTCTCTTGTGCCCATAATGCGCCTAAGGAACCTTCGAGGGCGGTTGTATAAAGAATGAGAGGCTTTCCCTTGACCGGAGCGGCCAACACTGGCTGGTTTTGCAGATACTGCTTGATTTCGTCCAGCGCGCCTTGGCATTTATGATCCCAGACGAACGGGGTCCCTTTCTTCATCAAGTGACTGTACGGATGGCAATTGCCAGAGAGATTGGCTATAAATCGCCGGATATGCGCGAGCTTTCCTTGGAGAGACCGCAATTGTTTAAGAGTCCTGGGCGGAGGCATTTCCATGATCGCCTTGATCTTTGACGGATCTATCTCGATACCTCGATGTCGGACGATGAATCCCAGGAATTTTCCCGAGGAAACTCCGAATGCGCATTTGAGAGGGTTCATCTTCAAGTTGTATTGCCGAAGACGTTGAAACACGATCTTCAGATGCTCGAAATGTTTCTCGTATGATTTGCTCATCACCACAAGGTCGTCGATGTAACATTCAACGATTCCATGTATGAGGTCATCAAAGATTTTCGTCAAGGCCCTCTGATAGGTGGCGCCGGCGTTCTTTAGACCGAAGGGCATCACCTTGTAGCAAAATATGCCCAAAGGTGTCCGGAAAGTGGTGTGCTTCTGGTCCTCGGGATGCATCTTTATCTGATTATATCCTGACGAGCCGTCCATGAAGGAGAAAACTTCGTGAGTGGACGTGTTGTCTATCATTAGCTCGGTGACTGGTACTGGGAAGTCATCCTTCGGGCAGGCTTTATTGAGATCCCGAAAGTCTACGCAGATGCGCACTGTCCCATTTTTCTTCATCACCGGGACGATGTTAGCGATCCAATCAGGGTACTGAACTTCTTGGATGAAGCCGGAGTCGATTAACTTCTTGACCTCGGCATTGATACTCATCTCAAGCTCGAGCCGCATTCTTCTCGGTGCTTGTTTGATTGGTTTGACGTCCGGCGATATCGCCAATTTGTGGACAGCAATTTCTGGATCTAGTCCTGGCATTTCGGAATAGTTCCATGCAAAGCAATCCCTGTGCTGCATAAGCACGTCTTTTAGCGCAGCCACCCTTTCTTCAGATAGCAGCTCATTGACGAATGTTGGCCGCGGGTCGCTTGTCGTCCCCAAATCAATTTTCTTGAGGTTATCTGCAGTAGTGTGTATTCCATCTTCCAGCTCTTTCGGCGCCGGTGGAAATTCTGAGATCACCTCGCCATCATCATTTTCGAAGCACCAGGGAAGGTCATACCTATCCTCAGGCTCTTCTTCTAATAGCGTTATCATATGACAGGTACGAGCTCGCTTCCAAGACCGATGTTGATCTGGTTCTACTCTCGTGGATTTGGGTTCATGCTTCTGCGGCGGTGTTACCTTCCAGCTGTCAGATAGAGCGAACTTTCCGAGTTGATATTGGTCCTCGACCCAGTTCTTGAAGGTGAAGCAGTCTTCGAGAGGATGTCCTATTGCCCTATGATAGGAGCAATAGTTCGGGTGAGAGACTTCGCCTGTTTGCTCGGGGTGCTTGGGCTCCGGAAGTGTGAGCATTTGATGTCTTATGACAAGATCAAGTATCTTCCGTGTTTTGCTCTGAGGAAAAGTGTATGCTCGACTCATCTTCTTCATAAGAGACAAATCCGGACCGCTCGATTCCCGCTCGCGTGACTTCTTTGTCTCGCTTTGTCGCTGTCGAACGCCTTTTCCGTTTTTTGACTTGTTTCTGCCTCTGCGTCGGGCCTTTTTTACAACAGGTTGGCAGGGAGGGGAATTTTCATTTTTCGCAGCCTGTTGAAGAAGGCGTTGCATCCTGGCTTTCTCATAGATGGCCATTTCGCGATTATGGTCGTCTCGAACTTTTTGACCGGCTTCCCTTATAAGCTTGTCCATTTGTTCTTCGAACGACGGACTGGGCATTTTCACATCAGGAGCTCTTTCTGGTTCAGGGTTAGTATCTTCCCACTGAGCATCCCCTTCTTCATCAAAGTCATATATGACGTAGCAGTTGCGGAGTAGTTCCCGTTTCTTTGACCGAACGTATCCAAGCCCGATTGCTTCCATTCTCCTATTTGGAAACTTGCGCTGAGTTCCGGGAACGTTCCAGACCCTGTCATAGAACTTGGCTTTTCGAGCGGTCTGTTTGAAGGGTATTCCTTGGCGCTTCAATAGCCTTTTGAAGCCTTCTGTATAATATCTAGGCAGACGGATGGGCTGAAGCCTGTCAAGCGTAGGATCTGCACCGTGCCAGATTTCTTTCTCCACTTTGGTTTCCCCGGAGCGGTAGAATAGGATCGCATTTTCGCCTTCTCGCCTGGGAGGGACATAGAACGTCTGCAGCTCTTCCACACTATAGGCATCAAGCGCGTCCAGTTCTTTATGATGTTTGGGCGGAATCATGGCAATTTGCAAACTTTGCTCTTCATCAGCGAATGTTTGTATTGAAGGCCAAGCGAAGAATATAGCATGGACCTCATCTTCTGAGTCGCTGCCAAAGATCAACATAGGAGCGGACAATCCTGGCTTGTTGTACTGGGGCGGGCCTGGATAAACTATCTCTTCCTCTTCTTCAGTATCACTCCCGAAGACAGGAATGGTGGCGATAGCTTTGTTCTCCGGCTTGTGACATCTCTCTGTATCTTCGAAATATGGCAAGAAGTATTTTGTATCTTCGTATTTGCGAACTTCGTTCATGGAGAACGGGTTCAACTCTCCTGTTACGGTATACTCGAGACCATCTTTGAAGTATTTCATACACAGATGTTGTGTAGAAGGGATGATGTTGTACTCGTGTAACCAAGGCCGGCCGAGCAAAGCGTTATAGCATGTCTTGGCGTTTATGACATGAAATTTAATATCCATGACAAGTAGCCCGAATCGCAGTGTCAATACCATAGACCCGAGAGTTCGCAATGATTGGGAGTCAAAACCGGATATGGTGATTTTATCACGAGCGAGATGCTGGACGCTCATGCATATTTCCTTTAACACCCACATGTTAAGGAGATTAACGAAAGACCCATTGTCGACCAGGATTTTGCCTATCTTTATATCGTGGCAGTACCCTGAGACATAGAGGGGACGATTGTGCTCGCACGTCCCAAAGAGGAGGTCCTCGTCGCCGAAGGTGATATCAGCTGTGTATACTTCTTCTAGCTCGTCCTTCATCTTTTCTTCAGCGAGGAAAGCTTGGAATTGCTCTGGTTCTTGTAGCGCCTTGATCAATGAATCTCTCGCTTCTTTGGATAGTAAAAGGGCATCGAGAATGCTGAGCTGTGAGGGCAACTTCCTCAAGTGTGCCAGAACATTGTAGTCCACCTTATTCTTCTTTGGCGGGTCCTTGGCAGTCAGCTCTTTCATGACTTGATCATCCAAGGCAATATCCTCAGTGACCTTTTCTTTTCCCTTATCTTTTCTACTCGTGGATCCGAGATTCTTTTCTGGAAGCGTGCGATTGTGCAGCTGGATGTTTTCACAGGCCTTCGGTTCTTCCTCCTTCCCCAATACGGATTCTTTAAAGAGGGGGCCAAGAGCCATTTCTTCGTCAGAGTCGCTTCCGAAGGTGAGAATTTGCGATCCCCCAGTGTTGACCATGCGGCAGTTACCGGTATTTCTTTTATGCTCTTCAGCCGCACTTCTTTGCTCCCGCCGAGTTTTGCGTTTTATCTGCTTAAAATGCTGCCGGTGAGCGACATATCCCTGCCACCATCTTTTAAAAGCATTGCACTCCTCGGTGGGGTATGAAATCTTTCGATGATATAGGCAGTAGCTAGGATGTGTTTCTGTTTCACCAGGAGTGTTTCTTTCAGAGGATGGTAGCTTCATTCCCATTGATATGGCTTTAGCAAACCTTTTCCTCGTCTTGAACTTGTTTTTATCCATGACGGATGTCTCTTGACTCGGTGGGAGTGTCTCAATTCTTTCTTCTAATCACCGGCGTTTGGCTCTTTCAAATGTGTCCATCTCACGCTCCCGATCGGCTTTACTTTTCAGATAAATTTCATTCAGGAAGGCGTCTATCATTTCATCTGACGGCCATAGAAGTCCCGGCTTAGGACCTGCCCCCTGTTTCTCGGTGCGAGGAGCCTCTTCGTCATTAATCGACGAGTGAGAGATCACCTGGCAGCTTACTACGTAATCCTCAGATCCATCTGATGAGTCTTCTCCGTCATCTTCGTCTTCAAGGACGTGGCCGAGGAATTCCTGAAGCGTGATCGGAGTTCGCACCTTCTGGTTGTACTCTTCCAGCGCGTCGATCTGTTTCTGTAGGTCCGTACGCTTGTCGCCAGGCTTCACGGGATTTTTGGATCTCTTCTTCTTCTTCTTTGAAGATTTTGACGGCTGGACGTGAGTGTTTGGGCCATCTCCACCAATCTTTGGAGTTGGGCGCGGCTTCAACATCCCTTCGATAATCTGGGGTTCTAACGGGCTCTTCCATCTGATTGTCGGGCATGTCTGAAGATCATTCAGCATCCTTTTGGTCTTGGCTGAAAGCATGACTTCCCATGGAGCTTCTTCAACAAAATAACACGTTGCCCCCGGTGTGTCCGTCTTCTTAGGAGTGTGCGGCTGTGGTGGGTTTACTTTCCACTTTTCAGACAACGCAAACTTGCCTTGTAGGTATTGATCTTCGATCCATCCCTTAAAGACGAAGCAATCCTCGATCGGGTGACTTACCGTTTGGTGGTAAGGGCAATAATTGGGACTATTCACTTCGTTGGGTTATGGTGGTCGTCTTGAATTCGGCAAATTGATAAGCCTGTTGCGCATAGCCAGCACGAACAGCCTTTTCGTTTTGTCTCGTGGGAATGAGTAAGGACGCTTCATTTTCTCATTGTAATAGTGCTGTCTCTCTTCCATTTAATCCGCTAACTTTGGGGCACTGGGCTGCTGTTGGGTGTTCGCAATAAAGGTTGCCTTCCCTTTACCCTTGTCATTCCGCGGCTCCGGGTTCAGGAGAGACGGTCTGTAACCCATTTGATCCATCTGGGCTAGCTTATCGATTAAAACCTGGAACGTGGTTGGTTTAAAGAACATCATGAACTGTGAAATAGTTGCATGAGGGTCTAGGGTGCCCACGAACATGCCCACCACTGGTGCTTCTTCGATGCGCTGTTCGCACTTCAACCACAAGTTCCGCCATCGGATTGCATATTGAACCCAAGTTTCGCCCGGCTTCACCCTTGCATTGATCAACGCCGTTATTGGGGTCCGTTCGCTAGCACTTGCGAATCTCTGGGTGAATAATAACTCCATTTCAGCGAAAGTTTTTACGAAGTCGTTCGGAAGTTCGGAGTACCACTCGAACGCCGTTTCCGATAAGCTGCCGACGAATTGGCGAAGCAAGAGTTTATCATCGCCGCCAGTGTTACCACAAAGAGCCCTGAACTGGGTGACATATTGATGGGGATTGCCTGTCCCCTTATAGACATGGAATTTCGGGATCGTATAGCCCGGCGGATATTTTATCTGATCTTACCAGCCTGGATACGGTCGCCCAGTTCTAACAACTTGTCCAGCTGCTTCGTTCGCCTGGTGAACCCGTATCTGCTGAGCTATATAGTCATCTAAGGCAGCTTTAGAGATTGTTTCCTCTTTGGCTGTTGACAGAGCCGGTGGAGGATTCGATGTCTCTCCTCTGTCATCTTCAAGGATAATCGGAGGATCTTCAGCGGGAGGATCCTGCTGGATCATCATACCCACCATGTCCTGGAACAGAAGGGCCATTCGTTTTATATTAGCTGCTTGTTCCGCAGCCTCTTTGTCCTTCTTTTCAAGCATTCTCCGAAGGAATTCGACATCAGTTTCTTGCTCCTGGCGTTTCTCCAAAGATGCTTCTGGTCTTTCTTTTGGCCCGGTGAGTGCGGCCATCGCAGTCATCATTTCTTGTAGCTTCTGCTGCTGCTCTTGAGCCTTAGTCACTGATCGCGTAAGCGGTCGCTGACCTGTGGAGATATGGCTATCCTCTTTTCTGGACGCTATGTAGATGGTATATACCACCATGCCCCCGGACTTTGGGCGTTTAGGCTCACTGCCTTTGACAGTTGTCGCAAGTGTGGGGATTTTCTCCGGTCTTCTCCTCTTGTGGGCGGTCGAAGTTGAGGGGGCCGTTGTGGTGGGCACCCAGACAGCTTTTTGTGACTTGGTAGGATGGCTTTCTTCCTGTCGGACCATCTGCTTTCTCTGCCGACGGGAATATTCTTGATCCACCACCGAGTTCCGGACTTGCCGCCAGACTTTGTAGATCTTAGAGGACAGCCGCTGAGGAGGCTGTTCTAGCTTTGCTTCCACAACCTTCTCCAATAGTGGAGAAGACCTTTTCAGCACAGCGGTAGGAGAATTCCTACGCACTTTATTTAGCAGCTCAAAGCTGTTCCTAGTTGGAACAGCAGTATTAATTTCCGCCGTCAGGACTGGTGGAGTTAGCCCAGAAGGGGAGTTTCCTCCTGACTTCCTCACTCAGCGCCAGTGGCGACGTCGAGCATGTCGAGCTGATGGAGTTGGCTCGGTGACGGGGATGGCCTTGTCTTGCCCCCTTTTCAGGTGAGGGGCCGTTGCCGGTGTCAGCCTATTAAAGACTGATGTCCTTTGAGTAGCAGGAGCAGGAGTTGGGACGGTTAGTCTTGTAAAGACTGACCCCTTGGCAGGAGAAGCCGCCTTGACGACTTCAGAAGCAGGGTTGGTTACTTTCTTCGGAGCAACCTTATCTGTGATTACAGGCTTCATTGTGGGCCCGCAAGAATTGAGGCTCAGCCTGTTAAAGACCGAGGAGTTGGGATTGGACGACCCGTTGAGAGGGGCCGCAGTGGCTGTAAGTCAATCGAATACCGACTTCTTGGGAGTTTCTGGTACGGGTACGGGAGCAGTGAAGCTCGTTGGCGGGAGCATGGTCCCGAGAAACAACCCAGTGGTGGCTTGAGTAATCTGCTCCACGGACATCCTGAACAGAGAGGCCGCTTGGGCCCGTAGGTTATGCCCCCAGTTGAGGCAGGACGCGAGTTGCAGCTACAGTTGGAGCACTTCGAGCAGGTGAATGCCATTGCTGTTTTGCTTTCTGGGCCAAGAAAGAAACCAAATCTTAGTAACTTGAAACCCAAGGGCAACCATTAACAAACCGCGTTTCATTCGCGAATACGACAAACGAAGTGTGGAGTGGAAAGAGGAAAAGGTCCCACCGGGCATGCCAGAATCTGTTCCCCTCTGAAAGACGGCAGAGACGCGACCGCGTAGGTCCGTCTTGCATGAAATTCGGGGCAGATGCTAAATGGTGCTATCTGTCCACTTCTCCGAAGATGCCAAGTTGATTTATGGCACAATGTAACGAAGGTTTAAACGGATGCGGCCGATGTAGCAGACTTCGTCAGATTCCCCCTCGCTTGAAGGGTTTTTGATTGTGGGGACGCTCTTCCCTACAGGCGCAAGCCCCTGCAGTTAATTACGCTACCGTATCGTGATAACAACTTTCTCCTTCTCAAGATGGTCACTTCGTGTCGTGGGTGTTTGTTTTTTTTTTGGTTGCCCGTGGATTGTATACGGAGACTAAGTTATGTTGTCGCCCGTAGGGCGTGGAGTAGTCCAAATCCGTATCTTTCTTAGATTTGGGTTTGGGGGGTTTGTGTTTAAGGATACGTTAGCCTTATTTGAGGCTAAGATCAACTTAAACGTTTGTTAAGGACACGTTAGTCTAATTTTAGACTAAAATCGACTTAATGGGATCGTTTAGATCCGACAAGAGAGCAATTGGGGGCTCTATTGTTTAATTTAATGACATTGCGGTCGATAATTAGTTTAAGGACATTACGGTCCAATGTTAGCTTTAAGACGTTGCGATCAAGGTTAAGGACATCATAGTCCGTGAGCTTAAGGACCTCATAGTCCGGTGTTAGTTTTAAGACATCACGGTCAAGATTAAGGACATCATAGTCCATGAGTTTAAGGACCCCACAGTCCGATGTTAGTTTTAAGACATCACGGTCAAGGTTAAGGACATCATAGTCTGGTATTAGTTTTAAGACATCACGGTCGAGATTAAGGACGTCATAGTCCATGAGTTTAAGGACCCCACAGTCCGTAGCAGTGTGTGGTTGTCGGGACCAGTCACCTCTCTGACGACGTTGAGGGATTACAACGACAGATATCAGAGGAGTAAAGAGATGTACCCTCGAACCTGGTGTAAATTGATTGGAAAAGCAGTTGTGCTCAGTTCAATTTAAATTGAGGACTTATGGCCAGAATTGGGCTAAGTCCAGTTAAAAATGTTTAACATTTTATTCATGTTCTGCCTATTAGGCCTTTACTTGGGCTCTGCCCTTTTTTTAAATAATGCATTGCATTTATATTTGGCCTGTTAGACCTTTACTTGGGCTCTGCCTTTTTTTTTAATAATGCACAGCATTTATAGTGGTTTGATAGTGCGCCACGCGGCTTGTCAGGCGCTTTGCGCCAATTAAAGAGCACAATGCGCTAACGCATGTGAAAGTGACACGTGTCACGCTCTGCTAAGCGCAAGTCTGTTAGCGCAGTGCGCTGCGCCAGTGCGCTGCGCTAGTGCGCTGCTGACACGTGGCGCGCCCTGGTGCTATGCGCCAATCCAAGAGCGCAGTGCACTATACTTAGAAGCGCAAAGCGCAGATCATTCTGTGGTTGACACGTGGAGCGTTCTGGCGCAGTGCGCCAATCTAATAAGCGCAAAGGCACATTTCAAGAGTGCAAGGCACTGTACAATAGTGCAGAGCGCATCTTGATCCAATTAAGATCAAAGAAACAGGTTCTTTGTTTTCTTAAAAGAGGTTCTACCTCAAGATTCAAGAACCAATGGTTCATCAAAAGGTTGTGCCTTTATATAGATCAAAAGATCTAAGAATGAAGTAAATTGCTTCTTTTTAATATTTTATAATTAGATATTTTTGATCTTTTTTCTTTTTATTGAAAATATTGATCATGTTCTTAGATCTTTGATCTTTTTAGAAGAGAATTCTTCTTTTTTAATGAGGTATTTTCATCTCTGTTCTTCAAGAATCAAATTCTTTACCTTCAAAGATGAAGAAGATGATCTTCTCTCTTCAAAGGCTTGCCTTTCAAATTTTTCAAAGGGTTCTCTCTTTTCTGTATGTCTGTCTCTCTGAGACTTAGAGTCTAGGGGCCTTTATATAGGGCCAATTGGTTTGTTAAGTTAGTTACAAAGATCTTTCTCTGATTGATCTGGGGACATTTCCCCACCGTTGGATCTTTGATCCTAAGGCCTCTGTTTTACAGAAGACAATCTTCTTATTTTAATAAGATTGGAAAGATCTTTCTAGAATTTTAATTCTGATTAATTAAATAATTTATTATTTAAATTCCAGTGCTGGCGCAATTGGCGCTTAGCGCACCTGCGCTTGACACGTGTCGCGCAGCGCAGAGCGCAGCGCAACTGCGCTAGCGCACCTATATTTGACACATGGTGCGCAGCGCAGAGCGCAGCGCAACTGCGCTAGCGCACCACTGTTTGACACGTAGCGCGCAGTGCAGAGCGCAAGTGATCTGAAACGTTGCTTCATTTATTTTAAAATTTGAATTTTAAAACAGAGCCTTGCTCTGATTGGAGGTGTGCTGCCTTGGGCGCAGCGCTCCTTGCGCTGGCGTGTCTGCTTTCGACACGTGGCGCACAGCGCGCAGCGCAAGGAATCTGAAGCGTTGCTTCAATTTTTTTGAATTTTGAAATTCAAACAGAGCTTTGCTCTGATTGGGGGAAACAGCGCCTCACGTGCCAAACGTGAGCGCTCCAAATTTCAGTGTTTAACACTGCTTAGAGCCTCACGTGGAAGCACGTGAGCGCCGAACAGATATTAGTGTTTAACACTATGATAGCTCAACCTTAGCCTAAACAAGACAAGTCTCCCAAGGCCAAAACTCTTTGATCACCATATAACTGAGCCTTCCTATGCTCAGGCCTCTCCAAAACGATCTCAGTTCCAAAGATGACTAATGATCCCCTAACAGATGATTCTAAAATGGTGTTCATTCCACCATGATCTCTCCCTTCAATCTGGAGTTTGGTTCAAGCGTACATCTCTCCATACCTTTTATACATGTCGTTGTAATTCTTCAACATCTTCAGAGAGGTGGAGGGTCCCGACAACCAATAGCTCTTTGGTACACTCCCAAACCCATAAACACATCCCAATGGACCACAATGTCCTTAAACTAGCCATGGACCGTAACGTCCTTAAACTAAACCCTCACCCCAAAAAAATAGTGTTCCCTAAACTAAAACGATAGAGTCCAAATGCTCTTTTGTTGGATCAAAATGATCATAAACCCCCGTTAAGTAGATCTTAGTCTAAAATTAGACTAACGTATCCTTAACAAACATTTAAATTGATCTTAATCTCAAATAAGGTTAACGATCTTTAAATCAAACTAAACCCAAATCTAAGAATATACGGATTTGGACTAATCTACGCCCTACGAGTGACAACATAAATTAGTCTTCGTATACAATCCAAGGGCAACCGAAAATAAAACAAACACACACGACACGAAGTGACCTTCTGGAGCAGGAGAAAATGGTTACCGCAATGCGGTAACGTAATTTACTGCAGGGGCTTGCACCTGCAGGGAAGAGCGTCCCCATAATCAAAAACCCCTCACAATGAAAGGAAATCTGATGAAGTCTACTACAACGGCCGCATCCGTCCAAACCTCCAATACCCGGTGACATAAATCAACTTGGCATCTTCGGAGAGCTGGAAGGATAAATCCAAATAGCATCTTCCCCCAACTTCAGGCAAGACATCTGTTTTCTTGGCTTTTGGCGGTAAACAGAAGATTTGATAAAAACAGTGGGAACCATCCTGATTAGAAAACATAATAACCAATCTAATCTTGCAAGAGAGCACGCTAAAGTGTTTTCTTCTCTCTCTCTCTCTCTCTCCAGGTATCGACCATGACATGCCTTAATCAAGATAATAATATGGATCTATTGACCGAACCCACTTATTATCCTAAGCTGGGGAACATTGGTTCCGCTCTATCTAATGATTGTCATAAATCTGAGTAAGGAATAGGGGAATATCAGGATTCTCATGCAACCCGAACGAAGAAAGAGCATGATGATGCATTTTCTTCGGGTGTGTTCGTTACTGAGAATTGTTTCTCAGTATGCTCTACGTCCTGGGTATTGGATACCGGATCAGGATCTCACGTTTGTAATATGTTACATGGGTTAAGAAGAAGTAGAGAACTGGGAAAGGGTGATAAGTCTTTCGTAGTAGGGAATGGTGCAATTTTTGCAGCCAAAGCAGTTGGCGAATATCACCTTGTATTACCAAACGGTAATACATTGATTTTGAACGATTGTTATTTCATACAAAAAATAATGTGCAATATAATATCAATTTCTTTATTAGATAAATAGGGATATAACTTTGTACTAGAGAAAAATGTTATGAACATTTTCCTAAATCAAGTGTTGATTGAGTTTGATACGTTGTATAACGATATATACGTTCTAAATCAAACTACAGTTCTAAATATACAGAACACACACAAAAGGAAAAGTTCAGAAATGAACGAATTCTTCTTGTGGCATTATAGACTTAGTCATATCAATGCGACAAGACTAGCTAAGTTACATAAAAATGGATATTTGAATCTGTTCGAATTTACATCTTATGAAACTTGTGAGTCATGTCTCAAAGGCAAAATAACCAAAACTCCGTTTACTGGACATGGAGAAAGAGCTATTGAACTCTTGAAACTAATACATAATGATGTATGCGGTCCTATGTCTACACATGCCAGGAATGGTTCCTCATACTTTATTATATTCACCGATGATCTCTCAAGATTCGGACATGTGTTCCTGATGAAACACAAATCTGAAGGTTTTGAAAAATTCAAGGAATATAAGTACGAAGTTGAGAATCAGACGGGTAAAAGTAATAAAGTCCTTCAATCTGATCAAGGAGGAGAATACTTGAGCACGGAATTCCGAGACTGTTTAAAAAAGAATGGGATTCTCTTTCAGCTTACTCCTCCGTATACACCACAGCACAATGGAGTATCGGAGTGGACGAATCGCACCCTATTAGATATGGTGTGATCTATGATGAGTATTGCTGAGTTACCTATTTCCTTTTGGGGTTATGCACTTGATACAGTTGCATACATATTGAATATGGTTCTTACCAAATCTGTGCCTACCACTCCATATGAAATATGGAAAGGGAAGAGATCATGTCTTAATTTTATTAAGATATGGGGTTGTCCGGCTTACGTTAAAACGCAAAATCCGGACAAGCTCGAGGCAGGGTCAGTTCTGTGCAACTTTATAGGATATCCAAAATATTCGCGAGGGTATATCTTCTACCACATCGATGAACAAAAGGTGTTTGTTTCTCGACATTCCACCTTTTTAGAAAAGGAATTTCTTGTGAAAGAAATTGGTGGTAATGAGGTAGAACTGGAAGAAGTTCCAGCTACACAAACTACAACTGATGATTTGGTAGGACGGAAGATTCAATAGTCTCCGACGAACCACAGCCACTCCGCGGATCTAGTAGGTTTCTCATCCACCTGAGAGATACTACGGTTTTCTCATAGACGGTAGGAGTGAGGATTACATCATGGAAGATGATGACCCAACTAGTTTCGAGCAGGCCGTCACAAGTGGAGACTCTATGAAATGGCTGGATGCTATTCGATCTGAGATGGAATCCATGTATACCAACAAAGTATGGACTTTGGAAGTTGCTCCTGAAGGAGTAAAACCCATCGAGAGCAAGTGGATATTTAAGAATAAAATTGGTATAGATGGAAAGGTTAAGACCTTCAAAGCTAGAGTTGTTGCTAAAGGTTTTCGTTAATGACCAGGTGTCGATTATAATGAAACCTTTTCTCCAGTGGCTATACTTAAGTCCATCAGGATCTTACTTGCCATCGCTGCATACCATAACTACGAAATCTGGCAGATGGACGTCAAGACTGCTTTTTTAAATGGTGATTTAGAAGAGAGCATTTACATGACATAGCAAGAGGGCTTCGTAGACAGTGGGAGCAGCGAAAAGGTATACCAACTGCTTAAATCAATCTACGGATTAAAGCAAGTATCACGAAGCTGGAACATCTGTTTTGATGCGGCAGTCAAAGAGTTTGACTTCATCAAAAACGTAGATGAACCTTGTATATACAAGAAGGTAGTAGAGAGTAAGGTTTTCTTCCTCATATTGTACGTGAATGACATACTTTTGATAGGAAATGATGTTCCTATACTACACTCGGTCAAGCTCTTCTTATCACAAAAGTTCTCCATAAAAGATCTGGGTGATACCTCCTACATACTGGGGATAAAGATCTATAGAGATAGATCTAAAAGGATGTTGGGATTGTCCCAATCCAAGTACATTGACACCGTACTAAAGAGGTTTAGTATGGAAGATTCTAAGCATGGTAATTTACCCGCTTGTTCAGGAATCACTCTCTCCAAAGAGATGTCTCCCAAGACTGATTTGGAGAGGGCTCGCATGCAAGGGATCCCCTATACTTCTGCAGTTGGGTCAATCATGTACGCGATATTATGTACCAGACCGGATGTAGCTTACGCATTTAGTGTGGTAAATAGGTATCAATCAGATCCTGAGGAGAAGCACTGGACAGCTGTAAAGAACATTCTTAAGTACTTGAGAAGGACTAAAGAGATGTTCTTGGTGTATGGAAACGGAGAACTCCAGGTGGAGTCCTTTACCGATTCAAGCTTCCAGAGTGATAAGGACGACAGTAAGTCGATCTCGGGTTTTGTCTTTACCCTCAATGGAGGGGCGGTATGTTGGAAGAGTTCCAAGTAAGATACCGTAGTAGACTCGACGATGGAGGTTGAATACATCACTGCCAACGATACTGCCAAAGAAGCTGTCTGGATGAAGAGGTTCATTGCTGAACTTGATGTGGTTCCATCCATTGAGCATCCAATACCCTTGTATTGTGATAACAATGGAGCTGTGGTTTTAGCCAAGGAACCCCGGTCCCATCAGCAATCCAGACATATTCTTAGGAGGTATCACCTGATCCGGGAGATAGTAGATCACCGGGAGATCAAGATCAGGAGAGTTGACATGAAGGATAACACGGGAGATAGTAGATCACCGGGAGATCGAGATCAGGAGAGTTGACATGAAGGCTAACACAGCGGATCCACTCATGAAGGCCCTCCCCCAAACGCAATTTGAGAGACTTTTTAGGATGTTGGGTATAAGATACTACAACAACTGGCCTTAATGCAAGTGGGAGATTGTTAGGAATATGTATGCCTGATTGATCTTATTTTCTTATGATTGATTCGAATGAAAAGAAAAGTGTTATCACAACCAAAGAATTTATAACCGCAATCAATAATGGTGTCGATATAGTTTAGTTAATGAGAACGGATCGTCCACTGAGATACAAGTATTTATTCGATCTTGCTTTAGTTCAGTCAAAAGAAAATAGTAAAGAAAAGAAAATTCAAGAAAATGAGATTTCAAGATTTAATTGAGTTGTCATTTCAAGAAAATCAAGAAAGGGTTTAAGATTTCATAATCAAGAAATTGTCCAAATTCAAGTTTTGTTATCAAGAAAATGTAGAGAAGCTTGTAGGAATCGATAGGAATTCGTAGCAATGATGAATACTAAAAATTACTAATCTTATCTATTGATGAATTATAGCTAGAACAATGGCGATGAACAAATATTAGGGATCTATTGGAGAAACTAGGGTTTCTCCTTCACTATCCCTTGTCTTTTCATTGATCGTCATTCAAATCTAGCCTTTAGCAAAAAGAATCATCAATCATTTAATTCCCAAATTGTAACGAAATTATCAAGAATTGTGATCTTGCTACAAATTTGGTCATTGACGATTCTTTTTGCTAAAATTCATAATTCTCATAAGACTTAAGATTTAGTTTAGGATTTCATAATCATTTAAACTACCGATTTCCTTCGAATCCTAAACAAGCGGAGATTTACTCACACATTATGAAAATAATAGAATCAAGAATTAGAAATTTCATAATGCAAGAATCTAAAAAAAGCAAGAATAAGAGTAATGATCACCTTTATTAAATCTTCTTCAAATTTACACAATTTCTCAATTCGAGGTACAAGACTAAGCTCTCGATCACTAATTTGAAGAGGTGAATTTGTCGTCGATCTTTACGTGGCTCGATCGCCGTAAGACGTGGATTGGTCGCGGATCTCTTGCTCTTGATGACGATCGGCGTTGCGATAAAGGGTCTTCTAATGTCGTTGCTTGATGAACTCTCAATGATTCTTGATCTTGATTTGAAATTGGATTTGAATTTATTTTTTGTGCTAGAATTTTACCATCATCCACCTACCTTTTACCTTAGCCCTAGATCCCCTTTTATAGATCTCAAATCAAGCTTTCCTCATAAGCTAGGTTGTTACAAGGAGCCTTCTAAAATAAAGTAGGTTGTTACAAGGAGCCTTCTAGAATAAGGTTGTTACAAGGAGCCTTCTAGAATAAGGTTGTTACGAGGAGCCGTCCTCAGCAAGCTAAGAAGTTGAGAAGAAACTTTTGGAGATTTCCCGACCCGCCAAGCCCTTGACTCGGCCGTGGATCCGCGACCAAGTAGTAAGATCAGTGGTAAAACTTTCTGGTCTATTCTTTCGATGGTCTTGGGGTCTTCTTCTGATATTTGGAATCTTCTAATATTTGCTTGGTTGCTGCCAGTATTTGGTTCTTTGGTTTTCTGTATTATACCGGCAGATTTCTGATTTCTGTCATTTGACCTGAATAATTTTCTGCACAAAATCTCAATGAAAAGTGTGAGAGATATAGAATATTATGCATGACATACTAAACATACAATTTCCTTAAAAAATATTGATTATATATATAAAACGTGGTATTTGATATTTTCCAGACGAACTGGTAATATGTGTTATAAATATATCAACTATCCTTAAATGATTAGAATAATGAGGAAATTGATATGTTCAAGATTGCAATATTTTCGACTGAACAAATTCCCCCAAACTTGATTTTGATCATCTCGAGCAAACTTCTTTTATTCAAGAGAAGGAGAAAATAGAAAGAAAAAGAAAAACTAACTAGCACACTTTCGTAAGCAACACGATTGCACTGAGCACGTGCAACAAGCCTTTAAACCTCTAGGTGTCCCTAGTAGGAGGAGTGTTGTCTCCTGAGGGTTTTCAGCGGATTGCACCCACAAAATCGAATAATAAAAGGAAGACTGTGAATATTACATATAAAGATAGGAATTATAAAAAAAAGACTTTGAAAATCAGAGTTTCCAACTGCACTAGCTTTTCGATTGTCATGAGCCCTATCTTAATAGTTATGAAAAGATATTAGAAATCACATCATCCCTCAATAAAATATCGCCTTTATTCTTCATCCCTACCTTTCTTCCAAACACCAATCATATACCCCTACGTGTATGTAAAAGACATCCCTACACTCGGAGAATTCAATTCAAGCTATCATACTCTTGTCCATCACCACTGTACTTTTTAGTCGGTGAATAGTTTGGATGGAATTGCTCACACATTCTTTATACGACCGTTAATACTTCTTGAGGTACTAACCGACCGATTACTAAATGTGCTCACATGTTAGGCGTAATTAGCAATTTTCTCGTCTTGCAACACCTAAGGCTTAGCAGTGACTCCCAAACCTGTTGGTCTAAGGCACTAAGTGATGAAGCACCCTCGCTATATTTTTTTTATGTTGCCTTGGTGATTACAAAACTAGTGTTCATTTTTCTTCACCATTTTATTTTTTATGCTTCATTTATTATTTTCTTCATACTTTGGCTTTCAGACAAGAGTATTTCAAGGTATCCTCTACTATCCCGAGTTTGAAGACGTGTGTAAGTGCATATAATAGGGTATCAACGTTTAAATGTTTGGCTTCCAGAATAGGAACTTTTTTTGAGACTTATTTTTATTCTCAGATTAGTGACTTCTTTCATCTTACTAATCCTTGGGACAACGGCTCATAACTATTTATTACTAGTTCCGTTTAAGAAAACTTCTAATTTTCATGGTTTTCTTAAATTTTTTCAATCTTTTAGATGTAATTTTTCACTTTCTAATCTTTTATTATCTTATTTATGTACACATTTTTTTTATTATTATATGTTTTGTGCTTATGCAAAGTATGATGCAAAGTGATGTGTAAATAAGCACAAACCTCCCCCAAACTTGTTTACAAGAGTGTCCTCACTGTTGCCATCTGTTAAATCTCAGAAACCTGTAAGCTTGGGAGAAAAAATTTATTAACGGGGTACAAGAATAAATGAACATGAAAATCTCCCCCAAACTTATTTTTGGCTCACAATTTTGTACAAATTTTATATTCAAGAGCCAAAAATACACCCCCCCCCAAACTTGAGTTAAACAATATTAAGCTTTTAAAATCATAAGAGGGGGGTAAAGTTATTGGTCAATGCCAAGCTTTGCAAATACCGAAATTCAACACCAACCATTTGAAGATTTTATCAGTGTAGTGCACCGGTTGCTGGAAGAACATGTTATATAGAGCCAAGAAGAAATGGGGAAAAAATGAGTGGTGTAATAGAATGTGTTTGCGTCTCGTTTTGGAGAGACGACTCAATGATTGTGATGGATTACTCGCATTCTCTTTATAGTCCAGAAGAAGGGGAGGTGGTTCAATTTCATTGTTTTGGGTTTTATTCATCACAACTCCCGTGTTTTCTAAAAATGCGAGTTCATCAGGGAAACTTTCCTTAAAACTTTCATCGATATCCCAAAGAATATTTTCATTCGAAAGAGCGGGGTGATCTTCATACTCTATAAAAAGTTCATAATCAGCATTAGATATTGACCCGGACAACTCAAAAGAAGGGTCCGTGTGTGTATAATACATATCTGGGTCAAACAACAAGTATTAAGGGATTCTGGATCAGTATCATGAAGTTGTTCAAATTCACTGCTGTCGACATCCACTAATTCGACAGAACATACTCGAGCATGAGGTTCGGAGGGTTGACTTCCCAACTTGTAAATGTTAAGCTCAATTGACCTATTCCTGAAAGATAGGTTCATAGAGTCGTTTCGACAGTTGATTACAGCGTTGGAAGTAGCCAAAAGGGGTCGACCGAGAATCACCGGAATTTGGTTCCGTGGGTTTGCTACAGGCTGTGTATCTAGAACAATAAATTCCACAGGGAAGATAAACTCCCCGACTTTTATTAACACATCTTCAAGCTTACCCCTTGGATGGGTGATAGATCGATCTGCCATCTGTAAAGTGCATTGCGATGGTTTTAATTCTCTGATACCCAATTGCTCATACACAGAATATGGAAGCGAGTTAACACTAGCGCCTAAATCGAGTAAAGCACAATTGATATTTTTACTCCCAATAGAAATAGAAATTGTAGGACAGCCAGGGTCCTTACGTTTCTTGGGTAATTGCTGTGTAAAAGCTGTGCTTACATTACTTGACATGAAAACTTTTTTCGGCACTTGAGTCTTCCTCTTCCTAGTGCACAAGTTCTTAAGGATTTTCGCATAAGCTGGAACTTGTTGTATAGCATCTAGGAGAGGGATATTTATGTTGACTTGCTTAAACATGTCCACAATCTTCTCCATTTGTGCATTAGGTTTGTTGGCCCTCAATCTGTTTGGAAATGAAGCTTTATCAATAAGGGTAGGGTCCAACATTTGTGGAAAAGTTTGTGGGGTGGGAAGGATGAAGTGGGTGGAGGGTTCGAGCCTTGGGAAAAACGGAGAATAGACTCGGAAGAAGAAGGTAAACTAGACGAAATAGAGCAAGAAGCAGAAGAAGAAGTGGAAGTGGAAGTGGAAGTAGAAGTGGAAGTGGAAGCCGGGGTGTTAATGATCAATTCATCAGTATCAATCTGTTCACCCACATGGTTATCCAGCATTCTTCCAGATCTCAACGTGGTCATAGCACTCACATGATGTGCATACCCAGGATTAGGTAAGGGTTGAGATGGAAGTTTCCCTTTCCCTCTAGCATTCATCGCGGCATTCAACTGTGCAATTTGTGCTTCTATCGCTTTAATACTCTCACCGTGGGAGACGGTGTTTTGAAGTAACGTTTAGATAGAAGACGTTAAAATATCATTCGTTTGAATGGAATGTTTAATGAACATGTCAAGTGCAGAGGGTTTATCGGTACCGGCAGAAGATGGATCAATGTTGTTGGCCGGATTTTGTAAAGGTTGCGGTTGAAAAGGGTACTGACTCAGTTGTGGTGGTTGCTGTTGTTGTGGAGGGACCCTTTGAAAATTATTCTGGTTTAGAACCATGTTTTGAGTTTGGTGTTGGTTCCAAGCAAAATCAGGATGATTCCTCCAACCTTGATTATATGTGGAAGAAGAAGGATCGTTTCTAGGTTGTTGTTGAAATGCAGCATTAGTGTGACCTTGAAACGGTACATTCAAAGGACATTCTTCCGTCAAATGTGATGGGTTGGAATAACAACCACACACAGTCTTGGGAAGTGTGTATTGGTTTAGGGAGGCTGAAGAGATTCTGTATTCTATAGCGTCGAGTTTCTTTTGTATTGTGGCCATTTCGACTTTCATTATGATTGAAACATCGATCTGATTGATACCTTCTCTAGACGATGAATGACTAATACTTTCCCATTGTAAAGTGTTTTGGGCAAGATCTTCCAGGTATTTCCAAACTTCACCATCATCTTTAGACAGGAATTGACATTGACACATGCTTTCAAGCATCTGTTTTGTTGTGAGATCAATACCCTCATAGATAATGCGACACAAATCTCATTTAGGGATTCCGTGATGAGGACATTGGATGAGAAGATCCTTGAACCGATCAAAGCATTTCCAAAATGGTTCATTGCGAAGTTGGGTAAATTGGAAGATCTCACTTCGAATGCGAGCGGTCTTATGATTGGGATAAAATTTCTTAAGGAATGCTACAACAAATTCATCCCATATTGAAATAGAATGTGCGGGTGTGTTATAAAGCGACTTCTCGGTTAAATCGCACAAAGTGAACGGGAGAATACGTAAATGCATAGCATCCACAGAAAGTTGTGAAGTACCCATCAAATAACATACGTTTTCGAATTTGGTGATAAAAACGTATGCGTATTCAGACTCGAGCCCGTGAAATTTGGGTAAAAGTTTGATGAAATGAGGTTTAATTTCGAAATTGTCCCCATTGGCTGGTGGTATAGAAAGACAGGTGGGAAGGGGACCACGTGTAGGGTAGCATCTCTCTTGGAGAGAAATGCGTGGAGGATTCTGCGCACCTGCGGGCGGTGGCAGAATGGTGTTATCGAAATTCGATGGATATCCGTCCATCTCTGTCGTGGTAGGTGGTGGGAAAGAAGACGAAGAATTACCGACTTTGGGGTTGATAAAAGAAACGCGGACAAGACGGGCAATAGAATCCCGTGTCCAGCCTAACATGTGCTAAACGGTTTAGCACAAGTGGCAGCGTTTGTGATAATTAGAGAAAAATGTTGGTTTGGTGTTTGTTTTTTTTTTTTTTTGAAAAAAGACGGATTTTTGAAAAATCACACAACAATGCACAAGCAACCCTAGATCTAATGGTCACTTAGGTCAAGTCATTAGACCGCTCCTAGACTTTCAGAAGAAAAATCGCAGGATAAATCCTCTACTGCCTCTTTATCTCTCCTGTGGCCAGGTAAGTGCCAGGTAAGTGGGAGGTTCTCCGCTACGTAAATAGCAGGCCTAGTTAAGTAACCACTTGTCTTAGACACACTTGCCTTAGACACCACAAAAGAAACGCGGATAAGTAATAGATTACCCATGACTTTCTTCTGTCCTAATTGAGCATGACGGTCCTTAGAGTCTTGTCTAGATATTTTTTAGTTAATGAAGGGTGATGCGGATGCTAGTTTTGTGATTTTTGGGGCTTAGGAAGGGTAATGAAATCCCTACTAATCTGAATTTGATCTTTGCCCCTTAATTTCCGTGTTAAAATATGCAAACAACCAATATCAAAATACGCAACAAATTTTTCTTTTAGCGGCGCTGCGAATTTTGCAAAGAATCCTGCAGAAAATGGTTATTGGACAAGAGCAGAGAAAAGATAAGAAAGTGAAGAATATACCAGAGGAAATCGGAGCTCCAATTCGACTAAAAAGCCGCGGTTCCGCGGTGAATCCTTGCTAATGGCCGTGGTTCTGCGGTTCAATGAAGAGTTCTTTGCATGAATTTTGGTACTGCTGCTCCTGTTGCTCCTCTGTCCTCTTTGGAATGATCTGAATATTTTTCCCCTTGCTGCAGAGATTCCAGATTTCCTTGCAAAATTTGCAACTAATCGTTAAGCACACTATGTGATTTTGATTTAAAATTCTGATGGAATAATAATATTTCAACTCAAATAGCAATAACGAACAAATTAGCACGCAATCCCCGGCAACGGTGCCATTTGATTGAACTTATTTTCTTGTGATTGATTCGAATGAAAAGAAAAGTGTTATCACGACCAAATAATTTATAACCGCAATCAATAACGGTGTCGATGTAGTTTTGTTAATGAGAACGGATCGTCCACTGAGATGCAAATATTTATTCGATCTTGTTTTAGGTGAGTCGAAAGAAAATAGTAAAGAAAAGAAAATTCAAGAAAATGAGATTTCAAGATTTAATTGAGTTGTCATTTCAAGAAAATCAAGAAAGAGTTTAAGATTTCATAATCAAGAAATTATCCAAATTCAAGTTTAGTTATCAAGAAAATGTAGAGAAGCTTGTAGGAATCGATAGGAATTCGTAGCAATGATGAATACTAAAAATTACCAATCTTATCTATTGATGAATTATAGTTAGAACGATGGCGATGAATGAAGATTAGGGATCCATTGAAGAAACTAGTGTTTCTCCTTCACTATCCCTTATCTTTTAATTGATCATCATTCAAATCTAACCTTTAGCAAAGAGAATTATCAATCATTTAATTCCCAAATTGTAACGAAATTATCAAGAATTGTGATCTCGCTACAAATTTGTTCGTTGACGATTCTTTTTGCTAAAGTTCATAATTCTTATAAGACTTAAGATTTAGTTTAGAATTTCATCATCATTTGAACTACCGATTTCCTTCGAATTCTAAACAAGCGGAAATTTACTCACACATTATGAAAATAATAGAATCAAGATTTAGAAATTTCATAATACAAGAATCTAAAAAAAAGCAAGCCTAAGAGTAATGATCACCTTTATTAAATCTTCTTCAAATTTACACAATTTCTTAATTCGAGGTACAAGACTCAGCTCTCGATCACTACTTTGAAGAGGTGAATTTGTCATCGATCTTTGCGTGGCTCGATCGCCGTAAGACGTGGATCGGTCGCGGATCTCTTGCTCTTGATGACGATCGGCGTTGCGATAAAGGATCATCTAATGTCGTTGCTTGATGAACTCTCAATGATTCTTGATCTTGATTTGAAATTGGCTTTGAATTTAGTTTTTGTGCTAGAATTTTACCACCATCTACCCACCTTTTACCTTAGCCCTATATCCCCTTTTATAGATCTCAAATCAAGCTCCCTCATAAGTTAGGTTGTTACAAGGAGCCTTCTAAAATAAGGTAGGTTGTTACAAGGAGCCTTCTAGAATAAGGTTGTTACAAGGAGCCTTCTAGAATAAGATTGTTACGAGGAGACGTCCTCAGCATGCTAAGAAGTTGAGAAGAAACTTCTGGAGATTTCCCGACCTGCCAAGCCCTTGACTCGGCCGTAGATCCGCGGTAACTCGGCCAACTCGGCCGCGGATCCGCAGCCAAGTAGTGAGATCAGTGGTAGAACTTTCTGGTCTGTTCTTTCGATGGTCTTGGGGTTTTCTTCTGATATCTAGAATCTTCTAATGTTTGCTTAATTGCTGCCAGTATTTGGTTCTTTGGTTTTCTGTATTATACTGGCAGATTTCTGATTTCTGTCATTTGATCTGAATAATTTTCTGCACAAAATCTTAATGAAAAGTGTGAGAGATATAGAATATTATGCATGACATACTAAACATACAATTTCCTTAAAAAGATGTTGATTATATATATAACATGTGGTATTTGATATTTTCCAGATGAACTGGTAATATGTGTTATAAATATATCAACTATCCTTAAATGATTAGAATAATGAGGAAATTGATATGTTCAAGATTGCAATATTTTCGACTGAACAATGCCCTAGAGGCCATTATTGTATGATATAGTCAATGCTTGGACATATATAGAGAGGACTTTCTTACTCTACATGATAGTATGATATCTGGTTGCTCTTTATCTTAACATTTACACTAGTATTATTATACTATCTCTCTAATACATATTGATAAAGCCGTAGGATGTTAGCTTGACTATCAGGACTATGATGCAGATCATATTAGTGGGGCTTGGGTAGTCCGCAAGCACATCCTTTAATAGTTCCTAGTCGAGAGAGTGTCGAGACAGGGCATCGATATTCCAGAGTAGACTAGTGTGTACATTTCTTGATCCTGTATGGGTCGATGGTTGATCCTACATCCATTAGTGTTTGACATCAAAGATTGTACACAGGTGCTCATTAGAGAATGGGTACACCGAACAGGACTCGCCGAGAACTCCTAGTTGGTATCATACCTATCGTCAAATAGCAGTTCTCTGGTGACACTTGTACAGGTTAGTCTGTAGACCCGACATCATTATAGAGTCTTGTGTGGTTCCTATTGTGCTTTGATTTCCTCCCTACCACGGCTCAAAGGAGTCATGCAAACAGGTGGATTTTGGGTACAGTCCCGAGTCACATGGAGGCAATGAGCGATAGGAGGTGTTTCTTCTTTCCCGGTATAGGGAGTTGATGTTGCGCTATACTCAATTGGCTATAACAGTAAGTCCCTGACCAGGGATGATGAGTTTTAATGGTAAGTGTTATCAGTAGTTTCTCGAACGGTTATAGGCCACACATTGACATGACTTATCAAGTTACTAGGGTCTGATAATTCTACCCCTAAACTTGATATATGACATATCAGACGAAAAAACAGGACTATATGGTAAGTGTGCTTATAGGCTTTGCGGGAGTTTGGACAAGCTTACTTGTTGATCTTCTATTTACTCAATACCTGGGTAGCCGTTACGTCCAGCTAGCACCGCTGACGGCTTGTAGGCGACTGATGTGATCATGACATACTGCTGGCGTATTGACGAGTCTTTAGTATCCCACACAGAGGTTTCCTAGCTCAAGCGAAACGAAATAGGGCACATATGGTGATATGTGCGGGAGCTTGATTAAATACGAGTATGTGATACCGTATTCTAATCTCGCAATATTTGATATCAGTTAGGTTATATGAGATATAACCGGATTATTGAATCAAGTGTTGATTCAATAATTTGTTATATGTATATATATTTGATATTGGTCGGTTATATACGATATGACCGGACTATTGAATCAAGTGTTGATTTGATATAATATATCGAATGCTGTCGGTTATATATGATATGACCGGATTATTGAATCAAGTGTTGATTTGATAATTTGATATACATATAAATAATATTAGTCGGTTATATATGATATAACCAGATTATTGAATCAAGTGTTGATTTAATAATTTAGTATATATTTATATTTGATATATTTATATATTAATTAATATTGTGCTCACTAAAGATTTTATTCTCTTGTTATATATAATGATATATATATATATATAATATATATGTATATATTTATTTATATATAAAATACTATTGTGTCATGGTGAATGATACATAGAACATGGGTGTATGAGACTCACACCAAAACTAAAGATAATTAGGGTGTTTATTTATTAAGAGTAAATAAAAAATGAGGTGGAAATGAGCATGGCTTAGATGCTTATGGAAGCATGTAGAAGCCATGACTCATCTCACCAATTTTGTTTTACTCTACATAGTTTATAACCCAACCATTTATCTTTAGCCCATGGTTAACTCTCTCTCACTTGATCACTTGAGATATTTTCTTCACCCAAGTTCAATTTCTTCTTCTCTAGGTTTTCTTGAGTTGAAGAAATATAAAGAGAAATAAATTTTTAAAGTGAGCAAAATGCCTACTTTATCAACCTACTCTCATCTAGCCCATAAAATTAGGTTGTTTACTTCACTAATTCTTGATTAGTGAAGAGTGAGTTTGAGTTAGAGAAATTTCAAGATGGATCATCTTCGGTTTCGAAGACGACGAAGTAAGCTCGTTCGTTTCACCAAGTGGAGCCTAAGAAGAGTTCTAGGGAGTACTACTTGGAGCTTAGGGACTACTAGTTGGAGCTATTGAAGTGAAGGACTTGGTCTACAAAGTTTGTAACTTTCTTCATTTAGCTTAGAACTTGTTTACATGCTTTTAAACCCTAATACTCTAGTTAGATTCTATATTCATGTAGCTTAGACCTCTAGTTTTTTTTAAATTGCATACTTGATGCATGTGGAAACCTAGTAGAAGTGCTAAGACACACTTTCATATATATATATATATATATATATATATATATATATATATATATATATATATTTGTTTAATATATTTCAATTTCAGACTAGGAAGAATTACAAATTCGTTGGCGAGCCCGGTGAGAATAGCATGTATAGGCCATTCGATATAGATCGCGTCCTCACTTACTTCCTAGACCAGTGTCAAGTGATCAAGAGATATCGCCAATGGGAAATAAAGAGTGAACTTTACATTCCCTGGGCCGCGGCGACCGAGAATCAGCGGATGCACTTGATGAAGGTCATAGCGCTGGAGATCCCGAGAAAGGATCGATCGCTTCTTCTTGCCTATTTTGAGCACGGTGATGTGCAGGTAGCAATTTAATTTTTAAGATTTTAACAATATAACATGAAATCATATTTTAAAATATATTATAATTTTTATTTTTGCAAGATGATGTCGGTTCGAAATTAGCAGAACCGGAACAACGTCGTGTGAGAATGCGCTATCCCAATCCAAAGAAAGCGCTCGCAGGCCAAATCTCGATGGAACTTGATGAGTATTTCGACGCTTAATTTCATATGTTTTCTATATCGTTAATTAATTATTAAATTAAATCCTGATTTTATCACAGAGAAAGAAAGACGCCGCCAACTACAATGAAGCCAAGGAGTGGACCACGTTACTCAATGATACGGGCACGTACATAGTAAGTTTCATATAATCAAGTTGATTATGTATTTTAAGTTTGCACCTCTCTCTCTCTCTCTCTCTCTCTCTCTCTCTCTCTCTCCATATATATATATGGAGAGAGAGAGAGACCCAATTCTAGGAGCAGACGAATGCCTTGGAATTTGGTCCCGGCGGCTCGATCATCGCCATTATCCCTGTCACGAATTCGATATCCGGTGGGTATCACGGTGGATATGAGCGCGGGGTTGGTCCAGAGGCCCATCGATTTTTTGATAGACATTCGATCGCGCATGAGTATGTCGTGATCCAGACGCGGACGGATGCAGCAGCTGCGTCGCGGGAGAAAATCTATTGGTTCCGCGAACAGGTGTAGCATCATCATCAGACGCGGCAAGAGACGCGGCAGGAGTTTCAGAAGACGCGACATGAGCTGCAGGAGGTTAAGGCGAAGATCTGAGACATGAGGCAGTCGCACGTCGATTCAGTCCAGCACGCCATACGAAATAAGTAAAGCGCATCTTTTAGGCCACGGGACGATAGAGGTCGGTCGTCGTCCCAAAGGCATTAGTTCTATTTTTTAATTTGTTGACACATACATTTGTTCATTAGTGGGGTATTGATCATATTGTACGATTTTTTAACACATACATTTTTTAATTTGTTGTTCATTGGTGGAGTATTGATCATATTGATTGTATATATATTTTTTGTTTATGTTTGCGAACGATTCGAAACTTATTACTTTGATCGTATATTGCGTGAGATTTGAATATATTGCGTGAATGAAAATTATATATTGCTGATTGTGAATGAAAATTATATATTACTGGTTGTGATTGAAATTAACGCGCGTGGTGCGCTGAAAATTTAATTATTTAAAAAAAATTAAACATTGGTCACGGTTGTAACCGTGACTAAAGACATTTGGTCACGGCTACAACCGTGAACAAAAAGCTGCTCCAGATACTGATATCTGGGGCAGATCAGAGTTTTGGGTCATGGCTATAAGTTTTGTTCACGGTTGTAACCGTGATCCAAAATTGGTTTTGTTCACGGTCAGAACCGTGAACAAAAACCTGAGGCCCACCATCTAACCGACTTTATAACTTTTCACGCTAAGAAATGTTAACGGTTTTAATCATGAACATTTCTTATTTTGTTCACGGTCAGGACCGTGACCCAATCAGGTTTAAGTCACGGATCACTCACAGTTTAAACAGTGAACATATTCTTGTCCTGTAGAAGTGTTTCTTAATATACTATCACAACACATTTACATAACTTAGAAGAAACACATCACATGCGAGGAGCTGTGATAAATAACTTCACACGTGTAACCCAATTTCTACCGCAAGTGGGGACGAAGGAAGAGGTGATCACCTAAGGTTAATTTGATATATACACTCCTTTTTTTGGTTACACAGAGACTTACACTTGGTTGTGTTATGATTATGATTAGATTACCGAGGGCATTTAAGTTTTTACAGTGAGGGAGCAGCAGGCTTTATTAATTTAACAAAAGAAAAAAGAGAGAAGCCATGCATGTGTTTTACCATCTTTGATTCCTTTGTTGACGGTCAAACTTTCAACTACTTGTGCAGCCATCGAGATGAAATATTAGTGTTTTTAATCTTTCCTCTTTAATTTACTATTTGTCCGTACTCTATGATAATGCAGTGAAATGTTATTAATCAAATACTAATACTAATATACATACAAGAGTGAATGAAATTCTTCAAGGATCCAATTTGTCTCGTAAAGGTTTCAAGTGTTGTAAAAATTATGTATTTATGCACAGCGGAAATTCAAGACGTAGATTGAAAAGGAACTATTAGACGGATATCAAATCATACGAAAAGAACACACAAACAACAACACACAAAATTTATCCAGGCTCGACGCAACTAGCGCATAATCCATCAAACCACGACGAAAACTCCACCATGAGAAAAAATTATAAGAGATTACACCAGCTACTCACCCTCCTTTACAAAGAAATACGCTCTCTTATAAAACCTCTCTCTATCTCACGCCCACGCTTGGCCGCCTTCTCTCACTCTAATCAAATCCTAAGTTATTAGAGAATTATGCATACATAAACCCTAGAGAAAGTATCATATTTATAGGGTAAATAAATATTAGGATACAAATCCATATTTAAATTAGATAAAAATATGAATCTAATTTAGAGATTAGATTTAAATCAAAACTAAAGAGATTAGATTTAAATCCTGGCCCATCGGAATTTAAATCAAATTCAACATAAGACCCAGAAGACAAGGGTGTGTATCCTCGTATAGGTTCGTGTCCTCGTATAGGGCGGAGGTGGCAAGCCCTTCATATCCTTATTTATTTATTATTTTTTCACTGTTACCCATTAGTAATTTGTTTCCTATCATGTAATCGGAAGAAAAAAACCTTTTAGGCCATGTTTGGGTAAGGAGTTAGTTAGGATAACTAGAGCTTATTTTTAAGTGGACTAGGTAGAGCGGTTGCAAACTATGGTTTGCGTCGTCCCAAACTCCATTTAGAAGTAAACTCTGATTATGTTATAAAAATATTTTGAAAAATGAAGTTAGTAAAACTTAAATCAGATTAAAATTTAGGTAAATGCAATTATCTCAACTACAATGACCGACAAACAAGGAAAAATTAGCATTTTGAAATCAGCTCCATTCCCAAATGGGGCCGTCTTACAATTATGTTTGATTAGCAAAAATACTTCTACTACTTCTTTTAAATCGATACAGTACAATGATCTTAATTTTAATGACCTTCGTGTTACTTTTTCTTTCTAATATTTTTTTTTTGTTTTAAACGATCGATTGAAATTAAATAAAAGTAATATATTGGCGATCATCGGAAATTCACCACTATTATAAATAGAACTCAAGAGAGGAGGGATGGATATTGTTCATTTCTTAATAAAAAATTAAAAATAATAAAATATCTACAATTATTCAAATTTTAATATCATCTCCCTCTTCTCTCCTATAAAAGAAAACATGCATGCATTTTGAATATAAAACAAACACATGTATCGGGCATAATACCCTCAATATTAGTATTAATTTATTTTTTTTTCTTCTGTAGAACTCTTGTGTCTTATGTATTTCTCGTATATCACATATGCTTAAAAAGATCCGATCAAATTGAACTGAAAGTTTAATGAAGGAGTCTATTGAGTTGGATGAATAGGACAAAAAAGAAATACTAAAATACTGGCTAGGGATTGATATGGTTCATGGGGTCATCGATAGAGAGGTGTATGCTGACAACGAAAGACTTGTAGCCAAACTGAGCCTGAATAAATGGGGGGTGTGAATTAAGGGTCTGAGGCGAGAGTGTCTTTTTGTCACACCTTGTCAGAGATCAACTTCAACAGGTGTGCTTCTAGGGTTTTGAGAGAGAATGACACATTTAAGGCTAGCAAACTTTATGTGAGCCTTCGATTATTTCTCTCTCTATGGCAGTAGTACATGTTATTTCCTGTAATTCCAAGTTCTTTTATTTTTCAAGATGTATCACATATGTTTAAAATCTAGTAACATCCTAATGTTAACCGTAATAGCATAAAAAGTTTTTCTTATTTTGCTGCAGTTGAAAAAAAAGCATAAGATGTTAGTTTAAATCCAATTTAGGATGCATGTGTACACTACAGCAAATAGGGGTTGTCCATACGGATAAATCCATAGGAGCAAACCACTGCCCCTACGGCTATAGCCGTAGGGGCATGAAATTACGCCGTAGGTGCAAACGTCGCAGGTGCAAGTCTTAGCCTTAAATATGCCCCTACTGTTAAATACATGCCCATACGGCTTAATGCATAGGTCCATATGTCCCTACGGATTAGACTGTAGGGTTAATAAAGTTATTTAATTTATCGGTTTATAAAATAAAATAGTTGTTCATATGGATAACTTCGTAGGTCCAAATTGCTGCCTCTACGGATAGATGCGTAGGTCCAGATGTGTAGGGGCAAAATATCAGGTTTCCTGATATTTTGTCCCTACGGATACCTTCGTAGGGGCATGTTTATGCCCCTACGGTCCAATCCGTAGGGATAAGTATAACCCCTCTTACTGAGATCATAGGGGCAAAATATCAGGTATTCTGATATTTTGCCCCTACGGATAAATGTGTAGGGGCAAAGTAGGACCCTATGGATTAATCCACAGGTGCAACGTTTGGCCTTACGGTTTAATCCATAGGGACATATTATCAGGGTTTTTTTTTTAAAAGGGTAGTCTGTTTTTTCCTCGTCCTGTGCATAATAATATATACATCATATATAAAATTAATTAACACGCAGAATATATACCACAGTATTCATAATTAACATCTCACGCATAATATATAAAAGAAATTAACAAGCAGAATACGATATCAATCTAAATCAATATGAACATGCAAACACCACCAATATCAATATCGTCCAAAATATATACAATATATATCATATAAGTAAATACATGTTTAAAATATAAGAATCAAAAAGCTATCCTAGCTCGGTCCAGCCCCACCTCTGATAAACGCAGTAATCTGGTGCGCCTGCTCCTCGGATATACCCTGAGTCAATATCTCGAGCAATGCGGAGTGTGCGAGAGTCTGAGCAGGCTGTGGAGCTGTAGGAGTGGTCTGCGCAACCGCCGCCGAGGTAGTGGCTTGCGGAGCCGCAGCTGCGGGAGTCTGAGCAGGCTGTGGAGCTATAGGGGTTGTCTGCGCAACCGCAGCCAAGGTAGTGGCTTACGGAGCTGTAGCCGAATGAGATGCATGTGGCGGCTCAGCCGATGTACCCTGTCGCGTCTATTCAATTTTGTGTGTAATAAACGAGTAAGAACTGTGTATTAGTCGAATTCGTATCATTATCAGGTTATTGCGAACCCCCAATCTATGTATACTTAGGGACTTAGACCTCGTTTGGATATCTAGTTTGGAAAACCGTATTTTATTTTAATTATACAGTTCTATGTATGTATGATTAATCAAAGCTAAGTCTACTACCAAATAAGCTCAGACTACGTAATAATATTGGATATGTTGCTATCTATAATATGACATAATATTTTACTATTAAGTAGTATACATACCAACACCTCCTTCAAATTTTGAACGGTGGCCTTCAAGGTGTTCAGTTCTTACTCGAAACGTCGCTCACGAGAAATAGAGGAAGTAACCGTCGGAGTGGAGTCCACCCTCATATGGGCCCTGCTAGGACCCAGTCCCCGGCCTCTCTCCCAACCTCCGTGGTGCCCTCTGTGTGCGGCGTTTAGGACTGGGGTCGACAGCATTGGATCGTTCTATCCGGTAAAATCGATCCCCGATGCCTCCGCCTGCTCAACCACCCGCTCCTACACCCACATTAACCAGTAAAATATAAGTATATCATTTAAATTTGAACCTTTCAAAACAAAAATTTCAAATAGGGGTTGAATAAATATTAACACTTACGCAATACTCCTGGGTAGCGGTGTCGGGGTATCAAAGCTCGCCCGTGGCGGGATCTATCGAGGTGCCGTCGACGGCAAGATACGCGGACAGCACGCTCGGTGTACCACCCTACGCCAGGGTCTGAGCTCTTTGTAATTCGCCAAAAATTTACATATATTAGAAAATAACTCATAATATTACATTATATCACAAAGGCCGGTCTATTGTAATTTACCGATAACTCCATGGCACGAGCAATATTCCTTGAGCCACTTGTATTAGTGAGGCGATCCCTCTTCGCCGACTTCCTGCCGCCCCTTGCTGCTCCCGTCATCGTCATCAAATCTAGATAAAACGGTTCGTGGACGCATTAGACAATCATTACAAGCATTGACTATATATGTATAGATCGTAAAATGTGAAGTAATAATATAACATTACTGATAACATTTTTCGTTTCGTGGGCGCATTATACATATCTACTTGGATTTCATCATCGATATCATTTCTAACCCACGTAACTTCATGATCAGCCGAAGACAGCCCGTCTTTCGAAACAGACGGTCGGAAAACTCTAAGTCTTCTCTCTTCTTCATCTTCATCGCTGTCCTCGAATTCTGGGACATCGACATCTCTAGGTTTCCAACGGCATACGACACTCCATCCCGGATGTTTCAAACATTGTGAGTAGTATATTTGGAACGCTTGGTTCGGAAAGATAAACGGATCTTGCTGACCGTAAAATCGAAGTGTGTTCACACTGGTCAATCCATATTCATCTTTCCAAGTCCCGAGATTGCTTCTCCACTTATCCGTATCGGTTCGCGTATCGTACCAAGTACACTGAAATATATAAAAGGGTTCTGATCGTCCGGGATATTAGATGCTGAGTATATAATTTAAGTATCCATAATAAATCACACCATCCGATCCTACAGTCGCAATCCAACTATTCTGAGTGGTTCTAGATGTTTCTATGTCCTTAACTTCGAATTTGTATCCAAGAACACCGAATCCTTTATAGTATGCAACCTCCATACTAGGAAATTGAGCTAAACATCTTAAATCACTCTCTAATGATGCAGATAAGTTCGGATCATGGATCTAAAATAACAAATTTTACGACAAATACATAACGATATAAGTTTAGATTAAAACTGATAGCAATAACATATTATTCGAATAACTTACATGATCTGCAACCTAATCGCAAAATTTATCCTGATGATATTTTTCCAATCGTTCATCGTTCCAATCAGGATGCCCCTCACGTATCTCGTTAAAATGAATTATGTTCTCGACAATAAATTATGACATTAATATTATATCATTTCATACACACACAAACACAAATATAACAATTAATCCAAAAAAACTTACTCTCTAATTTTTTCAAGACATGCGCTATTGAGCAAGATAAACCGGTATATCTTGTTGATAAACATAGTATCTACCCTCTTATAATCGGCTTTACCATATGGCCCGTCTTGAATTCTTCGATGCCGGTTAAGTCTCTTCTCAATGTTCTCGTCCAGATAGCGGAAACAAAATGTGGTTGCTTCATCTAGAAGATAACCTTGCATGATAGAACTCTCTGGTCGATTTCTATTGCCTATATACTTTTTAAGAGTGTAGAGGTACCTAAAGAAAATGTGTTGAATAAATAAATACGGGCATACAGGACAACAATAATTTTAAAAATTGCGCAAAACGAAAAATTCCACGTACCTCTCGACGGGATACAACCATCGATATTGTACCGGTCCGGCTAACTTAGCCTCAGTTGCAAGATGAAACGTCAGGTGTATTATGATATCGAAGAATGACGGTGGGAAAATACGCTCAAACTTGCAAAGTATAAACGCAATAGAATTTTCTAGTTTCTCCAGCGTCACAACATCCAGTGTTTTAGCGCATAACTCTCTGAAAAAACAACATAGGTCGTTGATTATTAGACCAACCGATTCGGGGAGGGAAGTCCTGAGGGTTAATGGGAGAAGGTGCTCCATGATAACATGGTGATCATGACTTTTCAGCCTATTGATCTTGCCTTTCACAATTTTTATGTTCTTACTGAATGATCCTGAGAAATCTGTAGGAACTTTCAAATCATGCAACACCTGCAGAAATCTTTTCTTCTCCGGTTGTGACATATGATAAGCGGCATTGGGAAGTACAAACTTACCTGGTTTACCCACTACCGGTTTAGGATGCAATTCACTTCTAATTTCCCAGTCCTGTAGATCCATCCGAACGTTGAGATTGTCTTTCGATTTTCCGTCTTTATAAAGAAGCAAGTTGAGTATGTACTCGGATACTCCCTTCTCTATATGTATGACGTCTAGGCAATGACGCACTAAATTTGTTGACCAGTACGGAAGCTCAAAAAAAATGCTTAACTTGTTCCAGAATGGTGGTTTGACCTGTTTTGTCAGATCCATCCCGAAGGTCACATTATTGTAACCATCCCATTGAGCAGTCACGTCCTCTCCGGATAATGGGGCTGGAGGTCCAAAAATCTCCTGATGACCATCAATGTGAACAGCGTCTAACCTGTAGGGGTGGTCTAGAGGTAGGAAACGTCGATGGCCGCAATAACAAACCTTCCTGCTAAAATTCAAGAATTTCGATGTTGTATGTTGATGGCAATGAGGACATGCTTTGTGACCATGTATGGACTAACCTGATAGCATTCCATACGCAGGAAAGTCATTAATTGCCCACATTAAAGCCGCACGCAGTATGAAACTTGTATTTGTGTTTGCATCGTAAGCCTCTACATCATTAATGAACAAAGATTTTAACTCCTCGATCAGAGGTCGGAGATAGACGTCGATATTACTTCCCGGTGAGTTTGGTCCGTCAATAAGAAGAGGCATCATAAAGTATGATTGGTCCATAGCCAACCAAGGCGACAGATTATAAATTATCATTACAACGGGCCATGTACTGTGGCTTCCAGCCATATAATTGAATGGGCAGAAGCCATCACTAGCTAGTCTGAGCCTGACATTGCGAGGATCGCTACTGAATATTGCGTGCCTCCTATCGAAATCCTTCCATGCCGGTGAATCTCTTAGATGACTCATTTTTCCATCTTCACTTGGAGGAGCACGGTGATGCCAAATTATTGCCTCGGCTGTTTTCTTGCACCTGAATAGCCTCTGCAGCCTCTATGTTATAGGAAAGTATCGTGCTATCTTGACAGGCATATCGGGATTCTTATCAGAATCTTTCGGCTTATACCTGGCCTCTCCGTATGTTGGACACTCTTTCAAATCTGAATTCTCTTTCCGGTACAACACGCAATTTTTAGGACATGCTTGAATCTTCTCACACTTCAGACCCAAATCAGACATCATCTTCTGGGGCTCCGTACCAGCTGTCGGGCACGTTATTTCCCGGGGGTATACAATCTTTTAAGAATGAAAGAAGCATTGTGAATGACTTGTTACTCCATCCATTTAGGCACTTAATCTGGAAAAGTTGGACGAACCATGAGAGGGTGGAATACTTTGCATTCTCATAAATTGGTTTTCTAGTATCATTCATGAAATTTTCATATTTATCCGCACGCGGTCTTTGACCGGAAGGAATGTCATCTTCGGTACGAATAGATTCACCTAGGTCAGCCTCTACCATATCCTCCATTTCTTCTGATGGAAAGATATTATCGTCTTCTTCTGCCGCATTGCCGTCTTCTCCTTCTTTTCCTGCCGCATTATCGTCTTCTCCTTCTTCTTCTGCCACATTACCGTGTTCTTCTCCGTCCCCGTGATATAGCCAAGTTATATAAAGTCTAGTAAAATCATTTTTTACGATATGAAGCTCTGCCAATTCTACCTGCTGCCAGTACTTATTCCCACATCTATCGCACGGGCAGAGAATCTTCTCTATCACGATCTTATTATGTGCGCGTGCAAATTCAATAAAAGCAGCAACTCCTGCGACAAACTTAGGTTGCATACGTTGTTGCCAATCCACATACATCCGGTCCTTAACTCTGATGTACTCATGGGCCATGCTAAACTGTATAACATATAAATTATAGGTTATGATGACTATATTGAGAAATCTAAGAACGGGATGGTTACCGACAAAGGAGAAAATCCGTGTATATACTTTGTGTGTGCGTTTGTCGTTGAAAAGAATAAATTATCGATAATCAAAGTTAGATTTGAGGATACTCATGTATGAGTTGTATTCTATATATGTGTGTTTCAATTTTTGATTACGCTTAAGTGTAGGGTTATTAGTGTATATGTACTGTGTGTGTGTTTGTTGTGTATTCGTGTTGTATGTGTGTGTTTCGGCTGTCGGGGGTAAGGTTTCTATCCCATTAAGAATGTATAGAGCAGACACCCATTCGCTTGTGCTTTCAACCGTTTCGAGTAAATTTCGGCAGCACCTCCCCGCTGTTCTCCGAGTACACTGTAATAGAATAGATAATCATTTCAAAGCTGTGAAACAACATTGAAATGAACATCTAATCTATCTTTGTACATGGAGAACCAGCGGAAAAATACCGACGAAATATCTTGAAACAGATGAAAACACAAGTGAATGAAGGTGTTTGTTTTATACATTCCTAACTTGTTCACACGGGACAAATCTATCGGTTATCATACGATTGAATCTTCTCGTCACATAGACTACACGACGGTTGTTTGTACCGAGGTATACCGTCCGATATTTAACAACCTTCGTATAGTTCTATGTCACGACGAACATCGAACGTATGTTAATCGATAGACGGGGACTAAGTGGCGCTTTGAGTTTCATATATGAGTATCGATGAGAATATGAAAGTTTCATATTATCATCGAGTATCATATATTGGTTTTAACTTGAACATCTTGAATCACTTTCTAATGATGCGTTTGTTGTGTATTCGTGTTGTATGTGTGTGTTTCGGCTGTCGGGGGTAAGGCTTCTATCCCATTAAGAATGTATAGAGTGGACACCCATTCGCTTGTGCTTTCAACCGTTTCGAGTTAATTTCGGCAGCACCTTCCCGCTGTTCTCCGAGTACACTGTAATAGAATAGATAATCATTTCAAAGCTATGAAATAACGTTGAAATGAATATCTAATCTATCTTTGTACACGGAGAACCAGCGAAAAAGTACCGACAAAATATCTCGAAACGGATGAAAACACAAGTGAATGCAGGTGTTTGCTTTATACATTCCTAACTTGTCCACACAGGACAAATCTATCGGTTATCATACGATTGAATCTTCTCGTCACATAGACTACACGAAGGTTTTTAGTACCGAGCTATACCGTCCGATATTTAACAACTTTCGTATAGTTCTATGTCACGACGAACATCGAACGTATGTTAACAGATAGACGGGGACTAAGTGGCGCTTTGAGTTTCATATATGAGTATCGATGAGAATATGAAAGTTTCATATTATTATCGAGTATCATATATTGGTTTTAACTTGAACATTTAACATGAATAGGTTTTACGTTTACATTTCGTTATTAAGGGTTCGAAATTTCAAGTTTAGGGTAAATTTTTCTTGCGTTTACGGTAAAGTTGTACGTTTACGTTATCATCGAGTATCCTACTAAATAAACTAGTGCACCATAAACCTAAATAAGCCAAATTAACCTAATTAACCACAATTAACCATAATCGTTAGCCTAACACAAATTATCCCTAATTAACCCAAACTTAACCCAATTTACCCAAATTAATCTAATTAACCCTAATCAACCCAAACTTAACCAAATTTACCCTAATCAACACCAAATTAACCCTAATCAACACCCTAACCCTTTCAAATTATCACTAATTAACCCAAATTAACCCTACTCTATAATTAACCCTACCCTCTAACCCTAAACCTGACCCTAACCCTAACCCTAACCCTAACCCTAATTACCATAATCCTAAGCCCAACTAATTAATCCCAACCCCAACCCCAACCGAACCCTAACCCCAACCCCAACCCTAACCTAAACTGACCCTATGCCTAACCCTAACCCTCACCTCTACCCAAACCCTGAACCCTAGCCCTAACATCATCAAAAGAGGGAAATAAAAGCATTAAATTAGAAGTAAAAATTGGAGATTTACTAACCTACGATCGAGGGCGGTGGCGACGACGCAATCGGCGACAAGTCAAGCGCGGTGGCGACGAGGAAGTCGACGAGGAAGTTATGACCTACGATCGAGGGCGGTGGCGGGCGGATGAGGACGCAATCGGCGACGACGCTCGGGATCGAGGCGCGGGAACGATCGATCGCGAGGCACGGGAGAATGAGAGAAAGAATTTTTGGGAATGGTGGGGGCTTTTCTGTGCCTTTTTTTTATTATTAACCCATATACACGCCCCTACGGACTTTCCCGTAGGTCCTTTGTTTGCGGCTCCGTAGGGCCAAATATCAAATTACGATTAAATATTTTTAAATTAAAACATAGAGAACCGTAGGGACAAGCATTGGGACCTGCGGATTAATCCGTAGGAGCAATAAAAAGTTGCCCCTATGGATTCCTTTATCCGTAGGGACAACCCCATATTGTAGTAGTGTGTTGAATTCGGAAATTTTTTAGTAAGTTTTTTCATCTTTCTATAACAGTGCTTTATAATAATTAAATCTGCAAAGTTGGATACCAGGCATTAGGCCTGGCAAATGACGGCGACTCGCCTCGCCTTACCTCGTCTCGCAACGAGGCGAATTTTATTTGTCTCGTTGCTGACGTAGGCGAGTCGGCGAGTCGACTCGTCTCATCTAGCCGAATCAGGTGAAGCGAACAGGTTCCCAATTTCCCAATGTTGTCTCGCTCCAGTTCGTCTCTGTTCCCCTCCGAATGGCGGTGCGACGTGGACGTCTTTCCTGAGATTCGGGGCAGATGCTAATTGGTGCTATCCGTCCACCTCTCCGAAGATGCCAAGTTGATTTATGGCACCATGTATCGAAGGTTTAAACGGATGCGTCCGATGTAGCAGACTTCATCAGATTCCCCCTCGCTTGAGGGGTTTTTGATTATGGGGACGCTCTTCCCTGCAGGCGCAAGCCCCTGCAGTTAATTACGCTACCGCATTGCGGTAACAACTTTCTCCTTCTCCAGATGATCACTCCGTGTCGTGGGTGTTTGTTTTATGTTCGGTTGCCCGTGGATTGTATACGGAGACTAAGTTATGTTGTCGCCCGTAGGGCGTGGACTAGTCCAAATCCGTATCTTTCTTAGATTTGGTTTTGGGGGGGCTTTGGGTTTAAGGATACGTTAGTCTCATTTTGGACTAAGATCAACTTAAACGTTAGTTAAGGATACGTTAGTCTAATTTTAGACTAAGATCAACTTAACGGGATCGTTTAGATCCAACAAGAGAGCAATTTGGGGGCTCTGTTGTTTAGTTTAATGACATTGCGGTCGATAGGTAGTTTAAGGACATTGTGGTCCAATGTTAGTTTTAAGACGTTGCGGTCAAGGTTAAGGACATCATAGTCCGAGGATTTAAGGACTCCACAGTCCGGCGTTAGTTTTAAGACATCACGGTCAAGGTTAAGGACGTCATAGTCCGTTGTTAATTTTAAGACATCCCGGTCAAGGTTAAGGACGTCATAGTCCGTTGTTAGTTTTAAGACATCCCGGTCAAGGTTAAGGACGTCATAGTCCGTTGTTAGTTTTAAGACATCCCGGTCAAGGTTAAGGACCTCATAGTCCATGAGTTTAAGGACCCCACAGTCCGTATCAATGTGTGGTCATCGGGACCCGTCACCTCTTTGAAGACGTTGAGGAATTACAACGCCAAGTATCAAAGAAGTGAAGAGATGTACCCTTAAACCAGGGTAGATTAAACGATATTTGCTCCAATTTGGAGTCAAGACCAATTAATTATGTTATGAGCCCTTTAGCCCAGCTAAGTTTGAATTGAGGACTTATGGCCATCTTGGGCTAAGTCCAATCATGTTTAGAATATTGGCCCTCTGTCGGTCCATTAAAGGAGAGGCTTTGCTTCTAGAAGCTTAACCAATTGGGCTGAAGCTAGTGTTAAACACTAAAGACCAACAGTGTTGAACACTGGGATTAAGATTAGCAAGTTAGTGTTTAACACTAAAAATAATCAGTGTTAGACACTAGCAAAGGGGCTTTTAAATTAGTGTTAAACACTAAAGCAAATCAGTGTTAAACACTAGAAATTAGTGTTTAACACTAAGACAAATCAGTGTTAAACACTGGATACAGAGGTTTAAACACTAAGAAATTCAGTGTTAAACACTGTGAATAGGGTTAGTGTTAAACACTAAGGCAAATCAGTGTTAAACACTGGTGTTTACCCCAATCAGAGCAAAGCTCTGTTCAAATTCCGAGGCGGGAGATGAAGCAACGCTTCATCTTCTCCCAATCAGAGCAAAGCTCTGCTTTGAAAATTTAAACTTTAATAAATGAAGCAACGCTTCAGTTCCTTTGCGCTGCGCGCAACGCGCCACGTGTCAGGCGCAGATGCATCAGCGCAACGCCCAAGAAGGCACGCTCAATCAGAACAAATCTCTATTTAAACTAAAATTAAAGAAAGCAACGCTTCAGTTGCGCAAGCACTACGCTGCGTGACATGTGTCAGCACAGATGCGCTAGCGCAGTTGCGCTGCCCGACACGTGTCAACGCAGATGCGCTAGCGCAGTTGCGCTGCGCTTTGCGCTGCGCGACACGTGTCAGCACAGATGCTCTAGCGCGGTTGCGCTGCGCTGTGCGCTGCTTGACACGTGTCACGCACTAGGGCATTTGCGCCAAACAGAATTAAAATTTTAAAGAAATCTTTTATGTTCTTGTCAAAACAAGAAGATTTTCTTCTGTAAAACAGAATCCCTTGGATCAAAAATCCAACGGTGGGGAAAATTCTCCAAATCACTCAGAGAAAGATCTCTTTAACAAATTTAACTAATTTATGGGCACTATAAAAAGGACCATAGACCTCAATTCAAAGACATCAACACTTTTGAGAAATCAAGAGCTTCAAATAGAAAGAACTCTGAAAAAGTTTCAAGAAAAAGGTAAAAACCTTCACAAATTAGAAGAAATTTCTTCTAATAGATCATTGATCTAAAAACAAGATCAATGATCTTCACATAATAAATAATGCATTGCATTTTTATGAACCTTTGGTTCCTGAAATAAAAAGAAGAGAAAACTTGCTTTTTTCTTTGATCTAAATTAGATCAAGGAAACGAATAGTGCTTTGCACTTCTTTTATGAACCATTGGTTCTTGAATCTAAAAGATTCTTAAATCATAGTGCCTTGCACTTGCAAATTGCGCTGTTGCGCTCTTGGGAAAGCGCCACGTGTTAGCATCTGAACTACTTGCGTTATGCGCTTTGAGATAGAGCTTCGCTCTCTGTAATTGGCGCTACTCACCAGAGTGCGCCACGTGTCAGCAGCGCAAGCGCAGCGCACTAGCGCAGCGCACTGCGCTTGCGCGACACGTGTCAACACTACAAGCACTTGCGCTCTCTGATTGGCGCAAAGCGCCTGATAAATGCAAGACATTTCTTAAAGGGCCAGGCCCAAATCGAAAAGACCAAGCAGGCCTAAATGGGCAGAGCCCAAACAAAATAATAAAAATGCTATGCATTTTAAAAGGGGCAAAGCCCAAACAAAATAATAAAAATGCTATGCATTTTAAAAGGGGCAGAGCCCAAACAAAGTAGATGCTTTGCATCATTTATAAATGTGCAGAGCCCAAAGCACATTGATGCTCTGCATCCTTTCTGGGCAGAGCCCAAATAAAAATAAAAAAAAGAAATGCAAGGCCAAATGCAAACAAAATGTGGACATTTTTAATTGGACTTAGCCCAATTTTGGCCGTAAGTCCTTAAATTAAATTGATTGAGCACGGCTGCTCTTTAAATCAATTTACGACCGGTTCTAGAGTACATTTCCGAACTCCTCTGACACTTCTTGTTGTAATCCTTCAACGACGTCAGAGAGGCGACGGGTCCCGACGACCACATATGAATACGGACTGCGGGGTCCTTAAACTCGTAGACCGAAACGTCCTTAAACTAATATCGGACCGAAACATCCTTAAACTAATATTCATCCCAAAATGGGAACGTTGGACCGAAATGTCCTTAAACTAATGATGGACCGAAACGTTCTTAAACTAATGATGGACCACCATGTCCCTAAACTGGCGATGGACCGAAATGTCCTTAAACTAATGACGGACCACCACGTCCCTAAACTGGAATATGGACCACCACGTCCCTAAATTGGAACATGGACTACCACGTCCCTAAACTGGAACAATAGAGCCTCCAAATGCTCTTTTGCCAGATCTAAACGGTCCCGTTTAAGTTGATCTTAGCCCCAAACACGGCTAACGTATCCTTAAACATTCAAACAGACTACATATTCCCTAATCAACTTCGGTTCAAGGGTACATCTCCGAACTCCTCTGACACCTATCGTTGTAATCCTTCAACGATGTCAGAGAGGTGACGAGTCCCAACGGCCATATATTAAATGGATCAATACGTTAAGTCGATCTTAGTCTCAAACAGGACTAACGTATCCTTAACGAACGTTTAAGTTGATCTTAGCCTCAATACGGTTAACGTATCCTTAAACTAAAAACACCAAACCCAAATCTAAGTAAATACGGATTTGGACTAATCCATGTCCTACGGGCGACGGCATTACTCAGTCTTAGTATACAATCCACGGGCAACCACAAACAAAACAAACACACACGACACGAAGTGAAATTCTGGAGAAGGAGAAAGTGGCTACCGCGATGCAGTAGCGTAATTAACTGCAGGGGCTTGCGCCTGCAGGGAAGAGCGTCCCCACAATCAAAAACCCCTCTAGCGAGGGGGAATCTGACGAAGTCTGCTACATCGGCCGCATCCGTCTAAACCTCCGATACACGGTGCCATAAATCAACTTGGCATCTTCGGAGAGGTAGACGGATAAAACCATATAGCATCTGCCCCGAATCTCAGGCAAGACGTCCTCACGTCGTCCCGGCCGCCATTCGGAGGGGAACAGATTCTGGCACGCCCGGTGGGACCTTTTCCTCTTTCCACTCCACACTTCGTGTGTCGTCTTCGCGAACCAATCGCGGTTTGTTAACGGTTGCCTTTGGATTTCAAGTTTACTAAGATTTGGTCTCTTGCTTGGTGCAGAAGAGGAATCAAGCATCGATGGCCTCAACTTATTTGAAGTGCTCCAACTGCAACTGCAGCTCGTGTCCGGCCTCAGCTGGGGGCATAACCTACGGGCCCCAAGCGGCTTCTTTGTTCACCATGCCCGTGGAGCAGATTACTCAAGCCACCACGGGGCTGTTTTTCGGAACTATGCTTATGCCAACAAGCTTCAGCACCCCCGTGCCCGTACAGGAAGCTCCTAAGAAGTCGGTCTTCGATCGACTTTCAGTTACTGCGGCCCCTCTCAACGGGTCGCCCAACACCGGTGCCTCGGTCTTCTCCAGACTGGGCCAAAACTCCTGTGAGCCCACGATGAAGCTTACAGTCCCGGAAAGGGTTATTCCAAAAGGAGTACCCAAACCTGCTCTTAAAGTCGTCAAGGCGGCTTCTCCTGCTAAGAGATCGGTCTTTACAAGATTGACCGTCCCAACTCCCACTCCTACTCTCGCCGCTCAAAAGACATCAGTCTTCAATAGGCTGACACCGGCAACCGCCCCACACCCGAACATGGGACAAGAAGAAGCTGTTTCTATCTCTGAGCCAATACCAACGACTCGTCGCGCCCGACGACGCCACTGGCACCGGGTAAGGAAGACTGGGGGCAACTCCCCTTCTGGGATAACTCCAACGGCGGAAGTCAATGCTGCTGTTCCAACCGGGAACAGCTTTGAGCTGCTGAATAGGGTACGCAAGAACTCACCAACTGCGGTGCTCAGAAGATCTCCTCCACCGGTGGAGACTACCGTGGAAATAGAAAAGCCGGAGCAGCCTCCTCAATCGCTGTCCTCCAGGATCTACAAGACATGGCGATGAGTCCGAGAATCTGTCATTGATCCTAACTTCTCTCGCCAGCACAAGAAGTCGAAAGGTCGGCAGGAAGAAAATCCCCTGGTCAAGCAACGAAAGGCGACGACCGCTTGGGTGCCCAAAGCAACGGCCCCCTTAACTTCTACGACCCATAAAAGAAGAAGGCCGGAGAAAGTGCCGACGCCGATGACGAATATCAAAGGTGGTGAACCCAAACGCCCTAAGTCAGGGGGCATTGTAGTTCATACAGTCTACGTGGCGTCTGGTAAGGAGGGCAGTCGCATATCTACGGGTTACCGACCACTTACGCGATCCGTGACCAAAGCGCAGGAGCAGCAGCAGAAGCTCCAAGAGATGATGAACGCTATGGCCGCACTTATTGGGCCAAAAGAAAACCCTGAAACGTCCTCGGATGAACGCCAGGAGGAAGAAACCGACGCCGAATTCCTTCGTCGAATATTGGAAAAGAAGGACAAAGAGGCTGCTGAACAAGCAGCCAACATACAGCGTATGGGCCTCCTGTTTCAAGACATGGTGGGGATGATAATCCAACAAGATCCTCCGGCCGAAGATCCCTCGATCATCCTTGAAGACAATAAGGGAGAGACGTCGAATCCTCCGCCAGCTCTGTCTGCAGCTAAGGAAGAGACAATCTCCAAAACTGACTTAGACGAGTACATAGCCCAGCAAATACGGGTTCATCATGCGACTGAAGCAGCTGGCCAGGTCGTAAGAACATGGCGTCCATATCCAAGTTGGTACGATCAAATCAAGTACCCACCCGGTTATACAATTCCTAAGTTCCATGTCTACAAGGGGACTGGCAATCCCCACCAGCATGTTGCCCAGTTTAGGGCATTCTGCGGCAACACCGGCGGTGACGACAAGCTGTTGCTTCGCCAGTTTGTTGGAAGTTTATCAGATACGGCGTTCGAGTGGTACTCTGAGCTCCCGAACGACTCGATCAAGACCTTCGCGGAGATGGAGCTGTTGTTTACTCAACGTTTTGCAAGCGCCAGTGAACGTACCCCGATGACGGCGCTGATTAATGCCAGGGTAAAGCCAGGCGAGACATGGGTCCAATATGCTATACGGTGGCGTAATTTATGGTCAAAGTGCGAGCAGCGCATTGAAGAAGCTCCCGCGGTGGGTATGTTTATGGGAACCCTTGATCCACAAGCAACCATCTCGCAATTTATGATGTTTTTCAAGCCGACTACCTTCCAGGCCTTGATTGACAAGCTAGCGTAAATGGATCAGATGGGCCATAAACCCCCTCTTCCAAAGCCGGACTCCCGAAATGACAAAGGGAAGGGAAAAGCGATCATTATCGCTAATGCTCAACAACAACCGAGCGACTCGAAGCCAGTTGTTCGTCAAAATAATACGCGTCCATACGTAGCCCTTGAGGAGAGGCTAGGACGTTCTTACTCCTTTCCCCGAGATAAGACGAGAAGGTTATTCGAGCTGGCATTGCGCAACCGACTCATAAATCTGCCGGATCCAAAACGTCCGTTGCAACCAAGTGATGTCAGCGAGCCCAACTACTGTCCTTATCATCGAGTACTGGGCCATCCGATCGAAGATTGCTACGTTTTCAAAAATTGGCTTGAAAACCAGTATCGACAAGGCAAGTTCGTATTGTCTGACAAATGGAAGGTGAATCCCCCGCAGCCCCACACATCTAAGGGGACGAATACGCCGAGGGCAACATGCTCCGTCGTTGAAGAACCTCCTTGGGAAGTTGTATTGTCAACCAAGACAAAGAAGATGCAAGACGATCTTCAGACATGCCCATCGATCAAGTGGAAGAACCCGTTGGAGCCGCAGATCATTGAAGGGATGTTGAAGCCTCGTCCAACTCAAAAGATTGATGGAGGTGACCCAAGCATTCATAACCAGCCGTCGAAATCTTCAAAGAAGAAGAAAAAGAAGTCAAAGAAGCCCGTGAAGCCTGACGACAAGCGTACGGACTTGCAAAAACAAATTGACGCGCTGGAGGAATACAACCAGAAGGCACGGACTCTCATTACATTCCAAGAATTCCTCAATCACGTCTTTCAAGAGGAAGATGAGGGAGAAAGTTCATCTGATGATTCTGATGAATGCGTGACGAGCTGTCATGTGATTTCCCACTCGTTCATAGACGATGAGGGGACTTCTCGTACTGAAACGCTGGGGGCAGCTCCCGAACCAAAAATTCTAAAGCCGTCGGATGAAGTAATCGATGCATTCCTCAATGAAGCTCTCTTAAAAAGAAAAGCTGATCGGGAGCGCAAGGAGGTTATATTCGAAAGAGCCAAACGCCAGCGCCTTGACGAAAGAATTAAGATACTCCCGCTGGAGCAAAGTACACCCACTGCGGACAAAAGCAAATTCAAGATGAGGAAAAGGTATGCTAAGGCCATATCAATGGGCATGAAGCTACCATCCTCCGAAGGAAAAATTAATGGTGAAGCGGAAATGCACCCCTCCTATTGCTTGTATCATCGAAAGATTTCGCACCCCGCTGAAGAGTGCAAAGCTTTCGATAGATGGTGGCAAGGATATGTTGCTCACCGGCAGCATTTTAAGCGGGAAAAGCGCAAGACTCTCCGGGAACGGAACGATACGACCGAAGGGCTTAACAGAACCACCGGCAATTGTCGCATGGTCAAAACCGGGGGATCACAAGTGCTCACGTTCGGGAGCGATTCTGATGAGGAGCTGGAGCTTGGCCCCCTCTTTAAAGAATCCACTTCGGGAAAAGAAAAAGAGCCGAAGGTCTGCGAAAATATCCGGCTACGTTACCGCACGCTGCCCGAAAAGAATCTCGGACCCTCAAATAAAAAAGATAAGGGAAAAGAGAAGGTCCCTGAAGATATCGTCTTAGATGACCAAGTTGTGGAGGAGCTAAACACCAAGGACCCTCCAAAAAGAAATAAGGTGGATTACAACGTCTTGGCGCATCTGAGGAAGCTACCCTTACAGCTCAGCATTCTTGACGCCCTTTTGCTATCAAAGGAGGCGAGAGATTCATTAATTAAGGCACTACAGGACCCGGAGCAGTTCCAGGCTTTCCTGGCCGAAGAAAAGATGAAGGATGAACTGGAAGAAGTGCACACGGCCGATGTCACTTTTGGCGATGAAGACCTTCTCCTTGGGACGTGCGAACACAATCGCCCCCTCTATCTCTCAGGATACTGCCATGATATAAAGATAGGCAAAATCCTGATCGATAACGGGTCGTCTGTCAACCTACTCAATGTGCGGGTTTTAAAGGAAATCTGCATGAGCGTTCAACACCTCGCTCGAGACAAGATCACCATCTTCGGGTTCGACTCCCAATCGTCAAAGACTCTTGGATCTGTGATACTAACGCTACGCTTCGGGCTGCTCGTCAAGGACATTAAATTCCACGTCATAGATGCCAAGACATGCTACAACGCTCTGCTCGGCCGACCATGGTTACACGAGTACAACATCATCCCTTCTACACAGCATCAGTGTATGAAATATTTTAGGGATGGTCTCGAGTATACCGTGATGGGAGAATTAAATCCGTTTTCCGTGAACGAAGTTCGCAAATATGAAGATGCCAAATACTTCTTACCGAGTTTCGAAGATACGGAAAGATGTCACAAGCCGGAGAATAAAACTAACGCTACCATCCCTGTCTTCGGCAGTGATACCGAGGAGGAAGAGGAGATAGTTTATTCGGGTCCTCCCCAATACACCAAGCCGGGACCATCCGCTCCTACGTTGATCTTTGGTAGCGATTCGGAGGATGACGTCCATGCTGTATTCTCTGCCCGACCTTCAATACGAGCTTCTACTGATGAAAAGCAAAGTCTGCAAGTAGCCATGGTGCCTCTTAAACATTATAAGGAATTGGATGCGCTTGATACCCACAGTGTACATGACCTACAGACATTTTATATCCCGCCCAGGCGAGGAGGTGAGAGGGCAATTCTATTCTACCGCTCTGAAGAAAACAAAGTGGAGAAAGAAATCTGGCACGGGGCGGATCCTACGCTAGATAGGCTTCAGCCCATCCGTCTACCCAGATATTATACAGAAGGCTTGAAGAAGCTGTTGAAGCGCCAAGGAATACCCTTCAAATAGACCGTTAGAAAGGCCAAATTCTATGACAGGGTCTGGAACGTCCCCGGAACTTAGCACAAGCTGCCTAGTGGCAGGATGGAGACGATCAGGCTCGGATACATTCGCTCCAAGAAACGAGAGCTTCTCCGCGACTGTTACGTCGTGCATGACTTCGATGAAGAAGTGGATGCTCAATGGGAAGACGCTAATCCTGAACCAGTAAAAGTCCCTGATGCTAAAGTGCCCAGTCCGTCGTTCGAAGAACAAATGGACAAGCTTATAAGGGAAGCTAGTCAAAAAGTCCGAGACGACCATAACCGCGAAATGGCCATCTATAAGAAAGCCAAAACACAACGCCTCCTTCAACAGGCCATGAAAGATGAAGATGCCGCTCCTTGTCAACCTGTTATAAAGGCTCGACGCAGAGGCAGAAACAAGTCGAAAGGCCAAAAAGGCGCTCAACAGCAACAAAGCGGGGCTAAGAAGCCACGCAAACGGGGGTCGAGCGTTATTGATCTATCCCTCATGAAGAAAATGGGTTGAGCGTACTCTTTTCCTCGGGACAAGACGAAGAAGATACTTGATCCTGCTCTAAAACATCAGATGCTTACGCTGCCAGAGTCCAAGCACCCCGAACGAGCAGGCGAAGTCTCTGACCTAAACTATTGCTCTTACCATCGAATAATAGGGCATCCTCTTGAAGATTGCTTCACCTTCAAGAATTGGGTTGAAGATCAGTATCAGCTTGGCAAATTCGCTTTGTCTGACAACTGGAGGGTAGCACTGCCACAGAAGCACGAACCCAAAGCCACGAGAACAGAACCAACCCCACATTGGGATTGGAAGCGGATTCGCACTTGTCACATGATAACAATATTAAAAGAAGGGCCCGAGAACATGGACAACCTTCCCTGGTGCTTCGAAAACAGCAATGATGAGGTGATCTCAGAATTTCCCCCAGCTCCGAAAGAGCTGGAGGATGGAATACATACTACCGCAGATAGCCTCAAGAAAATTGAGTTGGGGACGGCAAGTGACCTACGGCCGACGTTCGTCAGTGAGCTGTTGTCTGAAGAAAGGGTTGCTGCGTTAAAAGACGTCCTTGTACAACACAAAGATTGCTTCGCATGGAACTATTCCGAGATGCCAGGACTAGATCCAGAAATCGCTGTGCACAAATTGGCAATCTCCCCGGACGTCAAGCCGGTCAAACAGGCACCAAGAAGAATGCGGCTTGAGCTTGAGATGAGTATCAACGCCGAGGTCGAAAAGCTGATCGACTCTGGCTTCATCCAGGAAGTTCAATACCCTGAATGGATCGCCAACATCGTCCCGGTGATGAAGAAAAACGGGACAGTGCGCATATGCGTAGACTTCCGAGATCTCAATAAAGCTTGCCCGAAAGACGATTTCCCAGTGCCAGTCACCGAACTGATGATAGACAACACGTCCACTCATGAGGTTTTCTCCTTTATGGATGGCTCGTCAGGGTATAATCAGATAAAGATGCATCCCGAAGACCAAAAGCATACCGCTTTCAGGACCCCTCTAGGGATATTTTGTTACAAGGTGATGCCCTTCGGTTTAAAGAATGCCGGTGCCACCTATCAGAGGGCCATGACGAAGATCTTCGATGACCTTATACATGAAATCGTCGAATGTTATATTGACGACCTCGTGGTTAAGAGCAAATCGTATGAGGAACATCTCAAACACCTAAAAACTGTATTTCAACGCCTTCGGCAATATAACTTGAAAATGAACCCTCTCAAGTGTGCATTCGGAGTTTCTTCGGGCAAATTCCTGGGATTCATCGTCCGACACCGAGGTATTGAAATAGATCCGTCAAAGATCAAGGCGATCATGGAAATGCCTCCGCCAAGAACTCTTAAGCAGCTGCGATCTCTCCAAGGGAAGCTCGCATATATACGTCGGTTTATAGCCAACCTCTCGGGCAAGTGCCGTCCTTACAGTCACCTGATGAAGAAGGGAACCCCGTTCGTCTGGGATCAAAAATGCTAGGGCACGCTGGACGAGATTAAACAGTACCTGCAGAACCCGCCAGTGTTGGCTGCTCCGGTTAAGAGAAAGCCCCTCATTCTTTATACAACCGCCCTCGAAGGTTCTTTAGGCGCATTATGGGCGCAAGAGAATGATCAAGGGAAAGAGAGAGCTCTTTATTACTTAAGTCGAGTTCTACTGGGGGCAGAAAGCAACTACTCTCCCATTGAAAAACACTGCCTGGCGTTGATCTTCGCGATAACAAAGCTCAGGCACTATGCATTGGCACATGAGGTCCGTCTCATTTCGAAGGCCGACCCTCTTAAATATCTGATGTCGAAGGCCATATTGACGGGACGACTCGCTAAATGGGCCCTGCTCTTGATGGAATTCTCGATAACATATCAACCTCTCAAGGCAGTCAAAGGCCAGGCCATCGCCGACTTCCTCGCTGAGCATCCGATACCCGCCGATTCTCCTTTGAATTGCGATCTTCCAGATGAACATGCGTTTGATGCGATCGACGGTAGTGATACCCAATGGGAGCTTTATTTTGACGGAGCATCTTCAATGAAAAAGCGTAAACAAAGTACCCCTATAATCAAATTAGGGGTACGCCTCATCTTCGTGACTCCATAAGGAGGGATAATGCATTTCGCTTTCTCCTTAACAGAGCCGAGGACAAATAACGAAGCCGAATACGAGCTTTGATAGCAGGTCTCGAGATCTCCATTGACATGGGAATTGAAAATCTCCTCATATACGGAGATTCTCAACTGGTCGTTAGTCAAGCAAACGGCGACTACCAAACGTGCAAACCGGAGCTGGTGAAGTACGGTGAAAAGTTGCAACAACTGTTGACACAAATTCCCTCCTATACTTTGGAAAGCATACCGCGCGTGTAAAACAGCAAAGCAGACGTGTTAGCCAAACTCGCTAAAGAACTGGCCGACGAGAACCTCGATGACGTGAGAATCGTTGTGCAAAGCCGTCGGGTGCTTGCCCCAGCAGAAATATCTCCGGAATCATCCGAAGAGAAGGGAGCGACTGAACAGACGACCTTGCAAATAAAAGACCGGGAGAAGGCTGAGGATTGGAGGGAAGTCTTCATAGACTACTTTAAGTCCCACCGAATGCCTAAAGAAGCGTCCACAAGACATCAGCTCATGAAACGAGCTCTGTCTTTCGCCTTCGTCGATGATACTCTATACAAGAGGTCATTCGATTCTCTGTGGCTGAGATGTCTGGGACCTGGCCAGGCGAAAAGAGTCGTTCAGGAAGTTCATGACGGAATTTGTGGTTCTCATCAAGCAGGCCCAAAGATGAAGTTGAAGATCCAGGGGATGGGCTACTACTGGCCCACGATGATTCAGGATTGCCTCGAATATGCGAAGCAGTGCCACTCATGTCAAATTCATGGGGATTTCATCCATCAGCATCCAAATCCGCTACACCCGACAGTGGCAAGCTGGCCGTTCGAAATGTGGGGAACTGACATAGTTGGCCCCATCGAACCGGCATCATCCAAGGGACATCATTTCATCCTGGCGACGACTAACTACTTCTCCAAATGGGCAGAAGCAGTACCGTTAAGAGAGGTAAAGACGGAAAATATCCTCCACTTCTTCAAGACGCACGTCATATATCGGTTTGGAACGCCAAGAAGGATCGTCTCCGATAACGGACCAGCTTACAGAAGCCACAAGATCAGTCGCTTTGCACAGCAGCATAATATAGACTGGAGATATTCTTCAGTTTACAATCCGAGAGCTAATGGTCTAGCTGAAGCCTTCAACAAGACCCTGACGAAGATCATGAAAAAGATGGTGTCCCGAAATAAGAGAGACTGGCATGAGAGACTGCAAGAGGCTCTGTGGACATATTGAACAACGTTCAAGACGACCACCAATGCAACACCATATGCGTTGGTATTCGGTACAGAAACAGTACTCCCCCTCGAAATAGAATTACCCTCTCTACGAGTGGCAGTTCACTACGAGCTAACAGATGAAGAAAACGCTCACCTTCGGCTTGAGGAGCTTGATGCTCTTGAAGAAACACGGCTCATGGCGCAACAAAATCTGGAAACTTATAAAGCGAAGATGACGCGCTCATATGAAAGATTGACCCGACCAAGGAAGTTCCGCCGAGGCGAACTTGTGCTAGTGGTCAAAAGGCCTATGATCCCCAATCGCGCCAAGCGGGGAAAATTCGAGCCAAACTATCAAGGCCCGTTCATCATAGATAAGGTCTACCAGGGTGGGGCCTATCTACTCATAGATATGCATGGTGAAAGGCCTTTCAGGCCAATAAATGGCCGCTTCCTAAAAAGATACTACGCTTAATGAGTCACTGCCTAGGTCAATAATAGATGACGACGACTATGTCCGTTCGCTATCTTCCTAAGCTCAAGCTTTATAAGCAGTAGCCAGCCTTCTCCATGACGGACCGAAACGTCCTTAAACTAATAGTGGACCGAAACGTCCTTAAACTACTACCGCAGCATCCTTAGGCTGACGAGATAAAAATATATATATAATAAAAAAAACGGTATGTCCATAAGCAAAAAGGGCACGGATGAAAACCCGAAAGGGCTCCGTGAGTAAAAACAGCAGGGCTACCGGCGAGTGTTCGTGAAAACCCGAAAGGGCGCGACCTCGTAAAAAAAAGAAGAAGAAAAAAAATGGTATGTCCATGAGCAAAATGGGCACGGATGAAAACCCAAAAGGGCTCCGTGAGTAAAAACAGCAGGGCTACCGGCGAGTGTTTGTGAAAACCCGAAAGGGCGCAACCTCGTTAAAAGACACTTATAGGGTCCTCTCGACCTTGTAAGGAAAACCACCCGCGTGAGATCCTTACGACTCACAAGGGAGCAACACACTTAGGCATCCCCACGATTCCTAAGGAGAAAATACACTTGCGAGATCCTCACGACTCGTAAGGAGAACTCTCTTATGGGACCCTCACGGCTCATAAGATTTGAAAGTCTTAAGTTACAGAGACCTAAACCTGTGCTTAAGCAACCCCCACAACTTTAGATATTTCCCTACAAGTGGTCCAATATTAGCCCGTGTATACAATCCACGGGCGTGAATAAACATTTCCCTAACTAAGTCCCATCCGAGGCTAAGGGTATGTTCGCATGGTGAATAACCCTTGTAAATCCTCTCGATTTACAAGGAGAAAACCCTCCTGTAGGATCCTTATGACTTACAGAGGAACAAAACACTTAGGAATCCTCACGATTCCTAAGGAGAAAATACACCTACAAGATCCTCACGACTCGTAGGGAGAAAAATCTCTATGAGACCCTTACGGCTCATGAAGTCAAAGCCTTAGTCGACAGGACCCTAACCCTGGTCGCTAAGCCTCCTTTGTTTGACAACGACAGAGGCAAATGATGATTCGCTCCTGGCAATATCCCAGTTGTAGCGATGTTGATGCCGAAGTCGGTGTCCAATTTCAGGTTTACGGCGAAAAGCCCGTAGGCCGCACATGCGTACGAAATAGCCGAAATGGTGGGGCAACTTGCAATAAAAAGCAGCAAGTAAAATGTATGCATGCAAAATAGCCGAAATGATGGGGCAACTCGTAATAAAAAGCAGCGAGTAAAAAAAATAAAATAAATAGCCGAAATGATTGGGCAATCGCGACCTTCGCGATATAAAAGCTGAAATGATAGAGTATCGCGGAAATAAAACAAAAAAAAAGAGAATGATAAAACTTTGGCCCTACAGTTGAGATCACATCGATCCCTGTATACAATCCAAGGGCGCAAACAAAGAGAGAACCTTACCTTCCCAACAGGCTCCGCCAGAAAACGAAGCCAGATCTCGACGATTCATCCCAACTCCGAAGAAACCAATGTCTTCGGCAAATACCTCAACTCACGGATACAAACACTCCTTGACGAAAGCCTCGTGATCCGCGTCGACTCGCAGAGCAACCAGTGCCTCCATGGGAAATTCTCGACTCGTTTCAAACCCCAAAGAAACAAATAATCCTTGGCGCTAGGGAAACAAATAATCCCTAGCAAACACCTCAACTCACGGATACAAACACTCCTTGACGAGAGCCTCCTGATTCGCGTCGACTCGCAGAGCATCCAGTGCCTCCGTGGGAAATTCTCGACTCGTTTCAAACCCCAAGGAAACAAATAATCTTTGGCGCTAGGGAAATAAATAATCCCTAGCAAACACCTCAACTCACGGATACAAACACTCCTTGACGAGAGCCTCCTGATTCGCGTCGACTCGCAGAGCAACCAGTGCCTCCGTGGAAAATTCTTGACTCGTTTCAGACCCCAAGGAAACAAATAATCCTTGGCGCTAGGGAAACAAATAATCCCTAGCAAACACCTCAACTAACGGATACAAACACTCCTTGACGAGAGCCTCCTGATTCGCGTCGACTCGCAGAGCAACCAGTGCCTCCGTGGGAAATTCTCGACTCGTTTCAAACCCCAAGGAAACAAATAATCCTTGGCACTAGGGAAACAAATAATCCCTAGCAAACATCTCAACTCACGGATACAAACACTCCTTGACGAGAGCCTCCTGATTCGCGTCGACTCGCAGAGCAACCAGTGCCTCCGTGGGAAATTCTCTACTCGTTTCAAACCCCAAGGAAACAAATAATCCTTGGCGCTAGGGAAACAAATAATCCTTAGCAAACACCTCAACTCACGGATACAAACACTCCTTGACGAGAGCCTCCTGGTTCGTGTCGGCTCGTAGAGAAACCAGCGTCTCCGCGGGAAAACTCCCGACTCGTCTCAACTTGCAAGATGAAGCCTCGGGCAGCAGGGATTAAAAAACTTGCTTTCTGAACAATGGGACCCTGCAAGTCGATCTAAAACGGTCTCTTGCATACTATTCACGGGTCTCACTCTCCAAAGTCGAGTTTCGACAAGGAGGGAAACAACCGCTTACGGGTCCCCTCGACTCGTAAGAGGGAAAAATTCTCTTATAGGATCCTTACGACTTATAAGAGAAAACCACACTTAGGAATCCTCATGATTCCTAAGGAGAAAAACCCACTTACGAGATCCTCTCGATCCGTAGGGAGAAAAATCTCTGTGAGACCCTCACGGCTCATAGAGTTGAAAAGTCTTGGGCGGCAGATCTGAACCTGCGGTCTAAGACATCGCTATCTCGTGAAGAAATCAAGGTGCTTACTCTATTATCTGCTAATTGTGACAACATGCTGATAATAAGAGAAAGAAGAAAGCGACAGAAAGAGCATCCGATTTACATTTGATCAGGCGTTCGAGACACACTCATTCATGCATAAGCAAAAGATTCAGAATGAAAAATAGAGACAAGCTGAGATAAAATTTTTCCATTAATATTGCCAAAAGTTCTTACAATCATAAAAGCAATAAACGAAAAATATTATTACAATGGAATAACCTCAGATCCAGGACATGGATTGAGGAATTCAAAAGTAAGGCCATCCAGAGTTCTTTTGGCCTTTCTGATTATTCTTGTGCGCAGCCTCTCGCGCTCCTGTGTGTCAAGATACTCGGCAAGCCCTCCCAACCTTCGATAAGCAGTGACTATCGTCGTCTACTGGAAAATTTGATGTAGGATGTCGATGAGGCTGTCCCGCCGTTTCTTCGAGATCAGCCCCGTCAGGTACACTGAATGCACCTTGTCTTCGGCATCATCCAGCGCATTGAGCGGTAGGGCCTCGTGAAATCCCGGAAGTGCTCTCCATATTGCTCCCAGCACGACCTTCAAGAGAGCTGAACGACGAGGAAGCAGCTAACCACCGCTTGCGTTGAGGCGACCCCATGACCTCCGTACACTGGGCGTCCGTAAACTCCTGGTTTTGATGACGGCCCTATGCGCGGATATCGTCGTAGGTGATGAACTCGTGCAAACAGTATAGACGCACCGCAATTATGCGTGGAGGAAATACCACAGGAAGATTAGCGATAAAAAGAAAAATAATATACACCGAGAGTTAAACTCCTCGAGAGCAGTGCTCTGCAAACAGGACTGACTACTAAAATCCTAATGGGGGAAATTTAAATAAATCCCCCGAGAACTCTAAGATTGTTACTATTAAAAGATGATATAATCCATTAAATACAAAACTCCATTTTTAATTCTCATTATCCATATTCAAACTCTTAAGAGTTCATTTTTTTTTTTAGGTCAAAGAGATCTATGTTTTGCCAAAAACGCAAAATTCTGTTCATGAGTTAAGAAACCCTGAAACAGATTCCTGAGAGCAAGGCTCTATTTGGTGAAACCCCAAAAGGATTTTCTTTAGATCAAAGATCTATGAGAGCAAAGCTCTGTTAATTAAAATTGATTTAATTTAAGACTAATCCTTACTTAAATAGTTTCTCTTAAAGAAAATCTAACTCTGAGAGTTCTTGAAGGCAAGAGCAAAGCTCTGAAGTTTCTGAAAATGAGAATTTTAAAGATGATAATCATCTGTGCATGACCAAAGGTCCTATTTATAGGCATCGAGTGCCCTTTCAACTTCCAAAGTTGCCGCAACGGTTGGAATTCCGCCACCGTTGCGCTCACGTTTGGGGCCACGTAAGCGCAACGTTGGGGGGGCATTTGTTTACCCCAATCAGAGCAAAGCTCTGTTCAAATTCCGAGGCGGGAGATGAAGCAACGCTTCATCTTCCCCCAATCAGAGCAAAGCTTTGCTTTGAAAATTTAAACTTTAATAAATGAAGCAACGCTTCAGATCTTTTGCGCTGCGCGCAACGTGCCACGTGTCAGGCACAGATGCATCAGCGCAGCGCCCAAGAAGGCGCGCCCAATCAGAGCAAAGCTCTATTTAAACTAAAATTAAAGAAAGCAATGCTTCAGTTACGCAAGCACTGCGCTGCGCGATACGTGTCAGCACAGATGAGCTAGCGCAGATGCGCTGCGCTTTGCGCTGCCTGACACGTGTCAACGCAGATGCGCTGCGCTTTACGCTATGCGACACGTGTCAGCGCAGATGCACTAGCGCAGTTGCGCTGCGCTGTGCGCTGCTTAACACGTGTCACGCGCTAGGGCATTTGCACCAAACAGAATTAAAATTCTAAAGAAATCTTTTATGTTCTTGTCAAAACAAGAAGATTTTCTTCTGTAAAACAGAAGCCCTTAGATCAAAGATCCAACGGTGGGGAAAATTCCTCAAATCACTCAAAGAAAGATCTCTTTAACAAATTTAACTAATTTATGGGCACTATAAAAAGGACCATAGACCTCAATTCAAAGGCATCAACACTTTTGAGAAATCAAGAGCTTCAAATAGAAAGAACTCTGAAAAAGTTTCAAAAAAAGGTAAAAACCTTCACAAATTAGAAGAAATTTCTTCTAATAGATCATTGATCTAAAAACAAGATCAATGATCTTCACGTAATAAATAATGCTTTGCACTTTTATGAACCTTTGGTTCCTGAAATAAAAAGAAGAAAAAACCTGCTTTTTTCTTTGATCTAAATTAGATCAAGGAAACGAATAGTGCTTTGCACTTCTTTTATGAACCATTGGTTCATCTAAAAGATTCTTAAATCATAGTGCCTTGCACTTGCAAATTGCGCTGTTGCGCTCTTGGGAAAGCGCCACGTGTTAGTATCTGAACTACTTGCGCTATGCGCTTTGAGAGCTTCGCTCTCTGTAATTGGCGCTACTCACCAAAGTGCGCCACGTGTCAGCACTGCGCTTGCGCGATACGTGTCAACACTACAAGCACTTGCGCTCTCTGATTGGCGCAAAGCGCCTGATAAATGCAAGACATTTCTTAAAGGGCCAGGCCCAAATCGAAAAGACCAAGCAGGCCTAAATGGGCAGAGCCCAAACAAAATAATAAAAATGCTATGCATTTTAAAAGGGGCAGAGCCCAAACAAAGTAGATGCTTTGCATCATTTATAAATGTGCAGAGCCCAAAGTGTTAGTTATATGTATGCCCTAGAGGCCATTACTATACATAGGATGTATATTGTAGTGGATGCTGGGACATATATAGGGAGGACTTTCTTGCTCGACATGATAGTATGCTATCTGGTTGATCTTTACCTTAACGTGTACACTGATTGTCTCCCTGTTACATGTTGGTAAAGCCCTTAGAATCTGTACTTGACTACCTGGACTATGATGCGGATCATACTAGTGGGGACATGGTAGTCCATAAGTACATCCTTCAAAGTCCCTAGTCGTGGGTATATCGAGACGGGGCATCGATATACCAGAGTAGACTAGCGTGTACCTTCTCGACCCATACAGATGGGCGATGGATGATCCCATATCCATTGGTGTTTGACATCAGAGATGATATACGGGTGCTCAGTAGAGACTGGGTACACTGGACGGACTCGCCGAGAACTCCCAGATGGTATTATACCTTACGTCAGATGGCAGTTCTCTGGTGACACTGATACAGAGTAGTCTGTTGACCCGAGATCGTCATAGAGTCTTGTGTGGTTCCCACTGTGCTTTGATTTCCATCTTACCACGTCCAAGAGGGCGTGCAAAACGGTGGTTTTTGGGTACAGTCCCGAGTCACATGGAGGCAATGAGCGATAGGAGGGGATTCGTCTCTCCCGGTATAGGGGGTTGATGTTGCGCTGTGTTCGATTGGCTATAACAGGAAATCCCTGGCCAGGGTTGCTGAGATTTACTGGTAAGTGTTACCAGTAGTTTCTCGAATTGTTATAGACCTCATATCGACACGACTTATCGAGCTATTGGGAACTTATCGAGCTATTGGGGTCTGACGTTAACCACCCCTAGGTGAGATATGCGACATATCAGACGATCAGACCGGACTGTACGGTAGTGTTACTGGTTGGATTCACTGGAGTGTGAGCGGGCTTGCTCGTCGATCTTCAGATCGCTCAATACCCGGGTGGCCGTTACGTTTAGCAGACCGCTTGCGGCTTGTGGGTGTTTGATATGATCATCACCTGCTGCCGGCGTATTGACGAGTCTTTAGAGTCCTACACAGAGGTTTCCTGGCTCAAGCGAAACGAAATAGGAGCGCATATGAGATATGTGCGGGACCGAGAATAATGCATGTATGTGATACCGTATTCTATTCTCGCGATGAATGTGTCGAATGGTTATATGCAATATAACCTAGTTATCGAATCGAGGGTTGATTCGATAAGCCGATACATTGGATACTAGTCGGTTATATGCGATATGACCCGATCGTTAAATCAAATGTTGATTTAATGATTTAATGCATAATTATATATTTGATATATTACTTTGCGTTAACTAGTATTGGTTCACTTTAAATGGATTTTCTCACTCGGATGTGCACATTGTATATGTGATATACTTTTTGTGCACTTGATTGTATCATGTTTGATGATACATGTTTGCTAGGGTTTTTGTGTAAAGATCAAACTATGGTTACATGTTAATGGTTAGGGTTATGTTTTATTCACTTATTTATTTATTTATTGATTTTTGGAAAAATGATAACCATAAAGGAAAATGGTGGCTTTGTTTGTTTTCTAGTTGAAGCTTCATGAAGCTTTGACCAAAGTGACCATTTTGCCTCATGCTTAACCCTAACCACTCCATTAACCCTAGTTTAATCTCTACACTTGACCATGGTTCATGATATGATAAGTATTGATTTTCTTTTCAATATTAATTAACTTATCATAACACTTTCTTCTTCTTCTTCATCTTCTTCAATGAAGAAAGCTTCACTTCATCAATGGTGATTGATGGAAATGAGTGAGAAATCCAATTCTAAAGTCTACCCACTTCCTATTTCTTCATCCTCTACCTCTTGCCAAGTAGTAGAGTGTGTTTCCTTCATAAGTTTTCATGGCTTGGTGAAGGTGGAGCTTGATCTAGTGATGCTTCGACGTAGATCATCTTCGGCACGAAGCCGACGACCTTGCCCGCCCATTTCTCCGATGAAGCCGACGCTAGAGCCCGGATTTTGATTTGGACAGCGGAGAGGACTTCATCACGGAGCCGTGGAGGTGGAGGACCGGATCTACAAAGGTTGTATTTCCGTTCCTTTAGTTTAGATGTAAACTAGTTTCTTGTTTCGCCTAGAAATCTAGCCAACGATCCGTTCTAGGGTTTCTCGGCACCGTTTAAATTTGAAATTGGCATGGTTGATACCTTGTGAGACCTCATTAGGGTGCCTAGGAACCCTACACAAAGCACATTGATGATCTGCATCCTTTCTGGGCAGAGCCCAAATAAAAATAAAAAAGAAATGCAAGGCCAAATGCAAACAAAATGTGGACATTTTTAATTGGACTTAGCCCAATTTTGGCCGTAAGTCCTTAAATTAAATTGATTGAGCACGGCTGCTCTTTAAATCAATTTACGACCGGTTCTAGGGTACATCTCCGAACTCCTCTGACACTTCTCGTTGTAATCCTTCGACGACGTCAGAGAGGCGACGGGTCCCGACGACCACATATGAATACGGACTGCGGGGTCCTTAAACTCGTGGACCGAAACGTCCTTAAACTAATATCGGACCGAAACGTCCTTAAACTAATATTCATCCCAAAATGGGAACGTTGGACCGAAATGTCCTTAAACTAATGATGGACCAAAACGTTCTTAAACTAATGATGGACCACCACGTCCCTAATATGGCGATGGACCGAAATGTCCTTAAACTAATGACAGACCACCACGTCCCTAAACTGGAACAAGGACCACCACGTCCCTAAACTGGAACAATAGAGCCTCCAAATGCTCTTTTGCCAGATCTAAACGGTCCCGTTTAAGTTGATCTTAGCTCCAAACATAGCTAACGTATCCTTAAACATTCAAACAGACTACATATTCCCTAATCAACTTTGGTTCAAGGGTACATCTCCGAACTCCTCTGACACCTATCGTTGTAATCCTTCAACGACGTCAGAGAGGTGACGAGTCCCGACGGCCATATATTAAATGGATCACCACGTTAAGTCGATCTTAGTCTCAAACAGGACTAACGTATCCTTAACGAACGTTTAAGTTGATCTTAGCCTCAATACGGTTAACGTATCCTTAAACTAAAAACACCAAACCCAAATCTAAGTAAATACGGATTTGGACTAATCCATGTCCTACGGGCGACGGCATTACTCAGTCTCCGTATACAATCCACGGGCAACCATAAACAAAACAAACACACACGACACGAAGTGAAATTCTGGAGAAGGAGAAAGTGGCTACCGCGATGCGGTAGCGTAATTAACTGCAGGGGCTTGCGCCTGCAGGAAAGAGCGTCCCCACAATCAAAAACCCCTCTAGCGAGGGGGAATCTGACGAAGTCTGCTACATCAGCCGCATCCGTCTAAACCTCCGATACACGGTGCCATAAATCAACTTGGCATCTTCGGAGAGGTAGACGGATAAAACCATATAGTATCTGCCCCGAATCTCAGGCAAGACGTCCTCACGTCGTCCCGGCCGCCATTCGGAGGGGAAAAACTGGGTACAGAGGTTTCAATTTAGTTTTAAACACTAAGACAAGAGGGGTCACGTGGTAGCACGTGAGAGCGCCCTGCTTCTCTTTATTTTGTTCTGTCAAAAGTATTGAATACTTTGGAGCATCACGTGCTGTCACGTGATGGGAATTTGTGTGTTTATTTGTTAGAGCTTCAGCCAAGGGGTCACGTGGTAGCACGTGAGAGCGCCCTTGAGCTCTTTTCTGTTTCTTTTGCCTCTTTCTCAGAAGTCACGTGGGGCACATGAGGCGTTGCCTCAAAACTCTTTTTGTGGATCTTTACAGGGGTCACGTGGTAGCACGTGACCCTGATCCTTTGCATGCATGGAGATCTTTTAAGTCTCTTTATTATATTTTGAGAATTAAATTCTCTGGAGGATTAAGAATTAAATTCTTGTATAGGGTAAAACCCTAATTTCTTTTCTTAATGGAATTACATTCCTGTGAGTTTGAGATAATTAGGTTCTTAATTAGGGTTAAACCCTAGTTCTGTCCATTTTGAAGGAATTAAATTCCTATGATGTAGGGTTAAACCCTAACTTTATCCAAAGGAATTAAATTCCTATAATTCTGTGAGAATTAAATTCTCGAAACTCCATTCCCCCTCTATACTTTGGATCTGCATGGCAGGATCTCAACCCAATGAGAATTAAATTCTCAATTCATAGGGAGATGTGCACTTTGCAGATCCTTTACCAGAGAAAGAACTAAGTTCCCTTCTTTTATATAAGAGTTAAACTCTTTTGAGAATTAAATTCTCTCTTGAAGCCTCTCTTTTCTTACCTAGGGTTTTTCTTTTGCAGAGGATCAAATTCTTCCAAAATCCCAAGGCTCTATATCTCTCTCTCTCTGTATATATCTCTCTCCCCCTAATTCTCTCCTTTGGCTCCTATTTATAGGAGAAGGAAAAGAGTCAATCAGTTTTAGTGAATCTTTCATTGAAAGATTTGATTTGTCTATTAAGAGATTTGATTTATCTTTGTCATTCATCTGGGCCTTTGGATTATTAGGTGAATTTTATTTACCATTGGATTTTAAATCCAAAGATATCTCTTTGTTATTTCGGTTAGATTTAAGGGGAAATCTTTCCAAGTCCAAGATTTTTCCATAAATTGGTGATACTTAATCACCTTTAGATTTTTAATCTAACGGTTCCGGATGATCTTTTCTATTTTGGAAAGATTTGAAAGATCTTCCCTCGGAATCCAATTCTGTCAAAGAAATAAGGCTTTTAAAGCCGGTCACGTGTGGCCACGTGACCGTTGGTCATGTGTGTACACATGACCCCTGGTCACGTGTAAGCACGTGACCCCTGGGATGGGATTCTCTTCCTTCTGCGCTCTGTTCTTTTGCCGCTGCTTAGCCATCACGTGCCAATACGTGACCATTGGTCACGTGTGAACACGTGATTCTTCTCTTGAAGCTTTTTCCTGATTTAGTAAATGTGGTTTGTGTCGTTGCTTTTAAACGTCACGTGCCAACACGTGACCGCTGGTTACGTGCTAGCACGTGATACTTCCTCTGTAGTTTTTTCTTGATTTTATATCAGGGAACAAATGCCCCCACAGCGTTGTTCTCACGTGTCAGCACGTGAGTGCAACGCTGTCACTTTTGCGACCGTTGGATCCATCTAGGGAATCGGGGAGATGAAGCGTTTCCATCACATCCTATAAATGCCCATGTCTTTATAGAAGAGCCTCCACTTTGCTCATCTTCCTCCTTTGAGAACTTTCTTCTTTTGAGAATTTAATTCTCTTTTTCCAGAGCTTAGTTCTCTGCCTTAAGAAATTTTTAGAGTTTAACTCTGTTCAAGAAAGACTCTTCCTTTCAGGTAATGATGTTGGACGATCGAAGAACTTTCATTAAAAAACTTTCGGGATTTTAAATCCACATCAAGGGTTTCACCCCTTTTAACATGAACTCATTTTTTCAAGTTCATCAGCAAGAACAGAGACCCATCTAATTTTCAAACTGTAGATCTCTTAGGCTTTATCTGATCTTTTAGGGAGATGATGATGTCCATGGAATTTAATTCCATCCCGAGGAGCTCTGGCTCTGGAACAAAAAATTCTGGGAATTTAATTCTCTTTTTCAAAAAGGAATTTAATTCCTCTGAAGACTAAGTTCTTCCTAGAGAACTTCATGGGTTTTCTTGCCCTGGGTTTGTCCTTCCGTAATCAATGAAGAAGAAGCTTGCAATGATGTCTTTTGTGGGAATTTAATTCCCTTGATCTTGTTTGATTTGTTGTAGAGTCCAAGGTGGATTCCTTTTAGGGGAGTGTGTAGGGTTATTTGAAGTCCCATGTCTATTTGATTAGAATACTCCCTTTGTCTCATTATAACTGCTGTGCCTCATCATTAGCCAGCCGTCATCTTGATTTTGTGGGACCCGCATGTTTTGTAACTAATGGTCCTACCAAACAAGTCCTCTGTCGTTTTCTTCAACTGTCTTCATATATCTATGCTCATATGTGTGTTTGTGTGTATACACACACACACACACACACACACACACACACATATATATATATATATTGCTGGCTCCACTCTTGACGGTTTTCCTTTACTTTGTCAGGTGCGATGGCTTTTGTTCCGTGCTTTCCCTTCACTCGCTCGAAGGCCGCTTTTCCTCAGTCACCATCTGATAAGGAAGCGATGGCGATGATCCGGGCTCATGACCCGAACTGCACTAATTTACTTCTATGGGGAACTTGGTACAGCCATATTATCTGGGGTCGCCGGAGTTTCCTCTGCGAAGTGCCGACAGAGCCACTTTCCCGTTTTTGCCGATGGACCCTCCGGGGACGATTTTCGTTGTGGAGATGCCAAATTGGACTCCAACGGGACGGCTCGAGCCTTCGACGACTGGTATCCCGAACCATCCGATCCCAGCTATAGATATCCTGGAACGGCGTATTTGCCAGGGTGAGGCCCACCCATGGGGACAGATTTATAAGATAGGGCTCACTCCTCGACACCCCACGGGTTACCTCCTCTGGGCTCGCTATATCCTTGCTACCCATCGTGCGCGGCTGCAGAAGGTTGGGCTTTACCAGGCAATATATGCGTCGCTCTTCCATTATCAATCCCCGCATGTTTGGTGGGTTAAGGTGTTCTTGAATCAATGGAATCTCCCCACCAGCACTTTTCTTCTGGGGGACAGAGAGGTTTCGATCTCTTTGGGGGAATTTTATGAGATCTCGGGGCTGCCAATTCGAGGGACGCTTTATGAGGAGTTGTTGCCCTCCGATGAATACGTCTTTGAACCTGAGCCTGCACCGCTTGACGGCTTGTCTGTCGAGAACGCCGTCCGTCCCAAACGTCCTAGCTTGATCAGGATGCTAAGTGTCTTTGATCGATTGTTCACTGAATCGGAGGAGCAGGACGTTACTTTCAAGAGCTTCATTGCCTGTTTCCTTCGCGAAGGCGTCCTGTCGAAGACAGCTCCGAAGTTTGCAAACATTAAAGACCCCTTTGGGTTTGGTCTGAAGAAGTTGCCGACTAATGAATCCGATCTACCGCAATACTACATCCCCATAATGTCGCCGATGTCTTTCGAATCCATTGTAGCTCCCGGTATGGATGAGGAGACGTTCTTTATTGGGTTTATCAGTGTCTGGCTCAGCTGGTTTTTCATCCCTATGCATCGCCGCTTTATGAGAGCTTCGGTCATCTATCCGGCTCATCTTATAGCTGAGGGAACGCGGCTGGCCATTAGCATCCCGGCCTTGGCGCATCTTTATCATGGGCTGGGCACTGCAGCTAATACTTCCACCCCTGGCGTAGATGTGGTAAATTTCTCGCTTCACTATTTTACGTCCTGGATTGAAATGCACGTCTTAGGTGCTTTCGCTATGCATCAAAGGCCTGCATTCTACGATGCCTACACCTTCCCGCGGCTTATACAATTGGTGGATCCTTCTGCCGCTGACCCGACTCAGTTCGGAGCTATCCGAGCGCTGATTTCCCCTTATGCCACTACCGGCGGGTTGGTATTTAATGATCGGGTCTTATCTTCTTCTGCGGGTTCAGCCCAGCCGCTTTGGGATTGGTCAATAGATAACGCGCCCTCTTTGAAGCCCCGGGAGGCCGCGCGCCTATACGCAATCAGACCGGGTTACCTAGTATTCCGTCAGGATAGCGCGGCCCTTTTCATACGATACAATCCGCATCGCTTTGCCCGGCAGTTTGGCTACGATCAGGGCGTCCCTTTCGAAGCTTTCATAGTAGTGCCGGTCCCTTCGCTTGAGGCCGTTCGAGATGCCGCCCATCATTTTGTGAGGCTGAACACCGGTTCTCAGTTCATGATCCCTGATGGTGATTACATGCCCCGATGCGTGGGGTCGTTCACGGGTTCGTATCTCCATCGAGTCAACCCGGTTATTATTGAGGAAAGAAGGGTACTTCTTGGTCACGGTGCCCCAACTCAGGTTCTGGCTACGGGAGCTACGCTGGGACCGCGCGCCCCGGTCCGCTTTCCTTTGAGGGATACCGGCACCGCGCTTATTCCGGGAAGGTCGGGGGTGGATCTTACCCCAATAGCTGGTATGCCCCTGGTTACCCGTTCGCGGGGTAGACGGGCTCCGGTAACAGTACCACCACCCGAGGCAACATCACCTTCCGTGGCATCGACAATGGCGGTGTCATCCCCAGTTGCGGCGCCGAGTGAGGGTGGCAGGGCTGAGGTTGTTGAGGGTGTTGAGGGCGATGTGGGTCGTCGCCGCACTAAGGCTTCGCAGGGAAAGAAGCGGTCATCCTCGGTGACCGGATCTGGGTCCAAGTGTCGAAGGAAGGTTGCTACTAACTTGCTCGACTCTTTAATAGAGTCTGAGCCCATTCTGAAGATGAACCGTTGGCCCTGCAGGAATCAGATGCTGGACTACTTTTCCCGAGTTCGGCCGCCGAGGAAGCCGCACAATTGGCTGAGGCTATAAGGCGTTCCAAAGACGCGCCTCGGAACGCCAGGGTTCCGAAGAAGCCCTATCCTGCTGTAATCTTTTATGAAGACCCCTCATGGATCCGGCGGCGGTTTATCGGCCCTTTGGAGGAATGGGGGGAAAGGGCCCTGAAGCAGGCTGCTTCAGAGGATGCGGCGGACGCGCTTTCTTTGTGGACCGGCGACCACGAGTCTACCCTTGAACCCCGGCGAGCACGCCTCCTTAAGAAGGAGCATCGGCTTGAAGAAGCCATATTGCAGGCTTCCCTACGCATTGGTATGTTTTTGTTCTTCTTTGTAGCTTCTCATTTTTTTTACGCCTGTATGTATGTATGCTTATTCTTGTGTGAATTGCGCAGAATCTTCGACGATGGGGGAGGTCCCTACGGGCTTGTTGAAGCCAAAGCCCGTTGACATCCCCGATGCAGCCTTACTCGATGTGGAGGGGGCTGACGAGGCTGTTCCTCTTGCAATAGAGCCTCCAGTGGCAGTTCTTGATCACGAAGCGCTTGCTCCTTTGGAGGAGGCCCCTTTGGTGGTTGCCGCCCCAATGACTCTTCCTGAGGGTGGCCCAGAGGCTGAGAGAGAGGTAGTAGGGACTACCCTCCCTTTGTTAGAGCCCGACGTCACGGCGGAGGCCGTTGAAGCTGCTATCCCCCTGGCTCAGAATGGGAGGAGTGTTGAAGGTAACCTTCTGCATTTTAAATTAGCAACCTTTCCATTGTCTGAACTCTTTTGTTTTCTCAGAATTACGTGGGCTGGCGGCCTCTATTGCCGATCTATTTCCCCGGCAATCCTTTCAGTGTCTGCTGGAGATGGCAGCTCCGCAGGCGATATCTCCTCAATGCATCGTCCTCTCATCCGGACAAGGTTAGTGTCGTCCATCATTTCTCATAGCATCATTGTTATTTTGCGTATTGACATTGATGTTTTCTACAGTTTTGGAGGCCGATGACGAGGTTAAGGTCCTCGAAGGGCCAGGGGAACCTTCAGCTCCTACTTGCATGACCGTAGGTGAGTGACATTTCAGTATAGTCTGACTTGTTCCTTTGCTTAAGAGTTTTGCTGACATTTTTCAAATCTGAACAGCCTTGCCAGCCCCCATAGCGTTGGAATCACGTATCGCCATGCCGCCCGGTCCTTATGCTCTGTGAGCTTCAGAACGCTTGGCCCAATTGAGCCTTGTCTCCTTGTCGTCTTTGATTGAGGAGTTTCGTGCCGGCAGCGCAACCACAGCTGAAGCATTTGCTGCCGAAGCTAACGGTTCTCTTCCTTTTCTTACCACCTACCATAGCGAAGAGGTGGTGCGAGTTTGGGTGGAGTTCTGTCGGCAGGTGGAGGCTTGCTTGCACGCCCTAGAGTGTTTCCGCCTTTCCTCGGAGGCCGTGGCTGCAAAGGCGGACTTGCGGAGGCTGATAAAGCGGTGCGCGGCAAACATGGTATCATGCGAGAAGAGGCTCGGTCGCAAATTCTCAGAGAGGGAGTTGGCCTCTAAGGCGTTGAACGAGCTTCAAGCCAATCTTACCGCCAAAGCCAATAAAGCGTATGAACTCTGGCGAGTGCTTCAAGAGTCTATCAGAGAGGTGGTGGCTCTTGATAAGGCTGTCGTTTTCACCCGCGATAGGGTCGAGGCTCACAAGACAACCGAGAAAGAGCTCGAAGGCCGACTCGCCTCGTATCAGGCCCAGCAGGCTCAGGCAGAGGCCCGTCTTCTGGCGATCCTAAATCATGAAGCCGTGGCCCAGCAGAAACAGGATGAGCTAGCAAAATTATTAAATCGCCCGCCGGCTTGAAAACTTGTATTTTTTCCTTTCTTTTTGTACATACTCCTGAATGAGAGTATATTCTTTTTGCTTTTTCATGAATTGTACTTTGTATCCATTTTGGTTTATGAATAAAGACACATTTTCTTCTTAATGGCGTGTCTCCTTTTTATTGAATGTGTTATGCGGACAATTTATCTTGGTCTTTTTGCAGGGCAGCGATGGCTTAGGATTCAGGGTTAGGGTCTACCTCCCAAGACTTTTGAGCTTTACGAGCCGTGAGGGTCTCATAAAGGGTTTTTCTCCCTACAGGTCGAGAGGATCCCGTAGGTGTAAGTTCTTCTTAAGAATCGTGAGGATTCTTAAGCGGGTTTTCCCTTGGGAGCCGTAAGGATCTCTCAAGATAATTTGCTTCCTTACGGGTCGTGAGGACCCGCAAGTGCTGGGTGCGGTCGCCCTTATCCGTGTTTCACAGGGTCGGGGGTTGCTTTGGGATGTTTTTCAAGGTACCGTAGTTTAAAGACATCGCGGTCAAGGTTAAGGACCTCATAGTCCGTGGGTTTAAAGACTCCACAGTCCATGGTTAGTTTTAAGACATCACGGTCAAGGTTAAGGACATCATAGTCCGTGGATTTAATGACTCCACGGTCCGATGTTAGTTTTAAGACATCTCGGTCAAGGTTAAGGACCTCATAGCCCATGGATTTAAGGACTCCACAGTCCGATATTAGTTTTAAGACATCACGGTCAAGGTTAAGGACTTCATAGTCCGTGGATTTAAGGACTCCACAGTCCGATGTTAGTTTTAAGACATCCCGGTCAAGGTTAAGGACCTCATAGTCCGTGGATTTAAGGACTCCACAGTCTAATGCTTGGTTGCCGGGACCCGTCACCTCTTTGAAGACGTTGAGGAATTACAACGATAAATATCAAAGGAGTGAAGAGATGTACCCTTTAACCATGGTGAAATCAGTCTAGAATCATCATGGTTGATCGTTAGTTTTAAGACATTACGGTCGAGGTTAAGGACATCATAGTCCATGGATTTTAAAGACTCCACAGTCCGGTTTTTTCTCTGGATGCTTCACACGGGTTCACTACCGTGCTTGGCGAAGACCAGGCTCCGCTCTGGGCGTTTTCCACGGGGTCAAAGAGTGACGTTATCCGCGTTCCACGTGACCAGGAATTTTGCACTAGATGCTTCACATGGGTTCACTGCCGCGTTCGGCGAGGACTAGGCTCCGCTCTAGATGCTTCACATGGGTTCACTGCCGTGCTCTGCGAGGACCAGGATCCGCTCTGGACGTTTTCCACGGGGTCAAAGAGTGACATTATCCGCGTTCCACGTGACCAAGAATTTTGCACTAGATGCTTCACACGGGTTCACTGCCGCGTTCGGCGAGGACTCGGCTCTGCTCTGGATGCTTCATATGGGTTCACTGCCGTGCTCTGCAAGGACCAGGATCCGCTCTGGACGTTTTTCACGGGGTCAAAGAGTGACATTATCCGCATTCCACGTAACCAGGAATTTTGCACTAGATGCTTCACACAGGTTCACTGCCCTGTTCGGCGAGGACTAGGTTCCGCTCTGGATGCTTCACACGGGTTCACTGCCGTACTCTGCGAGGACCAGGATCCGCTCTGGACGTTTTCCACGGGGTCAAAGAGTGACATTATCCGCGTTTCACGTAACCAGGAATTTTGCACTAGATACTTCACACGGGTTCACTGCCGCGTTCGGCGAGGACTAGGCTCCGCTCTGGATGCTTCACACGGGTTCACTGCCGTGCTCTGCGAGGACTAGGATCCGCTCTGGATGATTTCCACGGGGTCAAAGAGTGACATTATCCGCGTTCCACGTGACCAGGAATTTTGCACTAGATGCTTCACACGGGTTCACTACCGCGTTCGGCGAGGACTAGGCTCCGCTCTGGACGTTTTCCATGGGGTCAAAGAGTGACATTATCCGCGTTCCACGTGACCAGGAATTTTGTTGATTGTATCCGCATTTCGCGGAGTTGGGATTTGACTTTCGGTGATCTGTACACTGCCGAGTCATGGAACTGGGAATCGCCGCTGTTCCGCTTTGTTCGAGGTCGTATTTGCCGCAACGAGACAAATGTTGGGAAGATCTTTGTGGCCCGTAGAGATTTGGCTTCTTCTTATGATGAAACCTGGGGAGGAGGAGCGTGACTCCTTCTTTGTTTGCACCCCTGGATTGTATACAGGAATAGATGTAACATCACCTGTAGGGCAAAAATTTCAATTTTATTTTATTTCTTTTTCCTGGATGCTCTATCATTTCAGCTTTTATATCGCGAAGGTCGCGATTGCCCAATCATTTCGGCTATTTTTTCACGATGCCCAATCATTTCGGCTATTTTTTTCATTTTTACTCGCTGCTTTTTATTGCGAGCTGCCCCATCATTTCGGCTATTTTTTTTTATGCATATATTTTTACTTGCTGCTTTTTATTGCAAGTTGCCCCATTATTTCGACTATTTCGTATGCATATGTGGCTTGCAGGCTTTTCGCTGCAAGCTTGGATTCAGACACCGATTTTGGCATCAACACCGCTACAACTGGGATATTGCCACGAGCGAATCATCATTTGCCTCTGTCTATGCCGAACAAAGGTGGCTTAGTTAACAGGGTTAAGGGTTCTGTCGACTAAAGCTTTTGACTTCATGAGCCGTAAGGGTCTCACAAAGGCATTTCTCCCTACAAGTCGTGAGGATCTTGTAGGTGTGTTTTTTTCTTAGGAATCGTGAGGATTCCTAAGTGCATGTTCTCTTGTAAGTCGTAAGGATCTTACAAAAGGGTTTTCTCCTTATAAGTCGAGAGGACTTACAAGGGTTGTTCATCGTGCGATCATATCCCCAGTCACAAATGGGACTTGGTTAGGGAAATGTTTATTCGCGCCCGTGGATTGTATACAAAGGCAATATCGAAGTTTGTGGGGGAATTGCTTAAGCACGGGTTTAGGTCTCTGTGACTTAAGGCTTTCAAATCTTATAAGCCGTGAGGGTCCCATAAGAGAGTTCTCCTTACGAGTCATGAGGATCTCGCAAGCGTGATTTCTCCTTAGGAGTCGTGAGGATTCTTAAGTGCATTGGTCCCTTGTGAGTCGTAAGGATCCCACGCGGGTGGTTTCTCCTCACAAGGCCGAGAGGACCCTGTAAGTGTCTTTTAAACAAGATTGCGCCTTTTCGGATTTTCACAAACACTCACCGGTAGCCCTGCTGTTTTTACTCACGGAGCCCTTTCGGGTTTTCATCCGTGCCCATTTCGCTTATGGACATACCGTTTTTTTTCATTTTTATATTTTTTTTCGTTTTTTTGTTTTTTTTTGTCGGCTTTGAGATGCTGCAATCCACCGTAGTTTATCGACATCTCGGTTAACAGCTAGTTTTAGGACATAGTGGTCAATTGCTAGTTTTAAGGACGTTTCGGTCCGTCGTTAGTTTAAAGACGTTTCGGTCCGATGTTGAAGAATGCCGGTTACTACTTATAGAGTTCGGGCTTAGAAAGATAGCGAGCGGACATAGTCGCCGTCATCCTTGACCCGTTAAGCGTAGTATTTCTTCAGGAAGCGATCGTTTATTGGCCTGAAAGGTCTTTCACCATGCATATCCATGAGTAGATATGCTCCACCCTGGTAGACCTTGTCTATGATGTACAGGCCTTCATAGTTCGGCTCGAATTTTCCTCGTTTGGCGTGATTGGGGATCATAGGTCTTTTGACCACTAGCACGAGTTCGCCTTGGCGGAATGTCCTCGGCCTGGTCAATCTTTCGTATGAGCGCGTCATCTTTGCTTTGTAAGCCTCCAGATTTTGTTGCGCTATGAGCCGGGTTTCATCAAGGGCATCAAGCTCCTCAAGCCGAAGGTGAGTATTTTCTTCGTCCGTCAGCTCGTAGTGGACTGCCATTCGTAGAGAAGGTAACTCTATCTCCAGGGGGGGTACTGCTTCGGTACCGAATACCAACGCATATGGCGTTGCGTTCGTGGCCGTCTTGAACGTAGTTCGATATGCCCAAAGAGCCTCTTGCAGTCTCTCGTGCCAGTCCTTCTTATTTCGGGACACCGTCTTCTTCACAATCTTTGTCAAGGTTTTGTTGAAAGCCTCGGCTAGACCGTTAGCTCGGGGATTATACACTGAGGAATATCTCTAGTCTATGTTGTGTTGTTGCGCGAAGCGGCTGATCTTGTGGCTTCTGTAGGCTGGCCCATTATCAGAGATGATCCGTCTTGGCGTTCCAAACCGATAAATGACGTGCGTCTTGAAGAAATGGAGGATATTCTCCGTCTTCACTTCCCTCAACGATACTGCTTCGGCCCATTTGGAGAAGTAATCAATGGTCGCTAGGATGAAACGATGTCCCCTGGACGATACTGGTTCGATAGGGCCGATCATGTCAGTTCCCCACATCTCGAATGGCCAGCTAGCCACCGTCGGATGTAGTGGATTTGGATGCTGATGGATGAAGTCCCCATGAATCTGGCATGAGTGGCATTGCTTCACATATTCGAGGCAGTCCTGAATCATTGTGGGCCAATAGTAGCCCATCCGTTTAATCTTCAACTTCATCTTCGGGCCCGCTTGGTGAGAACCGCAGAGTCCGTCATGAACTTCCTGAACGACTCTTTCCGCTTCGTCAGGTCCTAGGCATCTCAACCACAGAGAATCAAATGACCTCTTGTACAGAGTATTATTGACAAAGGTGAAGGACAGAGCTCGCTTCATGAGCTGATGTCTTGAGGATGCATCTTCGGGCGTTCGACGGCACTTGAAGTAGTCTATGAAGACTTCTCCCCAATCGTCGGCCTTTTCTCGGTCTTTTATTTACAGGATCGTCTGCTTAGTTGCTCCCTTTTCTTCGGATGTTTCCGGAGATATTTCTGCTGGGGCAAGCACCTGACGGCTTTATACCAAAATTCTGACGTCATCGAGATTCTCGTCAGCCAGTTCTTTAGCGAGCTTGGCTAATGCGTCCGCTTTGCTGTTTTCCGCTCGCGGTATGTTTTTCAAAGTATAGGAGGGAATTTGGGTCAACAATTGTTGTACCTTTTCGCCGTACTTCACCAACTCTGGTTTGCACGTTTGGTAATCACCATTTACTTGACTGACGACTAGTTGAGAATCTCCGAATATGAGGAGGTTTTCAATTCCCATGTCGATGGGGATCTCAAGGCCTGCTATCAGAGCTTCATATTCAGCTCCATTGTTCATCCTCGGTTCTGTCAAGGAGAAAGCAGAGCATATTATCCCTCCTTGTGGGGTTACGAAGATGAGGCCTACCCCCGATTTGATTATAGGGGTGCTTTGTTTGCGCTTCTTCACGGAAGATGCTCCATCGAAATAAAGATCCCATCTGGTATCACTTCCGTCGATCGCGTCAAACGCATGTTCGTCTGGTAGATCGCAATTCAGAGGAGAATCAGCAGGTATCGGATGTTCAGCGAGGAAGTCGGCGATGGCCTGGCCTTTTATTGCTTTAAGAGGCTGATAGGTTATTGAAAACTCCATCAAGAGTAGGGCCCATTTAGCGAGTCGACCTGTCAATATGGCCTTCGACATTAAATATTTAAGGGGGTCCACTTTCGAAATGAGACGGACTTCATGCGCCAGCGCATAGTGCCTGAGCTTTATTATCGCAACGATCAGCGCCAGGCAGTGTTTTTCAATAGGGGAGTAGTTGCTTTCTGCCCCCAGGAGAACCCGACTTACATAGTATAGGGCTCTTTATTTCCCTTGGTCGTTTTCTTGTGCCCATAATGCACCTAAGGAACCTTCGAGGGCGGTCGTATAAAGAATAAGAGGCTTTCCCTTGACTGGAGCAGCTAACACCGGCGGGTTCTGCAGGTACTTCTTGATCTCGTCCAGTGCGCCTTGGCATTTGTGGTCCCAGACGAACGGGGTTCCCTTCTTCATCAGGTGACTGTAGGGGTAGCACTTTCCTGAGAGATTGGCTATGAACCGTCGGATGTACGCGAGCTTTCCTTGGAGAGACCGCAATTGTTTGAGAGTCCTTGGCGATGGCATTTCCATGATCGCCTTGATCTTCGACGGATCTATCTCAATACCCCGGTGCCGGACAATGAATCCTAGGAATTTTCCTGAGGACACACCGAACGCGCATTTGAGGGGGTTCATCTTCAAGTTGTATTGCCGGAGGCGTTGAAATACGGTCTTCAAATGCTCCAAATATTCCTCGTATGATTTGCTTTTCACTATGAGGTCGTCGATATAGCATTCGACGATTTCATGTATAAGGTCATCGAAGATCTTCATCATGGCCCGCTGATAGGTGGCACCGGCGTTCTTTAGACCGAAGGGCATCACCTTAGAGCAGAATATTCCCAAAGGGGTCCGAAAAGCCGTGTGCTTCTGGTCTTCGGGATGCATCTTTATCTGATTATACCCTGATGAGCCGTCCATAAAGGAGAAAACCTCGTGAGTGGACGTGTTATCGATCATCGGCTCGGTGACTGGCACCGGGAAATCGTCCTTCGGGCAGGCTTTATTGAGAACTCGGAAATCTACGCAGATGCGCACTGTCCCATTTTTCTTCATCATCGGTACAATGTTGGCGATCCATTCAGGATATTGAACCTCCTGGATAAAGCCAGAGTCGATTAACTTCTTGACCTCGGCGTTGATGCTCATCTCAAGCTCGAGCCGCATTCTTCTCGGCGCCTATTTGACCGGCTTGACGGCCGGGGATATCGCCAATTTGTTCACAGCAATCTCTGGATCTAGTCCCGACATTTCGGAATAGTTCCATGCGAAGCAATCTCTATGCTGTACAAGCACATCTTTTAACGCAGCCACCCTTTTTTCAGATAGCAGCTCGCTGACAAATGTCGGTCGTGCGTCGTTCGCCGTCCCCAACTCAATTTTCTTGAGGCTATCTGCGGTAGTATGTATGCCATCTTCCAGCTCTTTCGGTGCTGGTGGAAATTCTAAGATGACCTCGTCGTCATTGTTGTTTTCAAAGCACCAGGGAAGGTCATTCATGTTCTCGAGCTCTTCTTTTGATACCGTTATCGTATGACAAGTACGAGTTCGCTTCCAAGACCGACGTGGATCTGGTTCTGCTCCTGTGGCTTTGGGTTCATGCTTTTATGGCGGCGTCACCCTCCAGTTGCTGGATATAGCAAACCTGCCTTGCTGGTACTGGTCTTCGACCCAGTTCTTGAAGGTGAAGCAATCTTCGATAGGGTGCCATATGGCTCGGTAATAAGAGCAGTAGCCCGGATGAGAGACCTCGTTAGCTTGCTCAGGGTGCTTAGACTCCGGCAACGTGATCATTCGATGTTTTAAAGCGAGATCAAGTATTTTCTCCGTCTTGTTTCGAGGAAAGGAGTATGCTCGACTCATCTTCTTCATGAAGGACAAATCCGGACCGCCTAATTCTCGATTACGTGACTTTCCAGTCCCGCATTGTCGTTGTCGAATGCCTTTTCCGCTCCTTGACCTATTTCTGCCTCTGTGTCAGGCCTTTTGCACGGCAGGTTGACAGGGAGGAGCATCTTTGTCTTTTACAGCCTGTTGAAGAAGACGTTGCGTCCTGGCTTTCTCATAGAAGGCCATTTCGCGATTATGGTCGTCCTGAGCTTTTTGACCCGCTTTCCTGATAAGCTTGTCCATTCTTTCTTCAAATGACGGACTCGGCATTTTGATTGCGAGATCTCGTTTTGACACGGGGTCGGCGCTTTCTGACAGGGCGTCCTCTTCTTCATCGAAGTTATACATGGCGTAGCTACTGTGGACTCGTTCCCGTTTCCCGGATCTCACGTATCCAAGCCCAAGCATTTCCATTCTTCCGTTGGGCAATTTGCGCTGAGTCCCAGGGACATCCCAAATCCTGTTATAGAATCGAGCTTGTCGAATAGTCTGTTTTAAGGGTACCCCTTGGTGCTTCAATAGCCTTTTCAATCCTTTTGTGTAGTATCTGGGAAAACGGATGGGTTGAAGCTTGTCAAATGTAGAATCCGCGCCATGCCAGATCTCTTTCTCCACTCTTGTTTCCGAGGATCGATAGAATAGGATCGCCTTTTCGTCTTTTCGCCTGGGAGGGACGTAAAATGTCCGCAGCTCCTGCACGCTGTGAGCTTCAAGCGTGTCAAGATCTTTGTAGTGCTCCCGTGGAGTCATGGTAATTTGCAAACTCTGATCACCACCAGGGAATTCTCGTATTGACGGTCGATTGGAGAACACAGCATTCACCTCGTCTTCCGAGTCGCTTCCGAAGATCAACATGGGGGCGGACGGTCCCGAGTTGTTGCGTCGAGACGGCCCAGCGTAAACTATTTCTTCTTCGTCTTCGGTATCACTCCCGAAAACAGGAATGGTAGCGGCGGCTTTGTTCTCTGGCTTGTGACACCTCTCCGTGTCTTCGAAATCCGGTAAGAAGTATTTGGCTTCTTCATATTTGCGGACTTCGTTCACGGAAAACGGGTTCAGTTCTCCCGCCACGGTATACTCGAGACCATCCTTAAAATATTTCATAACCATGGTCGGTCGAGCAGAGCATTGTAGCATGTCTTAGCGTCTATGACGTGAAACTTAATGTCCGTGACGAGTAGCCCAAAGCGTAGCGTCAATATCACAGATCCAAGAGTTCGTGATGACTGGGAATCAAAACCGGAGATGGTAATTTTATCATTAGCGAGGTGCTGAATGCTCATGCAGATTTCCTTCAACACCCGAACATTAAGAAGATTGACGGAGGATCCATTATCAACCAAGATTTTGCCTATCTTGATATCGTGGCAATATCCGGAGACGTATAGGGGACGGTTGTGGTCGCACGTCCCAAGGAGCAGGTCTTCATCACCGAAAGTGATATCGGCCATGTGTACTTCTTCCAGTTCGTCCTTCATCCTTTCTTCGGCGAGAAAGGCTTAGAATTGCTCGGGCTCTTGTAGCGTCTTGATTAATGAATCCCTCGCTTCTTTTGATAATAGGAGGGCGTCGAGAATGCTGAGCTGAGAGCGTAGCTTCCTCAGGTGCGCTAGGATGTTGTAGTCCACCCTACCTCTCTTGGGCCTTGGCAGTTAGCTCTTTCATGACTTGGTTATCTAAAGCGGTATCCTCAGCGACCTTTTCCTTTCCCTTATCTTTTCTAGTTGCGGGTCCGAGATTCTTTTCCAGGAGCGTGCGATTGCGCAGCTGAATGTTTTCGCAGGCCTCTGGTTCTTCTTCTTTCCCTACAACGAATTTTTTAAAGAGAGGGCCCAGAGCCATTTCCTCATCAGAGTCGCTCCCAAAGGTGAGAACCTGTGATCCTTCGGCGTTGACCGTGTAACAGTTGCCGGTAGTTCTTTTATGCCTGTTGGTTGTATCTCTCTGCTCCCGGCGAGTTTTGCGTTTCATTCGCTTAAAATGTTGTCGGTGAGCAATATACCCCTGCCACCATATCTTAAAGGCGTCACACTCCTCAATAGGGTGTGAAATCTTCCGATGATACAAGCAGTAATTAGGGTGTCTCTCTGCCTCATTGAACGTGTTTTCTTCCGAGGGCGGTAGCTTCATTCCCATTGACATGGCTTTGGCGAACCTTTTCCTCGTCTTGAATATGTTTTTATCCGCATCGGGTGTCTTTTGACCTGGCGGGAGTGCTTCGACTCTTTCGTTTGGTCGCCTGCATTTGGCTCCTTCTGATGCGGCCATCTCACGCTCCCGATCGGCTTTACTTTTCAAATGAATCTCGTCTAGAAAGGCGTCAATCATTTCATCTGTCGGCCATAGAAGTTCTGGCTCAGGCGGTGCCCCCAGTTTCTCAGTGCCAGGAGTTTTCTCATCGTCCGTAAACGAGTGGGAAATCACATGACAACTCGCCACATATCCTTCGGATTCTTCCAACGAGCTTTCTCCATCATCTTCCTCCTGAAAGACGTGGTTGAAGAACTCTTGGAGTGTGATGGGAGTCCGCGCTTTTTGATTGTATTCTTCCAGCGCGTCAATCTGTTTCTGCAAATCCGTGCGCTTGTCTCCAGGATCCACGGGCTTCTTGGATTTCTTCTTCTTTTTCTTCGAAGATTTTGACGGTTGGGTGTGAGTACTTGGGCCATCACCACCGATCTTTGTAGTTGGGCGCGGTTTCAACATCCCTTCGATGATTTAAGGTTCGAGCGGGTTCTTCCATTCGACCGCCGGGCATGTGTGAAGATCACTCAGCATCCTTTTGGTTTTAGCCGATAGCACGACCTCCTATGGCGCTTCTTCAATAAAAGAACAGGTTACCCCCGGTGTATCTGCCTTCTTAGGAGTATGCGGTTGTGGCGGGTTCACCTTCCACTTCTCGGACAACGCAAACTTGCCCTGTAGGTATTGATCTTCAATCCATCCTTTGAAGACGAAGCAGTCCTCAATCGGATAGCTTACCGTTTGGTGGTAAGGGCAGTAGTTGGGGTTATTCACCTCATTGGGTTGCGGCGGTCGCTTTGGGTTTGGCAAGTTGATAAGCCTGTTGCGTACTGCCAGCGCGAATAACCGTTTCGTCTTGTCCCGCGGAAATGAGTAGGGGCGCTTCATTTTCTCGTTATAATACCGCCTTCTTTCTTCCAGTTGATCCACCGTCTTTGGGGCACTGGGTTGCTGCTGAGCATTCGCGACGAAGGTTGCCTTCCCTTTACCCTTGTCATTCCGAGGTTCTGGCTTCGGGGGAGACGGTCTGTGACCCATCTGGTCCATCTGGGCCAACTTGTCGATCAAAGCCTGGAACGTGGTTGGTTTAAAGAACATCATGAACTGGGAGATAGTTGCATGAGGATCTAGGGTACCCACGAACATGCCCACCGCGGGCGCATCCTCAATGCGTTGTTCGTATTTCGACCACAAGTTTCGCCAGCGTATAGCGTACTGGACCCACGTCTCGCCTGGTTTCACCCTGGCATTAATCAACGCCATTATCGGAGTGCGTTCACTGGCGCTTGCGAAACGCTGGGTAAACAGCAGCTCCATCTCCGCAAATGTCTTAATAGAGTCGTTTGGGAGCTCGGAGTACCACTCGAATGCTGTCTCCGATAGGCTACCAACGAATTGGCGAAGCAACAATTTATCATCACCGCCGGTATTGCCGCAAAGAGCCCTGAACTGGGCAACATGTTGGTGGAGATTGCCAGTCCTCTTATAGACATGGAATTTTGGTATTGTATAGCCCGGCGGGTACTTTATCTGATCATACCAGCTCGGATATGGTCTCCCCGTTTTTACGACTTGACCGGCTGCCTCAGTCGCCTGATGAACCCGGATCTGCTGGGCTATATATTCGTCCAAGTCAGCCTTAGAGATTGTCTCCTCCTTGGCCGTTGAAAGAACCGGTGGTGGATTCGACGTTTCTCCTCTATCATCTTCGAGGACGATCGGTGGGTCTTCAGCTGGAGGATCTTGCTGGATCATCATCCCTACCATGTCTTGGAATAAGTGGGCTATTTGTTTTATATTGGCTACTTGTTCTGCAGCCTCTTTATCTTTCTTTTCCAATATCCTCCGGAGGAACTCATCGTCGGTTTCTTGTTCTTGTCGTTGATCCGAGGACGCTTCGAGGTTCTCTTTTGGCCCAGTAAGCGCGGCCATTGCGATCATCATTTCCTGGAGCTTCTGCTGTTGCTCCTGAGCTTTGGTCACTGACCGTGTAAGCGGTCTATGACCTGTAGAGGCACGGCTGTCTTCTTTCCCCGACGCCATGTATACAGTATGGACTACACTGCCCCCGGACTTAGGGCGTTTGGGCCTGTCGCCTTTGGCATTTGCTGCAGGCGTAGGGATTCTCTCCGGCCTCCTTTTCTTATGGGCCGTTGAAGTTGAGGGGGCCGTTGCAGCGGGCACCCTGGCGGTTGTCGTCCTTTGCTGTTTGTCCGGACGACACTTTTCTTCTTGCACTTTTGTCCTTTTTTGTTGACGAGAGTGACCTTGGTCAATTACGGAGTCTTGAACCCTTCGCCAAACTTTATAAATTTTGGAGGATAGTCACTGAGGGGGCTGCTCCAGCTTCGTTTCTGTAACCTTCTCCGCAGGTGGAGGAGATCTTTTTAGCGTAGCAGTTGGAGAGTTCTTACGTACCCTCCTAAGTGGTTCAAAACTGTTCCCAGTTAGGACAGCCGCGTTAGCTTCCACCATTGGAGCAGGCGGAGTTAGCCCTGAGGGGGAGTTGCCCCCAGCCTTCCTTACTCGGCGCCAGTGGCGACGTCGAGCATGACGAGCCGTTGGGACTGGCTCAGCGATAGGGACAGCTTCATCTTGCCCCCTGTCCGAATGAGGTGCTGTTGGTGTCAGCCTCGTAAAGACTGACGTTGTCCTTTGAGTGGTGATATTCAGTCTGTCAAAGACAGACCCTCGAGCAGGAGCAGGAGCCGAAATAGTCAGCCTTGAAAAGACTGACTCTTTAACGGGAGAAGCCGCCTTGACGACTTCTGGAACAGGGGTGGCTGTCTTCCTCGGGACGGCTATTTCAGGGTTCTTGGGCTTCCTGGCAGGCCCATCAAAGTTCTGATCCAGCCTGGCAAAGACGGAGGCTGCTGGTTTGATATTGGACGACCCGTTGAAAGGGACCGTTGTAGCAGTGAGCCGATCGAAAACCGACTTCTTGTTCAATTCTGGTGCGGGCACTGGCATGGTGAAGTTTGCAGGTAGGATCATGGTCCCGAAAAACAGACCCGTGGTGGCCTGGGTCACCTGTTCCACCGGCATGGCAAAGATGGAGGCCGCTTGAGTCCCATAGGCTACACCTCCTGGTGAGGCGGAGCGTTGGTTGCACTTGCATTTTGAGCAGCTCGAGCAGTTGGAGGCCATTGATGCTTGATTTCTGCGCCAGGCAAAAGTCCAAATCTTAGTAACTTGAAACCCAAAGGCAACCATTAACAAACCGCGATTCGTTCGTGAAGATGACACACGAAGTGTAGAGTGGAAAGAGGAAAAGGTCCCACCGGGCGTGCCAGAATCCGTTCCCCTCCGAATGGCGGCGCGACGTGGACGTCTTGCCTGAGATTCGGGGCAGATACTAATTGGTGCTATCCGTCCACCTCTCCGAAGATGCCAAGTTGATTTATGGCACCATGTATCGAAGGTTTAAATGGATGCGTCCGATGTAGCAGACTTCGTCAGATTCCCCCTCGCTTGAGGGGTTTTTGATTGTGGGGACGCTCTTCCCTGCAGGCGCAAGCCCCTGCAGTTAATTACGCTACCGCATTGCGGTAACAACTTTCTCCTTCTCCAGATGATCACTCCGTGTCGTGGGTGTTTGTTTTATGTTCGGTTGCCCGTGGATTGTATACGGAGACTAAGTTATGTTGTCGCCCGTAGGGCGTGGACTAGTCCAAATCCGTATCTTTCTTAGATTTGGTTTTGGGGGGGTTTGGGTTTAAAGATACGTTAGTTTCATTTCGGACTAAGATCAACTTAAATGTTAGTTAAGGATACGTTAGTCTAATTTTAGACTAAGATCAACTTAACGGGATCGTTTAGATCTAACAAGAGAGCAATTGGGGGGCTTTGTTGTTTAGTTTAATGACATTGCGGTCGATAGGTAGTTTAAGAACATTACGGTCCAATGTTAGTTTTAAGACGTTGCGGTCAAGGTTTAGGACATCATAGTCCGAGGATTTAAGGACTCCACAGTCCGGCGTTAGTTTTAAGACATCACGGTCAAGGTTAAGGACGTCATAGTCCGTTGTTAGTTTTAAGACATCCCGGTCAAGGTTAAGGACGTCATAGTACGTTGTTAGTTTTAAGACATCCCGGTCAAGGTTAAGGACGTCATAGTCCGTTGTTAGTTTTAAGACATTCCGGTCAAGGTTACGGACCTCATAGTCCATGAGTTTAAGGACCCCACAGTCCATATCAATGTGTGGTCATCGGGACCCATCACCTCTTTGAAGACGTTGAGGAATTACAATGCCAAGTATCAAAGGAGTGAAGAGATGTACCCTTAAACCAGGGTAGATTAAACGATATTTGCTCCAATTTGGAGTCAAGACCAATTAATTATGTTATGAGCCCTTTAGCCCAGCTAAGTTTGAATTGAGGACTTATGGCCATCTTGGGCTAAGTCTATTCATATTTAGAATATTGGCCCTCTGTAGGTCCATTAAAGGAGAGGCTTTGCCTCTAGAAGCTTAGCTAATTGGGCTGAAGCTAGTGTTAAACACTAAAGACCAACAGTGTTGAACACTGGGATTAAGATTAGCAAGTTAGTGTTTAACACTAAAAATAATCAGTGTTAGACACTAACAAAGTGGCTTTTAAATTAGTGTTAAATACTAAAGCAAATCAGTGTTAAACACTGGAAATAGAGATTCCAAATTAGTGTTTAACACTAAGATAAATCAGTGTTAAACACTGGATACAGAGGTTTAAACACTAAGAAATTCGGTGTTAAACACTGTGAATAGGGTTAGTGTTAAACACTAAGGCAAATCAGTGTTAAACACTGGGTACAGAGGTTTCAATTTAGTTTTTAACACTAAGACAAGAGGGGTCATGTGGTAGCACGTGAGAGCGCCCTGCTTCTCTTTATTTTGTTCTGTCAAAAGTATTGAATACTTTGGAGCATCACGTGCTGTCGCGTGATGGGAATTTGGATGTTTATTTGTTAGAGCTTCAGCCAAGGGGTCACGTGGTAGCACGTGAGAGCGCCCTAGAGCTCTTTTCTGTTTCTTTTGCCTCTTTCTCAGAAGTCACGTGGGGCACATGAGGCGTTGCCTCAAAACTGTTTTTGTGGATCTTTGCAGGGGTCACGTGGTAGCACGTGACCCTGATCCTTTGCATGCATGGAGATCTTTTAAGTCTCTTTATTTTATTTTGAGAATTAAATTCTCTGTAGGATTAAAAATTAAATTCTTGTATAAGGTAAAACCCTAATTTCTTTTCTTAATGGAATTACATTCCTGTGAGTTTGAGATAATTAGGTTCTCAATTAGGGTTAAACCCTAGTTCTGTCCATTTTGACGGAATTAAATTCCAATGATGTAGGGTTAAACCCTAACTTTATCCAAAGGAATTAAATTCCTATAATTCTGTGAGAATTAAATTCTCAAAACTCCATTCCCCCTCTATACTTTGGATCTGCATGGCAGGATCTCAACCCAATGAGAATTAAATTCTCAATTCGTGGGGAGGTGTGCACTTTGCAGATTCTCTACCAGAGAAAGAACTAAGTTCCCTTCTTTTATATAAGAGTTAAACTCTTTTAAGAATTAAATTCTCTCTTGAAGCCTCTCTTTTCTTACCTAGGGTTTTTCTTTTGCAGAGGATCAAATTCTTCCAAAATTCCAAGGCTCTATATCTCTCTCTCTGTATGTCTCTCTCTCCCCCTAATTCTCTCCTTTGGCTTCTATTTATAGGAGAAGGAAAAGAGTCAATCAGTTTTAGTGAATCTTTCATTGAAAGATTTGATTTGTCAATTAAGAGATTTGATTTATCTTTGTCATTCATCTGGGCCTTTGGATTGTTAGGTGAATTTTATTCACCATTGGATTTTAAATCCTAAGATATCTCTTTGTTATTTCGGTTAGATTTAAGGGGAAATCTTTTCAAGTCCAAGATTTTTCCATAAATTGGTGATACTTAATCACCTTTAGATTTTTAATCTAACGGTTCCGGATGATCTTTTCTATTTTGGAAAGATTTGAAAGATCTTCCCTCGGAATCCAATTCTGTCAAAGAAATAAGGCTTTTAAAGTCGGTCACGTGTGGCCACGTGACCCCTGGGATGGGCTTCTCTTCCTTCTACGCTCTGTTCTTTTGCCGCTGCTTAGCCATCACGTGCCAACACGTGACCATTGGTCACGTGTGAACACGTGATGCTTCTCTTGAAGCTTTTTCCTGATTTAGTAAATGTGGTTTGTGTCGCTGCTTTTAAACGTCATGTGCCAACACATGACCGCTGGTTACGTGCTAGCACGTGATACTTCCTCTATAGCTTTTTCCTGATTTTATATCAGGGAACAGTCTCGTCTACCTCGCTCGTCGCCTCTCCTTGTCTCGCCACGCCTCGTCTCCCCTTTCTAACTCGCCAGCAACTCGCCTCGCCAACTCGCCATAGACCCGCCTCGCTTCTAACCTAAGTTTTACTTGAAAATTTTATTTTGCAGACGTCTGTACCAGACGTCTGTAGTTCAAATTTTTTTAAGAAAACGTCCGCTTAAGAAACTTTTGAAATACAAACGTCTGGCACAAACGTCGCCTCGTCTCTCCACGAAAACCGCATCAATCCAACGGTCAGAATTCACCTTGCATCGCCTCGTCTCGAAATCCAAATCTAACGGTCGGATTCGTTGGATTTGGTGACAAATCAGCCCGCCTCGTCTCGTAACGGCTGAAAATTTTAAAAAAAATTTGAAAACCCTATAAATAGAACCCCACACCCATTTCATCTCATTCTAAATCTATTTCTCTCACAAATTTACAAAAAAAACTCTCTCAAGTTTTTACTTTCAACTTTCAAGTTTTGAAGAATTGAAGCTCTGACTTCGAGTTTTTGACGTCCCGACCGACTTATTCTACTCTATTGTTGTTCTGCTCAATTTCTCTACTGCAACGTTTTAGTTATTCGTACTTCTAGTTTTTATTTTATTAGCTCTCTTCTTATGGTTAAATTTGTATTGGTAATATTTAGTATTTAATTTTTTTTAATTAATTAAAAAAATTATATGGAGGGTTCATCTCATACACATCACACCCAAGTTTCTAATCCTGAAATGCATAAAGAAGCAGAAGAACCCAGACAGACATCTAGAGAAGCTAGAAAATGTGCACCCAGTAGTAATGTTTAGGAACACTATACCATTGAACATAGTGCAGGGGTTAGATAAGCAATATGCAAATATTTTGCCACTGTATATAAACATAAGAAAGATTCTGACACCGATAATTTACATAAACATGTAAAAAAACACTCAAAAAGCACGACCAGTTCCTCCTCCACACAATCAAAAAATAATTTCTCCGGTGAAGGTCTTTTTCAATATAATCATAATCTAAATGTTAATGAAATTGTAAGATTTGTTAAGACAGATGAACACATTCTTGGATTTGGAGAAAACCAAGTTTTTGAGCATCACGTTCAAATGGCATTACAACCGGGATATAAAAAGATTTTGAAAATTACGCTTAAAATTCGTTGTTTTGAGCTCTACAACGAAGGTAAACAACTACTAATTGTTACTTTTATTTCTTTAGATACTAGTATTTCATTAATTTCTGATGTTTGGACAGATAGAAGAGAATTTCTCTGGAATTGTGTTACTTTATTGGGTAGATTTTGATTGGCATTAGCAAAAAAGAATTATTGTTTTTAGAAAGTTTTAATTCCCGCATGATACTTTTAATATATCTTCTGAAATTAGATCCGTTTTAGAAAAATATCATTGTGCAAATAAATTTTTTTCTATTTCTTTCGATAACGCTAACAGCAATAATTCTACTGTTATCAAACTTTTTAGACCATGCAAACCAATTTGCAATGGTCGCTTTTTTCATATTCGATGTGCTTGTCATATACTTAATCTTGCTGTGCAACATGCATATCAAGTATGTTCTTAAAATATTCAGACAATTAAAAATGTATGCTTGTTTATTAAAAGTTCTAGAAAAAGAAAATCTGAATATAAAGCTAGATACCAGTCTGCAGGATTAAGGTCGTCTCTTGGAAAAGATATTTTCACTAGGTGGAATAGTACATATGACATGCTTCGTACTGCATCAAATACTAACGGAATTATTAATAATATATGGAATGAGCAAATATCTGTATAAAACCACTTAACATATGATCATTCGACGGTTGCAAAACTTTTCAAAGATTTTCTTATGAGTTTTAAAATAGCAATCAAACGTTTTTCTACTAGTTATAACCCCACTTCTTATATTATTTTCTCTGAATTGTATAATATAGCTCAATATTTTGCTAGTCATTGTAATAATAAGATACTTCAGTCCGTTAAACTTGTTATGCTAGTTAAGATTTCTAAATATTACTCTGAGGTTGCGCTTGGTACATGAAATAGAAGATTACCGGGAACCTCATATTCCGGGAAATGTGATGACCTGACATCCAATTCCAAGGAATCTTGCATAACCATGCTTGGTACATTTTAATCATCCACGACAATATATGTATGCAAACGTCGACCGACGACAGCAGCGGATAATGGGAGGTGCGGCCGGCGGTGAAAAATATAGCGACGAGGATGGCCGGCGACAACGAGAGAGGTCGGCAGCAAATGTTCGACCGGCGGATGACCAACTAGAAGACGGCCGGCGGTGGGAGGCCCGACCAGCGGCCGGCGGCGAGAGAGGTGTAGGGTTCCTAGGCACCATAATGAGGTCTCACAAGGCATCGATCATGCCAAATTAAAATTTTAACGGTGCCGAGAGACCCGACTACGGATCGTTGGCTAGATGTTTAGGCGAAAACATAAACTAGTTAACACTTAACTAAGGGAATACGGAAATACAACCTTTGTAGATCCGGTGCTCCACCTCCATAGCTCCGCAACAAAGTCCTCTCCGCTGTCCAAATCAAATCCGGGCTCTAGCGTCGGCTTCATCGGAGAATAGACGGGCTAGGTCATCGACGACGTGCCGAAGATGATCTACGTCGAAGTATCGCTAGATCAAGCTCCACCTTCACCAAGTCTTGAAAACTTGTGAAGGAAACACACTCTACTACTTGGCAAGAGGTAGAGGATGAAGAAATAGGAAGTGGGTAGACTTTAGAATTGGATTTCTCACTCTTTATCATCAATCACCATTGATGAAAATGAAGCTTTCTTCACTTGAAGAATGGAAGAAGATTAAGATGATATGATAAGTCTTGAATTAAAAATAGAAAATAAAACAATACTTATCATACTTTTGACTCTAGTTAAGTGTAGAGAATTAACTTAGGTTAGTTAAAATGGTTAGGGTTAAGTATAGGACAAGAATGAAGACTTAGTCAAAGTTTCAAGAAACTTCAACTAAATCCAAAATATGCCACCATTTATCTTTCTTTTTCCTTTTTCCAAAAAGAATAAATAAGAAAGATAAATGAATAAATAAAAATCATAACCCTAACCCATTCATTACCATGGTTCATTCTTTACACTTAACCAAGTATGGCATGCATCATCAAACATGATACAAGCAAGTGCACAAAATCATATCGCATATGCAATGCGCACACCCGAGTGAGAAAATCCATCTTAAGTGAACCGATACTAGTTAATGCAAAGTAATATATCAAATATATAATTATGCGTTAAATCATTAAATCAACACTTGATTTAACGATCCGGTCATATCGCATATAACCGACTAATATCCAATGTATCGGCTTATCGAATCAACCCTTGATTCGATAACTAGGGTATATCGCATATAACCTAATCGATACATTCATCGCGAGAATGGAATACGGTATCACATACACGCATTATTCTCGGTCCCGCACATATCTCATATGCGCTCCTATTTCGTTTCGCTTGAGCCAGGAATCCTCTGTGTAGGACTCTAAAGACTCGTCAATACGCCGGCAGCGGATGATGATCATATCAAACATCCACAAGCCGCAAGCGGTCTGCCAAACGTAACGGCCACCTGGGTATTGAGCGATCTGAAGATCGACGAGCAAGCCCGCTCATACTCCAGTGAATCCAACCAGTAACACTACCGTACAGTCCGGTCTGATCGTCTGATATGTCGCATATCTCGCCTAGGGGTGGTAAACGTCAGACCCCAATAGCTCGATAAGTCGTGTCGATATGAGGTCTATAACAATTCGAGAAACTACTGGTAACACTTACCAGTAAATCTCAGCAACCCTGGCCAGGGATTTCCTGTTATAGCCAATCGAACACAGCGCAACATCAACCCCCTATACCGGGAGAGACGAATCCCCTCCTATCGCTCATTGCCTCCATGTGACTCGGGACTGTACCCAAAAACCACCGTTTTGCACACCCTCTTGGACGTGGTAAGATGGAAATCAAAGCACAGTGGGAACCACACAAGACTCTATGACGATCTCGGGTCAACAGACTACTCTGTACCAGTGTCACCAGAGAACTGCCATCTGACATGAGGTATAATACCATCTGGGAGTTCTCGGCGAGTCCGTCCAGTGTACCCAGTCTCTACTGAGCACCCGTATATCATCTCTGATGTCAAACACCGATGGATATGGGATCATCCATCGCCCATCTGTATGGGTCGAGAAGGTATACGCTAGTCTACTCTGGTATATCGATGCCCTGTCTCGATACACCCACGACTAGGGACTTTGAAGGATGTACTTGTAGACTACCATGTCCCCACTAGTATGATCCGCATCATAGTCCAAGTAGTCAAGTACACATCCTAAGGGCTTTACCAACATGTAACAGAGAGACAATCAGCATACACGTTAAGGTAAAGTGCAACCAGATAGCATACTATCATGTCGAGCAAGAAAGTCCTCCCTATATATGTCCCAGCATCCACTACAATATACATCCTATGTATAGTAATGGCCTCTAGGGCATACATATAACTAACAATCTCCCACTTGCACTAGGGCCATCTGTAGCAGTGGTTGCAGTATCTCATACTCAACCATCCCATGAAAGTCTCTCTCTGGGAACAGGCCTTTGTGAGTGGATCCGCTGTGTTGTCCTCTGAGTCTACTCTCCTAACCTCGATCTCCCTGGAGATCAACCATCTCCATGATCAAGTGATACTGCCTTAGAATATGTCTGGATCACTGATGGGACCGGCGTTCCTTGGCATAAGCCACAACTCCATTGTCACACAATGGGAGGAACAAAGTTCATCTTATGAACTCTTATACACCCAGACTGCCTCTTTGGTAGCATCTTAAGTAGCAATGTATCCTGCCTTTATCGTCTAGTATGCCACGGTATCTAGCTTGGAACTCTTCCAACATACCGTCCATTTACTGAGGGTAAAGACAATTCCTGTGACTGACATTCAGTCGTCATTATCACCCTGGAACCATTCCAGTGATTCTCCCCAGGATCGGTTGATACCATCTCACTACAACTAGTGAGTATCCTAACATCCATTTAGATCTATCTCATAGATCCAAAACCCAGGATTTAGTAGGTATCATTTTGATCCTATTGGGGAATCATTATGATAAGCGGAGATTGATCGAGCGTAGCATAGGAAACTCCTTCCCTATCAAGAGTATGTCATCCACGTACTCTACGAGGATCACCACCATACTCCCTACTACCTTTTTGTATATACAAGGTTCATCTACCATTTTGATGATGTCAAACTCTTTGACTATTTCATCAAAACAGATGTTCCAACTCCGCGATGCCTGCTTTATCCTATAAAGCATCTTGCACACGTTTCCGCTGCTCCCACTGTCTACGAAGCCCTCTGGCTGTGTACTTATAGACGTACTCTTCTAAAACATCATTTAGAAAAGCAGTCATGACACCCAACCACCAGATATCGTAGTCATGGTATGTAGCCGTGACAAGTAGGATCTGGATGGACTTAAGCATAGCTACTTGAAAAGGTTTCATCATGATCCACACCTGGTCAATGATGCAAACCTTTAACAAGTCTAGCTTTGAAAGTCTCAACTTTTCCATCTACACCAAGTAATCTTCTCAAGATATACTTGCTCCTGATGCGGATTTAACCCTTCAGATATAGCAACCAAAGTCCATACTTTGTTGGTGTACAAGGATTCCATCTCAGATCGCTAAACATCCAGCCATTCTTACAGAGTCCCACTCCTGATGGCCAGCTCGAAACTAGTTGGGTCATCATCTCATGATGCAATCCTCGCTCCCACTGTCATAGAGAAACCGATGTAACTCTCAGGTGGGTGAGGAACCTTACTAGATCAGCGGAGAGGCTGAGGTTCGTTGGAATCTACTGAATCCTTGATTCTATCAAATCATCAGCTGCAGTTTGTATAGCTGGAACATTTCCAGTTCTACATTACAGATCTTGCCTCGAGCTTGTCCGGATTATGCTTTTAGACATAGGCCGGGCAACCCCAAATCTTAACTAACTTAAGACATGGGCTCTTCCCTTTCTATATCATATATGAAGTGGTAGGCAACTGATTTGATTCGAACCCTATTCAATAGGTATGCAGCTTCTCAAGCGCATAACTCCCAAAAGGAAATAGGTAACTCAGTAGTACTCATCATAGAGCACACCTTATCATATAGGGTGTGATCGCTCCGCCCCGATATACCATCGTGCTATGGTGTATACAGAGGAGTAATGCTGAGAGAGAATCTCATTCTCCTTTAGAATAGTCCAGGAATTCCATGCACAAGTATTCTCCTCCCTGATCATCATCATAGGACATAATACTTATACCCGTATTTTGGTTCTCTACTTCTAACTTATATTCTGTGAATATCTCAGAAGGTTCGGACTTATGTTTCAACAGGAACATATGTCTGAATCTTGAGAGATCATCAGAGAACGTAATGAAGTATAAAGAACCAGTCTTGGCATGTGTAGACAGGGGACCTACATACATCAACATGTATCATCCCAAGAGTTCACTAACTCTTTCTCTGTTTCCAGTAAACGGAGCTATGGTCATCTTATCTTTGTGACATGACTGGTGAGTTTCACAAGATATAAATTCAAACTGATTTAAATATGCATCTAAATGTAACTCAGCCAGTCGGGTCGCATTGATATGACCTAGTCTACAATACCTCAAGAAGGATTCGTTCATTTCTGAACTCTTCCTCTTGTGTGTGTTCTGTATACTAAAGAACTGTAGTTTGTTTTAGAACGTCAATGCTTTTAGATAACGTGCCTGAACCGATCAACTTTTGATATAGGAAATGTTCAAAACATTATCCAACTATACAAAATTATATCCTTTCTTTACTAATAAAGAGACTGATATGATTTTGTATATCAGGTTCGGTATCTAATAACATTTGTTCAGAATCAATGTATTGGTAATACAGGGTGATAGTGACCAACAGACTTGGATGCAACTCTTGCCCCGTTTTCTGCCTCATGAAACTTATCACCCGTTCTCAGTTTTCTACCTTTCTGTAGCCCTATGTAACAGATTACATATCTGGGATCCTGATCTGATATCACATACCCAGGACGTAAAGATTACTGAGAAACAGTTCTTGTAATGAACACACCCGAAGATGATGCATCAGCATGCACTCTCTTCGTTTGGGTGGCACGGGAATTCTGGTATTCCCCAATTTCCTGCTCTGTCTTATAACAATTATAAGTTGGAGCGGGACCAACGTTCCCCAGCTCAGTATAACAAGCGGGTTCGGTCAATAATCCGTTTTATTATCTTGATTAAGGCGTGATATGGTCGCTACCTGGAGAGAGAGAGAAGAAAACACTCAGCGTGCGCTCTTGCAAGAATAGATTGGTTATTATTTTATCTAATCAGGATGGCTCCCACTGCTTTTTATCAAATCTTCCTTCAAACCCTAAAAGGAAAGACTAGCCGGGATTAATTACACACTACAAGTTCGCCAATCTTTCAGCCAGGCCGGTGTCGGTACTTTGAGGGAGGTGCCCCGTGCTTTCGCACGAACCTAATTAATGTAAACCTCGTTTTCCCAGAGGCGTAACCCCGTTGACACATTTCTAGACACCTACTTGATCGGCTAATTGTAATGTATAAAACTCTCCCAGGAGTAACTCTTACTCGCAGCGGGTATCGGGATCCAACTATCTCATAGAAGGTATGCAATCTCATTGCAAATTTCAACACTTGAAATTCCCGATAATATTTTGCCCCTAACCTCCTATGACCTTGACAAAGGCCAACAAACCATAGGATGCTAGTCAAGTTCAACCCGTCATTTCCTGATTGAATTAAACCCACCCGCACGGCCCATGACAAAGGCCAACAAGGTCGCACGACTACCCTAACTCAATCTGCATCATATGCATAAACAGATAAGCACCAGTTAGCTACTGCACACTGCGCCTTGACAAAGGCCAACAAACGCAGCACGAATACTAACTACTACTTATCTGAAATGACGGAGGGCTACGACAGGTTTTTATGAAAACCTATTGCGTAATGAACTTGATATCGTTGTAGAATCAAATGAATTTTGAAATGGAATGTTTTTTAGGCTTTTCTAGTTTTGCTAAAGGAGTCACTCCCGGTAAAGGGATCGTTGGTCCTTTCCTCGTCGAATGAGGTGCGGGATATATCATATATATCACTGTGCAAAGCAGAACTCTTAAAAGCAATCAAAAGACAAACCGAGTGTGTAGCATCTGCCAGTTATTGCTAAAGGAGTCACTCCCGGTGAAGGGATCTCGGTCCTTTCCTTATCGAATGAGGTGCAGGATATATCATATATACCGCTGTGCAAAGCAAGAACTGTAGCTACCTGTTTTATTTTGAAATTCGATTCTACAACATCTTAGGTTTCATTTATTTCATTAATCACATTAATGAAGTCCCATCATTTAAGTACCTAATCATCACAGATAAATACGACGTACACTTATGCTATCCGCATTCGCCTCGATGTCCCCTCGTGCACCGTTAGGTTAGGTAACTAACGGCAGAGCAGGGCAGGGCTAGCACGGGTGTAAAACATAAGTAACGTCTATATAATATATCATATATACTATATACTGTATCTATCACAGAACATCACATGATCACATCACAGATATCGCAGCAGAAGAATCATATGAAATATTGGATATACTAGGACGTCCGTGTTTTCAATACGAGCCAGTATAAAACACGGATTCCACGGTCGTGATGAATAGCCAAACCCACACCCCTAGACCCCTACGAGAGCGGCAAGCAACTCTACCAATTCTAGAGTTAGGAGACCCGGACTCGACTCCTCGAGTTGGTCTCCCACTGGACCCCAGAACCCGGTTACTTATGCCCTCCTCCTTGGGTCTATCCTAGTGCGGAAAAGTAAATAATATACAAAGGGTGACAACTTCCGCAACCTGGAAGCGCCCCAATAAAAGAATATTACATACAAGTTTTTACATGAATGAAAATGAAAAACACTCATCTCACATAAAAAACCCCGGCTATTCAAACACGACGATCCAATATAACATATCCAGCAACACATAACAACACATGTCATCAACGTAAGTAAATATGCGCATCCCAATTGTCGTTGACATATAGCAACGAAACCGGCGATATCACATATTACACTTACGGTCACAGAAAAGAAAGTGTAAAACTACAACAGTTGGAATCCGCAACCACCTCAGACATCGCATGCCTGACCAAATGAATTCCTTAGACATCACATGCCTAACAATTATAAACCCCGCATTTCAGTCTCATTATCGAAAACACTTTTCAATATCTAGTCGGGCAATTCAACAAGATTCCCGACAGTCTGATCGAATACTCATCGCAAACTTCAGTAGACGGCCGCACCCCCGATGCCGTCAACGAAGTGCACCGAGGCGGAACACCGCTACCGCGAGCACCCGAACGGATGCTTTCGGCGACGGGGTTCTCCTACAGTCACTTGGTCGGGGCTATGGAGTGAGGCTGTCTATTAAGTTTACCCGGCGAGTATCCGCGTATGCTACGTGATTGCGACGGACTTTTGATCACATCAAAATTCCGTGGCAACCGATCAAGTGAGACTAAAGTGCTATGTTTATAACATTCATTCGGTTATCTCATAACTACTTGTGAATTCCAATTATTGTATCCCATTCCAGATAAATAGAAAATGTTAAACTTTCCGATTGAACATTCGAACACCCAAGTTTTCCCGATACAGATCAACACATGAAATAAGTCTAACAACATTCAGTTCGTGCCTCAGTACCAACGGTCCAGCCGTAGAAGGGTCAAGCCAACGCCTCACATGTGGCACGCCGTACTGCCCCAAACCCGAAGGTTCAAAGGGCAGTTCAAGACGGTCACATAATCGAGTTAAGGTTTGTTGTCTTCTAGAGGGACCATCGCGTTACTTGCACTACTTAGAACGTCGTTAAACCACGGAAAAATCCAACACTTGGAAATTTCCCGACAGGGGAAAAATTGGGTATTTATATCCGGTCGAACTTTTAACATATTCTAAAATTTATCCGGAAAGCCACACAGACAAAATTTGAAACCCCGATCGAATCTTTGATTCCCAATACAACCCAAAAATGCTCAACTGTTTACTGCATATTAAAAATTCCCAGAAAATTAAGAATATTAAAATAGGAATTACTGTGCAAACAGGAGTCAACGAGTCAACAAAACGGCCGCGGAACCGCCGCGCCACGTGGGCTTAGGCCGCGGTTCCGTGGCGTTATGACGGAGTTAAGTCTCCGTTTTTCACAGTATTTCATAAAAAACCCTGCTTGATTTTCTGGATATTTTTAATCTTGAAAAATCCACAATTTTAAAATCTGGACAGAGAGCATTTTTGAATATGGGTTTCGGGTTCGTTCGGATTTCAAAATCCATCTAGACTTCGCCTAAGGCTCTAGCTAGGCTCTGATACCACTGTAGGGTTCCTAGGCACCATAATGAGGTCTCACAAGGCATTGATCATGCCAAATTAAAATTTTAACGGTGCCGAGAGACCCGACTACGGATCGTTGGCTAGATGTTTAGGCGAAAACATAAACTAGTTAACACTTAACTAAGGGAATAAGGAAATACAACCTTTGTAGATCCGGTGCTCCACCTCCATAGCTCCGCAACAAAGTCCTCTCCGCTGTCCAAATCAAATCCGGGCTCTAGCGTCGGCTTCATCGGAGAATAGACGGGCTAGGTCATCGACGACGTGCCGAAGATGATCTACGTCGAAGCATCGCTAGATCAAGCTCCACCTTCACCAAGTCTTGAAAACTTGTGAAGGAAACACACTCTACTACTTGGCAAGAGGTAGAGGATGAAGAAATAGGAAGTGGGTAGACTTTAGAATTGGATTTCTCACTCTTTATCATCAATCACCATTGATGAAAATGAAGCTTTCTTCACTTGAAGAATGGAAGAAGATTAAGATGATATGATAAGTCTTGAATTAAAAATAGAAAATAAAACAATACTTATCATACTTTTGACTCTAGTTAAGTGTAGAGAATTAACTTAGGTTAGTTAAAATGGTTAGGGTTAAGTATAGGACAAGAATGAAGACTTAGTCAAAATTTCAAGAAACTTGACTAAATCCAAAATATGCCACCATTTATCTTTCTTTTTCCTTTTTCCAAAAAGAATAAATAAGAAAGATAAATGAATAAATAAAAATCATAACCCTAACCCATTCATTACCATGGTTCATTCTTTACACTTAACCAAGTATGGCATGCATCATCAAACTTGATACAAGCAAGTGCACAAAATCATATCGCATATGCAATGCGCACACCCGAGTGAGAAAATCCATCTTAAGTGAACCGATACTAGTTAATGCAAAGTAATATATCAAATATATAATTATGCATTAAATCATTAAATCAACACTTGATTTAACGATCCGGTCATATCGCATATAACCGACTAATATCCAATGTATCGGCTTATCGAATCAACCCTTGATTCGATAACTAGGGTATATCGCATATAACCTAATCGATACATTCATCGCGAGAATGGAATACGGTATCACATACACGCATTATTCTCGGTCCCGCACATATCTCATATGCGCTCCTATTTCGTTTCGCTTGAGCCAGGAAATCTCTGTGTTGGACTCTAAAGACTCGTCAATACGCCAGCAGCGGATGATGATCATATCAAACATCCACAAGCCGCAAGCGGTCTGCCAAACGTAATGGCCACCCGGGTATTGAGCGATCTGAAGATCGACGAGCAAGCCCGCTCACACTCCAGTGAATCCAACCAGTAACACTACCGTACAGTCCGGTCTGATCGTCTGATATGTCGCATATCTCGCCTAGGGGTGGTAAACGTCAGACCCCAATAGATCGATAAGTCGTGTCGATATGAGGTCTATAACAATTCGAGAAACTACTGGTAACACTTACCAGTAAATCTCAGCAACCCTAGCCAGGGATTTCCTGTTATAGCCAATCGAACACAGCGCAACATCAACCCCCTATACCGGGAGAGACGAATCCCCTCCTATCGCTCATTGCCTCCATGTGACTCGGGACTGTACCCAAAAACCACCGTTTTGCACGCCCTCTTGGACGTGGTAAGATGGAAATCAAAGCACAGTGGGAACCACACAAGACTCTATGACGATCTCGGGTCAACAGACTACTCTGTACTAGTGTCACCAGAGAACTGCCATCTGACGTGAGGTATAATACCATCTGGGAGTTCTCGGTGAGTCCGTCCAGTGTACCCAGTCTCTACTGAGCACCCGTATATCATCTCTGATGTCAAACACCGATGGATATGGGATCATCCATCGCCCATCTGTATGGGTCGAGAAGGTATACGCTAGTCTACTCTGGTATATCGATGCCATGTCTCGATACACCCACGACTAGGGACTTTGAAGGATGTACTTGTAGACTACCATGTCCCCACTAGTATGATCCGCATCATAGTCCAAGTAGTCAAGTACACATCCTAAGGGCTTTACCAATATGTAACAGAGAGACAATCAGCATACACGTTAAGGTAAACTGCAACCAGATAGCATACTATCATGTCGAGCAAGAAAGTCCTCCCTATATATGTCCCAGCATCCACTACAATATACATCCTATGTATAGTAATGGCCTCTAGGGCATACATATAACTAACAAGAGGCCGGTAGTGAACGTCTTACCGACGGTGAGGAAGACCATTGACAAACGTCCGGCTGGCAGCAAGGGAAGACGACTGCGAATTTCTGACCGACGTCGAGGGGCGAGGGAGGCCGACGGCGAACTTCCGACTGGTCGACGGCCGGTGAGAGAGGCTGACGGAGAATGTCTGACCGACGTCGTGGGGCGAAGGAGGCCGATAGTGAACTTCCAACTGGCAGCCGGCCGGCCGCCGGCGAGGGAGGCTGGCGGCGTGCTGGCCGGTCGGCGAGTGGTGAGAGAGTCCGACGGCGGATGGCAGATAATCATGTAACATGTCGCGTTAGATGTGCAAATTTCATGGTAATCTAGGGCACACCCCTGATTTGGGGGGAATTGAATTCCCATGAAATGGGGTTATTGGATTACCTCGGTAATGCAATATTCTTGGTAATATTTTTTACATCTTAACAAGCAAGATAATATTTCATGGTAATTTAGGATCACCCTCTAGATTACCTCTTACCAAGCGCATCCTGAAATTCCAATTGTTTATAATTTGTGTTCGATAATGGACCCTAGCATTAAATTAGAAGGTTTCGAGACTCTTTTAAATGGGTTCCATGGATGCATGGGGCATACTATAAATATTGATGCTTATTTTAATACCGTTAATTGTACTTTAAATGAAATGTTTGATTTATATGTTGCACTATCTTTTGTTGGTAGAAGTACTAGAGCACTGGCCGCAACCAGTTTACGTGCTTCGATTTCAGCCTTTGCACTTATTCAACAGTCGAAAAGGGCACGGGACCCCGTGGTCTCATCATCGTCATCTTTAAATGAATTAACAATATATTTACAAACTGAATTAGACGTAGATTATACTATAAATGAGATTGATGTTTTAGCCTGGTGGAAAAGCCATGGATATTGTGTCCGGTGCTTTCTATTATAGCTCGTGATTTACTAACCATTCCAGCGTCCACAGTAGTGTCGGAAAGTGCTTTCAGTATAGATGGCTGGATATTAAGTGAAAAGAGATACAGTTTGGCGTACGACACTATGGAGTGCATGATTTGATCGCAAGTTTGGGAAGCTAAACAAAATGCAATCAGTTTGGACTCGGATTATCAACCTAAAGAGCTTACAGGATCGGGAGAGTCCAACACCGAAGGAGGAACTACAACCGGCGGCGACGAGTAGTGAGTAGGAACTGTAATAGTAGAAAAAGAACTATATAAACCTGATTCTTTCTCATTAAGCTCATTAAAAGGGATACGTATGCAGCTCGAATGTGTTCGGTCTCTAATGTAAAAAATAAATAAATAAATTGTTTTATTTAACTGTAACATAATGGTTGGATTTAAACCATTTAAATTTTCTATCTGATTTCAAAATTCATCCTACCGCAGATATCTGACCCAGATGTCTGCTTAAAAACCTTTTGAAATATGAAGAAATTTTCCATTTTTCAAATATCTGTTTTCACTGCAGAGACGTCTATCCCAGACGTCTCTAAGAAAATTTTGAACTACAGACGTCTGGGGCCAAACGTCTGCAGTTTAGAAAAAAGAGTAAAAATAAAAAAAACCAAAGTCAGACGAGTCGACTCATTTGACTCGCGCGAATCGCCTCGCCTCGTCTAGCGATTCGTCTATACGAGACGGCGAGACGAGCAGGGTCGGCGACGGTTATTGTTGAACTCGCTTCGCTTCGTCTCGCGGCTAAATGAGACAAGTTCAACTCGCTTCGTCAAATAAACGAGTCGGACGATTCGCGAAGCGAATATGTCCGACTCGTTGTTCGCGAATGGTCCGACTAGTTTCATTTGCCTGGCTTACCAGGCATGATGGTAAGCATAATTGAGATATATTTTGATGGTGGAAAGATGATGACCGGAGGATATTTTGAAGGTGTGGGTCGATGAATAAATTTTGATGCAATCTTTCGTTATTCTTTTGTCCATCAAAGGAAGAATTTGCATGTACCATTGGAACAGTCTAGATGGATTTCTTTTATGAAATTAACATCAAAATGATGTGAATCCCCATATTAATATTAATATTAATAACGAATCAAAGTCATCATGTCGACAGACGTCTGATCTTCCTTTTAGGTCAAACGTTTGGAAATGACTAGCGCGCTAACAGAACGCAGCCAGACGTCTGCACATGTAAAGGACAAACGTTTGGATTTGGCTTCCGCTTTAACAGAGTGCGGCCAGACGTTTGTTCTTGTGCGGGCCAAACGTCTGGCCTTCCGCGACTCTAAATTGTTTAGAAAGATTTTTTATGGGAGATTTTATAAAGATTTGGTTACAATTAAATATGATTGAGAGATTGTATGATTGATTTGATTGTAACAATATTTTAGAGATTAATAATATATATATTGAAAAGCCACAATAGAGAGGATTTTCTTTAAGGCTTCTTCTTCCTCCTCTATTATGAGGAAGTGGTCTATATGGACCAGCCCCCGAGCTCCATCCATCCTCAATTTCCTAATCATGCCTGTCGACTGCATCACTCTCTTTATGGACTTCGTCAAGCACCTTGTTCTTAGTTCAAACGTCCGAGTACTCAACTCCTTCAGCTCGGCTTTCTTTGCTCCGAGACCGATACTTTGTTGTTCTTACGTTGGAAAAGACGCTCACGAATTTATGTCGAAAATATTCTAATCACTAGTTCCGATCGAGGAGGCGTTACTGGCCTTATTGCCTCTCTTCAACGAGAATTCTCCATTGGCGGCCTTGACGCCGCTCATTATTTTTTTGGGATCGAACTCTGTTTTCACCCCGATGGCTGCCTTTTAGCTCAATCTTAATATATTGTGGATATTCTTAAGCGCTCCAAAATGACTACTATGCACCCGATGTGCACATCCATGGCCACCGTCACGACTACCTATGATCATCTTTCCACTCCCTTGCCGATCCTTCTATGTACCGTAGTATTGTGAGCGCTCTTCAATATGTCACCATCACTCGTCCCGATATCTCCTTCACAATCAATCGGGCCTGTCAGCATATTCATGTTCCTACTGAGGACCATTGGTCACTAGTTAAGCGCATCCTACGCTTTCTTCAAGTCACACACTCTCATGTCCTTCTTCTCTATCGAGATTCGCCACGACATCTGCATGCTTTTAGTGATGCTGACTGGACTGGGAATATTGCGGATTGTCGTTCCACCAGTGGCTACATTATCTTCTTGGATCGCAATATCATTTCATGAAGCTCCAAGAAACAAGCAATGGTCGCTCGCTCCAACACAGAGGCTGAATAAAAGGCGTTAGCAAATGCCACGGCCGAGCTCATTTGGCTTCAATCCTTACTTCACGAGCTATGATTCAATCATTTCCCACTTGTGTTGTGGTGTGATAACATTGGCGCTGCATAATTTATTGCTAATCCTATTTCCATGCTCGAACTAAACACGTTGAAATTGACTTTCATTTTGTTTGTGAATGTGTTGCTGACAACAAACTTATTGTGTGCTACATCTCCACATGCGATCAACGTGCCAACGCTCTCATCAAGCCACTCTTGCTACAACACTTTGTCGAACTGCGTTTCAAGCTAAACTTCGTCCAGCCGTCGTTTAGATTTAGGAGGCGTAATAACGAATCAAAATTATCAGGCCAACAGACGTCTGATCGTTTAGGTGAGACGCGACGTCTGTCTTTTTCAGGTCAGACGTCTGGATTTGGCTAGCGCGCTAGCGGAGCACAGCCAGACGTCTGCACCTGTAAGGGACAGACGTCTGGATTTGGTTTCTGCTTTAATAGAGTGCAGCCAGACGTTTTCTCTTGTGCGGGTCAGACGTCTGGCCATGCGACTCTGTATTTGGAAAGATTTTTATGGGAGATTTTGTAAAGATTTAGTTATGATTAATTATGATTGAGAGATTATATGATTGATCTGATTGTAACAGTATTATATATATATATATATATATATATATATATATATATATATATATATAAAAGAGGATTCTCTCTAAGGCTCCCGCTATTTCCTTACACATAACTCAAACATGCAAGATAAATAATATTGTAGTTCTGATGTAAGAAAGATGATAGAAAAAGTATTGTTTGTGGAGTAGTTGTATTGTGCTGTTGAAGGATGTCCTTGGTGGACAAAAATATAGGTTTTGGAAAATTTAAGAATATCCTTAGACTTTTCCAAAAGAAACCATCAACCATATGTGATTTGAGGTTTTTTCGATTCTCAAGGAGAGTTTCAGGTGGACTCATTTTTATCCATTTCAAGAGCAAAAGAAAAATGGAGCGGCCAAACGAAAATTATGTGTTCGCTCTTCTGATTAATGGCTATTTGAAGTTAAGTCGAACGTTTTAATATCTTCCATTTATTTTATTAAAGAATGTTATAATATAATGCATGCGAGAATTAATAGAAAAATATGAGTTGGTACTATAGACGATTTAGGCTGTATGTGTACACACACTAAAATGTGCTTTACAGGAGGCTTACTATTGCTACTAAAGCCCGATTGCCAAGGGCTTTGTTTAAAGGGGTAGGTTTATAACTGCCTTTGAAATAACATTAGGGCCGGGTTTAGAAATTGGCAAAGGATAGGATAAGAAGTTAAGAAGCCAACTTGCTTTCATATTCTTAAACAAATTTTTTGGTGTGGTTCACATCCATTGTTATCTTTAGGGAAGCAACTCCTAACATGCATCATAATCATTCCAGTTTCTACAACAATTCTATACTATTTTCTTTATTAATTTTGTCATAGCTATTCGGCATTCTGTCATCTACTAGGCTTGATAGTCTCCTAAAGCTAAAGGCTCAAGAGAGAGAAAAAGATAGTCAGAGGGTTATAAAAGCCACCGCGTTTGCTTATGCTTGAAATGTTATTTTCTTTCAGGGTTCTTGAGAGACCTTTCCTCTTCTCAATCCCAAGCCCCAATGCACTGCTGACACTGCACCAACCCCCTTCTCCCTTCTTCACCTTCCTCTCTCTCACAAAAAACTTGGTGAAATCCTATTCATCTCTCCTCTTGATTTTCATTTACCCCTTTACCAACTCCCCCCCCCCCCCCGGCCCCCCTTGATGGCCTCAATGAATAACTGGCTAGGGTTCTCTCTCTCACCTCAAGAACAACTCCCTCCTTCTCAATCTCAACAATCTCTCATCCCCGCTGACGATGTCTCCGCCGACTGTTATGGCGCTGGTTCGTTTGGCATCCTCGAAGCTTTCAACTCTAGATCCCACCACCACAATCCTCAAGGTAATTAAATTAATTCAAATCAAAGTGAAATAAATTTAGTCGGAATTTAATATTTTTACTGATCATGCATCAATGATAAGTGCAGATTGGAGCATGCACGGCAACTCATCGGAGCTATCAATGCTCGTTGGATCAAGCAGCAGCAACAACAATAACCAAAACAATGATATGGTCGATGAACCGAAGCTTGAGGACTTCCTCGGTGGGGCTCACTTCATCTCTGATCATCACAACATGTTCCCTAATGCAGCAGAGGTCGTTGTGAATGAAAGAAACAACACTACCACCACCAGTAATAACAACAACAGCAATAGCAACAGCGGTATTGGGATATCGATGATAAAGACTTGGTTACGGAACCAACCTGCCCCACCACAGGCTACATCGCTGTCTGAGAGCAACAACAATGCTAATGTTAACGATCACATTGGTGGTGGTGGTGGTGGAGCTTTGGTTGTGGCTGCGGCGAATTCGCAGAGCCTGTCACTGTCAATGAGCACTGGATCTCATTCCAGCTCCCCTTTTCCGCTGCTGGCGGGAGAGGGGTCCACGTTGGGGGAGAACAAGCAGAAGCTCGACGCGCAGAGTGGAGCAATAGAGGCGGTGCCTAGGAAATCTATTGATACTTTTGGGCAACGGACTTCGATTTATCGTGGAGTTACAAGGTTTGCGAAAACATGCATTTGTGATCTATTTTGAAAAGCATTTGATAACCCTAAATTTCCTTTTGAGAAGCAAAATATAAATTCTTTTCTTTTCCAGCTTCGTTAATTTGTATTAGGGTTAAACCCTAGAAGCGACCCACAACTTATTTTCTCTGTTCTTTCTGCTTCCTAGAGGAATACTTTTGGGAGATTGTTTGACTCATTATAACCCTAGAGTTTCTAAGCAGTGACCTAAAATTTTTCCCCCTTTGGAACGAGATCACTTTATTTAATGCAGTCTTTTAGTAATGTAAGAAAATCAAAGCAATTCTATTTTCAAAAGTAAGATTCATCATTAGATTATGTTTGATCATATCTTTTGATTCTAACATTGTTATATATGCATGCTTTAAAAACATTTTGTTTCAAGATTGCATTTTCCAATTTGGGGAAAGATTCCTCGGGTTACTTTATAAATATTATTTTATGACTCCATTTGCAACTGCCTGTTGCTTTAATATTCATTTTTAAATGATCACAAAACTAAACACATGGAATTTTTTTTTTGTTTTTTTTGGTTTTAACTAGTTAATTTGATGAAGATCTAACTTTATAGTCTCTGTGCGTAATAAGAAAGTATAATGCATGTCCATATGCATCGTTTATCCATAACATATAGTTTAACATGCATTTTGTGAAATTTCATAATTGTATTTCTGTACGTCTCTTTCTCTCATAGGCATAGATGGACAGGCAGGTATGAGGCTCATCTATGGGATAACAGTTGCAGAAGAGAAGGGCAAACTCGTAAAGGTCGACAAGGTACATAAATATATATGCAATCTTAATTAATTGACTTCTTGTAATATTTTATCCTTTGCATTTTGAATTAACTTGTTTCCTTCATTCCCTTTTTTGGAATGTTATTATCATGACATGGCGATGGATAACTTTGGATCGGTGCAGTCTATTTGGGTAAGCATAAGTTGCTATTTTATTTCACTTTTAAATTCTTCTGAAGCTAGTTAGTCATAGTAAACTTAAGTTTGTATCATTCCTTTATTCCTATATATAGGTGGTTATGACAAAGAAGATAAAGCTGCCAGGGCTTATGATTTGGCTGCCCTCAAGTACTGGGGTACTACTACGACAACCAATTTTCCCGTATGTTACTTTCTGTATCTTTCTCTTTAACAAGATTAAAGCTAGGAATTTCTTTTGCTCTTATCCTGTTTTCAATAGAAGATATATAGCATAGTAAAATGTTGTAATGAATGTTTCTCAGATAAGTAACTATGAGAAGGAATTGGAGGAGATGAAGCACATGACTAGGCAGGAGTATGTCGCATCACTTCGAAGGTACATATATAATTATATGAGAAAGAGATGCCCTTCCAACAAATGAACGAAGAACATTTAGAGAAAGAATCCATTTAATTAACAACTTCATCTATATCAAATCATTGTAACATTGTTCATTTAGAAAAGGAAAGAACTAAGAAAAATAAAATCCTTGTAACATTAGTTTTGAAGGAGCTAGTAAGCTATAGTATTAAATATTTATTTATAGATCTTTTTATAGATAGATAGCACATCGCTTTCATTGACACATTAATGTTCTGAATACAGAAAGAGCAGTGGATTTTCTCGCGGTGCCTCTATTTATCGAGGAGTAACGAGGTATGCATAACATTCGAACTAGCAGATTATTCTGGTAATAAAATCTTGTTCTTGTCATTTTTATACTTTTACATATATTAACGATGCATAGCCTCATGACAAAGTGCCTACACCAAAATAATTTCCATGATATTAATAGATTTATTTAAAACATACTATAACAGTGTGTAGAAAATCACTGAATATACTTGATACCATCAATTAATTGTTGAATTCATAGGATCAGGTATTACATGTAATTAGATCGATGTTGATACTTGTATATAGACATGGTTCCTATTACATTTGTTCCTTTTTCTTTCTGTTGTAATCGAATTATATATCAATGATATGCATGGAAACCACAATAAATATTCCGTCTTGTAATAATTTTAAAGATTAAAGATTTAGATTTAAATAAAACAACACTAGAGCATTGCTTCCACAAGCTTTTTACTTAGAAACACTGATCTTCTAATTCTTCCTTTTTTGTCACTATATATATCCTAATCAAATATAAAAAGATTATAGATTTAGCTTATGTATCTGAAATGTTTCAGGCATCATCAGCATGGCAGGTGGCAGGCAAGGATAGGACGAGTTGCAGGGAACAAGGATCTCTACTTGGGAACATTCAGTAAGATTATTAATTTTCTTTCAGATATTATCTTAGTTTCATGCATGCAGTCAGCTAGTTTGGTTTCTCAATATTCATGATCAACTATGTGTTTCATACATAAGATGTCTATTAAAATTATAATGCAATGAAACACATGGATTAGGGGTTTGTTGGAGTGGGATTTAAATCTATCACCTAATGACAATTAAATTTCTTGTGATCAATTCTCCCTTATGACCACTTCTCACTTTTATATTGGTCCTATATGATACTAGTATTTCTGGCACTTGCGATTATATACACATAATTATATTATTCCTTTTTATTAATTTATCTATGTACATCACACTTGTAAAATAATAATAACAAGACATTTAATTACGTGTATAGCACATAAATCAATAATTTTTTTTATTTAATTTCTCTAAATAAATAAGAAGTTATATCAGTAATCAATTTTAAAATTAAATGACCCTTTCTTTTTGCTATATAAAAGTAGAGAGCAGTGATAATGGAAATATGGGCCCGCCTGAACTAAAAATACATTATTTCACTTCGACCGCGCAACTAAATCTGGTAAATTTTCAATAAGTATTTTATGTTGTTTTAAAAAAATGTTCTTTCCAATTCCAACATAGCTTTTGCCTGCAAGTCTACCAGGGAAAAGAAATAAAACCAACATACTTTTCATTTCCATTGATTATTCATAGTCGCATGCAGTGAGACTCACATCATCTAAAAATTAATTATATATATATAACTCTTGGTGTTTATCTCTTGGATATACATGGGTTGGAGTTAAAAATGGGTTGGAAAAGTATTTCCCGATTCAACATAACCTTCCAATATTATAAATATAATTTATGTATTTTTTAATAAACAATTCTATATACAATATTGCAACTATATTTCTTGTGCATGCACCTTGAAAAATCAACTTGTAACAAATCATTAACTTCCAAATAAAATTTATTTCACAGGTGTTTAATTTTGATAAGGCTTTCCAATTTCCTGCATTCCTTCTGCATGCATGTCATTGATTAATGCAATAGAAAAATAACTCCATAATTTTACATACCTTAAACCTATTACGAATTACAGGCTTTACAATATACAATAAAAATACATTTCATTTACATCGCATGCATGATGCATCCAGAAAAACAAACTTAGAATAAGACATTCAATAATTACACAGGCACCCAAGAAGAAGCAGCAGAGGCCTATGACATCGCGGCAATCAAATTCCGCGGCCTCAACGCTGTCACCAACTTCGATATGAGCCGCTATGACGTAAACAGCATCCTGGAAAGCAGCACCCTTCCAATCGGCGGTGCTGCCAAGCGTCTAAAGGAGGCGTCCGACCACATGGCTGACTCTACCATTGACAGCCGCACGGCCATCACGACCATTGACGATGGCAGCAGCACCATCGCCACTCAGATCACTAATGATTACAGCCTCCACCACGGGTGGCCCACCATCGCCTTCCAGCAACCCCAACCTTACCAGTACTACAATTATGGCAGTACCCAAGCCCAGATGGCCGCTAGAGGCTGGTTGAAGCAAGAGCAGGACGCGGCACACAGCCTACAGGACCTGCAGCAGCTGCATCTCAACAATTCCATCAACACCCACAACTTTTTCCAGCCGTATAATCTGATGGGCGGTTTAGAGAGTTCTGCATCGATGGAGCACAGTACTGGGTCGAACTCGATCGTATACAACAATGCAAGCGTTGGAGATGGCACCGCGTATAATGTGATGCCGATAACTACAATGGTGGTCGATAATAGTAGTGAAACTGAGAATATGATGTATTATCCGACGGGGGTTGTTAAAGAGAATGGAGCAGGGGGTGGTTATGATCAAGCTTGGATGAATGCTCAGAGATCGAGTGGGGGGAGTAACATTGGAGGCGGGCTCTTCAGCGTGTGGAATGATGCATAGGATTTTTATCTAGCTAGGTAGGAAAGATATATAGCTTTGCCCATGATATTGATTGTTACCTTGCTTTTTCCTTTTTTCTTTCAGTATTCTAGCAATGTGTTTAGTGTTCACTGAATTCTAACGTGGGGGAATCTTCTGAAGTTTTGTTGGTGATGGCTGTGAGTTGCTCACTTGCCGTTAATTTTGGGGGCTTCAGAGTTGCATGAATCAAGAGGAAGGAGCTTTGCAAATATATATTACTTTAGTTTATGAATGATGCTGAACTGGAATAATTAATTTTATGATCAATGTTCTTTAATTTGCTACTTTTATGATTAAAGCATGCAATGCATGTTGTAATTTGAGATGGCATGCTTATATTATCAATACATATCGTCCCCTTTGTTATGTTTAATTTACTCCCTCCCAAATTATAATGGAACATTTTAAATCGATCAATTTTCAAATTGTTATATATAGAATTAATAATCTTGTTTCTACATTTGTAACTGGTGTAATATTTCCGTTCTCTAGAATGCTACTAGAGATAAATTTAGCACACTCTCATGCTTTTCATGCATTTAATTATTCTATAGAAAGGTTATCCAACTTTTTGTATTTCTTATTCATCATCTCCTCTTGGATTTTTAATTACTTTCCAAATGCATGTGAGATGTCACAGGTCAAACCTTAGCTTAAGCAAGTTTGGAATGAAATTTTGCTATCCTAAACAAAATTTCATAGGAATGCTTGAAGATTAATAGATTATCTTTAGCATGTGAGAGCCGTACAAAACTATATATGTTTGTGTGTTTTAATTAGTGAAAGTATGTATATAGTCTTAGAGAATAATAGAGGAAAGAGGCCATAGTAGGAGACTTACGTCGTCGAAAAAATACAACCTCCACCATTTTTTCCGACGATCCGCATACATCACCTCCATCTTTATCATCTAAGATGTGGATACACCAAATTTCATATGATTATACCATTTTTTCACATGAAATTTGGTGAAAATTAATATGGAGGTGATGTATGCCGATCGTCGAAAAAACGGTGAAAAAATGGTATAATCATATGAAATTTGGTGTATCCACATCTTAGATGATAGAGATGGAGGTGATGTATGCCGATCGTCGAAAAAAATCATGAAGGATGCATTTTTCCGACGCCACAGAAGGTCCTTTCTACGTCTTAAATCAAATTTCAGCTTAAATTATACGTCTGCCAGAGGAGACTCAAAAGTCCCTCCTTAGATTTTCATATTAAGAAAATTCTAGTTATTGAACACATGCATGTGCATGAGAGGCAGATGATTAATTAGCAATTCAGTTAACTCCTTGGTCGGCATAGTCAACCCAACTTGATTAAATACCAATACATCTGTTGTTTACATGCCATTTTATAGAAAGTTACCGTCCTTGACTATTATAAGGTTAAATTAGAGATTTCTTATCTGCTGCATTTTTTTCATTTTAAAATATCTTTTAATTCTCTTAATAAATCGTGCAAAGCGGAAAAAATACTAATATTATGAAATGGAAGAGTGCAAATTATATCTTAAATTTCATTTTCTATCCCTTATAGTCTATCTAATTAGTATAAGAGCAGGTTCGATCAAACAAGACCGATTTAATCAGATATTCTTTGAAATGGCGAATATGATCCGATAACAAATTTCAAAGTTGGCAAAATGAAACTATGACAACCGAGACATATAAATGAAAGTATTGCTCGACTCGCCAGAGTTGTTGGAATTTATCAAAATGGTAATGTAGAAATTGAGTTGTCGGCCTCAAAGGCAGCGTATGGAAATAGTGCTTAACAATATTCAAAAGAACGAGGAGTCAGGAAAAAGAAACAATTAAGAGGGCATTCTTGATTTATCAAGGATCAGTAGAGGATTGGAGAAAATCTCAAGTGTAAAGTTCTTGAAAAAAGCAGTGAAGATCCTACATTAGTCTTATCAAGGAGCCTTAGTCTTATCAAGGAGCCGATTAAACGAAAAGGATATGATTTCAAGCTTTGGAGGCAAAGTTCAAAAATTCTCAAGATGAAAGCTGGTGAGGCAGTCTCGGACTATTTTAGTACAGTCCAATCCATTTCCAATGTTGCGACAGAACGCTAACGAAGTAATATCAAAAGATATAGAGAAGAAACACAAATCAATCAATCATAAGGCAAATAGAAAATAAGAGTACTAGTCAAAAGGTAAAAAAAAATCTTTTATTAATCACCAAAATATGGAGGAGTACAAACCGATGGATAAATCACACAAATCTCTCAAAACCCTAATTCTCAAATTACAAAAGGGTTCTCTTAAAATATCTCAAAAGCTATCCAACCTAGGATTACAAAATACCATATTATATAAAGTATAAAAAGATAGATCCAAATAACTAATTTCCAAACCAAGAAATTATCCGGCACAAGACACAACAAACGTCTAAAGAAAGCATTGCTAGACGTCTACCCCATAAGTCATCAAAATAAAAGAGCGTCCCCAGACGTCTGAAGGAGCTTCAGACGTCTGGTTTTAAAATCATCCATATAAGAGAGCGTTTGCAGACGTTTGATGTATTCGAGTCAGACATCTACCCAAAATATGCAAACATACAGAGCGTAGACAAACGTATGAAGTTTTAGCTCCAGACATCTGTCCCCTCCCTTACTTGTAGATAAACTCGAATCTAAAACAACTCTATGATAATGCCGAATCAATAGGAAATCCAATAGGGATCGAAATGGGAGACATACACAATAAATCTCCACTTTACCTCGCGTTCCCACAAAACTCCTCCATAAAATTAATTGTAGCTCTACTTTCACCAAAAAAATCCTGAAGGGCTCAATGAGTGCGATGCACTCCAATTAAGTTCAAGCAATACTCAAATTTAAAACCTGATTGATTTGAAAAAGTGTATCTATATGTATTCTAATTACCGCAATCAATAACGGTATTGTAATAGTTAGCCGCTAGTGAGTATGGGTCGTCCACAGGGAAATAGTGAACCACTTTTCTTATTTTAGACGAGTTAATAGAAGAAATGGTGGATTTTTATCGTTTTATACTAGGAATGTTTGAAAAGTTTATAAGAGAAGGGTTTGTAGGGTTTATACGATTTAGTAGTTAATGGATGGAGTTTTAAAAATAATTCTTCTTTTCTTTTAATTATTTAATACTAGATAAATAACGATGAATGTGGAATAGGTTTCTCGGAGAGAATTAGGGTTTCCTTCTACCGATTCTTGTCCTTATATTAATCCTTATTTATCTCAAGTACTCAACAAAGCAAGTATTAATGAATCTCAAATCGTGGTCGTAACTATCATGAATGGATAACACGCCCGATAAGAAGGTTAATATTTATTTTGCTAAAATTTATAAAAATTAAAACTTTAAAAAGAATTTAAATGATATTGTTCATCCATTATTCTACCATATCCTACAAAACCTAACAAGCAAAAATTTACTCGCTCATTAGGATAAACGAAGTAAAAGAAAGGTTGAAAATGAATGAACCTATAAGAAATAACAGAAATTAAATTGCGGAAAGTAAATGCGACAAAATTAAAAGAATTGAAACTCCATTTTTCTTGGGCTATCTTGTGTTGCTTTATTATTCTGTTTAGTACACTTGTATTTGCATAATCATTCCAAATTACTCCTAGATTTACAACAGACACAAAGATGAAAATGAGTGGACTTTTGCTTTGATTTTTCTCGAACTCCATGTTGCCTTTTTGATTCTTGTGCTGCCTCTCTCGTGCTCTGTGCTTGTTTAAGACATGAATGACCCTCGCTTTATCTTGTTTCCTGAACTGGTAAGCGGCACCTAACGGATGGTGAGCGGAACCCGTATTTTTATCCGTTATTAGTAGTTGTCCTGAATTTGTCGAGACTGTTCATGATTTGCATTGCTTTGGACTAAGAACCTGTAATCTACAATTATGTAGCAAATACGGATCAAAAGCACCTACCTATATGCAATGTGATCAAGAATGGATGGTATAAAAATGCTAAATTCTGATATGAACAACATCGCTTGAGCTCGCCGGAGACGTCTTGTCTTCTCTTTTTAGTTAAGAGTCTTATCTCCAGCTGGGGCGATAGAGAGCCATTCGAAAACAGACTTGCATCTCGGCTCAGACGCCCTTGTAACTACGACATTCAGCCTCCTCCCTTTTGAGGCCAGTTTGTCCACTTAGCTTGCTGGAGTCTCCACGATATAAGCACTGAAGGCCGGGGTGAATGTGATGGACCCGAACTGAAGTGGTTGTTCCATCTATTGCCGCATAAAACTCGATGAAAGAATCACCTTGGCGGTTTTCTTGAGCGTGTATGCGACAGCGGTCGTATTGGAAGCTGAGCTTGTTTGTTGGGACATCGTTAAGAGATGTTGATGGTTGATTATTGAAAGTTGATTGTTGAAAGTTGATTGCTGCACAAAAGAGCATGATTTCAGTACAAACAATGATATATATGTTGAATGAGTTCGCATGATCATTTGACTCGAAATATAGGAGGAGAGAAAAGTCCTACCAGGCGTGCCAGAATCTGTAAAGTGTTTGTCGTCACCCTATTGAGAAAGGATACGCTCTCTTGTCAGGCATTGTACAGATTCCCCCTACCTAAAATTGACAGGAGTTTATTGATGGGATTCTAATCTCCACCAGCCGCGAAAAAAGCCGTCGTTAATTACCTCTCACTTTAAGACGAAAGAAGCTTTGATTAATGGGTCATATAAGTCAAGCGAACTCAAATTGCAATATGGGCATGTTGTATTTTGAATGTGTCAGGAAACTACTGACAAAGGGAAAAAGAGAAAGGGAGTGTGAATGAACACCTCAAAAGGGGTCCCCGCATGAGGGCATGTCCGTTGGGAGATGTCCCAGCCTGCGGGGACCTAAAAAAGGGTGATCCTCGCTGTGGGAACCTCAAAAAAAAGGGATCTTAGCTACGGGGACCTCAAAAAGGGGGTCCCTACTGTGGGTATCTCTAATGGGGGTCCTTGATGGCGGGTGCCTCCGGTAGGGGGGTCCCCCCTGTGGGTACCTTCATTAGGGGTCCCCAATGATGGGTGCCTCCAATGAGGGCCCCCGATGGCGGGTGCCTCACTCGAGGATCAGCAGCGAAAAATCCTTTTGAGGGGACTTTTGAAGGTAGTGAATAACCCTTGTTATGGGGTATCCGATGCGAGTCATCCCTTCACGGAGGGCATGGAGGCTTCCATCGAAATCCCTAATCGAAAAAATATATGTTTGCTCAGGGTGAAAGCCATAGACTTTCATCCCAAGAACCTTTATGCTCTCTTGTTATTCAAGCTTGATGAAGAAAGCTTGCTTCTTTTCTTGGTTTTGATCTTGGATCTTAAACTTTTAAGATGTGCTTTCTTCTTCAAGTGCTGGATTCACTTTCAATGGGTTAGTTTGGGGGAAGAAAAAGATTCTCTTTCAATATATTTGTGGGTTTATCTAATTTATTTTTAGAAAATGAGAGGTTTTCCTCTAGATTAATTTTGAGCAGATAAAGAACCTTGAGGAGAGAAAGAGAGGAGGCTCAAACTTGTTATTTTTAATATCATGTATATCTTGTGTTCGATTAAATGCTACAACCAATTACTATGCTTCTATGAGTCATGCACAGTCTTATTGTGGTTATTATCACAATCTTGTTACTACGTGTTATCCTTGACATGCACAAGAATCCCTTGACATGCTTATATGATTTCTGATGAAACATGTTCATGATATTGCTATGATATAATTCTTGTTATTATCACCATGCTTGACACACTCTTGACATGCTATGCCTATTTTTTATCACTGTTATTGACACTAATATGCAATCACCGACCGGAATGCTGAACCACATAACTGAAACAATTATTCATGTTTATATGCTTCCCTACTCATTACATTATTGTGATTACTCGTCGATCAAGTTCAGAACTTGTCCAGTCGGCATTCATGTTTTGTGATTGGGTTTTAGTGTTGTTATATAAAGTATAAACGCGGGGTGATTGGGATAGTTTGAAAGTGAGTTTGGTCAACGAAATCTCAGGAGTCTCATCGCCGACTTAAACCATTACATGATATTATGTTGGGGTTACCGGGCGGGAACAATACCAAACCATTACATGACAATGTGCTGGGGAGACCGGGCGGGGAACAGTACCAATCCTTTACATAACAATATGATGGGGAGACTGGGTGGAAACAGTACCAATTCCATTACATTATGCTGTAGTACTGGGCGGGAACGGTACATTCCATTATATGACACGTTGGGCTCATGTTTCCTTGCCCGTGGGGCTTACCCTTGGGTTAGGAATACTCCTGCGGTGGTTGACGCTCACGCTCGAACTCACGATAGGTTAGATTACCTTTGTAGTGGCATCTAGGCTTTACTTGACATGTTTACATGTTTACCTTTATCATTGTTATATTCAAACTTGCTTGTGCACGCAGGCTTTACACTACACTTTTTCGTATCATGTTATTACACATTTTCTGTTGAGTACTTGTGGATGTTCTGACATCCATGGGATTTGCCATCTCAGGTTTAGAGACAGATCTATAGGCAGAGCAGAATCTAAGTGACTTTTTAGAGCTTGTTGAAGACCAGTAGTTGATGAAGGTTTCTTTTATTTCAGTTCGCATTTAGTATGTGCATCCCTCGTGGGACTAGGAGTTTATGTATACTTCGTTTGGATCGTGTATTTATTTACTTTGACTCTATGGTTTTGGGTCTATTGTTATTTAGATCTTTTATTAAATCTATCATTTTCTTATGGATCTATATTGGTATTACTTGTTATTTATGTAGCATGTTGTTGGTTTTATTATTGGGATATTATTATTGACAGGTTTAGCTAGACAGTCTTAATATGACTATGAAAGGATATTTCCTTACTGTAGGTAGTATGGCTGGCCTTCGTTACTCTTCGTATTCCGTATGTTGGGAAGCGGGGCGTGACACTCTCCCTCTCATTCATGTATAAATAAATTTAATATGGTATCAGAGCCAGGTTGATAACATTCGTGGATTTGTACTTAATAGCACCTCTGAGAGAGCCGTCTACATGCCCTTGATAGACTTAGCCTTCTTGTGTCGTTGTTGCACCGTCTACTTGCCTCTGAGAGACTAGCATTTACATGTATTGTACGAGCCATGTCTAGAGAAAGAAGAAAGGAATGTTACCACCAATAGAATACGTTCTCCATTCAGTCCGTGTTGCATATGAGAGGGAGTGTTAAGACATGTGAATAATATAATCCCACATTAGAAAAACTATGAGAAGTACATGGATATAAAAAATATATCGACGTTCTTCTTCTCCTCCTTCCCTTTGTTTGTCTCATCTTATATTTTATACACATGCACCTCTCATAGTTTTTCCAATGTGGGACTATGTTTTCCACATATCTCAACACTCCCCTTCGTGGATCATAGTTTTTCCAATGTTGATAACCACGTTGCATGTGGGGGGGTGTTGAGATATGTGGATAATATAGTCTCACATTGGAAAAACCATTCGAGTTACATAGGTATAAAGCATAAGATGGGACAAAACTCCATAAGGCTTGAGTCTTATTAGATGGAACCCATCTATATCGAAGGCCCGAATGTACGCTCATATAAATGAATATATAACTGGTCCCCTCGTTCGTGAACATTTAAATTTAATATGGTATCAGAGTTAGGTTGATAACATTCATGGATTTGTACTTAATAGCACCTCTGAGAGAGAGTCGTCTACATGCCCTTGATAGACTTAGCATCCTTGTGCCGTTGTCATACTGTCTACCCCCTCTGAAAAACTAGCCTCTACATGTATTATACGATCCACATGACAACCACATTGCATATGAGGGGAAGTGTTGAGATATGTGGATAATATAGTCTCACATTGGAAAAACTATGAGTGGTACATGGGTATAAAATATAGGATGGAACAAACTTCCAAAAGACTTGAGTCTTATTGGATGGAACCCGCTTATGTCGAAAGCCCATATATGCTCTTATATAAATGAATATAGGGCTTTTTACTAAAAAGCCCATCAATACTTCATATTACTTAAAAGTTTCCACATACATTTAAATTGTACTAAAAAGCCCCCTAACATACTAAAAAGGGAATTTTTTTGCCATCTTCCATTACTTCATTAGAAGGCTAATGGTAAGTATCATGTTAGGGTTTTAAAACCTTCACTACCTCTCTTCTTTCACAAAATTCCTAAATTTTTCGTCAAATTGGCTTTAGGATTAGGGTTTCGTTCAAAGATCTTTTACATTGATAATAAAAACCAGCTTATCTTTCTCAACCTTCTTCAACAATGAGCTTTTCGAGTGCCGTTGTCTTTTCAATTGCAAGTTTTGAGTCAATGGGTGACTTCATTTAAAAGGAGAGCGATTCTTTGGTTGCGCTAAATCTCAACCTTCAAGTGATGATATGGATTCTTTTTATGAAAGAAAAGCATATCTAAATACCTAGAAAGTTAGAGAATAGCTCAAACACAAGTCCCATCTCCATCTTCCTAACAGGACGTTAATTTTTGATGGAAAACTAGTGAGATGGGCTTTTTAGCGCGATTTAAATGCATGGATGGTCTTTTAAGTAAATACAAAATATAGAGGGTATTTTAGTAATTAAGGAAGTATGAGGGTTTTCTTTAAGTTAAAACCTCATAAATATATATTCTCGTCCCCTCATTTATGTATAAATAAATCTGATACATACCATTCAAAGACAAGTCACATTAAGCTCTTCTCAACAACCTCCAAGATAGCTTCCTTCCATGCATCAAAATTATACGGGCGTTGCCACATTATCAAATCTACAACGTTGCACTAGATGATGGATCACAGCCCGTCGGAATAGCCAACTCTCTAATCAATGATGCCCATATGTAACGAAATGTCCAATCAATGATGCCTATATGTAAACGATCTCCACTGTGGAAATAATAATAAATTGATTAATTCAAATGAAAATGAACCTCCACTTCTTTGTAACGCAAACCAGTGGTATCCCCTTTCAAAGAACTCTCGCAAATTAGAAATAAGCATTTGACGCTTAATTGATAAGAAAATGTAAGCTAGGGGTAAAAAGCATAATAGGGTCAACAATAAGTCTGGTTGAAAGATTATCCATATCTTTGATTTAATCTCGAACAAAGAACGTTTCTAGAAACCAAAGATTTAATGCAGATTTGATGAAACATTATTCCTGTCTTTTTCAATTACAACACCAAAGTAGATCATTCTCTACCCGTAGAACAATGTCAAGAACAAAGAGAAATAAAAAAAAAAGGAAAAGAAAAATGATAAACAAAATAAAAACCAATTAGGGGCAAATGTGTGGATATGTCTTTTTTCTTCACCCCTATCATGCAAGTGTTATTTTCAAGTTAAAAATCCAAACGGTCCTGTTGTGAGAATAATCTTATGCCACGATAACAATAATTTACCCAAAATTAGCCATTGGTTATAGAGGATTAATTTTGGGTCAAATAGAATAACATTGACTTCTTTACAAAAGATTGAAAAGCTAGCTCATGAGTTGTCCAACTCTACCCACATCTTAAATGAATGTCTAGTAAGTGGTACTTAAAAAATTTAACTGCATAAGTTCAAACTTTCAAAAAATTAACTCAGCTTAAGAAATAATCGAAGATCAAATCCTCAGCATCCTGCCTAAGGTTCGAAAATTTGTCACGAATCTCTTTGCATCAGTTAGAATGCACAATCAAATTGTTGTTTTGTTTGGAAAATCTGGCCGCCCCAAGAAAAGCCCATAGGAAGCCCATGGAGTGAGCATATAGTGGGACATTACATTACAAGGATTGTTCATGATGGGATTTAATTGGATTTCTAATTAAATCTGTCACGACCCGCTTTCCAAAATACATTAAATCGCAGAACAAGACTCGGCTAGCCATACTATCTACGGTAAGAAATCAGCCTTCCATGTCACATTAAGCCTGTCATGTAGTAATCAAGCACAATATAATAAATAAAACTATCACATGTCCAATAGCCTTAATAGAACAATAACAATATCCAATAATAAGGAGTCAATAGCAAAAGTATTAATAATGATCAAGTGTCAAGTTCCAAGGAAAGATTAACCAATACTTGTCCCTTATTACATCACAATAAAATCCAATAACAGTGCATTACTAAAATTAAACCTAAAAATAATAATAAACTAGACTAATGGAGTGCTCCTCACTGATCGACAACTTTCTCGAAGTACTCACGATCCTCCTGTGCTAAGGTCGAGTGGCCTGGGTCATGAAAAACCCAGACGTCAGTACGTCGAAAATAATACCATGATGAATATAACCAGAATGGACTACCATATACATATCATTATAATGAATCTGTTTCATGTGAGTGACAATAAACAATGTCAATGTCAAGTAGTATATCAATAAGGTAGAACAGGGCAATTAAGTCATATGTTTCCTAAGGCTTCATGTTGCTAGGTTATCTATCCTATAGGTATTTGGAAACAATTAATATAAATCTCAAGTTACTAGTGATCGGTCGAAAATATTGCATCTTTTAACCGGCAATTTCCCCATCATTTGCATTCATATAGAAGTGTTCGGCATTCATATAGTACATATTAGCAAAACAGTCGTAAAATATCAGATTACATGTGTTAGACCTTAAAACCGGCATTTCTAGGGAAATTGACTGCATTTTATAGCATGGAATCATTTCTATATATCGCAACTTGTGTTTCGAAGTCCGTGCAGGAAATTCCTGAAGAACGGTGAAATTTTACATAACGAGACTGCTAAAAGATACGCCAACTCAACGATTTGGAATCTGGTAATGATCTAAAAGGCATTCAGGGATTCAACATATCATAAAATACAGAAGAAGACATCAGAAGCCAACACAGAAAGTATGAAGCCCTAGCTCCACTACATGGCCGCGGTTCCGCGGCCTAAGCCAGCTATTGCGGCGGAACCGCGGCAGCTTGTCCACGTCATCATCCCAATTTGGCTCCATAACTCCTATGTCAGCTTCCACACTTCAGAAAACCTATGCAAGTTCCAGAAGACTCCTGAACATTCTGCCAGATCAGCAAACCCTTGGATCTAAACTAAACTAGCCTTTTATTCTAGAACCTTCTCCCTAAACCCTAGCTTAAAGCCTAAGCTAAGCTCCTAACTACCTACTTCTAGAAGCCTTTCAACAAACTTTTGGAGGGAAGTTCTATTTCAAATCAAAGACCTAGGGTTTGGGAAACCTATAAATAGGACCCTAGGCTCACTTGTAAAAGATTATTCAATTCAATTCATTCATTGATTCATTGTGAGAAAATTCATTGTTGTTGAGTAGAAACCCTAGTTCTTCATCTACCCAACAACAACCACCTCAAAACTCTAATCATAATCCAATCCACAAATACCCAATTCAAGATTCATGGAGTTCAAGCAAAGCAAGTCTTCAAAGATCCTTTAAAAGCAGAGCCGGTATTCAAAGGAGCACGAGATCGAAGCGATCCAAGACTCAAGAAGCCGAGCGATGCAAGATTCGACGAGCGAAGTTCCTACCTCTTGTAATTCTTGAGAGTTGTAACTACTTGTTGATGTAATAAAAGTGAAGATTCTTTAAACTTGTTTACATTTCAATTCAAGCATCATGATTTCATTTCGATTCTTGAATGTATTCTTTGTGATGATGTGTGAATAAACTCCGCTCGTGGAGGAATCGAGATGATTGTAGAATGATGATGTTGATGAATGTTTAAACGTTTTCTTAAGTCCTATAGAAATTGTAAATTCTTGAAAATAGAATGATCGATGATCTAGATCGATGTGAAATGGGTTCTTGATTCTTTTCGCACGATCTAGAGAATCAACGATCGATCATTGGATTTTCAAGAAGCTATCTAGTGAATGTGATTCATCGAAAGGACAAAGGATAGGACGAAAAACCCTAATTCTTCGCAAGATCCTTAAACCTCGATCAATCGACATCGGGTTAGCATCAATTTGTTAATGGATAAGAAACATTGATTTTTAATCTTCATCACATCTACAATCTAATCGATTCCTACGAGCTTTACTTCAAATCTTGAAACCCTAAAGTGATTGGAATTCTATAGAAACTCGATTCTTAATGTTTATCATTTTCTTGATTCTTGATTAGAATAGTGACACTTGAAACATTTGATAAAAAATCTTGAATCATGTTTTCTTTTCTTTTCTATTAACTTTTCAATTCAAAACAAAACAAATTAGAACGAATCGCACAATCCCTGTGGACGATCCGCACTTGCTAACGAAATCTATACACGACACCGTTATTGATTGCGGTCAAATAATTCTTTGATTGTGAATTCTATTCATTTTCCCAACCGATACAAAGATATAGATCAACCAAATGGTACCATTATCGAGGATCATTTGATTTAAACACACAATCGGAATTCAGCATTCAAATCAAATGGCGCCGTTGCCGGGGATCGCGCGCTAATTCGTTTTATATTGAAGTTTGAATTGAAAGATTTATTCCATTACATTTTTTAGATCAAAATTCGCACAAACCCTAAACGATTTGTTGTGGTTTATTGCAAGAAGATCTGGAGCTTGCTGTGAAAGTGAAATAATTTTTGGGATATACCAGAGAGCATAGGGAGTCAACGGAAGCTCCCTGGTGAAATTTAGTGCAGTGATCTCACCATTGAACCGCGATTCCTCGGTCTAAGTACCCATATGCGGCGGAACCGCGGCATCTTAGAGGCTTCTCTGTGAAATTTTTGTCTCAGGTACCTTCTTGCCTTCTCCTCTCTCCTCTTTTTAGCTCCAACTAACAAATTTTTGCAGACTTCTTTGCAAAAATCGCAGCGCGCAAAATAACAAAATTAAATTTGTGCGTGTTTTTGTTTCTTGGTTGTTTGCATTATAAATACGGATATTAAGGGGCACTGCCAAATCCAAATTAGGTAGGGAGTTCATTACCCTTCCTAGGCCCCAAAAATCGCAAAACTTGCATCCGCATTGACCCACATTAACTAAAAAATATCTAGAGATGACTCTAAGGACCGTCGCGCTCACTTAGGACAGAAGAAGACCGTGGGTAATTCATTGCTTATCCGTGTTTTCTTGTGGTGTCTAAGGCAAGTGTGTCGAAGGCTAGTGGTTATTAATTAGGCCCACTACTTACGTAGTGGAGTACCTTCCCACTTACCTGGCACTTGTAAGTCCACGTTGCCCACCCCGGTGCTTACGGGGAGGCGGAAAACATAATAAAAATTGGATTTTTATCAACTATAGGCAACATGGACTATGCTTTAAGGATCTTTACTAAACAAAAACTTGCTAAAGCTAACTTGAAAGTAGCTAAGTGGTAGAAAAGTTATACCTTTGGTCTCTTAGTCCTTCTCTCGTTGCTCCTTGGAGTAGTGGAAGGAGGTCACCTTGCTCGTCTTCTCACGCCGAAGAAAGATCCACCCGAAAGCCTCGACCTTTGGCTTCAACTCCAAGCTAGAAGTAACTAGGGTTCAAGAAGTGCTAGTCCTTCAACCCTAGATGAGAGTAGAGAAGATCAAGAGAGGGTTTTTCTCAAGCTCAAGTGTTTCTCAACACATGAGAGGGAGAGCTTGAGGGAGAGGAAGAACAAGAGAGAGAAAGGATATGATAGAATGAGAAATAATTGAGCCATTCTCACTAATATGTGTGAATTATTTTAATTGAATAATTAGCTAAATAATTGTCATGGCTTATCATGACATGACCATTATCATTTCAATTTGCAAAGATCAAAAAGCATCTTCCAAAAGAAATGATGATGGTCAAAGTGTCAACCTAGGTCAACAAGTCAAAGAAGTCAAATGGTCAACAACCAAAACCATGGACAATTATTAAACTAATTATTAATTAACAATAATACACACATAAACATTAGGGTTAATAAAATGACAATAGCCATTAGCCCTAATCAAGGTCCTCTCCCTCAATCTCAAGCAACTGTGCATACGCACCCGCATTCGTGATCCGAGGAACACGAATACACTGAGAAAAACCAATCTCAAATCATATACTAGGATCCGGCTTAAACCAAAGCCCGCTAGTATAAACTGTCCGGACAGCAAACGTGCACAAGTGCGCGAATGTGAACGAACCCTGTCGCAAAACCATGCGACCTCTACTCATTTTGCCTAAAGGCGAATAGCTCTCTGTGTGGGACTCTAAAGACTCGACACTACGCTGGCAGTGGGTTTAACCACAGACCGCAAGCGGCACTAGCTGTACGTAACGGTCCCCAGGTAGATGTCGATAAGAAGACTGACGAGGTGAACCCCATCGGAACTCCTACTGAGCCTGTATGTGGCAATCTCCGTACAGTCCGGTCTGTTCTTCTGATACATCGCATGGCAGGCCTAGGGGGGCGGTGAACGTCAGTCCCCTAATAGCGGTACAAGTCGTGCCGGAGTGAAGCTCAGAACACCCTGAGATAACACTGAAAACCTACCAGTATATCTCGCTTGCCCTGGCCAGGGACTACTCGTGTAATGGCTCTCCTGGACACAGCGCGATGTCAACCCCCAATACCGGGAGAGACGAATCCTGTCTAACCGTCACTGCCTCCAAGTGCTTCGGGACTGCACCCAAAAACTACCTATTTGCACGACTCCTTTGAGCCGTGGTAGGGTAGTAATCAAAGTGCAGTGGGAACACACTCGAGGCGAAGTGACAGTGTCAAGTCAACGGACTAAGCTGTACTCATGTCACCTGGGAACTGATAACTGACGATAGGTATAATACCAACCAACAGTCCCCGACGAGTCCTGTCCAGTGTACTCGTAACCCAACGAGCACCCGTATACTATCTCAAGTACGACGTACTGACGGCTGTGGGACAGACCGTCTCCCACACTGGGATGAGAAGCGCATACGCTAGTCTACTCCGGAGTATCGATGCCCTGTCTCGATAGTCCAACGACTAGGGACCTGTATAAGGATGTGCTTATAGATCACCCAGCTCCCACGAGTGCGAGCGCCATCACAACGCTGGTAATCAAGCAAAGATCCTAAGGGCTCTACTAATATGTATATCAGCAATATGCTAAAAGAAACACATGCACATATTAAAGCAGAGACAAACCAAGTAGCATACTACCATTTCGAGCAAGATTGTATAAACAACTGTGAATATCCCAAGCTTCCATCAAGTAATATACAAACTAGTATGATACAGTAATGGCCTCTAGGGCATATACACTAACAATCTCCCACTTGCACTAAGGCCATGTACTGGCGTATCGAACACCTATCATCTTGATCAGCCGCTCGAACTGAGTCTGGGGCAAGGCCTTGGTGAATAGATCTGCTGTGTTATCCTCTGATGCAACTCTCCGGACCTCGATCTCCTGGCGATCCACGATCTCCCTGATCAGGTGATACCGCCTTAAGATGTGTCTGGATTTCTGATGGGATCTGGGTTCCTTTGCTAAAGCTATAGCCCCGTTGTTGTCGCAATACAGAGGTATTGGGTCAACAATGGACGGAACCACCTGAAGTTCTCTCAAGAACTTCCTCATCCAGACAGCTTCTTTTGCGGCATCAGATGCAGCGATGTATTCCGCTTCCATAGTCGAGTCAGCAACGGTTTCCTGTTTGGAGCTCTTCCAACACACCGCCCCTCCATTGAGGGTAAAGACAAAACCCGACATGGACTTGGAATCATCCTTGTCACTCTGGAAGCTGGAGTCAGCAAATGCCTCAATCTGCAGGTCTTTTCCGCCATACACCAAGAACATCTCCTTAGTCCTTCTCAGGTACTTGAGAATGTTCTTTACTACTATCCAATGTTTCTCCCCAGGGTTTGACTGATACCTGCTTACCACACTCAGTGCATAAGCCACATCCGGTCTGGTACACAACATCGCATACATAATAGAGCCTACCGCAGAAGCGTAGGGTATAATAGACATGCGATCCCTCTCCAAATCAGTCTTGGGAGACATCTCTTTGGAGAGGGTGATCCCGTGACAAGCCGGTAGATTACCGCGCTTGGAATCTTCCATACTGAATCTCTTCAGTATGGTGTCGATGTACCTGGACTGTGAAAGTCCTAATATTCTCTTGGATCTGTCACGGTAGATCCGGATACCCAGAATGTATGAGGCATCACCCAGGTCTTTCATGGAGAACCTGTGTGACAAGAACCCCTTGACAGATTGTAGCATAGGAATGTCATTTCCTATTAAGAGAATGTCATCCACGTATAAAACGAGGAATACTACAGTTCTCGCTACAAATCTACAATAGATGCATGGTTCATCTGGATTTTTGATAAAGCCAAATTCCTTGACCGTCTCATCAAAACAGATGTTCCAACTCCGCGATGCCTGCTTTAGTCCATAAATGGACTTAAGCAACTTGCACACCTTTCCGCTACTCCCACTCTGAATGAAACCCTCTGGCTGATCCATATAGACACACTCCTCTAAATGTCCATTTAGAAAAGCTGTCTTTACGTCCATCTGCCAAATCTCATAATCGTGGAAGGCAGCAATGGCAAGAAGGATCCGAATGGATTTCAGCATAGCTACTGGAGAAAAGGTTTCGTCATAGTCCAAACCAGGTCGCTGACGAAAACCCTTTGCTACCAGTCTAGCTTTATAGGTCTCAACTTGTCCATCTACACCAATCTTCCTTTTGAAGATCCACTTGCATCCTACGGGTTTTATCCCATCTGGAGCAATGTCCAACGTCCATACTTTGTTGGTGTACATGGACTCCATTTCGGTCCGCATTGCATCCAGCCATTTTACCGAGTCGACGCTCTGAATGGCTTGCTGGAAGCTAGTAGGCTCATCAAAGTCTATGATGCAATCCTCTCTATCCCCGTCAATGAGAAAACCGTAGTATCTCTCGGGCGGATGAGACTGCCTACTACTCCTGCGGAGTGGCGTGGGAATGTCCTGATCTTTCGAACCCTCTGGTTCAACCAAGCTTTCAGTAATAGCTCGTGGTTGTGGAATTTCTTCCAGTTCTATTGCGCTCCCACTTAATTCTTTTTCTATGAACTGGTGTTCTAGAAAGTGGACATGGCGAGAAACAAGGAATTTTTGTTCCTCTTCGCAATAGAAGTAATATCCCTTGGAGTTCTTTGGATATCCCACAAACTTGCACTGTACTGAGCGTGCCTCGAGCTTGTCCGCATGCTGCTTTTTTACAAAAGCTGGACATCCCCATGTCTTAATATGATTAAGATGGGGTCTCTTCCCACACCACATCTGATATGGTGTAGTAGGCACAGTCTTAGTTGGAACTCGGTTCAAAAGGTATGCAGCTGATTCTAGCGCATATCCCCAAAACGATCGCGGTAACTCAGCGTTACTCATCATGGACCGTACCATATCCAATAGGGTTCGGTTCCGTCTCTCCGATACACCGTTATGTTGCGGAGTGTATGGAGTAAGCTGAGAGAGAATTCCATTCTCTTTTAAGTAACCCAGGAACTCGGCACTTAAGTATTCACCACCTCGATCAGATCTCAGTGTCTTTATACTTTTGCCTGTTTGTTTTTCTACTTCATTCTTATATTCCTGGAATTTTTCAAAAGCCTCGGATTTATGTTTCATTAAGAAGACATAACCGTACCTTGAAAAGTCATCCGTAAAAGTAATGAAGTAAGAATAACCGCTTCGTGCATGTGTAGACATTGGACCGCACACGTCGCTGTGTACGAGTCCCAAGAGCTCGCTCGCTCTTTCTTCGTGTCCAGTAAACGGAGTCTTTGTCATCTTTCCTTTGAGACAGGATTGACAAGTTGCATACGATTGATATTCGAACGGATCCAAATATCCTTCTGCATGTAACTTAGTCAACCTTCTCTCATTGATGTGACCCAGTCTACAATGCCATAAGAAAGTTTTATTTATTTCTGGAGACTTTCTTTTGTGTGTATTCTGGATATTGAAAATCTGTGGTTGGTTTAATACGTATATACCGTTGTTCAATGTACCTGACCCAATCAAAACTTGATTAAGGTGAATGTTCACTACATTACTTACAAATGCAAATTCATAACCTTCTTCAGACAATAAAGATACAGAAATGATATTACAGGTTGCATTTGGTACATAATAACAACTACGCAAAACCAAAAAATGTCCATCCGACAATCCCAGGTGATAGTCCCCCACGGCCTCAGTATCCATGCTAGTACCGTTCGCAACTCCGAGGGTCATGTCACCTGTCTTCAAAACTCTACGCTTTCTCAACGCCTGCAAAGAATTACAGATATGAGATCCTGATCCGGTATCCAATACCCAGGATGTAGAGTTTATTGATAGACAGTTTTCAATAACATACACACCTGAAGCTGAAGCTGCAACTCGCTTCAAATCCTGTGTTCTGGCTTTCCAAGCCTTGCAATCCTGTTTTCAGTGACCACTTTTGTGACAATAGAAGCATTCTTCCTTCCCCACCAGCTTTCCCGCTATCTTTGTTGCTTTTCCTTTTCCCTTCGTATCCACTTTACCGACACCGCCTCTTGGTTTGGCGGGGGCTTTCTTCTTCTTGCCCTTGGCTTTCGCCCTGGACCTAGAAGAGGAAGATCCTCCTACAAACAAAGTGGATGTCTCCCTACCCTTTTGTAGGGTGCCCTCAGCAGTCCTCAACATGTTCAGAAGTTCGGAAAGTTCAACCTCCTTTCCTTGCATGTTGAAGTTAAGAATGAACTGGGCGTAAGTGGAAGGAAGGGACTGGAGAATCAAATCAGTATAGAGTTCATTCTCCAACGTGGTCCCAAGGTCCGCGAGCTCCTCAATGTAGCCAATCATCTTAAGCACGTGTTCCGCTACCGATGATCCGACGGCCAACCTTGCCGAAAAAGGCTTCTTCGACACTTCGTATCTTGCGATACGAGACTGCTCTCCATACAGTTCTTTTGTATGGAGAAATATGGACTCTAGGTCCATATTCTCGTACCTCCTCTGATGTTCGTTGTTCATCGAGGCAAGTACGAGGCATCTGGCCTTCGCGCAATCTATTTCCCAGGTCTTGTAGATTTCCCTATCTACGACACTGGTTTTGGGACCTGGGACAGGGGGAGCTTTGGTGGTAAGGACATACCCCAACTTGTCGTAAGTGATGGCCATCTTGACATTTCTGAGCCAATCTTTGTAGTTTGGCCCTGTCAATATGTTTTTATCTAGTAATAACTTAAGTCCGGTCATCTTGAATGGTCGCTGCAATTAGGAGAGAGAAAAGAAACACTTTAGCATGATGCTCTTGCAAGTTTAGAGTGGTTTTTAATTTGTCTAAACTGGATGGCTCCCACTGTCTCTCGAATCCCTTCTCAAACCGTAAAGAAAGGATTAGTCAGGATTACTCTCACCGTACAATACTTGCTTAACCGTTCAGCCAGGCCAGTGTCGGTACTTCGAGGGAGGTTTTCCAACGCTTTCGCGAAGTTCCTTAATTAAGTAACCTCTTTTCCCTATGGGCGTAGCCCCGCTAACACCTTTCTAGACACCTACTAAGTTTATAGCATTGATCGTTAAGTAAGAGTTTTCCCGAGGAGTAGCATATACTCACAGTAGGATCGGGATCCAAATATCATCGCGTGATAAAACCGAAGGAATCCTACCAGAATCATCACACTCCAAATGGTATGCAAAGCTAGCAAGTTTCAGTACTTATGAAACTCCCGATGTGGATTTTTGCCCCATGCTCTTATGACCTTGACTTTGGCCAAAATATCATAAGTCACATGTCAAGTTCTACCCGTCATTCTCCTGGTTAATTTGGACCCACCCATACCTACCCTTGACTTTGGCCAAAATGGCAGCACGACTGTCCCAAACCAACGCATCTATCTATGCTGCACATGAATACCCAATAGCTACCAATCACTATGCCTTGACTTTGGCCAAAATACATAGCTTGAATACTTTTTGACCATTCATGTGGAATGACGGAGGGCTACGGATGGTTTTGGCGAAACCGTGAACGTAGTGAACTTGATCTAATCGATGGAACGAGATAGCTTTTAAAAGGAGTGGTTCAAGCTTCGCGTTTAAAAGTTTGGTTTTGAAAAGAACCGAGTGGTTTTCAAAGTGTTCCAATCGACTTTTACTTGGTTTATTTTCTTGCATTAGTTCTTTTAATGCATCCCATCATTTAATCCTACCATTGCAGAAAACAACCAAAATATGACGTATGCTTATGCCATTCGCATTCGCCACGGGGCCCCGTCATCACCCGTTAGGTTACTTAACTAACGACAGAGCGGGGGCTGGGCTAGCGCGGCTGTAAAACATAAGCAACGCCTAAATAGTTATCATATATAAATATATAGCAATGATAGACATTACAGATCACAGATGAATACATTGGATATACTAGGAACCCGCAATCCGTTCGAGCCTGCAACGAAAAGCGGATTACACGGTCGCGGTGAATAGCCAAATACCCCACCCAAGACCCTACGGGTGCGGCAAACTACCCGCCAAGTACCCGAAGCGAAGCAACCTCCCTCACCACCGTGAGTAGGCCACTCGGCACTTCGAGATACCCGGTAGTTTGTTCACCCCCTCCATGGGTCTATCCTAGGAGCAAAAACAGTAAAAAGAATTATACAATGACGGCTACAACCCCGACCCGGTTGTGCGGCCAAACAAATAATAATATTATATCAATTTACATATTACAAATGAATGAAAGAAAAGCAACACTCATCTCACATCCACCCCGGCTATTCACCCGCGACAATCCAACCCATTCATATACACAAACCAATATCAAACACAGATCACAGATACGTATAACCCCGACTAATCGACATATAGCGATTAGCCGACGTTCAATACATACAAACATCACAGATATAACCATCATAGTCAAAGTGCAGTGAAGTTCGGAAAAAATACGGATTTATAGGCCCCCAAAAATAAATTTCTATTCTGGAAAATCTGGGCACATATAACATATCTTAAAAATCCTAAAACCAAGCCAGAGATACACTGCACCAAACTCGACCCAGTGAGGAGTTCAAACGGCAGCGGTTCCGCGGCAATAGCTTGCTATTGCCGCGGAAACGCGGCGGTTTGGACGACTCACTGGACCGGGTTTTGTGGTTATCTTTAAAAAACCCTGAGATGATTTTAGGTGTATGACAAATTTTGTTTTGACCAGAAAAAAATTTAACAGAAACTAGGGTTTTTAAAAACTCGGTTTTTGGATTTTTCGGTTTCGAACTTCGTTACACTTCACTACCTAGCTAGTCTTTGTTTAGTTAGGCTCTGATACCACTGTAAGTCCACGTTGCCCATCCCGGTGCTTACGGGGAGGTGGAAAACATAATAAAAATCGGATTTTTATCAACTATAGGCAACATGGACTATGCTTTAAGGATCTTTACTAAACAAAAACTTGCTAAAGCTAACTTGAAAGTAGCTAAGTGGTAGAAAAGTTATACCTTTGGTCTCTTAGTCCTTCTCTCCTTGCTCCTTGGAGTAGTGGAAGGAGGTCACCTTGCTCGTCTTCTCACGCCGAAGAAAGATCCACCGAAAGCCTCGACCTTTGGCTTCAACTCCAAGCTAGAAGTAACTAGGGTTCAAGAAGTGCTAGTCCTTCAACCCTAGATGAGAGTAGAGAAGATCAAGAGAGGGTTTTTCTCAAGCTCAAGTGTTTCTCAACACATGAGAGGGAAAGAGCTTGAGGGAGAGGAAGAACAAGGGAGAGGAAGAACAAGAGAGAGAAAGGATATGATAGAATGAGAAATAATTGAGCCATTCTCACTAATATGTGTGAATTATTTTAATTGAATAATTAGCTAGATAATTGTCATGGCTTATCATGACATGACCATTATCATTTCAATTTGCAAAGATCAAAAAGTATTTTCCAAAAGAAATGATGATGGTCAAAGTGTCAACCTAAGTCAACAAGTCAAAGAAGTCAAATGGTCAACAACCAAAACCATAGACAATTATTAAACTAATTATTAATTAACAATAATACACACATAAACATTAGGGTTAATAAAATGACAATAGCCATTAGCCCTAATCAAGGTCCTCTCCCTCAATCTCAAGCAACTGTGCATACGCACCCGCATTCGTGATCCGAGGAACATGAATACACTGAGAAAAACCAATCTCAAATCATATACTAGGATCCGGCTTAAACCAAAGCCCGCTAGTATAAACTGTCCGGACAGCAAACGTGCACAAGTGCGCGAATGTGAACGAACCCTGTCGCAAAACCATGCGACCTCTACTCATTTTGCCTAAAGGCGAATAGCTCTCTGTGTGGGACTCTAAAGACTCGACACTACGCTGGCAGTGGGTTTAACCACAGACCGCAAGCGGCACTAACTGTACGTAACGGTCCCCAGGTAGATGTCGATAAGAAGACTGACAAGGTGAACCCCATCGGAACTCCTACTGAGCCTGTATGTGGCAATCTCCGTACAGTCCGGTCTGTTCTTCTGATACATCGCATGGCGGGCCTAGGGGGCGGTGAACGTCAGTCCCCTAATAGCGGTACAAGTCGTGCCGGAGTGAAGTCCAGAACACCCTGAGATAACACTGGAAACCTACCAGTATATCTCGCTTGCCCTGGCCAGGGACTACTCGTGTAATGGCTCTCCTGGACACAGCGCGATGTCAACCCCCAATACCGGGAGAGACGAATCCTGTCTAACCGTCACTGCCTCCAAGTGCTTCGGGACTGCACCCAAAAACTACCTGTTTGCACGACTCCTTTGAGCCGTGGCAGGGTAGTAATCAAAGTGCAGTGGGAACACACTCGAGGCGAAGTGACAGTGTCAAGTCAACGGACTAAGCTGTACTCATGTCACCTGGGAACTGATAACTGACGATAGGTATAATACCAACCAACAGTCCCCGACGAGTCCTGTCCAGTGTACTCGTAACCCAACGAGCACCCGTATACTATCTCAAGTACGGCGTACTGAGGGCTGTGGGACAGACCGTCTCCCACACTGGGATGAGAAGCGCATACGCTAGTCTACTCCGGAGTATCGATGCCCTGTCTCGATAGTCCAACGACTAGGGACCTGTATAAGGATGTGCTTATAGATCACCCAGCTCCCACGAGTGCGAGCGCCATCACAACGCTGGTAATCAAGCAAAGATCCTAAGGGCTCTACTAATATGTATATCAGCAATATGCTAAAAGAAACACATGCACATATTAAAGCAGAGACAAACCAAGTAGCATACTACCATTTCGAGCAAGATTGTATATACAACTGTGAATATCCCAAGCTTCCATCAAGTAATATACAAACTAGTATGATACAGTAATGGCCTCTAGGGCATATACACTAACAGCACTTACCTGGCCACAGGGGGACAAAGAGGCAGTGGAGGATTCTATCCTGCGACTTGTCTTCTGGCAGTTAGGAATGGTCTAGAGCCGGACCTAGGTGACCACTAGATTCTAGGGTTTTGCTTGCTGCATTTGTTGTGTTGCATCATTTTTTCAAAAATCCGCCCCTTTTTCAAAGCAAACACCGCATTCATCATTTTCCCCTAATTATAAGTCACGCTGCCACTTTTACTAACCCTTTTTAGTGCAAGATAGGCTGGACACGGGATTCTAGTGCCCGGTTAGTCCGCGTACCCTTTATCGACTCCGAAGTCGGTATTTCTCCATTTACCTTTCCTTTACCCACCACCACACCCACATCGATGGATCCACCTCCATCGAACTTCTTTAACTCTAATCTGCCGCTGTCCGTTGGTGCGCAGAATCCACCCCGCATCTCTCTTCACGAGAGGTGCTACCCTATTCGAGGTCCTCTTTCGACCTGCTTATCCACACCACCAGCCAACGGGGATAACTTTGAGATTAAGCCCCAGTATATCAATCTTTTACCCAAATTCCACGGACTCGAGACTTAGGACGCTTACGTTTTCATTACCAAATTTGAAAACGTATGCGCATGATGGGTACGTCACAACTTTCAGTGGATGCTATGTGTCTACGACTTCTTCCATTTACTTTGTGCGATTTAGCCGAGAAGTGGCTATATAACACTACCGCACACTCTATCACGAATTGGGAAGAATTTGTAGCGGCATTCCTTAAGAAATTTTACCCAATACAAAAGACAGCTCGAATCCGTAGCGAACTGAATCAATTTACCCAGCTCCCTACTGAACCATTTTCAAAATGCTTTGAACGTTTCAAGGATCTATTGGTTCAGTGTCCTCATCACGGCATCCCGAGATGGGATCTTTGCCGAATCATATATGAGGGCATTAACCCAAACACTAAACAAAACCTTGAAAATATGTGTCAAGGCACTTTTATGACTAAGGATGATGGGGAGGCGTGGAAGTTTTTAGAAGAGTTCGCTGAAAAATCACTACAGTGGGAGAGTGGTACCCAACCATTGAATAGGGGTGGCGTACACCAGATAGATGTGTCCATAGGTGTTCGAGCTGAGATGGCAGCAATGCAAAAGAAGCTCGATGCTATGGAACACAAATTTGCAGCAGCCTCCCTAAACCCAATGTCGCTCCCCAAAACTGTTTGTGGGTGCTGTTCTGATCCGTCTCACTTAACGGAAGAATGTCCATTAAACTCTGTGTTTCAAGGTCACGAGCATTCTAATGCCGCATTTCAAAGACCTCGAAACGATCCATATTCTTCCACGTACAATCAGGGTTGAAGGAATCACCCGAATTTTGCTTGGAACCAAAACCAATCTCAAAACACGGTTCCAAACACGAATCAATTTCAAAGGGCTCTTCCTCCACCACAGCAACCCCTTCAACTCACTCAGCACCCCTACCAGTCATAAAACTTCCAAAACTAGGTCAACACTCCTGCACAGTCTAATCCTATGACCTGTTCTGACGAATTCTCTCAATTCACTCAAACCATGAAATCACTTTTGTCAAATTTCATAGAAGTTTCGGCTGAGGTTAGATCTTCCGTCAGTGAGATAAAGGAAAACTCAGCGTCCCAAGCTGAGAGTATCAGATCGATGGAAGCTGAAATCGCACGACTTAAAGCCGAAATGAGTGCGAGAGAAAAAGGGAAACTTCCTTCTCAACCCCTACCAAATCCTGGGCATTACAATGTAAATGCCATCACAACGTTGAGATCAGGAAAAGTGCTGAATAACCATGTTGGGGAAGAAGTTGATGATATTGGAAATCATATCAACACCCCGGCTAAGACCTTCCCTCACACACACACTTCTCCTTCTGATCCTTGTTCTTCTACCACACCACCTTCTCGCGAGCCTATTCTCCATTTCCCTCCAGGCTCGACACCTCAGCAACCCTCTTCTAGTTCTTCAAAGACGATCCCCACTCCTCTTTTGGGATCCCGTCTACCCCCTCTTCCTTCTTCTATGATGGACCCGACGCTTATTGCGAAAGCACTTTACCCGAATCGGTTAAGGGCTAACAAAACGAGTCCACATATGGAGAAAATTATAGAAATGTTCAAACAGGTTAACATCAACATCCCTCTCCTAGATGCGATTCAACAAGTCCCCGCTTATGCGAAAATTCTTAAGGACTTGTGCACTAGGAAGAGAAAGACTCAAGTGCCGAAGAAGCTCTTTATGTCTAATAATATTAGCACTGCTTTTATCCCCCAGCTACCAAAGAAACGAAAGGACCCAGGATGTCCTACAATATCGATTTCTATTGGGGGTAAAAACATAAATCGTGCTCTTTTAGACCTTGGCGCAAGTGTTAACCTACTCCCATATTCTGTATATGAGCAATTAAGGATTGGAGAGTTGAAACCTGCTCACTGCACTCTCCAAATGGCAGACCGTTCAATCACCAAACCAAGGGGTGAACTAGAGGATGTGTTGATAAAGGTCGGGGAATTTGTTTTCCCTGTAGACTTCATTGTACTCGACACACAGCCTGCAGCAAACCCCCGAGGCCAAATTCCGGTGATTCTGGGTCATCCTTTTCTTGCCACTTCCAACGCTGTTATAAACTGTAGAAATGGTTCGATGAACTTATCATTTGGAAATATGACCATTGAACTAAACATCTACAAAGATGGAAATCAGCCATCAGAACCCTCTGCTCATATTCTTAATGTGTGCTCTGTCCACGAGATCGCTCCCGATAATTGTGGAGCTGAGGAACTTTGCTTTACTGATCTCGACGACATTACCACATCTCTGTTTGATCTCACACATGATCTTAGTGAGGACACTTTTCCTACACTTGAGTCCTGCACTCCTGACTTTTCTCCACCCGAGTCTGTTTCTTTCACAGGCTCTGAGCTTCTTTGTAATTCCAAAAATCACTCGATGATCCCTCCTTCTATCATTTCTCCGCCTGAATTAGATCTCAAAATTTTACCTTCTCATCTTAAATATGCTTGTTTAGGAGAGAATGAGTCTTTACCGGTTATAATATCCGCTTCTCTAGCATCAGAGCAAGAGAATGCACTTTTATCGGTATTGAGATCTAACAAAGAGGCGTTTGGTTGGACTATGGAGGACATCAAAGAGATTAGTCTCTTGATAGTTGAACATCATATACATGTAATGGATGATGCCAGACCAACCCGAGAACCACAGAGATGGTTAAATCCCGTCATGAAGGAAGCGGTGATGAAAGAGATCGTCAAATGCCTAGATAATGGTATTATATACCCCATCTCCGATAGCCAATGGGTGAGTCCTATACATGTCGTTCCTAAGAAATCCGGCATCACTGTTATAACCAATGAGGCAAATGAGTTGATTCAGACACGCACCCAAACTGGGTGGCGTGTATGTATTGATTATAGAAAACTCAATGCTGCCACGAGGAAAGACCACTTTCCTCTACCATTCATTGATCAAATGCCGGAACGCTTAGCTGGACGAGAGTATTATTGCTTTATGGACGGATACTCAGGCTATAATCAGGTCCCCATCGCCAAAAAGGATCAAGATAAAACCACTTTTACTTGTCCTTTTGGTACCTTTGCTTACAGTCGCATGCCCTTTAGGCTATGCAATGCTCCCGCTACCTTTCAGCGGTGTATGATGGGGATATTCTCTGATATGGTAGAGAATTTTCTGGAGATCTTTATGGACGATTTCTCGATTTTTGGAGACTCTTTTTCTGATTGCCTATCGAATCTTGACGCTGTTCTTACTCGTTGCAAAGAGAGGAACTTAACTTTGAACTGGGAAAAATGCCATTTCATGGTCCATGAAGGAATTGTACTTGGACATGTTATTTCACAGAAAGGCATTGAGGTCGACAGAGCTAAGATAGATGTCATTCAAAACCTCCCTCATCCCAAAAGCGTCAAAGATATTCGATCTTTCTTGGCCATGCGGGCTTTTATAGAAGATTCATTAAGGATTTTAGCAAAATTGCTAGACCTTTAACTCTTCTCCTGGCCAAGGATACGACCTTCCACTTTGACTCGGATTGTGAGACAGCTTTCGACTCACTTAAACACTCACTCACTTCAGCCCCCGTTCTATCGTCTCCAAATTGGGACTACCCCTTTGGGCTGATGTGTGACGCATCCGACTTTGCAGTAGGTGCAGTCTTAGGACAGCACATCAAAAAGATGCCACACGTGATATACTATGCAAGTAAGACCCTGAATGATGCACAAATCAATTATACGACCACCGAAAAAGAACTTTTGGCGGTTGTATTTGCATTGGAAAAATTCAGGCCTTACTTAATTGGCTCTCCTATAGTTGTGTACACTGACCATTCCGCCTTAAAACATCTTCTGGCGAAGAAAGATGCAAAAGGTCGACTAATACGTTGGATCCTTCTGTTACAAGAATTTGATCTTGTTATCAAAGATAAGAAAGGATGTGAAAACGTTGTAGCCGACCATCTTTCACGCATCTCTTCTTCCCCTGTGACCCTGCCGATCAATGATTCGTTTCCTAACGAACAACTCTTGAGCGTATCCAATGAACCTTGGTTCAGGGATATTGTGAACTATCTTGTCACGGGACTTATACCCAGCGATTGGTCTAAACAGGACAAATACCGCTTTCTATCCCAAGTAAAACACTTTTACTGGGATGATCCATATTTGTTTTAAGTATTGTCCTGATCAGATCATTCGTCGGTGTGTCCCGAAAGAAGAGTTCAAGAGTGTTCTTTCTTTTTGTCATGATCAGGCTTGCGGGGGTCACTTCGGTCCTAAAAAGACGGCGGAGAAGGTTTTGCAATGTGGTTTTTATTGGCCGACCTTATTCAAGGACGCATTTGAGTATTGCAAAACCTGTACACAATGTCAGTACACGGGTAGAATCTCCCGGAGAAATGAAATGCCTCAACAACCCATTCTGGTTGTTGAAATATTCGATGTTTGGGGCATTGATTTTATGGGTCCCTTTCCCAACTCCTTTGGGAATTTGTACATACTGCTGGCGGTTGATTATGTCTCAAAGTGGGTTGAAGCCATTCCATGTCGCACTAATGACAGGAAAGTTGTCATTAAGTTCTTGAAAGAGAATATCTTTTCGCGATTTGGACACCCACGCGCTATCATTAGCGATAATGGGACACATTTCTGCAACAGGTCTTTCGAGACTTTGATGCGGAAATACGCAATCAACCACCGACTTTCTACACCCTATCATCCCCAAACGAGCGGGCAGGCTGAGATCTCAAACAGACAGATCAAACTTATCCTGGAGAAGACTGTTGCTAAGAATAGAAAAGACTGGTCGACCAAACTGACGGATGCTCTTTGGGCATTCAGAACTGCATATTAAACCGACCTAGGAATGTCTCCATATAGGATAGTGTTTGGGAAGGCATGTCACTTACCCGTCGAGATTGAGCATAAAACATTATGGGCTATTAAGGAAATAAATTTTGACCGAAACCAGGCCTGCAACTTTCGGAAGCTGCAACTTAATGAGCTAAGCGAACTCCGCGATGAAGCTTATGATAACGCTGTAATCATAAAGAATAGGACTAAGGTTTTTCACGATAAAAACATTTTGAGGAAAACATTTTCACCTGGTCAACAAGTCCTTTACGATTCACGATTACACCTTCACGCGGGTAAGCTCCGATCTCGGTGGAAAGGACCTTTTATTGTGCGGTCTGTATACCCGCACGGGGCAGTAGAAGTAGAAAATGTTAAAAACGGCAGCTTTTTCAAAGTGAATGGACATAGACTAAAGCCGTATTTTTCCACTGACCCCACGGAGGAGCTCTTGTTCTTACAGGAGCCATTTTATTTGGATTAAAATTCCTCCGTCTCACCTTCATATCCTGTATATCACTGCATCATGTTTTGAATGAAGGTGAGTAAAAAGAATAAGTTTGGGGGAAGTTCTTCGCTTATATATTTTGCCCCCACTAATAATTCCCCCCAGGCTTACAGTTTTTGTAGGTATAGCGGTTGGCAACAGTGAGGACACTGTTGAAAACAAGTTTGGGGGAGGTTTGTGCTTATTTTTGCATCATTTGCATATCATTTGCATAAGCACAAAACATTTCTTTAAAAACTTATAAAAATTTATTTTTGCATCATTCGCATATCATTTGCATAAGCACAAAATATTTCTTTAAAAACTTATAAAAAATTATTTTTGCATCATTCACATATCATTTGCATAAGCACAAAATATTTCTTTAAAAATCTATAAAAATTTAAAATTTTCAAAACCCATAAAAATTTTCAAATATAAAAATATTTTAATATTTACACTTTTTTGTATATAAATAAGATAATGAAAGTTTAGATAGTGAAAAATTACATCCATGAGAATTGAAAATTTTAAGAAAACTAAGAAAATTAGAAGTTTTCTTATACGAACTAGTAATAAGTAGTTATGAGCCGTTGTCCCAAGGGTTAGTAAGATGAAAGACGTCACTAATCTGAGGATAAAACTAAGTCTGAAAAATAGTTTTTATTCTGGAAGCCAAACATTTTGAACATTGCTACCCTGCTATTCGCACTTACACACGTCTTGAAACCTGGGATAGTAGAGGATACCTTGAAATACTCTTATCTTAAAGCCAATGTATGAAGGAAATAAAAAGAAAAAGTGAATAAAAATATATATATATAAAGTGGTGAGAAAAATGGACACTGGTTTTGTTATCGCCGAGAGCAATAAAAATGTATAGCGAGGGTGGCTCTTCACCTAGTGCCCTAAGGCCAACTGGTCTAAGAGTCACTGCTATACCTGAGGTGGTGCAAGACGAGTAAAATACACCAATTAAGCAAGCACATGAGTAATCGGTCGGTTAGTACCTCAAGAAGTATTAACGGTCGCATGAAAGTGTGTGAGCAATCTCATCTAAATATTCATTAATTAAAAAGTACTGAAGCTGATAGACAAGAGTATGATAGCTTGAATTGAATTCTCCGGGTGTAGGGATGTCTTTACACACACGCAGGGTTATATGATCGATGTTTGGAAGAAAGATAGGAATGAAGAATAAGACGATGTTTTATTGAGGGAGGACGTGATTTCTAACATCTTTTCATGACTATTAAGATAGGGCTCATGACAACCGAAAAGCTAGCTTAGTTGGAAACCCTAATTTTCAAGGCTTTTCTTCTACAATTCTTTTCTTTAAATGTAATATTCATGATCTTTCTTTTATTATTGGATTTTGTGGGTGCAATCCGCTGAAAACCCTTAGGAGACAACACTCCTCCTACTAGGGACACCTAGAGGTTTAAAGGTTTGTTGCACGTACTCAGTGCAATCGTGTTGCCTACGAAAGTGTGCTAGTTAGTTTTTCTCTTTCTTTATTTTCTCCTTCTCTTTTTAATAAAAAGTTCGCTCGAGACGATCGAAATTAAGTTTGGGGGAATTTGATCAGTCGAAAATATTGCATCTTTTAACCGGCAATTTCCCCATCATTTGCATTCATATAGAAGTGTTCGACATTCATATAGCACATATTAGCAAAACAGTCGTAAAATATCAGATTACATGTGTTAGACCTTAAAACCGGCATTTCTAGGAAAATTGACTGCATTTCATAGCATGGCATCATTTCTATATATCGCAACTTGTGTTTCGAAGTCCGTGCAGGAAATTCCAGAAAAACGGTCAAATTTTACATAACGAGACTGCTAAAAGATACGCCAACTCAACGATTTGGAATCTGGTAATGATCTAAAAGGCATTCAGGGATTCAACATATCATAAAATACAGAAGAAGACATTAGAAGTCAACACAGAAAGTATGAAGCCCTAGCTCCACTATATGGCCGCGGTTCCGCGGCCTAAGCCAGCTATTGCGGCGGAACCGCGGCAGCTTGTCCACGTCATCATCCCAATTTGGCTCCATAACTTCTATGTCAGCTTCCACACTTCAGAAAACCTATGCAAGTTCCAGAAGACTCCTGAACATTCTGCCAGATCAGCAAACTCTTGGATCTAAACTAAACTAGCATTTTATTCTAGAACCTTCTCCCTAAACCCTAGCTTAAAGCCTAAGCTAAGCTCCTAACTACCTACTTCTAGAAGCCTTTCAACAAACTTTTGGAGGGAAGTTCTATTTCAAATCAAAGACCTAGGGTTTGGGAAACCTATAAATAGGACCCCCTAGGCTCACTTGTAAAAGATTATTCAATTCAATTCATTCATTGATTCATTGTGAGAAAATTCATTGTTGTTGAGTAGAAACCCTAGTTCTTCATCTACTCAACAACCACCACCTCAAAACTCTAACCCTAATCCAATCCACAAATACCCAATTCAAGATTCATGGAGTTCAAGCAAAGCAAGTCTTCAAAGATCCTTTAGAAGCAGAGCCGGTATTCAACGGAGTACGAGATCGAAGCGATCCAAGACTCAAGAAGCCGAGCGATGCAAGATTCGACGAGCGAAGTTCCTACCTCTTGTAATTCTTGAGAGTTGTAACTACTTGTTGATGTAATAAAGGTGAAGATTCTTTAAACTTGTTTACATTTCAATTCAAGCATCATGATTTCATTTCGATTCTTGAATGTATTCTTTATGATGATGTGTGAATAAACTCCGCTCGTGGAGGAATCGAGATGATTGTAGAATGATGATGTTGATGAATGTTTAAACGTTTTCTTAAGTCCTATAGCAATTGTAAATTCTTGAAAATAGAATGATCGATGATCTAGATCGATGTGAAATGGGTTTTTGATTCTTTTCGCACGATCTAGAGAATCAACCATCGATCATTGGATTTTCAAGAAGCTATCTAGTGAATGTGATTCATCGAAAGGACAAAGGATAGGACGAAGAACCTTAATTCTTCGCAAGATCCTTAAACCTCGATCAATCGACATCGGGTTAGCATCAATTTGTTAATGGATAAGAAACGTTGATTTTTAATCTTCATCACATCTACAATCTAATCGATTCCTACGAGCTTTACTTCAAATCTTGAAACCCTAAAGTAATTGGAATTCTATAGAAACTCGATTCTTGATGTTTATCATTTTCTTGATTCTTGATTAGAATAGTGACGCTTGAAACATTTGATAAAAAATCTTGAATCATGTTTTTTTTTCTTTTCTATTAACTTTTCAATTCAAAACAAAACAAATTAGAACGAATCGCACAATCCCTGTGGACGATCCGCACTTGCTAACGAAATCTATACACGACACTGTTATTGATTGCGGTCAAATAATTCTTTGATTGTGAATTCTATTCATTTTCCCAACCGATACAAAGATATAGATCAACCAAATGGTACCATTATCGGGGATCATTTGATTTAAACACACAATCGGAATTCAGCATTCAAATCAACTAGCAATTAACAAAATAACATAGGTAATCAATTCAAGTACAATATCATGATCAGGTCAGATAACATGTCCAGTTATGGTTAATCATGTACTCGTGAAAAAAGCTAACATGTCAGTTTCATATCAGTTTCAGCAATTTTTTTCACAAGACATCTGTAGGAGACGTCTTGTCACTGTAGCAGATGTCTGGTCTACCTCAAGTTCAATTCCAGACATCTGTAAAAGACACCTGGGGTAGACGTCTCTAGTTCAATTCAAATTCTGGAAAATAAATATAGAGACGTCTGTATTTCAATTTTAATTACTGTAAAATTATCATACAGACGTCTGGTGCCTGTGGGCAGACATCTGTACGAGATTTTTTTCCCTGAACGATCAGATTATGAAAATTAGGGTTTCAAGCAATTTATCCAATGCGAATTAAGTATTGATCATATAAATTATTCAGGTTTAATGCAACGACTAGTTAATTATAAAGATGATAAATTCTTGGGTTTGACGATACGTATAATATTTAAATTTGATCCGTCGATAATCATGATTCAAATCTCGATTTATCGTTTAGATAGGGTTTAAGGTTAATTGATTTCACAATAAATCATAATCATAATGTTACAATAAGATTGGATCTCGTTGTAATTAGCATGTAAAGAAAGCATCTAAATACTTGTGTCAAAACAACGATCTCACGATACGACGATATACACGATCTCTCAATTTGATGGGTTCCCTGTCGATGGCACAAACGCGAGAAAGAAGACTACGATGGTGAAGAGACGATCTTGACGACGATGATCGCGAGGGAAACGACGTCACCACAAAAAGAAGACGACGGCGATGATGGTGAAGACCACGATGTGATGACGAGAGGATCGGCAGGTTAGGGTTAGGTTTTTGGTTTAAAGGAGGTAGGGGAAGATGAAGGCTAGGGTTTTGTTTTAAAGAGGAAACATGAAAATATGAAAATATATGAGAATTATGAATACTTAATAAGACTAATTATAATATGGACCAGGTATTCTATTAACCTTATACCCACTAGGATTAGGGATTAATGATAACATAACATATAATTATATGACACCAATCTTTCCATAAATCTTGCTTCAATTAAATATTTTCTATACAATAAATTATCATGACTAATAATAACAATAATCAATAAATCCTATGATAATCCAAACCAATGCAATTTATCAATAAACCCCATGATACGATAAAATCTCATGACACACAACTCCAACCATTTCTCAATAAATTTTAAATAACCATAAAAATCAATTTTCAGAATTATATCCCATTAAATTACCGTACGATAGTTCTAGGGTGTTACAAAATCTATAGGATTTAATTGGATATCTAATTAAATCTAGAGTTTAAATCCAAATTTATCTGTAAGTACCTGGAGCTTAAATCCAAGATTATCTTTGAACAAACCTCTTATATGAGACTAATTAAATCCTAATTAATTAATCCATCAATTTGTTCTATGCTACTAAAATGGTAGAGTAGAAAAATTCCTAAAGAGAGAGATTTGGAGAGAGAGAGGGAGAGATTGTGCTTTTTATTTCGGTGCGATCGAGAGGGCAAATTCTCTTGTAATTCGTTGTTGAATAGTAGAAACAATTCGTCATCGGTTTGCAGGATTAGGTGCGATCTTGCACCGAATCTGGGTAATATTTGGTATCCTCTTATTGCCGACACATCAAGTATTGATACGTAGTACTGAATAAGACATTGATTTTGAAGGAGATTGGATAGAGATAAAAAAAAAGATAGTACAATGTAATTTGGTCAAGAGAAAATGAACCAAAAGTCGGACTCTAAATTACTTAAGTAGAGTACCGCATTATAACCATATCACGGTATATAATTACAAACACATAATTCTATCTAAGTCATCCAAATCCTACTATCGGAGTCAACTGAACAAGACTTAGGAAAACAATAAGGAATCAGAAAGATTACATGATAAAATCAACGGAGATGAAAGGTTCGCAGTTTCGTTTCCTTTTCATCGAGATAAGATCATTTAAGACAGTGAGAAGGAATTCAAGAGAATGGAATTTAAGAATGAGCTCATGGTGCAAATAAAACCCTTCTCCAACTGTTCTGAAACTTGCTTCTTTACTCTTACTTCCATCGGTGCTATAGGATGATACGATTAGGATGATGTTCTAAGATTAAGTCAAATGCGAAATCTACCTCTTGTTTTGGCACCATCTTCGGTTCGCCGCCATGAAATATCGAACTAATAACGGTGCATCCCCCTGTTCACCTCAAACCCTGATAAAACAACATTCGTCGGCTTAGCCCTAAACTTGTCTGGCCCGACGGATCTACTGCCTCCCGAGAGTTCAAACTCCAAATGACTAGAAATTTGGACAACCTTCTTTACTCTACAATCTAATTGAGTTTGGAAGGTACCAAGAAAATCCATCCCCAACTACGTCATAACTGCCAATATCAATAACTATGAAATCCATAAACAATTCCTGATCGCAAACAACGACAGGGCACTCCTTACATTTCCTAGTAAAAATAATCTTCCCCCTCCCAGTATGTATGTCCTAATTCTAGATAAGACCGTGTGTGGAATAAAACGGGACCAATAAACTTAAATGACATAAAACAATGGGATATACTGGAATTAAACAAAGTTAATGCTGGAAAATTACATACTAGTAAGGTAGTCGTACCCACATTCTCCAAAGCTTTCTCGGCCGTCAGGGTGAGGGCCTGTCCCTGATCTGGCCCATGTATAATTTTCCCTTGCTCAAAACCCTGTTCATGTAGTACAAACTTTGCTCTTGGAGCATCACCTTCTAACAGAACTATTGATAGGAAGGTGCTGAGCTGATGATTAGTAGCTCCACAACCGAAACACTGCCTTTTCTTCCTCCGACATTCTTTCTGAATATGGCTAGGCCGCCGGCAAAAATAAAAAATCAGGTACTTCTTCTTAACCGGAACCGGAACGATGGAACACTTCATGGGAACTACCCCTAATTTCCGAATAAGAATACCCCTATGATCTGTAACTCTGGTTGGCGCCTGACTCATGTTACATGTCGAACATCCTGCTGATGTGTAACTATCTTTGTGTCTGTAGATCTCTCAATGGCAGTAGTGGCAGTCTGTTGGGACGCCCTTAAGCTCTCCTGAAATGCTTTAGCTTGTTGCTGAAGCAAGTCTGTCTGGCATTGTTGCATCTTCAGCATCCCTTGTAGGATACCAATAAGCGTGGCATTGTTATCCGGTGAAGCGGATTGATTATTTCCAGCCATAGTTCTGAAGTTGAAGACGAATAAAGAGGATTAATAATGGAAATAAGATTCAATAGACAAGGATTCAAGGATAACAAGACAGTAATGTGGCAAGACATGTTCTTATAATTCAGGGTTTCAAGGTCAATGAATTGGGTACCATAACCAACTACAAATTGAAACCTGTTGTTCAATCTAACCTAAACATATGCTCTGATACCAAGAAAACCTTGTCACGCCCGCTTCCAAAAATACACTAAATCGCAGAACGAGATTCGGCCAGCCATGCTACCTATGGTAAGAAATCATCTTTCCATAGTCACATTAAAATTGTCATGCAGTAATCAAGCACAATATAATAAATATTACTATCACATGTTCAATAGCCACGCTAGAAAAATAACAATATCCAATAATAAGGAGTCAATAGCGGAAGCAATAATAATGATCAAGTGTCCAGATCCAAGGAAAGAATAATAACCAATACTTGTCCCTTATAGGATCATAATAAAATCCAATAAAAGTGCATTAGTAGAAAGAAAGCTAAACAAAAATAATAAACTAGACTAATAGAGTGCTCCTCACTGATCGGCAACTTCTCGAAGTACTCATGATCCTCATATGCTAAGTTCGAAAGATCTGGGCCATGCAAAACCCAGACGTTAATGCGTCGAATATAATACCATGATGAATTTAACTGAAATGAACTTCCATATATATCATTACAATGAATCCATGTCATGGAGTAACAATAAATAATGTCAATGCCAAGTAGTATATCAATAAGGTAGAACAGGGCAATCAAGTCATATGTATCCCAAGGGTTCATGTGGTTAGGTTATCTATCCTATAGGTATTTGAAAACAATTAATGCAATCCTCATCGTAGCTCAGTAGTATCCTATACGTGCCCGAGACCACGGTCTCATGACACTCGGGGCTGAATCTAAGACGTGTCATTAGACAGTAAAATAATGTCAATATGGACGAATGATGTCAGTATCCCCCTTCCGGTGCACAAATCTCATATCGACTGATCAGTCTCTAGCAATCAATCCCACTGAGTTATAATTTGGTTTCCATTATTGATTTCCCCTTTTCCTCAGGTTTCAATTTCATGTCCAGTATCAATAGTATGTTATCTAATGTCAAGACAATATCAATCAATTGTTGCACTAGTCGTGCCAATCGATACAATGGGGTCAATCAATCAATAACAATGAATTGTTGGCATTTCGGTAAATATAACGATTCAGGTGTGGTGACATAATAACAATAGCAATAGTTAATCAATCATGATTTTATGTGAATAATCAATGGCATATGTAGGAATATAGTAATCTAGCAATTACATGATCAAGTTACTAGCAATTAACAAAATAACATATGCAATCAATTCATGTGCAATATCATGATTGGGTCAGGTAACATGTCCAGTCATGGTTAATCATGTACTCGTGAAACAAGCTAACATATCAATTTCATATCAGTTTCAGCAATTTTGTTCACAAGATGTCTGTAGGAGACGTCTTGTCACTGTAGCAGATGTCTGGTTTACCTCAAGTTCAATTCCAGACATCTGCAAAAGACACCTGGGGTAGACGTCTCTAGTTCAATTCAAGTTCTGGAAAATAAATATAGAGACGTCTGTAGTTCAATTTTAATTACTGTAAAATTATCATACAGACATCCGGTGCCTGTGGGCAGACATCTGTACGAGATTTTTTTCCCTGAACGTTCAGATTATGAAAATTAGGGTTTCAAGCAATTTATCCAATACGAATTAAGTATTGATCATATAAATTATTCAGGTTTAATGCAACGACTAGTTAATTATAAGGACGATAAATTCTTGGGTTTAACGATACGTATAATATTTAAATTTGATTCGTCGATAATCATGATTCAAATCTCGATTTATCGTTTAGCTAGGGTTTAAGGGTAATTGATTTCACAATAAATCATAATCATAATGTTACAGCAAAATTGGATCTCGTTGTAATTAGCATGTTAAGAAAACATCTAAATACTTGTCTCAAAACAACGATGTCACGATACGGCGATGTACACGATCTCTCTATTTGATGGGTTCCTTGTCGATGGCACAAACGCAAGAAAGAAGACTACGATGGTGAAGAGACGATCTTGACGACGATGATCGCGAGGGAAACAACGTCACCGCAAAAAGAAGACGCCGGCGATGATGGTGAAGACCACGATGTGATGACAAGAGGATCAGCAGGTTAGGGTTAGGTTTTTGGTTTAAAAGAGGTAGGGGGAGATGAAGGCTAGGGTTTTGTTTTAAAGAGGAAACATGAAAATATGAAAATATATGAGAGTTGTGAATACTTAATAAGACTAATTATAATATGGACCGGGTATTCTATTAACCTTATACCCACTAGGATTAGGGATTAATGATAACATAACATGTAATTATATTGCACAAATCTTTCCATAAATCTTGCCTCAATTAAATATTTTCTATACAATAAATTATCATGACTAATAATAACAATAATCAATAAATCCTATGATAATCCAAACCAATGCAATTTATCAATAATCCCCATAATACATAAAATCTCATGACACACAACTCCAACCATTTCTCAATAAATTTTAAATAACCATAAAAATCAATTATCAGAATTATATCCCATTAAATTACCGTACGATAGTCCTAGGGTGTTACAAAATCTATAGGATTTAATTGGATATCTAATTAAATCTAGAGTTTAAATCCAAATTTATCTCTAAGTAGCTGGAGCTTAAATCCCGGTTTATCTCTGAACAAACCTCTTATATGAGACTAATTAAATCCTACCTAATTAATCCATCAATTTGTTCTATGCTACTAAAATGGTAGAGTAGAAAAAATCCTAGAGAGAGAGAGATTTGGAGAGAGAGAGAAAGAGATTGTGCTTTTTATTTCGGTGCGATCGAGAGGGAAAATTCTTTTGTAATTCGGTTTGCAGGATTAGGTGCGTTCTTGCACCGAATCTGGGTAATATCTGGTATCCTCTTATTGGTTGGTGTGTTTTCTTTTATTACTTATTGTGTTTGTGTAGTTGATGTTCTTTTTCATTAGTTTCGATTCATGCGTTACGGTTATCCACCACATACTTTGGTGCTATTTTCATAACAGAAATTACCTATTTCCAAGAAAAGAATACTGCCAAATGGGAGTCTCTGACAATGGAGTCTAATGACTCCTCTTCGTTTTGCAACTTGTAAATATCTCCATAACATCTGAATATGTAAACTACCGCCTTTAATAGGTTGTGAGGTGCATGTTATCGATGACAAAATAGTAAATCCTGATCAAATTTGAGGCAAAATACCGTGAAAATTATTTACACGAGATAATATGCACCAAAACCCTCTTTGTCCAGCTAGAATGGAACGTTCGATAAAAACCAATCGATCAAGTCAAGGGACTTGATACTAAGGCTTCTTAATCTCGGAAAGGAGGTTTTTCTCCACCACTTCAATATCCTTTTCACACTTGTTCTTGTTGTCTGTAGCTAGATATATTATGAAAGCTTAAGCCCTCTCTTTTTTAATACGATGGAATGGCTTGCTTACCTAGCTGGGCTATGTCTAGGGCAATCTTAGGCGTCTTGAGACAATAGAACACCCTCCAAACCATATTTTCTACTTCTTCACTACAATCTTACGGGAGGATCATAAAGTATCCAAACACATTTCAGACAAAGGAATGCCAAATCACGACTTAGTAGGTTGGCCGAACCCTTTAGAGATTTTGAGGGAAAACATTTAAACAGTTTATGCGGTCCCTTTATTATGCTGAATGTTCTGACGTTTGTTTAATTGTGTAGGAAATACAGCGAGGACATGCTTTCAAACAAATCTTGTTATAAAAGTCCTGTCCGAAAGGCGCAAGCACATAATAAAGCTGTGCAGCCACCTATCCCACATAGCCGATGTGGCATACACCGTTGAAGTAGATCAATCCAAGTCCCAAAAGAGCCAATGCCACATACATCGCTAATCTAGATCAATCCAAGTCCTAACTCCTAAGGGAGCCGCTGTAACATACACCGCCAATCATCTAATGCCCTATCGAAGTGCATAAGCATATTCACACCGGTTTACACATACATTATTGTCCAACAACAGCGCCAAACTCCTAAACACGCATTTTGGATTTCGCTCGAAACCGAGCATCTCATTTGGTGATTCTGTCATCACTTGGAAGCATAATAGTGTCAAGGTCATGCTTTGATCACTAGAGCACCATTTTCAAAAACCTCGTTTTTGAAGGTGGCATTAATACCCCTAGGTGAGCACTTTCGAACCATTGTAATAGCCTCCAAAATTTCAAAACTCTACACACAGAACGTTTTTGCATGAAAAACCTATGTGTATTTTTCATGTTGGGCATCGCCTAGCATATATTCCCTCCTTTGAATACAAAAGAACATATGAGATGATCTCCTCAATCACATGACTTGCAATAGCAGCTGTGGATCATCTTTTAAAATAATTTCTTCCAAAACACACGGAAGACTAGCAGAATTGCAATTGAGTACAAGTACTCCTCTGTCTGGTTAACAAAACTCAACACCTACTAGTTTGTCTAGTTTTTTCTAAACATACCACCAAAGGAGTGGCTAACCGCATCCACTCTTATGGTTACGTGAGACTAGCACTACTACAGAATATGTATTTGGTAACAATTAAAACAAAAGTCTCAAAACAAGCATGCAATCTGGCTAATACATGCTACAGATGCTAAAAGGAAATGGTCTAATTAAGTCTTCTCTTGTATCAAAAATAATTCCAAGCCTATGTTTTTTAGGCACATGAATGCGAAAAATCAAAGAATGGGGGAAAAGCCTACGTGCTCTTCCTTCCATTTGGATGGACTCATTGGGTCTTCCCATATGTTAATCCTCGCGGCTCCATGATGATCTGCCAAAATGATTTAAAGGAATTAGATACACACAAAAAAATCCCCAAAATGAATAAGGGATATGAGCTTATTTGAGACAGGAAAAAGAAAAAGAAAAAGAAAAAGAAAAAGAAACTTGAAGGAGGCGAAAAAAGAAATAAATTTACCATCACCAGCGGCGAGGCCACGACGGGGGGTAAGATTGGCAGCCGAAGGGCGAGACAGAGTCGAAGTGAGCGGCGCACGTGCTGCTTCTGGACCCCAGCGATATCCCCCATCCTAACAATAACAAGAACAACAGCAGCAGCATTAACAATAACAACAGCACCAACTACAGCAGCAGCAACAAAAGTTTGGGGATCAATCACAAAATTGAAAATTAAAGCAAAAAAATTAAAATTATACGTACCTCTTGACGACCGGCGGCGAGGGGTTCGACTACGGAGGCGACGACCTGCTTCAGCGACGATGACGACCTTCAGCGGGCTCCAGCGACGTCGGCGGCGAAGAAATCGATCTCAATCGGTGAAGACGAAGGCAAAGTGGTGGCCACGGAGGGGAGGAAGTGTCCATGGAGGCGTAGTGACGGCTAGAAGGCGAGGAGAGACCGGTGCGCGCGTCATAGATTGGAATTGGTAACCGTTCTGACCACTATAAATTCTATTATACCAGTTATGAATAATTGATAACCGTTTGTGCCGCTACAAATTCCTCATTAATTCTGTCCACTTTTGTTGTAGTGTGGTAGAAATAATCTGGAATTATATCGTGCAAACGACTTGCAGTGTGAATCCCCAATTCCGTGTATATATATCTCCGTATGTTTTTCCAGATTTTTCCCTTTTTTTAAAATTTTTATTATATTTTATTTTATTCCTAACCTAAACTCTAAACCCAATATCCTAAACCTATCCGACTCGACCCGCTCACGTCCTCTTCTTCTTCCTCGATTCTCTCTTTTTTCCCGCTTCTTTTTCCTCCCTCCAACGTCTCCCCGCTCCTCGCGCCCACGCCCACAAGACCCGCGCCCCCGTCGCCAACGAACTCCCGCGATCCCCTCCACCAAATATCTCCTCCCTCCAATGGCCCCCCTCTCTCATCGTCTCCACGAGACTCGCTCCCCCCAACGGCCGTGACGACCAAACCTCCACTCGCCTAACTCCCCGACGATCCCTTGTTCTCTATCTCTACTTCATTCTCTCCCTCGTCTCTCTTTGCTTCTCTATCATTCCCGCTCTCCCCCGTTCACTCCACCATCCCCAACTCCAACCCTCGAGCTCCACATTGCCGCCGATCACCTCAGGCAACCACCGACGCCTTCGAGCTCCCAAGCCGACCCACTCCATCCTTGGAGCTCCTATTCACAGCCGACAACCCCCCATCTCCTCCTCCTTCAACTCGAGCATACCGCCGCCACGAACCCACCGTCGACACGCCGAGCCTTGCGCCCATCGCCGCAGCCACCACCAGCTCCACCTCGCCGACGAGCCCGACCTCCGTCTCCTCCTTTCCTCCCCCTCTCAACCTACAAGCTCCGACAAACCACCGCATCATCTCACCATCATCAGCCGCCCCTCGAGCTCCCTGCAACTCGCCGCCACGAGCATCGATCACCACCATCGTCGTCGTTCGCGTCGACCTTCGAGCCGCACCTCCGACTACCCTCTCGACACCCCGACGAGCCTCAGATTTCCTCCTCCTCAACAACCGAGCTCCTTCCCCCATGAACAGAACCTGCAGCGATCCTCATCGCCGCTTTGATACCGTAGCCGTTGCCCCATCGCCGGGACCATCGTCGCCACGACCTCATCGTCTTCGACCCGTCACCAGCAACTTCCCAGACCCCTCATCTCCAAGCCAAGCCCCGCAGTGTGTAGCCAAGCTCCGCAGTGTGTAGCCAAGATCAAGTTGTTTTCGTGACGTGCCGTGTCGTGCGTGCGTCGAGCCATGCTGTCCATCGTCGTTCACTGCTGTGTTGTCATCTATCTCTAGGCAAGTGAAACCCTCTTCCCTTGCTTACTCATGCTAATAATCATATTAGTAATTGAAATAACAATGCTACATCCTACGTGTTATGTATATAGCGATATCAATGGTTAATAATCAATTAGTTTTGTAGCAAACCACTTCTTTCGATTATATTGAGAGTACCATCCCATGTCAATAACTTTATAGAATTCAATTGTATAACCTTAGTGGATCGATTAATGAGAACGGATATTTCTTTCGATGCCTATACATAACCCGTGTGTATTTGACACGAAACCATGGATGAAAACTATATATAAAATGGCGGCACTAATGGCCCATGAATCCCTTTAATGATAGTAGATAACTTGCAAGAATTCGACGGAAAAATATTGACTTCATTGCTATGAATGATACCTCCGTATAGTTACGTCAAATCTGAATTTTTACCGTGCATGTTACCTTGTTAAAATCATTGTAAATTCAATACAGTTTGGAACGTAACGTTCTATGGCTCATATCGAATCCGACTCGATTATATAAAACCATACATAGTTTATTTCTCGACGTTTATAGACAACTGTAACGATATTTGGCTGCGAATGCGGCACTGGACTGCAGTCCGGGACAACATTTTACTTGGATACCTGACTTTCAATACCTGTACATCCCTGCTTTAAGCTGAAAATGCACGGAGCCCCATATGATCGCGTAAATAATTTAGTTAGATAACACATGATTCTGGTCCCGTACAATTTCATCGTCGTTTGATATTTTGTTTGTATTTTTGAGTATCGATGTGTTCTACAGTTTCTGCAGTAACATTTCTTACTCCGTCACAATAAACAGGGCGTAACTCCTAGTAACGGAAGGATATTGATAATCCGTTTGATGCGTTGGAAACCTAACTAATATAACTAGATTTTATTCAACTGGGGAGACACCTGAAACTGAACAAAATTACTAGAAAACTCCATGCGAAGTTGGACTTCCGGTTCTGAAACTGGAATTCCAGCAATCGATCGCTAATTTAAAATGATGATAAGTCCTAACATGAAATGCTATTGACATGAGATTAACTTTACTGCTTAGATAATCAAGTGTGCTTCGTACGCCTTTTATATTATTTCGGTCGATTCTATACGTGTGAATTATGGTAAATTTTGCAAGTTATATGACTTTGGGTATTGTAATTTAGTGAATACATGTTCAGTGCATTTCTACCTATTATATGTTTGTTTTATACCTTCTGCATAGTGATTGTTGCATTGAGACCTAGCGAATGTTTTGCATTGTCGATATGTAAGTGTTAGTGATTGGGTTGTGGCAAATACGAGAGTGATATTGATAAGTGGAAAAGTGATTGAAAGTGAAAATGATACGTATTTGTTCACAACCCATCGAATACCTAAATTCATATTATAACCTGGGGAATGGGGAAATCAAGGTGGAATTGAACTCGTATTTAGCAAGGTACAGTGATTTAGAGGATAATCATTCGCTATACACACACACACACACATGCATTAGGTCGTAGGCCTAGCGGCACGGCTGCAGGGTTATGTCCCGGGCAACAGTGGACCGTAGTCTCGGGCATGCATGAGACCTTTGTTAAACATGAGCCTCCTTTCCACCAATTGATTTCATTGACTTAGTGACTGATAAGTAGTGACATGCACATTGTCTAGTTTACTGACATGATATTTATACCACACTGTTCATATGTAATGATGTTCATTATACTCATTTTTTGCATTCTGTTGCACATTTCATATTTAATAGTCTTGTATCCATCATATATATATTTATTGCTATATGTGTCGTCCTGACGACCTGAGTGTGCATGCTCAGAGGACGAAGTGGACCCAGCCCAGGAGCAGGACCTGCCATTTGAGCTCGCGAAGGTCTAGACTGCAACATCAGCACCAGTTCTTTTGCTTTCAGCACTTTGTATTTCGTTGGTTAGTTTTTATTCTGCAAAATAAATGTATTTCGAACTCTTTTATTGTGATGTAATAAAGTTGTGAACTGTGATTTTCCTTTACTCTAGTACCGTTTACTAACCACCATGTAATGCTAGAAGCCGAAGTGTAACTACGGCGGGATTATTCCTGACCGTAAGAGCATGGCTGGCCTAGACACCCCTCGTATTCCATATTTTGGGAAGCGGGGCATGACATGGTTTTGTTGGTATCAGAACCAAGGTTTCGGATGAAATTACAGTTCCGTCGAGAGATCCCTAGATTGAGTTACACCCTTGACGTGTGCTTTACTAAATTTCTGTTCACTTTCTAATACTCGTTGAGGCATTGTGTAGCTCTTGTTTGAATCTAATTTCTTTTGATCTTTTTCAGAAATATGGACTCCTCGGGCAACTCCTCAGGTGCCGGTCCCCACGATTGTACTGAGAAGATCCTCAGCACACTGACGACCATGGCCCAGGCTCAAGAGAAGAAGACCGATCTCTTGGCCGAGAGATTGAAGGAGGTACAGGAGACCACAATTATCGTCCTGGAGAAATCTACGGCTGTTCCCGCCCCCCAAGGGAAACCTCATACTGACTATCCAGGCTAGGGTTGGTACTGTTTCGGACTTCAGGAGGCTTCATCCAGCGGTGTTCACGGGATCAGCAAATCCGCTTGAGGCCGAGCAATGGCTCATCAACGTAGAGAACCTACTGACGCCCGCTCGAGTTCTTTACGATGACAAAGTGAACGTAGTGAAGATTCAGCTGGAGGACGAGGCCCGCACATGGTGGCCCGTAGAGGAAAGCCGGCTAGAGAAACCTATCGGATGGGACACGTTCTTCGCATGCTTTCTAGATCACTATTTTCCGGCTACTGCCAAGGACGAGATGGAGGAGAAATTCATCATGTTAAAACAGAATGAACGCTCAGTGGATGTCTACACCGCAGAGTTTAACCGACTGAATCTCTTCGCACCGTACATGGTAGCCACCGAAGCTGCCAGGGAAAGACGGTTCCAGCAGGGGCTCGATATTGAACTGCAGCAACTTATCGCGTCTCTCAATCTACCAACCTTTGCCTAAGTGTTGAACGCTATCCGAGTGCAGGAAAGATTGGCGGAGAAGGCCGAGAGCCAACGATCGATGGACAGGAGACCCCACGTGATCCCAGCATGGCCTACCATCTCCCCCATGGAGCGATCCCAGTTCACAGGTTGGGTATCACACAGATGAAGCACACTTTTTCACCTCAGTAGCCGCAGCGGAGGGCCCTGTTTTGCGATTATTGGCAGAGGCCAGGACACATGCAGAGAGATCATCGCAGAGCTAAGGGGCAGTGTCTGATTTGCGGATCCAGCGAGCACAGAGTCAGCGGATGTCCCTAGAGATCTGAGCTACAGGGAGGGTTCGAGCAACGTCAACAGTCGCACGACACTTCAGCTCAGAGGGGTCCACCTCGGGTATCCCAGCAGCGGTTATTTGACCAGAGGCAGATTGGTATGGGTCGGAATCAGGACGAGCTTTCTCCCTGTCCGCCGAGAAAGCAGAGGCTTCTAGAGAAGTAGTTACAGGTACCATCCTTGTTTATTCTGTACCGGCTAGAGTTCTTTTTGATTCGGGTGCTTCGCATTGCTTTATTTCTTCGCGGTTTGTTGACACACACTCTATACCTCACGAGCCGTTGACCAAGGGTTGGGAGATACATACGAGTAATGGAATTATCATGTCCAACCAAGAGTGTGGGTTATGTCCGGTGGTAGTATGCGGCAGGGAATTCTATGCGAATTTTCTTTTAATTGGGACGGGCAGCAACGACGCAATTCTCAGAATGGATTGGATGGGTAACTTCCATGCGATCATCGATTGCCGAGCAAGGAAGGTGACTTTCCGCATTCTCAATCACCCTGAGTTTGTTTTCTGAGGCGGAAGCGAGTCTTTGGAGCCAGCCAAGTTTAGAGCCAAGTCAAAAGCGTTGACAGCTATGGAGATTGATGAGAGTCCAGCCCCAGAGATCGTTCGGGATTTTCTTGATGTGTTCCCTGAAGATTTACCGGGCCTACCACCTCCTCGCATCTTGGGATTCTCAACCGACTTGATTCCGGGTTCATCACCAGTCTTGAAAGCTCCTTACAGGATAGCGCCAGTTGAATTGGCAGAGTTAAAGAAGCAGATAGAAGATCTTTTGAACAAGGGATTTATCCATCCAAATGTTTCCCCATAGGGTGCTCCTGTGTTATTGGTGAAGAAGAAAGACGGTTCCTTGCGCATGTGTATCGACTACCGGGAGTTGAACCGAGTGACCATGAAAAACAAGTATCCCATTCCCTGCATCGACGACTTGTTTGACCGGCCTGGTGGTGCTCGAGTATTTTCTAAATTAGACCTTCGGTCAGGGTACCACCAAATCAGGGTCAAGGCAGAGGACATATGCAAGATGGCTTTCCGAACCCGATATGGCCACTATGAGTTTCTTGTGATGTCGTTCGGTGTTACCAATGCATCGGCCATATTTATGGATCTGATGAACAGGGTTTTCTCCAAGTACTTGGATCGGTTTGTTGTCGTATTCATCGACAACATTCTAGTATATTCCAGAAGTCGAGAGGAGCATGCCGAGCACCTACGAATTGTATTGTAGGTTCTATGGGAGGAGAAGCTCTACGCTAAGATAAGCAAGTGCGAGTTTTGGCTCGACAAGGTGCAATTTCTAGGGCATGTTGTTTCGAGTGACGGCATTTCAGTGGATCCGACGAAGATCGAATCTATCAAGGACTGGCCGACACCGAAATCAGTTGCTGAGATAAGAAGCTTCTTGGGATTGGCTGGATATTATCGGCGATTTGTCCAAGATTTCGCTAGAGTAGCGGAACCCTTGACGAAGCTCACATGGAAGGAGGTGCTTTATGTTTGGTTAGAGGAGTGCACTCAGGTGTTCGAGCTGTTGAAGCTGAAGTTGACCACGGCCCCAATCCTGACTGTGCCAGACAGCTCGGGGGGCTTGGTTGTTCATAGTGATGCGTCGGGAAAAGGTTTGGTCTGTGTATTAATGCAGCACGGTCGAGTGGTGGCTTACGCCTCTCTTCAACTGAAAACTCATGAGAAGAACTACCTCACGCATGACCTGGAGTTAGCGGCCGTGGTGTTCGCTTTAAAGATTTGGAGGCATTACTTGCTAGGCGAGAGAGTGGAAGTGTACACGGATCATAAAAGTTTGAAGTACGTGTTCACTCAGAAGGAACTAAATATGAGACAACGCAGATGGTTGGAGTTGATGGCAGACTACGACATTGATCTACAATATCACCCGGGGAAGGTGAACGCCATTCCTGATGCTCTCAGTCGCAGGCCGTCAGCTGCGTTGCTGACTTGTCAGAAGAGGATTCTCAATGACCTTTAGAGACTCGAGTTGGAGGTAGTTACACCAGGTGTGCCCGGACAGCTTTGGCAGTTGCAAGTTCAATCATAGATCGCATCAAAACTGCACAGGCTGGAGACTCTCAGTTGTAAAAGTTCAGAGGGTTAGTCGAGGCTCGTTTGAGGACGGATTTGCAGATTTACGAAGATGGCTCTCTGAGATTTGGTAGTCGTCTGTGTGTTCCAAAGGGGGTATTCGAGATGAAGTTCTAGCTGAAGCACACAGTTCCGCCTACTCGGTGCACCAAGATGTACAGAGACCTGAGGCAGCACTTCTGATGGAACAGAATGAAGAGAGAGATTGCTGTCTTTGTCTCCAAGTGTTTGGTATGCCAACAGGTGAAAGCTGAGCATCAGAGAATCGCGGGGTTATTACAACCGCTTCCAGTGCCAGAGTGGAAATGAGAGCACACCACCATGGATTTTGTGACGGCACTACCACGAAGTCCAAGGGGCAACAATGCCGTCTGGGTTATTGTTGATAGTCTTACGAAGGTGTTCCCTTATAAAAATAAATAAATAATGAACCAAAAGCGATGGAAAAATTCCCCCAAATGGAGCATCACGTTCCTGCACGTGATGCGCCTTGGGGCAAAAATTATGGGCAGTACGCTTAACAAATAAGGCTGAAATTGACCCTCACGTGCAGGCACGTGAGTATATATATACAAGGTATATAGGCTCCTTCCTAAAACAAATAACAGGCCAGAAGGCGCATCACGTGCCAACACGTGATGCTTTTCTCTGGGACTGCCGCATATAAGCAGACCGGCCTAGTGCTATGGGTCGCGTGCTACATGTGAGGGTTCCCAAATAGAATTAAATTCTAAATAAGAGGGGTCGGAATCCTATTTGGGAAAATATTTTCCCAATCTTTCTAAACAAGAAAGATTGTGCTCTGTAAATCAGAGCACCGTTGGATTAAAAATCCAATGGTGGTTAAAAATAACCAAGCTACAGAATAAGCTATGTTTGGGAAAATATTTTCCCAATCTTTCTAAACAATAAAGATTGTGCTCTGTAAATCAGAACACCGTTGGATTAAAGATCCAATGGTGAATAATAATCACAAAGATACAGAATAAACTCTGTATGGGAAAATATTTTCCCAATCTTGTTAAAAATAAGAAAAATGTCTTCTGTAAAACAGGAGTCCCTGGATCAAAGATCCAACGGTGGATAAAATCCTCGAATTAATCAAAAATCTCTCAATGAGAGATTTCCTTAAATAAAATCAACAAACTTGCCTCTGCTATATAAAGGACTCGAGACTGAAGATAGAAACAGAGGATTGCCCCCATAAGATTTGAGAAAAAAAGAAGAAGAAGAGTTCCCTTTACAGAAGAAGAAACCCTAGGTGAGGAAAAGACCTAGAGATCATTTTGTCTCCTGTTATAAGAGTTCAACTCTTCCAAAAAAGAACTTAGTTTTTCCTCTGGTTGAGGTCTGCAGAAGCAGATCTCCCCACAAGTTGAGAATTTAATTCTCATCGGGGTGATTCTGTTATGCAGTCCCAAAATTTAGAGGAAAGAACTAGATTTGAAGAACTTAATTCTTCCAAAGACATAGGAATTTAATTTCTCTGATAAAACTAGGGTTTAACCCTGCATAAGAATTTAATTCTCATAAAACAAAGGACTTGAAATTCTCAAGACTAAGATCAAGAGTCCCATGCATATTAGCGTTCAACGCTATAACGACAGATCACGTGTTCCCACGTAAGCATCTCCGAGGAACAAAAAGGAACAACTGAGAGTGAGTCACGTGACCCTACGTGACCTCCAATAGTGTTTAGCACTTAGACAAGAATAGGAAGATAAATTCAAAGGAGGCAGTGCCCAACTTAGTGGCGCCTCACGTGTCTACACGTGATGATGAGAAGATTTAAGTGTTTAACACTTACATGTGTAGAACGAGGGAATAAGCCCAAAGAAACAGTGCCCAATATTCAGGTGCCTTACGTGCCACACGTGAGCACTCCGAATTTCAGTGTTTAACATTGCTTAAGAGCCTTACGTGGAAGCCCATGAGCGCCAAACATTTATCTGTGTTTAACACTGTGAGAAGCCAACCTTAGCCCAGATTAGCCAAGTCTCCTGAGGCCAAAAACCCTTTGACAATCAATCAACCGAGCCTTCCTATACTCAGGTCCCCTCCAAATCGACCTTAGTTCCAAAGATGGCCAATGATCTCCTGACACGTGGCATCTAAAATAATGTTCGTTCCACCATGATCTCTCCCTTCGATCTGGAGTTCGGTTCAAGGGTACATCTCTCTACACCTCTGATATATGTCGTTGTAATTCTTCAACGATATCAGAGAGGTGGAGGGTCCCGACAACCAACAGCTCTTGGATGCACTCTCAAACCCTTGAGCATATCCCAATGGACCGCAATGTCCTTAAACTAGCCCATGGACCGCAACATCCTTAAACTAGATATGGACCGCAACGTCCTTAAACTACGACCTCACCGCTAAATGGTGATCTATGGACCGTAATGTCCTTAAACTAGCTGTGGACCATAATGTCCTTAAACTAACTGTGGACTGTAACGTCCTTAAACTAAAACGATAGAGCCCAATTGATCTTTCATTGGATCAAAAATGATCCTGAACCCCCGTTAAGTAGATCTTAGTCCAATATCGGATTAATGTATTCTTAACAAATATTTAAGTCGATCTTAATCTCAAACAAGGTTAACGATCCTTAAATCAAACCAAACCCAAATTTAAGAAAGTACGGATTTAGACTAATCCATGCCCTATGGGCGACAACACAAATTAGTCTCCGTATACAATCCACGGGCAACCAAAAAATTAAACAAACACACATGATACGAAGTGACCTTCTAGAGCAGGAGAAAGTGGTTATCGCTACGCGGTAACGTAATTAACTGCAGGGGCTTGCGTCTGTAGGGAAGAGCGTCCCCACAATCAAAAACCCCTCACAACGAGGGGGAATCTGACGAAATCTGCTACAACGGCCGCATCTGTCCAAACCTTCAATACACGGTGCCACAAATCAACTTTGCATCTTCGGAGAGATAGACAGATAAAACCAAATAACATCTGCCTCCAAATTCAGGCCAGACGTCTTAACGTCCCGGTCGCATCTTTCGGCGGTAAATAGATTCTGGCACGCCCGGTGGGACCTTTTCCTCTTTCCACTCTACACTTCATGTGTCGTGTTCGTGAACGAATCGCGGTTTGCTATGGTTGCCCATGGATTCAAGGTACTAAGATTTGGTGTCTTGCTCTGTGCAGAAAAGAAGATGACATCGATGTCTTCCAACTGCACCAATTGCAACAGCAACTCCCACTCCGTCCCTGCTGGAGGAGTGACTTTTGGACCACAAGCGGCCTCCATCTTTGCAATGCCAGTGGAACAGATGACTCAGGCCACCACTGGACTGTTCTTTGGAACCATGCTCCTGCCAATAAGCTTCAATGCTTCAATGCCATCACAAGAAGCCCCAAAGAAGTCGGTCTTTGATCGGCTCGCAATCACCATGGCCCCTCTCAACGGGTCGTCCAATTCCAGCGCCTCAGTCTTTGACAGACTAGACCAAAGCTCCAGTGGGCCTACAAAGAAGCCCAAATACCTGAAGGGGTTATCCCGAAGCGGATAGCCATTCCTGTTCCGACAGACGAAGCCGTTAAAAGGGCTTCTCCTTCTAAGGGATCGGTCTTCGCAAGACTGGCCGTTCCAACTTCTGCTACGGGTGAGGTCGTTACAAGTGCTTCCCCTATTCGAAAGTCAGTCTTCGACAGGTTAGATGTTCCCTTTCAACGAACATCAGTCTTCGACGGGTTGGCACCAACAGCAGCCTCTCATCAAAGCAAGGGGCATGACGAGGTCGCTTCTACAACCGAGGCGATCCCATCCGCAAGACATGCTCGACGTCGCCACTGGCGCCGTGTGAGAAAAGCCCGGGGCAACTCTCCTTCTTAACTTACCCCACCAGCTCCAACGGTGGAAACTGACGCTGCTGTTCCAACTGAGAACAGCTTCGAGCTTCTCAGGAGGGTGCGCAAGAACTCTCCAATCACCATATTGAAGAAGTCTCCTCCACCTGCTAAAAGCATGACACGGGTGAAGCCAGAACAGCCTCCTCAGCGGCTGTCCTCCAAGATCTACAGAGTTTGGCAGAGAGTCCATGCCTCTGTGATTGACAAAGATTATTCTCACCGGCTGAAGAAGACGAAGACTCGGCAAGATGAGGACCATCCCTCCGCCTTACCACAGAAGGTATCATCTACGTGGGTGCCTGCTGCAACGACCCCCTCAACCTCGACCTCCCACAAAAAGAGAAGGCCTGAGAATCAACCACCACCGCAGACAAATTCCGAGCGTAAGGGATCCAAGCGCCCCAAGTATGGGGGCATGGTAGTGCACACGGTCTACATGGCTTCCAGCAAAGAGGAAAGCCATACTTTCGCAGGTCATCGACCACTTAAATGGTCTGTAACGAAAGCTCAGGAGCAACAACAAAAGCTCCAGGAGATGTTGACAAAGATGGCTGCACTTACCGGGCAGAAAGAAAACCAGGAGGGATCGTTGGAACAACGCCAGGAGCAAGAGACCGACACCGAATTCATACGGAGGATCCTTGAAAAGAAAGACAAAGAAGCTGCGGAACAAGCGGACAATATAAAACAGATGGCGCTTCTGTTCCAAGACATGGTGGGGATGATGATCCAACCGGATCCTCCAGCCGAAGACCCTCCAATAATCATTGAAGACGACAGAGGAAAGACATCAAACCCTCCTCCGGCTTTATCAGCAGCCAGGGAGGAGACGATCTCCAAAGCTGCCCTTGATGACTACATAACTCAACAAATACGAGCTCATCAAGCGAACGAAGCGGAAGGAAAAGTCGTCAGAACTGGGCGACCTTATCCAGGCTGGTATGACCAAATTAAGTACCTGCCAGGATATACGATCCCCAAATTCCATGTGTATAAGGGGACGGGCAATCCGCATCAGCACGTTGCTCAATTCAGAGCTTTGTGTGGTAATACTGGAGGCGATGATAAAATATTGCTTCGCCAATTTGTCGGCAGCTTGGCGGAGACGGCATTTGAATGGTACTCGGAGCTCCCAAATGACTCTGTCAAGATATTTATGGAGATGGAACTACTGTTCACACAGCGGTTCCCAAGCGCAAGAGAGCGCACCCCGATCACGGCATTAATCAACGCCAGAGTGAAGCCGGGAGAAACCTGGGTTCAGTACGCAATTCGGTGGTGGAACCTATAGTCGAAGTGTGAACAGCGCATAGAAGAAGCTCCTACTATAGGCATGTTCGTGGGGACCTTTGATTCTCAAGCGACTATATCCCAGTTTATGATGTTCTTCAAGCCGACCACCTTCCAGGCCCTGATTGACAAGCTGGCCCAAATGGATCAGATGGGCCATAGGCCGTCCTCTTCAAAAACAGATCTCCGGAATGAAAAAGGGAAAGGGATAGCGACTTTCGTCGCCAACGCTCAACAACAATCGAGTGACCCGAAATCGGTAGCTCGCCAAAATAATAGACCGCGAGCCCTCGAAGAGAAATTGAGACATCCTTGTTCCCCTGAGATAAAACGGGGAGATTATTCGAACTGGCGGTCCGCAACAGGCTCATCACTCTGCCGGATCCAAGACGCCCACTGCAATCGGGTGACGTCAACAATCCCAATTACTGTCCGTACCACCGAATAGTGGGCCACCCAATCGAAGATTGCTACGTCTTTAAAAACTGGGTCGAAGACCAGTACTAGCAGGGCAAGTTCGTGCTGTCCGAAAACTGGAAGGTAAACCCGCCGCAGTAGCACACTCCTAAAAAGGTAGATACACCGGGGGCATCGTGCTCATTTGTGGAAGAAGCTCCGTGGGAAGTTGTCCTTTCAGCTAAAACTAAAAGAATACTGAAAGATCTTCAAACATGTCCGGCGATTAGGTGGAAAAGCCCGCTGGAGCGTGAAATTATTGATGGAATGCTGAAACCGCGCCCCACGCCAAAAGTTGGTAACAATTGACAAAACCTCCAGGCCAAGCCTCCGAAGTCTTCAAAGAAAAAGAAGAAGTCCAAGAAGCCCGTCCAGCTCGATGTCAATTGTACGGGTTTGCAAAAGTACATCGACGTACTGGAGGAATACAACCAAAAAGCGCGGACCCCAATCACACTGGAAGAGTTCTTCAAGCATGTTCCTAAGGACGTAAACGGTGACATTGATGAAGGAGGTGACTCGTCAGAAGAACCCGAGGAGTATGTGGCGAGCTGCCACATGATCTCTCACTCGTCGATAAACGACAAAGAAGCTCCTGACATAGAGAAATTAGGGGCAGATCCAGAACCAAAACCCATGGAACCGTCCGATGACCTCATCGATACGCTGCTGAACGAAATTCTTCAAAAGAGAAAAGCTGATCAAGAACGTGAAGCAGCCATTTAGGAAAAGGCCAAGCGTCGGTGTCGGGCCAAAAAAGCTCCGGTAATGAGAAGTCATAAAGTACCCCAACCGGATCAAAGTGCCCTTGTCACCAGCAGGATCAGAATCAAGATAAGGAAGCAGTTCGCCAAAGCTCTGTCAATAGAAATGAAGATGCCACCTTCCAAAGAAAATACTTCTGAGAATACATGCCCCGACGAACAGGATGTCCATCCGAAATACTACTTTTATCATCGGAGGGTCGTACACCCTACCGAAGAGTGCAATGCCTTCAAGAAATGGTGGCAGGGATACTTGCCCACCGACAACAATTCAAGCGAATGAAGCACAAAGCCTGTCAGGAATAGAGAAGCACGACAGATGAGTGTGAAGGAACAGCCGGTAACTTTCACATGGTTGATGCCATCCCGACAAGAGCAAAACCTCAAGTTCTTACCTTCGGGAGAGATTCTGACCAAGAAATAGCCCTCGGCTCTCTCTTCAAAGAATCTACCTCTAAAAAGGATGAGGAAATGAAGAACTGTGAGAAAATTCAGCTGCGTAACCGTACGTTCCCTGAAAAGAATCTCGGACCTTCAAACAAAGGTTCGGGCAAAAGGGACAAAGGAAAGGAAAAAGTCCCCGAGGAAATTGCTCTCGATGATAGAGTTATCGCAGAGCTCACAGCCAAGGACCCGCCTAAGAAGATAAGAAGAACAAGGTGGATTACAATGTCCTGGCGCATCTAAGGAAGATACCTTCGCAGTTGAGTATTTTGGATGCCCTTCTCCTGTCTAAAGAAGCACGATACTCCCTGATTAAGGCGTTACAAGAGCCCGACCAGTTTCAAGCCTTCCTGGTGGAAGAAAAGATGAAGGACGAGCTGGAAGAAGTCCACACGGCTGATATCACCTTCAGCGATGAAGACCTCCTTCTCGGAACGTGCGAGCACAACCGTCCGCTGTATATAACCGGGTATTGTCACGATATCAAGATAGGCAATATCCTGGTTGACAACGGGTCCTCCGTCAACCTTATCAATGTAAGGGTGTTGAAGAAGATTTGCATGAACGTGCAGTACCTGGTTCGGGATAAAATTACCATCTCCGGTTTTGACTCCCAACCATCACAAATACTCGGATCTGTAATACTGACATTACGCTTCGGGCTGCTCGTCACTGACATCAAGTTCCATGTTATTGATGCCCAAACTTGCTACAACGCTTTGCTCGGCAGACCTTGGTTACATGAATACAACATCATCCCTTCTACACAACATCAGTGTATGAAGTACTTCAAGGATGGCCTCGAGTACACAGTTATAGGGGAGCCGAACCCATTCTCCGTAAATGAAGTCCGCAAATATGAAGATGCTAAGTACTTCTTACCAGACCTCGAAGACGTAGAAAGATGTCGCAAACCGGAGAATAAACAAAAAGCCATCGCCACTATCCTGATATTTGGGAGCGATACCGAGGAGGATGAAGAGATGGTCTACACGGGAAAACCCCAAGGCAACAGGCCAGGACCATCTAATCCTATTCTGGTCTTTGGCAGTGACTCTGAGGATGAGGCCAACACAGTGTTCTCCGTCCGCCCGTCAATGCAGACCTTTGCTGGAGCTGACCAGAGTTTACAAATTACCATGGTTCCGCAGCGGCATTACAAAAAACTTGATGCACTGGATACATACAGCGTGCAAGAGATGCATACCTTCTATGCCCCTCCTCGCCAAAGAAGTGAGAAGGAGATCCTTTTCTACCAATCCACGGAGACTAAAGTGGAGAAAGAAGTATGGCACGGTGCCGAACCTGTGCTCGACAGGCTTCAACCAATCCGTCTGCCCAGGTACTGCGCAGAGGGACTGAAAAGGCTATTGAGATGCCAAGGTGTACCCTTCAAACAGACTGCTCGACAATCCCAGTTCTATAACAAGATTTTGGACGTTCCCGGGACTCAGCAGAAGATGCCCAACGGGGGAATGGAGACGACTGGCCTTAGATACGTTCGGTCCAAGAAAAGGGAGCGGTTCCATGGCTGCCATGTCATAAATGACTCCGGTAGAGAAGTGAATGCATCTCCATATAGCGTCGATGTCGAACCAGAGCGAGATCTCACCATGAGAATACCAAGCCCATCATTCGAAGAACAGATTGACAAGTTGATAAGAGAAGCAGGTCAAATGGTTCGGGATGACCATAGTCGCAAAATGACCATTTACGAGAAAGCCAGGATGCAACGTATCATTCAGCAGGCTGCGGAGGATGACGATCCCCTTCACTCTCAACCCGCTGTACACTCTTGTGGCAAAAAGAAAGCCCGATGCAGAAACAACAGCAAGGCCCAGAACGGGGACGGCGTTCAAAAATAGCAAGGCGGATCCAAGAAGCCGCGCAATCGAGGAAAAGTCAGCGGGAGTCCGTATTTTATGAAAAAGATGTGTAACACCCGAGCCCAATAATGCTATTTCTGTTACTGGTTGAGTGTTAGACATTGCTCATTTCAATTATCTTGCTTGTTTGGTTCTTGTTGAAAATTTTAACCGGCTAAGTCATTTTTTCCTATAACAAATTTTAACACCTAAAATGAAATTAAAAATATCCACATTGGCCTACTCGTCACCACTAGTCGCGTGGTAGCGTCCGCGCGTCGAGATTTCATCCCGTTCGGTGAAACGGGCGAGTTTGGACGGCTACGCGCGCGTGCAAGTGTCCGACTTGGGGGCATGCATTTTAATCATAAGACATCTCATTTTAAAATTTGGAACTCGCTTAAAATCTTATTATTTGAATTTCAAATTTTTGGGCGCAACCCGGACGCGATTTGAAAATGTTTCATTTAGCGCCAAAATACACATTTAATTTTATAATCTAAAACCTTATATTATATATTCTCTGTTACTGAAACTAACTATTTAAATCCTTATAAATCTTTTAAATCTTTTTACTATTCTCCTTTTCTAATCTCGCAGCCAATCACGAGGAAATTAAATCCCTCGTGGGCCCCCCCTCTCTCTCTCTCTCCGTCATCCTATCTCTCTCTCTATCCCTATAATATACTGTTCCTCATTCTCAAATCGTCGCGAGAACCCAACCCCCCCCCACGTCGCCTGCAACCCTGTCGCCGCCGCAACCTCGTCGCCTCCCCGCGACCTCGCCACCATCACCTACATCGTAACCTCCTCCACTTCCTTAACACCCCGCCGCAGCCAACCCAAGGAACCCTAACGCCTCCCCTTCTTCTCCCCCGATCTCTTGATCTCAATCGCCATCGATTGCGCCTTCGCCTCGACTTTCTCAAGCACTTCGTCGTCGATGCTCGTTTTCCCGCCAGAATCCCATGCATGCCGGCTACCAGATCCGCCATCGTCGGCGACCTACAGCGGCTTTGATTGGATAAAGACTCGGTTTTGACGCTTGGAATTTGATATTTGAGGTTTTTGAACCATCGATATTGGTCGGGATGTCGATGACCGGGAACCTCTCTGCCCTGCCCAAGATGCTCGTCTGAAAGTTCATGAAACAATTGTGAATGCCGTGGCCAACACTGAAGATTCTGATCGTGATGAAGAGGCTGAGATTCTTGCTCCGTATAGCCAGGCCTCGACCATGATTGACAAATCTGAGGTTATTATCAAGAGACTGGGAGCAAGTAGCAGGGCTAACATCAAGGTTACACAAAAGGATCCTAATAAGGCTTCACATTCTTGTGCTATGAGTTTTGACAATTTTTGTGCAGATAACGGGAGACGCTACATCAGTGAGGAGAGCCCTATTTCAGATATCAGCAATCATGTATAGCTACCCTCCTTCCCTTCCCTCTTCTTGATTCTTCTTTATCGTTTCGTGAATTCTTGGAACTGTAGATTCGCTGTTTTGGGTTCGCCGGAATCCGGCCGTGCCGGTGACGATCCCGACGACCCAGCGAGTGTGCCTGACCCGTGTGATCACCTTGTCCGTTGTTTGGATCCGTTCCGTGTACCGTGCGCGCGTCGCGTATTTCCCACCGATGCTACGTCCGTGTTTTCCGGTTTGCGAAACCGTCGAGGCAAGTATTACTTGCTACATGCTACGCTATACCAATTAAGTATGATTGATTCATAAAACTTGCAAATATTAACTAAGCATAGTTACTTTTTGTATTTGGGCGAAATATGATATATATCATGATACTGCAACCTAAACCATATTTTGCCACTGTAACCCTAATAACAAACTACCAGTTAATCATTTTGCTATTTAAAGGACGATAATCGTACACATATAGCTTCATTACTTTCTGTTATTGATATTGCACTACCTTGTGACTATTGCACCCCAAGGGTGCTCGAACCTGTTAATATAATACAACTGCACCAGATTAATGCACCATTGTGATTAAATGAACTATTATTGTTATTTACTTTATTTCCTGCTGTTGTTCCTTATTCGCTTCTATACCTGTTATGAGCACACATTCGATTGCATTACATATTGACCTGACCTTGCTACACATGATATATATATACATACCGACTCAACCTGTTGTACCGTGACCTGACTTGTTACCTGATCTCATGCCTAATGCCAACAAACCTGACTTGGGGTCCTCATGGACCATTCCTGCTGTCTACCCAGACAAACCTGCTTTTACCTGATCCCGTGTTGGCATTAGTTCTTGATTACTGAATACCTGACCTGACATACATAACTTGGGGGTATGGGGAAATCAAAGGTGAAACCGACTTGTAACTCAACAGTTCGATACCTGTTCTGATCAGTCTTACGGGCTTGGCCAGTCCGGGAGTGATGATGCTGACATCACTCGTCCATCCTGCTACCTATTACTGCCTAGCGGCACGTCTCGGATTCAGCCCCGAGGGTCTTGACCGTGGTCCCGGGCATGCACGGGATACTATTGAGTTACATCGACGAGTCATCAATTGATTTCAAAGACTTTAGAATAGAAACCCGATAGAACAGTATAGTTACCCACTGTACACTACCCTGAACTGTTATTTTATATTATTGTTTTAGTCATGTTCATCCCTGCATTGCTTATTACCATGTTCATATTATATTACTGGTTGACATGACGCGCTGACGTCTGGGTTTTGCATGGCCCAGATTCTTTATCACTGTCGACGACCGAGCAGGAGTACTTCAGCCAGCGGCTGATCTGTGAGTTCTCTAGTGATTAGTTCATTTATTTTATTTCATTTCCAGATGTGAGCCCGCATTATGGGACGTACTATTTATTTATTGTATTGGATCATTTGCTTCCGCGCTTATTGTTCATTGACTCTTGTTATTATGGATTTGGACATGTGTTAGATTAGTTTATTTATCTTGTTCTTGATATCTCTACAGCCGTAATGTGACTGTGGATGGATACTTCCTACCCACAGGTAGCATGGTTGGCTATGTCACGTGCCCAATCTTGCGTACTCTGGGAAGCGGGGCGTGACATGGTTCTTTTGGTATCAGAGCCATAGGTTAGTTGGGTTGATTCTTTGTAGTTGGGTATTGTACCCAATACACGAATCAGAATACCCGTGTTTAGGAAATATGTCCTGCCACCTTGACCGTTTTACCATTCTTGAATCACATTCTTCCGGATTATATCTTTTACGACGTGCAAACTTACTTTGCATGTCGACTCGGAAATCTGATTTCTTATTATCCCTAGGACTTGGGCGACTTGGGTGGAGTTAAGTAATTGCGGCTATGATACCGCGGCATAGCTACAATGCGGTACTCTATTTAAGTATCTTAGAGTTCTAGTCTTGATCCACATTCAGAATCTATCATCATGCTAATGTTGGGTGTTTTGAGTTCAGGATTATGACAGGTAAGAAGTTGAAGACGTACTGGAGGCGTGTGAACGAAGCCGCCATGCTTGGAGTGATAAGAGGAATGCTGGAAATCAAAGAAACAGACCGAGCTGATCCAGCAACAAGCGGACTTGTTTCAGGAAGGTTTGCAGATCGTTCAGCAGTCTGTGAACGATGTTGGAACTAGACCAGTTGACCGAGTAAGGACCGTAGCAGATTTCAGACTTTTGGGTCCGTCTACATTTACTGGTTTAAAGGAGCCGTTGCCAGCCGAGCAGTGGCTAGTTGACACGGAAAATTTGCTGATTGCGGCACAGATCCCAAAAGACAAAAGAGTTGAGGTGGTGCGCGCATTCAGCTAGTGGATTACGCCCAAGAGTGGTGGCTTGTGGAGGAGACCCGCTTGCCCAAGCCAATCAGTTGGGCTGATTTCTCTAAAAGTTTCCTGGAGAAACTCTTCCCGCAGACTGCACGGGAGGAAATGAAAGAGAAGTTCATCGGACTAAGGCAGAATGGAGCAACCGTGGACGTGCATGCAGCAGAATGGACGAGACTCAGTAGTCTCGCTGGACCTTTCGCGGCCAACAATGTAGACAGCAGTTGCGGTAAGGAAGCAGTTCTGTCGGGCCAGTCGAGTTTAGGGCTAGGCCGACAAACAGTGTTCTTGCAGCTATGGAAGTTGATAGTAATGAAGAGCCGGCGGTTGTTCGCGACTTTGTGGATGTATTTGAAGATATATCAGGCTTACCGCCGAAGCGAGACGTGGAGTTCGCGATTGACCTTATTCCTGGTGCAGCGCCAGTATCGAAACCATATTATCCGATGGCACCAGTGGAATTGGAAGAAGTTAAGAAGCAAGTTGGTGAATTACTTGAGAAGGGTTGGATTCGAAGCAGCAACTCGCCTTGGGGAGCTCCAGTTCTTTTAGTAAGGAAGAAGGATGGCACGAGAAGGATGTGCATTGGTTATCGAGAATTAAACCGGGTGACTATTAAGAACAAGTACCCGATCCCTTGCATTGGAGAACTTTTGAGCAGCTTAGTGGCGCGAGAGTATTCTCGAAACTGGATTTGCGATCCCGATATCATCAGGTCCGAGGGAAAGCAGAAGACATTTGCAAGACGGCGTTTCGAACTCGATATGGGCATTTCGAGTATCTGGTGATGCCTTTCGGAGTGACGAATGCGCCGGCAATATTCATGGATTTGATGAACAGAATCTTTTCACCATTCTTGGACCAGTTTATTGTGGTATTCGTTGACGATATCCTGGTGTACTCGAAGAGTCCGGAGGAGCATGCTGAACATTTAAAGATCGCACTGCAGACGCTGAGACAGGAGAAATTGTATGCGAAGATGAGTAAGTGCGAATTCTGGCTGGAAGAAGTGAAATTTCTGGGACATGTCGTGTCGGGCGATGGAATCGCCGTCGATCCCGAAAGGATTGCAGCAGTTCGAGATTGGCCAATTCCAAGAAATGTGGCTGAGATAAGGAGTTTCCTTGGTTTGGCCGGATACTACAGGAGATTTGTGGAGAACTTCGCTCGTTTGGCAGAACCGTTGACCAAGCTTACGCGCAAGGAGGTACCTTTCATTTGGACGGATGGATGTGCATTGGCCTTCGAGACGTTGAAGCAAAAATTGATAACCGCCCCTATCCTGACCGTACCAGACAATTCAGAAGGACTGGTGATTCACAGCGACGCATCTGGAAGAGGATTGGGATGTGTTTTGATGCAGAATGGGAAGGTCGTAGCTTACACATCAAGACAATTGAAGACTCATGAGAAGAATTACCCGACTCATGACTTGGAGCTTGCGGCCGTGATCTTCGCCTTGAAGATTTGGAGACACTACCTTTTGGGCGAGAGAGTCAAAGTTTTTACAGATCACCAGAGTTTGAAGTATGTGTTCACTCAGAAGGAGTTGAACATGAGGCAACGCAGATGGTTGGAGCTGATGGCCGACTACGACCTTGATCTTAAGTACCATCCGGGAAAAGTTAACGTCGTGCCGGATGCGCTTAGTCGGTTACCAGCAATTCAGGTATTGACCACACAGAGGGAGATCATTGCGGATTTTCGAAGATTTGACTTGGAGGTTGTGCTACCACATGCTACGGGACAGTTGATGCAGTTGCAAGTACAGTCGTCCTTAGTTGAGAAGATTAAAACGGCACAATCGCAGGATTCTAGACTGCAAAGGTTTCGAGAGCAGGTTGAAGCTGGACTACGAACAGATTTACTGATCCACGAAGACGGTTCGTTGAGATATGGCAGCCGTGTGTGTGTGCCAAAGGGGGATGTACGTGAAGAGCTCATGAAGGAGGCACACAGTTCAGCTTACTCTGTACATCCAGGAGGGACAAAGATGTAACGAGATATTCGACAGCATTTCTGGTGGGAAGGTATGAAATGGGAGATTGCTCGCTTCGTGGCTAAGTGCTTGGTGCGTCAGCAAGTCAAGGCTGAACACCAAAGGGTTGCTGGTTTGTTGCAACCACTTCTAATTCTTCAGTGGAAGTGGAAACATATAACCATAAATTTCGTGACGGCTTTACCGCGGAGTCCAAAGGGCAACAATGCAGTATGGGTGATTGTCGATCGGTTGACCAAGGCAGCTCACTTTATTCCTTTTCGGGTTGGTCAATCGATGGAGACTTTGGCGGAGCGGTACATGCAGGAGATGGTAAGATTGCATGGAGCACCGGTGAGCATCGTGTCCGATCGGGACACTTGGTTCTTGTCACACTTCTGGAGGAGTCTATAAGAAAGTTTGGAGACTCGATTGAAGTTTAGCACAGCTTATCATCCTCAAACTGATGGGCAGTCGGAGAGAACGAGCCAGACTCTTGAAGATATGTTGAAGGCGGGCATGTTGGACTTCAAAGGTTCTTGGGAGGATCACCTACACTTGGTGGAGTTTTCGTACAACATTAGCTTCCAAGCGACTATTCAGATGGCTCCGTTTGAAGCGTTGTATGGTCGTAAGTGCCGTTCACCTGTTTGTTGGGATGATGTTGGTGAACGAAGGTTACTAGGACCAGATTTGGTGGTACTGACAGTCGAGAAGGTGAATACAATCAGGAAGCATATGAAGGCAGCTCAAGACAGACAGAAAAGTTGGGCTGACACGTCAAGAAGACCTCTAGAGTTCGCCGTGGGTGATTTGGTATTCTTGAAGATATCACCGACTAGAGGGGTGATTCGCTTTGGGAGTCGGGGAAAACTTAGTCCTCGATTCGTTGGACCCTTCGAGATATTGGAGCGTGTGGGAGAGGTAGCGTACCGTTTGGCGTTACCACAGTCCTTGGCAGGAGTGCACGATGTGTTTCATGTATCTCAACTACGGAGGTATGTTCGAGACGAAACTCATGTCTTGGATCGTTAGGAGTTGACCGTACGGAAGGACCTAACTTTTGAGGAGCGACCAGTTGAAATCAAGGATCGAATAGAAAGGTTCTTAAGAACAAGGTTATCCCTCTTGTGCTAGTTTCTTGGGGTAATCGATCGCATGGAGAATCCACTTGGGAGCGAGAAGACGAGATCCGGCAAAAAAATTTCCTCACCTTTTCCTGTAGCTATCTATCTTGTATTCTTGGAATTTCGAGGACGAAATTCTTTTTGTAGTTGGGTATGATGTAACACCCGAGCCCAATAATGCTATTTCTGTTACTGGTTGAGTGTTAGATATTGCTCATTTCAATTATCTTGCTTGTTTGGTTCTTGTTGCAAAATTTTAACCAGCTAAGTCATTTTTGCCTATAACAAATTTTAACACCTAAAATGAAATTAAAAATATCCACATTGGCCTACTCGTCACCACTAGTCGCGTGGTAGCGTCCGCGCATCGAGATTTCATCCCGTTCGGTGAAACGGGCGAGTTTGGACGGCTACGCGCGCGTGCAAGTGTCCGACTTGGGGGCATGCATTTTAATCATAAGACATCTCATTTTAAAATTTGGAACTCGCTTAAAATCCTATTATTTGAATTTCAAATTTTTGGGCGCAACTCGGGCGCGATTTAGAAATGTTTCATTTAGCGCCAAAATACACATTTAATTTTATAATCTAAAACCTTATATTATATATTCTCTGTTACTGAAACTAACTATTTAAATCCTTATAAATCTTTTAAATCTTTTTACTATTCTCCTTTTCTAATCTCGCAGCCAATCACGAGGAAATTAAATCCCTCGTGGGCCCTCCCTCCCTCTCTCTCTCTCTCTCTCTCCGTCACCCTATCTCTCTCTCTCTATCCCTATAATATACTGTTCCTCGTTCTCAAACCGTCGCGAGAACCCAACCCCCCCACGTCGCCTGCAACCCTGTCGCCGCCGCAACCTCATCGCCTCCCCGCGACCTCGCCACCATCACCTCCATCGTAACCTCCTCCACTCCCTCAACACCCCGTCGCAGCCAACCCAAGGAACCCTAAAGCCTCCCCTTCTTCTCCCCCGATCTCTTGATCTCAATCTCCATCGATTGCGCCTTCGCCTCGACTTTCTCAAGCACTTCATCGTCGATGCTCGTTTTCCCGCCAGAATCCCATGCATGCCGGCTACCAGATCCGCCATCGTCGGCGACATACATCGGCTTTGATTGGATAAAGACTCGGTTTTGACGCTTGGAATTTGATATTTGAGGTTTTTGAACCATCGATATTGGTCGGGATGTCGATGACCGGGAACCTCTCTGCCCTGCCCAAGATGCTCGTCTGAAAGTTCATGAAACAATTGTGAATGTCTTGGCCAACACTGAAGATTCTGATCGCGATGAAGAGGCTGAGATTCTTGCTCCGTATAGCCAGGCCTCGACCATGATTGATAAATCTGAGGCTATTATCAAGAGACTGGGAGCAAGTAGCAGGGCTAACATCAAGGTTACACAACAGGATCCTAATAAGGCTTCACATTCTTGTGCTATGAGTTTTGACAATTTTTGTGCAAATAACGGGAGACGCTACATCAGTGAGGAGAGCCCTATTTCAGATATCAGCAATCATGTATAGCTACCCTCCTTCCCTTCCCTCTTCTTGATTCTTCTTTATCGTTTCATGAATTCTTGGAACTGTAGATTCACTGTTTTGGGTTCGCCGGAATCCGGCCGTGCCGGTGACGATCCCGACGACCCATCGAGTGTGCCTGATCCGTGTGATCACCTTGTCCGTTGTTTGGATCCGTTCCGTGTACCGTGCGCGCATCGCGTGTTTCCCGCCGACGCTACGTCCGTGTTTTCCGGTTTGCGAAACCATCGAGGCAAGTATTACTTGCTACATGCTACGCTATACCAATTAAGTATGATTGATTCATAAAACTTGCAAATATTAACTAAGCATAGTTACTTTTCGTATTTGGGCGAAATATGATATATATCATGATACTGCAACCTAAACCATATTTTGCCACTGTAACCCTAATAACAAACTACCAGTTAATCATTTTGCTATTTAAAGGACGATAATCGTACACATATAGCTTCATTACTTTCTGTTATTGATATTGCACTACCTTGTGACTATTGCACCCCAAGGGTGCTCGAACCTGTTAATATAATACAACTGCACCAGATTAATGCACCATTGTGATTAAATGAACTATTATTGTTATTTACTTTATTTCCTGCTGTTGTTCCTTATTCGCTTCTATACCTGTTATGAGCACACATTCGATTGCATTACATATTGACCTGACCTTTCTACACATGATATATATATACATACCGACTCAACCTGTTGTACCGTGACCTGACTTGTTACCTGATCTCATGCCTAATGCCAACAAACCTGACTTGGGGTCCTCATGGACCATTCCTGCTGTCTACCCAGACAAACCTGCTTTTACCTGATCCTGTGTTGGCATTAGTTCTTGATTACTGAATACCTGACCTGACATACATAACTTGGGGGTATGGGGAAATCAAAGGTGAAACCGACTTGTAACTCAACAGTTCGATACCTGTTCTGATCAGTCTTACGGGCTTGGCCAGTCCGGGAGTGATGATGCTGACATCACTCGTCCATCCTGCTACCTATTACTGCCTAGCGGCACGTCTCGGATTCAGCCCCGAGGGTCTTGACCGTGGTCCCGGGCATGCACGGGATACTATTGAGTTACATCGACGAGTCATCAATTGATTTCAAAGACTTTAGAATAGAAACCCGATAGAACAGTATAGTTACCCACTGTACACTACCCTGCACTGTTATTTTATATTATTGTTTTAGTCATGTTCATCCCTGCATTGATTATTACCATGTTCATATTATATTACTGGTTGACATGACGCGCTGACGTCTGGGTTTTGCATGGCCCAGATTCTTTACCACTGTCGACGACCGAGCAGGAGTACTTCAGCCAGCAGGCTGATCTGTGAGTTCTCTAGTGATTAGTTCATTTATTTTATTTCATTTCCAGATGTGAGCCCGCATTATGGGACGTACTATTTATTTATTGTATTGGATCATTTGCTTCCGCGCTTATTGTTCATTGACTCTTGTTATTATGGATTTGGACATGTGTTAGATTAGTTTATTTATCTTGTTCTTGATATCTCTACAGCCGTAATGTGACTGTGGATGGATACTTCCTACCCACAGGTAGCATGGTTGGCTATGTCACGTGCCCAATCTTGCGTACTCTGGGAAGCGGGGCGTGACAAGATGGGTCGGGAGTACTCTTTCCCTCAAGACAAGACAAGAAAAATCTTCGACCTTGTCATGAAACATCAAATGATGGTGCTCCCGGAGTCTCGATACCCCGAACAAATAGACGAGGGCCATCACCCGGATTATTACTCCTACCACCGAGTAGTAGGACATCCTCTTGAAGATTGCTTCACCTTCAAAGACTGGGTCGAAGACCAGTATCAACAAGGCAGATTTGCTCTATCCGACAGTTGGAGGGTAGCCCCACCACGAAAGCATGAGCCGAGAGCAATCTACACTGCAAGGGAAAGTCTAGATCAGCATCGAGCGTGGAAACGTGATCATACCTTCCATATGATAACATTCTCAAAGGAGGGAGAGCACGAGAATATGGACGACCTCTCCCAGTGCTTCGCAAATGAAGATGAGAACGAGGTAATCTCGGAATTTCCACCGGCTCCAAAAGAGCTGGAAGATGGGATACACACCACAGCAGACAACCTGAGAAAAATCGACTTTGGAACAACAAACGAGCCAAGGCCAACGTTCGTCAGTGAGCTGTTGTCTGAGAAATAGGTAGCCACGTTAAAAGACGTGCTTATGTAGTATAAAGATTGTTTCACATGGACTATTCCGAGATGCCGGGATTAGATCTAAAGATAGCTGTACATAAACTGGCGATATCGCCGGACGTCAATCCAGTCAAACAGGTGCCAAGAAGAATACGGCTCGAGCTTGAGATGAGTATCAATGCCGAAGTCAAGAAGCTAATCGACTCCAGCTTCATTCAAGAAGTTCAATACCCTGACTGGATCGCCAATATCGTTCCGGTAATGAAGAAAAATGGGACAGTACGCATCTGTGTAGATTTTCGGGATTTCAACAAAGCTTGTCCAAAAGATGACTTCCCAGAGCATGTCACCGAGTTGATGATCGATAACACATTCACCCATGAAGTCTTCACCTTCATGGACGGATCCTCAGGGTACAACCAAATCAAGATGCATCCTGAAGACCAAAAGCACACTGCTTTCCGGACTCCGCTAGACATATTCTGCTATAAAGTGATGTCGTTCGGTCTGAAGAACGCTGGCGCCACCTACCAGAGGACCATGACAAAGATCTTCGATGACCTCGTACATGAGATTATGGAAGGTTATATCGACGACCTCTTGGTGAAAAGAAAATCATACGAGGAACACTGGGAGCATTTGAAAATAGTGGTCCGGCGTCTTCGGAAATATAATCTGAAGATGAACCCTCTGAAATGCGCATTTGGAGTTTCCTCGGGAAAGTTCTTAGGATTCATCGTACGACACCGGGGCATCGAAATAGACCCGTCGAAGATCAAGGCGATTATGGAAATGCCTTTGCCAAGAACTCTCAAGCAACTGCGGTCTCTCCAAGGAAAGCTCACGTATATCAGGCGGTTCATAGCTAACCTCTCCGGCAAATGCCGCCCCAACAGTCATCTAATGAAAAAAAGAACCCCGTTCGTTTGGGATCGCAAATGCCAAAGCGCACTGGACGAAATCAAGCAATATCTGCAGAACTCGCCGGTACTGACTGCTCCGGTCAAAGGAAAGCCCCTCATCCTGTACACAACAGCCCTTGAAGATTCTTTAGGCGTGTTATGGGAACAGGAGAATGACCAGGGGAAGGAGAGAGCTCTCTATTATTTGAGTCGAGTTCTCCTAGGAACAGAAAATAACTACTCCCCCATCGAAAAGCATTGACTGGCACTGATCTTCGCGGTAACGAAGCTTCGACATTACGCCTTGGCACATGAGGTCCATCTCATATCAAAGGTGGATCTTCTTAAGTATTTGATGTCAAGAGACATGCTAATAGGAAGGCTTGCCAAATGGGCCCTCCTCTTGATGGAGTTCTCGATAATATATCGACCCCTCAAGGCAATAAAAGGCCAGGCCATCGCCGACTTTCTCGCTAAACATCCGATACCTGCCGACTCTCCCTTGAACTGTGAGTTGCCAGACGAACACGCATTTGACGCAATTGATAGGGAGAAAGAAGGGAATGATACCCGATGGGAACTCAACTTCGATGGAGCGTCCTCCTTGAAGAAGCGAAAGCAAAACACCCCCATGATTAAAGCTGGGGTGGGCCTTATCTTTATGACTCCACAAGGAGGGATAATGTGTTTTTCCCTTTCTTTAACAGAGCCGAGAACAAACAATGAGGCTGGGTATGAAGCTTTGATAGCAGGTCTTGAGATTGATGTCGACATGTGTAGGGTTACTAGGCACTGTCACAAGGGTCTATAAGGCATCAACCATGCCCGATTTAAATTTTAGACGTGCCGAACAACCCTAACCAAGATCTTAGACTAGAGATTAGGCGAAACAAAGCAAGTAAACAACTTTACTTCTAAGAGTTAGGGATTACAACCTTTGTAGTCCAGTCCTTCACTTCATAAAGCTCCGTGTTGAGGTCCCTTCGCTGCGATCATCGAGTACCCGGACTCTAGAGAGGCTCCACAAAAGAAAGATGTAAGCTTGCTTCCGATCTTCGATAACAAAGATGATCTACCTTGAAGAAACTCAAACCCAAGCTCTTGCTTTGCTAATTAAGTATTAGCAAAGCAAACACCCTAATCTAAGTGGCTAGAATAGATGAGAATGATAAAGTAGTAATTTAGCTCTCATTTGTTTTCTTAATCTCATTCATTTTCATCACAAAGGAAAAGGCTAGAAAGCTTTGCAAGGAAGAAGAAGAAGATGAACTCATTTGTGATGAATAATGAATTGTAGTGAGGTTAGAAATGCAACCATGGTATAAATGAGAAGAAGTAACCCTTGTAGAGATTTAACTAAGATTAAAGGGTTGGTTTGGGTTAAACAAATATCTTTAGAAAATATCATAACAAATATCTTTGCTTAAAACAAAAGCAAAGCTTCTAGAAGCTACTAGAAAGATTAACCCTAATCCAAACCCTAACCATATTTAAACTCCACAAATCATATTGCATTTATAACCAAAACATGTTACAATATTATATATCACATATACAATATTTATTGTAACAAAATAAAATAATACAATTAACATATATTGCATATATATCAATGTATTACCCGAGTGAGAAAAAGAATCTTTTAGTAAGCTTATATTAGTTAATGTAATTTAATATATCAAATATATAATTATACATTAAATTATCGAATCAACACTTGATCCGATAATCCGGCTATTTCACAAATAACCAACTAATATAATCTATCAGTTCATCGAATCAACCCTTGATCCGATGACCCGGCTATATCACATATACCCGGCCGATATCTCATATCGCGAGAATCTAATACGGTATCACATACACGTATTGTTCTCGGTCCCGCACATATCATATATATGCTCCTACTCCGTTTTGCCTGAGCCAGGAAAGCTCTGTGTAGGACTCTAAAGAATCGTTAATACGCCGACAGTAGGTGATGATCATATCAAACACCCACAAGCTGCAAGCGGTCAGCTAAACGTAACAGCCACCCAGGTATTAAGAAATTAGAAGATCAACAAGCAAGCCTGTAATTTATCCCATGAATCCAACCAGTAACACTCCCGTACAGTTCGAGCTCTTAGTCTGATATGTCGCATATCTCGCCTAGGGGTGGTAAACGTCAGACCCCAGTAGCTTGATAAGTCGTGTCGATATGAGGTCTATAACAGTTCGAGAAACTACTGATAACACTTACCAGTAAATCTCAGCAACCATGGCCAGGGATTTCCAGTTATAACCAATCGAACACAGCGCAACATCAACTCCCTATACCGGGAGAGACGAAACCCCTCCTATCGCTCATTGCCTCCATATGATTCGGGACTGTATCCAAAAGCCACCTTTTTGCACGCCCTCTTGGACGTGGTATGATGGAAATCAAAGCACAGTGGGAATCACATAAGACTCTATGACGATCTCGGGTCTACAGACTAACCTGTACCAGTGTCACCAGAGAACTGCCATCTGACGTGAGGTATAATACCATCTGGGAGTTCTCGGTGAGTCCGTACAGTGTACCCAGTCTCTACTGAGCACCCGTATACCTTCTCAGATGTCAAACACCAATGGATATGGGATCATCCATCGCCCATCATATGGGTCAAGAAGCGCATACGTTAGTCTACTCTGGAGTATCGATGCCCTGTCTCGGTACTCCCACGACTAGGAACATTTGAAGGATGTACTTGGCGACTACACTGTCCCCACTAGTATGATCCGCATCATAGTCCTGGTAGTCAAGTACTCATCCTAAGGTCTTTATCAACATGTAACATAGAGACAATCAGAGTACATGTTAAGATAAAGATCAACCAGATAGCGTACTATCATGTCGAGCAAGAAAGTCCTCCCTATATATGTCCAAGCATCCACTACAATATACATCGTATGTACAGTAATGGCCTCTAGGGCATACATATAACTAACAACATGGGCATCGAAAGCCTACTCATATATGGAGACTCCCAACTGGTTGTTAGCCAAGTAAATGGCGACTACCAGACATGCAAACCAGAACTGATCAGGTATGGTGAAAGAGTGCAGTAACAGCTGACCCAAATCCCCTCCTACACCCTGGAAAGCATACCGCGTGCGGAAAATAGCAAGGCAGATGCGTTAGCCAAGCTCTCTAAAGAACTGGCCGACGAAAACATCGATGATGTAAGGATCATTGTGTAAAGCCGCCGGATTCTTGCGCCAGCAGAAATATCTCCGAAGACGTCCGAAGAAGAAGAAGCGACCAAACAAGCGGCCTTCCAAGTAGAGGATGAAGAAAAGGCTAAGGATTGGAGAGAACTCTTTATAGACTACTTCAAATTCCATCGAGTGCCCGAAAACGTATCTTCAAGACATCAGCTCACGAAACGAGCTCTGTCTTTCGCCTTGTCAATGATACTCTATATAAGAGATCATTCGACAGTTTGTGGCTAAGGTGCCTAGGATCGGAAGAAGTAAGGAGAGTCATCCAAGAAACTCATGACGGACTCTGCAGTTCCCATTAAGCCGGGCCAAAGATGAAGCTGAAGATCAAAAGAATGGGTTACTACTGGCCCACGATGATTCAGGACTGCCTTGAATATGCGAAGCAGTGTCACCCGTGCCGAGTTCACGGGGACTTCATCCACCAACATCCGAATCCGCTACACCCAACATTGGCCAGCTGGCCATTCGAAATGTAGGGAACTGATATAATCGAGCCCATCGAGCCAGCATCATCCAAGGAACATCGGTTCATACTAGCAACATCCGATTACTTCTCTAAATGGGCAGAAGCAATACCGCTAAGAGAGGTGAAGACGGAGAACATCCTCCATTTCTTCAAAACACATGTTATCTACCGATTCGGCACTCCGCGACGGATTATCTCGGATAATGGGCCAGTCTACAGAAGCTATAAAATCAGTCGCTTCGCACAGCAGCATAAAATAGATTGGAGATATTCTTCAGTTTATAATCCCCGAGCTAACGGTCTAGCTGAGGCTTTCAACAAGACCTTGACAAATATCATAAAGAAAACGGTGTTCAGAAATAAAAAGGACTGGCATGAGAGATTGCATGAAGCTCTCTGGGCCTATCGGATTACGTTCAAGACGGCCACGAATATAACACCATTCGCGTTGGTATTTGGCACGGAAGCGGTACTTTCCTTAGAGATAGAGCTACCCCCTTTACGAGTGGCGGTTCGGTACAAACTAACGGACAAAGAGAATGCCCATCTTCGACTTGAGGAGCTCGATGCCCTCGATGAAACTCGTCTCATGGCACAGCAAAACCTAGAGGCTTGCAAAGCAAGGATAACGCGCTCATACGAAAGATTGACTAGGCCGAGAACATTCCGCCAAGGCGAACTCATGCTAGTCGTAAAAAGACCTATGATCCTCAATCGTGCTAAACGGGGGAAATTCGAGCCGAACTATGAAGGCCCGTACATCATAGACAAGGTCTACCATGGTGGAGCCTACTTGCTCATGGATATGCATGGCGAAAGACCCTTCCGGCCAATAAACGGCCGGTTCCTTAAGAAATACTACGCCTGACAAGTCACGGCTCAGGTTAATGATGGATGACGGCACTCGTGTCCGCTCTCTATCTCCCTGAGTCCAAACTCTATGAGTAGTATCCAGCGAAACCTCGCCTCGAAATACAATGGACCGAGAGTTCCTTAAACTAGCTGCGGACCGAGATGTCCTTAAACTAGCTGCGAACCGAGATGTCCTTAAACTAGCTATGGACTGTAATGTACTTAAACTAACAACGGACCGCAACGTCCTTAAACTAGCTACGGACCGTGACGTCCTTAAACTAGCTACGGAACGAGATATCCTGAAACTAACATTGGAACGAGATGTCCTAAAACTAATATTGGACCAAGATGTCCCTAAACTAACATTAGACCGAGATGTTCTGAAACTAACAACGGACCGAGATGTCCCTAGACTAACAACGTCGCCTCAAACATGACGATAGTGAAGTACAAGTCCACAAGTCCCAACGGTAAGGACTGCAACTCAAATCCCACCGGCAAACGGATGGATCACATGTGGCGAAACTATTCTCGAGAGTTTCATCGTGAAAAAAAAGGTACGTCCACAGCGAAATGGGCACGGATGAAAACCCGAAAGGGCTCCGTGAGTAAAAACAGCAGGACTGCCGGCAAGTTTGTGAAAACCCGCAAGGGCACGGACTCGTAAAAAAATCATGCACACTTGCAAGGTCCTCTCGACCTTGTAAGGATAAAATACCTGTGTGGGATCCTTACGACTCACAAGGGAGAAACACACTTAGGGATCCCCATGATCCTTAAGGAGAAATTACACTTACGAGATCCTTATGACTCGTAAGGAGAATCCCCCTTATGAGACCCTCACGGCTCATAGGATTTGAAAGATTTAAGCTACAGGGATCTAAACCTATTCTTAAGCCATCATATTTCCCCAAGTTGCCCTACAAAGCGGTTCAATAATGACCCTTGTATACAATCCACAGGCACAAATAAACGTTTCCCTCACCAAGTTGCACCAACGATGAGGAATGTCCTCTTGTGGTGAACGACGCTTGTAAGTCCTCTCGACTTATCAGGAGAAAAAACTCTTGTAAGATCCTTACGACTTATAAGAAAATACACCTACAAGATCCTCATGACTCGTAGGGAGAAACACCTTTATGAGACCCTTACGGCTCATGAAGTCAAAAGCCTTAGTCGACAGGATCCTAACCCTGTTTGCTAAGCCACCTTTGTTCAGATCGACAAAGGCAAATGATGATTCGCTCCTGGCAATATCACAATTGTAGCGATGCTGAAGCCTAAATCGGTATCAAATTCCAAGTCCTTTCACGGCAAATGATGATTCGCTTCTGGCAATATTCCAGTTGCAGCGATGCTGATGCTAAGATTAGTGTCAGACCGCAAGTTCCATACCCGCGGCAAAAAATCAGCGAGCCAAAAATGCATATGAAATAGCCAAAACGATAGGGTAACTCGCAATAAAAAGCAGCGAGTAAAGAAAAGAAAAATAGCCGAAATGATTGGGCACCGCGAAAAATAGCCGAAATGATTGGGCAATAATGACTTTCGCGATATAAAAAGCTGAAATGATAGAGCATCGCGGAAAGAAACGAAAAAATGAAACTTTTTCCCCTGTATACAATCCATGGGCACAAATGAAAAGGGAATCACATTGTCCCGCTAGGCTTCGTCAAAGAGAGGCTAGATCTCGATGGCTACATCTGCAGCCTAGAAATCAACAACGGTGTTCCTTCTCGTTCCAACCAGAAGCAGATACGACGTCAGCAAAATGGAGCCATGGCCAAGTCCCCTAGTTTCAAATCTCGACGGTTCACGGACAGCCTAGAGACTACCTCAGAGCCACGGCAAAGTCCCCTAGTTCCAAATCTCGACGGTTCACGGACAACCTAAAGACTACCTAGGAATTATGGCGAAGTCCCTAGTTTCAAGTCTCGACGGCGGCATCCACAGCCTAGAGATCAACCAAACAGCGTTCTTCTTCCCTCCAACAGGATGCAGGCGCGACATCAACAAACGGAGCCATGGCAAAGTCCCCTAATTCCAAACCTCGACGGTTCACAGACAACCCAGAGACAACCTCGACGTGCGTTGCAATATTGCAGACACAATGTCAACAAACGAAGCAAAGGAAGATCCTAAGCTTCAGGGTCTTGACGGCAACTCAAATGAGACCTGAAAGACTATTGGAGACCATCCCACTCCAGCGCGGAGTGGTCATGACTCATCGGGGCTCCCAAACTAAGCCTAACCTCAAGTAAAAAGTGACATGGAATATCCCTAACACTTGCTCTTTCTGTAACATTTTAAAAATAATTAAATAATCAATTAAATAAATAAAATCGTTTAAGTGGATTTTATAATTTTTGGTAAAGTAAAACGTAGTTTTTATAAAACTAAACCGTAATTATTTTTCACTATAAATTTAAAAATACCTATTTTAATTATGTATTTACTAGTAAATGGTGTTTATTTAGTCACTTATAAATTTTTAGTTCAATTAAATATTTTTCCTAAATTAATTATTTTAAATATTAACATAAGCTTTATTTATACACTAAATTAGTGTAAATTACAAATTTGAATGGGTTTAATTTGCAAAAATGAACCATTGCATATTAGAATCTAGTGTGTTTCATGAAAAATTTATTTTCAAATTTACCCATGGTTCTAGACCATTCTAGGTTAAATTAAGTGAGGAAAATAAAGAATTTTTATTAATTTCATGAAAAGACATAAAGAAGTTGATATTTTGGGTGAAGTTTCTACACTTTTCTTCACTTTTCTCACTCTCCTCTCTTTTCCTCACCTCATGGCCGGCCTCACCACCATGGGCAGCCCCAAAACTTTTCCCCCATCATTTTTGCATAAAAAATCATCAAAATTCATCAAAAATTCAATAAAAACTCCACAAAATCCTAATAAATTCCTACCCTCTATTCTTTGCTCATCTTTACATGGATTTTGGAGATGGAAAGCATTTATTTTGGAGGCTTATTTTTATGTTTGGATTTCATGTTGTGGAGGTATAAATCTTCTTCTTTTGATTTATTGTTATTAGATATTTCATTTAAGCATAATTATATTTAATAAATAATTTCTATATACAAGTTATAAAATTCAAGTTAGGGTTTATAAAATTAAGTTATGGTTTTTATTAATTAATTAGGGTTATAATAACTAGTTTAACATTTTTATAAGTGGAAAATCTTGTATGGATGATATATTGTAAATTGTTTATCCAAAATTGTTTAAATTAATCCATTTTGCAAACTAGATTTCTATATATTGTATATATTGGTGAGATAAAATTCCAATTAATGTTTGTAACACTAGATTATGCTTTTAAAGAGGATATTAACTTGTTAGTGGAATGAAAAACTTAAATTGGTTACTACTTTCTTTTGATAATTGAAAAATAGTAATAAAAATACTATTTTTGCTAACTAGATTTTGGAAATTCTTAAATAAATGAGATTTAAAATCTAAATTATGATTTCATTATATTATTATCATCATGAATTATAGTTTAATACATTAATTTATGCAAAATCAAGTTTAGTTGTGATATTGCGAAATTTTGCTTAAAAGTATCGAAATCGGGTAAGTTTGCAAACTAGAATTTTCCAATTAATACAATTGGGGCGTTAAAAATATGGTAATGGTTTATATAATCTAGTTATGCTATTTAATGAGTTTTATGACCATTAGTTTCATTTAAATGTCAAGTTTTGAAGTAAAACGTTAAATTGGCGTTTTCGGGTTTTTCGAAATCGGACGATTTGATTGATTTTTAGGGTTTTGATGGATTAAATCATGTTTTATATTATAAGTAACGAGTTTTAAACTACAAGTTGTTTTTTGATGTTTATCTCGAGACCATTCTAGGTTAAATTAAGTGAGGAAAATAAAGAATTTTTATTAATTTCATGAAAAGACATAAAGAAGTTGATATTTTGGGTGAAGTTTCTACACTTTTCTTCACTTTTCTCACTCTCCTCTCTTTTCCTCACCTCATGGCCAGCCTCACCACCATGGGCAACCCCAAAACTTTTCCCCCATCATTTTTGCATAAAAAATCATCAAAATTCATCAAAAATTCAATAAAAACTCCACAAAATCCTAATAAATTCCTACCCTCTATTCTTTGCTCATCTTTACATGGATTTTGGAGATGGAAAGCATTCATTTTGGAGGCTTATTTTCATGTTTGGATTTCATGTTGTGGAGGTATAAATCTTCTTCTTTTGATTTATTGTTATTAGATGTTTCATTTAAGCATAATTAGATTTAATAAATAATTTCTATCTACAAGTTATAAAATTCAAGTTAGGGTTTATAAAATTAAGTTATGGTTTTTATTAATTAATTAGGGTTATAATAACTAGTTTAACATTTTTATAAGTGGAAAATCTTGTATGGATGATATATTGTAAATTGTTTATCCAAAATTGTTTAAATTAATCCATTCTGCAAACTAGATTTCTATATATTGTATATATTGGTGAGATAAAATTCCAATTAATGTTTGTAACACTAGATTATGCTTTTAAAGAGGATATTAACTTGTTAGTGGAATGAAAAACTTAAATTGGTTACTAGTTTCTTTTGATAATTGAAAAATAGTAATAAAAATACTATTTTTGCTAACTAGATTTTGGAAATTCTTAAATAAATGAGATTTAAAATCTAAATTATGATTTCATTATATTATTATCATCATGAATTGTAGTTTAATACATTAATTTATGCAAAATCAAGTTTAGTTGTGATATTGCGAAATTTTGCTTAAAAGTATCGAAATCGGGCAAGTTTGCAAACTAGAATTTTCCAATTAATACAATTGGGGCGTTAAAAATATGGTAATGGTTTATATAATCTAGTTATGCTATTTAATGAGTTTTATGACCATTAGTTTCATTTAAATGTCAAGTTTTGAAGTAAAACGGTAAATTGGCGTTTTCGGGTTTTTCGAAATCGGACGATTTGATTGATTTTTAGGGTTTTGATGGATTAAATCATGTTTTATATTATAAGTAACGAGTTTTAAACTACAAGTTGTTTGTTGATGTTTATCTCGATCAATCGGCGTTTGTACGCCGATATTGAGCGATATTTGGTCCTTTTGCATGAGCGGGATATAGGTTTTAACCTATGCGCGTTTCGTGCGTCGTTTTGACTTTTGTCCGTGATTCAGTTTACGATACTATATATGTTTGCGTATAGGTACCCCTCACGTGGACTGCGGGCGATAAAGAGGAGGATGGCGACATCATTTTCGGCAGAAAAGGACCAGGTGAGTAGATGTATATCTACGGGGGGAAGTCGGGTGGATGGCGTTTAGCACCCCCGCAAACGTAGAATAGGGATAGTACTTATTGTCATTAGGAAGCCAGACGCGACCTTAGATTCTTGATGAGTAGGACCCTAGTAATGACCCTAGGTTGGACTAGACTGATTTAGAAAGACCATACTAGAGGATGAATACCTTGGAAGAGATTCGTAGGTTTCAGGTAGATACACACACGCACACACTGAGACTCGACGTGGGGTATACGTGTATGTATGTGTGTGTGTGTGTGTGTGTGTATATATATATAGGACTAGGTGTAGGTATATATATATATATATACACAATACGTATATGTGATACAAGGATGTGATATGATACACGGGGATGAAACAATATAACTGGGCTGATGCCGTGATTCTTGGCTATACAGTCGTGTTATGATGTTAGCGGATCATTAGAAAATGAGATAATGGATTTTTATACTTGAACAATAATAAAGGGTGGTGATGATATTGAAGTATATGGGACTCTAAAATAGAACCCGGACCTTAACCTGTGCCTGAAATTATGATATGATATCATATAGGTGTGACTTGATTACGACTTCATATAGGTGTGACTTGATTTCGATATCATATATGTGTGACTTGATTTCTATATCATATATGTGTGACTTGATTATGATATCATATAGGTGTGACTTGATTACGATATGATTTAAGTGTGACTTAATCACAATATGATGCATATGACATGATATTTCTGAGGATAAATTAACGATGTATATTTATGCTGACAATGATATATGATTGATGTATGCGATTACAGTATAGCACCTTGATCTTGACATGTGTTGATGATGAAATTATACGAATGATGAGACACGTAGGTGATACTTGACCCGTACCCCGATATTGGGATGCCGTACGATGGATTTTACCGTACGAGGCATAGATATGATGATTGATCCGCACTCGTGATTCGAGGAAGCCGTACTACGTACGTGACGCTATTGAGGCTGGATCGCCGACTATTAGAGATATGGATTCAGACCTTAGGTGGATTCTTATTTCTTATTGACTAGTTTCTTAGGTTTAGTTCCTTAGGAGGTTAGATGGACACTAGTTTAGGCTCGAGTCATATAATTGTAGTAATACTTGTATATCACAGATGAGTGGTTATTACACATCCGTCTTTACATTCATACCGTAATCATAATGGTGCATGTTCATTCATATGTTTCTATAATCAGAATAAAACTTTGCCTGTTAGGACACCAGCACCATTACCGATGATGCGCATATTCCACGCACTCTTATTTGCCGGCTCACACACATCATCATCGGTAATTGCTATGTCACGTACACTTTAGATCATATTATTTTTATTGATACAATCAGCTAACAGCTAGATCGATATAATATTGTGATTACTCTCTGGTGTTAGTATAGACATGGTATTTATTACTTAGACATTTCATGCATTCGCATTTTCATGTTATCATGCAGTATTATGGGGCATATGCCGACACTTATCATATACTTACTTATGATTTTGGGATTTTGGATTTCTATGAGATTTCTGGATTTTTGGGGAAAACCGCAAGAATATATAAAAACTTCTCTCTCTCTCCTCCTCTCTTTTTAAAAAAACATAAGATGCGGTTTTCTCGTGATGTATGTGTCGTCCACCATGAGATTTCATGTTTTCTGTTGGATTTTGAGACTCGATTCGAGGAGTGGATGAACCGTCTCGGGTACATGGTGGACCCGGTATGGTACCCCGGGGCAAGAAGATCGAGTTGTAGACGATGAGCCTGGTAGGGGAGGACTACCTACCGGTGATGTTTGGTGCGGCGGATATCCGGAGGATACCGACCGTTGTCGTGAGATTTGATGATATGGGCCGATCCGGACTGACGGAGCCCGAGATATTGAGACTATGAGACATTGAGATTATGAGGTATTGAGACTTGGGATTTACATGTTTTGTGTCGATGCTTGACACGGATTTCCATGGATTTCATCGTTGATATTTCAGTTTTCTATACACATTTTACCATGATAAAAGCTAAAGATTTCTTATATAGATATATCTAGATTTCAGGATTGGTTATTTTACATTCATGGTGCATGCATACTCATTCACATGACATAGTACTATATGAGGCACTGACACGAGCACGGAGCTTTTGCACTTACACATAGCTTATTATCCTGTCTTACTTGATGACTAGTAGTATATTAGTATATTATTATGACCTAGGATAGCGTCGTGCATTCGATTTCTTTTCGCAGATATCTTCTACTCACGAGTTGGCAACTCACCCCCGTTGTGCCAAATTTTATTACAGGTTCGATGTACAGGTTTTCCTGGCAGCTTGCTGGCACATCTTTTCATTCAGGGTGATTTGCACGGTAGGTTGGTTCACTTGTATCTGGACCGCCATTGTACTTTTATTATTTCATTTGTATCTAGAAAACTCCATCAACCAAACTTGTATTATTTGATAGTTTACTGGACCAGTTATTTACTTCGACCTTAGAGTCGCGCTTGTATTATTATGGTATCTGGTGGATTTGTTTTCTTTTAAGTTTTGAGTCTCGCCCTTTGGCGTTGTATACTATTGTGCATTGATGTGGTTGTTTCCGCCTTTTGGCGTAGAGCTAGCTCCCGTTTGGGGATGCTTTTTATTGTTTGTATATATATTATTCTTGTTTGTACCCGTTTGGGGCCAGTTTTTACAAATGAGACTCTGCCGAAATTTTTGAGAAAATTGGATGTTGCTTTTAAACTTGTTTTCTACATGTTTTCCTTTACTTCTTCTTCTTTTTATGGTTTTGATTTCTGGGCTTCGGCTTACTTAGGTTACGTTGCGCCTCTACAAGCTTCGTAATCTATATGCCGGTCACGTTCCGTACTTTCGGTTCGTGAAAAAGTTGGTATCAGAGCGCTAGGTTTAATCTTGTATATGTCTAGGGTGACCCTTGGTTGATAGAGTAGGTGACTTAGGTAGAGTGACGTACCGTGGATATGATCCGCGGCATACTTACGATACGCTACTCTTCTTAAGTAGCATTAGGATGTACATTTGTATGCACCGCATTTCATTCGTTCCGTTGATCTATCTTCGTCGATGTCGGAGGGTGGTTTCTTTACTACGGGCGCACGGGCAGAAGGAGCTACGGCTCGAATGCGATAACCATTAGGGTGTTGGTTATTCTTGAGGAGTGAAGCATTGTTTAGCGTGCGGACGAAGGGTATTCACATGCCGTCCAGACGAAGTTAAAGGATTCGAACGATTGTCAGAAACCCATTTTCCCAAGTTTAAAGTATTCGGACGAACATGCAAGTATTTCTATGGACCCTCTAGAAGAATGAAACCCTAACTCGACATAATGACCACGAGAACGCCCTTGAACGTTAGGGTTTACGGCAGTTCCGCGGTGCAATTAGTGAGGCTTGGGTTTGCCCTTCTACGGCTGGACCATCGATGCTTGGGTATGTACCGGATATTTTTAAACTGTACTTGAGTGTTGAGCTCTCGGGGAATTATGAGATTTTGATGGATCGATCGAAAAGTTTAATGTAGTCCGGATATCAGATGAAGGGATCGACTACGTGGGAGACTTTAGATATGAGTATTGCCGTTGGTAGCGCAGTCAGCACACCTATAAAGAGACGAGTTCGAAGAAGCCGACACCAGAGGAAAGGGGGAAAGAGGCGCACATTGACGATAGTGTTTACGATTGTGATTTGGTGATTTGAATTTCATATTTTCATTGATTGGATTTTGGTATTTTGAGGATTTTGTTCTACGATTGGTATTTCTTATGTGCACCTTCATTACATTCTATTTGTGTTTCATATATCAGTTGTATTGATGTTGTTTTGTACATACCCAGTGCACTTGATTTGGTTTTAATACATTTTGAGATTTTGATTTGATTTCGTGTATATGGTTACACATGATTTTGACATATGCTACGACCTAGTTTTCATGCATTTTCGTACTGTGATTTCGATTTTGATATTCGGTGTATGTTTTCGTGCACCATGTGCACCTGATTGAGATTCTTACACATACTTGGCGCACTTGATGCGATTTTGTGCACACCAGATGCACTAAATTGGGGTTTTGTGCAGACTAGATGCACCTGATATTAGAGTTGTGCACGCCCGTTGCACTTAACAGATGTTTTTGGTGCACACCTGTTGCACTCAGTTTTGTTTTTGTGTGTATTCGTGGCATCTGTATTTGGTTTCGATTTCAGTGCGCACCGGACGCACATGATATTTTTATGATGTGATTGGGATTGATTTCAGTTTGAGCAGTATGTTTTTATAATCATTACTATTTGATTTAGTAACCAGGAGGGACGTGAATGTTAAATAAAAGATATATTTATATATATATATATATAGCTATTTTTTTTTAAAAAAAACATCCGTTACTTATGCCGTGACACGTGCATCACACGGCGATTTTCAAAAGGGGTTCTTGCATGCTTCTTTATCCAGATGTTTGGACGATTTTACTATGATGCGCACAATATATAAGTTGTAGTTTTGATGTATATTATGTTGGTTTTCATATTGGGTTTTGGTATTTTATTTTCGCCATAACTCCGATGATTGTGTTATGCTTGACGGAGTTGATTTTAGTTATGTATTGATGATTTCGGAGCCCCGACGATTTGAGTGTTTTGGCTGAATGTTTTAGTAATTGGGGGAAGTTTTAATTTAAATCCGGGGACCGAATTTTTTAAAGGGAGAAGATTGTAACATTTTAAAAATAATTAAATAAATAAAATCGTTTAAGTGAATTTTATAATTTTCGGTAAAATAAAACGTAGTTTTCATAAAACTAAACCGTAATTATTTTTCACTATAAATTTAAAAATACCTATTTTAATTATGTAATTACTAGTAAATGGTGTTTATTTAGTCACTTATAAATTTTTAGTTCAATTAAATATTTTTCCTAAATTAATTATTTTAAATATTAACATAAGCTTTATTTATACACTAAATTAGTGTAAATTACAAATTTGAATGGGTTTAATTTGCAAAAATGAACCATTGCATATTAGAATCTAGTGTGTTTCATGCAAAATTTATTTTCAAATTTATCCATGGTTCAAGACCATTCTAGGTTAAATTAAGTGAGGAAAATAAAGAATTTTTATTAATTTCATGAAAAGACATAAAAAAGTTGATATTTTGGGTGAAGTTTCTACACTTTTCTTCATTTTTCTCACTCTCCTCTCTTTTCCTCACCTCATGGCTGGCCTCACCACCATGGGCAGCCCCAAAACTTTTCCCCCATCATTTTTGCATTAAAAATCATCAAAATTCATTAAAAATTCAATAAAAAATCCACAAAATCCTAATAAATTCCTATCCTCTATTCTTTGCTCATCTTTACATGGATTTTGGAGATGGAAAGCATTCATTTTGGAGGATTATTTTCATGTTTGGATTTCATGTTGTGGAGGTATAAATCTTCTTCTTTTGATTTATTGTTATTAGATGTTTCATTTAAGCATAATTAGATTTAATAAATAATTTCTATCTACAAGTTTTAAAATTCAAGTTAGGGTTTATAAAATTAAGTTATGGTTTTTATTAATTAAGTAGGGTTATAATAACTAGTTTAACATTTTTATAAGTAGAAAATCTTGTATGGATGGTATATTGTAAATTGTTTATCCAAAATTGTTTAAATTAATCCATTTTGCAAACTAGATTTCTATATCTTGTATATATTGGTGAGATAAAATTCCAATTAATGTTTGTAACACTAGATTATGGTTTTAAAGAGGATATTAACTTGTTAGTGTAATGAAAAACTTAAATTGGTTACTAGTTTCTTTTGATAATTGAAAAATATTAATAAAAATACTATTTTTGCTAACTAGATTTTGGAAATTCTTAAATAAATGAGATTTAAAATATAAATTATGATTTCATTATATTATTATCATCATGAATTGTAGTTTAATACATTAATTCATGCAAAATCAAGTTTAGTTGTGATATTGTGAAATTTTGCTTAAAAGTATCGAAATCGGGCAAGTTTGCAAATTAGAATTTTCCAATTAATACAATTGGGGCGTTAAAAATATGGTAATGGTTTATATAATCTAGTTATGCTATTTAATGAGTTTTATGACCATTAGTTTCATTTAAATGTCAAGTTTTGAAGTAAAACGGTAAATTGGCGTTTTCGGGTTTTTCGAAATCGGACGATTTGATTGATTTTTAGGGTTTTGATGGGTTAAATCATGTTTTATATTATAAGTAAAGAGTTTTAAACTACAAGTTGTTTGTTGATGTTTATCTCGATCAATCGGCATTTGTACGCCGATATCGAGCGATATTTGGTCCTTTTGCATGAGCAGGACATAGGTTTTAACCTATGCGCGTTTCGTGCGTCGTTTTGACTTTTGTCCGTGATTCAGTTTACGATACTATATATGTTTGCCTATAGGTACCCCTCACGTGGACTGCGGATGATAAAGAGGAGGATGGCGACATCATTTTCGGCAGAAAAGGACCAGGTGAGTAGATGTATATCTACGGGGGGAAGTCGGGTGGATGGCGTTTAGCACCCCCGCAAACGTAGAATAGGGATAGTACTTATTGTCATTAGGAAGCCAGACGTGACCTTAGATTCTTGATGAGTAGGACCCTAGTAATGACCCTAGGTTGGACTAGACTGATTTAGAAAGACCATACTAGAGGATGAATACCTTGGAAGAGATTCGTAGGTTTCAGGTAGATACACACACGCACACACTGAGACTCGACGTGGGGTATACGTGTATGTATGTGTGTGTGTGTGTATATATATATATAGGACTAGGTGTAGGTATATATATATATATACACAATACGTATATGTGATACAAGGATGTGATATGATACACGGGGATGAAACAATATAACTGGGCTGATGCCGTGATTCTTGGCTATACAGTCGTGTTATGATGTTAACGGATCATTAGAAAATGAGATAATGGATTTGTATACTTGAACAATAATAAACGGTGGTGATGATATTGAAGTATATGGGACTCTAAAATAGAACCTGGACCTTAACCTGTGCCTGAAATTCTGATATGATATCATATAGGTGTGACTTGATTACAACATCATATAGGTGTGACTTGATTTCGATATCATATATGTGTAACTTGATTTCGATATCATATATGTGTGACTTGATTACGATATCATATAGGTGTGACTTGATTACGATATGATCTAAGTGTGACTTAATCACAATATGATACATATGATATGATATTTCTGAGGATAAATTAACGATGTATATTTATGCTGACAATGATATATGATTGATGTATGTGATTACAGTATAGCACCTTGATCTTGACATGTGTTGATGATGATATTATACGAATGATGAGACACGTAGGTGATACTTGATCCGTACCCCGATATTGGGATGCCGTACGATGGATTTTACCGTACGAGGCATAGATGTGATGATTGATCCGTACTCTTGATTCGAGGAAGCCGTACTACGTACGTGACACTATTGAGGCTGGATCGCCGACTATTAAAGATATGGATTCAGATCTTAGGTGGATTCTTATTTCTTATTGACTAGTTTCTTAGGTTTAGTTCCTTAAGAGATTAGATGGACACTAGTTTAGGCTCGAGTCATATAGTTGTAGTTATACTTGTATATCACAGATGAGTTGTTATTACACATCCGTCTTTACATTCATACCGTAATCATAATGGTGCATGTTCATTCATATGTTTCTATAATCAAAATAAAACTTTGCCTGTTAGGACACCGGCACCATTACCGATGATGCACATATTCCACGCACTCTTATTTGCTGGCTCACACACATCATCATCGGTAATTGCTATGCCACGTACACTTTAGATCATATTATCTTTTATTGATACAATCAGCTAACAGCTAGATCGATATAATATTGTGATTACTCTCTGGTGTTAGTATAGACATGGTATTTATTATTTAGACATTTCATGCATTCGCATTTTCATGTTATCATGCAGTATTATAGGGCATATGCCGACACTTATCATATACTTACTCATGATTTTGGGATTTTGGATTTCTATGAGATTTCTGGATTTTTGGGGAAAACCGCAAGAATATATAAAAACTTCTCTCTTTCTTTTTAAAAAACATAAGATGCGGTTTTCTCGTGATGTATGTGTCGTCCACCATGAGATTTCATGTTTTTTGTTGGATTTCGAGACCCGATTCGAGGAGTGGATGAACCGTCTCGGGTACATGGTGGGCCCGGTATGGTACCCCGGGGCAATAAGATCGAGTTGTAGACGATGAGCCTGGTAGGGGAGGACTACCTACCGGTGATGTTTGGTGCGGCGGATATCCGGAGGATACCGATCGTTGTCGTGAGATTTGATGATATGGGCCGATCCGGACTGACGGAGCCCGAGATATTGAGACTATGAGACATTGAGTTATGAGGTATTGAGACTTGGGATTTACATGTTTTGTGTCGATGCTTGACACGGATTTTCATGGATTTCATCGTTGATATTTCAGTTTTCTATACACATTTTACCATGATAAAAGCTAAAGATTTCTTATACAGATATATCTAGATTTCAGGATTGGTTATTTTACATTCATGGTGCATGCATACTCATTCACATGACATAGTACTATATGAGGCACTGACACGAGCACGGAGCTTTTGCACTTACACATAGCTTATTATCCTGTCTTACTTGATGACTAGTAGTATATTAGTATATTATTATGACCTAGGATAGCGTCGTGCATTCGATTTCTTTTCGCAGATATCTTCTACTCACGAGTTGGCAACTCACCCCCGTTGTGCCAAATTTTATTACAGGTTCGATGTACAGGTTTTCCTGGCAGCTTGCTGGCACATCTTTTCATTCACGGTGATTTGCACGGTAGGTTGGTTCACTTGTATCTGGACCGCCATTGTACTTTTATTATTTCATTTGTATCTAGAAAACTCCATCAACCAAACTTGTATTATTTGATAGTTTACTGGACCAGTTATTTACTTCGACCTTAGAGCCGCGCTTGTATTATTATGGTATCTGGTGGATTTATTTTCTTTTAAGTTTTGAGCCTCGCCCTTTGGCGTTGTATACTATTGTACATTGATGTGGTTGTTTCCGCCTTTTGGCGTAGAGCTAGCTCCCGTTTGGGGATGCTTTTTATTGTTTGTATATATATTATTCTTGCTTGTACCCGTTTGGGGCCAGTTTTTACAAAGGAGACTCTGCCGAAATTTTTGAGAAAATTGGATGTTGCTTTTAAACTTGTTTTCTATATGTTTTCCTTTACTTCTTCTTCTTTTTATGGTTTAGATTTCTGGGTTTCGGCTTACTTAGGTTACGTTGCGCCTCTAGACGCTTCGTATTCTATGTGCTGGTCACGTTCCGTATTTTCGGTTCGTGACACTTTCGATGGTAATATTACCTGGAAGATTACTTGAAGACGTCTTGTCCAGCCCCCGAAGGGATCAGAGACACGACAGTCGTGGGGCTACCCGAACAGCAAGATTGCATATCGCGGAATATATCGGCCAACGCGACGGTGCGACGGGTAAAAAACTCTAGTACCAAACACCCTAACGGACTTCTATTAGCAGGAGGTAACTGTGACGTTAGGAAACCCCTGCGAGAACTTCTCGACTCGTCTCGACTCGTGAGGAAATTAGTGTCCTTTCGTGAACTTCTCGATTCGTCTCGACTCGTAGGGAAAAGCCTTAGGCAATGGGGATAAGGACCTATTTCCTAAGCACTGGGGCCCTGCAAGTCGGTCCAAGATGGACTATTGTATACTATTCACGGGCCACACTCTCCAAAGTCGGATCTTGACAAAGAGGAAAACAACCACTTACGAGTTCTCTTGACTTGTAAGGGGGGGAAAATTCTCTTGTGAGATCCTTACGACTCTCAAGAGAAAACACACGCTTAGGAGTTCTCACGACTCCTAAGGAGAAAATACACCTACGGGATCCTCTCGACTCGTAGGGAGAAAAGTCTTTATGAGACCCTTACGGCTCACAAAGCTGAAAAGTCTTAGGCGGCAGATCCGAACCTGTTTCCTAAGCCATCGCTTCCCTGCAAGGAGATCAAGATATCCTATCTACAAGACGCATTTGCTAAAAGGGACACGCCAAATATGTCTTTTATTCATGAATCCAAATGAATACAAGGTACATTTCATAGAAGAATCAAAATGAATACAATATACTCTCATTCAGGAGTAAATACAAAAAAAGGGAAATGAAAAAATCTTCAAGCCGGCGGATGGTGCAATAAGCTCGTCAGTTCATCGTTCTTCCGCTAGGCCTCGACTTCAAGCTTTGTTAATGCTACAAGACGGGTCTCCGCCTGAGACTGTTGAGTCTGATACGAAGCGAACCGACTCTCAAGCTCCTTTTCAGCAACTTTATGAGCTTCAACCATCTCGCGGGTAAAAATAACGACTTTATCAAGAGCTACCACCTTTGTGATAGCTTTTTGAAGCACCCGCCAAATTTCGTACGCACGGGTGGTCTTAGCAGTGAGTTGAGCTTGGAGTCCCCCCCAAGCATTTGAAGCTATCTCCCTCTCCGAAAATTTCCGGTTGAGCCTCTTCTCGCAAGACTGTAGATTAGCGGCACACCGCTCAATCCACCCCCGCAGGCTCACCTTTGCAGTCAGGAGCTCGGAAGGAAGGTGTATGCACTCAAGATTATGTAAGCAAGCCTCCACTCGGCGACAATACTCAACCCAAACATGTACCAATGTTTCGTCATGATAAGTGGTAAGGAAGGGCAAAGAAGTATTAGCTATGGCAGCAAATTCTTCGGCCGTAACAGAACTACTAGCACGCAGATCTTCAATAAGGGCCGACAAGGAGTGAATGCTCTATCTCACCATCCTTTCAGACGCACGTCGGGCATATAGGCCCGGTGGCATAAAAATTCGGGACTCTAACGGAGCCAGAGCTGGCAAAGCTATCAAAGTTTATGATTAGTCAGCGAGACTGGCAAACATGGAATAAACAAAACACTACCAAGGGGGGTTTGAAAGATCCCCAGGCCCATCAAGGATCTCCACTTCATCATCAGCTTCCAGAACTGCAGAGGGCATGTTAGCATCATCATAAAAAAAAGTGATAATAAAGCAAAGGGGTCAAAGAACACCGACCTTGCTCGGAGGAAAGGACGATACTTTGCGGGGATATCGCCCGTAGGGCAACTATGTCAAGTAAGCGCTGGAAGGACTTTCGGGGAGATAGGTCCACTATAGAAGCCGCCAATTCCCGCAGTTCTGAAAAAAAGAAGAGTTCAGATAATGAGGGGATCATTAAAAATAAAATGTAAGAGGTTACCTTCGACGCTCCGCTCGCCTTGAATTGGAGGTATAGCAGCTTCGGCAGCCTCCTTCGTGCCCTCAGGCACATCACCGGGGATATTTGCTAGTGTAGCAGCGTCCAGTTGCGGAGCAACAATCGCCACTTCAGGATCCAAAGAAGGAACAATGGCCTTGGAGGTCCTTCCTACAATCTTCAAGATGCCACCAGAGACATCCATAGGGTCTATGGCCAATGGGGTCACCTCCGCTCGAGGAATGGACACCGGAAGTTCCATAACAGGAACGACGGCCGTAGTGATCCCATCTGCAGCTGCCGATGCGTCATAAGAGACAGCTATAGAATCTGCGGTCATGGCACGACCTGGGCTCAAATTCTCTTTTGTTGCTGAAGTCCCTGCAAAGTTTTCGCAAAGATAAGAAGATATAAAAAGCGATACAAATTACTTGCCAAAAAGAAAAATACGGAAAACACGCATACCGATACGCCAAGTTGCTACCAGTATGGCTTTTTCAAGCCGTCATTCCTTCCTGAGGAAATGTGCTCGCCGGGCATCAAATGCAGATTCATGCCCACCAGTTTTCAGTGCCAGCTCATCTTTAGAAGCAGCCGAGATAGGTTGCTTAAAGGCTCTTTCATCCTCCCTTCGCAAAGGACCCATATGTACTCTCCGTAGAGAAGGGGGATCTTCATAGAAGATAACCTAAGGGTAAGTCTTTTTCGGGATATATACATTTTCGGTCTCATCCTGCGAGCGCCTTAAAGATTCAGCTAATTGCGCTGCTTCCTCAGCTGATGAGCCAGGGTAAATAAGACCGTCATCTGGCTCTTGCATGGAGATGGGCTCATCTTAAACAATCGGCTCGGATTCCAGCAGGAGGTCAAGCAAGCCAGCAACTATTTTCTTCCTCCTTTTCGAGCTGGAGCTAACACTGGAAGAGGATCGCTTCCTTCCCCTCGGCGCTTTGGTGCGACGTTGGCCAACTTCGCTTCCGGTATCCCCTTTTAGCGATACCACCGCGGATGACACCGCCACTGATGGTACTGTCACTGGCACTTCATCGGAGGCCTTTGCTCGAGCTCTAGTGCGCACTGGCATCCCAACAGTGTGAGGAGTCGATTCTGCTTCTGCGGTTTTCGGGATGAGAACCACGCCGCCATCCCTCAATGGAGGCCGAACCACTGTCCACGGCCGCAACGGAATACCAGTGGCTTAGGCCGGAGCCGACGACCGACATTCAAAGAGTACCCGCCTCTCCTCGACGATGACGGGACCGACTCGATGATGATACCAACCCGTGAAGGACCCCACACACCTTAGAATATAGTCAGCCTCGGGGATCACGAAACAAGAGCCGGTGTTCAGCCGCATGAAGTGATTGGTGACGTCACGCGTGACTTCCAGAGACGGAGTAGGTTCAGCCAAGAATGCCTCGAAAGGAACACCCTGGTTATAGCCCAATTGCTAGGCGAAGCGATGCGGATTGTACCGCATAAAAAGGGCCGCGTTATTCTGCCGGAACACCAGGTAGCCCGGCCTAATCGAGTACAGGTGCATGATCTCCTTAGGTTTTAAAGACGACGCTCCACCTTTCGACAAGTCAAACAGCTGCTGAATAGGCCCGGCGGGAGTAGAAAGGACCCGGGCGATGAAAACCATCCCGCCTTCATTGGAGTATGGATTAAGCAGCACGCGGAGGGCTCATAGCTGGGTAGGGTCGGGAGCAGAAGCATCCACCAACCTCATGACCCGTGGGAAGGTATAGGAGTCATAAAAATATGGCCTCCGATACGCTGCGAACGCCCCCAATACATGTATATCGATCCACGACGTGAAGTAGTGGAGGGAGGAATTCAAGACGTCTGCACCTGGGGTTGAAGTGTTTGCCGCAACACTTAATCCATGATAAAGATGCAACAATCCCGCGATGCCAACGGCCAACCGTGCCCCTTCGGCTATATGATGAGCAGGGTAGAAGACAGAGGCTCTTATGAAGCGTTGATGCGTCGGCATGGCAAACCAACTGAGCTAAAGACTGATGAAGCCGACGAAGAAGGTTTCTTCATCCATGCCATGGGCCGTAATTGAATCGAAGGACACGGCCGATGGGACCGGAATGTAAAACTGCGGCAAGTCCTCTTCTTTGGCCGGCAGCTTATTCAGCCCAAACCCAAAAGGGTCGTTAATGTTCACAAATTTTGGAGCCTCTTTTGATAAGACATCTTCACGGAGAAAACAGGAAATGAAGCTCTTAAAGGTGACCCCCTGTCCTTCTGATTCCGCGAACAGCTTCTCGAAAATACCCAGAGTCTTGATTAGACCGGGGTACTTATGACAGACGGCGTTTTCGGTCGTCAAGCCGTCAAGCATAGCAGTCACGGTCGTGAATACATACTCATCGGGAGGCAGCAACTCTTCATAGTGCTCTTCCCTGATCGGCAATTCAGAGATCTCGCGGAACTCTTCCAGCGAAATCGAGACCTCACAATCCCCTAGCAAGAAGGTGTTGGTGGAAAGATTCCACTAGTTCAGGAAAGCTTTAACCCACCAGACGTGAGGAGCCGGGTAATGGAAAAGAGACACATACACCGCTTGATATAACCCAACCTTCTGCAACCGTGCACGGTGGGCGGAGAGGACATATCGAGCCTAAGTAAGATAGCCGATTGGATGATGAGGGGTAAGCCCTACCTTATAGACTTGTCCCCAGGATTGGGCTTCACCTTGACAGATGCGGCGCCCTAAAATATCCATAGCCGGCAAGGGCTGGTTGGGTATACCGGTTGTTGATGGCTCAAGCCGGCCTGTAGGAGTCCAATTAGCCACCTCCACCACGTAACCGGTCGGCGGACGCTCCATCAGCGATATTGGGCGTAGAGGCTCTGTTGGCATCTCACAAGTAAAGTTGCGGCGGCCCCGGATAATGTGCCCATACCAAACTCCCCATAAGAGCAAACTACTGCAATCCCTGTCATGGGCCCGGATCATTGCCATGGCCTCTTCATCCGATGGCGATTGCGGAAAAGCGGCGTCTGAACGAGTAAAAGGAAAGTAAGGAAGAGAAGCCATTGCTCCTGAAAAAGGGGAAAGAAAGGCCGTTAATGAAACCTATATATATATGTGTGTGTGTATATATGTATAATAATAATAATAGAGGGAAACGATAGAAAGTTTGTTCCATGGGACCACTGATTACAAAACTAATGGACCCCACAAAATCAATATGGCGGCTCACCAATGATAAGATAGGACAATTATTATGAGGATCTAAAAAGATTCTCATTAAACGGACACGGGAGTTTAAACAACTCTGGACATCCTCATAGAGAAAACAAGTTAAAATACCCAACAAATTTGAATTTGTGCAAGTAAGGAAAAACCCTGTGAAAATGTTCTCGAGACCACCAGGGAATGAAATTCCTGAAGGGTCATTTCGATCTTCAGAGCAGAGCTCTTTGGTGAGGAATTAAATTTCTTTTATGCAATGGAATTAAATTCCAGAAACCCCCATGAAGAGGAAATGAAAAATCAAATGCCATGAATCCTTAAAGGTCAGAGTAGGAATGCCCAAGGTATTGAGGGTTACTACTCAAAGATCATGTCTTTGGATCTCTAAGAGATGGGTTTCAGAGGAGAGCAAAGCTCTCATGATAGATTTAAAATCCAGAGGTTTTCTTTAAGAAAAGGGTTCTCTGATGTTCAAGATCTTTACCTAGAAAAGGTTTCTTTTTCTAACAGAGTTTAACTCTGGAATTGCAATGGACAGGGAACTAAGCTCTAAGGAGGAGAATTAAATTCTCGAAGAAGACAAGGAAGGAAGAAAATGAAAGAACAGTGGCTTTCCAAAGGCCAAACCCTTGCATTTATAAGACGTGACAAGAGCGGTTTACCTCCCCGTTCCCCTAGGCAATCCAACGGCTCTAAAGGTGACAGCGTTACACTTACGTGCGAGCCACGTGAGAACAACGCTGTGGGGGAGTTTGTTCCCTTATAAAAAATAAATAAATAATGAACCAAAAGAGATGGAAAAATTCCCCCAAATGGAGTATCACATGCCCGCACGTGATGCACCTTAGGGCAAAAATTATGGGCAGTACGCCTAACAAATAAGGCTGAAATTGAGCCTCACGTGCAGGCACACGAGTATCTATATACAAAGTATATAGGCGCCTTCCTAAAACAAATAACAGGCCAGAAAGCGCATCATGTGCCAACACGTGATGCTTTTCTCTGGGACTGCTGCATATAAGCAGACCGGCCTAGTGCTATGGGTCACGTGCTATACGTGAGGGTTCCCAAATAGAATTAAATTCTAAATAAGAGGGGTCAGAATCCTATTTGGGAAAATATTTTCCCAATCTTTCTAAACAAAAAATATTGTGCTCTATAAATCAGAGAACCGTTGGATTAAAAATCCAATGGTGGTTAAAAATCACCAAGCTACAGAATAAGTTCTGTATGGGAAAATGTTTTCCCAATCTTTCTAAACAAGAAAGATTGTGCTTTGTAAATCAGAGCACCGTTGGATTAAAGATCCAATGGTGATTAATAATCACCAAGATACAGAATAAACTCTGTATGGAGAAATATTTTCCCAATCTTGTTAAAAACAAAAAAAATGTCTTCTGTAAAACAAGAGTCCCTGGATCAAAGATCCAATGGTGGATAAAATCCCCGAATTAATCAAAAATCTCTCAATGAGAGATTTCCTTAACAAAAATCAACAAACTTGCCTCTGCTATATAAAAGACTCGAGACTGAAGAGAGAAACAGAGGAGACCCCCATAAGAATTGAGAAAACAAAAAAAGAAGAGGAGTTCCCTTCAGAGAAGAAGAAACCCTAGGTGAGGAAAAGACCTAGAGATCATTTTAACTCTTCCAAAAAAGAACTTAGTTCTTCCTCTGGTTGAGGTCTGCAGAAGCAGATCTCCCCACAAGTTGAGAATTTAATTCTCATCGGGGAGATTCTGTTATGCAGTCCCAAAACTTAGAGGAAAGAACTAGGTTTGAAGAATTTAATTCTTCCAAAGACATAGGAATTTAATTCCTCTGATAAAACTAGGGTTTAACCCTGCATAAGAATTTAATTCTCATAAAACAAAGGACTTGAAATTCTCAAGACTAAGATCAAGAGTCCCATGCATATTAGCATTTAACGCTATAACGACAGATTACATGTTCCCACGTGAGCACCTCCGAGGAACAAAAAGGAACAACTGAGAGCGAGTCACGTGACCTCCAATAGTGTTTAGCACTTAGACAAGAATAGGAAGATAAATTCAAAGGAGGCAGTGCCCAACTTAGTAGCGCCTCACGTGTCTACACGTGATGATGAGAAGATTTAAGTATTTAACACTTACATGTGTAGAACTAGGGAATAAGCCCAAAGAAACAGTGCCCAATATTCAGGTGCCTCACGTGCCACACGTGAGCGCTCCGAATTTTAGTGTTTAACACTGCTTAAGAGCCTCACGTGGGAGCACGGGAGCGCCACATTTATCAGTGTTTAACACTGTGAGAGGACAACCTTAGCCCAGATTAGCTAAGTCTCCCGATGCTAAAAACCCTTTGACCATCAATCAACCGAGCCTTCCTATACTCAGGTCCCCTCCAAATCGACCTTGGTTCCAGAGATGGCCAATGATCTCCTGATACGTGACATCTAAAATATTGTTCGTTCCACCATGATCTCTCCCTTCATCTGGAGTTCGGTTCAAGGGTACATCTCTCCACACCTCTGATATATGTCGTTGTAATTCTTCAACGATATCAGAGAGGTGGAGGGTCCCGACAACTAGCAGCTCTTGGATGCACTCTCAAACCCTTGATCATATCCCAATGGACCGCAATGTCCTTAAACTATCCCATGGACCGCAACGTCCTTAAACTAGCTATGGACCGCAACGTCCTTAAACTACGACCTCACCGCCAAATGGTGATCTATGGACCGTAATGTCCTTAAACTAGCTGTGAACCGTAATATCCTTAAACTAACTGTGGACCGTAACGTCCTTAAACTAAAATGATAGAGCTCAAATGCTCTTTCATTGGATCAAAAATGATCCCGAACCCCCGTTAAGTAGATCTTAGTCCAATATCGGATTAACGTATCCTTAAAAAATATTTAAGTCAATTTTAATCTCAAACAAGGTTAACGATCCTTAAATCAAACCAAACCCAAATCTAAGAAAATACGAATTTGGACTAATCCACGCCCTACGGACGACAACACAAACTAGTCTCCGTATACAATCCGCCGGCAACCAAAAAATAAAACAAACACATATGACACGAAGTGACCTTCTAGAGCAGGAGAAAGTGGTTATCACTACGCGGTAACGTAATTAACTGCAGGGGCTTGCGCCTGCAGGGAAGAGCGTCCCCACAATCAAAAACCCCTCACAACGAGGGGGAATCTGATGAAGTCTGCTACAATGGCCGCATCTGTCCAAACATTCGATACACGGTGCCATAAATCAACTTAGCATCTTCGGAGAGATAGACAGATAAAATCAAATAGCATCTGCCCTCAAATTCAGGCCAGACGTCCTAACGTCCCGGTCGCGTCTTTCGGCGGTAAACAGAAAGCAGCGCATTTCTTACCCTTCCAAGTCAGACAATCGACGAAGTCACTCGCGGAGAAATATATGCAGGAGATTGTGAGACTGCACGGGATTCCCGTTAGTATCGTGTCTGATTGAGACACCAGGTTCATTTCTTATTTCTGGAAGAGCCTGCAGGAGAGTTTGGGTACGCGTCTCAAGTTCAGCACGGCCTATCATCCACAGACGGATAGGCAATCCGAGCGTACTATCCAAACGCTTGAGGATATGATGATGGCACACATGCTTGAATTTCAGGGCTCGTGGGAGGATCACCTCCATCCAGTGGAGTTTTCGTATAAGAACAACACTAGGCTAGCATCCAGATGGCACCATTCGAGGCTCTGTATGGACGGAAGTGACAGTCCCCTATATGTTGGGATGACGTGTGTGAACGATGGTTGTTAGGCCCTAAGCTCATAGTGCAGACAGTGAGCAAGGTTCAGACGATCAGGCAACGGATCAAGACGGCTCAGGACCGACAGAAGAGTTGGTCATATGCCAGTAGAAGGTTGTTGGAGTTTGGTATTGGTGATCACGTATTTATGAAGATATCGCCCACTCGGGGAGTGATCAGGTTTGGTAGTCACGGAAAACTCAGTCCCCGATTATCGGACCTTTTGAGATGCTAGAGCGAGTAGGAGAGATGACTTATCGACTTTCCTTGCCTCCATCGCTAGCTGGTGTGCACAATACTTTCCATGTTTCTCAGTTGAGGCGCTATGTTCGGCTTGACAGCCATATCTTGGACCATTCGGAGTTAACGTTGGGCACTGATCTGTCGTACGAGGAGCATCCTACCACCATTCTCTATCGTCGGGAAAAAGTACTTAAGAAAAAAGTAATTCCCTTGGTTCGAGTTTCTTGGGGTAGTCGTTCGCCAGGAGAGTCTACCTGGGAACGCGAGGAGGACATCCGTTCATAAGATCCTCAGCACACTAACGACCCTGGCCCAGGCTCAAGAGAGGAAGACCGATCTCTTGGTCGAAGGATTGAAGGCGGTACAGGAGACCGCAATTACCGCCCTGGAGAAATCTACGGTTGTTCCCGCTGCCCCAAGGGCACCCTCATACCGACTATCCAGGCTAGGGTTGGTATTGTTTTCGACTTCAGGAGGCTTCATCCAGCGGTGTTCACGGGATCAGCAAATCCGCTTGAGGCCGAGCAATGGCTCATCAACGTAGAGAACCTACTGACGGCCGCTCGAGTTCCTGACAATGACAGAGTGAACGTAGTGAAGCTTCAGCTGGAGGACGAGGCCCGCACGTGGTGGTCCGTAGAGGAAAGCCGGCTAGAGAAACCTATCGGATGGGACACGTTCTCCGCATGCTTTCTGGATCACTATTTTCCGGCTACTGCCAAGGCCGAGATGGAGGAGAAATTCATCATGTTAAAATAGAATGGACGCTCAGTGGATGTCTACGCCACAGAGTTTAACCGGTTGAATCACTTCGCACCGTACATGGTAGCCACCGAAGCAGCCAGGGCAAGACAGTTCCAGCAGGGGCTCGATATTGAACTGCAGCAACTAATCGCGTCTCTCGATCTACCAACCTTTGCCCAAGTGTTGAACGCTGCCCGAGTGCAGGAAAGATTGGAGGAGAAGGCCAAGGGCCAACGATCGATGGACAGGAGACCCCACGTGGTCCCAGCACGGCCTACCATCTCCCCCATGGAGCGATCCCAGTTCATAGGCTGGGTATCACACAGATGAAGTGCACTTTCTCACCTCAGCAGCCGCAGCGGAGGGCCCTGTTTTGCGATTATTGCCAGAGGACAGGACACATGCAGAGATATCGCAGAGCTAAGGGGGAGTGTCTGATTTGCGGATCCAGCGAGCACAGGGTCAGCGGATGTCCCTAGAGATCTGAGCTACAGGGAGGGTTCGAGCAACGTCAACAGTCGTACGACACTTCAGCTCAGAGGGGTCCACCTCGGGTATCCCAGCAGTGGTTATTTGACCAGAGGCAGATTGGTACGGGTCGGAATCTGGGATGGGCTTTCGCCCTGTCCCCCGAACAGGCAGAGGCTTCTAGAGAAGTAGTTACAAGTACCCTCCTTGTTTATTCTGTATCAGCTAGAGTTCTTTTTGATTCGGGTGCTTCGCATTGCTTTATTTCTTCGCGGTTTGTTGACACACACTATACCTCACGAGCCGTTGACCAAGGGTTGGGAGATACATACGAGTAACGGAATTATCATGTCCAACCAAGAGTGTAGGTTATGTCCGGTGGTAGTATGCGACAGGGAATTCTATACGAATTTCCTTTTAATTGGGACGGGCAGCTACGACGCAATTCTCGGAATGGATTGGATGAGTACTTTATATGCGATCATCGATTACCAAGCTAGGAAGGTGACTTTCCGCATTCTCAATCACCCTGAGTTTGTTATCGAAGGAGGAAGCGAGTCTTTGGAGCCAGCCAAGTTTAGAGCCAAGCCAAAAGCGTTGACAGCTATGGAGATTGATGAGAGTCCAGCCCCAGAGATCGTTCAGGATTTTCTTGATGTGTTCCCTGAAGATTTATCGGGTCTACCACCTCCTCGCGTCTTGGGATTCTCAATTGACTTGATTCCGGGTACATCACCAGTCTCGAAAGCTCCCTACAGGATGGCGCCAGCTGAATTGGCAGAGTTAAAGAAGCAGATAGAAGATCTTTTGAACAAAGGATTTATCCGTCCAAGTGTTTCCCCATGGGGTGCTCCTGTGTTATTGGTGAAGAAGAAAGACGGTTCCCTGCGCATGTATATCGACTACCGGGAGTTGAACCGAGTGACCGTGAAGAACAAGTTTCCCATTCCCCGCATCGATCACTTGTTTGACCAGCTTGGTGGTGCTCGAGTATTTTCTAAATTAGACTTTCGGTCAGGGTACCACCAAATCAGGGTCAAGGCAGATGACATATGCAAGATGGCTTTCCGAACCCGATATGGCCACTATGAGTTTCTTGTGATGTCGTTCGGTGTTACCAATGCATCGACCATATTTATGGATCTGATGAACAGGGTTTTCTCCAAGTACTTGAATCAGTTTGTTGTCGTATTCATCGACGACATTCTAATCTATTCCAGAAGTCGAGAGGAGCACGCCGATCACCTACGAATTGTATTGTAGGTTCTACGGGAGGAGAAGCTCTATGTTAAGCTAAGCAAGTGCGAGTTTTGGCTCGATAAGGTGCAATTTCTGGGGCATGTTGTTTCGTGTGACGGCATTTCAATGGATGCAATGAAGATCGAATCTATCAAGGACTGGATGACACCGAAATCAGTTGCTGAGATAAGAAGCTTCTTGGCATTGGCTGGATATTATCGACGATTTGTCCAAGATTTCGCTAGAGTAGCGGCACCCTTGATGAAGCTCACATGGAAGGAGGTGCTGTTCCCATCCGAATGGCGGCCTAGACTTGGCGTCCATGCCTGATGTTCGGGGCAGATGCTATTTGGTTTTATCCGTTTATCTCTCCAAAGATGCCAAGTTGATTTATGGCACCGTGTATCGGAGGTTTAGACGGATGCGGCCGATGTAGCAGACTTCGTCAGATTCCCCCTCAGGATGAGGGGTTTTTGATTATGGGGACGCTCTTCCCTGCAGGCGCAAGCCCCTGCAGTTAATTACGCTACCGCATCGCGGTAACAACTTTCTCCTTCTCCAGAATTTCACTTCGTGTCGTGTGTGTTCATTTTGTTTGTGGTTGCCCGTGGATTGTATACGGAGACTGAGTAATGCCGTCGCCCGTAGGACGTGGATTAGTCCAAATCCGTATTTACTTAGATTTGGGTTTGGTATTTTCAGTTTAAGGATGCATTAGTCGCGTTGTGGCTAAGATCAACTTAAACGTTCGTCAAGGATACGTTAGTCCTGTTTTAGACTAAGATCAACTCAACGTAGTGATTAATTTAATGTATGGCCATCGGGACTCGTCACCTCTCTGACGTCGTTGAAGGATTACAACGACATGTATCAAAGGAGTTCGGAGATGTACCCTCGAACCAGAGTTGCTTAGGAGTTTCATAATCCATTTGAATATTTAAGGATACGTTAGCCGTGTTTGGGGCTAAGATCAACTTAAACGTTTGTTAAGGATACGTTAGTCCAGTTTGAGACTAAGATCGACTTAACGGGACCGTTTAGGTCTGACAAAAGAGCGTTTGGGCTCTATTGTGCCAGTTTAGGGACGTGGTGGTCCGATATTAGTTTAGGGACGTTTCGGTCCATCGCCAGTTTAAGGACGTGGTAGTCCAATATTAGTTTAGGGACGTTTCGGTCCGATGTTAGTTTAGGGACGTTTCGGTCCGATGTTAGTTTAGGGACGTTTCGGTCCGATATTAGTTTAGGGACGTTTCGGTCCGATGTTTGGTGTGTGGCCGTTGGGACCCGTCACCTCTTTGACGTCGTTGAGGAATTACAACGATGGATGTCAAAGGAGTTCGGAGATGTACCCTCGAACCGGATGTAGATTGATTTAGGAGAGCCATTTTGCTCAGCCAATTTAATTTAAGGACTTATGGCCACGATTGGGCTAAGTCCAGTAAAAAAATGTCCAACATTGCTTTTGCATTTCCTTTTGTTTTTATTTGGGCTTTGCCCAGAAAAGATGCAGGGCATCAATTTGTTTTGGGCTCTGTTCTTTATGAATGATGCAGAGCATCAATTTTATTTGGGCTCAGCCCTTTTATTACTTTGCAATTTATTTTGGCCTGCTAGGTCTTTTTTATTTGAGCCTGGCCCTTCAAGTAATGCATTGCATTTGTGCAAAACACCAAGAATCTTTTAGATTCAAGGAAAGGAGTGCAGAGCACTTTTTAATTTCTTGATCTAAATTTAGATCAAAGAGAAGAAGAAAAATCTTTTCTTTCTTTCTATCTCAGAGAACCAGAGGTTCTTTAGCAAGTGCCAGGCACTATATATTTTTTATTTATTTATTTATTTATTTATTGAAGATCACTGATTTTGTCTTTTAGATCAATGATCTATTCTTAAGAGAATTTTCTCTTATTTCAAAGGTTTTTACCTTCTTCTCTTTGTTCTCAAGAAGTTCTCTTCTCCCTTTTTTTTATCCAATTGTCTATATGTTTGAAATGGGGTCTGGGGTCCTTTTTATAGTGCTCAAAAATCAGTTAAATTTGTTAAAAAGATCTTTTCTGAGTGATTTGGGGAATTTTCCCCACCGTTGGATTTTTGATCCAAAGGCCCCTGTTTTACAGAAGAAATCTTCTTGTTTAAACAAGAACAGAAAAAATATCCTTAAATCTTCACTCTGTTGTTGCGCAACTCACCAGCGCGTGACACGTGTCGCGCAGCGCTTGCGCAACTGCGCAGACACGTGTCGCGCAGCGAGGCGCTTGCGCAACAGCGCAGACACGTGTCGCGCAGCGGTGCGCTTGCGCAACAGCGCTTGCGCAACTGCGCAGACACGTGTCGCGCTGCCGTGCGCTTGCGCAGTTTGTGCGTGCGCAACTGCGCAGACACGTGTCGCGCAGCCGTGTGCTTGCGCAGTTGAACGTTGCTTATGTTTTTTTGTTTTTTTTTTTTTTTTTTTTAAAGAGCCTTGCTCTGATTGGACGTACTGCCTTGGGCGTTGTGCTGCCGTGTCAACTTCTGACACGTGGCGCGTTGCGCGCAGCGCACGGGAACTGAAGCGTTGCTTCAAAATTTAAATTTTCAAAATTCAAGCAGAGCCTTGCTCTGATTGGGGGAACAAATGCCCCCCCACCGTTGCGCTCACGTGGCGCGCACGTGAGTGCAGCGGTGGCAAGATCCTGACTGTTGGATCATGGGGGTCAGTTGAAAAGGCACAGGCGCCTATAAATAGGACCCTTGGTCCTTGGTAATTCTTTACCAATTTCAAGAATTTGAATTTCAGAGCCTTGCTTTTGCTTAAGAACTTCCAGAGCCTTGCTCTTGTGAGAACTTCAAAGTTCTAGTTTTAGAATCACTCTAGGTAAAATTAATTAAATTAAATTAATTTAAATTAAATTTAATTAACAGAGCCTTGCTCTTATAGATTTTTGATCTAAAGGAAAACCCCTTTGGGGTTTCTTCAACAGAGCCTTGTTCTCAAAAAATTTACAGATTTACAGAGATCTGATCCATGGGTTCTAACCCATGAACATAGCATTGCTCTTAGATCAAATGTAGATCTTTTTAGATCCGATAAACGGAGAAAAATTTTGTTTTATAAGTTTTCATTGGATTTTTTTTTTTTTAAGATTCCAAAACTCTAAAGATAAAATTGATGGATCTTTCCACCATTACCATAGAGCTATGCTCTTTTAAGGAATCTTGTTCCCCTGAGACCAGAGTTTGACAAATGTCACTCTGTGACAGAGCTTTGCTCTGAAAGAGAATATTTCTCCTTGTCTCTAGGGATTTCCCATCAGTGAGGATATTCTTTTGGGGACCTTTTCATTAATTGACAGGCTCATCTAATGATGGGGTTGTCTTATTAAATGATGTACCGTCATCCAGATTTTGTGGGTCCCTCTTTTTGTCCCCTACCCATTACATCACAGTGTTGAGTAAGATTTCAAAATGCCAAGTGTCAGAACACAAACGGTTATTTTTATCTTTCTACAGGAAACATGTCTGACGACTTATCTTTCCCCTTTGTTCGCTCGGAAAGAGGGTTCCCCCATTCGCCGGTGGACCGGGTGGTGTTCGCCTTGATTAAAGATCACGATCCAGAATGCAAGAGACTTCACCTGTGGGGAAGGTGGTACAGCCAAATCATCCAAGGCCGTCGCAGCTTCAGCTCCGCTTCGCCTTCTGAGCCCATAGTTACGATCCCTTATGCGGACAAGCCCCCGGTGGAGTATGCCGTGGAGGTTAAAAATTGGAATGCCGACGACCTCCTTCAGCCTGCAATCGGTGCCATTCCGGTGCAGCCGCTGCCGGCTATAGATATCTTGGGGAGGCGAATCTGTCAGGGTGAAGCACGCCCTTGGGGACAGGCTTATAACATTGGATTGATCCCGCGGCCGCTTGCCGGATATTTGCAATGGGCCCGTTACATTTTGGCGACGAAGAGGGCTCTCCTGACGACGATTGGTTTATACTCAGCTGTCTACGTCTCGCTTTTCGAGTATCCCTCTCCTCCGACGTGGTGGATAAAGGCCTTCATCGAACAATGGAATATCCCCATCCATACCTTCCTGACAGCGGATAGGGAAGTCTCCATCTCTCTGGAGGAGTTTGCTGAGATTTCAGGTCTGCCAATGAGGGGAGAACACTACGAGGAGCTGCTTCCTCCTGACGAGTATGTCTTCGCCACCAAGCAGCTTGTATTTGACTTAACTCCGGAAAATGCCATTCAGCATCAGCACCCGGACTTGGTGAAGGTGTTGGAGATTTATGAGGAACTCCATTTGGAATCGGGCGACCGGGCGTCAGTTTCACGGATTTCATTGCTCGTTTTATCCGCCCAGAGTTCCTATCAGAGCAGGGCGAGAAGTTCGCTCAGCTTGCTGACCCTTTTGGTTTCGGCTTGGACCGCCGACCTTCATCGGAAAATGACCAGCGGGATTTTTATTTCCCCGGCACTGCCAGCGTCCCTTTCTCAGAGATCGCCGTTCCTGGCATGGACGAGGAGACTTTTTTCATAGGGTTCTTGGGTGTATGGCTATGCAGCTTCGCGCTTCCCATGCACCCACGCCTCATGCGGTCCTCTGTCTTTTACCCGGCGCATCGAATGGCGGCTGGTTTACAGTTATCAGTAGGGATCGCCGGGCTGGCTTACCTCTACAATGGACTTAGCGTAGCGGCGGATGCTAATGAGCCTGGGGTACAGCCTGCTAACTTCCCGATGCACTACTTCACTTCTTGGATGGAGCTGCATGTGCGAGGGGTGTTTGGTGCCCATAAGACTCCTCCGTTTTTTGAGAAATACAGACTCCCAAGAATCATACGGTTGGTCGGGGCTTCAATTGTGGTTGCACCTCCGCGGGAGTCTAGGGGACTGCTCCTGCATTCACATCTAGTCGGAGCGAAGACCTCTTTTGTGGATAAGGTCATTACCATAGGCTCCGAGACCACTAAGTCAGTGGTGTCGCTGCGTGATGACTTTAAGGGCGGGGTTTCTGTACTGAAGGCTCGGGAAATCCTTCACCTTTACTCCATTCGGCCGGGCTACCTAGTATTTAGGCAGAATGAGACGGCTCTCTTTATGAGGTATAACCCACATCGATTTGCCCGACAATCGAGTTACAATCAAGGGATCCCGATGGAAGCCTTTCTGGAAACACCCGCGGCCAACCAAGGGGGAATAAGGAATGCTATGCATCATTTCACCCGGCTCAATACAGGCTCTTATTTTTTTATCAGTGAGCCTAGCTGTGCCCCTAAAATAATCCATCCGTATATAGCCTGGTATGCGCATGCTATGGGCCCAATCATTTTAATGGAGAAACGCTTGCTGATTAACCGTAGGGGTGCACCTCCTGGTGGTGATCGCAAGGCTCCCTTGCAGCCAAGGATCCAGGTCACCCTCCCGATGAAAGATGCCGGAGCTGACCGACCACGCGTGTTGGCCCCCCCGCGTGGATTGCCACTGCCTACTACGGTGGATGCACCACCGGCGCCCCGTGCTCCCACAAAGACGGTTAAAGTGGTATCGCCAGAGTCTGGCGCAGGAGCGGATATCGGGACTCGCCGCCCTAAAGTGACTGCCAAGCGCAAAGCTGCTCCGGGTGGATCTAAAGCTGGCGGACAGAAGAAGAAGAAGTCCACCTTATCCCTCGACGCGATCCTTAGCTTAAAGCCTGCGGCTCCTCCTGCCGAGGCTATATGTGAGTATGGCAGCAATGAGGGCTTCGTGGTAGACCCTGCGGATACCAATTTGGCTGCCGCCATTGCAGCTTCGGAGCGATCGGCGAGGCTTGAAGCGATGTTAAGCAAACTCGCTGAGTCCGGTAATCATCAGACGCTTTATTTTTCATTTTATTGCACTTTGTATTGTTATATTTAACTAACATTTGCTCCATTTTCAACAGGTGTCTCTACTGAAGAGGCTATTGCTGCCTCCCTGAAAACCTTCCAGGAGGAGGAGGAGAAGCGTGCCCTAGCAGGCGCTGGTATGTTTCACCCCTTTCTCTTTTATAAGGAAAGTTTGTTGTCTTTTTATGATGGTCAACCTAACCTTCTTTCATTTCTTAGCAGGGGTTATATCAGTCGATGCGGGGATTCTTCCCGAGCCTGTTACTGAAGTCCCGGCTTCGTCGAAGTTGCCGCAAGAGCCTCGGCTTGACAAAACGACGAGGGATGCCCTGAAAACCTTAGAGGCTTCCCTATTCACGGACGAGGACACCTCAATTAGGGAAGCTCTAGTGGCATCCGTCTCAACGGCTCGGGAGGAGCGGAAGCGGTTGAGACGCGAAGCAAAGGCGCGTAGAGCTGCTTTGGCTGCGGGAGCGGGTCCCAGTACCATTCCTCGCGCTGACACTCCTTCTGAAGAGGCCCCTGTCGCCCTGTCTACTGCTTATAGGCAAGTGGCGCGCGCGGCCCGAAGTGCAAACAATAAATCCCCTTCAGGTAGCATCTCTTTCAGAACCTTGTTGTAAGAATTATTATAAAGCCATTGGCTCATATGCATTCCATCTTGCAGGACCAAGTCCGACTGAGGGGGAGGCGGAGACCGTTGGACCCCAGGAAACGGCGGAAGCGGCGCCTGCCGAACCTGAGCCGACGGTGGGCACCGTCGTCGGGGCCACGGTGCCTGAAACAGAAGTTGAAGGATCCGCCGCCGAGAAGGTCATTGATGCCGCGTCTGAAGTGGCGGCAGATGAGATGATTGTCGAGCCGAAGGCAGTAGAAGTCGAGGCGCTTGAGGCTGGAGACGTCACGGTGCCGATGGACGAGACAACCGTGACCGCAGAAACCGAGGGAGTATCGGGTGAGGCGGCCACGATTCCTGAGGAGGAGCAAACCGCTCTTTCTCAGGAATCTGGTAATACTCCGATCATAGCCCTCCCCGCGTATGGTTCCTTGCCGTCTCCCGGGCTCGCGAGCACAACAACGGTTCCCATCGAGTCGGGTGATGAGGCTACGGGCGGTGGTCTCATGTCGATGGATGAGGGGATTGCTTCAGTTTCTGCTGGTAGCTCGTCAGGTAAAATTTTTTTTTTGTCACCAGCGTTCCCCCCTTTTTTATATATCTTGCGATCTCTTCTAACAAGCTTGTCTTTGCAGGTGCGGCCAGTGCCGATGCTCCTTTGCTCGAGGGGGCACCGTCGACTACTGCTTTGGCGGTGGTCACCTCCCCGCCTTCCCTTGTACCATCACGGATGTTGGAAGGTATGGATTCACGACTCATGCATTAATCTTTCAAAAATGTAGCTTTGTACTAACGTTATACCATTGTGCCTTTGCAGGAGTGCTCTTCGATCATTTATATCAAGTGTTGCTCCCACACTTCTCTTTCCCATCCGAGCTCGCTTCTCCTTCTGGTGGCGCCGGTGAGCATACCTTCACTATAATATCTTTACTTACCCCCTTTTTTCTAGCAATGGGATAATTTTTGACTTTTCCTTTTCTTTATTGCAGTGCCACAAATCGAAGGAGGGGATGCAAGACCTGCCGCGCCACCGGCCCTTCCGGCTTTACCGTCCGTTGCAGCTGGTATAGTAAATTTCCTTTTTTTGGTAACCCTTCAACATCTTCTGAACCATCGTTTAACCATGTTTTGTTTTGCAGCTATTGTTCCGGCTCCGGTCCCCTTTGAGGCTCGCGTCCTTTCACCGGCAGGCCCTTTCTTGAGACGTCCATCTTCCAAGGGTGCTGTGATGAGTTTGGGCATGCTGAGCGGGTACATTGAAGAGCTCAATATGGACGCTCTCCCTTCTGCCGTAGATTTTGCTGCGGAGGTTAACCCGATGTTGGCGGCGCTCGTAAATTTTCATAACGAAGGCGTCGTCGAATCTTGGGTTAACCACTGCAGGGGGATCGAGGCCTGTCTATATCGGCTGGAGTCGACGCGCCCTTCTCCTGAAGCTTTAGCTCTGAGCACCCAACGCACAACTTGGCTCGAGCAAAGCACTTCGCACCTCCGCCACTTGGAACAAGAAGCAGCTTCAAAACTAAGGGAATGCCAAAAGACTTCGAACGAAACGGCCCATCTGCGCGCTGAGGTTGAGGCAAATGCTGCCCAAGTGAAGACTATCTTCGAGGGTCTCTTGGAGCGTATCTCCCATGGGCTAAACTTGAAGCAGAAGCTTGACGTAGCTGAGCGCAATACCCCAAGTCGGGAAGCTGCCTATCAGGTCGTCAGGGAGCAGCTGGCGTCGGTCTTGCAGCAGCGAGCCCAAGTGGAGGCAGAGCTGGCGGTAGTAGCCGATCGAGAGAAGACATGGAAGGAAGTATGCGAGCAATTGTTAAATCTATGCAAGACGCTTCCTTCCCAGTAATTTCTCCTTGTATCATTTGTACTTGTAAAATATATGTATATATTTTTTTTATTCTTTAGTACAATGTATCCTGTACCCAGTCAATGTTCATGAATAAAAGATACACATTTTTGTAACGTCCTGTGTCATTTCTTCGCCTTTTTCATTCTTTTCAGCATGACATATTTAATACACCTTATTGACAGATAACTTCATTTCTCCCAGAGATAACGATGGCCTAGACTGCAGGTTCAGATCTGCCGCCTAGGACTTTTCAACTCTATGAGCCGTGAGGGTCTCATAGAGACTTTTCTTCCTACGGATCGAGAGGATCTCGTAGGCGGGCTTTCTCTTTAGGAATCGTAAGGATTCCTAAGTGTGGTTTTCTCTTATAAGTCGTAGGGATCTTATAAGAGAATTTTCCCTCTTACGAGTCGATAGAATTCGTAAGCGGTTGTTTCCCTCCTCGTCGAAATTCGACTTCGGAGAGTGAGACCTGTGAATAGTATGCAAGAGACCATTTTGGATTGACTTGCAAGGCCCCATTGCTCAAGAAGCAAGTTTTTCAATCCTTGCTGTCTGAGACTTCTTCTTACAAATTAAGAAGCAAGTTCAATTTGTTGAAGAAATCCCTTTTCTGAAAGATTTGGCGGGATTTCCCCCACCATCGGATCTTTGATCTAGGGGCTTCTGTTTTACAGAAGATAATAACCGAAAAGATTTCTTCAGAACCTTTTTGTTTAGCGCGAATGCTCCAGGATATGACACGTGTCGCATAGCACACAGTGCAGCGCAACTGCGCTAGCACATCTACGCCGACACGTGTCATGCAGCGCACGACGCATACGCCGCTGAAGCGTTGCTTCCCTTGGTTTTGCTTGAAACAGAGCTTTGCTTTGGCTGGGTGCGCTGCTTTGGGGTGCTGCGCTGATGCGTTTGCGCTGGACATGTGGCGTATAGCGCGCAGCGCAACGCAGCTGCGCTAGCGCTTCCGTGCTGAAGCGTCGCTTCTTCAAGATAGAGCTTTGCTCTAATCGGGGAAGGATGAAGCGTTGCTTCATCTCCTGTCTCGGAATTCGAACGGACATTCGCTCCAATTAGGGTAAACTGTCGTGACGACTCTTGGGAGTCGAAGAGGCACTTGAGGCCTATAAATAGGACCCTTGGTCCCCTCCAGATACTTATCATCTTCCAGATTTCCATTTTGAAGACTTCAGAGCTTTGTTCTTGCCTTTAAGAACTCCGGTGCCTTGCTCCTTTTTTTTTAAAAGTTTTTCAGAAGAACTTCAGGTAAAATCGATTCTTAGATCAATCTTAAATAGCAGAGCTCTCGTCTAGTGGGTTTCATCTTTGAACACAGTTTTGCTCCCTAGGAATTTAGTCATCCATGTATATTATTGCTTTTCTATTGTTGATCTTCCTGTAATATTTTCTCCAGGCATAATGGCGGCGGTGCATCTATACAGTCTGCACGAGTTCATTACCTACGATGATATCCGCGCTCAGGGTCGTCAACAAAACCAGGAGTTTACAGACGCCGAATGTGCAGAAGTTATGGGTCGTCTGAACGCAAGCGGTGGTTGGCCGTTGCCTCGGCGTTCGGCTCTTTTGAAAGTCGTGCTGGGAGCAATATGGAGGGCACTTCCGGGTCTTCACGAGGCCCTACCACTCAATGCGCTGGATGATGCCGAGGACAAGGTGCATTCAGTGCACCTGACAGGGCTGATCTCAAAGAAGCGACGGAACGACCTCGTTGACATCCTGCATCAAGTGTTTCAGCAGACAACGATCGTTGCTGCTTATCAAAGGCCGGAAGGGCTTGCCGATGATATCGACACCGAGGAGCGCGAAAGACTGCGCATAAGAATAGTTAGAAAGGCCAGAAGAACTCTGGATGGCCTTACTTTTGATTTCCTCAATCCGTGCCCCGGATCCGAGGTTATACCGTTGTAATATTTGAACAATATTTCTTATGCATTATTCTTATGCTTGTAAAAACTTTTAGCGGTATGAATGAAAACCCTCCTCTTTTCTATTTCAGCTTGTCTTATTTCTCGTCCTGAGTCTTCTGTCCATGCATAAATGAATGCGTTACGCATGCCAGATCAAATGTAGAACGGATATTCTTTCTGTCATCTTCTTTCTTTTAATGTCAGTAGGCTGTCTTAATAATCATGGTTGATGGATGTCTAAAACGAGTATTCCGACTTCCTCAGGAAATAGCGATGGCTTAGGCCGCAAGTTCAGGTTTACCGCCTAAGACTTTTCAATTCTATGAGCCGTGAGGGTCTCATAGAGGCTTTTCTCCCTACGGATCGAGAGGATCTCATAGGTGGATTTTCTCCTTAGGAATCGTGAGGATTCCTAAGTGTGGTTTTCTCTTATAAGTCGTAGGGATCTTATAAGAGAATTTTCCCTCTTACGAGTCGAGAGAATTCGTAAGCGGTTGTTTCCCTCCTCGTCGAAATTCGACTTCGGAGAGTGAGACCCGTGAATAGTATGCAAGAGACCATTTTGGATTGACTTGCAGGGCCCCATTGCTCAAGAAGCAAGCTTTTCAATCCTTGCTGTCTGAGACTTCTTCTTACAAATTGAGACGAATCAGGAATTTGCTCGCGGAGAGGGTGATGGCTCTGCGAGTTGACATGAGTTAAGAGGCTCTCATCACGGAGTGTTTGTATCCGTGAATCGAGGAGTTTGCTAGGGATTATTTGTTTCCCGAGCACCAAGGATTATTTGTTTCCTTGGGGTTTGAAACGAGTCGAGGATTCCCACGGAGGCGCTGGTGGCTCTGCATGTCGACGCGGATCAGGAGTCTCTCGTCAAGGAGTGTTTGTATCTGTGAGTCGAGGGATTTGCTAGGGATTATTTGTTTCCCGAGCGCCAAGGATTATTTGTTTCCTTGGGGTTTGAAACGAGTCGAGGATTCCTACGGAGGCGCTGGTGGCTTTGCAGGTCGACGCGTGTCAGGAGTCTCTCGTCAAGGAGTGTTTGTATCCGTGAGTCGAGGGATTCGCTAGGGATTATTTGTTTCCCGAGCGCCAAGGATTATTTGTTTCCTTGGGGTTTGAAACGAGTCGAGGATTCCCACGGAGGCGCTGGTGGCTCTGCAGGTCGACGCGGATCAGGAGGCTCTCGTCAAGGAGTGTTTGTATCCGTGAGTCGAGGGATTTGCTAGGGATTATTTGTTTCCCGAACGCCAAGGATTATTTGTTTCCTTGGGGTTTGAAACGAGTCGAGGATTCCCACGGAGGCGCTGGTGGCTCTGCAGGTCGACACGGATCAGGAGGCTCTCGTCAAGGAGTGTTTGTATCCGTGAGTCGAGGGATTTGCTAGGGATTATTTGTTTCCCGAGCGCCAAGGATTATTTGTTTCCTTGGGGTTTGAAACGAGTCGAGGATTCCCACGGAGGCGCTGGTGGCTCTGCAGGTCGACGCGGATCAGGAGGCTCTCGTCAAGGAGTGTTTGTATCCGTGAGTCGAGGGATTTGCTAGGGATTATTTGTTTCCCGAGCGCCAAGGATTATTTGTTTCCTTAGGGTTTGAAACGAGTCGAGGATTCCCACGGAGGCGCTGGTGGCTCTGCAGGTCGACGCGGATCAGGAGGCTCTCGTCAAGGAGTGTTTGTATCCGTGAGTCGAGGGATTTGCTAAACACACTGGCTTCTTCGGTTGAAATGAACCGTCGAGGTCTGGCTTCGTCGTCTGACGGAGTCTGTTGGGACAGTATGGTTCCCTCTTTGTTTACGCCCTTAGATTGTATACAAGGATCGATGTGATCTTAACTGTAGGGCCAAAATTTTATCATTATATTTCTTTTTGTTTTATTTCCGCGATGCTCTATCATTTCAGCTTTTATATCGCGAAGGTCGCGATCGCCCAATCATTTCGGCTATTTTTCGCGGTGCCCAATCATTTTGGCTGTTTATTTTATTTCCACTCGCTGCTTTTTATTGCGAGTTGCCCAATCATTTCGGCTATTTCTTCATGCATATATTTTTACTTGCTTCCTTTTTTTTTATTGCAAGTTGCCCCATCATTTCGGCTATTTCGTATGCATGTACGGTCTACTGGCTTTTCGCCGTGAACCTGAACTTGGACACTGATTTTGGCATCAGCACCGCTACAACTGGGATGTTGCCAGGAGCGAATCATCATTTGCTTCTGTCATTGTCGAACAAAGGAGGCTTAGCGACCAGGGTTAGGGTCCTGTCGACTAAGGCTTTTGACTTTATGAGCCGTAAGGGTCTCACAAAGCTATTTCTCCCTATAAGTCGTCAGGATCTTATAGGTGTATTTTCTCCTTAGGAATCGTGAGGGTTCCTAAGTGTTTTGTTCCTCTGTAAGTCGTAAAGATCCTACAGGAGGGTTTTCTCTTTGCAAATCGAGAGGATTTACAAGGGTTATGCGAGCATATCTCCAGTCACGGATGGACCCTGGTTAGGGAAATGTTTATTCGCGCCCGTGGATTGTATACAAGGGTCAGTATTGAGCCACTTGTAGGGCAATATCGAAAGTTGTAGGGGTTGCTTGAGCACAGGTTTAGATCTCTGTAACTTAAGACTTTCAAATCATACGAGCCGTGAGGGTCCCATAAGAGCGTTCTCCTTACGAGTCGTGAGGATCTCGCAAGTGTATTTTCTCCTTAGGAACCGTGGGGATCCCTAAGTGCGTTGCTCCCTTGTGAGTCGTAAGGATCTCACGCGGGTGGTTTCTCCTTACAAGGTCGAGAGGATCTTGTAAGTGTTCTTTAATGAGGTTGCGCCCTTTCAGGTTTTCACAAACACTCGCCGGTAGTCCTGCTGTTTTTACTCACGGAGCCTTTTCGGGTTTTCATCCGTGCCCATTTTGCTTATGGACATACCATTTTTTTATTCTTTTTATTTCCTTTTTCTCTTTTTTTTTACGAGGTCGCGCCCTTTAGGGTTTTCACGAACACTCGCCGGTAGCCCTGCTGTTTTTACTCACGGAGCCCTTTCGGGTTTTCATCCGTGCCCCTTTTTGCTTATGGACATACCGTTTTTATTTTATTTTATTTTCATATTTTATTTTTATTTTATTTTATTTTATTTTTTACCTCGTCAGCCTAAGGATGCTGCGGTATTAGTTTAAAGACGTTTCGGTCTGCTATTAGTTTAAGGACATTTCGGTCCGCTGTTAGTTTAGGGACATTTCGGTCCGCTGTTAGTTTAGGGACATTTCGGTCCGCTGTTAGTTTAGGGACATTTCGGTCCGCTATTGAGAAGCTGGCTACTGCTTATAAAGTTTAAGCTTATGAAGATAGCGAGCGGACATAGTCGTCGTCATCTATCGTTGACCTAGGTTGTGGCTCATTAAGCGTAGTATTTCTTTAGGAAGCGACCGTTTATCGGCCTGAAAGGCCTTTCACCGTTCATGTCCATGAGTAGATAGGCCCCATCCTGGTAAACTTTATCTATGATGTACGGGCCTTCATAGTTCGGCTCGAATTTTCCCCGCTTGGCGCGATTGGGGATCATAGGCCTTTTGACCACTAGCATGAGTTCGCCTTGGTGGAATGTCCTTGGTCGGGTCAATCTTTCGTATGAGCGCATCATCTTTGCTTTATAAGCTTCCAGATTTTGTTGCGCTATGAGCCTAGTTTCATCAAGGGCGTCAAGCTCCTCAAGCCGAAGGTGAGCATTTTCTTCGTCCGTTAGCTCGTGGTGAACTGCCACTCGTAGAGAGGGCAACTCTATCTCGAGAGGGAGTATTGCTTCCGTACCGAACACCAACGCGTATGGCGTTGTGTTTGTGGCTGTCTTGAACGTGGTTCGATACGCCCAAAGAGCTTCTTGCAGTCTTTTATGCCAGTCTTTCTTATTTCGGGACACTGTTTTCTTTATAATTTTCGTCAAGGTCTTGTTGAAGGCCTCGGCGAGACCGTTAGCCCGTGGATTATAGACTGAGGAATATCTCCAGTCTATGTTATGCTGCTGTGCGAAGCGGCTGATTTTATGACTTCGGTAGGCCGGCCCGTTATCGGAGATGATCCGCCTCGAGGTTCCAAACCGATATATGACGTGCGTTTTGAAGAAATGGAGGATATTCTCCGTCTTCACTTCTCTCAATGGTACTGCTTCTGCCCACTTAGAGAAGTAGTCAGTCGTCGCTAGGATGAAACGATGTCCTTTAGACGATGCTGGCTCGATGGGGCAGACTATATCAGTCCCCCACATTTCGAATGGCCAGCTAGCTACCGTTGGATGCAGCGGATTTGGGTGCTGGTGGATGAAGTCCCCATGAATCTGGCATGAGTGACATTGCTTCGCATATTCGATGCAGTCTTGAATCATCGTGGGCCAGTAATAGCCCATCCGTTTGATCTTCAGCTTCATCTTTGGACCTGCTTGGTGAGAACCGCAGATTCCGTCATGAACTTCCTGAACGACTCTATCCGATTCGTCCGGTCCTAAGCATCTCAGCCACAGAGAATCGAATGACCTCTTGTAGAGAGTATCATTGACGAAGGCGAAGGACAGAGCTCGTTTTATGAGTTGATGTCTTGCGGACGCATCTTCGGGAATTTGGTGGGACTTGAAGTAGTCTATAAAGACTTCCCTCCAATCCTCAACCTTCTCATGTTCTTTTATTTGCAAGGTCGCTTGTCTAGTCACTCCCTTCTCTTCGGGTGATTCCGAAGATATTTCTGCGGGGGCGAGCACCTGACGACTTTGTACCATGATTCTAACGTCATCGAGGTTCTCGTCAGCCATTTCTTTAGCGAGTTTGGCCAACGCGTCCGCTTTGCTGTTATCCGCGCGTGGTATGTTCTCCAAAGTATAGGAAGGAATTTGGGTTAGCAGTTGTTGCACCTTTTCACCGTATTTTACTAACTCCGGTTTGCATGTTTGGTGACTAACGACCAGTTGCGAATCTCCGTATATGAGGAGGTTTTCAATTCCCATGTCAATGGCGATCTCGAGGCCTGCTATCAGAGCTTCGTATTCGGCTTCGTTGTTTGTCCTCGGTTCCGTCAGGGAGAACGCATAGCGCATTATCCCTCCTTGTGGAGTTATAAAGATGAGTCCTACCCCCGATTTGATTATAGGGGTACTTTGTTTGCGCTTCTTCACGGAAGATGCTCCGTCAAAATAAAGCTCCCATCGGGTATTATCACCATCGATCGCATCAAACGCATGTTCGTCTGGAAGATCGCAGTTTAAAGGAGAGTCGGCTGGTATCGGGTGCTCAGCAAGGAAGTCGGCGATGGCCTGGCCTTTTACTATTTTGAGTGGTCGATATGCTATCGAGAACTCCATTAAGAGTAGGGCCCATTTAGCGAGTCGTCCTGTCAATATGGCCTTTGACATTAGATATTTGAGAGGGTCCACCTTTGAAATGAGATAGACTTCATGCGCTAATGCGTAATGTCTAAGCTTTGTTATTACGAAGATCAACGCCAGGCAGTGTTTTTCAATGGGGGAATAATTGCTCTCTGCCCCCAGCAGCACTCGACTTAAATAGTAAAGTGCTCTTTCTTTCCCTTGGTCATTCTCTTGTGCCCATAATGCGCCCAAAGAACCTTCAAGGGCGGCCGTGTAAAGAATGAGAGGCTTTCCCTTCACTGGAGCAGCCAACACTGGAGGGTTTTGCAGGTACTGTTTAATCTCGTCTAGTGCGCTTTGGCACTTTTGATCCCAGACGAACGGGGTTCCCTTCTTCATCAGGTGGCTGTAAGGGCGGCACTTTCCTGAGAGGTTGGCTATAAATCGTCGTATGTACGCGAGCTTTCCTTGGAGAGACCGCAGCTGTTTGAGAGTTCTCGGCGGAGGCATTCCTATGATTGCCTTGATCTTGGACGGATCTATCTCGATACCTCGGTGTCGAACGACGAATCCCAGGAATTTGCCCGAGGAAAAGCCGAATGCACACTTCAGAGGGTTCATCTTTAAGTTGTATTGTCGAAGACGTTGAAATACGGTCTTCAGATGCTCGAGATGTTCCTCATATGATTTGCTTTTAACAACGAGGTCGTCGATATAGCATTCAACAATTTCGTGTATAAGGTTATCGAAAATCTTCGTCATGGCCCTTTGGTAGGTTGCACCGGCGTTCTTTAAACCGAAGGGCATTACCTTGTAACAGAATATTCCCAAAGGAGTCCGGAAAGCCGTATGTTTTTGGTCTTCAGGGTGCATTTTTATTTGATTATATCCTGATGAGCCGTCCATGAATGAGAAAATCTCATGCGTGGACGTATTGTCTATCATTAGTTCGGTGACTGGTACTGGGAAATCATCCTTCGGGCAGGCTTTGTTGAGATCCCGAAAGTCCACGCATATGCGCACCGTACCATTTTTCTTCATCACTGGGACAATATTAGCAATCCATTCAGGGTATTGAACCTCTTGGATAAAACCGAAGTCTATCAGCTTTTTGACTTCCGCGTTGATGCTCATTTCGAGCTCAAGCCGCATTCTTCTCGGCGCTTGTTTGACCGGCTTGACACTCGGGGATATTGCCAGTCTATGTACAGCAACTTCTGGATCAAGTCCCGGCATCTCGGAATAGTTCCATGCGAAGCAATCTTTATGCTGTATAAGGACGTCCTTTAACGCAGCCACCTTTTCCTCGGATAGCAACTCGCTGACGAATGTCGGTCGCGGATCGTTTATCGTCCCCAACTCAATTTTCTTGAGGTTATCTGCAGTGGTATGTATTCCATCCTCCAGCTCTTTCGGTGCTGGCGGAAATTCTGAGATCACCTCATCATTGCTGTTTTCGAGGCACCAGGGAAGGCTGTCTATGTTCTCGGGCTCTTCTTTTAATATCGTTATCATATGACAGGTGCGAATTTTCTTCCAATCCCAATGCGGAGTTGGTTCTGTTCTTGTGTTTTCGGGTTCGTGCTTTTGTGGCGGCGCTACCCTCCAGTTGTCAGACAACGCGAATTTGCCAAGCTGATATTGATCTTCGACCCAATTCTTGAAGGTGAAGCAATCTTCAAGAGGATGACCTACTACTCGATGGTAAGAGCAATAGTCCGGGTGTGAGGCTTCGCCTGCTTGTTCGGGGTGCTTGGACTCCGGCAATGTAAGCATTTGATGTTTTAGAGCAAGCTCAAATATCTTCCTTGTTTTGTTCCGAGGAAAAGAGTATGCTCGACTCATTTTCTTCATGAGGGCTAAGTCAATAACGCTCGACTCTCGGATACGTGGTTTCTTCGCTCTGCCTTGTGGTTGTTGAGCATCTTTTCTGCCCTTTGACTTGTTTTTGCTTTCGCGTCGAACCTTTTTTGTAGCAGGTTGAGCGGCCTTTCCATCCTTCACGGCCTGTCGGAGAAGGCGTTGCGTCTTGGCTTTCTCATAGATGGCCGTCTCGCGATTGTGGTCATCTCGGACTTTTTGACCAGCTTCCCTTATAAGCCTGTCCATTTGTTCTTCAAATGATGGACCGGGCACTTTTTCATCAGGAACTTTTACTGGCTTAGGATTAGCGTCCTCCCATTGAGCGTCCGCATCTTCATCGAAGTCATTCATGACATAACAGCTATTTACTAGCTCTTGTTTCTTTAGCCGGATGTATCCAAGCCCTTTCGTTTCCATTCTCCCGTTAGGCAGTTTGCGTTGGGTCCCGGGAACATTCCAGACCCTGTCATAGAATTTAGCCTCTCTAACGGTCTGTCTGAAGGATATCCCCTGGCGTTTTAGCAGTTTCTTCAAACCTTCGGTATAATATCTGGGAAGACGGATAGGCTAAAGCCTGTCGAGCGTAGAATCTGCGCCATGCCAGATTTCTTTTTCTACCTTGGTTTCTTCAGAGCGATAAAACAGAATTGCTTTCTCACTCTCTCGCCTGGGAGGGATGTAGAATGTTTGTAGCTCTTCTACATTGTAAATATTAAGTGCATCCAGTTCTTTATGGTGTTTAAGCGGCACCATGGCAACTTGCAGACTTTGCTCTTCATCAGCGAACGTTCGTATTGAAGGTCGAGCAGAGAATATAGCATGGACTTCATCTTCCGAGTCGCTGCCAAAGATCAACATAGGAGCTGATGGTCCCGGCTTGTCGTGTTGGGGCGGACCCGAGTAAACCATCTCCTCTTCCTCCTCAGTATCACTGCCGAAGACAGGGATGGTGGCGTTAGTTTTATTTTCCGGCTTGTGACACTTCTCTGTGTCTTCGAAATCCGGCAAGAAGTATTTGGCATCTTCGTATTTGCGGACCTCGTTCACAGAGAACGGGTTCAGTTCTCCCGTCACGGTATACTCGAAACCATCCTTAAAATACTTCATACACTGATGTTGTGTAGAAGGGATGATGTTGTACTCGTGTAACCATGGTCGGCCGAGCAAAGCGTTGTAGCATGTCTTGGCATCTATGACGTGGATCTTAATGTCCGTGACGAGTAATCCGAAGCGTAGCGTCAGTATCACAGATCCAAGAGTCTTTGACGATTGGGAGTCGAACCCGGATATGGTGATCTTGTCCCGAGCAAGGTGCTGGACGCTCATGCAGATTTCCTTCAACACCCGCACGTTGAGTAGGTTAACAGACGACCCGTTATCGATCAGAATTTTGCCTATCTTTATATCATGGCAGTATCCCGAAATATAGAGAGGGCGATTGTGTTCGCAAGTCCCAAGTAGAAGGTCCTCATCGCCAAAAGTAACATTAGCCGTGTGTACTTCCTCCAACTCATCCTTCATCTTTTCCTCGGCCAGGCATGCTTGGAATTGTTCCGGCTCTTGTAAGGCTTTAATCAAAGAATCCCTCGCCTCTTTTGATAGCAACAGGGCATCGAGAATGCTGAGTTGTGAGGGTATCTTCCTCAGATGCGCCAAGACATTGTAATCCACTTTATTCCTCTTTGGCGGGTTCTTGGCGGTTAACTCTTCCGCAACTCGATCATCCAAGGCGATGTCTTCAGAGGCCTTCTCTTTCCCTTTGTCTTTCTTGTTTAAGGGTCCGAGATTCTTTTCGGGTAACGTCCGGTTGCGTAGCTGTATATTCTCGCAAGCCTTTGGTCCTTCTTCTTTTCCCGAAGTGGATTCTTTAAAGAGGGGGCCAAGCTCTAGCTCCTCATCAGAATCGCTCCCAAATACAGGTACTTGTGATTCCCCGGCGTCAATCATGCAACAACTACTGCTAGTTTTATCAAGCACTTTGTTTATTCCGTTCTGCTCTCGGCGGGCTTTGCGCTTTTCCCGCTTAAACTGTTGCCGATGAGTAACATATCCTTGCCACCACTTACCGAAAGCTTTGCACTCTTCGGTGGGATGCGACACCTTCCGATGGTACAAGCAATAGGAGGGGTGGTTTTCCATTTCACCCGTAATGTTTTTCTCGGAGGGTGGTAGCTTTATACCCATTGACACAGCCTTAGCGAATCTTTTCTTTATCTTGAACTTGATTTTATCTGTGGTGGGTGTATTTTGTTCTAGCGGGAGTACCGCAATTCTTTCGCCAAGGCGCTGGCGTTTGGCCTTTTCGAATATAACCGCATCGTTATCCCGATCAGCTTTGCCCTTTAAAAACGCCTGATTTAGGAATGCATCAATCGCTTCATCCGACGGCTCCTGGATTTTTAGTGCAGGCTCTGCCCCCAGCTTTTCAGCGCGAGGAGTCTCCTCATCGCTTGTGGACAAATGGGAAATCACATGGCAACTTGCTACATGTTCTTCAGATTCATTTGACGAACTACCTCCCTCATCTTCTGCTTGGAAGACGTGGTTGAGGAACTCTTGCAATGTGACGGGAGTCCGCGCCTTCTGGTTGTACTCTTCCAGCACGTCAATTTGCTTCTGCAAGTCCGTGCGCCCATCGCTAGGCTTCACCGGTTTCTTGGCCTTCTTCTTTTTCTTCGAAGACTTTGACGACTGGCTACTAGTGCTTGAACCCCCATCATTGGTCTTTGGAGTTGGACGTGGCTTTAACATCCCCTCAACGACCTGCGGTTCCAATGGGCTTTTCCACTTGATCGCCGGACATGTCCGAAGATCATTTAGCATTCTCTTCGTTTTTGAAGATAATACAACCTCCCACGGAGTTTCTTCAATGACAGAGCATGTTGCCCCCGGCGTATTCATCCCTTTAGAGGTGTGGGGCTGTGGGGGATTCACCTTCCATTTGTCAGATAACGCAAACTTTCCCTGTCTATACTGGTTTTCAAGACAATTTTTGAAAACGTAGCAGTCTTCAATCGGATGGCCTAGCACTCGATGATAGGGGCAGTAATTAGGTTCGTTGATGTCACTTGGTTGCAACGGACGTTTTGGATCTGGCAGATTTATGAGTCTGTTGCGTAACGCCAGCTCGAATAACCTCTTCGTTTTATCGCGGGGAAAGGAATAAGGACGTCCCATCCTATCCTCAAGGGGTACGTAAGGGCGCGTATTGTTTGGACGAGCAACTGGCTTCAAGTCATTCGGTTGTTGTTGAGCATTAGCGACAATGATCGCTTTTCCCTTTCCTTTGTCAGTTCGGGAATCCGGTTTTGGGAGAGGGGGTTTATGGCCCATCTGGTCCATCTGCGCCAGTTTGTCAATCAAAGCCTGGAAGGAAGTCGGCTTGAAAAACATCATAAACTGTGAGATGGTTGCTTGTGGATCAAGAGTTCCAACAAACATTCCCACCGCAGGGGCTTCTTCTATGCGCTGCTCACACTTTGACCATAGATTACTCCACCGTATAGCGTACTGAACCCATGTCTCGCCGGGTTTTACCCTAGCGTAAATCAGTGCCGTCATCGGGGTACGTTCACTGGCACTTGCAAAGCGTTGGGTAAACAGCAGCTCCATCTCCACGAAGGTTTTAATAGAATCATTAGGGAGTTCAGAGTACCACTCGAACGCCGTATCTGATAGACTTCCGACAAACTGGCGGAGCAAAAGCTTTTCATCGCCGCCGGTGTTACCACAAAGCGCCCTAAACTGGGCGACATGCTGATGGGGATTGCCAGTCCCTTTGTAGACATGAAACTTGGGAATTGTGTAACCCGGCGGGTACTTGATTTGGTCATACCAGCCTGGATATGGTCGCCCCGTTTTTACGACGTGGCCGGCTGCTTCGGCCGCATGATGAACCTTTATTTGCTGGGCTATGTATTCGTCCAGATCAGTCTTAGAGATTGTATCCTCTTTAGCTGTTAATAGAGCGGGCTGCGGATTTAATGTATCTCCCTTATCATCTCCGAGGATGGTTAGGGGTTCTTCAGCGAGAGAATCTTGTTGTATCATCATCCCTATCATGTCCTGGAAGAGGAGGCCCATCCGCTGTATGTTGGCCGCTTGTTCAGCAGCCTCTTTGTCCCTCTTTTCAAGTACTCGGCGAAGGAACTCGGCGTCGGTCTCTTCCTCCTGGCGCTCATCTAAGGACGCCTCAGGGTTCTCTTTTGGCCCAGTGAGTGCAGCCATTGTGGTCATCATCTCCTGGAGCTTTTGTTGCTGCTCCTGAGCCTTGGTCACTGATCGGGTAAGCGGTCGGTGACCCGTAGAAGTGCGGCTTTCTTCCTTTCCAGAAGCCATATAAATCGTATGAACTGTTATGCCCCCTGACTTTGGAGGTTTAGGTTCACCGCCTTTAAACTTTGCCGCTGACGCGGGAGCTTTCTCTGGCCTCCTTCTTTTGTGGGCCATCGAGGTTGAAGGAGCCGTTAAAATGGGCCTGCTAGCAATTGTTGCCCCCTACTGTTTAACGGGGCGGGTTTTGTCCTTTTCCACCTTTGCCTTTTTCTGGCGATGAAAGTGATCTGGGTCAATCACAGAGTCTTGAACCCTCCGCCAAACCTTGTATATCTTTGACGATAGCCGTTGAGGGGGCTGTTCTTGTTTTGTTTCTGGAACTCTCTCCGCAGGTGGAGGAGATCTTTTCAAGGTAGCGGTTGGAGAGTTCTTACGCACTCTCCTCAGTAGTTCAAAGCTGTTCCCAGTTGGAACAGCAGCGTTGACTTCCACCATTGGAGCGGGTGGAGTTATCCCTGAGGGGGAGTTGCCCCCTGCTTTCCTCACTCGTCGCCAATGGCGACGTCGCCCGCGATGAGCCGTTGGGACTGGCTCAGAAATCGAGATGGTTTCTTGTTGCCCCCTGTTTGAGTGTGGGGTAACTGCCGATGTCAGCCTGTCGAAGACTGATGCCTTTTGACCAGCTGGGGGAGGAGTGGGAACCGTCAATCTTGTGAAGACCGACTCTCTGATGGGAGAAGCCGCTTTAACGACTTCCGAAGAAGCGGCCGTTGCCCTCTTTGGGACGGCCACTTTATAGTTATGACCTAGCCTGGTGAAAACGGAGGCTGTCGGTTTAGTAGCGGGTGACCCGTTGACAAAGGCTGTCGAAACAGTGAGCCGGTTGAAGACCGACTTTTTACCCACTTCCGGTGCATGTATTGGTGCAGAAAAGCTTGCAGGTGGGATCATAGTCCCGAAGAACAAGCCAGTGGTTGCTTGGGTCACCTGGTCTACCGGCAGAGTAAGGAAGGAAGCCGCTTGGGGCCCATATGCTACACCTCCTGGTGAGGTGGAGCGTCCGTTGCAGCGGCATTTCGAGCAGTTGGTACAGCTAGAGGCCATTGAATCTTGAATTCTGCGCCAGGTAAAAGACCAAATCTTAGTAACTTGAAATCCGAAGACAACCATTTAATGAACCGCGATTGGTTCGCGAAGACGACACACGAAGTGTGGAGTAGAAAGAGGAAGAGGTCCCACCGGGCGTGCCAGAATCTATTCCCATCCGAATTGCGGCCTAGACTTGGCGTCCATGCCTGATGTTCGGGGCAGATGTTATTTGGTTTTATCCGTTTATCTCTCCGAAGATGCCAAGTTGATTTATGGCACCGTGTATCGGAGGTTTAGACGGATGCGGCCGATGTAGCAGACTTCGTCAGATTCCCCCTTAGGATGAGGGGTTTTTGATTATGGGGACGCTCTTCCCTGCAGGCGCAAGCCCCTACAGTTAATTACGCTACCGCATCGCGGTAACAACTTTCTCCTTCTCCAGAATTTCGCTTCGTGTCGTGTGTGTTCATTTTGTTTGTGGTTGCCCGTGGATTGTATACGGAGACTGAGTAATGCCGTCGCCCGTAGGACGTGGATTAGTCCAAATCCGTATTTACTTAGATTTGGGTTTGGTGTTTTCAGTTTAAGGATGCATTAGTCGCGTTGCGGCTAAGATCAACTTAAACGTTCGTCAAGGATACGTTAGTCTTGTTTTAGACTAAGATCAACTCAACGTAGTGATTAATTTAATGTATGGCCATCGGGACTCGTCACCTCTCTGACATCGTTGAAGGATTACAACGACATGTATCAAAGGAGTTCGGAGATGTACCCTCGAACCAGAGTTGATTAGGAGTTTCATAATCCATTTGAATATTTAAGGATACGTTAGCCGTGTTTGGGGCTAAGATCAACTTAAACGTTTGTTAAGGATACGTTAGTCCAGTTTGAGACTAAGATCGACTTAACGGGACCGTTTAGGTCCGACAAAAGAGCGTTTGGGCTCTATTGTGCCAGTTTAGGGACGTGGTGGTCCGATATTAGTTTAGGGACGTTTCGGTCCGATATTAGTTTAGGGACGTTTCGGTCCATCGCCAGTTTAAGGACGTGGTAGTCCAATATTAGTTTAGGGACGTTTCGGTCCGATATTAGTTTAGGGACGTTTCGGTCCGATGTTAGGTGTGTGGCCGTTGGGACCCGTCACCTCTTTGACGTCGTTGAGGAATTACAACGATGGATGTCAAAGGAGTTCGGAGATGTACCCTCGAACCGGATGTAGATTGATTTAGGAGAGCCATTTTGCTCAGCCAATTTAATTTAAGGACTTATGGCCACGATTGGGCTAAGTCCAGTAAAAAAATGTCCAACATTGCTTTTGCATTTCCTTTTGTTTTTATTTGGGCTTTGCCCAGAAAAGATGCAGGGCATCAATTTGTTTTGGGCTCTGTTCTTTATGAATGATGCAGAGCATCAATTTTATTTGGGCTCAGCCCTTTTATTGCTTTGCAATTTATTTTGGCCTGCTAGGTCTTTTTGATTTGAGCCTGGCCCTTCAAGTAATGCATTGCATTTGTGCAAAGCACCAAGAATCTTTTAGATTCAAGGAAAGGAGTGCAGAGCACTTTTTAATTTCTTGATCTAAATTTAGATCAAAGAGAAGAAGAAAAATCTTTTCTTTCTTTCTATCTCAGAGAACCAGAGGTTCTCTAGCAAGTGCAAGGCACTATATTTTTTATTTTTTTTATTTATTTATTTATTTATTGAAGATCACTGATTTTGTCTTTTAGATCAATGATCTATTCTTAAGAGAATTTTCTCTTATTTCAAAGGTTTTTATCTTCTTCTCTTTGTTCTCAAGAAGTTCTCTTCTCCCTTTTTTTTATCCAATTGTCTATATGTTTGAAATGGGGTCTGGGGTCCTTTTTATAGTGCTCAAAAATCAGTTAAATTTGTTAAAAAGATCTTTTCTGAGTGATTTAGGGAATTTTCCCCACCGTTGGATCTTTGATCCAAAGGCCCCTGTTTTACAGAAGAAATCTCCTTGTTTAAACAAGAACAGAAAAAATATCCTTAAATCTTCACTCTGTTGTTGCGCAACTCACCAGCGCGTGACATGTGTCGCGCAGTGAAGCGCTTGCGCAACTGCGCAGACACGTGTCGCGTAGTGAGGCGCTTACGCAACAGCGCTTGCGCAACTGCGCAGACACGTGTCGCGCAGCGGTGCGCTTGCGCAGTTGTGCTTGCGCAACTGTGCAGACACGTGTCGCGCTGCCGTGAGCTTGCGCAGTTGAACGTTGCTTTTTTTTTAAAGAGCCTTGCTCTGATTGGACGTACTGCCTTGGGCGTTGTGCTGCCGTGTCAACTTCTGACACGTGACGCGTTGCGCGCAGCGCACGGGAACTGAAGCGTTGCTTCAAAATTTGAATTTTCAAAATTCAAGCAGAGCCTTGCTCTGATTGGGGGAACAGGTGCTTTATGTTTGGTCAGAGGAGTGAACTCAGGTGTTTGGGCTGTTGAAGCTGAAGTTGACCACGGCCCCAATCCTGACTGTGCCAGACAGCTCGGGGGGCTTGGTTGTTCATAGTGATGCGCCGAGAAAAGGTTTGGGCTGTGTATTAATGCAGCACGGTCGAGTGGTGGCTTACGCTTCTCTTCAACTGAAAACTCATGAGAAGAACTACCTCACGCATGATCTGGAGTTAGCGGCCGTGGTGTTCGCTTTAAAGATTTGGAGGCATTACTTGCTAGGTGAGAGAGTGGAAGTGTACACGGATCATAAAAGTTTGAAGTACGTGTTCACTCAGAAGGAACTAAATATGAAACAATGCAGACGGTTGGAGTTGATGGCAGACTACGACATTGATCTACAGTATCACCCGGGGAAGGTGAACGTCGTTCCTAATGCTCTCAGTCGCAGGCTGTCAGCCACGTTGCTGACTTGTCAGAAGAGGATTCTCGATGACCTTCAGAGACTCGAGTTGGAGGTAGTTACACCGGGTGTGCCCGGACAGCTCTGGCAGTTGCAAGTTCAATCATAGATCGCATCAAAGCTGCACAGGCTGGAGACTCTCAGTTGTAAAAGTTCAGAGGGTTAGTCGAGGCTCGTTTGAGGACGGATTTGCAGATTCACGAAGATGGCTCTCTGAGATTTGGTAGTCGGCTGTGTGTTCCAAAGGGGGGTATTCGAGATGAAGTTCTAGCTGAAGCACACAATTCCGCTTACTCGGTGCACCCAGGTGGAACCAAGATGTAAAGAGACTTGAGGCAGCACTTCCGATGGAACGGATCAAGGCTCCACCAGATGGAGGTGTCTGTCCCCTGTATGTTGTGATGACGTGGGTGAATGAAGGTTGTTAGGCCCTAAGCTCATAGTGCAGACAGTGAGCAAGGTTCAGACGATCAGGCAACGGATCAAGGCGGCTCAGGATCGACAGAAGAGTTGGGCAGATGCTAGCAGAAGGTCGTTGGAGTTTGGTATTGGTGATCACGTATTTCTGAAGATATCGCCCACTCGGGGAGTGATCAGGTTTGGTAGTCGCGGGAAACTCAGTCCCCGATTCATCGGACCTTTTGAGGTGCTAGAGCGAGTAGGAGAGATTGCTTATCGACTTGCCTTGCCTCCATCGCTAGCTGGTGTGCACAATACTTTCCATGTTTCTCAGTTGAGGCACTGTATTCGGGATGGCAGCCATATCTTGGACCATTCGGAGTTAATGTTGGGCACTGATCTGTCTTACGAGGAGCAGCCTGCCACCATTCTCGATCGTCGGGAAAAAGTACTAAACAAAAAAGTCATTCCCTTGGTTCGAGTTTCTTGGAGTGGTCGTTCGCCAGGAGAGTCTACCTGGGAATGTGAGGAGGACATCCGTTCACATTTTCCGCACCTGTTTGTGTAGTGTTTTCGTTCCTTAATTTCGAGGACGAAATTTTTTTAAGGAGGGTATGATGTAAATCCCCAATTCCGTGTATATATATTTCCGTATATTTTCCCAGATTTTTCCCTATTTTTTTTAAATTTTTATTATATTTCATTTAATTCCTAAACTAAACTCTAAACCCAATATCCTAAACCTACCCGACCCGACTCACCCTACCCGACCCACTCACGTCCTCTTCTTCATCCCCGCTTCTCTCTTGTTTCCCACTACTTTTTCCTCCCTCCAACGTCTCCCCTCTCCTCGCGCCCACACCCACAAGACCTGCGCCCCCATCGCCAATGAACTCCCGCGATCCCCTCCACCAAATATCTCCTCCCTCCAACGGCTCCCCTCTCTCGTTGTCTCCGCGAGACTCGCTCCCCTCAACGGCCGCGACGACCAAACCTCCACTCGCCTAACTCCTCGACGATCCTTTGTTCTCTATCTCTACTTCATTCTCTCCCTCGTCTCTCTCTACTTCTCTATCATTCCCCCACTCTCTCCCGTTCACTCCACCATCCCCAACTCCAACCCCCGAGCTCCACATCGCCGCCGACCACCTCAGGCGACCACTGACGCCTTCGAGCTCACAAGCCGACCCCGCTCCATCCTCGGAGCTCCCCCTTCGTAGCCGACAATCCTCCAGCTCCTCCTCCTTCAACTCGAGCACACCTCCACCACGAACCCACCTTCGACATGCCGAGGCCTGTGCCCATCGTCGCAGCCACCACCAGCTCCACCTCGCCGACGAGCCCGACCTCCATCTCCTCCTTTCCCCCCTCTCAACCCACAACCTCCGACGAACCACCGCATCAGCCACCCTCGAGATCCCTGCAACTCGCCGCCACGAGTATCGATCACCACCATCGTCATCGCTCGTGTTGACCTTCGAGCCGCACCTCCGACTACCCTCTCGACACACCGGCGAGCGTCTGATTTCTCCCTCCTCAACGACCGAGCTCCTTCCCCCACGAACAGAACCTGCAGCGATCCTCATCGCTTCTTTGACACCGCAGCCGTTGCCCCATTGCAGGGACCATCGTCACCACGACCTCATCGTCTTCGACCCGTCACCAGCAACTTCCCCGACCCCTCATCTCCAACCCAAGCTCCGTAGTGTGTAGCCAAGCTCCGCATTGTGTAGCTGAGCTCAAGCTGTTTTCGTGATGTGACGTGCCGTGCGTGCATCGATCAATGCTGTCCATCGCCGTTCACTGCTGTGTTGTCATCTATCTCTAGGCAAGTGGAACCCTCTTCCCTTGCTTACACATTCTAATAATCATATTAGTAATTGAAATAACAATGCTACATCCTACGTGTTATGTATATAGCGATATAAATGGTTAATAATCAATTAGTTTTGTAGCAAACCACTTCGTTCGATTGTATTGAGAGTATCCCATGTCAATAACTTTATAGCATTCAATCGTATAACCTTAGTGGATCGATTAATAAGAACGGATGTTTCTTTCGATGCCTATACATAACATGTGTGTATTTGACAAGAAACCATGGATGAAAACTATATATAAAATGGCGGCACTAATGGCCCATGAATCACTTTAATGATAGTATATAACTTGCAAGAATTCGACGGAAAAATATTGATTTCATTGCTATGAATGATACCTCTGTATAGTTACGTCAAATCTGAATTTTTACCGCACATGTTACCTTGTTAAAATCATTGTAAATTCAATACAGTTTGGAACGTAACGTTCTATGGCTCATATCGAAACCGACTCGATAATATAAAACCATCCATAGTTTATTTCTTGACTTTTATAGATAACTGTAACGATATTTGGCTGCGAATGCGGCACTGGACTTCAGTCCGGGGCAGCATTTCGCTTGGATACCTGACTTTCAATACCTGTACATCCCTACTTTAAACCGAAAATGCGTGGAGCCCCATATGATCGCGTAGATAATTTAATTAGCTAACACATGAATCTGGTCCCGTGCAGTTTCACTGTCGTTTGATATTTAGTTTGTATTTTTTAGTATCGATGTGTTCTGCAGTTTCTGCAGTAACATTTCTTACTCCGTCATATTAAACAGGGCGTAAATCCTAGTATAGGAAGGATATTGATAATCCGTTTGATGAATTGGAAACCTAACTGATAGAAATAGATTTTATTCAACTGGGGCGACACCTGAAACTAAACACAATTACTAGAAAATTACGCGCGAAGTTGGACTTCCGGTTCTGAAACTGGAATTCCAGCATTCGATCACTAATTTAAAATGATGATAAGTCCCTAATATGAAATGCTATTGACTTGAGATTAACTTTACTGCTTAGATAATCAAGTGTGCTTCGTACGCCTTTTATATTACTTCGGTCGATTCTATACGTGTGAATTATGGTAAATTTTGCAAGTTATATGGCTTTGGATATTGTGATTTAGTGAATACATGTTCAGTGCATTTCTACCTATTATATGTTTGTTTTATACCTTCTGCATAGTGATTGTTGCATTGAGACTTAGCGAATGTTTTGCATTGTCGATATGTAAGTGCTAGTGATTGGGTTGTGGCAAATACGAAAGTGATATTGATAAGTGAAAAAGTGATTGAAAGTGAAGGTGATACGTATTTGTTCACAACCCATCGAATACCTAAATTCATACTATAACCTGGGGAATGGGGAAATCAAGATGGAATTGAACTCGTATTTAGCGAGGTACAGTGATTTAGAGGATGATCATTCGCTATTAGTGATATATATATATATATATATATAAACACATACATTAGGTCGTCGGCCTAGCGGCACGGCTGCAGGGTTATGTCCCGGGCAACAGTGGACCGTAGTCTTGGGCATGCACGAGACCCTTGTTAAACACGAGCCTCATTTCCACCAATTACTTTTATTGACTTAGTGACTGATAAGTAGTGACATGCACATTGTCTAGTTTACTGACATGATATTTATACCACACTGTTCATATGTAATGATGTTCATTATACTCATTTTCTGCATTCTGCTGCACATTTCATGTTTAATAGTCTTGTATCCATTATATATATATTTATTGCTATATGTGTCGCCCTGACAACCTGAGTGTGCATGTCAGAGGACGAAGTGGACCCAGTTCAGGAGCAGGACCTGCCATTCGAGCTCATGAAGGTCTTGACTGCAACATCAGCACCAGTTCTTTTGCTTTCAGCACTTTGTATTTCGTTGGTTAGTTTTTATTCTGCAAAATAAATGTATTTTGAACTCTTTTATTGTGATGTAATAAAGTTGTGAACTGTGATTTTCCTTTACTCTAGTACCGTTTACTGACTACCATATAATGTTAGAAGCCGAAATGTGACTACGGCTGGATTATTCCCTGACTGTAGGAGCATGGATGGCCTAGTCACCTATCGTATTCCGTATTTTGCGAAGCGGGACATGACATGCAGTAAGGCCTTCTCACCTTGGGTTGTGATGATGCTCTATATTGGCAATCTCCGAGATCAGGACACGTGGCAGATGACGTGTCCCAGAACTCAGAAGAAAGGGCCCACAGGGGCCGACCAGGCCACCCCTGTACCCGACCTGCAAGCACAAGCTGACTCACCTCAGAGCCCCCTGCAAATTGTCCGCCTCGGCCTCTCAGCTCGCCCCCGAGCTACCACAGGACCAAGATACCTCGACCCTCTCGCTCGTTCCCAAGCTCTCCCACCGAGGCCATCTTCCTCGGTCCCTCCGACCGACTAACTCCACCACTCACAGGCGTAACCGCCGCTCCGCAAATCTCGCCATGCGCGGATTCTCCGCCGGCAGCATCCCCACGTTCCACGCCATCGCGATCCCCATTAACGGGCGATCCGCTTATTACGCGGGCGTGACGTCGGGAGCGTAACTACCGGCGAGATTCTCGCGCCTGCTGTTGCGTGCTGCCGCCACTATATAAACCCCCATCATAGAGGGGTCAAGTAAGCTTTTTTCACCCCACTTAGCTGTTACTCTGCTCGGATCTTGCGCTAACTTGATCGTCGGAGGGTCCTCGGTGGTACCAAACCACCCCGAAACTTCCTTACAGGTACTCGGCGCAAACTCCTCAAAACTACAATCTCCTCAAAACCCATTGAGACCTACACGCAATAGAAGATCATCTCCAAGATCCACCGGGAGATCGACAGAAGACAGCATCTGACGGAGACCCGAAAAGGACCTCCATCAGTTGGCGCCGTCCGTGGGAAACGAAACTCCACAAAAACAAAAGTTGGCCTTCCGATCTCCATCCACATGGCATGCGATCACACTGAAGATCCAGGTACCAGCCGCCGCCTTCCCCTCACCGGAGGCGTGGATGAACCTCCTCCGGCGACCGTCATCAACGCCCTCGCCGGCCGATTAGACCGACTACAGTCCATCGTGGAGGCGCTCGTCTGAGTCCAAATAGCCGGGCCAGGGCCCCAGATCGCCGCTCCTCCGCCTCCAGAAGACTCTGCCCTCGTCGGCACGGCTGACCACCGGCAGGCTACGTCCCATGGCCACAGGTCTCACAGGCCGATACTCTCTGAGGCTCGCTGGGGCCCCCACAGCTTTACGCAAAGATCCACCGCCAGGACGCCTCGCCTCGAGCCTCCTCGCGGCCCTCACCCCCCTGAGGAGATGTCGGTCACCTCGCCTGTCCCCAGGCATGACCGACACCTCCTCCCTCGACAGGGTCGCATAGAAGGGGCTCGCCACGGCGGCTCGAGGGCCACCTCATCCGGGGATCTGAGTAACCTCATCAAGAGGAACCGGGGCCATACCCAGACGCAGGTCTCCCACAGCAGAGGCCAGGGATCACAAGGCGCCGAATTCTCGGGGTACCACGGCCGACTCGACGCCCTCAAGAAGAAGATCGAGGGCATACGCCGAGAAGGTTTCCTCTCAGGCGACGGGGCTAAGTACGCCGCCGACTCGCTCACCAAGCCATTTAGTGAGGGACTGCTCGTTGTTCACTTCTCCTCGCGCAACAAGACCAGGAAGGTCTCTCTGTTCGACGGGAAAACCGACCCGAAAGACCATTTGGATGGTTTCACCGCGGGGATGAGCTTCCAGGACCATTCCGACGCCGCCCAGTGCAGAGCCTTCCCAGCCACCCTCATCCGCTCTGGTCGGGACTGGTTCCGAGGACTCGAGCCTTGCTCAATCTCGACCTTTGACGAGCTGGCTACTCAGTTCCCCGGCCACTTCATCGGGAACCGTCGGCAGAAGCTCATGGTCGACCACGTTTTCAAAATTAAGAGCAGGGATAAGGAGACGTTCAAAGCTTACGTCACCCTCTTCTACAACGCCCTCCTCGAGGTCCCCGAGCACCGGGACGAGACCGTCATCACGACGCTCATATCTGGTCTTAGGCACAAGGAGTGGTTGCGCTCCTTTGCATTGGCGCAACCTAAGACCATGGCCGAGGTCAAGGCATGGACCGAGCACGGGGTCCATCTTGAGTCCGAGGTGAACGCAAACCTCTCTCGAGCAGAACGGTCTGACCAAAAGAAGAGGGCTCGAGAAGAGAGGCCGGAGCGTCAGCAACCCAATCACCCGAAGTTCCAGGAGTACACCTCGCTCAACGTCTCCTTCGCAGTGTTACTAGAGGAGGCCCAGGGCGAGGGGTTATTCAAGTTCCCTCCAATCCCGTGTCAGGCCTCGAAGCGAACCCGGGGCCCCTACTGCGCCTTCTACTGGATGCTGGGCCACGCCACGGAGGATTGTAAGCAACTCCGGGACTACATCGAAGAGCTCATCTGATCAGGGCACCTCGCCTCCTACTTGAGGGATAAGCGGCAGGCCGACCGCGAGCAAGAGCAGCGTCCCCCTCCCGCCGAGCTGACCATCGGCCAGATCATGCTCGTTTCGGCAGATGACCAGTCCGGCGCCCTGGGAGCCCCATACCCGGTGCTGAGCACGGAGACTAACAAGCCTCCGGGGAGCTCAGTCCACGCTAATAAGGTCATCTATTAGCATGTACTTTTTTTTAAGGGCAATGTAAACTCTTCCCAGGGTCTGTTGTTAATTTAATAAAAGATCAATGGAACATTGCGAAAAAGAAGGAAATGTCTTATTTATTCAAAAAGGTATTATGGGCTCTTCAGCCATACATACAAAAAGTAAAAGAAAATTACAACAGCGGGGGAAGGGGTGCAGAGAGCACTGCTCATGGTACTCGGTAAAGATCTCCGCCAGCCGAGGCCTCGCAAGATCCAGCCTCTGCCCTCGATTCCCCCCGCGCGTGTTGACCTCGAGCCTCAGTTCGTAGCACTCACGGACGAGTGCCACCGAGTGAGCCAGCCGACCTATGGAGATCAGACCGAAGCGCCTCAGAGACCGCAACTTGCCCACGGCCTCGTTGTAGAGCTGCTCGGACAAGGGGTTGTAAAGCCCCGGCGACACCCTCCAGATGGAGTACATCAGCAGCTGCAGCAGAGGGGAGCAGCCGGCCGAAGTGGTCTTCGATGCTCACATAGAACAACTGCACCATGTTCTCGGTGCAGTTCTGGTCGTAGAGGTATACGTCTTCGATGTGGATGATTTCGGGGATGGTAAAGGGGAAGTCTTCCATTCTCAACGTTCTATTTGTGAAAAAGGGAAGGACCAACACTCCCTCAGCTTTATATAAGCCCACTGCGCCCTAACGGAACTCAACAGTCGCCCGTTTTTGGCGAAAAAGTCGCTGTCACGCGACGATCATTGAGCCTTCTCTGACGGAATCGAAACGACGCGACTCTGGCGCTCTGCCTCCCCACACATTCAATGCGCATGTTACGTGCACGTTCGCCGCAACCGTTCCTGTTCCCCATACCTGCAACTGGATGGTCGGGCAAAACCTCATGAAGAATCGGCCAAGCATCAACCATGCTCGGCTATCCCTGGATGGTAGCTTCCCTACACGCAACGCCGGGGATCAAAGCTCTCGCCAAGAGGCAACCGCGCAGCTTCGCTGCCCGGCTATCCTTAGCAGGCCTCCTACGACCCCTCCAACACTAAGAATCAAAGTCCTCCTTAGAGACAGCTGAGCAGCTACCATGCTTGGCTATCCCTGGCCGGTAGCTTCCCTACTCGCAACGCCAGGGATCAAAGCCCTCGCCGAGGGGCAACCGCACAGCTTCACTGCCCGGTTATCCTTAGCAGGCCTCCTACGGCCCCTCCGACACTAAGGATCAAAGTCCTCCTTAGAGGTAGCTCAGCAGCTACCCTACTCGGCTATCCCTGGCCGGTAGCTTCCCTACTCGCAACGCCAGGGATCAAAAAGTCCTCCCAAAGGCAGTCGAGCCCGACCCTCGCTCGGCTATCCCCGGCTAGTAGCTTCCTACCATAACCGACAGGGATCAAAAAGTCCTCCCAGAGGCAGTCGAGCCCAACCCTCGCTCGGCTATCCTTAAGGACAAAAGCCCTCGCCAAGAGGCACCGGGCAGTAACCCTGCTCGGCCAAGGGTCCTTGGTAGTCTTCTTACAGCCCCTCCCGCGCTAAGGACCAAAGTCGTGCTTTGAGACAGTCGAGCCCGACCCTTGCTCGGCTATCCCCGGCTGGTAGCTTCCTACCACAATCGACAGGGATCAAAGGCCTCGCCAAGAGGCACTGGGCAGTAACCCTGCTCGGTTCCCGTCCTGAAGGATCAAAGCCCTCGCCAGAGGCAACCGAGAGGCTACCCTGCTCGGTCATCTCCGGCTGGTAGCTCCCTACCCATGACGCCAGGGATTAAAGCCCTCGCAAGAGGCATCTGAGCGGCTACCCCGCTCGATCATCCCCGGCTGGTGGTTGCCTACCCACGACGTCAGAGATCAAAGCCCTCGCCAAGAGGCAACCGCGCAACTTCACTGCCCGGTTATCCTTAGTAGGCTTCTTACAGCCCCTCCAACGCTAAGGATCAAAGCCCTTGCAAGAGGCAACCGAGCGGCTACCCTGGTCGGTCATCTCCGACTGGTAGCTACTTACCCATGACGCCAGGGATTAAAGCCCTCGCAAGAAGCATCTGAGTGGCTACCCCGCTCGGTCATCCCCGGCTGGTAGTCGCCTATCCACGACGCCAGAGATCAAAGCCCTTGCTAAGAGGCAATCACACAGCTTCACTGCCCGGTTACCCTTAGTAGGCTTCATACAGCCCCTCCAACGCTAAGGATCAAAGTCCTCCCAGAGACAGCCGAGCGGCTTCCCTGCTCGGTTATCCCTGGCAATGCCAAGAGACAACCGCGCAGCTACACAGCCCGATTATCCTTAGCAGGCCTCCTACGGCCCCTCCAACGCTAAGGATCAATGTACCCCCAGAGGCAGCCAAGCCCAACCCTTGCTCGGCTACTCCCGGTTGATAGATTCCTACCACAACCGACAGGGATCAAAGCCCTCGCCAAGATCAACCGAGCAGCTTCCCTGCTCGGTCATCCCAACAAGAGACATCATGTCTATCCAAGTATGAGTGATCCCCCCTCGACTTCAGGGCCATGGAGATGCCTCCTTCTCAGCAGCGCTTGGCACACTTGGCAAGTGATCGAAATCAACTCGACGAACGATCGCTAGACAGATAGCCGACCTGACATGGAAGCCCAACAGTGCAAGCAAGGATATTTTACGAGCATTCTTCACAAACAGAAGATAAAGTGCAAGCTGATGAAACAAAAAGTTTTACTACCAAAAGCGAAGTCTTTACAAAGGGTATTTTGGGCTCCCCAGCCTTACAGACTGCCCGGAGGCTTACAAAAATTCTAGAAGTGGCAAAATAAAAGGAGGAGGAAGACGGGGGCTTTAGGCCTCGGGGCCAGGCACCTCCTCGTCAGGAATCTCTTCCCCCTGCTCATCAGCGTCCGCGAGGGAGTATTCGGCCCGGAGCTCTTCATCACCGAACTCCGGCATCCGGACCTTAACGGCGTCGAGGGCCTCGTGCCAGATGCGGGTGGTGGCCACGGCTAAGTCATTGTAAAAGTCCTTCGACTTCTTGTAGCCCTCCACCGCCTTCGCCGCCGAGAGGTCGGCCTGCTTCACCGCCTCGTCTGCCGCCCCCGGCTCCTTCCGGAGGGCCCTCGCCATCTTCTTCATGTTGCCGGCGAGCGCCTGAGTGTCTTCAAGCTTGACCTCAGCAGCCACGGCGGCCTCGCGGTGCTGGAAAACCTCCCGTTTCCCGGCCTACACCTCGCCCTTTAGGGCGGCAACCCTCGCCCTCGCCGCCTCCAGCTCCCGCTTGGAGCTCTCTTCCAGCGAGGTAAGCTGGTCCGCGGCCTTCATCGCCGGGGCTATCACCTCGGCCTCCATGCGTAAGGCAAGGGCGACGTGCTGGAGGACCCGAAAAACAAGAAAGAGGTCAGGAAGACGAAGAAAGCACCGAATTTCACAAACAACCGAGCACTTACCTGCACGGACTCCTGGACAATGGACGTCATCTGGGCCGTGAAGGTCCCCCCAGGGACCCTACCTCCTGCCGACTTCTCTATTTCGTGCAGCAGGCTATCCGCGACAGATAGCCCCGAGGGAAACGAGAACTGGAGGCCCTCTCCACCACCATGATCGGCGAGGGCGGGCCCCAAGGAGACCTCCGGGAACCCCTCTTGAGTGGCTCCGATGGAGAGCCGGCCTGCTCCTCCAAGACCGAGTCCTCTAGAATTCGAGCCCGCTTCCGGCCCGGCGCTCTGCTAGGCCCCGGAGTGGGATCCGCCCCCGAACGCTCAAGGGACGCGGCCACCGGAGGCACTGGGACAGAGGCCAAAGGAGCCGGGGCAGGTTCTAGCGGGAAGAGCTGGCGCCTCCAGCCTTCGTGACCTTCTTCGGCTGGCGCATGGAGGCTCGGAGCTCGTTCATGTCCATGGGTCCTGCATAAAACCAAATGCAAAGGAGTCAGCGACACATGCAATATAAAAGCCAAAAAGCAAGCCTAACTTACCGACGAACTCGACGGGGCAGAGCCCGGCTCAACTCAGGACCCTCTCAGACAGCAACACGTCAAATCGGGGGACGGGCTCCCACGACGCCACTCTCACCGCGGCGGGGTCATTGGACTGGTTCCCCAGCAAGCATTTTCCCCCGACCACTTGGTGGGCACAGGCCAGTCCTCGCCCTCGGGCGGCGCGACGAAGAAAAATTTCTTCTTCCAGTCATGAATGGAAGAAAGCGGGACTACTACCCCTGTCCCGGCGGTGCCCCCGTGTCGCTTTCTAAAAGAGAGATAGACCCACCTCGGGTCGCCCGCTCGACTCCCAGGGTGATTTTTGAAAACAAGGGAAGAATCAAGGATGGAGAGGCTGAAGAGAACTGCCTGTAGCTTCAGGCGGTTCAGGAACCTGAGGAGAATTCTCCATGAGTTCGGCACTAACTGGCCAGGGGCTAACCCGAAGAAGTTTAGCGCTTCGACGACCTCAGAAGAAAAGGGCAGGTGCATTCCACCCCAAAAAGCTTCCAAGTACAGGATGATCTCCCCACCCCGTACTTGGTCCGCCCTCTCTCCCTCTTTGGCCATACGAAGCGTATAACGTGAGAGGATGTGGAAGCGAACCCGAGCATTGGCAAGCCCGTCCTCATGCCTCACCCAACACGACGCGCCGGGGGCAGCGTCTACCGCCTCCTCCCTGGGGGCTGCCCCCGCCGCACGATCCCGGGAGAGGATCTGATCTCTGATCCCTGGGAAGACGCAGGCCCAACTAGAGGGTCCCTAGAACCTACTCGTACGACATCTACAGACTCTACGAAAGAAGACATCTAACCTGGAGAAGAGGGATCCTCGGAAAACGAAAGCAGAAGAAAGAAGACGAGCGCCGAGCAACCAGGACTTAGAGCGAGGAAATATGAAGGAGTAGGGGCCCTGGAGTGGACCTCACCCCTATTTATCACCGCAATTGCTCTCATCCAACGGCGCCATTCATCTCCCGCCAAAGCGCCTCCTCGCGTCCAACGGCTCCGGTTGCTCCACTTGTCGTTCCCACACTGGGCCGCATCCCATCAGACGTCGCAGGTCTGCACACGTTGTGTCAGCCAATCGATACTTGACACGCGGACCGTTGCTTCAGTGACAGGATGCACGAACCGGCGCACCTTCCTTAAATGCAGAGATCTCTCCCTGATTCACTGGCAGAAAAGACAGCTGACAGCCCGGGGACGCGTCCCGACGAAATCTTAGGAGGGAACTCACCCCGGGCGGCCCGGCAGTCCACTCTTGATCCGATCCGCCAGCTGGTCGGGACAAGAGTGAGGGGCTAATGATGATGCTCTATATTGGCGATCTCCCAAATCAGGACACGTGGCATATGACGTGTCCCAGAACTCAGAAGAAAAGGCCCACAGGGGCCGACCGGGCCATCCCTGTACCCGACCTGCAAGCACAAGCTGACTCACCTCAGAACCCCCTGCAAATTGGCCTCCTCGGCCTCTCAGCTCGCCCCCGAGCTACCACAGGACCAAGATACCTCGGCCCTCTCGCTCGTTCCCGAGCTCTCCCGCCGAGGCCATCTTCCTCGGTCCCTCCGACCGACCAACTCCACCACTCACAGGCATAACCGCCGCTCCGCAAATCTTGCCATACGCGGATTCTCCGCCGGCAGCATCCCACGTTCCACGCCATCACGATCCCCATTAACGGGCGCTCTGCTTATTACGCGGGCATGACGTCGGGAGCGTAACTACCGGCGAGATTCTTGCGCCTGCTACTGCGTGCTGCCGCCACTATGTAAACCCCCATCACAGAGGGGTCAAGTAAGCTTTTTTCACCCCACTTAGCCGTTACTCTGCTCGGATCTTGTGCTAACTTGATCGTCGGAGGGTCCTCGGTGGTACCAAACCACCCCGGGACTTCCTTGCAGGTACTCAGCACAAACTCCTCAAAACCACCAATCTCCTCAAAACCCATTGAGACCCACACGCAACAGGAGATCACCTCCAAGATCCACCGGGAGATTGACGGAAGACAACATCTGACGGAGACCCGAAAAAGACCTCCATCAGGTTGTGTGGCAAAAGTGAAAGTATACTAATCTCTCTTCTCTCTCCCTTTTTTCTACAAATAAACAATGCCTAGACTATCCTAGGCTTTCGAACAAGAAAAAATGTCTTGTACATTCTTTTCATTGCTTGAATTAGTTAGGATTGCATATTTGCATTGCATCCATCATAACATAATTTTTCTTAGGTCCCATTGCTATTCCAATCTTCATTTCCTTTTATCTTGCCTGGCCAGTTTTTTCCCTCTGGGTCTTCAAGGACCGATGCATGAGCCCATTCCTTTGGTAAGTGATCCAGAAGTCCAATCATTTGGTCAAATAACGCGAGCGGAAGCAACCGATGAGCCAAGACTCAGTTTAAGGCTCATATTTCGAATGATCCAGATGTCCAATCTTGGTTGGCACACGGTCTTTAAGTCAAGTCTCGGCTGATTGCCAATTCGGTCCAAACGGTGATAAATCTATTGTATTTTCTTGGCGATTATATTTTCAATTGTCAAGTCTATCTAATATATGATAAACCCATTGTTCTTTGGTACTTATGTTTTTGACGAAGATGAAGGTGGTTGAATGGGTATTTGTGTTGAGTTTTTTTGTGTGTTTTTGTGGAGAGTTTATCGTTATCTATTTTTATACACTTTAAGAGGTTAAATTTACAGGAAGAATGCTCTTTCCTTCCTTTAAAAATACACCAACTATTTAAGGTAACCCGTTTGCTAAAAAGATCAAACTAACTCATTACTGTTCTAGAAAAATAGCGAACGGTTGTTTCCCAAAGATGTCTGCAATGTTGAAATCAACAAATTGGCATGATAGGCAGATGGTTCAATCAACAGATTAGATAGAAATTTCGAAGGAAAAAAAACTAAAGAGAAGAGAATTAATTAGAATGGTGTTTTTTTGGAATTAAAACTGGTTATTGGGCAGAAATTGTATATGGTGGAAGGGAGAGGTAAAGGGGAATTTATTAGAAGTCAAAAGGTTTCTTCTGTTGGGCTGAAAAAGAGAAATGGGTATAAAGCCTTTCAATAATGGCAAATAGCAACATACAGGATGGCTTATATAGCCCACATATATTACATAAGGCTGCACATTTGTAGGGTGCACCACAAGCAATTATTATTTTGTAGGGTGCACCACAAGCAATTATTTGCATGGGCACTGCACGTGAAAAGCGTTGGCTTGCTGTTTTAAAATGCAGTTGCAGGTATCACAACGTCTCGTGCAATTAAACAACCGCGTGGCGACTTCCGTATCATTCTTAGATCCGATGTGGACTTGTAAGATTGTGTCGCGGTACTTTAAGCCATTTTGGTACGGTTGACCCACAGTCTAGAATTAACAACAAGCTGACATATAATAGATTCACACCAATCATTGAATTTTAGAGAACAATCAACGCGGTTATTAAATCCATTTTCAACATCTAGAGTCAGCGCAGTCCTTTTGCTTCATTTTTCTTTTTTAATTTCGAAAAATTGTTTTCAGGCTCCATTTAATTTGGGTAAATTGTTGAAAAGCCCTCGGCCCCAAGAAAAAGGGATAAAAAAGTCCCCGATAATACCGAAATAGGAAGCAAGAGCCTACTATTCTAAAGCTTGGTCTAAAAACCTCTGGCCCAAGGCCGTTTATTTTAATTTGGTGCAGGACGAAAATACCCCCATTCAAAATTATCTTTCTCTCTCTCTCTGTCACTCGTACTTTCACGATGTCGCTTGAGCTCCTTCCACGCCTCTCGTCGTCGTCTTCGCCCTCGTTGCCGTCGTCTCTCTGGTCGCAAGCTCGTCTCCCCAAGTCGTCGAAAACTCTAATCCTTGCAGAATGGCATCTAAATCAAAGGATAAGGCCTTGAAATTGGTGAAAAAACAGTCAGCTAAGTCAGTGGCTCCAGAATTAGAGTTAACGACGTCGACAGCGGCCGAGGAATCGACAACCGCCGAGATACAAATTAGGTGAAATTCATACCCTCTATGTTAATCTTACATTGCAATTCGAAATTGTTTCTTTTCAAAAAATTTGTGAATATCTATAACGTTTCATGTAACATCTATAATGTTGCATGTAATATGTACCAAAGTTGTCTGTAACATGTACCAAAGTTGCCTACATATTATATGCAACTGCTTACAAATTACATGAAACTTCATAAATGTTACAGACAAGAGCTAATTTTCATTTGTTGTTGGCAAGATGTTATAGGCAAATTATTTTCCTGTAACTTCTATAAAAATTGCCTGTAACATCTGAGCAGTTACATATAATATGTACCAAAGTTTCCTACATGTTATAGGCTGTTAGTGTGTTGTGCTATACTCGTAACACTTGCAGACAAGACGAAATGATAAACAACGATTTTATGCAACCACAACAAACCAATACCCAAACGATCACCTATAAATGAGAAATAACAAAAAACAAGTGAGCTAACTAGGAGTTTATCGAAACTACAATCTTTAAAACGTGACTTCGAGATGGTAGTAAACTCCGGCTAAGTTTCAAGTGTTCCGGAATAAGCTTACAACCCGATCTTCCTTATCGAAGATGATCCACTTGAGAGAAACCCAACCCAAGCTCCACTTCAACCAACAGAACTCCAAGTGAACCAACTTGCTCCCATTTTTGCTAGAAATAAGATACAAGAAAAAGTAGAATTTGTCACTCTCTTTTTCTTTCTCTTTTTTTTTTTCTTAATCTGAAGAATGAAGAAGGAGGAGAGAGAATGGGCATGAGGGAATGAGAATAGCGACCAAGCTAAAATAGTGAAAAACATTTTAGAATAAAATATGACACCATTCCTCCATGCCCATACCTCTCTACACCTTATTTTCTTTTTCATTTTCTTTTTCTAAAAAGAAAATGAGGCGTCCTCTTCTAGAAGTATTTGTGTATCAAATACACAATACAAACTAGTATATGTATCGTATGCATATACACGTATCCGTATCAAATACGAATAGAAAGTGAACATAATACTAGAATGTGTGTGTATCAACACTTGATTTCTGGCTTTATCATTAACCGGTTAGTATTATCAAACGTCTGATTAATTTACATGTATCAAATATACGTCTTTAATTGAACTCCCGCACGTATCAACATACGCACTTTACATCGTTTCACCTGAGCTGGGAAACGCTCTGTGCAGAACTCTAAAGACTCGACAATAGTTATTGGATATGTAAGCCCTAAAAACCTGTACTGTATAGAATTCTAGGGATATGTATATGTTGGATATGTATACCCTAGAGGCCTGTATCGTATAGGATGCTAGGGATATGTATGTACAGGACAATCTTGCTCAGTTATATAGTATATTACTTGAGTTGTCTTTATCTGAACACGTGTATTTATTTTTCTTACTGTTTTATATTGCTTATAAATGTTGATAAAGATTCGTTACAGTAGTATACTATTTTGGTTTGTCTTTATCTTAACGTGTGCATATGTTATACTCGATATCACATATGACCAATACAAGTTGATAAAGCCCGTAGGATTTTGCTTGATTACCAGCGTTATGATGGCGATCATAATTGTGGGAGCTGGGTAGTCCATAAGCATATACTTAAAGGTTCCAAGTCGTAGGAGTATCAAGACTGGGTATCGATATTCCAAAATAGACTTGTGTATACATTTTTAGACCTCGACGAGGGGCGGTGGTTGGTCCTAAAGCCATTGGTGTGATCATTTAAGATTGTATACAGCTTCTAACTGGGGGTGAGTACACTGGACGGACCCGCCAAGAATCTTTAGATGGTATTATGCCTATCGTCAGATAGCGGTTCTCAGGTGACATGAGTACAGGTTAATCTTTAGACATGAGATCATCATTTTTTCTCGTGTGAGTTCCCACTATATTTTGATCACTACCCTACCACGGCTTTACTGAGTTGTGCAAACATGTTTTGGTTTGGTACAGTCCCGAGTTACATGGAGGTATTGAGTGATTGTCAGGGATTCGCCTCTTCCGGTGTTGGAAGTCGATATCATATTGTGTCTGATTGGCCAGAACAATAAGACCTTGGCCAAAGCAGTTGAGATTTACTGATGGTTCGATCAGTAGTTTCTCGGATCGGTCCTGAGCCGAATCGACACGATTTATCAGATTATTAGGGGTCTGACATTTACCACCATAGACCCGGGATGCGATAACGAAGAGACCGGACTGTATAGATATTGTCACGGATAGACTCAGTAGGGGTTCGGATGGGTTTGCTCGTTTGCTTTCCTTTCGACAGGTACATGGCTAGCCATTACGTATAGCTAGTGCCGCTGACGTGCTTGTGGTTAAACCCACTGCTAGCATACTGTAGAGTCTTTAGATTCCCACACAGAGAGTTTTTCTGGTTCAGGCGAAATGATGTAGTGGCCGTATTTTGATACGTGTAGGGTTCCGATCGAATGATAATACTAGCCGTCTTAGGATTAAACCGGATTATTAAATCAGGTATTGATTTAATAATTTACATATACATATTTCGATATGTATATTCTAGTGCTATCCGGGATTTCGATCGGACGGCTGATAATACTAACCGGTTTAGGATTAAGCCGGATTATTAAATCAGGTATTGATTTGATAATTTACATATACATATTTCGATATGTATATTCTAGTATTATGTTCTTTGTATTATTCTACCTTTTTAGGTACTCGTATTTTGATACGAATACGGGTATGTATATACGGTAGAGTGTATTCCGTATTTATACGAAAAGACATTCTAGAAGGAGGACACATCATCATGTATTTTCCATTTTTTTGTAAAATAGAAATGAGGTGTAAAAGAGAAAATAAGGTGAGAATGGTGTGAACCATACTTGAATAGTATTGACAAATGAATTGTATATTCATTTGTGCAAACTATTCAAGCATGGTTGTGATATTATATTGGAAAAATGGTTTATACAAAACCATGGTTGATGTTTTTCCTCTCATGGTTTTTTTACCATTCTCATTTTTTTGTCCCCTCTTCTCACTAGCTCTTTTCTTGAGCTCTTCCTTCATCTTACTTCCTATCCTGTCATGAGTTGAGAAACAAGAGTGGAAGAGAAGCAGAAAAATTACTAGAACAACACACTACATCACCAGACATTTGTTCATATCAGATTTTTGTATTTTTATTCTACCCATTCTTAATCATATTGCATATAGGTAGGTACTTTTGATCCGTGTTTGCTGAATAATTGCAGGTTACAGGTTCTCAGTTCTAAGTAGTGAAATTCATGAAAAAGCGCAACAAATTCAGGACTTCCGCCAACCACAGATAAATACGGGTCTCCGCGCACTTCCGTATAAATGCCGCCTACCAGTTCAAGGGACAAAATGGCAAATCATTGGTCACTTCAACGCACAAAGCACAAGGGCAGCACAAGATCCAAGACTTCAACGCGGAGCTCAAGGCAAAAGTCCACTGCTGAAAATCTGAAAGAAAACTGAAGAGATTCTGAGAAACCAAGTGTACAAAACATAAGAGAACAGCAACATGGAGAAGCCCTGAAAAGATGATCTCCCAAGTCTACCAAATGGCCGCGGAGCCGCGGCCAAATAGGCATTTCTGCCGCGGTTCCGCGGCCGCGTCTGAACAGTGTCGGTGGCAGTTGAAGCAGCATTGACTCGGCTCTCTTGGGGTAGTTTTGTAATCTCGTGTTTAGCTCAGAATGTATACCTAGGGTTTCATTTTCCTATCTATAAATAGCAGAGCTCAAACCCAAATAAAGTGTACCTTTCTTTAGTTTAGATTTTAGAATTTAATTCTGTAGTTTTTCTTTCTCCATGAAAAATTGTAGTGAGTTTATGAGCGTTAATTAATAAAAAAATAAAAAGAGAGTTCTTTTATTTATCTTGCATGTTTATCTTTGCAATTTTCATTTGTTAATTTAGTCGTAATATTTTATCGTTGTTTTTTCTTTTGTTTTCTCTTCTTTTATTTTCTTTATCCTTAACAACGATGATGCTTGAGGAAGATCCTTGCCAAGGTGAGGTCTCAAATAGCTAGTTGTAAATTCCTCTTAACCTCATTTCTTTCTACCTTCCTTTTTGTTTTTATCTTTTTAATGGGTGAGTAATCTTCTCACTTGTTAGGGCAGGAGAAGAAAAGTTTGAGAGAATGAAATCTATCTCTCTCTTTTCTTTGCCTAACACCTTAATTCGGACTCCCTTTAATTGAACTACAATCCGCTCACTACGGCACCCTATCCTACATGATAGTGGTGATTCCATAATTAGACCGGTTGTGGTTGAATTAACCGGAGGTTAGGGCTAAGAGTCAAGAATGGACGGACAAGGACCAAAAGGAAGAAACTAAGCATGGAAAGCCTAGCTTATACTTGCAAGTTTCTTTCTAGTCGTGCTAATCCCCGTTGTTGCCGATTACCTTAACACTGATATTAAGAAGGGTATTGAAAGAAGTGAGAAATTCCTAACTCGAACTAACCTAATCCTAACCCTAGCAAGTTCTTTATCATCCTTTATCTCATTAGTAGATTTTAAAACAAAACTCAAAATATTTGGATTTAACTCATCAAAACATAAAGAAAAAGATTCCATCTCCCTGTGGATCGACCCGTACTCAACCGGCTAGCTACCAAGCGAAACCGTCTTGATCGCGGTAATTAAAAATTAAGCAAACGCATAGAAAATCTCTACCAATCAAAAGGCGCCGTTGCCGGGGAGACTGTAGTTTATTTCTTTGTGTAATTTCGGGTTAATTAAAAAAATATAAAAATATATAAATATATAAAAAAATTTACAAAACAAAAAAATCAACTTGATATTTTTGATTAGTTTTTGTGCAAATGTGCAGGATAGGAAAAAGGTCCAGTTCAGTTCTGGAGCAAACTCAGTGAACAAATCAAGATTCAGGAGATCTAAACAGAAAGAGAAAAACCAACTCAGCACAGAGAACTAATTTGAAGCAGTCAACCCTCTGACTTGCCGCGGAACCGCGGCATAAGCGCAATTTTGACCGTGGAACCGCGGTCAAAGGGTGACGTCAGCGACCCAAAATTCTCTGCGAGTCTCTTATTTCTCTTCTCCCCTCCTTTGAACTCCATTGAAATATTTTTTCTGCAGCATTCTTTGCACAAACTCTCTTCCCCTCTCCAATAAACTGTTTTTTTGCAGGATTCTTTGCGCCGCAGCCAAATAAATTTTTGCAAGTGTTTTAGATTTTTGGTTGTTACTGTTTTGCATAAATAATACGGACTTTAAGGGGCTATAACACTAATTCAGATTGGGTGGGGATTTCATCACCCTTTCTAAGACCCCAAAAATCACTAAAAGCATATGCATTACCCTTGAGCTTAATAAAAAATATCTAGACTCAGCCAACTGAGGACTGTCGTGCTTAATAGGATAGAGGATGGTTGTGGGCATTCAATCATTTATCTAAACTTGACTTTGTGGTTTCTAGGCTAAACAAGTGAGAAAGGTAATTTTAAAAGGCCCGTCTTACGGTGATTCGTGAGCGAAACCCTCCTTTCTTCATTTGTGCTTACCTGGCCACAATTGGCAGTGAAGAGACGATTTGAGGGATATCTCACAACTTGTCACTTTGGAACAGTTAGGAGCAGTCTAGTGGACTTTGAAGACCCTGGCTCTAGGTATTATTTGTGCATATTGTGATTGTGATTGTGCTTGTAAAAAGTTAGTCCCATAACTCCGTATTCTTTCAAACAAACAATTTCAAAACTCCAAAAACAAACAATTTTTATATAAATATATAAATAAATAAATAAATAAATAAATAAAAATCACATTCTTTTTCTTCTCCTTTCTCTCATCGCATCATGGGCACCCCACCTCGCAAAACTCTTGCCGAACTTTGGTATCTATAACCAGACATTACTTCCTACGGTTCTTGTTTTGGTCGAATTTCGAACGACCCCTCCATACCCAAAATTTCTTTGAAAGATCGGATAGACGTGTCTAGGACAACCAATCGGACTCCGCAATCCACCTTGTATCAACCATTTCAACCTTCCCCACCTTCTTACGTTGATACTCCTTTTTCGAGTCCTGTTGTAACTCCGAAACCCATGTCTATTGCTGAACATATTGAACAATCTCGTAACCGATCTTTCACTCCTATCACCACCGTGAATTCTTTGGATCAACAATTCTATCCGTATGTTGATCCTACCCCTGTTTAACCATTCTATTCCTATCCATCCTACCCAACTTTTGCACCTTCCCTAGACATTGCTTCTACACAGCCATTTGGGAGTTTTCAGTATTCAAACAACTTTGAATCTTTTACTGAAACTCCTACACAACCCATGTCTGGTTTGGAACAGTCGTTAAAAGACTTTCGGGCAGCGTCACACCAACAGATGATGGATTTGAATGCATCCATGGCCGCCCTCATATAACCTAACGAACCGGCAGCTAGTTTCCAACTCGCTCCACATTTTACAATGTATGATGAGGTGGTAGGATAGGTTGAGAATTTGAGTGGAGAGAGTGAGCTGTACACCCTTCCAAATCAAACCTACCAGTCCCCAATTGAATCCCACAACTCCGGTTTTGAATGTCTATCAAGTGTCCCACGTGATTCATCAATTGAAGATAGAATGATTAATGAATTATGCGATTTTGTAGTGTTTGATTTGTCAGATTGTGAAGGGTCCCTTTCGAGTGAACCCACACCCAATCCTTTTGACCTTTACATCTCCACTCTAGAACATGAATTAATTGATACCCATGCTTTTGATGAGGTGAATGAGAAACTTGATTTTCACTTGATCAAGGATATTGACGCTGGGAATATTTTGGATGATGAGCCTGCAGTTTTGGATGAGTTTCTCTTTCCAATTCATCATCCCGAGTCATTACCTGTTTCTCCCGAACTTCATATGCGTCTTGATTTTGATGAGAATTGCATGGATAAGCTAAATTTTGAGGAGAGTATTGAGAAAATTATTGAGGATGAAGCAGTTTTACTTGAGGAGTCAGATTCTCCAATCCCTTTCATTGACTGTGCACACCCTCCTGAATCTTTAACCGATACCCTTCCTTAATCCCTTCCCTCCATCCTCATTCCGACCTTACAAGAAACCGTTATACTTTCATTTTCAATGTCTGGTTTACCAAGTTCGGTTTACCCATGTTTTCTCACGAATCTTGAGGGATTTGACCCTATTTCTCAGTGGATTGACAGATTAGCACAAACTCTTTTTACACATCGGTCATCATAAATTGTGCTAATCTATTCACTCCATTTCCACCCTCAAGTTCGTACTCCATTTCTTTTTCCCTTCCGCTATTCTTCTCCTTATATACCGAGACCGTGTACCACTTCTGTCCCTCTACGGTCTCGCATATTCTCCATTTCTTTCTTCACCAAGCTAGAAAGTCAACCATCTGAATCTTCTGCTCATTTTCTTGATGTGTGTTCTGTCGAAACAATAGATTCCGACAGCGGTGAAATTGAAGAGCTTCACGATACGGATCTCGACTCCGCTATTACGTTGTTTTCCAGGCCAACAGCTAACGCTAAATGTGAACCTTTTATGGAGTCAGAGTATCATCTCGTTCTTTCTAATGAGATTATTATTTTGGATATCGATGAAAGCTTTGAGGAAATCTTCGCTGATGAACTCGCATTCTTAGAAGACATGGGCGTTATGATGAATCAACCCCAATCCAAAAAAGTTGAACCGCCAGATCTTCTTCTTATCAAGAATGAGAATGTGAGTAATTGTTCATCACAGAAAACTGCATTTTATACCGCCCATTCTTATGCTCGTTTGTTTATTGATGGATACTTTTAATCCGTGTTTGCTACATATTTACAGGTTACAGGTTTCCAGTCTTAAATAATATAAATCAGACAAAATCTCTACAGTTACGCCAATATCCAGAACATCTGTCACAAACAGATAAAAGCCGGGTTCCAGTCATCCGCATCCGTCTAGTGCTGCTTACCAGCTCAAGAGATAAGACAAAAACAGTCGTCATTTTTAGTCAAGTGTGGGGCCCGATGGAGATAAAGTCAAATAACAATATTCAATGATGCGTGGGGCCCGAGGGAGATAAAGTCAAATTTAAGAAAACCAGCAATACCAAAGTCATACTAGAGGCAACCCCAGCACACCACAGGAGAACGAGCACCAGTGCTTGGATTTGACCTGAGCCCTTCCCTAGACAAAGCCGGTGAGGCCGGCCCCACCTCCTCCTGTAGGCTTCATCTCTCTTCTGTGCCTCACTTGCTACCACTTAGGATTAGTTTTATTGTTTATTTATTCCTATTTTGAGCTTATAAATACAGATCAGTGGGCAAGGAAAAGAGAAACCTATGTATATACCATTTCCTAGTTTTGCTTTGCTTTTGGTTTTAGCTTGAGGGGAGTGAACTTCAGCTGGTTCCTTCTTCTTCTTCCCTCTTGAAGCTCTCTTTGGAGAGCTTCATTAAGAAGGTTGAATAAGTTACCAATATTGTATCTTGTTCTCAAGTGTTTATATAATTGTTGTTTTGTTTATTTACTTACTTTCTTTACTTGTTTTCTTTTCATTATGCTTAACTAATTCTTTATTTTGGTTGTGGTGTGGGTGAGGGAGTAAGATGAGAGGCTTTGCCTCCTCCACCTCTTGTTTATATTTCATGTGCTTAAATTCCATTTGGTGATAAGGTTGCTAAGCTAGGATATAGTATGTTGTGATAAACAGCTTGACAAACTCTTTATTTCATATACTATATACCTTCACAAACCCTTAGCAAACTCAACACCAATATCTTTTGCTCTCACTAACCTCTTTGTATTTTCATTATTGCGGTATGCTTGCAAAATCTCGTGTTTAGTGTTGATACCCCAAGCGCGGACATACAAACGGTAAGTGACCAAAACGGACTCGTTTTGTGCCTTGCGGCGAATGTTGGATTTTGACGGTTTATGCTCCGCAACCGCGTTGACAAGTCGTGCTCCATGTCAGAATCAAGGTAAGGCCGGACAACTCATAACCAAGGGAGTGTAGAGGTAAATATCGCGATTCAAGCTTCCGAACCAAGCCACAACCATTCTTTCCTTATACTTGTTTTCTTGCTTTTCTTGTTTTCATTCTTTTCTAATTATTTGTGACAACCAACCAATTCATTAATTTGTTAACCTTAAACAACGATACCTAATACTCAACTCCTTGTGGTTCGACCCGTGCTTGCCGGCTCGCTGCAACGCGCCGTGCACTTGCGGTTTATAAATAGTAAAACGAGAACGATCTCGTGCGCGCATTCCGTTTTCCACCAAAACGCATCCATTTCCAAAACATACACGTTTGCGCGCGCGGGAGAATTCCCAAAAATGGTAAATAGTATTTTTACAGATAAACCCTCATATGTGTCATATTTATAATAAACACTTTTATATATTTAAGAAAAGTAAGGAAAATTTCATATCAAAAGTGCGATATTTTCGACTGAACAGGAGCACTATGAGGAGCTACTTCCCCCCGACGAGTATATCTTTGCCACTAAGTCAGTGGTAATGGGTCTTACTCCGGAGAATGCCATTCAAAATTAGTTCCCGAGCTTGATCAAGGTGTTGAACATGTACGAGAGTTTATTCTGGGAGTCTGGTGGGCACGGAGTTAACTTCACAGATTTCATTGCTCGCTTCCTTCGTCCAGAGGCTCTGTCTAAACAAGCCGTGAAGTTTTCCAAACTCGATGACCCATTCGGATTTGGTTTGGACAACTTGCCGACTGCGGAGCTAAATTTAAAGAAATTCTTTATTCCAGATACTCTAGTCGTCCCTTTCGCAGAGATTGCCGCCCCAGACGTTGATGATGAGACATTCTTCCTGGGGTTCATTAGCTTGTGGTTGAGCTGGTTTGCACTCCCAATGCATCCTCGTTATAAGAGGTCGTCTGTCTTTTATCTGGCTCACCGTATTGTGACGGTGGGACGCTTGGCCTTTGGGGTTGCAGGTCTGGCTCACTTATACCATGGCCTGAGTCTGGCGGCTGACACTACTCAGCCGGGTCTGAACCCCGTCAATCTCCCACTGCATTACTTCACCTCATGGATTGAGATGCATATACTGGGTGCCTTTGAGGTGCATAAACGACCCAAATTTTATGAGAGATACAATTTTCCTCGGGTCTTGCATTTAGTCGATGCTTCTTCACCCGACCCGACACAACGGGAGGCTCGGCGACTGCTTCTTCGCCCGTGCATGGTCAGAGATAGTATGACCTTCGTCGACAAGGTCCTGACCATCGGCAAAGAATCTTTAACAGCGATCCAGCCAATGCACGATGTTTTCAAGGATATGGCTTCTGTGTTGAGGGCTCGCGATATCGTCCATTTATATTCTATGAGGCCAGGTTTCCTGGTATTCAAGCAAAATGCCATGGTTTTATTTATGAGATATAACCCACACCATTTTGCCCAGCAATTAGGTTACTCTCGAGGCGTTCATCGTGGACCCCGTTACTACTGAGGAAGGTGTTCGTAATTAGACGCATCACTTCATGCGTCTAAATACGGGATCCCACTTCCTTATCAGTGAGCCGAGTTATACTCCAAGGGCATCAAATGCTTACGTTGCTTAGTACCAACATGCAATGGGTTCTATCATTAGGGAGGAGAGGCGGCTGCTGCTTGACCATAAGGATGTCGTTCCCGTTAGTAATCTAGAGTTCCTGCTGAAGCGACGGGCAATCGTTCGTCCTTCTTAAGGGATGTCACTATGGTTGTAGTCCCACAAGATTTTCCTGACAAGCTTCGACCCGATGTTCCTGCGACTGCGGTAATCGTAGCGTCCCCGGAGTCGGGCATTGGTTATGAGATCGAGACCCGCCGTCCAAAGAAGCCTGTCAAGCGAAAGCTTATATCGTCGGCTGCTGGTGTCAAATCACAGAAGAAGAAGAAATCTATATTCTCTGCTGACGTCGTATTCGTCCAGGAGACCTATGCTCCCTATAGTGAGGGCTTGTGCGAGTATGGCACTAATGTCGGTCTTGAAAGTCTACCCTAGCACCAGCAAGAGGTTTTAGTGGCATCAAGCATGCCAAATTTAAAATTTTCATAATGCTAACCTAGACTAACCTAGGATACTAACTAGATGATTAGGGTTTAGATTGATATCATCACAAAACTAGCTAAGAGAAAGAAGGCTATACCCTTGAAGATCAAGTCCTTCTTTTCTTAGGCTCCGGATTGTGGTCCACTTGACTCCGCTAGAATCCACTTCAAGCTTGGACGAGCCTCCTCCGAAGATCTTCGCTCCAAAGACGATCCACCCGAAGTCTACTTGATCAAGCTACCTCTACACTAAACTCCTTTAATGTAGGAAACTCACCACACCAAATGGCTAGTCTAGTGTGGGATGGTGTAGGGGTTTTGTAAGCTCACAAATGATCTCTCAAACTCAATGATTCACATCACATGTGAGGGTTTTGAGTTTGGAGATGATGTGAGAATTTTTGGAGTGCTAGAGAGAGCAAGAGCTCACCTCAAGAGAGCAAAAAAGAAAATCTCAAGTGAAGAATGAAGTGAGTGTAAAATGGTAACCCCTTGACCCGCACTTATTCAAGCATGGATAAGTTGTAATATAAAACTGCAACCATGCTTGAATAGTGAGTCAAGATGAATAAACAAATAATAAAGCCCATGCCTCACAAAGTCTCCCCATTTTCCACCTCATATTCTATTTTCCAAAAATAGAAAATACATGTCATGCTTCATATAATAATATATATTTATATATATCAAATACACATTAATATATATATTAATAAAGAAATTAGTAAGCTGATGGTATTAGTTAATACATAATTATATCAAATATAATTTATATCAAATTATTAAATCAACACTTGATTTAATAATCCGGTTATATCACATATGACCGACTAATATCATTTATCTGTTTATCACATTATCAAATCAACACTTGATTCGATAATCTGGTTATATCACATATAACCCAACCGATAACATATATCGGCTAGATTACAATACGGTATCACATACTCGTATTTAATCAGGCCCACGTACATATCAATATATGTGCCCTACTTTGTTTTGCTTGAACCAGGAAACTTCTGTGTGGGACTCTAAAGACTCGTCAATACGCCAGCAGTAGGTGATGATCACATCAATCACCTACAAGCCGTCAGCGGTACTAGCTGGACGTAACGGCTATCCGGGTATTGAGCGATATGAAGATCAACAAGCAAACTCGTCCATACTCTCCATGAAGCCTATCAGTAACACTACCGTACAGTCCGGTCTCTTCGTCTAATATGTCGCATATCAGGTCTAGGGGTGGTAAACGTCAGACCCCAGTAACGTGATAAGTCATGCCGATGTCTGGCCTATAACGCTTTGAGAAACTACTGATAACTCTTATCAGTAAATCTCAACAGCAGCCCTGGCCAGGGACTTCCAGTTATAGCCAATCGAGCAAAGCGCAACATCAACCCCCAATGCCAGGGGAGACGAAACCCCTCCTATCGCTAATTGCCTTCATGTGACTCGGGACTGTACCTAAAATCCACCTGTTTGCACGTCTCCTTTGAGCGTGGTAGGAAGGAAATCAAAACACAGTGGGAGCCACACAAGACTCTATGACGATCTCGGGTTTACAGAATAACCTGTACCAGTGTCATCGGAGGACTGCTATCTGACGATAGGTATACTACTAAGTAGAAGTCCTCGGTGAGTCCGTTCGGTGTACCCATTCTCCAATGAGCACTTGTGTACAGTCTTTGATGTCAAAAAATAATGGTTATGGGATCAACCATCACCCTCTAAGGGACAAGAAACGTACACACTAGTCTACTCTGGAATATCGATGCCCTAGTCTCGATATTCCCTCGACTAGGAACTGATTAAAGGATGTACTTTTGGACCACCCTGGCCCTACTAGTATGATCTCATCATAATCCTGGTAGTCAAGTACATATCCTATAGGCTTTATCAACATGTGAGAGCAAGACAGTAAAGAATACCAGTCAACATGTTAAGATAAAGAGTAACCAGATAGCATACTATCATGTCGAGCAAGAAATTCCTCTATATATATGTCCAAGCATCCACTATAATATACATAAAATGTACAATAATGGCCTCTGGGCATATATATTCCTATCAATGTCCTACTTGCACCGAGGCCATGTGTTGTAGTATCTCATACCCAACATCCCAAAAAGTCTCTTAAACTGCATCTGGGGGAGGGCCTTCGTGAGTGGATCTGCTACGTTGTCCTTCGTGTCAACTCACCTGACCTCAATCTCCCGGCGATCTACTATCTTCCTGATCAGGTGATACCGCCTAAGAATGTGTCTGGATCTATGATGGGATCTGGGTTCCTTGGCCAAAGCCACAACTCCATTATTATCACAATACACAGGTATTGGATGCTCAGTGGATGGAACCACATCAAGCTCAGTAATGAACTTTTTCATCCAGACAGCTTCTTTGGCAGTATTGTTGGCAGCAATATATTCAGCCTCTATCGTCGAGTCTGCTACAGTTTTTTGCTTGGAACTCTTCCAACACACCGTCCCTCCGTTGAGCGTAAAACAAAACCCGAGACCGACTTACTGTCGTCCTTATCACTCTGGAAGCTCGAATCGGTAAAGGACTCCATCTGGAGTTCACCGTTACCATACACCAAGAATATTTCTTTAGCCCTTCTTAAGTACTTAAAAATGTTCTTCACAGCTGTCCAGTGTTTCTTCCCAGGATCTGATTGATATCTACTCACTACATCTAGTGAGGTGGCTGCATCCGGTCTGGTACATAACATCTCATACATGATAGAGCCTACTGCTAAAGCATAGGGTATCCCTTGCATACGAGCCCTATCCAAATCAGTCTTGGGAGACATCTCTTTGGGGAGAGTGATTCCTGAGTAAGCGGGTAAATTACCTCGCTTGGAATCTTCCATACTAAACCTCTTTAGTATGGTGTCTATGTACCTGTATTGGGACAATCCCAATATCCATTTAAATCTATCTCTATAGATCTTTATCCACAGGATATAAGAAGCATTGTTTATCCCAATCAGAGCAAAGCTCTGTTCAAATTCCGAGGCGGTAGATGAAGCAACGCTTCATCTTCCCCCAATCAGAGCAAAGCTCTGCTTTGAAAATTTAAAATTTAATAAATGAAGCAACGCTTCAGATTATTTGCGCTGCGCAATACGCCACTTGTCAGGCGCTGATACGTCAGCGCAGCGCCCAAGAAGGCGGCCCAATCAGAGCAAAGCTCTATTTAAAGGAAGCAACGTTTCAGTTACGCATGCACTGCGCTGCGCGACACGTGTCAGCGCAGTTGCGCTCGCGCAGTTGCGCTGCGCTTTGCGCTGCGCGACACGCGTCAGCGCAGTTGCGTTACGCTGTGCGCTGCGCGATACGTGTCAGCGCAGTTGCGCAGCGCTGTGCGCTGCGCGACACGTGTCACGTGCTGGGGCATCTGCGCCAAACAGAATTAGATTTTAAAGAAATCTTTCTGTTCTTGTTAAAACAAGAAGATTTTCTTCTGCAAAGCAGAAGCCCTTGGATCAAAGATCCAACGGTGGGAAAAATTCCCCAAATCACTCAGAGAAAGATCTCTTCAACAAATTTAACTAATTTATGGGCACTATAAAAGAGACCCCAGACCTCAATTCAAAATCATCAACATCTTTCTAAAAAAAAAAAGAGAAGAGAACTCTTGAGAACTCCTCAAGAATAACAGAATGTAAAAAACCTTTAGGAAAAAGAGAAAATTCTCTTATGGACAGATTATTGATCTAAGAACAAGATCAATAATCTTAAATAAAAAAAGAAAAATAAGGAATAATAGTGCTTTGCACTTTCTTATGAACCATTGGTTCTTTGAAAACAAAAGAAAACTTGTTTTCTTTGATTTAAAATCGATCAAAATATAAAACAGTGCTTAGCACTTGAAAAATTGCGCTGTTGCGCTCCTTTGTTGGCGCAAGCCACCAGGGAGCGCCACGTGTGAGCAGCGCAACAGCGCAGCGTACTGCGATGTTGCGCTTGCGCTCACCAGAGCATGACACCTGTCCTCACCACAAGCGCTTGCGCTTAGTAATTGGCGCAAAGCGTCTGACAAATGCAATGCATTTCTTTCCCCGAAGGGCCAGGCCCAATTAAAAGACCAAACAGGCCAAATTAAATTGATGCTCTGCATCATTTATAAATGGGCAGAGCCCAAACAAAATAATAAGAACGCTACGCATTTTTTAAAGGGGGCAAAGCCCAGACAAAACAGATGCCTTGCATCATTCATAAATGAGCAGAGTCCAGAATAAATTGATGCTCTGCATCTTTATAGGCAGAGCCCAAGCAAAAAAAGAAATGGAAGAAATGCAATGCATTATTTAATAAAAGTGTTGAACATTTTCAACTGGACTTAGCCCAATTTTGGCCGTAAGTCCTCAAATTAAATTGACTGACCAAGATTGCTCTTTTAAATCAATTTATATCCGGTTTGAGGGTACATCTCCGAACTCCTCTGACACATGTCGTTGTAATCATTCAACGTCGTCAGAGAGGTGACGGGTCCCGACGACCACACATCGATATGGACTACGGGGTCCTTAAACTCGTGGACCGAAACGTCCTTAAACTAATATTGGACCGAAACGTCCTTAAACTAATGATGGACCACTACGTCCTTAAACTGGCGATGGACCGAAACGTCCTTAAACTAATATCGGACCGAAACGTCCTTAAACTAATATCGGACCGAAACGTCCTTAAACTAATATCGGACCGAAACGTCCCTAAACTACCTATGGACCACTATGTCCCTAAACTGGAACAATAGAGCCTCCAAATGCTCTTTTGCCGGATCTAAACGATCCCGTTTAAGTTGATCTTAGCCCCCAAACACGGCTAACGTATCCTTAAACATTCAAACGGACTATAAAACTCCAAATCAACCTCGGTTCCAGGGTACATCTCTGAACTCCTCTGACATCTGCCGTTGTAATCCTTCAATGACGTTAGAGAGGCGACGAGTCCCGATGGCCAGATATTAAATCGATCATCACGTTAAGTTGATCTTAGTCCAAAACAGGACTAATGTATCCTTGACGAACGTTTAAGTTGATCTTAGCCGCAACGCTTCTAATGCATCCTTAAACTAAAAACACAAAACCCAAATCTAAGTAAATACGGATTTGGATTAATCCACGTCCTACGGGCGACGACATTACTCAGTCTCCGTATACAATCCACGGGCAACCACAAACAAAACAAACACACACGACACGAAGTGAAATTCTGGAGAAGGAGAAAGTTGTTACCGCAATGCGGTAGCGTAATTAACTGCAGGGGCTTGCGCCTGCAGGGAAGAGCGTCCCCACAATAAAAAAAAACCCTCACCCTGAGGGGGAATCTGACGAAGTCTGCTACATCGGCCGCATCCGTCTAAACCTCCGATACACGGTGCCATAAATCAACTTGGCATCTTCGGAGAGGTGGACGAATAAAACCAAATAGCATCTGCCCCGAATCTCAGGCGAGACGCAAAGTCTAGGCCGCCATTCGGAGGGGAACAAATTCTGGCATGCCCGGTGTGACCTTTTCCACTTTCCACTCCACACTTCGTGTGTCGTGTTCGCGAACGAAATGCGGTTTACTGTGGTTGCCTGTGGATTTGAGTTACTAAGATTTGGTGTCTAGCTTCGTGCAGAAAGCAGAAGATCAATGGCTTCGAACTGCACTGCCTACAACTGCAATTCTCGCTCGGTCCTTGCTGGAGGAGTGACTTATGGGCCCCAAGCTGTCTCCCTTTTCAAAATGCCGGTGGAGCAGGTGGCTCAAACCACCACTGGACTATTTTTTGGGACCATGCTCCCACCAATGAGCTTCAACGCCCCAATGACATTGCAAGAAGCTCCAAAGAAGTCGGTCTTCGATCGAATTACCACTGCCGCGACCCCTCTCAACAGGTCGCCCAACTCCACTGACTCAGGTTTTAATGGATTAGGCCAGAGCTCCATGGGGCCCATGAAGAAGCCTGCCATACCAGAAGACGTTATCCCGAAGCGGATAGCCATCCCAGCTCCCGTTCTTGGCAAAGTCACCAAGGTTGCTTCCCATGCTCGGAAGTCCGCTTCTGACAGGTTGGCCGTCCCCGTTCAACGGATGTCGATCTTTAAAGGACTGGTACCAGCATATTCTGACCAACACGGGGGGCATGAGGAGGTCACCCCTATAGATGAAACAACTCCATTAGCACGACATGCTCGACGTCGCCACTGGCGCCGAGTAAAGAAGGCTGGGGGCAACTTCCCCTCTGGATTTACTCCTCCAGCTCCAATGGTGGGGATCAATACTGCTGTTCCAATCGGGAACAGCTTTGAATTGCTGAACACGGTGCGCAGAAACTCTTCTACTGCAATGTTGAAACGAACTCCTTCAGCTGCGAAGAGTACTCCAGAGAAAAAGCTAGAACAGCCCCCTCAACGGCTGTCCTCTAAAATTTACAAAGTCTGGTGACAGGTCCAGGAGTCAGTGATTGATGAAAACTATCTCCGCCAACGGAAAAAAATGAAGGTTCGGAAAGAGAAGGATTACTCCGTCAAGCCCCAAAAACCAATAGTTACCCGGGTGCCCATTACAACGGCCCCCTTAACTCCAATCACTCAGAAGAAAAGGAGGCCGCAAAAAGCCCCTGTGAACATGGCGAAGCATAAAAGCGCTGAACACAAACGCCCCAAATCTGGGGGCATGGTGGTGCACACTGTTTATATGGCTTCTGGAAAGGAGGAAAGCCGCCCTTGTACGGGCCACCGACCGCTCACCCGATCCGTGACGAAAGCCCAGGAGCAACAACAAAAGCTTCAGGAAATGATGACTACAATGGCTGCACTCACTGAGCCAAAAGAAAGCTCTGAAATGCCTTCGGATGAGCGTCAAGAACAAGAAACCGACGCTGACTTTTTACGCAGAGTCCTCGAAAAGAGGGACAAAGAAGCTGCAGAGCAAGCGGCTAACATAAAACAGATGGCGCTCCTCTTCCAAGATATGGTAGGGATGATGTTACAGCCGGACCCTCCTGCTGAAGATCCTCCGATCGTCCTTGAAGACGACAAGGGAGAAACGTCAAATCCTCCACCGGCTCTGTCAACAGCCAAGGAGGAGGCAATCTCCAAAGCTGACTTGGACGAATATATAGCTCAGCAGATCCGGGCTCATCAGGCGAGTGAAGCGGCTGGACAAACTGTTAAAACTAGACGACCCTATCCAGGCTGGTACGACCAAATCAGTTACCCGCCGGGATATACGATCCCTAAATTCCACGTATATAAAGGGACAGGGAATCCGCATCAGCATGTCGCTCAATTCAGGGCCTTATGCGGCAATACTGGAGGCGATGACAAATTGTTGCTACGTCAATTCATCGGCAGCTTAGCAGAAACAGCCTTTGAGTGGTATTCGGAACTACCTAACGAATCTGTCAAAACATTTGCGGAGATGGAGCTACTGTTTACACAAAGATTCGCGAGTGCTAGTGAACGCACCCCGATAACAGCACTAATAAATGCCAGAATAAGGCCAGGCGAAATGTGGGTCCAATACGCAACACGATGGCGAAACCTATGGTCGAAATGCGAACAACGCATAGAAGAGGCACCTGCGGTAGGCATGTTTGTGGGCACTCTCGATCCGCAGGCGACCATCTCATAATTCATGATGTTCTTCAGGCCGACTACCTTCCAGGCCTTGATCGACAAATTAGCCCAAATGGACCAAATAGGCCATAGACCGTCTCCTCCAAACCCAGATTCCCGAAATGAGAAAGGAAAAGGGAAAGCGATCGTCGTCGCCAATGCTCAGCAACAGTCGAACAACTCAAAGCCGGTCATTCGCCAAAACAACGTGCGTCCACGACCTTCCCTCGAAGAGAGGCTAGGACGTCCTTACTCGTTTTCTCAGAATAAAACGAGAAGACTGTTCGAGCTGGCAGTGCGCGACAGACTCATTAATCTGCCGAGTCCAAAGCGGCTGTCGCAGCCAGGCGATCTTAATAATTTCAATTATTGCCCTTACCACCAAACGGTAAGTCACCCGATTGAGGATTGTTTCTTCTTTAAGGGATGGATCGAGGATCAGTACCTACAAGGCAAGTTCACGCTGTCGGAAAACTGGAAGGTAAACCCACCACAGCCGCACTCTCCAAAGAAGACGGACACGCCGGGGGCAGTTTGTTCTTTAGTCAAGGATGAAAACGATGGAGAAAACTCATCAGATGAATTCGAAGACTACGTAGCGACTTGTCATGTGATTTCTCGCTCACTGACAGATAATAAAGAAGCTTCTTGCGCCGAGAAACCAATGGCGAACCTCGAACCGGAAATTCTACAGCCATCAGACGAGCTGATCGATGTCTTCCTAAATGAAATTCGTCTGAAAGCAAAAGCCAATCAAGAGCGTGAAATGGCCATACTGGAAAAAGCCAAGGCATTCCCGTCAAATCAAAAGCCATCCACTGCGGATAAAAACAAATTCAAAACGAGGAAAAGGTTCGCCAAAGCTTTATCAGTAGGAATGAAGCTACCGCCCTTTGAAGAAAATACTCTCGCTGAGGTAGAGATGCACCATAACTTCTGCTTATATCATCAGAAGATCATACATCCTACCGAAGACTGCGAATCTTTTAACTGTTGGTGGCAAGGGTATGTCGCTCAAAAGCAACACTTCGACAGGACAAAATGTGAAGCTTGTAGACGTCGAAAAAATGCGATAGATGATCGCAAAAGAGCCGCCGACGATTGTCATACGGCCGACTCTGAGGTATCGCAAATTATCACCTTTGGAAGCGACTCTGATGAAGAAGCTACCCCCAACCCTTCCCTCAGGGAATCTATTTCAAAAATGAAGGAATTGAGGAGCTGCGAGAACGTTCAGCCATGCAATCGCACGCTACTCGGAAAAAATCCCGGCCCCGCAAACAACGGAGCGAACAAAAAGGATAAAGGAAAAGGAAAAATGGCCTTCGTCGCCAGCGCTCAACAACAATTAAGTGACCCTAGACCGGTTGCTCGCCAAAGCAACAAGCGGCAACCCCTCCAGGATAAGTTGAAACGTCCTTACTCTTTTCCGCAAGATAAAACAAGGGGACTGTTCGAGCTGGCAGTATGCGACAGACTCATCAATCTGCCGAGTCCAAAACGTCCGTTGCGGCTAGGCGATGTTAATAATCCTAATTATTGCCCTTACCATCAAACGGTAGGTCATCTGATCGAGGATTGCTACGTCTTCAAGAACTGGGTTGAAGACCAATACCAACAAGGCAAGTTCGCGCTGTCCGAAAATTGGAAGGTGAACCCGCCACAACCGCATGCTCCGAGAAAGATGGATACGCCGGGGGCATCATGGTCAGTCATAGAGAAAGACCCATAGAACGAAAAGTCAATAAACTAGATATTCGCCTCAAATACGGCGACGGCGGACCGAGATGTCCTTAAACTAATGATGGACCGCAATGTCCTAAAACTTGCAAATGACCGAAATGTCTTTAAACTAATACCGCATCATCCTTAGGCTGACGAGATGAATAAAAAAAAATAAAAAAAATATAATAAATAAAAACGGTATGTCCATAAGCAAAAAGGGTATGGATGAAAACCCGAAAGGGCTCCGTGAGTAAAAACAGTAGGGCTACCGGCAAGTGTTCGAAAGGGCGCGACCTCATAAAAAAAAAGAGAGAAAAAGAAAATAAAAAGAATAAAAAAAAAGGTATGTCCATAAGCAAAATGGGCACGGATGAAAACCCGAAAGGGCTCCGTGAGTAAAAACAGCAGGACTACCGGCGAGTGTTTGTGAAAACCCGAAAGGGTTAAAAAAAAAGGTCCTCTCGACTTTGTGAGGAGAAACCACCCGCGTAAGATCCTTACGACTCACAAGGGAGCAACACACTTAGGGATCCCCACGATTCCTAGGGAGAAAACACACTTGCGAGATCCTCACGACTCGTAAGGAGAAACTCTCTTATGGGACCCTCACGGCTCATAGGATTTGAAAGTCTTAAGTTATAGAGACCTAAACCTGTGCTTAAGCAAACCCCCACAAAACTTCCAATATTGCCCTACAAGTGGTTCAGTACTGACTCTTGTATACAATCCACGGGCGCGAATAAACAGTTCCCTAATCAAGTCCCATCCGAGACTAGGGATATGCTCGTACAGCAAACAACACTTGTAAGTCCTCTCGATTTACAAGGAGAAAACCCTCTTGTAGGATCCTTACGACTTACCGAGGAACATACACTTAGGAATCCTCACGACTCCTAAGGAGAAAATACACCTACAAGATCCTCACGACTTGTAGGGAGAAATACCTTTGTGAAACCTTTACGGCTCATGAAGTCAAAAGCGTTAGTCAACAGGACCTTAACCCTGTTCGCTAAGCCACCTTTGTTCGACATCGACGGAGGCAGATGATGATCCGCTCCTGGCAATATCTCAGTTGTAGCGATACTGATGCCTAAATCGGTATCAAATTCCAAGTCCTTTCATGGCAGATGATGATTCGCTCCTAGCAATATTCCGGTTGTAGCGATGCTGATGCTGAGATTGGCACCAGATTCCAAGTTCTACACTCGCAATAAAAAAAAACAGCGAGTAAAAATAAAATAAACAGCCGAAATGATTGGGCAACTCGCAATAAAAAGCAGCGAGTAAAAACAAAATAAACAGCCGAAACGATTGGGCACACGAAATAGAAGAAATGATTGGGCAACTCGCAATAAAAACAGCGAGTAAAAATAAAATAAATAGCCAAAATGATTAGGCAACTCGCAATAAAATGCAGCGAGTAAAAAGAAAAAATAGCCGAAATGATTGGGCACCGCGAAAAATAGCCGAAATGATTGGGCAATCGCGATTTTCGCGATATAAAAAGCTGAAATGATAAAGCATCGCGGAAAGAATAAAAAAAATGAAAGAATGAAACTTTTTGCCCTACAGGTGAAATCACATCGATCCCTGTATATAATCCAGGGGCATGAACGAAGAGGGAACCATACCTTCCCAACAGGCTCCACCAGAAAGCGAAGCCAAATCTCGATGGTTCATAGACAACCCAGAGACAATCTCAACATTTATCGCAATATTGCAGACATAATGTCAACAGACGGAGCAAAAAGAAGATCCCTAGCTTCAGGGTCTCGACGTCGATATCGACAACGTAGAGATCACCAACGGCGTTTCTCCTCATTCCAAGCAAGATGTAGATGCAACGTCAATAAAAGATCTCATGGTCGAAACAAAGCGAAGCGATGGCAAAATCTCAGCTTCACCTCAACATTCGTCTTGATACAGTAGACGAGGTGTCAACAACGGCGTTCTTTCACAGTCCAGCATGATGCAGGTACAACGTCAACAAAAGACCTCACGATCAAAGCAAACGAAGCTACGGCAAAGCCCTTACTCCAAATCTTGATGGTTCACAGACAACATAGAGACCCCCTCGACATTCGTCTCAATACAGCAGATGAAATGTCGCCCCAGCGTTCTTCCCCCAGCAGGATTCGGATGCACCAAAGCAAATGAAGCAAAGGCCAAATTCCTAGCTTCAGGGTCTTGACGGCAAGTCATATAAAGCCTGAAAGACAACTGGAGATCGTCTCACACCAGTGTGGAATGGTCACCACCATGACATTCGTATCGATACAGCAGACAAGATGTCACCCCAGCGTTCTTCCTCCTACAGGATTCGGACGCACCAAAGCAAATGAAGCAAAGGCCAAATTCCTAGCTTCAGGGTCTTGATAGCAAGTCATATAAAGCCTGAAAGACAACTGGAGATCGTCTCACACCAGTGTGGAATGGTCACCACCACGACATTCGTCTCGATACAGCAGACAAGATGTCACCCCAGCGTTCTTCCTCCTACAGGATTCGGACGCACCAAAGAAAATGAAGCAAAGGCCAAATTCCTAGCTTCAGGGTCTTGATGGCAAGTCATATAAAGCCTGAAAGACAACTGGAGATCATCTCACACCAGTGTGGAATGGTCACCACCACGACATTCGTCTCGATACAGCAGACAAGATGTCATCCCAGCGTTTTTTCCTCCTACAGGATTCGGACGTGACAAAGCAAACAAAGCGAAGGCCAAATTCCTAGCTTCAAGGTCTTAACGGCGAGTCCTATAAAGCCAGAAAGACAACTGGAGATCGTCTCATGTCAGCGTGAAATGGTCACCACCTCGACGTTCGTCTCGACACAGCAGACGCAACATCATCAAATAAACGGAGCCACGGCAAATTCCCAGCTCCACTATGTCACCACCACGACATTCGTTTCGATACAGCAGACGAGATGTCACCCCAACGTTCGTCTCGATACAGCAGACGCAACGTCATCAAACAAACGGAGACGCGGCAAAATCCCTAGTTCCCACCGCAACATTCGTCTCGGTACAGCGGATGCAATACCAGCAAACGAAGCGAAGGCCAAATTCCTAGCTTCAACGTCTTGACGGTAACTCATATAAAACCGGAAAGACAATCGGAGACATCTCGCACCAGCACAGAGTGGTCATCACCTCGACGTTCGTCTCGATACAGCAGACGAGATGTCACCCCAACGTTCATCTCGATACAGCAGACGCAACGTCATCAAACAAACGGAGCCACGTGTTCATATCAGATTTTTGCATTTTCATACCGCCCAATTTTTATCACATTGCATATCGGTAGATACTCTTGAGCCATGTTTGCTAGTCAATTGCAGGATACAGGTTCTCAGTTCTAAAACGGTGAAATTCATGGAAAGCACGACAAAATCCGGGTTCCTGCCAACCACAGATAAAACACGGTCTCCGCTCTTCATCCGTATGTTGCCAGATATCAATAGGAAGACAAAAGATCAAATCAATGTCATTCTCATGCACAAGGCTCAATGGTAGCACAAGATCCAAGAGATCTACGCGGAGCTCGAGGCAAATCATGACAAAATCTTGACAAAAAGTCTACCTTTCCCTCAACAGAAATTCTGGCAAATTCGTGAAGAAATTATGAAAAAATACAGATACCAGAATAAAAGGAACAGAGGACCAGGGAACCACAGCAAATTGAGGGGCCCAATTCAACCAGAAGGCCGCGGATCCGCGGCCAAAGTGGGGTCTAGGCCGCAGATCCGCGGCCGTTTAGGCGCCAAGTTTGCAGGGCTTTTGGGGGTAGTTTTGTCTTTTCATCAGGGTTCTGGTGGTTGCCCTAGGTTTTCATTTTTTGGCCTATAAATAGCCCAGAACTTTGTGAAGGAAGGAAGGAATTCTTGTATTTTCATTTTGCCCAGTTTTAGTGTTTCTCTTCTTCCTCTTCTCACCTCTTCTCCATTAAACTTGTAGTGAGCTTTTGAGTGAAGAGTGATGAATAAAGAAGACCATTTTTATTATCATGCTCGTCTCCTTATCTTTATGCTTGTAGTAATTTTAATTTGTTAAGTAGTTGTTGTTATTTCCTTGTTGTTCTTTCTTCTCTCTTTTTCTTTATCATTCATACGACAATGATACTTACGCTCGATCCTCGCCAAGGTGAGGTCGCAAATAGTTAGTCGTATTCTTCTAATCTCCTTCTTTCTATCTTCCTCTTGTGTTTTGTTTTGTTTTTCCTTATAATGAAGTGTGAGTAGTTAATACTTGTTAGGGTAGGATAAGGGAAGTTTGAGAGAAGGAAATCTCTTTCACTCTTTCCTTGCCTAACAGCTTAAATCGACTCCCGCTAATTGAACCACAATCCGCTCCTTACGGCACCCTATCCTACATGATAGCGGTGATTCCGTAGTGAGACCGGTTGTGGTTGAATTAACCGGAGGTTATGGATAAGAGCCAAGAACGGACGGACAAGCACCAAAAGAAAGACTTATGCGTTGGAAAGCTTAGCTTATACTTGCAAAGTCCTTCCTAGTCGTGCTAATCCCCGTTGTTGCCGATTACCGTAACACCGATATTAAGAGGGGCAACGAAAGATGTGGAGACTCCTAACTCAAACTAACCTAATCCTAACCCTAACAAGCTCTCTTTAAATATCAACTTAACACTTAGATAACCACAACAAAATCTGAAAACAGGACTTAACTCGTCGAAAAACACATAGAAAAAGATTCCCATCTCCCTGCGGACGACCCGTACTCAACCGGCTAGCTACGTGCGAAACCGTCTTGATTGCGGTATTTAAACTTAAACTTGAACACGAACATACTCTATCAATCAAATGGCGCCGTTGCCGGGGAGACGGTAGTTTATTTTTTTGTGTAATTTCGGGTTAATTTGTAAGTATAAAAAAAAAAAAAAATATACTTTGTAAAAAACCATCTTGTTGTTTTTTGATTAGCTTTTGTGCAAGTGTGTAGGAAAATACAAGGTTTGAGTTCAGTGGCCAAGACGTTGAAAATACGGAGTTCAAGTACAGTGCCAAAGACGTGGGAAGATAGACCCACAGTTCGCGGCTACACCGCGACGGACATAAACGAAGCATCCGGTCTACTGTAAAAATCTGGAGCAGATACAGTGAGCATATCAGAATTCCACACATCCAGACAAGCAGAGGACACCAAACAGAGCCCACACCAGAAAAATGAAGCATCAGCTCCTCATTTCCGCCGCGGAACCGCGGCATTAGGGCCTCATTGCCGCGGAACCGCGGCCACTTGGTGGGGTCAGTGTGCCATCTTCTCTCTGTAAGTCTCTCTGCTTCTCTCCACTCCTCTGGACTCCAATAAATTGTGTTTTCTGCAGGCTTCTTTGCGCAAATTCTTCTCCCCCTTCCAATAAACTGTTCTTGTGCAGGATTCTTTGCGCCGCAAAATAAAAAATTGTTTGCAGTTGATTTTTTACTGTTTTACATTCTTTAATACGGACTTAAGGGGCTTGAAACCAATCCAGATTGGGTGGGGATTTCATCACCCTTCCCAGGACCCCGGAAATCACTAAAGCATATGCATTGTCCATTGTAAATTAAAAAATACTAGACTTCAGCCCTAAGGACTTCGCGCTCATTAGGAGAAGATAAACCTTGTTTAGAACCTCGCTTAACCGTATATTGTTTACGGGGTGTCTAGGAAAGTGTTAAAGGCGCAACCGCCGAAAGAGAAAGGGTTATTTAATTAAGGAACTTCGCGAAAGCGTTGGACAACCTCCCCTTATCTCTGCACTTACCTGGCCTCGTGATCAGTGTATTTTTAAGCCTGTTTCTCGACATTGTTTAACTTCGACAATCAAGTTCAGGAGCAGGTCTAGTAGACCTAGGTTACCCTAGATCTAGGTGTGATTGTGCATATCTTGTTTGTGATTGCTTAATCTGTATTTCCGTACATACTTCTGTAAATCTCTTTCTAAAAAAAGAAAGAAAAAAAGAAAAAAATCAAAAACTTTATAAAAACTTGCCATTTTGTCGCCAAATCCATTTTCACCCACCACCCATCGCCTTTCTCCATTGACGTTTTCTTACCCTCACCTTCTCCGCTTTGATTATACTAAACTCGTTTAGTGTATGTCCAGTTGGACTCGGGACACTAGCGCCCGTCTAGTCCGTGTTACGTTAGTCGCTACCGACTACGCGATCGACTCCGAAGTCGATACTCCGTCCACTCCTCTTTCACCCCTTCCTTTGCCGGCCAACTCCGACGTTGATCGGAATTCTGTTCATACATCTTCGCCTTCACCTTCACCTTCACCTTCACCAACCTCTTCTTCCGCGACGTCAGGATTTAATCCGAACATCTCTTTGACCGCCGCTGGATTGGCTCCACCTCCTACGGAGACCGATCTCCCACCACCTCCGCCTGTTGTAGCGCCGCAGTGAATTGCGCTCCAGGATCGTTCCTACCCCACCCGTTCTGCACTTCCCACCTGCCTTTCTCTTCCTCCGGCCAATGGGGATAACTTTGAAATTAAGCCCCATTTCATCAACATGCTTCCACGTTTTCATGGGCTTGAATCTGAAGATGCCTATATCTTCATTAACAAATTTCAAAATGTCTGTGCCATGATGAAAACCACCCAGCTGTCGGACGATGCTATACGTCTACGGGTCATTCCGTTCACTTTATGCGACCTCGCTGAAAAATGGCTGTATAGCACCGCTTCCCACTCAATCACCAGCTGTGACGAGTTTGTTAAAGCGTTTCTGAAAAAATTCTATCCTAATCATAAGACCGCAAGAATTCGAAATGAAATCAACCAATTCTCCCAGCTTCCTTCTGAACCCTTCTGGAAGTGCTTTGACCGGTACAAAGACCTTCTTGTTCAGTGTCCTCACCACGGTATAGAGAAATGGAAACTCTGCCAAACCTTATACGAGGGACTGAACCCAGCAACGAAGCAGTTACTGGAAACCATCTGTCAGGGCCACTTCCTATCAAAATCTGACGAGGAAGCGTGGCAGTTCTTTGACGATCTTGCAGAGCAAACGCTACAGTGGGAGAGCACCAGACCGACTTCTTCTTCTTCTACCTCCACTTCTACCGGTCAGTCTAGGATAGGAATCCACCAACTTGACGTCTCTATTGCGATGAAAGCTGAAATGGCTGCTATAACAAGAAAGCTTGAAGCGATAGAGAGCAAATTTTCTGCTCCTGCTCCTGCCCCTGTTCTCCCCCTTCGTACCATCTGCGCTTGTTGTTCCGATCCTTCCCACCTGACCGAAGAGTGTCCTTACAATCCACCCCCGCAAGGACAGGATCAGGTTAATGCTGCCTTCCAGCAAAGACCGAGGAATGATCCATACTCTTCCACCTACAATCCCGGTTGGAGGAACCACCCCAATTTCGCCTGGAATCAGAATCAGAATCAATTCCAGGGCAACAATTTCCAAAGGGCCCCTCCGCCGCAACAACAAGCGCAGCAACAAACTCAACACCAATATCAGCAGCCCTTCCAACCCCAACCTTTCCAAAATCAGACGAACAACTTTGCACCCAACAATTCTTTTCCACCAAACAACTTTGTTCCGTCAAACAACGATAAGGTTTCCTCGCTCGAGCGAAGTCTGGAGGCGTTCGTTAAACAATCGACTCAATCTACCGCCAACATCCAGTCTTCGATTCAATCCTTAGTGCAACACACTGCCGCACACGGGCAAAGCATCAAGACCATCGAGGCCCAGATTGCACAGCTGAACGCGGCCTTGAGCGAGCGAGAGAAGGGGAAGCTCCCGTCCCAGCCACTTCCAAATCCCGGTCACCCACATAATGCACATGTTACTCTTGAACAACAAAACCATAATGTGAGTGCCGTGACTACACTGAGATCGGGAAGGATGCTGCAAAACAACATTGGCAAGCGAATCAACGATGACACCCCGGCCGCTTCTTCTTCTTCTTCTTCTTCTTCTTCTTCTTCTTCTTCGTCTTCTGAGCCTATTCTCCATTCTTCAACAGGCTCTCCTTCCTCTTCTTCTGCTCTGAACGGACCCACTTCTCACTCCACGAAAACACCTATTCTGGGATCCGTTCCAACTCCAAAATCTCCTCCTCCAGCATTAGACTCAACCAATTTTCAAAATGTTCCATTTCCAAACCGGTTGAGATCTAACAAACAAAATCCACAAATGGAGAAGATTTTGGAGTTATTCAAGCAAGTTAACATTAACATTCCTCTTTTAGATGCTGTCCAACAAGTCCCCTCTTACGCGAAAATCTTAAAGGACTTGTGCACGAAAAAGAGGAAGTCTCAGGTACCCAAGAAAGTTTTCTTGGCTAGTGCTGTGAGTGATGCCCTTACCCAATCTTTACCACAAAAACGGAAGGACCCTGGCTGTCCTACGATTTCAATTACTATTGGGGATAAGAACATCAACCGCGCACTATTAGATCATGGTGCCAGTGTTAACTTGCTTCCGTATTCAGTATACGAGCAATTAGGCGTCGGAGAGCTGAAACCCACACACTGCACTCTCCAGATGGCCGACCGATCGATCACCCATCCTAGGGGTGAGCTAGAGGATGTGTTAATAAGAGTCGGGGACTTCATATTCCCCGTCGACTTCATTGTCTTAGATACACAGCCTGTAGCTAACCCCCGGAATCAAATTCCGGTGATACTCGGTCGCCCATTTCTCGCAACCTCAAATGCTGTGATCAATTGTCGCAATGGTTCAATGAACCTCTCTTTTGGAAATATGATGATTGAACTCAACATTTTTAGGTTGGGGAATCAGCCCGCCGAACCTAATGCTCATATACTGGATGTCTGCTCGATCCAGGAGATCACCCCAGAAGAGTGTGAATTCGAGGAGTTTCTGTTTGAACACGATAATCTTGACGCCACTAGTGCGTTTCTCTTCGAACCTGCTGCTGTTTCTGCGCCCGACAATGACTACGAGTGTTTCACGTTCACGAACGATCTTAGCCGCACGCAACCCGAGTTTGAATCTTTCGACTTTTCGGATGAGTTACCTGAACCATCCAACTCGGTTGCTTACACTCGCTTTGAACCTTTGCTGGAGTCCTTTGAGTTCGAGACCTTTGCACCAATCTTACCTTCTATCGTTTCACCTCCGACGCTCGAACTCAAGCCTTTGCCGTCTCACCTTAAGTATGCTTACTTAGGTGAGAACGAGACCCTCCCTGTCATCGTCTCGGCTTCTCTAGCTCCCGAGCAAGAGAAAGCCCTTCTCGCGGTCTTGCACAGCAACAGGCAAGCTTTTGGCTGGTCCATGGCGGACATCAAGGGGATTAGTCCCCTGATCGTTGAGCATCACATTCATCTGATGGATGATACCAAACCAGCCCGGGATCCACAAAGACGTCTTAATCCAGTCATGAAGGAGGCTGTGAAGAAGGAGATCGTCAAATGTCTAGATAGTGGTATCATTTACCCTATCTCTGATAGCCAGTGGGTTAGCCCCATTCATGTTGTCCCCAAGAAGTCGGGCATCACGGTCATAACCAACGAGGCGAATGAGTTAATCCCTACTCGAACCCAAACTGGGTGGCGAGTTTGCATTGATTACAGAAAACTCAACGCCGCAACGCGGAAAGACCACTTTCCGCTACCTTTCATTGACCAGATGCTGGAACGATTGGCCGGACATGAGTACTATTGTTTTCTTGATGGCTACTCCGGCTATAATCAAATTCCCATCGCCGAAAAAGACCAGGACAAGACCACTTTCACTTGTCCTTTCAGCACGTTTGCATATCGACGCATGCCCTTTGGGTTATGCAATGCGCCCGCTACCTTCCAGCGGTGTATGATGGGAATTTTCTCGGACATAGTGGAAAAATTTCTGGAGATTTTCATGGATGACTTCTCCATCTTCGGCGATTCCTTCAACGAGTGTTTGCTGCATCTTGACGCTGTCCTTACCCGATGTAAGGACAAGAATCTCACTTTGAACTGGGAGAAATGCCACTTCATGGTGCGCGAAGGTATTGTCTTAGGACATATCATCTCGCAAAATGGCATAGAGGTTGACAAAGCAAAGATTGAGGTGATTTCCAATCTGCCTCCTCCCCGATGCGTCAGAGATATCCGAGCCTTCCTTGGCCATGCCGGTTTCTATAGATGGTTTATCAAGGACTTTAGCAAGATTGCTAGGCCCTTGACGCTTTTGCTGGCCAAGGACACGCCTTTCGACTTCAACTCGAGCTGTGTGACTGCCTTCGAGTCACTGAAATGCTCACTCACTTCTGCTCCCATTCTTTCTTCTCCTGACTGGACGCACCCATTCGAGATTATGTGCGATGCATCCGACTTTGCCATTAGTGCTGTCCTTGGACAGCACATCAACAAGATGCCGCACGTAATCTATTACGCGAGCCGAATCCTGAACGACGCCCAACTCAATTATACAACAACTGAGAAGGAATTCTTGGCTGTTGTATTTGCTTTAGAAAAGTTCAGGCCCTACCTCATCGGCTCTCCAGTCATTGTCTACACGGACCATTCAGCTCTGCGCCATCTTTTTGCGAAGAAAGATGCAAAATCTCGGTTAATACGTTGGATCCTCTTGCTTCAAGAGTTTGACCTTGTCATTAAGGACAAACGGGGATGTGAAAACGTAGTTGCCGACCATCTCTCACCACTTCCTTCTTCGCCTTCGCTTCCAATTCCAATTAACGACGTTTTCCCGGATGAACAACTCTTGACAGTATCGTGCGAACCCTGGTTCGCAGATATTGTGAACTATTTGGCCACGGGATTACTACCAACCGAATGGTCAGGTCAGGACAGACTTCGCTTCTTATCCCAAGTAAAACACTTTTACTGGGACGAACCCTACTTGTTCAAGTACTGTCCCGACCAGATTATTCGTCGGTGTGTCCCTGATGAGGAATTCAAGAGTGTGCTGTCATTTTGCCACGATCAAGCGTGTGGCGGGCATTTTGGGCCCAGAAAGACAGCTGAGAAGATCTTGCAATGTGGTTTCTACTGGCCACAACTTTTCAAAGACGCTCATGACTATTGCAAGACTTGCTCCCGGTGCCAACACATGGGCCGGATATCCCGGAGGAACGAGATGCCGCTCCAACCAATCTTGGTTGTGGAGATTTTCGATGTTTGGGGGATAGATTTCATGGGGCCGTTTCCCAGCTCTTTTGGGAACTTGTACATCCTTCTAGCTGTTGATTACGTCTCTAAATGGGTCGAGGCTGTGCCCAGCCGGACTAACGACAACAAGGTTGTCGTTAGGTTCCTTAAAGAAAACATTTTCTCCCGGTTTGGGCACCCCCGCGCGATCATTAGCGACAATGGAAGTCATTTCTGCAATAGGACTTTCGAGGCCTTGATGCGGAAATACTCCATTAATCATAAGCTTTCTACGCCCTACCACCTCCAAACCTGCGGGCAGGCCGAAGTTTCAAATCGGCAAATCAAGCAGATACTGGAGAAGACGGTTTCCAAGAACCGTAAGGATTGGTCTCTAAAACTCACTGATGCCCTTTGGGCATTTCGAACCGCTTATAAGACCGACCTTGGCATGTCTCCCTATCGGCTTGTGTACGGAAAAGCCTGCCACCTTCCTGTCGAAATAGAGCATCACGCATTTTGGGCGATAAAGGAGCTGAATCTGTCTCTTGATGATGCGGGCAGCCATCGGAAGCTGCAGTTGAACGAACTGAACGAGCTTAGGGATGAGGCTTACGATAACGCGGTTGTCGTTAAGAATCGAACGAAGGCGTTTCACGATAAACACCTTTTGCGCAAAACCTTCGTACCTGGTCAGCAGGTACTGCTTTACGACACCCGACTTCACTTCCATCCAGGAAAGCTCAGATCTCGCTGGAAAGGGCCGTATTTTGTGTGGAATGTGTATCCGCAGGGCGCTGTGGATTTTGAAAATCCAAAGGACGGTTCACTTTTTAAAGTAAACGGACACCGATGCAAACCGTACCGTAGCGCCGAACCAACAGAGGAGCTCCTGTTCTTACAGGAGCCGGTTTACCCTGCATAATCTTCTTCCCCCTACACCCGAACTTCGATAATCCAGCCAAAAACAGTGGAAACACTGTTTCAAATAAGTTTGGGGGTATGTAAATACACTTTTGTTATTGTGTGCCTGGAAAATTTTCACAAAAAAAAAATAAATTAAAAACAAATAAAAAAAAAATAAAAATAAATATTTTCAGAAAAAAATAAAAAATATGTAAATATGTATATATTTTTTCTCTCATTAGTCTATTTATAGGGGTTTAAGTGTAAATGACCAAAAACCCCTATAAATACCTTTCTAACCCTTCAGCACTTCCTCTCTGCAAAACAATAAACCCAACTTCAAACCCTAGCCGCCACCAAAGTTTGCGCCGCCGATCTGCTCCCGACGCCGCTGAACCGCCGCGTGACACCCTCTTCCGCCGCCCTTCCGCCGCCCCCTAGCCTCCTTGCCCTCTGGAATTTTTCCAGAGGAGGTTTGATCTCTTCCCCTGTCTTTTCTAATCTGTAGAATTCTGAAATTTTGTAAATGGCTCCACATTTCCAATATGAGAGAAATTTTTCACAACTTTTTGAACATAACGTGTATGGAAGCTATTTCGGCGACGAGATCCGGAAACGCGGATGGAACTATCTCTTGTATGACCATCCGAATGCATTCGTGCTTCCGGATCTAGTTGAACGTTTCTATGATAACATGGAGGAGGGTAGTTTTCAAAAATACGGGTTTATTCGTTTATTTTGGGGAGATCAAGAAATTAGAATAGATAGGGACTTCATTCATGAAGTCACGTTGATTCCGCGAATACCCGCCCATGACCAACCCCTCCAGTTTGAGGATTACACCCCGTTGATGGGAAACGATTGTTATAGGGAGCCGCGAAAAGGGATTCAGGCGCGTACACTCTACGCGAATGTGCTGACTGTGTGCCGATGGGCACAAAATAACATCTTTGGCAGCTCACATAATACGACATTTTTCACACCCTCACTACACATCGTGCACACATTAATGACCAAAAACCCAAGTTATGACATGTGCACGGTGTTACTTCAGTCGATTGATGCTGGCAAAACTTCAGCCAACCATCCGTGCCCTATGTTGGTGACACAACTGTGTCGCCATTTCATCCCTTCTGACAAGTTTGCACTACACATGCATACTGGCACACCCATTCGACCAGTCCTTGAGGGTGTTTCGACATCCTACGCTAGACTTCATGATATATGGTCGCGCACCGAGCCGGCCGAGCATGTAATGGCCAAAACATCCAGCTCGAGCTCCACAGCGAGCGATGAAGAACTTACCCCCGCTGCGCAAGCACGCCTACTTAGACGGACACATAGGGGGGTAGAAAGAATGATGGGAATGATGACAAAGTTCGATCAAAGATTGACAAACCTAGAACAAGGAATGGCCACACTATTGGCACGAGAGGACAGATCGAGGTCGAGATCCAGGGCCCCTAGCGCAGAGACTAGTGCACCTGGGACAAGTGAAGCAGCGTCTCGGAGACGACGCAGGGGGCAGTGAGGACACTGCCATCAGTAAGTTTGGGGGAAGGATTAGATTGTAAATAGTTATCCTTGCATTGCATCTGCATGTTTTATTTATTTATTTATTTTTTATAAATATTTGTTTTTACTTTGCATGTTTAAATTCTGCATGCTGTAAATATTTATTTACCTTTTCTGCGTTGCATTTTAAAAAATAAAAAATAAAAATAAAAATAAAAAAATTTTGAAAAACACAAAAAAAAAAATTTGAAAATTTTCTAAAAACATAAAAACTTTTCTGTCAGGTTAGCTTGTGAAAAAACTCTGATTCAACATTTCGACAGTTTTTGTTTGAAAAAAATAGGAATAACTAGATCTTATGTTTGGATTTTGATAACCTGAAAGATAACTCTCCTTTGAAGTTAACTATAGCTGATATACGTCTTTACATCACACTACACGTGTCGTAAGATTTTGGGAATTAGATGATAAGTCTTTCATGTTTAAACTTTTAAACAGATAAATGATTTTCTGAGGATCAAATAGGTTTGTTCTGAAATAAGTAATGTCAAGAATAGTTTATGAAGTAAAGCGAATATGAAGGAATGTTATTGATGCCGTAATTAGGAGCTAAGTCTGAAAAATAACCCATCTGAAACTTGATTGGAATGATTACACACCAAACCCACTAAACACGTCTTTTATCCAAAAAAAATAAAATAATTGAACTGCCGGTTATATCTCCGTTCGTATCAAATCATCTGATTTTTACGCCAAACTGTCTTTTGTTTTTGGACCTAGGTAACTTGAGTAATTAAGTCCGCTGGGGTGTTTCTACACCTAATGCCCTAAAACCAACTGGTTTGGGTGCATTGGCCCAAAGCTCGCTAAGAAGCCTAGAAAGTCCAGTTTTAAAACAAAGTCAAGCAAGTGTTCTCTCCGAGTTAAAATTCCTAACGGTTCTTTGTGTGAGAATAATCTTGATAAAAGACAGGCTTTTAAAAAAAAATTTTAACGGAGATATGAAGGTTTTATTCTATGATAAAGACTATTGCACATTCACAGAGGTGTGTATGAAATGAAAACAAGTTAAAGGTGGAGTGAAAAATACGACTTAGTTTCCTGTTAAGGAAGATAGAAATTCTGAAGTTGAAACCTTACTGGAAAACGAAACTTGAAAAATGCTTAACTCTTTATAAAACTTATGTGATCCTTTTAAAATTGTTATCTGGGCTTGATTGTGCGACATGATGACTTCCATCGATCCTTCTAGAACTTAACGACACTATTTGCACTGCACGTAAAGACATATAAAATCTGTAGTTAAATAAGAAGCGAGGTGTGAAAAATAAAGGTTCGATAGTCTAGACTTAGGATTATAGAATTGTTATTTTCTAAAACAAAACTTTAGGGTTTGAATCTTAGTCTTTTTACAAACCAACTTGACCGGATTTTGTGGGTAGTATCCGCTGAAAACCCTCAGGAGACAACACTCCTCCTACTAGGGACACCTAGAGGTTTAACGTCTTGTTGCACATGCTCAGTGCAATCGCGTTCCCTGCGAAAGTGAGGTTAGGAAAATTTTTGTGAATAAATGGGCTTTGCTCGGGACGAGCAAATGATAAGTTTGGGGGTATTTGTTCATATCAGATTTTTGCATTTTCATACCGCCCAATTTTTATCACATTGCATATCGGTAGATACTCTTGAGCCGTGTTTGCTAGTCAATTGCAGGATACAGGTTCTCAGTTCTAAAACGGTGAAATTCATGGAAAACACGACAAAATCCGGGTTCCTGCCAACCACAGATAAAACACGGTCTCCGCTCTTCATCCGTATGTTGCCAGATATCAATAGGAAGACAAAAGGTCAAATCAATGTCATTCTCATGCACAAGGCTCAATGGTAGCACAAGATCCAAGAGATCTACGCGGAGCTCGAGGCAAATCATGACAAAATCTTGACAAAAAGTCCACCTTTCCCTCAACAGAAATTCTGGAAAATTCGTGAAGAAATTATGAAAAAATACAGATACCAGAATAAAGGGAACAGAGGACCAGGGAACCACAGCAAATTGAGGGGCCCAATTCAACCAGAAGGCCGCGGATCCGCGGCCAAAGTGGGTCTAGGCCGCGGATCCGCGGCCGTTTAGGCGCCAAGTTTGCAGGGCTTTTGGGGGTAGTTTTGTCTTTTCATCAGGGTTCTGGTGGTTGCCCTAGGTTTTCATTTTTTGGCCTATAAATAGCACAGAACTTTGTGAAGGAAGGAAGGAATTCTTGTATTTTCATTTTGCCTAGTTTTAGTGTTTCTCTTCTTCCTCTTCTCACCTCTTCTCCATTAAACTTGTAGTGAGCTTTTGAGTGAAGAGTGATGAATAAAGAAGACCATTTTTATTATCATGCTTATCTCCTTATCTTTATGCTTGTAGTAATTTTAATTTGTTAAGTAGTTGTTGTTATTTCCTTGTTGTTCTTTCTTCTCTCTTTTTCTTTATCATTCATACGACAATGATACTTACGCTCGATCCTCGCCAAGGTGAGGTCGCAAATAGTTAGTCGTATTCTTCTAATCTCCTTCTTTCTATCTTCCTCTTGTGTTTTGTTTTGTTTTTTCTTATAATGAAGTGTGAGTAGTTAATACTTGTTAGGGTAGGATAAGGGAAGTTTGAGAGAAGGAAATCTCTTTCACTCTTTCCTTGCCCAACAGCTTAAATCGACTCCCGCTAATTGAACCACAATCTGCTCCTTACGGCACCCTATCCTACATGATAGCGGTGATTCCATAGTGAGACCGGTTGTGGTTGAATTAACCGGAGGTTATGGATAAGAGCCAAGAACGGACGGACAAGCACCAAAAGGAAGACTTATGCGTTGGAAAGCTTAGCTTATACTCGCAAAGTCCTTCCTAGTCGTGCTAATCCCCGTTGTTGCCGATTACCGTAACACCGATATTAAGAGGGGCAACGAAAGATGTGGAGACTCCTAACTCAAACTAACCTAATCCTAACCCTAACAAGCTCTCTTTAAATATCAACTTAACACTTAGATAACCACAACAAAATCTGAAAACAGGACTTAACTCGTCGAAAAACACATAGAAAAAGATTCCCATCTCCCTGCGGACGACCCGTACTCAACCGGCTAGCTACGTGCGAAACCGTCTTGATTGCGGTATTTAAACTTAAACTTGAACACGAACATACTCTATCAATCACCACGGCAAAATCTCTATTTCCCACCGCAACATTCGTCTCGGTACAGCAGACGCAATGCCAGCAAACGAAGCGAAGGTCAAATTCCTAGCTTCAACATCTTGATGGTAACTCATATAAAACCGGAAAGACAATCGGAGATCATCTCGCACCAGCACAGAGTGGTCATCACCTCGACGTTCATCTCGATACAGCAGACGTGATGTCACCCCAACGTTCGTCTCGATACAGCAGACGCAACGTCATCAAACAAACGGAGCCACGGCAAAATCCCTAGTTCCCACCGCAACATTCGTCTCGGTACAGCAGACGCAATGCCAGCAAACGAAGCGAAGGCCAAATTCCTAGCTTCAACGTCTTGACGGTAACTCATATAAAACTGGAAAGACAATCGGAGATCATCTCGCACCAGCACAGAGTGGTCATCACCTCGACGTTCGTCTCGATACAGCAGACGAGATGTCACCCCAACATTCGTCTCGATACAGCAGACGCAACGTCATCAAACAAACGGAGCCACGGCAAAATCCCTAGTTCCCACCGCAACATTCGTCTCGGTACAGCAGACGCAATGCCAGCAAACGAAGAAAAGGACAAATTCCTAGCTTCAGGGTCTTGACGGCAACTCACATAAAGCCCGAAAGACTATCGGAGATCATCCCCACACCAGTGCGGAGTGGTTATGACTCATCGGGGCTCGCCAAAATAAGCCTAACCTCAAGTAAAAAGCGACATGGCAAATTCCTAACTCTTGCTCTTCCGACGGTCAAACTGCCAAGGAGGATTGCTTGAAGACGTCTTGTCCAGCCCCCGAAGGGATCAGAGACACGGCAGTCGCAGGGCTACTCGAACAGCACGATTGCCTATCGAGGACTATATCAGCTTATGCAACGGTACGATGGCCAAAACCCTAAGTACCACCAACCTTAACGGGCTTCTGTCGTAAAGAGCAGAGGTTAAATGCGACGTTAAGATATTCTTGCGAGAAACGCTCGATTCGTCTCGACTTGCGAAAAAAAATTGTTGAGGCGGCTCGACTCGTGAGATAAAGCCTTAGGCAGTGGGCATAAAAGAAGCCTGTTTCCTAAGCACTGGGACCCCGCGAGTTGGCCCAAAACGGTCTCTTGCATACCATCCACGGGTCTCACTCTCCAACATTGAACTTCGACAAGGAGGGAAACAACCGCTTACAAGTCCTCTCGACTCGTAAGAGGGAAAAATTCTCTTATAGGATCCTTATGGCTTATAAAAGAAAACCACACTTAGGAATCCTTACGATTCCTAAGGAGAAAAACCCACCTACGAGATCCTCTCGATCCGTAGGGAGAAAAATCTCTACGAGACCCCCACGGCTCATAGAGTTGAAAAGTCTTAGGCAGCAGATCTGAACCTGCGGCCTAAGCCCTCGCTATCTCGTGAAGAAATCAAGAAGCTTACTCTATTACCTGCTAATTGTGACGACATGCTGAGAAAGAAGAAAAGCAACAGAAAGAGCATCCGATTTACATTTGATCAAGCTTTCAAGACACATTCATTCATGCATAGGAAAAAAGACTCAGGGCATGATATATAATAAAGACAAGCTGGGATAAAAAAAAATTTCCATTAATATTGCCCGAAGTTCTTACAGTCATAAAAGCAATAAACGAAAGTTACAATGGAATAATCTCAGATCCAAGGCATGGATTGAGGAATTCAAAAGCGACTCTATCTATGACTTTTCAGGCCTTGCGGACCATCCTAGTGTGCTTTCTCTCGCGAGCACAAGCGTCAGGGTCCCCCCTGATGTCTTCCACCATTCGATAAGCAGCAAGTATGGCAGACTGTTGAAAGACCTCGTGCAAGAGATCGATAAGACTGTCTTTCCGTCTCTTCGAGATAAAGTTCAATAGGTATACCGAGTGCACCTTGTCCTCAGCGGCATCCAACGCCCTAAGCGGCACGCCGGAACAGAATAGGGAAGTGCTTCCCAGATGGCTCCCACGATGAGCTTAAGGAGAGAGGAATGCTGGGGGAGCAGTGGACCATTGTATGCGTCGAAGCGGCTCATAATTTCAGCACACTCCGCGTTTGTGAACTCTCGATTTTGAGAGCGGCCAAGTCGGCGTATGTCCCCGTAAGAGATGATCTCGTCAAGATTGTACATGTGGGCGTTTATTGTTCCTGTGAAAGAGGATCAACAGAATTATCAGAAAGACTGATTAAGCAAAACGATATAATGCACTGAGAAATAAAATGCCATCTTTAAGTTCCAAGATTCATGAAGAATTCTTAAGAGTTCTTCTATATGATTTGGGAGGAGCAAAGCTCCATTAATGAATTAAGAAAATCCAAGGAAAATTTTTCAGAGAGCAGAGCTCTATGGAATCCTAGTAGGGTCCCCTTTAGTTCTCTTTAGATCCCTTTAAGACCTGTAGAGCAAAGCTCTGCTAAGTGAAACCCTAAATAGGTTTCCTTTAGATCAGGGATCTATTGAAAGCGAGGCTCTATCAATGAAAATTAATTTAATTTAATCCAAATTAAAATTTTAACCTAAAAGTTTTAAGAGTTTAACTCTTGAAGTTCTTAAAAATAAAGAGCAGGGCTCTGAGTTCTGAAAGTAAAATTTTAGAGATGAAAATCATCTAAGAGACCAAAGGTCCTATTTATAGGCATCAAGTGCCCTTTCAACTGCCAAGAGTTACCGCAGCGGTTGGAATTCCACCACTGTTGCGCTCACGTTTAGAGCCATGTAAGCGCAACGGTGGGGGGGCATTTGTTTACCCCAATCAGAGCAAAACTCTGTTCAAATTCCGAGGCGGGAGATGAAGCAACGCATCATCTTCCCCCAATCAGAGCAAAGCTTTGCTTTGAAAATTTAAAATTTAATAAATGAAGCAACGCTTCAGATTATTTGCGCTGCGCAATACGCCACTTGTCAGGCGCTGATACGTCAGCGCAGCGCCCAAGAAGGCGCGCCCAATCAGAGCAAAGCTCTATTTAAAGGAAGCAACGCTTCAGTTGCGCATGCACTGCGCTGCGCGACAAGTGTCAGCGCAGATGCGCTCGCGCTGCGCTTTGCGCTGCGCGACACGTGTCAGCGCAGTTGCGCTGCGCTGTGCGCTGCGCGATACGTGTCACGCGCTGGGGCATCTGCGCCAAACAGAATTAGATTTTAAAGAAATTTTTCTGTTCTTGTTAAAACAAGAAGATTTTCTTCTGCAAAGCAGAAGCCCTTGGATCAAAGATCCAACGGTGGGAAAAATTCCCCAAATCACTCAGAGAAAGATCTCTTCAACAAATTTAACTAATTTATGGGCACTATAAAAGAGACCCCAGACCTCAATTCAAAATCATCAATATCTTTCTATAAAAAAAAAAGAGAAGAGAACTCTTGAGAACTCCTCAAGAACAACAGAAGGCAAAAAACCTTTAGAAAAAAGAGAAAATTCTCTTATGGACAGATTATTGATCTAAGAACAAGATCAATAATCTTAAATAAAAAAAGAAAAATAAGGAATAATAGTGCTTTGCACTTTCTTATGAGCCATTGGTTCTTTGAAAACAAAAGAAAACTTGTTTTCTTTGATTTAAAATCGATCAAAATATAAAACAGTGCTTTGCACTTGAAAAATTGCGCTGTTGCGCTCCTTTGTTGGCGCAAGCCACCAGGGAGCGCCACGTGTGAGCAGCGCAACAGCGCAGCGTACTAGTGCAGCGCACTGCGCTGTTGCGCTTGCGCTCACCAGAGCATGACACGTGTCCTCACCACAAGCGCTTACGCTCAGTAATTGGCGCAAAGCGCCTGACAAATGCAATGCATTTCTTTTCCCGAAGGGCCAGGCCCAATTAAAAGACCAAACAGGCCTAATTAAATTGATGCTCTGCATCATTTATAAATGGGCAGAGCCCAAACAAAATAATAAGAACGCTACGCATTTTTTAAAAGGGGCAAAGCCCAGACAAAACAGATGCCTTGCATCATTCATAAATGAGCAGAGCCCAGAATAAATTGATGCTCTGCATCTTTATAGGCAGAGCCCAAGCAAAAAAAGAAATGGAAGAAATGCAATGCATTATTTAATAAAAGTGTTGAACATTTTCAACTGGACTTAGCCCAATTTTGGCCGTAAGTCCTCAAATTAAATTGACTGAGCAAGATTGCTCTTTTAAATCAATTTATATCCGGTTTGAGGGTACATCTCCGAACTCCTCTGACACATGTCGTTGTAATCATTCAACGTCGTCAGAGAGGTGACGGGTCCCGACGACCACACATCGATATGGACTGCGGGGTCCTTAAACTCGTGGACCGAAACGTCCTTAAACTAATATTGGACCGAAACGTCCTTAAACTAATGATGGACCACTACGTCCTTAAACTGGCGATGGACCGAAACGTCCTTAAACTAATATCGGACCGAAACGTCCCTAAACTACCTATGGACCACTATGTCCCTAAACTGGAACAATAGAGCCTCCAAATGCTCTTTTGCCGGATCTAAACGATCCCGTTTAAGTTGATCTTAGCCCCTAAACACGGCTAACGTATCCTTAAACATTTAAACGGACTATAAAACTCCAAATCAACCTGGGTTCCAGGGTACATCTCTGAACTCCTCTGACATCTGCCATTGTAATCCTTCAACGACGTTAGAGAGGTGACGAGTCCCGATGGCCAGATATTAAATCGATCATCACGTCAAGTTGATCTTAGTCCAAAACAGGACTAATGTATCCTTGACGAACGTTTAAGTTGATCTTAGCCGCAACGCGACTAATGCATCCTTAAACTAAAAACACCAAACCCAAATCTAAGTAAATACGGATTTGGACTAATCCACGTCCTACGGGCGACGGCATTACTCAGTCTCCGTATACAATCCACGGGCAACCACAAACAAAACAAACACACACGACACGAAGTGAAATTCTGGAGAAGGAGAAAGTTGTTACCGCAATGCGGTAGCGTAATTAACTGCAGGGGCTTGCGCCTGTAGGGAAGAGCGTCCCCATAATCAAAAAAACCCCTCATCCTGAGGGGGAATCTGACGAAGTCTGCTACATTGCTCGCATCCGTCTAAACCTCCAATACACGGTGCCATAAATCAACTTGGCATCTTCGGAGAGGTGGACGGATAAAACCAAATAGCATCTGCCCCGAATCTCAGGCGAGACGCAAAGTCTAGGCCGCCATTCGGAGGGGAACAAGCATCACCTAGATCTTTCATGGAGAACTTATATGATAAGAAGAGCTTGACCAAGTGTAGCATACGAATATCATTCCCTATCAAAAGTATGACATCCACGTACAATATGAGAAAGACCACCTTACTCTCTACAGCCTTCTTATATATACAAGGTTCATCTACATTTTTGATTAAGTCAAACTCTTTGACAGCTTCATCAAAACAAATGTTCCAACTCCGCAACGCCTGCTTAAATCTATGGATGGATTTAAGCAGCTTGCACACCTTTCCGCTGCTCCCACTGTCTACTAAGCCTTCTGGCTGTGCCATGTACACGCTCTCTTCTAAATCACCATTTAGAAAAGCGGTCTTGACGTCCATCTGCCAGATTTCGTAGTCATGGTATGCAGCAATGGAATGTAGAATCTTGATGGACTTAAGCATAGCGACAGGAGAAAAGGTTTCATCATAGTCGATGCCAGGTCGTTGACGAAATCCTTTTGCTACAAGTCTAGCATTGAAAGTCTCAACTTTTCCATCTACACCTATCTTCTTTTTGAAGATCCACTTGCTCCCAATGGGTTTTACCCCTTCAGGAGCAACTTCCAAAGTCCATACTTTGTTGGTGTACATGGATTCCATCTCGGATCTCATAGCATCCAGCCATTTCACAGAGTCTCCACTTATGATGGCCTGCTCGAAACTAGTCGGGTCATCATCTTCTATTATGCAGTCCTCTCTCCCACCGTATATGAGAAAACCGAAGTATCTCTCAGGTGGATGAGGAACCCTTCTAGATCTGCGGAGTGGCTGGGGTTCGTTGGGTACTATTGGATCCTCCGGTTCTACCAAATCGTCAGTTGTAGTTTGTGCTACTGGAACTTCTACCAGTTCTACCCCATTACCACTAATTTCTTTTATAAGAAATTCATTTTCTAAAAATGTGGCATGTTGTGCAACAAACACTTTTTGTTTCTCAGTATGGTAGAAGATATATCCATAGGAATCCTTTGAATATCCCACAAACTTATACAAAACAGACTTTGCCTCGAGCTTGTCCGGAATTTTGTTTTTTTATATAGGCCGGATAACCCCATATCTTAACTCGTTTAAGAGATGGTCTCTTCCAATTCCATATCTCATATGGAGTGGTAGGCACTGTCTTGGTCGGAACTCTATTCAATAGGTATGCAGCTGTCTCAAGTGCATATCCCCAAAAAGAAATAGGTAACTCAGCAGCACTCATCATAGAGCGCACCATATCTAATCGGGTGAGATTTCTCCTCTCCGACACAACGTTGTGTTGTGGTGTATACGGAGGAGTAAGATGAGAGAGAATCCCATTCTCTTTTAAATAATCACGGAATTCCCCACTCAAGTATTCTCCTCCCCGATCAGATCATATGACTTTAATACTTTTGCCCGTCTGGTTTTCAACTTCGCACATATATTCCTTCAATTTCTCAAAAGCTTCAGACTTGTGTTTCAATAAGAACACATGTCCGAACCTTGAAAGATCATCGATGAATGTAATAACGTACGAAAAACCATTCCTGGCATGTGTAGACATAGGACCGCATACATTACTATGTATCAGTCCCAAGAGTTCAGTAGCTCTTTCTCCGTGTCCAGTAAACAGAGTTTTGGTCATCTTGCCTTTGAGACATGACTGGCAGGTTTCATAAGATAAACTCGAACGGATTCAAATATCCATCTTTATGAAACTTAGCCAGTCTTGTCGCATTGATATGACCTAGTCTACAGTGCCACAAGAAGGCTTCATTCATTTCTGAACTTTTCCTCTTGTTTGTGTTCTGTACGTTAAGAACTGTACTTTGATTAAGAACGTATATACCGTTACATAACGTACCAAAACTAATCAACACTTGATTGTAAAAAATGTTCAAAACATTATCCTCTAATGTGAAATTATATCCTTCTTTAGTGAGCAAAGAAACCGATATAATGTTGCACATCATCTTTGGTACGTAGTAACAGTCGTTCAGAATCAATGTATTACCAGTTGGTAATACAAGGTGATACTTGCCAACTTCCTTGGTTGCAACAATTGCACCATTCCCTACTGTTAGGAATTTATCACCCTTTCCCGGTTCTCTACCTTACTTTAGCCCATGTAACAAATTACATATGTAGGATCCTGATCCGGTATCCAATACCCAGGACGTAGAACAAACTGAGAAACAGTTCTCGATAACGAACACACCCGAAGTAGATGCATCAACATGCTGTTTCTTCATACGGGTGGAGCGGGAATCCTGATATTCCCCTATTCCTAAGGAACCAACGTTCCCCAGCTTAGTATAATAAGCAGGTTTGGTCAATACATCTATATTATTATCTTGATTAAGGCGTGACATTGGTTGCTTTCTGGAGAGAGAGAGAAGGAAACGCATTAGCATGCGCTCTTTGCAAGATTAGATTGGTTATTATCTTATCTAATCAGGATGGCTCCCATTATTTTTATCAAATCTTCCTTCAAACTATAAAATGTAAGACTATCCGGGATTAATTACACCCTACAAATTCGCCAACCGTTCGGCCAGGCCAATGTCGGTACTTTGAGGGAGGTTCCCCGTGCTTTCGTACGGACCTAATTAAAATAAACCTCATTTTCCCAGAGGCATAACCCCATTGACACCTTTCTAGAAACCTACTTGATCGGATAATTGTAAAGTGCAAAACTCTCCCAGGAGTAACTCTTACACGCAGTGGGTATCGGGATCCAACTATCTCATAGAAAATATGCAATCTCATTGCAAATTTCAACACTTGAAATTCCCGATAATGGTTTTTACCCTTAGCAACTTATGACATTGGCTATGGTCAACAAATCATAAGTGCTAGTCAAGTTCAACCCGTCATTTCTTGATTGAATTAAACCCACCCGTGCGACCCTTGGCTAAGGTCAACAAAGCCGCACGACTGCCCTAATCCAATCGTATCACATGCTGCAGACAAGCACTAATTAGATACCGCACACTACGTCTTGGCTATGGTTAACAAACGTAGCACGAATACTAAATAGTGCTTATCTAAAATGACGGAGGGCAATGCAGGTTTTTAAGAAAACCATGAGCGTAATGAACTTGATATTGTTGTAGAATCTAATGTTTTTGAAAAGGAGTGTTTTTGAGGCTTTTTCTAGTTTCGCTAAAGAGGTCACTCCCGGTGAAGGGATCTCGGCTCTTACCTCATCGAATGAGGTGCAGGATATTCAAGAATACCACTATGCAAAGCAAGAACTAAAGAAGCTATCAAAAACAAAACCGAGTCCGTTGTAGCATTTGCTAGTTTCGCTAAAGAGGTCACTCCCGGTGAAGGGATCTCGGCTCTTTCCTCATCGAATGAGGTGCTCGATATTCATCAAGGAATACCACTATGCAAAGCAAAAACTAGAGCTACCCTTTTTGAAAAGTTGATTCTATAACATGTTTAGGTTTCTTTATTTTCATTAATCTCATTAATGAAGTCCCATCAATTAATGTTTCCTAAACATTACAGAAAAGTGAAACGAAAATAGAACGTACGATTATGCCATCCGCATTCTCTACTGGGCCCCGTTAGGTTTCTTAACTACCGGCAGAGCGGGGGCTGAACTAGCGCGGGTGCAAAACATAAGCAACGTTTATTATATATCATATATATAATATAACATTCGTCTCACGCAGTTATATGATCGCATCACAGAACCAAGCAGCAGAAGAAAGATATGAAACATTGGATATACTAGGGTTTCCGTGTTTTAAATTTAGCCAGTAATGTAAAACACGGATTCCACGGTCGTGATGAATAGCCAAACCCACATCCCTAGACCCCTATGAGAGGGGAAAGTAACCTTACCAATTATAGAGTTAGGAAACCCGGTCTCAACTCCTTGAAATGGTCTCCCACTGGACCCTAGAAGCCGGTTACTTGTGCTCCCCACATTGGGTCTATCCTAATACGGAAATGTAAATAATATACAACAATGGTGACATCATCCTCAACCCGGAAGTGCTCCAATACAAGAATTTTATATTGAATTTTACATGAATGAAAATAAAAACTCCCATCTCATATAAACCCCCCGGCTATTCATTCACGACGATCCAATATATCATAGCAGCGACATATAATATCACATATCATCAACGTAGGTAAATATGCGTATCCCAAAAGCTCGTTGACATATAGAAATGAGATCGGGATACCCCACATGTTACATTTACGGTCGCAGAAATGAAATGTAAAACTGCAATAATTAAAATCCGCATATCCTTAGACATCATAAACCCGGAATATCTCATATTCCGAATTTCATGCCTAACGAGATAAATCTTGTATTTTAGTCTTAAATTGAAAACACTTTTCAATTACTTAGTCGGGGATTCAACAAGATTCCCAACTATATTATCGAATACTCGTCGGAAACTTTAGTAAATGGCCGCACCCCCGATGCCGTCGACAAAGAGCACTAAGGCGGAACACCATGGCCGCAAGCACCCGAGTGGGTGCTTTTGGCAGCAAGGTTCTTCTACAGTCACTTGGTCGGGGCAATGGGGCGTGGCTACCTAGCAAAATTATTTGGCGAGTATTCACGTACAATACGCAATTGCGACAGAGTTTTGATCCGAATCAAGACTCTGTAGCAACCGATTATCCGAGACCAAAACACTAGATTTACAAACAAACTAGTTTTCACAAAACTAATTTAATGTGGATCCTAACTTTTGCATCCATATCAAACTAAACCCGAAACGACGTAATAATTACGACTACGAAACACTCCGTATTAGCCCTAATAGAGCTGTTAACATCACATGCAAACTGGGCTAATCAAACAATACCTGAAACCCCAAATTCAAGCTACTAGAACAACAAAAAAATTTCAAGGACATAAAGCACAATAATACCGTCCAGGCCGGTATTTTGAAGGTTTTCACCGGGTGAAAAATTTCTTTTTGGCCTCGAATTTTTCCAGTGTTCTACTTGTATCACATACAACATTCTCCACTTGCATAAAAAAAATTTACGGACCTTAAAAAATTCGACAAAAACTTGATTTTGGGTTCGGGTGTTTCGGAGTTTTTCGGTTTCGTGATTCTAATTATATCGTCTAATCTTCTAATTTTGGCTTTGATACCATAAAAGTCTACCCTAGCACCAGCAAGGGTTTTTAGTGGCATCAAGCATGCCAAATTTAAATTTTTCATGGTGCTAAGCTAGACTAACCTATGATACTAACTAGATGATTAGGGTTTAGATTGATATCATCACAAAACTAGCTAAGAGAAAGAAGGTTACACCCTTGAAGATCAAGTCCTTCTCTTCTTAGGCTCCAGGTTGTGGTCCGCTAGACTCCACTTCAATCTTGGACGAGCCTCCTCCGAAGATCTTCCCGCCAAAGAAGATCTACCTGAAGTCTACTTGATCAAGCTACCTCTACACTAAACTTCTTTAGTGTAGGAAACACACCACACCAAATGGATAGTTTAGTGTGGGATGGTGAAGTAGGGGTTTTGTAAGCTCACAAATGATCTCTCAAACTCAATGATTCACGTCATATGTGAGGGTTTTGAGTTTGGAGATGAGGTGAGAATTTTTGGAGAGCTAGAGAGAGCAAGAGCTCACATTAAGAGAGCAATAAAGAAAATCTCAAGTGAAGAATGAAGTGAGTGTAAAATGGCAACCCCTTGAACCTCACTTATTCAAGAATGGATAAATTCTAGTATAAAATTGCAACCATGCTTGAATAGTGAGTCAAGATGAATAAACAAATAATAAAGCCCATGCCTCACCCATGCCTCACAAAGTCTCCCCATTTTCCACCTCATATTCTATTTTCCAAAAATAGAAAATACATGCCATGCTTCATATAATAATATATATTTGTATATATCAAATATACATTAATATATATATTAATAAAGCAATTAGTAAGCTAATGATATTAGTTAATACATAATTATATCAAATTATTAAATCAACACTTGATTTAATAATCCGGTTATATCACATATGACCGACTAATATCATTTATCTGTTTATCACATTATCAAATCAACACGTGATTCGATAATCTAGTTATCTCACATATAACCAAACCGATAACAGATAACAGCCAGATTACAATACGGTATCACATACTCATATTTAATCAGGCCCACGCATATATCAACATATGTGCCCTACTTCGTTTCGCTTGAAACAGGAAACTTCTATGTGGGACTCTAAAGACTCGTCAATATGTCAGTAGTAGGTAATGATCACATCCGTTACCTACAAGCCGTCAGCGGTACTAGCTGGACGTAACGGCTACCCGGGTATTGAGCGATATGAAGATCAACAACCAAGCTTGTCCATACTCTCTATGAAGCCTATCAGTAACACTACCATACAGTCCGGTCTCTTTGTCTAATATGTCGCATATCATGTCTAGGGTGGTAAACGTTAGACCCCAGTAACGTGATAAGTCATGCCGATCTCTGGCCTATAACGGTTCGAGAAACTACTGATAACTCTTATCAGTAAATCTCAGCAGCGGCCCTGGCCAGGGAATTCCAGTTATAGCCAATCGAGCAAATCGCAACATCAACCCCCAATACCGGGAGAGACGAAACCCCTTCTATCGCTCATTGCCTCCATGTGACTTGGGACTGTACCCAAAATCCACCTGTTTGCACGTTTCCTTTAAGCGTATTTGGGAGGAAATTAAAGTACAGTGGGAGCCACATAAGACTCTATGACGGTCTCGGGTCTACAGACTAACATATACCGGTGTCACCGGAGTACTACTATTTGACGATAAGTATACTACCAACTAGAAGTCCTCGGCGAGTCCGTTCAGTGTACCCATTCTCCAATTAGCACCTGTGTACAATCTTTGATATCACATACCAATGGTTGTGGGATCAACCATCGCCTTCTACGGGACAAGAAACGTACACACTAGTCTACTCTGGAATATCGATGCCCTGGTCTTGATATTCCCTCGACTAGGAACCGATTAAAGGATGTACTTTTGGACCACCCTGGCCCTACTAGTATGATCTCACCATAATCCTGGTAGTCAAGTACATATCCTAAGGGCTTTATCAACATGTGAGAGCAAGACAGTAACGAATACCAGTCAACATGTTAAGATAAAGAGTAACCAGATAGCATACTATCATGTCGAGCAAGAAAGTCCTCTATATATATGTCCAAGAATCCACTATAATATATATCAAATGTACAATAATGGCCTCTAGGGCATACATATTCCTAACAGGTCTGTTTGATGCTCCTGTGACTGATACTGATCTTCTGGCAGCCATTGAAGTGTCAAAACGACTGGCTCGTGAACAGGCGACGTTATCCTATATTGCGGAGTCCGGTATACGTTATTTATACTCTCCTGTATATATCCCCTCCCTTTTTTTTGAATTTATTATGTTTTACTAACGCTCTCTTCTTTAATAGGTATTTCTGCTGATGAGGCTCTCACGGCTTCTCTCAAGACGTTTAGGAGGAGGAAAGGCTTCGTGCCTCCTTGGGCCATGGTATGCTTCGCTTCACTACACCTTTATATTTTTAGTTCCTTTTATTTATTATCTGACCCTTTCCTTTATCCTATTACAGGAACCACCACAATCCAGGTTGTTCCGAATGTAATGCCAGCCCTGGGTGGTGATGTAGAAAAGCCTTCAGAGACATCGGTTACAGCTGAGGCCCTCCCAAGGCCACCGCAGGAGGTGTTGCTGAAGATGTCTATGATGGATGCCATAGCGGATCCGGAGGCCGAGCTCGGTTTGGATGACAACGTCCCCTTGTCAGAAGTTTTAAAGAGGTCGGTTTATACAGCCCAGGCTGAAAGGAAGCGTAGAAAGCATGCTGCGAGGGAACGTCAGGCTGTCTTGGCAGTGGGCGCGGGTTCGAGTGAAGTTTGACCTTCTGTCGTTCCCATGGTGGGTGTCCTTTCTGACTTGTCTATTGCTCATAGGCGAGTTGCGCGTGCGGCTCGCGAAGAGGCCGAGTGGTTGCTTCAAGATATAACAACGCGCAGTCCCTTATTAGAACTTAGTAATTGTTTTTCTTCGAATCATGACACATTTTTTGTTTTAAAGCAGGGCCAAGCTTTGGCGATGGCCTGGCAGTTGAAGTGCCGGCGACTAAAGAGCCTGAAGTGGCCAATCATTCTCTGGAATCCGAGACCGCTCCGACTGTCACCTCTTCTTCCTGTAGATCCTTGATATCGGCCGGGGACGCCAGTGTTACGACGGCCATTATCGAGTCAGGGGATGAAGATGGGGGTGCTGAATCCACTTTCCCAGTGGCAAACGAGGAAGCCGTCACAACTGGTGATGCTTCGGGCACTGTCTCAGTTTCGGCTTTGTTAGGTACTCCTTGAGTTATTACCTTTGAGTTTTTAATCCCACTAGGTATCTAATGATATCTTCTTTATCCTGAGTATAGGTGCAGTAAACCCTAATGCTGTATTGACTGAAGAATTGCCGCCAATCATTACTCTGACTGCTGCGGTTCCACCCCTTTCTTATGCGTCTCTCCGAACTCTGGAAGGTGAGGATTTCTCATTTCTCTACTTCAGTATAGATACCATTTTCCTGTATTGACCCTATATTGTTGCCATCCTGCAGGAGCGCTCTTTGATCGCTTACACCAGGTGTTAAGCCCGCACTTTGCCTTCCAGTCGGAATTCGTTCCTCCTTCTGGCATGGGTTAGTATACTCCTTGCTTGGTGTTTCTTCTTTTCATTCTGTTGCTAAGCTTTCCCCATGTTGACCACAGTCCCACGGCTTGAGGGGGGAAGTGAAGTGATAGCCGAGTCTCATGTGCTCCTTGTCGTGCCGCCTTCAACAGATGGTACGGTAGATCTCGTCCATTAGCCGTCTTCTTTATTTTTTTTAAATCGAAATCTAACCCCCATTCGTGCGTAATTTATTTGGCAGCGACTATACCGGCTTCGGTTTCTTTTGAGTCTCGCATTCCCATGCCTACAAGGCTTTTTGCTAAGCGTCAATCTTCTAGAGGTGCGGCAACTAGTGAGCGGATGTTATGTGAATTTATCGAAGATCTTGATGCCGAGTCTCTCACCTCTGCTACGGATTTCGCTGACGAAGTCAATCCTATGTTGGCGATGCTTTTGAACTTCCACAGCGAAGATTTCATTGTCTTTTGGGTCAACTATTGTAAGAGGATCGAGACCTGTCTGCATGAGATCGAGCTCAAGCATATCGCTCCTGAAGTATTGACCTTGAAGGCTCAGCGGGTCGCATGGGTTAAGCAGCGTGCCAATTTCATTCAACATTTTGAAAAAAAGTTAACCCTGAAGTGAAAGGAGCAGGAGATGGCTTCTGGTGAATCCATCAAATTGCGTGCCCATCTTGAAGCGAATGCCGCGCAGCTGCAAGTTATCTTCGAAAACCTCCAACAATGTATTTCTGATGGGCCGGCGCTGAGGCAGAAGTTGGACTTTACCGAGCGGGGCATGCAAGATTGCGAAGTTGCCAAGCAGAAAATTGCTGAGAAGCTTTCATTATGCTTGCAACAACGGGCTCAAATTGAAACAGGGTTGGCCACAGTAGAAGCATGCGAGGAGGAGCTGCGGGGAGCGCATGAGTGGGTTGCCAACTTGTTAAAAGCCCCGCCTTCTTAACGATCGTAATTGTATTCCCCCTTTTTTTTTATTAATTTTATCTCTTAAACACTTTGATTCGTGAATAAGAATACACATTTTTTGCATGCGCTTATCTGTGTCTTAATGGGGGCGCTAATTAGTTTATTTACTCGTTTCGGAGTTTGTAGTTTATTCACTCGTTTCATAGTTTCTAGTTTATGGACTCATTTCGGAGTTTGTAGTTTATTCACTCATTTCGGAGTTTCTAGTTTATGGACTCATTTCGGAGTTTGTTTATTTTACCTGCCTTGGGTTTATAGGAAAACTTATCCTAACGTTATATGTAGATAACCCCTGCCCTTTGCAACAGAGGTCCGTTAGGTTTTGTGGTACTAGAGTTTTAGTCCGTGGTACCGTCGCGTTAGCTGATATATTCCTCGATATGCAGTCTTTAAGCTGTTGTTCGAGTAGCCCTGCGACTGTCGTGTCCTTGATCCCTTCGGAGGCTGGACAAAACGTTTTCAAGTAATCTCCTTAGGCTATATGACCGTAGGAAGGGCAAGCGTTATGAATTTTCCATTACGCTTTTTACTTGAGGTTAGGCTTAGTTTGGAGCCCCGATGAGTCATAACCACTCCGCACTGGTGTGGGATGATCTCCGATAGTCTCTTAGGCTTTATATGACTTACCGTCGAGACCTTGAAGCTAGGAACATGCTGTTGCTTCGATTTGATTTGGCTATTTGGAGCCTTTGTTGACATTGCATCTGCTGTAACGAGAAGAATGTCGGGCTGGAGCTGGGATTTTTTCGTTACTCCTTTTTGTTTTGGCTATTTGGAGCCTTTTTTGACGTTGCGTTTGCATCCTGCTGGAATGAGAATGTACGTCAGGATTTTCTCTAGGTTGTATATGAACTGTCAAGACTTAGAGCTAGGAATTTGCCATAGCTCCGCTTTGTTTCGACCCTTGGGCCTTTTGTTGGCGTTGCGTCTACATCTTGATGGTATGAGAATGAATGCCGAATTGATCTCTAGACTGTGGATGTTGCCGTCGAGATCTTGCTTTCCCTTTGATAGAGCCTGGTGTGAAAATAGGGTTCCCTTTTTCATTTGTGCCCATAGATTGTATTTAGGGGTCGGTGTAGACTCACAGTAGGGCAGAGGAAATTTTATTTTATTTTATTTTTTATTTCCGCGATCCTTTATCTTTTCAGCTTTTCATATCGCGAAAGTCACGATTGCCCAATCATTTCGGCTATTTATCGCAGTGCCCAATCATTTCGGCTATTTTTATATTTTTACTCGCTGCTTTTTATTGCGAGTTGTCCAAACATTTCGGCTGTTTCATATGCATATTTTTTTTGGTCGCTGATTTTTATTGCGAGTTGCCCAAACATTTCGGCCGTTTCCTATGCATATTTTTTGCTCGCTGATTTTTATTGCGAGTTGTCCAAACATTTTGGCTGTTTCATACGCATATATTTTTTTGCTCGCTGATTTTTATTGGGAGTTTGGAACCTGACCAACCTAGGCATCAGCATCGCTACGACTGGAATATTGCCAGGAGCGAATCATCATTTGCCATGAAAGGACTTGGAGCTTGACACCTGTTTAGGCATCAACATCGCTACCACTGGAATATCGCCAGGAGCGAATCATCATTTGCCTTTGTCGATTTGAACAAAGATGGCTTAATAGACAGGGTTAGGATCCTGTTGACTAAAACTTTTTGACTTTATGAGTCGTAAGAGTCTCATAAAAGTTTCTCCCTATGAGTCGTGAGGATCTCGTAGGTGTATGTTCTCCTTAGAAGTCGTGAGGACTTTTAAGCGGTGTTTTCCCTTACAAGTCGTAAGGATCTTACAAAAGTGTTTTCTCCATATAAGTCGAGAGGACTTACAAGTGTCATTCACCATATGGGATATTTCTCGCCATTGGTAGAACTTGGTAACGGAGTATTTATTCGTGCTCGTGGATTGTATACAAGGGTCAATATCGGAGCGGTTGTAGGGCAACTCGGGGAATGTGATAGCTTAAGAACGGGTTTGGATCCCTGTAGCTTAAGACTTTTGAATTCTATGAGCCGTGAGGGTCTTATAGGGAGAGTTTTCCTTACGAGTCGAGAGAATATTGTAAGTAAAAGTTTTACGAGATTGCGCCCTTCCGGGTTTTCACAAACTCGACAGTAGCCCTGCTGTTTTTACTCATAGCGCCCTTTCGGGTTTTCATCCGTGCCCATTTTTCTTGTGGACATACCGTTTTTTTAACGAGATCGCGCCCTTCCAGGTTTTCACAAACTCGTCAGTAGTCCTGCTATTTTTACTCACGGTGCTTTTTCGGGTTTTCATACGTACCCATTTTTCTTGTGGACATACCTTTTTTTTAACGAGATCACGCCCTTCCGAGTTTTCACAAACTCGCCGGTAGTCCTGCTGTTTTTACACACGGCGCCCTTTCGGGTTATCATCCGTGCCCATTTTGCTTATGGACATACCCTTTTTTTCTCTCTTTTTTAACTACCCATCTGTTTTCCAATGGGACTTAGGGGTGACTTCACAGCTGGAGTAGCTGTGTAGCTAGTAAGACTTGAGTTGCAGTCCTCACCGTTGGAGCATTGATTGCAATATAGCTCTCAAGGGAGGATATCGCCATATTAGTTTAGGGACATTTTGGCCCATTATCGCCGTGTTTGAGGCGACGCGCTAGTTTAAGGACATTCCGGTCCATTGTTAGTTTAGGGACATCTCGGTCCATTGCAGCCATTCGAGGCGAAGTTTTAGTTTAAGGACGTCTCAGTCCATTGTTAGTTTAGGGACATCTCTGTCTATGGCCAGTTTAAGGACGTGGTGGTCCATGGCCAGTTTAAGGGCGTAGTGGTCTATTGTTACCATTTTCGAGACAACGGATCTTCTGGTTACTACTTTCGGGGTTCTGACTCAGGAAGATAGCGAGCAGACACAGGCGTCGTCATCTATCATTGACCTGAATTGTAACCCGTTAGGCGTAGTATCTTTTTGAGGAATCAGCCATTTATTGGCCGGAGGGGTCTTTCTCCATGCATATCCATGAGCAGGTAGGCCCCATCTTGGTAGACCTTGTCTATGATGTATGAGCCTTCATAGTTTGGCTCAAATTTCCCTCGTTTGGCATGGTTGGGAATCATAGGTCATTTGACAACTAGCACGAGCTCGCCTTAGAGGAATGTTCTCGGTCTTGTAACATTTCAGGAAATAAAATATTATTTTAGAATTTAAATAACTAAAATAATAAATTTCAGGAATATTATTAAGTGCAAGGATTTGTTTTAATGATATGGTATAATTATATACCGATAAATTAGGAAATATTTGGAAATTTATATTAATTATTGATTTTAAAAGAATTTATGAAAGATTGAGAATTTTACAATTTAGTATACAATTAATTGTATATAAGTTAGTATTACGAAACTTGATTAGTACTTAATCATGCATTGATTGTATTTTGTGCATGTGACATGCACCATGTCATATTGCTAACACTTGTTACATTTTTGGAACTTAGCTTAAATCCTTAATTTTGTATAGTCTTGTATTTGTTATAGAAAAGAAAAGAAATGGGAAGATATTTTGTGACATGGAGGTATGGGCTTGGGTGAGGGGAGAGAGAGAGAGAGAGGGTGGGGGGTCTCTTTTGACCATGACTCATTTCTTCTTCCCTTCATTTTCTTCATTCTTCTTCCCCTTCTCCTCACCATGGCTGCCCTCTCCCTCCACCTCCTCTACCTTTTCACAACACCCTCAAACACACTTCAAAACCTTGTATTCCCTTCATTAAAATTGTGCACAAGCTCACTACAAATATGGTGGACTAAGCAAGTTGAGATTTTGAACACTTGGGGCAACTCAAGAATTTTCTTGAGTTGCCAAATAAGGTATTTCTTTCACCATTAGTGTAGTAATTAAGTTCCCTTAGCTTCTATTTTAGTATAGAATTGATTAAGTGAGGTTTAGTGATCTTGGAAAATTCCAAGATGAAGTTTAGGGAATTCTTGAGTTCTGATGATGCAATTGAGGTATAATTGGTTACTACAACCCCTTTAGTGTTAAAAACCTAGATCAAACATTTGTTCTATAGGAATACGCCAGGCATGGCTCAAAACAGAGCCTAGGCCATGAAACGTGAGTTAGAAACTTTCCGTGTCGGTTTTTGTGGTTTGTGATGCCTACAGGGAATCTGGAGTGACCTGAGACCTTTACAAGAAAAATAAGCAACTCTATTGACCTAAATTGAGCCCTAGAAGACCACCTTGAGAATACGAGCCTAAGCCTAGCAACCAAAACCGGCCAGGCCGGAAATTTCGTGGATGTCGTCGGGTCATCTGTGGGTATTGGTGTTAAGGTTGGTTATGTAGCTCACATACCCCATATACTACCCCACTATATTGCTTGTTTAGCCTAATTTCACCTGACCAAAAATTTGGAACCAATTTTCTTGAGTTGTTGTTTTGTTTTGTAACTTTCTATGGCTTGAAGTTTTGATATTTGTGTTTTGTATCGGTCGCTTGACGTTTTTACGTCGATATCGGGAGTTGTTTGGTTATTCTTGCATGCGTAGGCCATAGGTTTTAACCTATGTGTCATTCATGTGCCGTTTTGGTTTTCGTGCGCGATTTCTTTTTACGATACTATGTGTCTATATATGTAGGCACCTTCACGTGGACTTCGGACAACAAGAAAGAGTGTGGCGTAATTGACTTCGGCAAGTAAGGATCAAGGTGAGTAAATGTATATCGATGGGGGAAGTCGAGTGGATGGCGTATAGCACCTCCGCAATTTCGTAGGGTATGCTGCGTTATGAGATACACACACACACACACACACACACACACACACACATATGTGTGTTTTGTGAGATGTGTATACTTAGCAAGAAAGGCTTTAGGAGACCATGGGTTGGATTTAGTGTAATTGGATGAAGTGCTTTTAGTTTTAGTTTCTTAGTCGCGAAACCCTAGAGTAAAGGTTGACACACATACACATGCACACACGTGATATGATATTAGGTGTATATGTTTATATGTGTGTGTGTGTGGATGTGTTGGTGAGTGTGTATATAAATATATACATATATATACATATACGTATACACGGATGATGAGCCCAGTATATGATACTTGGAGATGAGCCGATATGATCGGGCATGATGCCGTGAAATTGTGATATGTGAATGGGTCATGATATGATATACGACATGATATTATAGTGGATCGGTGGGCGATGTGTTTTCATACACACGAGGATATATGTTTGATGATATTGGTATGTACTAGACTTTAGAACGATACCCCTAATTCATGATTTTACGATATTGATACCATATGAATAATGAGGTTATGTGATATTTGACCTGTACCTCGATTTTAGGATGCCGTACGATGGATTTTACCGTACGAGATATAGATATAATGATTGATCCGCACTCTTGACTCGAGGATGTCGTACTAGGTATTTTACCGTACGTGACGCTATTGAGGAGGGATCGCCGACTACTAGATATATCAACTCGGACTTTAGGTGGCTTTCCTTACCCTTTCGACTGGGCTCGAGTCATACTTATTTTCAAAACTAACGAATCATGAGTATTTTTAAAGACAGGCCAAGGGATACTACGGATTTTTCAAAAGACGTATTTTTTTCTCAAATACCCGGAGGCCCTATTTTTCTAAAACCACGATTCATGCTATTTCAAACACCAAAAACTGTATGACTCGTATATGGACATGTATATTCTTCAAGGTTGCGGTTACTACATCTTTTTCTGTATATTCAGGCTGTTCTCATCGCATTGCATGCTTATAAATATGTTTTCTTTAGTTATTATGAACCCTGTTGTCAGGACACCAGCACCATTACCGATGATGCGTATGCTCCACATACACTTGTTTGCTGGCTCACACACATCATCATCGGTAATTTCCATGTCACGTACACATTAGAAAATATTACTTCATTGGTATAAATTGCTGGCTAATAGTTTCAACATAATACTAGTACGCTTGCTTTCATATGCTAGTTTAGTTATAGCATTCCTTACTTAGATACCCGGTGCATTCATATATTCATTCGGTTATGTACTGTTCTAGGGATGTATGCCGGTATTCACTGTTCACCGACTCATGATTTTGAGATTTCGGATCTTTCATGAGATTTCTGGATTTGCGAAAACCGCATGTGAATTTTTATAAACTTATGATTATTTTAAAAGAGGAAGATGCGGTTTTCCTTGATATGATGAGTAGCGTCCACCATGATGTTTTCTCGATTCTGAGTTAGTTTTCGAGACTCGATTCGAGGAGTGGAGGAACCATCTGCGGGTACATGGTGGACCCGGTGAGGTACCCCGGGGCGAGAGTGATTTTGTGGGGATGACGATGAGCCGGTAGGGAAGCACTACCTACCGGTGATTGTATGGAAACTCGACGGATATCCAGAGGAAACCTTTCGGAGTTATGAGAGAGATGGATATATGGGCCGATCCGGACTGACGGAGCCCATGGGCCGATCCGGACTGATGGAGCCCGAGATTTGAGGATTATGTGTCGCTGTTGGATACGGACTTCGTGATGCTTTGAGTGTTGATGCTGGGCACTCGGGTTTTATCATGATTTGTGTGTCGTTGCTGGACACACGTTAGATGGTGCATTAGTACATGTCACGCATCGATATATTATTATTCTTGATACAGACACGAGTACTTTAATATCACACTTATGATATACTGTTACCTTTGTTGTAGTATTGAGTATTTTCATTGTATGACCTAGGAGAACGGCATACATGTGATTTCTTCTCGTTGATGTTTTCTACTCACGAGTTGGCAACTCACCCCCGTTGTGCCATAGTTTATTGCAGGTTTGGCAGTACAGGTTTCGTTGCGGCTTGCTGGCACACTGCTTCCTTCCGGGTGATTGCTTGGATAGGTGGGTTCACTTGCATCGTGACCACCATTGTACTTTTATTTATTCAGTTGTATCTAGTAAACTCCATCAACCAGACTTGTATTATTTTGTAGACTTAGAAAACCAGTTGTTTATTCTTTCGACCTTAGAGTCGCGCGCTTGTATTATTATGGTTCTTCTCTAGTTTTCTTGAGGATGTTGGTTTTCTTCTGAGTTTTGATCCTCGCCCTTCGGCTTTGTATATTATATTGCTTGCGTGGTTGTTTCCACCAATTGACGAAGAGCTAGCTCCCGCTTGGAGATGCCTTTATTCATTACTTATGTATATTCCTGTTTGTACCCGTTTGGGGCCAGTATTTACAAAGAAAACTCTGCCGAAATTTTTGGGAAAGACTTGATGCTTTTAAAAATGCTTACTACGACTTTCAAAGTGATTTTTATATGTTAACTTTTAAATGGTTTAGATTTCTGGGTTTTGGCTTACTTAGATTACATTACGCCTCTAGACGTTTAGTAATTTAAGTGCCAGTCACGTTTCGTACCTTCGGGTCATGAAAAAGTTAGTATCAGAGCACTAGGTTTAACCTTGGTTCGAGTCTAGGTTTGACTATGCAGAGTCTAGGGCGTATATACATATATATATATATATTCGGAACCTAGGCTAGACCATACGGAACTTAGACTTGGTCGAGGGGGTATTAGACCCGAACTTTCGTCGCATAGGTTGACTTTGGTTGATAGAGTAGGTGACTTAAGTAGAGTGACGTACCGTGCGTATTTTCCGCGGCATACATACGATACGCTACTCCGCTTAAGCAAGCCTAAGGATGTACATTTCTTTGCACCATATTCTATTCGTTCCTTTGATATATCCCCATCGATGTCGGATGGTGCTTTCTGTTACCACGGTTGCACGGGAAGAGAGAGATATGGCTAGAGTTGCGGTCAGCATGAGCTCGTCTTGGACGAGAACTGATCATGGCATAATTTCGGCGACACACGATTGCATAAATATGTCGTTTTATGATGTTTTTCGTGACATGAGCGTTTTGATGGATTGTTCTTGCTAAGATTTCTCGAACGTTCAGATCAGCACCAGAGGATTCGGCCACTGCTCGAGGCCGGCTAGAATGTGATGACCGTTAATGTATCGTCTATTCTTGAGGATTGAGGCATTGTTTAGCATGCAGACGAATGAGCCAGTTGTTGCTGCGACTAACAAGATATCGCCCAAGATGTTTGATGCTATTGCAGCATGAGTTTGTACTTAGGGATGTGATAGAAGATCGCTAGTCACCCATGGATAAATGACTAGGACATGTGGTTCGTTTGTATACCCCGATGCGAGGTCATCAGATTGATCTAATTTCAGCTATGGAAGACTTCACACAGACACGTTGAGAGTCGATAGAAAACGGACGAAAGAAGAGTATTCCTCCAACGATTTAGAAGAGTTTCCGAGGGCGTAGTTGGCCAGATACCTATCACAAGATATTGAACTGTCGAGTTCGTAGTTTCGGAAGGGAGACTCTAGATATGAGTATAGCCGTTTGTAGCACAGTCCATACAGCTACGAAGAGACGAGTCCGAATAAGTCCACATTAGAGAGAAGTGGAGTAAGAGGTTCGTACAAGATTTTGACGGGATGACATTCCACTCCGTTGACATCAGAGATGTGATACGTATGCTGATTGAAAGAATTAAAGTTAACCGCAATCAAGACGGTGTCGCTTTGCAGCTAACCGGTTGAGCATGGGTCGATCCATAGGGAGACGGAGCGTTTTAAGTTCTTGTCATAACGAGTTAATGCGCGTGGCGGAAAGCTCTTTATCTAACCTATGTGTTATATGCAAAGTAACCGTTTGTTAGGATTAGATAGGATAGTGTATGTTATGGGAATCCGTATTCAAGTCCTTTAAGCCGAACTTAACGATTGAAGCTAGAACAATCGGCAACAACGTGGATTAGGGTGCTTAAGCACGGTATTCGTGGAATCCGGCTTATTGACCCTTGTCCGTCCATTCTTGTCTCTTGCTTTCGCCTCCGGCCAAACCGAACGCAACCGGTCGCGGTTAGGAATCACCGTTACCTTGGTAGGGTAGGGTTCCTAACGGAGCGCTTGCGTAACGTTTGGACGGAGTTCAATGGAAAATACGGAAAAAGGAAATGAGCAAAAAAAACCTTAACTTACAATATCGTATTTATTCCTAACAACACCATATTAACAACCTTTCACAACACAAACCAAAAAGAGAGAACAAAAGAACAAAGAAAAGAAAAGAAAACATTACAAGTAAGTAAGTGCATGGAATTTAAGTGCAAGTAAGTAAAGCAAGTATTAAAGTGCAAGAAAGTAAATGAGCAAGAAATAAAAGAGAAAGATAGTAACACTAAGAACCATAGAACACAAGACAAGCCATGAGATCAATAACCAACCTTTAAACTTGCAAGCTTAATGAAGAGGTTGCAAGATCAAGAGAAGGGTAAAGAACTCATGTGAAATTAAGGCAAAGAAGAGAGCTTTATTAGTTCCAAAAGATGATACAACCCTTGAGATCAATTGCCAAAACTTAACCTTGCAAGCTTAATGAAGAGGTTGCAAAATAAAGTTAAGGCAAAGAACTCAATGGGAAGTTATGTTATGTACAAGAACTAAAAAGAAAACAAAAGAGTTACAAAGTGTAAATGAAAAATACAATGTGAGACCAAGTGAGAGCATGAACCCTTGCCCACTGCCTGCTATATATAGGCACAAAAGAAAAGAAAATAAACAATAAAAATAGGGCTACGTGGCAGCAAGGAGGGGCCCACAGCAAACTGGAGGCCAGAGGAGGAGGTGGGGCCGGCCAGGCCGGATTTTCTAGGGAAGTGCTCGGTTGAAATCCGAGCACTGGTGCTCGTACTTGCAGTGTGGGTTGGTGTTGTCTCCAATATGACTTTGGTGTTGCTGGTTTTATCAAATTTGACTTGGTATGCATCAAGTTCATGGAGGGAAATAAGTAGCTATGCATCACATCACTATTTTATTGCAATAAATGCACATCACACCATATAGCCCACTTGCTCCTAGCCATCATGCTATGGCTGCCCCCTAGGTCCATGGTCCAAGCTCCAAGAGTTAGTGTGTAGACATGTTATGTGTTGGACCAAAATATTGTGCACACACTTGTTTGCAAAATAACTCTTGGGATATCGGTCGGTTTCCAGTTCTGGCTGCAGTGTTGGCTCATAAATGATATATCCGTGATTCTGGATGTATTTCTAGTATTTTGTCACGGACACCTATAATCTGCATTACTGAGCAAACACCGAATAATAGTAGCGATATATAACAAAACAGATAACGAATGAGCGGTATTGAAATGCAATATTCTGATCTGAACAAATACCCACAAACATATCTTTTGCTCGTCCTGAGAAAAACAATATCCTAGCCTCACTTTCGCAGGGAACGCAATTGCACTGAGCACGTGCAACAAGCCGTTAAATCTCTAGGTGTCCCTAGTAGGTGGAGTGTTGTCTCCTGAGGGTTTTCAGCGGATACTACCCACAAAATCCCGTCAAGCTAGTTCATAAGTTAACATTGAATCTACTCCTACAGTTTAGTATCTAGGTTAGAAATTCTATTAACCTAAGTTAGAAATATCCTACCCTTATGTTTCACGCCTCCTATCTATTTAACCTTAGATTCTATACGTTCCAAAAAAGTTTAGAAAGATGTTGGTATCTCCTGAGTTTTCCTTCTAAAGTGCGGTCTTAAATTAGGGATTTTTATCAACTTTACAGAAAACATAAGTCTTATTCTTCATTTTTATCTTTCCTCCAAATATCGATTGTATACCCCTATATGTGTGTAAATTATTCACCCATACACTTAAGAATTCAATTCAAGTTATAGTAATACCTAATACTACTTTTTTTTGTTCATTATGGATGGTGATGTTCACACACCTTTCATGCGATTATTAATGCTTCTTGAGGCACTAACGGCCGATTACTGAATGTGTGAGCTTAAAGCATAAATAGCAGTTTCCGGGTCTTGACTTTATTTATTTTTTTTATTTTTTCTTTATTTTTCTTTTTCAAGACCGGATATATTTTTCAATGATACTCTTTTGGTGTTTAGCTTTAAATACTGTTTTTTCTTTCATACTAAGTTTTCAGGCAAGAGTATTTCTAGGTATCCTCTACTATCCCAAGTTTTAAGGTGCGTGTAAGTGCAGTTTGTAGGGTATATACTTTCTAAATTTGAATTCAAGAATAGAAACTATTTTTCAGACTTATCCTTCAGTAAAGCTTCAATACTTTCCCCTCATCTTGACATAACTCAAGAACTAAACTCAAGATTACCTACTTCTATAAAAAAAACTGTAAGGATGTATACTTGCCAAAGTTAAATAGAATGAGGGTTATTTTTAGGGTTTTCAATTCCTATGCCTAGGATTTAGTTATTTCTAACGTATCAACTCAACTTTCGGAATAAAAATCTAAGTTGCCCTATTAGCTAACTTGACGACAAAGTTTTTATATTTTTGGGAATTTTTTTTGATTTTTATGGGTTTTTTAAAATAAGAATGCAAATGCAGAATATACAAATGAATGCGAAGGAAGAAAGCTTACCGAGCACACCCCCAAACTTAAACTTGACAGTGCCCTCACTGTCAGGCTACACCAAGAGGGTCAAAATTGTCGGAACTCCCCAAAAGATTTATACAAAACAAAAAACAAAAACAAAAATATATACACAAAAAATGTTCCTCCCAAACTTAAGTAAAACAGTGCTTCCACCGTTTAAGCGGTGAAGTTCAGGATTAGGGGGAAAGAAAACAGTTTCAAACTATACAAGGCCTTATACAGGCCAAAAGTGAGCACCAACCATTCAAAAATTTTATCGTGATAATGTGCTGGTTGGTGAAAGAATGCGGAGAGGAAAGTAATGGGGAATACGCGAGACCGTATGCGGATAGAAGCGGGATACGGTCTCGGTATATGAGAAGAATAATGGCTGAAGGGAAAAAGAAATGGAGTACGAACTTGAGGGTGGAAATTGAGTGAATAGATTAGCACAATATGTGATGACCGATGTGTAAAAAGCGATTGTGCTAATCTATCAACCCATCGAGAAATGGAATCAAATCCTTCAAGATTCATGAGAAACCATGGATATGCCGAACTTGGTAAACCAGACACAAGAAATGAAAGTGATACGGTGTCTTGCACTGTCGGAATGATGGAAAGTATAGAGGGGACTGATTGAAGAAGGGTGACAGTTAAAGGTTCAGGAGGGTGTGCACAGTCAGTGGATGGGGTAAGATGAATTGGAAAATCCGACTGATCAAGAAAAACTGGTTCATCCTCAAAAATATCCTCAATATTCTCCTCAAAATTCAGCTCATCCATGCAAATTTCATCAAAATCAAGATGCATATGGAGTTCGGGAAAAATAGTAAATGACTCGGGATGATGAATTGGAGAGAAAAACTCGTCCAAAGCAGCGGGTTCATCATCCAAAATATTCCCAGCGTCAATATCCTTAATCAAGTGAAAATCAATTTTCTCAGACACCTCATCAAAAGTATGGATTTCAATCAAATTTGGCTCTAAGATGGAGGTGTGGAGGTCAAAAGAATTGGGTGTGGTTTCACTCGAAAGGGACCCTTCACAATTAGGTAAATCAAACACTACAAAGTCGCACAACTCATTAAACGTTCTATCTTCAATTGGTGAATCATTTGGAACATTTGATAGACATTCAAAACTGGAGTTGTAGGATTCAAGTTGAAACGGGTAGGTTTGATTTGGAAAGGTATACAGCTCACTCTTTCCACTCAAATTCTCACCCTGTCCTACAGCCTCATCATACATTGGAAAATGTGGAGCTGGCTGAAAACTAGTGTTCAGACCAGAATATTGCATTTTATTACCGCCCATTCATTATCTATTTTTTGTTTATATCGGTACTATTAACCGGTGTTTCCTCGGTAATACAGATTACAGGTATCCGTGATAAAATACTGGAAATACACTCAAAATCACGGATATATCATTTGTGAGCAGACACTGCAACCAGAACCGCGAACCGATCGATAATTCTTGGGTTTCTTTGTGTAACATACTTGTGTACACACTTTTCTATCTAAATGGACCAACACAATACAAGTTGTACACAAGTGTGCACTAGGACCTAGGGGGCAGCCATGGCATGATGGCTAGGTACAAGTGGGCATGAGGTGATATGGGTGTGACATGCATTAAATGCTATAAAGTAGTGATGTGATTTCTAGCTACTAGTTTCCCTCCAATCCCTGGTGCACCACAAGTTCAAAATAGACAAATCAAACTGGACCAATATGATGTTTGGGAGCAGACAAGACCACTACTGCAATACGAACATGATCCATCGGATTTGGGCCAGCCACATGCCCAGAAAATCCGGTGTGGCCGGCCCCACCACTTCCTGTGGGCCCCACCTTCTCACTGGCCCTCCATTGCTGCCACATAGCCCTATTTTTATTGTTTGTTTAATCTCTTTCTTTGCCTATAAAAGCAGACCATGGGGCAAAGGTTCAAGGGTCCAATTTTGTCATTCTTTTGCTTCATTTTTTTTACTCTTTTGTTTTTTATTTTGTTCTCTTGTAAATAGCTTAGCTCCCCCTTGAGATCCTTGCCTTCTCTTGATCTTTCAACCTCTTCATTGAGCTTGAAGGTTTAAGGGTTAGTGTTTGATCTCAAGGGTTGTATCATTCTTAAAGATAAATAAAGTGTCTTTTGTGCTTCATTTTGCCTTGGGTTTTTAGCTCTCTCTTGATCTTGCAACATCTTAATTAAGCTTGCAAGTTTAAGTTTGGGTTATTAAACCCATGGTGTGTAACTTGTTCTATGGTTCTCAGTAGTTTCTTTCTTGCTTTTTATTACTTGCCCTTTACATTCATGCTTTACTTACATGCAATTTATCACCATGTCATTTGCATTCTTGTAATACTTTTCTTTTTCATTGTTTATCTTCTCTTTTGTTCTCTCTTTTGCTTTGTTTTGTGAATGGTTGTTAATATGGTGTTGTTAGGAATAAATACAATACTGTAAGTTAAGCTTTCTTTGCTCATTTCCTTTGCCCGTTATTTTCCTTTGAACTCCGCCCAAACGTTACGCAAGTGCTCCGTTAGGCACCCTACCCTACCAAGGTGACGGTGATTCCTAACCGCGACCGGTTGCGTTCGGTTTGGCCGGAGGTGAAAGTAAGAGACAAGAACGGACGGACAAGGGTCAATAAGCCGGATTCCACGAATACTGTGCTTAAATTCCCTAATCCACGTTGTTGCCGATTGCTCTAGCTTCAATTGGTCAAGACTCGGCTCAAAGATTTTGAATACGGATTTCCTTAGCTTACACTTTCGTATCTTTTCCTAACAACTTTATACTTGCATATAACACATAGGGTAGATAAAGAACTTTCCGCCCTCACGCATTAACTCCTTACTACAAGAACGTAGAATGCTCCGTCTCCCTGTGGATCGACCCGTGCTCAACCGGCTAGCTGCAAAGCGACACCGTCTTGATTGCAGTATAACTTTAATTCTTCCAATCAACTAGCTACTGGATCACTAGGTTGTATGAGGACGATCATGGATGCATTCAAATCCATCATCTGTTGGCTTGACTCTACCCTAAAGTCTTCCAACGACTATTCCAGACTAGACATGGGCTGTGAAGGGGTTTCAGTAAAAGATTCAAAGTTATCTGGATATGTGAAACTCCCAAATGGCTGTATAGAAGCAATGTCTAGGGAAGGTGCAACAGTTGGGTAGGATGGATAGGAATTGAATGGCTGGACAAGAGTGGGATCAACATTCGGATAAGAAGGTGAATGGAATTGTTGATCGAAAGAATTGAAGGTGGTGAAAGGAGTGAAAGATCGGCTACGAGATTATTCAATTCTGTCAGCAATAGACATAGGTCTTGGAGTTACAACAGGACTCGAAAAAGGGGTATCAACGTAAGAAGGTTGTGAAGGCTGAAATGGTTGATACAAGGTGGATTGAGAAGTCCAATTGGTTGTCCTAGACGCGTCTATCCGATCTTTCAAAGAAATTTTTGGCATGGATGGATCGTTCGACGTTCGGCCAAAATAAGAACCGTAGGAAGTTATGTCTTGTTGTGGGTACCAAAGTTCGGCAAGAGTTTTTCGAGGTGGGGTACCCATGATATGAAGAGAAGAAAAAGAAGAAAGAATGTGGGTTTTTAAATATTTTTTATTTTTTTAAGTTAGTTGTTAACAAAATAATGAAATATACATACAAAAAGAATCTGGACAAAATAATCACGATACAAAAATACCACACACCTAATCGTTCTAGGGTTCACCTAGGTCAACTAGACCTGCTCAAGAACTTGATTGTCGAAGTAAAACTGTGTCGAGAAACGAGCTCAAAATATACTGATCACGAGGCCAGGTAAGTGCAGAGATAAGGGGAGGTTTTCCGACGCTTTCGCGAAGGTCCTTAATTAAATAACCCTTTCTCTTGGCGGTTTCGCCGTGAACACTTTCCTAGACACCCCGTAAACAATATACCGTTAAGCGGTGTTCTAAACACAATTAACCTCTCCTAATGAGCGTGAAGTCCTTAAGGCTTAAAGTCTAGTTTCTTTTAAAATTTGTGTGGGTAATCGTTATGCTCAAGTTCGTGATTTGTGGGCCACGGAAAATGTGATAAAATCCTTTACCGTATGTTGTGGGGTTCGCTTGCCCTTAAGTCCGTATTAATGTATGTAATGCGCAATTCAATAAAAATTCTATAAAGAATCAAACACTCGTTTTTTATATTAAGCACGGCACTGCAACAAATACGGGTTAGTCAATTTTTGGCGTTTGGTAGAGAACTTGCAAAGAATCCTGCAAAGATAAAATAGTGAATGCGTCGGATTTAAGAAGAAGGTGTTAGTAAAGCACGTACCGTTAAATTTCAGGTTAAGAAACCCCCGTTGAAGTAAATCCGGTAAGCTTGAAAAGTTTGCTTGCGCGGGTCAAACTACCCGGATCGTTGGCACTGTATTTCGTAATCACCTTATCTTTGAATGTACACTTTGATCCCCACCCTCGCAGTTCGCAAATCCGTAAAATCTGAAAATATCGGAAAACGGATATTAGTGCGGAAAAGCGATACGAATGCCCAAATACCTGCACACTAAAAATTATAAAAAACAAACAATAAAAATAGGACAAAAACATAACACTAGAGCACATAGGAAATTTTGGAGGCAAAAGGTGGAGGTACGGCCGGCGACGCCGGATATCCTTGGTGTGTCACCGGTTTTCTTTTGGAGAATGGGCTCCAATCTTCTTCCGGGTTCACAGTGTTATACTAATTTCATGCAGGTATTGTTTGATTTTTTAGTTGAGTTACAGAGTGCAAGCAGGTGTGAAATCCAGAGAACAAAATGATTAGCAAAGTTAGTTTTTTTTTGTTTTGGTTTTTGAAATTTTTAGTTTTCTTTTTGAAAATAGGGTTAGTTATATAAGCGAGATGTACAAAGATTAACCCGAAATAACAAGAATAAAAACGTTATCGTCTCCCCGGCAACGGAGCCATTTGATTGAAAGAATTAAAGTTAACCGCAATCAAGACGGCGTCGCTTTGCAGCTAGCCAGTTGACCACGGGTCGATCCACAGGGAGACGGAGCGTTTTACGTTCTTGTCGTAACGACTTAATGCGCGTTGCGGAAAGTTCTTTATCTAACCTATGTGTTATATGCAAAGTAACCGTTTGTTAGGATTAGATAGGATAGTGTAAGTTATGGAAATCCGTATTCAAGTCCTTTGAGCCGAACTTAACGATTGAAGCTAGAACAATCGACAACAATGTGGATTAGGGTGCTTAAGCACAATCGGCAACAATGTGGATTAGGGTGCTTAAGCACGGTATTCGTGGAATCCGGCTTATTGACCCTTGTCCGTCTGTTCTTGTCTTTTGCTTTCGCCTCCGGCCAAACCGAACATAACCGGATGCGATTAGGAATCACCGTTACCTTGGTAGGGTAGGGTGCCTAACGGAGCGCTTGCGTAACGTTTAGACGGAGTTCAATGGAAAATACGGGAAAAGGAAATGAGAAAAGAAACTTTAACTTACAATATCGTATTTATTCCTAACAATGCCATATTAACAACCTTTCACAACACAAACCAAAAAGAGAGAACAAAAGAACAAAGAAAAGAAAAGAAATCATTACAAGTAAGTAAGTGCATGGAATTTAAGTGCAAGTAAAGCAAGTATTAAAGTGCAAAAAAGTAAATGAGTAAGAAATAAAAGAGAAAGATAGTAACACTAAGAACCATAGAACACAAGACAAGCCATGGGATCAATAACCAACCTTTAAACTTGCAAGCTCAATGAAGAGGTTGCAAGATCAAGAGAAGGGTAAAGAACTCATGTGAAATTAAGGCAAAGAAGAGAGCTTTATTATTTCCAAAAGATGATACAACCCTTGAGATCAATTGCCAAAACTTAACCTTGCAAGCTCAATGAAGAGGTTGCAAAATTAAGTTAAGGCAAAGAACTCAAGGGGAAGTTATGCTACGTACAAGAACTAAAAAGAAAACAAAAGAGTTACAAAGTGTAAATGAAAGGTACAATGTGAGACCAAGTGAGAGCATGAACCCTTGCCCACTGCCTGCTATATATAGGCACAAAAGAAAAGAAAATAAACAATAAAAATAGGTCTACGTGGCAGCAAGGAGGGGCCCACAGCAAACTGGAGGCCAGAGGAGGAGGTGGGGCCGGCCAGGACGGATTTTCTAGGGAAGTGCTCGGTTGAAATCTGAGCACTGGTGCTCATACTTGTAGTGTGGGTTGGTGTTGTCTCCAATATGACTTTGGTGTTGCTGGTTTTCTCAAATTTGACTTGGTATGCATCAGGTTCTTGGAGGGAAATAAGTAGCTATGCATCACATCACTACTTTATTGCAATAAGTGCACACCACACCATATAGCCCACTTGCTCCTAGACATCATGCCTTGGCTGCCCCCCTAGGTCCATGTTCCAAGCTCCAAGAGTTAGTGTATACACATGTTATATGTTGGACCAAAATATTGTGCACACACTTGTTTGCAAAATAACTCTTAGGATATCGGTCGGTTTCCAGTTCTGGCTGCAGTGTTGGCTCACAAATGATATATCCGTGATTCTGGATATATTTCTAATATTTTATCATGGACACCTGTAATCTGTATTACTGAGAAAACACCGGTTAATAGTACCGATATATAACAAAACAGATAACGAATGAGCGGTATTGAAATGCAATATTCTGATCTGAACACATGCTGAGGCGTTGAACATGGATATATCTTTTAGAAGAATTCATGATGAGTATGCAGCTGTTCCGGAACAAGAAATGGATTTAGTAAAGGGTGATAATTTCCGGGCAGCTCGGCAGGAACGAGATTTGGGAGAGACCCCGACAGAATCTTTTTGGATTACTACATGAGAAGACTTGGATCCAGGATCGGTCGTATCACGCACACCTAGTAGGCCAGAGTTCAGCATCATCGACGAGACATGTTATGAGTGACTATGATAGTTGGCCAGAGCTCTTTAGAGGATGTGCCAGAGCGGAACTGTTTCCGTCATCATTTCCATATTGGGCCATTGAGCCGAGGAGTTATGTAACTGGAAATCCACAGTGATAGGCGAGAGCCTAAGGGCACAAGGCGCCAGACCATGAACAGGAGGCAAGTAGATATCTTGCTCTGCTAGCTTTGGATGCACCGACCCGTTCTCGACTTTGAAGGAAGGACATATCGACGACAGTGTTTATGATTTGCGATTTGGTGATTCGAATCTCACGTGGCCGTTATTTTTTATTTCGGTATTTTGGGTGATTTATTTGCATGATTGAGTTTTCGTGCACCACAGTTGCACTCGATTTCGATTTGATGTCGTTCGAGATGTTTGATTTTTATTGCATGCCTATGGTATGTATGTGATTTGACCTATGCCTTCGGTGTAGTTTTCATTCACTTTCAGTACTTTGATTCGATTTTGTGCATGCTGATGCACGTGGTTGTGAGATTATATACCACGGTATACCTGATTTGGATTGAGCTATGTTGTATACCGTCGATTTCGATTGTGATATTCGATATTTGTTTTCGAGCACCTTGTGCACTTGATTTGGATTCTTACGTATACATGGCGAGCTTGATGCGATTTTGGTGCACACCAGATGCACTAAATCGTGATTCTTCATGCATATCAGATGCACCTGATATTGTTGTCAGGCACACCCATTGCCCTTGACAAGTGTTTTCGTGCACACCCGTTGCACTTAGATTTTGTTTCGATGCACATGTATGGCACATTCATTGATTTCGATTTCTGTGCACACCAGACGCACGTGGCATTATTACATATACTATTGAGTGTGATTTTCTTTGAGCAGTACGTTTTTATGATATTTACTATTTGGTTTAGTAACCGAGCAGGACTGTTCTAAGAACAGTACCTATGTGTTGTTGCATGCATCGATAGTTATCGAAGGGATTTCCAGAAAGGAGCTACAGGCTCAATATTTTTCCTATGTGTCCGAGATGACATGAAACATTTTACAAAGGAAACCCTTCTAAATTATTTTCAAAATGGTGGGACGTGTATATTAAACAAAGGATATATATATATATAGTTATCTTTCTTACAATAAACATCCGCTACTTGTGCCGTGATACGCGCATTGCACAGCGACTTGAAAAAGGTTTGGCATGCATTTCTTTTCAGATATTTTGACGAGTTTACAACGATGCGTACTATGTACATGTTATAGTTTTGAAGTATATCATGTTGGTTTTCGTATTGGACTTTGACATTGGTATCTTCACCATAACCCCGATGATTGCGTGATGCATGACGGAGTTTTGATTTTGAGTTATATACTCGTTTTTCATGAGCATGGATTGCGCTATGATGTGTCTTAAGTATTGATGATTTCGGAGCCCCGACGACTTGATTGTTTTACTGAAATGTTTTAGTATTTGGGGGGATTAAATTTAAATTCGGGGACCGAATTTATTTAAGGGGGGAAAATTATAACATTTCAGGAAATAAAATATTATTTTAGAATTTAAATAACTAAAATAATAAATTTCAGGAATATTATTAAGTGCAAAGATTGGTTTTAATGATATGGTATAATTATATACCGATAAATTGGGAAATATTTGGAAATTTATATTAATTATTGATTTTAAAAGAATTTATGAAAGATTGGGAATTTTACAATTTAGTATACAATTAATTGTATATAAATTAGTATTACTAAACTCGATTAGTACTTAATCATGCATTAATTGTGTTTTGTGCATGTGACATGCACCATGTCATATTGCTAACACTTGTTACATTTTTGGAACTTGGCTTAAATCCTTAATTTTGCATGGTCTTGTATTTGTTATAGAAAAGAAAAGAAAAGAAAAGAAAAGAAATGGGAAGATATTTTGTTAAATGGAGGTATGGGCTTGGGTGAGGAGAGAGAGGGGGGAGGGGGGTGAGGGGTCTCTTTTGACCATGACTCATTTCTTCTCCCCTTCATTTTCTTCATTCTTCTACCCCTTCTCCTCTCCATGGCCGTCCTCTCCCTCCACCTCCTCTACCTCTTCACAACACCCTCAAACACACTTCAAAACCTTCTATTCCCTTCATTAAAATTGTGCACAAGCTCACTACAAGCATGGTGGACTAAGCAAGTTGAGATTTTGAGTACTTGGAGAAACTCAAGAATTTTCTTGAGTTGCCAAATGAGGTATTTCTTTCACCGTTAGTGTAGTAATTAAGTTCCTTTAGCTTCTATTTTAGTTTAGAATTGATTAAGTGAGGTTTAGTGATCTTGGAAAATTCCAAGATAAAGTTTAGGGAATTCTTGAGTTATGATGGTGCAATTGAGGTGTAATTGGTGACTACAACCCCCTTTAGTGTTAAAAACCTAGATCAAACCAGAGCCTAAGCCATGAAACGTGAGTAAGAAACTTTCCGTGTCGGTTTTTGTGGTTTGTGATGCCTACAACGAATCTGGAGTGACCTGAGACCTTTACAAGAAAAACAAGCAACTCTATTGACCTAGATTGAGCCCTAGAAGACCACCCTGAGAATACAAGCCTAAGCCTAGCAACCAAAACCGGCCAGGCCAGAAATTTCGTGGATGTCTCCGGGTCATATGTGGGTATTGGTGTTAAGGTTGGTTCTGTAGCTCGCATACCCCATATACTACCCCACTATATTGCTTGTTTAGACTAATTTCACCTGACCAAAAATCTGGAACCAATTTTCTTGAGTTACTGCTTTGTTTTGTAACTTTTTATGACTTGAAGTTTTGATATTTGTGTTTTGTTACGGCCACTTGACGTTTGTACGTCAATATCGGGAGTTGTTTGGTTATTCTTGCATGCGTAGGCCATAGGTTTTAACCTATGTGTGATTCGTGTGCTATTTTGGTTTTCGTGGGCGATTTCTATTTACGATACTTTGTGTTTATATATGTAGGCACCTTCTCGTAGATTTTGGACAACAAAGAAGAGCGTGGCGTAATTGACTTCGGCAAGCAAGGATCAAGGTGAGTACATGTATATCTACGGAGGAAGTCGGGTGGATGGCGTGTAGCACCCCCGCAATTTCGTAGGGTATGATGCGTTATGATATATATATACTTATGTGTTTTGTGAGATATGTTTACTTACTAAGAAAGGCTTTAGGAGACCATGGCTTGGATTTTGTGTAATTGGATGAAGTGCTTTTAGTTTAGTTTCTTAGTTGCGAAACCCTGGAGTAAAGGTTGACACACACACACACACACATGCACACACGTGATATGATATTGGGTGTATATGTTTATATGTGTATATATATGTGTGTGTGGATGTGTGTGTGTGTGTATACACGGATGATAAGCCCAGTATATGATACTTGGAGATGAGCCGATATGATCGGGCATGATACCGTGAGATTGTGATATGTGAATGGGTCGTGATATGATATACGACATGATATTATAGTGGATCGATGGGCGATGTGTTTTCATACATACGAGAATATATGTTTGATGATATTGGTATATACTAGACTTTAGAATGGTACCCCTAATTCATGATTTTACGATAATGATAACATATGAATAATGAGGTATATGTGATATTTGACCCGTAACCCGAATTTGGGATGTCGTACGATGGATTTTACCGTACGAGGTATAGATATAATGATTGATCCGCACTCTTGACTTGAGGATGTCGTACTAGGTATTTTACCGTACGTGACGCTATTGAGGCGGGATCGCCGACTAATAGATATATCGACTCGGACTTTAGGTGGTTTTCCTTACTCTTTTGACTGGGCTTGAGTCATACTTATTTCAAAACTAACGAATCACGAGTATTTTTAAAGACAGGCCAAGAGATACTAAGGATTTTTCAAAAGACGTATTTTTTTCTCAAAGACCCTGTAACCCCTATTTTTCTAAAACCACGATTCGTGCTATTTCAAACACAAAAAACTGTATGACTCGTATATAGACATGTATATTCTTCAAGGTTGCGGTTACTACATCTTTTTCTGTATATTCAAGTTGTTCTCATCGCATTGCATGCTTATAAATGTATTTTCTTTAGTTATTATGAACCCCTGTTGTTAGGAAACCAGCACCATTACCGATGATGCGTATGCTCCACGTACTCTTGTTTACCGGCTCACACACATCTTCATCGATAATTTCCATGTCACGTACACATTAGAAAACATTACTTCATTGGTATAAATTGCTGGCTAATAGTTTCAACATAATACTAGTACGCTTGCTTTCATATGCTAGTTTAGGTATAGTATTCCTTACTTAGATACCTGGTGCATTTATATATTCATTCGGTTATGTACTGTTCTGGGGCTGTATGCCGATATTCACTGTTCACTGACTCGTGATTTTGAAATTTCGAATCTTTCATGAGATTTCTGGATTTGGAAAAACCGCATGTGAATTTTTATAAACTTATGATTATTTTAAAAGAGGAAGATGCGGTTTTCCTTGATATGATGAGTAGTGTCCACTATGATGTTTTCTCGGTTCTGAGTTGGTTTTCGAGACCCGATTCGAGGAGTGGAGGAACCGTCTGCGGGTACATGGTGGACCCGATGAGGTACCCCGGGACGAGAGTGATTTTGTGGGGATGAAGATGAGCCTGGAAGGGGAGCACTAACTACCGGTGATTGTATGGAAACTCGACGGATATCCACAGGATACCGTTCGGAGTTATGAGAGAGATGGATATATGGGCCGATCCGGACTGACGCAGCCCATGCGCCGATTCGGACTGACGGAGCTCGAGAATTGAGGATTATGTGTCGCTGTTGGACATGGACTTCGTGATGTTTTGAGTGTCGATACTGGGTACTCAGGTTTTATAATGATTTGTGTGTCGTTGCTGGACACACGTTGGATGGTGCATTAGTAAATGTCATGCATCGATATATTATTATTCTTGACACAGACACGAGTACTTTGATATCACACTTATGATATATTGTTACCTTTGTTGTAGTATTGAATATTTTCATTATATGATCTAGGAGAGCATCATACATGCGATTTCTTCTCAGTGATGTTTCTACTCACGACTTGGCAACTCACCCCCGTTGTGCCATAGTTTATTGCAGGTTTGGCCGTACAGGTTTCGTTACGGCTTGCTAGCACACTGCTTCCTTCCGGGTGATTGCTTGGATAGGTGGGTTCACTTGCATCGTGACCACCATTGTACTTTTATTTATTCAATTGTATCTAGTAAACTCCATCAACCAGACTTTTATTATTTAGTAGACTTAGAAAAACATTTGTTTATTCTTTCAACCTTAGAGTCACGCGCTTGTATTATTTTGGTTCTTCTCTGGTTTTCTTGAGGATGTTGGTTTTCTTCTGAGTTTTGATCCCCCCCCTTCGGCGTTGTATATTATAATGCTTGCGTGGTTGTTTCCACCAATTGGCGAAGTGCTAGCTCCCGCTTGGGGATGCCTTTATTCATTACTTATGTATATTCCTGTTTGTACCCGTTTGGGGCCAGTATTTACAAAGGAAACTCTGCCGAAATTTTTGGGAAAGACTTGATACTTTTAAAAATGCTTACTACGACTTTCAAAGTGATTTTTATATGTTAACTTTTAAATGGTTTAGATTTCTGGGATTTGGCTTACTTAGATTACGTTATGCCTCTAGACGTTTCATAATTTAAGTGCCAGTCACGTTCCATACCTTCGGGTCATGACAGGTCTAGTCAGTCTTTCATATGAACGCGTCATCTTTTCCTTGTAAGCTTCTAGGTTTTTCTTTGCTATCAGGAGAGTTTCGTCAAGGCCGTCGAGCTCCTCAAGCCAGAGATGAGCGTTTTCTTCATCTATTAGCTCATATTGAACCGCTACTCGGAGAGAAAGGATTTTTATTTCCAAAGGAAGGACTGCTTTCGTGCAGAATACCAATGCGTATGGGGGCATATTCGTGGCTGTTTTGAATGTTGTCCGGTATGCTCAGAGAGCTTCGTGCAGCCTTTCGTGCCAGTCTTTTTTGTTTCTCGACACCGTTATCTTTATAATCATAGTCATGGTCTTGTTGAAAACTTCAGCTAGACCGTTAGCTCGAGGATTATAGAAGGAAGAGTATCTCCAGTCTATTTTATATTGTTCTGCGAAGTGGCTGATTTTATGGCTCCTGTAGGCTGGTCCATTATCCGAGATTATCTTCGCGGAGTGCCGAACCAGTAGATGACATGTGTCTTGAAGAAATGGAGAATATTCTCTGTCTTCACTTCCCTTAGTGGTATTGCTTCTGCCCACTTAGAAAGGTAATCGGTCGTTGCTAGTATGAACCGATGTCCTTTGGATGATGCTGGTTCGATATGGCCAATTATGTCGGTTCCCCACATTTCGAACTGCCAACTAGCTACTGTTGGATGTAGAGGATTTGGATGTTGATGGATGAATTCCCCATGAATCTAACACGAGTGACACTGCTTCGTATATTTGAGGCAGTCCTGAATCATTGTGGGCCAATAGTAACCCATTCTTTTGATCATCAGCTTCATCTTTGGTCCAGCTTGATGAGAACCGCAGAGTCTGTCATGAGTTTCTTGGACGAATCTCTTTGCTTCTTCTGGCCCTAAACACCTTAACCACAAACCGTCAAGCGATCTCCTGTATAGAGTATCATTGACGCAAGCGAAAGACAGAGCCCGTTTCATGAGCTGATGTCTTGACAACGCGTTTTCGGGCGTTCGATGGGATTTGAAGTAGTCTATGAAGACTTCCCTCCAATCCATGCTCTTTTCTTCGTCTTCTATCTGGAGGAATGCTTGTTTGGTCGTTTCCTTTTCTTCGGATGATTCTGTTAAATCCTCCGAAGGTAGCCCAGTTGGCGTAAAAACCCGGCGGCTTTGCACGATGATCTTTACGTCATTGAGGTCTTCCGCCTTTTACTGTCTTCATCGGCCAGTTCTTTAGACAATCTAGCCAATGCATCCGCTTTGCTGTTTTCCGCACGCGGTATACTCTCCAAGATGTAGGAGGGAATTTGTGTCAGTAGTTGCTGCACTCTTTCAGCATACCTGATCAGTTCTGGCTTGCATGTCTGATAGTCGCCATTTACTTGGCTGACAATGAGCTAGGAGTCTCCATATATGAGGAGGTCTTTGATTCCCATGTCAACAGCGATCTCGAGACCTGATATCAAAGCTTCATATTCAGCTTCGTTGTTAGTCCTTGGCTCCGTCAGGGAGAAGGCGTAACGCAGTATACCTCCTTGTGGAGTCACGAAGATAAGACCCACCCCATCTTTGATTATGGGGGTGTTATGCTTCCGCCTTTTCATGAAAGATGCTCTATCTAAGTAGAGTTCCCATCGAGCATCATTCTCTTCTTCCTTTGCGTCGAACGCATGTTCGTCTGGTAGCTCACAATTTAAAGGGGAGTCGGCGGGTATCGGATGCTCGGCGAGGCAGTCGGCGATGGCCTGGACCTTCACTGCTTTGAGAGGTCGATACATTATCGAGAACTCCATCAGGAGGAGGGCCTATTTAGCGAGCCTTCCTGTTAGAATGGCCCTTAACATCAGATATTTAAGGGGATCCACCTTTGATATGAGATGTACCTTATGTGCCAAGGCTTAGTGCCTGAGCTTCATTATTGCGAAGATCGATGCCAGAAAATGTTTTTCGATGGGAGAGTATTTGTTTTCTGCCCCCAGAAGAACTCGACTCAAATAGTACAGAGCTCTCTCCTTTCCCTGGTCGTTCTCTTGTGCCCATAGCGCACCCAGAGAACCTTCAATGGCCGTTGTGTACAGAATAAGAGACCTTCCTCTAACCGGAGCAGTCAATACCGGGGGATTTTGCAGGTACTGTTTGATTTCATCTAGTGCATTTTGGCACTTTTGATCCGAGACGAACGGGGTCCCCTTCTTCATTAGATGACTGTAGGGACGGTATTTTTCGGAGAGGTTGGCTATGAACCGCCGGATATACGCGAGCTTTCCTTGGAGAGACCGCAGTTGTTTGAGAGTTCTCGACGTGGGCATTTCCATAATCGCCTTAATCTTCGAAGGGACAATTTCGATACCCTGGTGCCGTATGATGAATCTCAGGAATTTGCCCGAGGAGACTCCAAACGCGCATTTGAGAAGATTCATCTTCAAATTATATTTCCGAAGACGTTGGAATACTATGTCTAGATGCTCGCTCCCAATGTTCCTTATGAGATTTGCTCTTTACAAAAAGGTCGTCAATATAGCATTCAACAACCTCATGAATGAGGTCATCGAAGATCTTTGTCATGGCCCTCTGGTAGGTAGCGTCGGCGTTCTTCAGATCGAAGGGCATCACCTTGTAACAGAATATACCCAATGGATTCCGAAAGGCGGTATGCTTTTGGTCTTCAAGATGCATTTTTATTTGGTTGTATCTGGAAGATCCATCCATGAAAGAGAAGACTTCATGGGTAGACCAGTTATCGATCATCAGCTCAGTAATAGGTACTAGGAAGTCATCCTTCGGACAAGCTTTATTGAGGTCTCGAAAGTCTACGCAGATGCGTACCGTCCCATTTTTCTTCATCACTGGAACAATGTTGGTAATCCAGTCGGGATACTGAACTTATTGGATGATGCTGGAGTTAATTAGTTTCTTGACTTCGGCGTTGATACTCATCTCGAGTTCGAGCCGCATTCTTCTTGGCGCCTGTTTGACTGGCTTAATGTACAGCGATATGGCCAGTTTGTGTACTGCTACTTCTGGATCTAGACCCGGAATATTAGAATAGTTCCATGCGAAGCAGTATTTATATTGCATGAGCACATTTTTTAAAATGGCCACATGCTTTTTAGATAGCAGCTTACTGAAGAACGTAGGCCTCGGCTTGTTTTCCGTCCCTAGGTCAATTCTTCTTAGGTTGTCCGCCATAGTATGTATCCCATCTTCCAGCTCTTTTGGCGCCGGTGGAAACTCTGAGATCACCTCCTCCTCGCCCTCATTTATGAAGAACTTGAAGAAGTCATCCATATTCTCGTGCTCTCCCTCCTTTAAGAGTGTTATCATATGGCAAGTACGAGTTCGCTTTCATTCTTGGTGTTGAGCTGGTCCTACCTTCGCTATATAGGTTCTCTTTGTCTCATGCTTTTGTGGTGGGGTCACCCTTCAGCTATCGAATAAAGCGAACCTGCCTTGTTGATATTAGTCTTCGACCCAGTCTTTAAAGGTGAAGCAGTCCTCAGAGTGATGTCCTATTGCTTGATGGTAAGAGCAATAATCCGGGTGATAAACCTCATTTATCTGTTCGAGGTACCGAGGTTCCGGGAGCGTCATCATTTGATGCTTTATGACAAGATTGAATATTTTCCTTGTCTTGCCTTGGGGGAAAGAGTATTCCCGACCCATTTTCTTCATAAAAGTTGGATTCCAGCGGACTTTTTCTCGATTGCATGGCCTCTTAGATCCTCTTCGCTGTTTCCGAACGTCATTCTCGTTCTTTACCTTGTTTTTCCCCCCGTTTCGGGCCTTTATCTTGTTGTGAGAACGTACAGCGGGCTGAGGGTGAAGGGCAACGTAATCTTCTCTTTCTGCAGACTGTTGATTGAGACATTGCGTCGTGGCCTTTTCATAAATAGCCATTTCGCGGTTGCAATCATCTCGAATCTTTTGACCGAATTCCCTTAATTGCTTGTCAACTTTCTCTTCAAACGACAGACTTGACGTTCTTATAGCGGGATTTTTCTCCCTTTCAACGTCAGCGCTATCTGAAAAAACATTCCCCTCTTCACCGGAGCTATTTATGACGCGGCAGGTATGGAATCGCTCCCGTTTCTTAGACCGAACGTATCCCAGTCCAGTCGTCTCCATCCTCCCGTTGGGCATCTTTCGCTGAGTCCAGGGAAGGTCCCAAATTTTGTTGTAGAACCGGGCTTGTCGAGCGGTTTGTTCGAAGGGTACGCCTTGAAATCTTAATAGCCTTTTCAATCCCTCTGCGTAATATCTGGGCAGTCGGATTGGTTGAAGTCTGTCAAGTGCAAGCTCGGCACCATGCCAGACTTCTTTTTCCACTTCGGTCTCCATAGATTGATAAAAGAGGATCGCCTTTTCACCTCTTCGCCTGAGAGGGACGTAGAAAGTCTGTAGCTCATGTACGCTGTATGTATCAAGCGCATCAAGTTCTTTGTAATGCCGTGGCAGAACCATGGTGATTTGTAAACTCTGATCAGCTCCAGTAATGGCTTATGCTGAGGGGCGAACGGAAAATACGGCGTTGGCCTCGTCCTCAGAGTCGCTGCCAAAGACCAAAATAGGAGTAGATGGTCCGGGCCTATTGCCTTGGGGCTTCCCCGAGTAGACAATTTCCTCATCTTCCTCAGTGTCACTCCCAAAGATCGGGATGGTAGCGACGGGCTTCTATTTAACCTCCGGCTTATGACATCTTTCCGTGTCTTTAAAGTCTGGTAGGAAGTACTTGGCGTCTTCATATTTTCGGACTTCATTTACAGAGAATGGATTTAGCTCCCCCGTAACGGTGTACTCGAGGCCGTCTTTGAAATACTTCATACACTGGTGTTGTATAGAAGGGATGACGTTGTACTCGTATAACTAAGGCCTGCCGAGCAGAGCGTTGTAGCAAGTCTTGGCGTCAATGACATGAAATTTGATGTCAGTGACGAGCAGCCCGAAGTGTAATGCCAGTAGTACGGACCCGAGCGTCCGTAATGACTGTGAATCGAACCCGGAGATGGTGATTTTGTCCCGAGCCTGGTGCTGAACGTTCATGTAAATCTCCTTCAGCACCTTCACTTTCAGGAGGTTGACAGAGGACCCGTTGTCGACAAGGATTTTTCCTATCTTGATGTCGTGGCAATACCCGGTGACGTATAGCGGATGGTTATGCTCGCACATTTCGAGGAGGAGATCTTCATCGTTGAATGTGATGTCAGCCGTGTGAACCTCTACTAACTTGTCCTTCATACTTTATTCTGTGAGAAAAGCTTGAAATTGATCAGGCTCTTGCAATGCCTTGATCAAAGAATCTCGCGCCTCTTTGGACAGGAGGAGAGCATCCAATTTGCTCAGTTGTGAGGGCATCTTCCTCATATGTGCTAGGACATTGTAATCCATCTTGTTTTTCCTAGGTGGGTCCTTGGCTGCGAGCTCTTTAACGACTCCATCATCGAGGGTGATTTCCCAAGGGACTTTTTCTTTCCTCTTGTCTTTTTTGCTCGAACCTTTGTTTATAGGTCTGAGGTTCTTCTCAAGCAGCGTGCGGTTACATAACTGAATGTTCTCGCAGTCTTTCTTCTCCTCTTCTTTTTCCGAGATAGAGTCCTTGAAGAAAGGGCTGAGGGTTATTTCGTCCTCAGAATCGCTTCCAAAAGTAAGAACTTGGAGTTTTTCGCATTCCCAACCGGTATCAACCATATGACAGTTGCCGGTCGTTTTCTCACGCGCACTTGTCGAACTTCTTTGCTGTTGATGAGCTTTGCGTTTCATCCTCTTGAAGTGTTATTGATGGGCAACGTATTCTTTCCACCACTTCTTGAAAGCACTGCATTCTTCAGTGGGGTGAGTGACCTTCCGATGGTATAAGCAGTAGTTCGGATGTGAATCCTCTCCATTGAGGCTTATGACCCCGGGCGTGTTTCCTTTGAGAGGCGGCAGCTTCATTCCCACTGACAGGGTTTTGGCGAACCATTTCTCTGTCTTTGTCCTGCTCTTGTTTATCGCAGGTGTGCTTTGGTTTGGTCGGAGTACTTTACGACTCCTCCTTGCCGCAGCTTCTTCATCCTGACGCTGACGCTTAGCCTTTTCGTATATGATTGTTTCGCATTCTTGGACAGCTTTGCTTTTTCGAAAGGCTTCGTTTAATAGCTTATCGATTGGGTCTTCTGACAGTTTCAGGGATTTTAGCGCCGCCCCTGCCCCCAGTTCCTCTGCGTTGCTTTTCGACGCCGAGGGAGCATCTTCGACATTTGACGACGAATGGAAGACCATGTGGAACTTGCTACATAGTCCCGGGTTTCTTCTGATGAGTCATTTCCCTCATCATCATTACTATCTCCGTTCTCAAGGATATGCTTAATAAACTCTTCGAGAGTGACTGGGGTCGGCGCCTTCTGGTTGTACTCCTCCAGCGTGTCGATATACTTTTGCAGGTCTGTGCTCCTGTCGTCATATTCGGCAGGCTGCACAGGATTCTTGGTCTTCTTCTTTTTCTTCGAAGACTTTGAAGGCTTGATCTGGGGGTTTTTCCCCTTGTCAACTGTTTTCGGTGCAGAACGCGGTTTCAGCATCCCTTCAATGATCTCGGGCTCTAACGGCCTTTTCCATCTGATCGCCGGACACGCCTGAAGTTCTTTCAGCATTCTTTTGGTTTTAGCTGAAAGGACAACTTCCTATGGAGCTTCTTCCACAAGCGAGCATGATACCCCCGGCATGTCTACCTTCTTAGGAGCGTACTTCTGTGGTGGGTTGACCCTCCAGTTCACCGATAGCGCAAACCTCCCTTGTTGGTACTGATCCTCGACCCAGTTTTTAAAGACATAGCAATCTTCAATTTGGTGGCTCACTATCCTGTGATAGGAGCAATAATTAGGGTTGTTGATGTCGGCAGGATGCGATGAACGTCGTGGGTCCGGCAACGTGATGAGTTTGTTGCGCACTGCCATCTCGAACAGTCTCCTCGTCTTATCACGGGGAAACAAGCACGTCCTAGCCTCTCTTCCAGGGATATACGCGGAAGCATGTTGTTTTGGCGAGTAATTGGCTTCGAGTCACTTGGCTGTTGTTGAGTGTTGGCAACAAAGGCTGCTTTTCCTTTACCCTTGGCATTTCGAGGGTCCATTTTTGAGGAGGAAGGCCCGTGGCCTAATTGGTCCATTTGGGCTAACTTGTCGATAAGCGCCTGGAAGGTGGTCGGCTTGAAGAACGTCATGAACTGGGACACGGTCGCTTAAGGATTAAGGGTCTCGATGAACATGCCCAGGCAGGATATTCTTCGATGCGCTGTTCGCATTTTGACCATAGGTTTCGCCACCGGATCGCGTATTGGATCCAGGTCTCTCCTGACTTCACCCTGGCATTAATTAATACTATGATCAGGGTGCGTTCGCTTGTGCTTGAGAACCGCTGTGTGAACAACAATTCCATTTCTGTGAATGTTTTGACAGAGTCATTTGGGATCTCCGAGTACCATTCGAATGCTGTTTCCGACAGGCTGCCAACGAACTGGCGAAGAAGCAATTTGTCGTCGCATCCAATATTGTCGGACAAAGCTCTGAACTGAGCTACGTGCTGATGAATATTGCATGTCCCTTTATACACATGGAACTTGGGGATCGTATATCCCGGCGGGTACTTGATTTGATCGTACTAGCCTGGATACGGTCGTCCGGTTCTGACGACTTGGCCAGCCGCTTTGTTGGCTTGATGAGCTCGTATTTGTTGAGCTATGTAATTATCAAGGACAGCTTTGGAGATTGTTTCCTCCCTGGCCACTGATAGAGCCGGAAGAGGTTTCGATGTTTCCCCTTTGTCGTCCTCGACGATTATCGATGGATCTTCGGCTGGAGGTTCTTGCTGAATCATCATTCCAACCATGTCCTGGAACAGAAGCGCCATCTTCTTTATATTAGCAATTTGTTCCGCGGCCTCCTTGTTTTTTATTTATAGCAACCTTCGCAGGAACTCTGTATCGGTTTCCTGCTCTTGGCGCTGTTCACTTGCTGATTCCGGACATTTTTTCTGTCCGGTGAGTGCTGCCATTTTTGTCAGCAACTCTTTGAGCTTTTGTTGTTGCTCCTGAGCTTTTGTCAACGACCGAGTTTGCGGCCGATAACCCATGGAAGCATAAATTTCCTCTTTTCCGGAAGCCATGTAAATCGTGTATATGATCATGCCCCCAGACTTGGGGCGTTTGGGTCCATCGCCTTTGGAATTTTCCGCTGGCGGTGGGAGATTCCCCAGCCTCACCCTTTTGTGGGAGGTCGAGTTAAAGGAGCCGTTGTAAAGGCATCCGTGTTGAAGATGGCCCTCTCTGTATGACGGAGGGATGGCCCTCCTCTTGCCGAGCCATCATGTTTCTTCAGTCAGCGAGAGTAGTCTTTGTTGATCACAGAATCTTGGACTTTCCGCCAGACCCTGTGGATTTGGAAGGACAGCCATTGAGGGTGGCTGCTCCGGCTTTGCCTACGTCATGTTTTTAGCAGGTGGGGGAGATTTCCTCAGCACCGCGGTTGGGGAGTTTTTACGCACCCTCTTTAGCGGTTCAAAGTTGTTCCCGGTTAGAACAGCAGCGTCAACTTCTACCATTGGAGCTGGTTGAGTAAGTCCAGAGGGGGAGTTGCCCCCAGCTCTTCTCACCCGGCGCCGGGGGTGACGTTGAGAGTGTCTTGCAGACGGGACCACCTAAGTTGTGGAAGCAGCTCTGTCATGCCCCCGGCTTTGATGATGGGCAAGTGTTGGTGTCAGCCTGCCGAAGACTGACGTCCGTTGAGAGGGAACGGCCAATCTTTCGAAGGCCGGTTTTCTGGTAGGGGAAGCACTTTTGACAACTTCACCCGCAACAGGAATTAGAACGGCTGATCTGTCAAAGACCGATCTTTTGGTAGGTGAAGCACCTTTGACGACGTCATCTTCCGGGGGAGTTGGGAGGACTATCCATTTTGGGACAACCCCTTCAGGTATCGTGAGCCTCTTTGCGGGCTCACTTAAGCTTTGACTCAGCCTATTGAAGACTAAGGTGGCAGACTTGGATGACCCATTGAGAGGAGCCGTGATAGTTGTCAGTCGATTGAAGACCGACTTCATGGGAGCTTCCTGTGGTGGCACTGGGGCGCTGAAACTCGCTGGCAGGAGCATGGTCCCGAAGAACAATCCAGTGGTGGCTTGAGTTATCTGCACCACTGGCATTGAAAAGATGGAGGCCACATTGGGCCCATATGTCACTCCTCCAGTTGGGGCGGAGCGGGAATCGTTGTTGCAGTTTGTGCAGCTTGAAGCCATTGATCTTTCTTTCTCTTTTTTTTTCTTTTTCTTCCTGCATAGGAGCAAGACACCAAATCTTAGTACCTCAAACCCAAATGCAACCATAGCAAACTGCGATTTTGTTCGCGAAACACAACACACGAAGTATAGAGTGGAAAGAGGAAAAGGTCCCACCGGGCGTGCCAGAATCTGTTCACCGCCGAAAATGGGGAAGAAACCGGGATGGATCGTTCTGCCTAAATTCTGGGGGCAGATGCTATTTGGATTTATCTGTCCACCTCTCCAAAGATGCCAAGTTGATTTATGGCACCGTATATCGAAAGTTTGGACGGATGCGGCCGTTGTAGCAGACTTTGTCAGATTCCCCTCATTTGTAAGGGTTTTTGATTGTGGGGATGCTCTTCCCTGCAAGTGCAAGCCTCTACAGTTAATTACGTTATCGCATCGCGATAACCACTTTCTCCTACTCCGGATATTCACTTCGTGTCGTGTGTGTGTTTGTTTGTTTGGGTTTCCCGTGGATTGTATACGGAGATTAATTTATGTCGTCGCCCGTAGGGCGTGGATTAGTCCAAATCCGTATATTTTTAGATTTAGGTTTTTATTTAAGGACTGTTAATCTATTTTGAGATTAAAATCGACTTAAATGTATATGAGCATTTGAGGCTTTGTTTTTGTTAAGGATATATTAGTCCAATTTAAAACTAAAATCCACTTAACAAGGTTTTAGGATCATTTTTATTTCAAATCCAACAAAAGAACATTTGGGCTCTATTGTTTTAGTTTAAGAATATTTCGGTCCATTATCGCCATTTTGGAGGCGAATATTAGTTTAAGGACATTTCGGTCCCCTATTGCCATTTTGGAGGCGAATATTAGTTTAAGGACATTTCGGTCCCTTGGGAGTTTAAGGACATAGTGGTCCAGTGTGTTCATCTTGCACGCACGTGTATTTGTTATGTGATGGAATAAACAGGGGTGATATAGAATGCACCTAGTATGGGGTGCGATCAGATTTGAGGTGTGCACGTCGGTTTGGACGGTTTGGGAATGCACTGAAGAATTGTTGGTTGTCGGGACCCGCGACCTCTCTAAAGATGTTGAAGAATTACAACGACGTATATCAGAGGTGTGGAGAGATGTACCCTTAAACCAAATCCCGTATTTGAGGAAAACGGGTTATGGTGACCCTAGGAATCGACAGTCATGTTTGAGACTAAAATTATCTTAGGAGATATAAGATGAATATCATTTGGGATATCATCAATTGAAAGATCAATAGTCATATGTGAGACTGAGATTAGTTTGGGCAATCATGAGCATATGGGCTCGGTTGATTTGGATCAAGAAGGTTCTTTCCTCAGAGGGCCTAGCCAATTTGGGCTTGATCTGCTCAGTGGTCTTCTTTTTTATTGAAAAATGCTAAGCACTTGCTTGGGCTCTGTTTAATCAGTCCCCTTTTTATGCAAAAAGTGCTGAGCACTTATATAAGTTCTGACGCTCACAAATGATCATGTGAAGCTTTCAGTCATGGGGAACTACCCAATAAGTGTAAAACAATTACTTCTTTTGTCTTTATATGAAGTGCTAGGCGCTCTTTATGGCGTCCACATGGGGAGCGTGTGAGGCGCTAGGCGTCGGGCGCTGCCCAATGAGTGCTAAGCACTCTTTTCTTCTGTGGCGCCTACGTGAGGGACACATGAGGCGCTGGGCGCTAAGCGCTTCCCAATGAGTGCTAAGCACTCCTTCTGTGGCGCCCACATGAGGGACACGTGAGGGGCTAGGCACTAAGCGTTGCCCAATGAGTGCTAAGCATTTCTTTCTTCTGTGGCGCCCACGTGAGGGACACGTAAGGCGCTAGGCGCTAGGTTTTTCCTTATATGCTTTGTTTTGAGGAATTCAATTCCTAGTTCTTTTCTGAGTCTTTGATTCTCAAGAACAAGTTCTTTCCGATGAGAATTAAATTCTCAACTTGTGGGAGATTTGTCATATGGATCTCAGATTCTGAGAAAGAACTAAATTCTTTTAAATGGGTTAAACCCTTCAATAGGTAAATGAGATATTTTGATCTTTTTTTTTTATTTACCTAAAGTTTCTTGAGGAGGGATATTTTCTTCTCTGTTCCTATCTGAAGTTTTCTGCTTTAGCCCTTTTTTTAGAAGCTTATGGGGTGGTTCCTCTCTCTCAGACTTGAAGTCTTGGGTTCTTTATATAGTAGAGGCAAGTTTTGTAATTAGTTTTTGAAGATATCTTTTATTAAGAGATCTTAATTGATTTGGAGAATTTTACCCACCATTAGATCTTAGATCCAAGGGTTTCTGTTTTACAGAACATATTTTCTTGTTTCTAACAAGATTGAGGAAATATTTTCCCTTGTACAGAATTTATTCTGTAAAATGGTGATTTTTTAATCACCGTTGGATTTTTAATGCACCGGTTCTCGGTTTTACAGAGGGCAATTTTTCTTGTTTAGAAAGATTGAGAGAATATATCCCAAAATAGAATTTTGTTATATAATCCAATTTGGAGGATGTTTTCTCCCGACAGAATTTAATTCTGTATTTTTGATGATTTATCATCTCCGTTGGATTTTTGATTTAACGGCTCTGTTTAACGGAGAGTAGAATTTAATTCTATCTGGACGCTTGCGCTCACGTGTTGTGCACGTGGGTGCTACTCAAGGTTTTAATTTTTATAATGGGTATTCATGTGCTTTGCATATTGGCGCCCGCGTGAGGAGCACGTGAGGCGCCACCATAGGATTAATTCCTATCAGATTGGTCTTGGCGCTGGTGTCCGCATGAGGAGCATGTGAGGCGCCACCATAGGATTAATTCCTATCAGATTAGTCTTGGCGCTGGTGCCCTTATGGGAAGCACGTGAGGTGTTGCCTCATTAATTTTTAAACAGAGCTTTGCTCTTTTATTGGGGAAACAAATCATTACAAGAGAGATAGCCACGGAGATAAAGTGATGAGAATGGCTATGGATTATAAAGATGATAACTAATATATCATAGTTTATTTAAATTAATAAATGAAAATGAGTCATTCATTTTCTACAACATTCTAACAAATGGCCCATTGATTTATTTATTTAAATGAGCAAATAAGTTTAATCCTTATGTTTGAATCTTATATGATTCTTATATACATATCTAATGTGTATATACAACCATGGCAAATGATATATATATTATTTATATCATATATAAATAATATACAAAGAGAAGGAAAAATAAAGCGAGCATAATATTAGTTAATATATATATATATATCAATATATAAATATACATTTAATTATTAAATCAACACTTGATTTAATAATCTGGTTATATCCTATATATACAGGATAATATCATTAAACACCCGATTAAAATACGTGTATCATATACACGTGTTTAATCGAACTCTTGTACGTATCTTCATATGTGCCCTACATCATTTCACCTGTGCAGGGAAACCTCTGTGTGGGACTCTAACAACTCGACAATGCGCTGGTTGTAGATTAGGATCATATCCATAGCTCACAAGCACGTCAGCGGTACTAGCTGCACGTAACGTCTACTCAAGTATTTATCGAAAGAAGGTCAACGAGTAAGCTCATCTGAACCCTGCAAAGTCTATCAGTGGCAATCTTCATACAGTCCGGTCTCTTCGTCTAAGAGTATCGCATATCAAGTTTAGGGTTTAGAATTTTTTAGATTCTAATAACTCGATAAGTCGTGCGACAGAGGATTCATAACCAATCGGAGATACAACTGATAACACTTATCAGTTTATCTCCACTGCGGTGGCCACCGACATGTGGTTGCAGTCATGTCCTACACATCACGATATCAACTCCCTATACCGGGAGAGATGAATCCCCTCGATCGGTCACTGCCTCCTCGTGCTTCGGGATTATACCTAATAAAAACCTGTTTGCACGACTCCTTTGAGCCATGGTAGAGAAGAAGTCTAAGTATAGTGGGAACACATATAATACACTATGGCAATCTCAGGTCTTAAGGATTACCCTGTACTCATGTCATCAGAGAACTGCTATTTGATATTAGTATATTATCAACTAGAAGTCGATGAGTCCGTCCAGTGTAACTCATCCAATGAGCACCTATATACAATCCTCGATGTCAAACACCAATAGCTGTAGGATCAGCTATCGCCCTCCAACCGGATTAGGAAACGTACACAAGAGTCTAAACTGGAGCACCAATGCCCTGTCTCGATACTCCTACGACTAGGAACATTTAAGGATGTACTTATCGACTAGCCAGGCCCAACTAGTATGATCTATACCATCGTCCTGGTAGTCAATCAAAATCCTAAGGGCTTTATCTCATGTATTAGCGATACGTGATAACTAGTAAAACGTATTCACATGATAGATAAAGATAAATCAGATATCATACTATCAACTCGAGTAAGATTGTTCTCTTGTATAGGTCATCTTCCAATTACAATAATTTCCTTGAGGGCACCTATATCCAACAATCTCCCACTTGCAATTAAGGCCAATTATTGCGGTATCGCATACCCAACTTCTGTATTAATAGTTTCACAAACTGTGTTCAAGAATTAGCCTCAATGAGTGGAACTGGCACAGCGCATCTCTTTATTTCTCCTTGAATCTCAACTTCGCGGAGATCAAATATCTCCCTAACTGAGCGATAATTGCCTCAGTATTTGCCTGGACAGACGATGAGATCATATTCATAAATGAACAATTATATCCAGCGAATTCTAAGGCGGTATCCTTTACTAATTCATAATCAGCATCCAGCACCACCACTATCTCAGTATTCCACTTAGAACTCTTTCCAATATATTGCTCCTCAAAAGAGGGTAAACTTATAACTCGCGACAAACGCTCTGTCTTCCATGTTATCTGGGAAGCTAGAATTGGTAACCACCTCCTTTAGGAGGCTGCTATTACCATATACCAAGAATATCAAATGCTCTTCACGCTACCCTATATTTCTCCAGGATTGGACTGATATCTATATCTTATATGGAGAAACACATGTGACCACCATTGTTTTACCGATTTTCAACATAGGAACATCACTTCCTATCATAAGTATGTCATCCACATACCATATGAGGAATCTGACAACACTCCCTGCTACCTTCTTATAAATAACAGGTTCATCTCTCATTTTGATTAAGTCAAACGCTTTGACCGTATCATCAAAACAGATGATCCTTCTCCGCTATGCCAGTTTTAGTCTAAAGATAGATTTAAGCAACTTGCATGCTTATTGCTACTCCCACTTGCTAAGATAACTCTCTGGCAGAGTCATATACACGTATACTTCTAAATCCAATTTAGAAAGATATTATAGTCATTCACATGCGAGATATCATAGTCATGAAAGACAACAATGGCAAGTTATATCCGTATGAATTTGAGCACAGACACTGAAGTAATAGTTTCATCACAATCCACAACGGATATTTGATGAAAACCTTTCACTACATGTCTAGCCTTATTAGGTTAGTACCTTCCATTCGCACTAATCTTGAGAGATCCACTTACTCCCAATGGGTTTTACCCCTTCAGGAGCACCCAACAAAGTCTACACTTTGTTGCATTGCATGGAGTCCAACTAGGATAACTTGGCATCCAGCCATCAGTCGGAAGTCACCACTTCCATGGCCTGCTGATAACTAATAGGGTCATTATCAAATGATTTAAGCCTCCTTGTCACCGTCAACGAAGAAATCGTAGTACCTCTCAGATGTCTGAGGTCACCTATCAAATCCGCGGAGTAGGCTAAGGCTTGTCAGGGTCAATTGAATTTTCAGGTTTTACTAAATCTTTAGTAACCGCTTATGGTTCTAGAATTATTTTCAGTTCTACCATACTCCCACTAATTTCTTTTGCAAGAAATTCCTTTACAAAGGAGGTAGCGAGTCAAGAACAAAATACTTTGATCTTGCAAATGGTAGAATGTTAAACTCTCGTCAATGCCGGGGATAATCCACAAACTGCCATTACCAAAACATGCCTTGAATTTATCCGGATTCTAGTTTTAAGCATAAGCCGGACAACTCAATATCTTAGCAATCTTAAGATGATAACCCATGCTATATCACATATAGAATTTGAACACTAATTTAGATGGAACTAGTATCAATTGATGTGCATCTATTTCTATTGCATCCCTTAATTGAAAAAGTTGATTCAGCATTACCCATCAAGGAGTGCACCCACAAATGATTAATCTGAGAGAGAATCGAATTCTCGATTATTTAACTACGGAATACCTAGCACAAGTAACCACATCTTTGAACACTTCGAAAAATCTTGATACTTCTAATATTTGGTTCTCTACTTTATTCTTATATCGTATGAACTTCTCAAAAATTTTGGACTTTGCATTTCGACAAGAATGCGTGTCTAAAAGCAGAAAACTCATAAGTAAACGGAACGAAATATGAATACTAACCCCTTGTCCTTGCGGACATTAGACAACATATATCACTATGCATAGGTCCTATGAGTTTACTAACTCATACTCTGTATGTTGTAATTTGAAAAATGTATTTTGGTTAAGAATGTATATCCCGTTATTCAATGCACCTTACCCAATCATCAAATGATAAAGGCAAATGTTCATAACATAATTTTTGAAAATTTATATCCTACTTTATCAAATAAAGATACGGATATATCGGTTTTTAAAAGTTAGTGCATAATAATAGATATTCAAAATCAAAAGTTTGCCGAAAGGCAAAACCAGGTGATTTTCCCAATAGCAACAATTGCTCCGATATCCAATATTGAGAATCAAATCATCTTTCCAATAATCTAATCTTTCTCGGTATCTGTAATAACTTATAGATGTGGGATGTTAATCCGGAATCTATATACTCAAGAGTCAGAATTAATTGGAAAGGTTTTCGATTACAATCACATAGAAAAACTTGAAATATCAAAATGTTTCAAGGGGTGGCCGGGTATTCCTAGTTATGCCTTTTTCATTGCCCAAGGTCATAACACTAGTTACATTTTCCTTTCCGCTTACTTCGACCCCTTTTGGATGTCTCTCTTTCTTGCCTTATGTATACCAGATTTATGCTAGTTAGTTTTTTTTACCCTTCCTTTCAGCTCCAGCATCGGGATTGGAAGAAGACTGTCCAACAAATGTAACTAGTATATTCTCCTTATTTACGGAGCTCTCAAACTTGAGATAAGGTAGAGATGAGAGACAAATAAATTGTATCATATACAATTCACTTTCTCCAGAGCCAACGGCCATCCTCGACTGAAACACTTTCTCCGAGATGACCTTTCATGCAATATAGATCTCTGTATCGGATACAGAGTGTTCTGGAGGAAGCAAAAAGGGAAGTGGGGGGGTAAGGACATATGCGACTATGTTATGAAATAGGGCAATCATGACATTTCAAAATCATTAATTGTAAAATGGTTTGGTTAATTTGGTTTACGAGTTTTTAGTTTAAGGTCAGTCTTAGGTCACTGCGAGAGAGATGGAAAAGAAACATTCATCGTGCATTCTATCAAGATTAGATTGGTTGATTAATTTATCCAATCAAGATGGCTTCCAATGTCCTGTCGAATCCTCCTTCAAATCCTAAAAAGAAAATTAGCTGAGATTATTTATGAAATATATCCCGAGAGTAACTATTACCCACAGTGAGAATTGGGACCCAACTATCACGATGTGGTAACCTTGATTAAAGATCAAAAAATTACCCCACTCCTTAGAAGGTATGCAATCTCATTGCAAGTTTCAATAGTTGAAACTCTCGATATATTTTCTGCCCCAAGGACTCTAGGACCTTGACTAGATGCCAAAAATTTAAAGAGTCTTAATTAAGTTCAATCCGTCATTCCGTGATTGGTTTAGACCCACCTGTACAAACCCTTGACTATAGGCCAACAAAGTTATACGAATGTCCTAACCAATCGCATCTCATGCTGTCATGAAGACATCACTTAGCTACCGTACACTACGCCTTGACTAAAGGCCAACAAACGTAACACAAATACTAAGTACTCTACTTCATGAAATAACAGAGGGCTATGACTGGTTTTGAAGAAAATCTTTAACGTAAAGAACTTGATCTCATCATGGCAACCGAATGGTTTTGCAAATTTATAGTTGTGTAGACTATTGCTTAAGTGCAGATTTGATCGACGCGCGCTTTTGCCGAGCACCGTGTTTTAAGAAGTTCTAAAGTTTATACCGCGATCAAGGATGGCGTCGCGTGTAGCTAGCCGCGGTGAGCACGGGCCGTCCGTAGGGAGACGATGTGTTTACCGTTCTTGTTATGACGAGTTAAGGCGAGAGCGGAATGATACGTATCTAACCTATGTGTATATATATGCAAGTAAAAGTTGTTAAGAATATATAAGATAGTGTAAGTTAAGGAATTTTGTACTCACTCCTTTGAGCCGAGCTTGACCATTGAAGTTAGAGCAATCGGCAACAACATGGATTAGGGTGCTTAAGCACGGAATTTGTTAAATCCGGCTTATTGACCCTTGTACGTCCGTTCTTGTCGCTTGCTTTTGCCTCCGGCCAAACCGAACGCAACCGGTCACGGTTAGGGATCACCGTTACCTTAGTAGGGTAGGGTGCCTAACGGAGCGCTTGCGTAAGGTTTGGGCGGAGTTCAAAAGAAAATATCGAGCAAAGAAAATGAGAAAAGAAATCTTAACTTACAATATCGTTTTCTTTCCTAACAATCACCAATATTCACAAACCAACAAAACACCAAAAAGAAAGAGCAAAAGAAAAGAGAAAAGAAAAGAAAAGAAAAGGAAATCAATACAAGTAAGTAAATGGCATGGTAATAAATTGCAAGTAAGTAAATGACAAGAATGTAAATGCAAATAAGTAAAGCAAGTAAGAAAATACTAAGAACCAAAGAACACATGAAAAACCATGGGTTCAATAGCCTAAACTTAAATTTGCAAGCTCAATGAAGAGATTGCAAGATCAAGAGAAGGCTAAGAACTCAAGGCAAATAAAAGCAAAAAGAAATCTTTATTGATTCCAAATGAAGATAAAACCCTTAAGTTCAATAACCAAATATTAAACTTGCAAGCTCAATGAAGAGGTTGCAAGATCAAGAGAAGACAATGAGCTCAAGGAAAACTAAGCTATGTACAAGAAAATAGAAAAGAGAAACAAAAATGAGACAATCTATGAGACCCCCTCTCCCTTGCTCAATGATCTGCTTTTATAGGCACAAAATAAAATTAAACAAACAATATAAATGAGTTGATGTGACGGCAAGGGAGAGCCAACAGAAAAATGGGACTCATTGGGGCTAGGGGGCCGGTGAGCTCGGATTATTTAGGGAAGTGACCGGTCCAAAACTGAGCAAGTGGGCTCGTGTTGATGTGGTGGTATTGTGTTCTCTCGACAAGTCCACTGGTGCTGCTTGATTTGTCTATATGGACTTGGTCTGCACCAAGGGATTTGGAGGGAAACTTGTAGCTATACATCACATCATATCTTTTTGCATTAAACACACATCACTTCTCAAGTGCCCACTTGTGCTCCTCTTGCATCATGGCAGCCCTATCATGGTCCAAGTCAAACAGTTGTGTGTGCACTTGTATTGTTTTGGACCAAAATTGTGTACACATGCATGTTGCAAAAAGGAACTCTTGAAATATCGATCGTTTTGCAGTTCCGGTTGCAGTGTCGGCCCACAAACGTTATATCCATGATTTTGAATGTGTTTCCACTATTGTGTCACGGATACCTGTAATCTGTATTTACTGAGCAGACACTTGTTAATAGTACCGATCTAAAACAAAACAGATAATGAATGAATGGTATTAAAATGCAGTTTTCTGTGATAAACAAATACCCCCAAACTTATCTTTTTGCCCGTCCCGAGCAAAACAAAAATCCTAGCCTCACTTTCGCAGGGAACGCGATTACACTGAGCGCATGCAACAAGCCGTTAAATCTCTAGGTGTCCCTAGTAGGATGAGTGTTGTCTCCTGAGGGTTTTCAGCGGATACTACCCATAAAATCCCGTCAAGCTAGTTTCATAAGTTAACGTTGATTCTACTTCTACAGTTTAGTATCTAGATTAGAAATTCTATTATCCTAAGTTAGAAATATCCACCCCTTATATTTCACACCTCATATTTATTCAATCTCAGATCCTATACGTTTTAAAGTTTAAAAAGATCTCGGTTTCTTTTGAGTTTTCCTTCTAACTTGTGGTCTCCAATCAGAGATTTTTATCATTTTTACGGAAAACATAATTCTTATTCTTTATTTCTATCTTTCCTCCAAAAATCGATTGTATACCCCTACGTGTGTGTAAATTTTCACCCCTACACTCAAGAATTCAATTCAAGCTATAGTACCCTTGCCTTAATACCTAATACTACTTCTTTTCATTGATGGATGGACGGTTTTGCTCACACACCTTTCATGCGACTATTAATGCTTCTTGAGGCACTAACAACCGATTACTGAATGTGTGAGCTTAAAGCGTAAATAGCAGTTTCCAAGTCTTGATTTTATTTATTTATTTATTTCTTTTTTTTATTTTTCTTTTCAAGACCGGAAATAATTTTTTCAATGATACTCTTTTGGTGGTTAGTTTTAAATACTATTTTTTCTTTCATACTAAGTTTTCAGAAAAGAGTATTTCTAGGTATCCTCTACTATCCCAAGTTTCAAGGTGCGTGTATGTGCAGTTTGTACGATATATACTTTCTAAATTTGGACTCAAGAATAGAAACTATTTTTCAGACTTATCCTTCAGTAAAGTTTCAATACTTTCCCTTCATCTTGACTTAACTCAAGAACTGAACTCAAGATTACCTACTTCTATAAAAAAAAATTGCAAGGATGTATAATTGCCAAAGTTAAACAGAATGAGAGTTATTTTTAGGTTTTTCAATTCCTAAGCCTAGGATTTAGTTATTTCTAACGTATCAACTAAACTTTTGGAATAAAAATCTAAGTTACCCTATTAGCTAACTTGACAACAAAGTTTTTATACTTTTGTAAATTTTTTTGATTTTTGTGGGTTTTTAAATAAGTATACAAATGCAAAATATACAAATGAATGCGAAGGAAGAAAGCTTACCGAGCACACCCCCAAACTTAAACATGACAGTACCCTCACTGTCAAGCTACACCAAGAGGGTCAAAATTGTCGGCGCTTCCTAAAAAGAATTTTTTATACAAAACAAAAGGAAAACTAAAAATATATACACAAAAAGATCTCCCCCAAACTTATGTAAAACAGTGTTGCCACTGTTAACCGTTGAAGTTCATAATTAGGAGGGAGAACAGTATGAATCTATACAAGGCCTTACACAGGCCAAAAGTGAGCACCAACCATTCAAAAAATTTATCGGGATAAGGCCCGGGCTGGTGAAAGAACGCGGAGAGGAAAGAAATGGAGAATATGTGAGACTGTATTGGGATAGAAGCGGGATACGGTCTCGGTGGAGGAGAAGAACTGCGGAAGAGAGAAAGAAGTGGAATACGAACTTGAGGGTGAAAATGGAGTGAATAAATTAATACAACTTGTAATGACCGATGTGTAAAAAGTGATTGTACTAATCTATCAACCCATCGAGAAATGGGGTCAATCGTCTCAAGATTCGTGAGAAAACATGGGTAGGCCGAACTTGGTATACCAGACATAGGGAATGAAAGTGATACGGTGTCTTACGAAGTAGGAACGATGGAAAGGATCGAGGGAAGTGATTGAGGAAGGGTATCAGTTGAAGGTTCAGGAAGGTGTACACAGTCAGTGGAAGGGATATGATGAATTGGAAAATCCAACTCATCAAGTAAAACTAGTTCATCCTCAAAACTATCCTCAAAATTCTCCTCAAAATTAAGCCCATCCATGCATTTTTCATCAATATCAAGACGCGTATGGAGTTCAGGAAAAATAGTTAATGACTCGGGATGATGTCCACACGGGAGTGAAAGGACATGATGAATTGGTGAGAAAAACTCATCCAAAACTGCGGGTTCATCATCCAAAATATTCCCAGCGTCGATATCCTCAATCAAGTGAAAATTAATTTTCTCAGACACCTCATCAAAAGCATGAATTTCAATCAATTTTGGTTCTAAGATGGAGGTGTAGAGGTCAAAAGGTTTGGGATTGGTTTCACTTGGAATGGACCCTTCACAATCCGGTAAATCAAACACTACAAAGTCGCACAACTCATCAAACATTCTATCTTCAATTTGTGATTCATTTAGGACTGTTAGGGTTCCCTAGCACCTACTAATGAGTTTGGAAACATCACACATGCCACTTTAAAATTTCTAAAGGTGCTAAGCAAACTAAGCATGGATCATTAACTAGAATTGCTAGGGTAACATCACAAGTATCACATACTAAAACTATATTAACACTAAGTGAAAGGAATACAACCTTTGTAGTCCTCTTTGTAGTGACTCCTAGGATCGTTGAGAGTTGGAAAAGCTTGCAAGTGAGCTCCTTTGTCCATGACGATCCACCCGAAGTCCACTAGCTCCAAGCTCCTAACTTCAAATGATCAAACAAGATGATGAAGCTAAACACTCTAAACTAATTGGCTAGATTACAGTAGAATGATGAGGTTGTGTGTTTTCTTTTATCAAAATCCTTTCTTTTTATCTCTCTCTCTTTGGGAAAAACCTAGAGAGCAAGGAGGAGAAGAAGATGAAGGCAAAAGCATTTTGAAGTGATAAGCTTGTTAAAGAAAAATAGAAAATATAGTATATATATATAATCTATCTCTCTCTCAACCATGGTTGCTATAATATCTAGATATTTAGTAAATGGGTTAAAAGCTGTTCATATCATAATTTTATATTATTATATTCCCCATTCTTATTCATTTTACAAATAAACAGGTGCTTTTGATCCATGTCTATTATATAGTTGCAGGTTACAGGTTCTCGGAACAAAACAGTGAAAATGATGAAAAGACGTTACAAAAGTGAGACTAAGATCAACAAATAGAAGAATCTTTATCATGCCTACAGTTTGAAGGACAAACGAAGATTAATGAACAATTTCACAAAATACGAAGGCAGCACAAAGATTCAAAAATTCAACGCGAAGCAAACGGTAAAAGTCCACAACATTCTGCACTGTGGAAATCTGAAAGAAACTAGAAGACATTCTGAAGAACTAAGTAAAGAAACCAGAAGGAAAAAGCAACAGAAAGCAACCTAGAAAAATGAGCCAGCAAGCCCACCATATGGCCGCGGAGCCGCGGCCAAACCATGCTTATAGCTGCGGATCCGCGGCTGTGCTGTGCACGTGCGGTGTGTGTCGGTGCGTCGGTGCATTGACTCGGTTTTCTTAAGGGTATTTTTGTAATTCTAGATATGGATCAGATTTAAACCATAGAGTTTCTATTCTCTATAAATAGGAATGCTACAGCTCTTTTTGGGAGCGTGCCTCTTTTTGAGTGCCTCTTTAGAGATGCCTCTTTTAAATTCCATATCTTAGATTTTCAATTCAATGTAATCGTCAAAGAGTGCATCAATAAAGAAGTAAGTTTTTTTTTTATCTTGCCCTAGTTAATTTCTTTTCTGCCATAGTTATAAATTTCTTTTCTGTCCTACTTATAAATTTTATTTATCTGCCGTAGTTGTTAATTTTATTTATCTGCCGTAGTTGTTAAATTAAAATCACAAAAATGAACTCTTAGATCTTAAAATAAAAACACCATTTTTTTGGATTAACTCGTTAGAACACAAAGATGAGGAATCCATCTCCCTGTGGACCGACCCGTACTCAACCGGATAGCTACCAAGTGGCGCCGTTCTTGATTGCGGTTAATAATTCTTTGATTCATCTTTTGAAAGTGCATAAGCACGCATAAATCATCTCTCAATCAAATGGCGCCGTTGCCGGGTAGACGGTAGTCTCTTTCTTTGTGAATTTCGGGTTAAAAAATTAAAAATAAAAAAATTTAAAAATTATAAAAATTTAAAAATTTTAAAACAAAAAAAAATTAAATAAATAAAATAAAATAAAATAAAAAATTCATCTTGTTCTTCTTGAGAGGTATTATGTGAATTGTGCAGGAAAAGAAGACGGACAGATTCAGATCTGGAAAATCCCAGTGAACAAATCAAGAAACAGAAAATCTAAACAAACAGGGAAGAATCCAAACAACAAACAGAAAAATTTTTGAGATCCAAACTAACAGAACCACCGCAGAACCGCGGCGGATATATGCAGTTGACTGCGGAACCGCGGTCAACCGCTGACGTCATCACCTCAAATCTCTCTGTGAGTATTTTTTATCTCTTCTATAACCTCCTGATCTCAACTGAAAATTTTTCTGCAGGGTTCTTTGCGTAAAACTCTTCTATCTCTCCAATAAATTGTTTTTGTGCAGGATTCTTTGCGCTGCAAAATAAAAAAAATTTGAAAGTGTTTTAGATTTTTTTTGTGTTTACTGCTTTGCATTTTTTTTAAAACAGACTTTTAAGGGGCTTTAACACCAATCCAGATTGGATGGGGATTTCATTACCCTTCCTAGGACCCAAAAAATCACAAAAAGCATTTTGCATCAACCCTCGAGTTAAATAAAAAAATATTAGACTCAGCCAACTAAGGACTGTCGTGCTCATTAGGACAAAGAAAAGGTTGTAGGCATCGATCGTTTATCTAAACCTGACTTTATAGTGCCTAGGCTAGACAAGTAGGAAAAGTAATTTTAAAAGGCCCGTCTCACGGTGATTCGTGAGTGGATCCCTCCTTTCTTTACTTGTGCTTACCTGGCCACAATTGGCGGTGAAGAGGCGATTTGAGGATCTCACAACTTGCCCTTTGGAACAGTTAGGAGCAGTCTAGTTGACTTAGAAGACCCTAGCTCTAGGCTTGATTGTTCATATATAAATTATGATTGTGCCATAGTTCCGTACAAATTTTTGCAAAACTATTTCTAAAAAAACACACTTTCAAAAAATTTCAAAACTCCAAAAACAATTTTTTTTTAAAAAAAAATCAAAAAAAATCATCACATTATTTTTCTTCTCCTTTCTCACATCATGGATACCCCACCTCCCAAAACTCTTGCCGAACTTTGGTACCCTGAACCAAACTTTGCTTCCTACGTGAATTGTTTTGGTCGAATTACGGACGACCCCTCCATGCCCAAAATTTCTTTGAAAGATTGAATAGAAGCGTCTAGAAAAAACAGTTGGACTCCGCAATCCACTTTGTATCAACCGTTTCAACCTTCACCATCTTCTTACGTTGATACTCCTTCTTCAAGTCCTGTTGTAACTCCGAAACCCATGTCTATTGCTGAACATATTGAACAATCTCGTAACCGATCTTTCACTCCTTTCAACACTTCTAGTTCTTGGGATCAACAAGTTCATTCATCTTTTTATCCAAATGTTGATCCTACTCCTATCCAACCATTCAATTCCTATAAGTCCTACCCGACTTTCGCACTTTCCCTAGACATTGCTTCTACACAGCCATTTGGGAGTTTCCAGAATCCAAACAATTTTGAATTTTTTACTGAAACCCCTTCACAACCCATGTCTAGTCTGGAACAGTCGTTGGAAACTTATATTGTAGCGACAAACCAACAGATGAGGAATTTGGATGCGTCCATTGCCGCCCTTAAGTCATCAAGACAACCTAGTAAACCGGTAGCTAGTTTCTAACTAGCTCTAAATTTTCCAATGTATGATGAGGCAGTTGGACAGAGTGAGAATTTGAGTGGTGAGAGTGAGCTGTACACACATCCCAATCAAACCTACCCATCCCCAATTGAATCCCACAACTCCGGTTTTCAAACAAGTGTCCCAAATGATTCACTAGTTAATGATAAAACGTGTAATGAGTTGTGCGACTTTGTAGTGTTTGATTTACCTGATTATGAAGAGCCTCTTTCGAGTGAAACCGTCACCAATCCTTTTGACCTCTACACCTCCACTCTAGAACCTGAATTGATAAATATCCATGCTTTTGATGAGGTGTCTAAAAAAATTGATTTTTACTCGATCGAGGATATTGACGCCGGGAATATTTTGGACGATGAACCCGCAGATTTGATTGAAATTGTCTCTCCAGTTCATCATCCCAAATCATTAAATGCTTTTCCCGAACTTCATATGCGTCTTGATTTTGATGATAATGGCATGGATAAGCTAAATTTTGAGGAGAATATTGAGGAAATTATTGAGGATAAACCAGTTTTGTTTGATGAGTCGGATTTTCCAATTCATCATGTTCCTTCTACTGACTGTGTACACCTTCCTGAACCTTTAACTGTAATCCTTTCTAAATCACTCCCCTTCGTCCTTTCCATCGTTCCGACCGCGCAAGAATCCGTTATGCTTTCATCTCTAATGTCTGGTTTACCAAGTTCGACGTATCCATGTTTGCTCACGAATCTTGAGGGATTTGATCTCATTTCTCCGTGGGTTGATAGATTAGCACAATCGCTTTTTACACATCGGTCATTACAAATTGTGCTAATTTATACACTCCATCCCCACCCTCAAGTTCGTATTCCCACTTTTTTTGGTTCTTCTAATCTTCCTTTAATGATACCGAGTGACGATGAATCACAATCCCATATTTTGAGTTCGAAAATTTTAGAAAAACAACTTGATTTAGAATCTTTTGAGAATAAGGTAGATAAGCTTTACGAGTCTCCTACCTCCATAATTTTTGAAAAATCATGTGTGTTGAATTCTGGCGTGACACTTATTGACATTGAAACGTTCAATCGGACCTTTGATAAAAGTTTCGAAGATATTTTCGCCGACGAACTCACATTCCTAAATGACACGAAATTTGTGATTAATCAACCTCCACTTGAAGAAGTCGAACCACCACCATTTCTTTTTCTCTTCCGTCATTCTTCGCCTCCACCGAGACCGTATACTGCTTCTGTCTCCACACGGTCTCGTGTGCTTCTCATCTCCTTTCTTTACACTCCATTCTTTCAACAACCCTACCATTATAACGATAAAAATTTTGAATGGTTGGTTCTAACCTTTGGCTTGTGTAAGATCTTGTATAGTTTGATTTTTCTCCTCCCTAACTCTGAACTTTAACGCTTAAAATAGTGGAAACACTGTCTCACTTAAGTTTGGGGGGACCTTTTTGTATATATTTTTTGTTTTTCTTTTAACAATAAAAAAATTATATAAAAAAAATTAAACAGGGGAGTGCCGACAATTTTGACCCTCTTGGTGTAGCCTGACAGTGAGGACACTGTCACGTTTAAGTTTGGGGGTATGCTCGGTACGCTTTCTTCCTTCATGTGTATATTTTTGCATTTGCATACTTATTTTAAAATCCATAAAAATTGAAAAGTTTTAAAAATTATAAAAATTGAAAAGTTCAATTTTGGCCATATTTGACTTAAGTTTGACATGACGGTTGACTAATTAGGAAAAACTAGATCCTAAACTTGGTAAATTAAAAACCCTAAAAATAACCTTTCTTAAAATTTAACGGTAGAAAATATATGTATTTGTAGTTTACTTAGAAATATGCAAATTTTGAGTTCACATCTTGGGCTAAGTCAAAATAAGGGAAGAGTATTGAAATTTTTATTAAAGTGTAAGTCTGAAAAATAATCTCTAAGTTTAGGTCTAAATTCTGAAAATATATACTCTACAACTTGCACAAACATGAACCTTGAAACTTGGAATAGTAGAGGAGACCTTGAAATGCTCTTGTCTAAATCCGTAGTATGAAGGAAAATAAAATAAAAATACAAGTGTGAATAAAGAGATAAAAAAAATGAACACTGGTTTTGTAATTACTTAAGGCTGCAAAAATAGAAAAATATATAGCGAGGGTGCCTTATCACCTAATGCCTTAGACCAACTGGTTTGGGAGTCACTACTAAAGCCTTAGGTATTGCAAGACGAGAAATTACGTCTTAATACGCGAACACATTTTGTAATCGGTCGTTAGTATCTCAAGAAGTATTAACGGTCGCATGAAGGATATGTGAGCAATTTCATCTAAAAATTCACCAACTAAAAGTACTTTGGACGATGGACAAGAGTATAAGAGCTTGAATTGAATTTCCAAGTGTAGGGGTGATACATACACACATGTAGGGGTATATTATTGGGTTTGGATGAGAGGCAAGAATGAAAAATAGGACTTATATCTTTAGTAGAAATGATAGAAATTCCTAAGTAGAGATGGAACCTTAGAAAGAAAACTCAAAAGATGCTGAAAGCTGAATAAATTTGCAGAACATATACGATCTTAAGTTAAATGATAAGTGGGCGTGAAAAATACGGGTTGATAATTTCTAAGTTGAAAATAATAGATTTCTTGCTAGAACACCGAATTGAAGAATGAAAGTCAATAGGCCAAATTGATAGGATTTTGTTGGTAGTATCCGCTGAAAATCCTCAGGAGACAACACTCCTCCTACTAGGGACACCTAGAGGTTTAACGGCTTGTTGCACGATCTCAGTGCAATCGCGTTTCCCTGCGAAAGTGAGGTTAGGCTTTTTCGAGAATAAAACTAGTTTTGCTCAGGACGAGCAAAAGATAAGTTTGGGGGTATTTGTTCATATCATAATTTTGCATTATTATATTCCCCATTCTTATTCATTTTACAAATAAACATGTGCTTTTGATCCATGTCTGTTACATAGTTGCAGGTTACAGGTTCTCGGAACAAAACAATGAAAATGATGAAAAGACGTTACAAAAGTGAGACTAAGACCAACAAATAGAAGAATCTTTATCATGCCTACAGTTTGAAGGACAAACGAAGATCAATGAACAATTTCACAAAGTACGAAGGCAGCGTAAAGATTCAAAACTTTAACGCGAAACGAACGGTAAAAGTCCACAACATTCTGCACCGTGGAAATCTGAAAGAAACTAGAAGACATTCTGAAGAACCAAGTAAAGAAACCAGAAGGAAAAAGCAACAGAAAGCAACCCTAGAAAAATGAGCAAGCAATCCCACCATATGGCCGCGGAGCCGCGGCCAAACCATGCTTATGGCCGCGGATCCGCGGCCGTGCTGTGCACGTGCTGTGCGTGTCGGTGCGTCGATGCATTGACTCTGTTTTCTTAAGGGTATTTTTGTAATTCTAGATATGGATCAGATGTAAACCCTAGGGTTTCTATTCTCTATAAATAGGAATCCTACAGCTCTTTTTGGGAGCGTGCCTCTTTAGAGATGCCTCTTTTAAATTCCACATCTTAGATTTTCAATTCAATGTAATCGTCAAAGAGTGCATCAATAAAGAAGTAAGTTTTTTATCTTGCTCTAGTTAATTTTTTTTCTGCCCTGATTATAAATTTCTTTTCTGCCCTACTTATAAATTTTATTTATCTGCCGTAGTTGTTAATTTTATTTATCTGCCGTAGTTGTTAAATTAAAATCACAAAAATGAACTCTTAGATCTTAAAATAAAAACACCATTTTTTGGATTAACTCGTTAGAACACAAAGATAAGCAATCCATCTCCCTGTGGACCGATCCGTACTCAACCGGCTAGCTACCAAGCGACGCCGTTCTTGATTGCGGTTAATAATTCTTTGATTTATCTTTTGAAAGTGCATAAGCACGCATGAATCATCTCTCAATCAAAAGCAAAAAGAAAGCTTAATCCATGGTTAAAAAGTGGGTGAAGAATGGTTTACTTTGGAAGTGTGTAGAATGATAACCATGAATTAATCTTTTCTTTTCCTTTTGTTATAAAACAAATACAAATAAATATCCATATATTATAGTTCCATGTAAGTCTTATATTGCCTTCAAGTGTGTATCATCGACTATGATACTTTGTATGTATGTATCCTATGCACATCATCATGTGCATGCTTGCATATCATGATATGCATACATGCATGCATTCTTCCTCTTTAATAAAAAGAGTTTTGAATAAAGAATAAAATAAAACTAAAAGCCAAAATGTTAAATTAACAATTGATTTAACAATTCGGTCATATCACATACGACACGACCAATAGTAAAACGCCCGATTAACATACGGTATCACATAGTCGTATTCAATCGGGTCCCCGCGCATATCTCATATGCACACATCTTTTCGCCTAGGCTAGGAAACTTCTGTATGGGACTCTAAGACTCGCCAATACGCCGGCAGTGGGTGATGATCATATCAAACATCCACAAGCCGCAAGCGGTCAGCTAAACGTAATGGCTACCCGGGTATTGAACGATCAGAAGAAAACCAGCAAAGCTGTCAAAACTCCCGTCGAGCCATCTGGCAACACTTACCGTACAGTCCGGTCTCCTAGTCAGATATGTTGCATATCGAGTCTAAGGATGGTATCGTCGACCCAAATAACTCAATAAGTCATGCTGGTGTATGGCTCATAACAGATCGAGAAACTACTGATAACGCTTATCAGTAAATCTCAGTAACCATGGACAGGGACTTCCTATTATAGCCAATCGAGCATAGCACAATATCAACTCCCAATACCGGGAGAGACGAAACCCCTCCTATCGCTCATCGCCTCCATGTGCCTCAGGACTGTACCCAAAGACCACCTGTTTGCACGACTCAGTAGAGCCGTGGTAGGATGGAGATCAAAGTACAGTGGGAGGAAACACAAGACTCTATGACGATCTTGGGTCTACAGACTAACCTGTACCAGTGTCACCTGAGAACTGCTATTCGAAGATAGATATAATACCACATAGGAGTTCTCTGTGAGTCCGTTCAGTGTATCCAGTCTCCACTGAGCACCCGCATACATTATTTGGTGTCAGCACACCAGATGGATATGGGATCATCCATCGCCTATCACATGGGACAAGAATGGTATACGCTAGTCAACTCTGGAATATCGATGCCATGTCTCGATACACCCACGACTAGGAACAGTTCAAGGATATGCTTATAAACTACATGTGCCCCACTAGTATGATCCGCATCATGGTCACATTAGTCTAGCAAATATCCTGAGGGCTTTATCAACATGTGCAAATGAATAAAAAGCATGATCATATCAACATGTCAGATAAAGTAAACCAGATAGCATACTATCATATCGAGCAAGAAAGTAATCTATATATATATACATGTCCAAGCATCCACTATACATATAATGGCCTCTAGGGCATACATATATCCAACAATCTCGCACTTGCACTAAGGACAGTTATTGGCGTATTTCATACCCAACATCTCAAAAAGTCGCTCATGCTGCGGCTGTGGAAGGTCCTGGGTGAGTGGATCCGCTGTGTTATTCTTTGTATCTATTCTCCGAATCTCGATCTCTCGGCAATCTGCTATCTCCCGGATCAAATGATATCGCCTTAGGATGTGTCTGGACTTCTGATGGGATCTGGGTTCTTTGGCTAACGCCATGGCCCCATTATTATCACAATATAAAGGTATTTGATCAACAATGGTTGGAACTACTACTAGTTCTGTGACGAACTTCTTCATCCAGACGACTTCCTTGGCAGCATCATTTGCAGCAATATACTCAGCTTCCATCGTGGAGTCTGCAACGGTATCCTGTTTGGAACTCTTCCAACTTACCGCCCCTCCATTGAGAGTAAATACAAACCCTAAGATAGATTTGCTGTCATCCTTATCACTTTGGAAGCTGGAATCGGTAAAGGCCTCCATCTGGAGATCTCCATTACCATACACCAAGAACAATTCTTTAGTCCTTCGTAAGTACTTAAGAATGTTCTTCACTGCTATCCAATGTTTCTCCCCTGAGTTGGATTGATTGATACCTGCTTACTACAGCTAGTGCATAAGCTACATCAGGGCATGTATATAACATCGCATACATTATAGATCCTACAGCTGAAGATAGGGTATAATGCTCATGCGAACTCTCTCTTCATCAGTCTTCGGACAGAAGTCCTTGGAGAGAGTGATTCCATGACAAGCGGGCAAGGCACCACGCTTGGAATCTTCTATACTAAACCTTTTTAGGATGGTGTCAATATACTTTGATTGGGACAATCCCAATAACCTCTTGGATCTATCTCTATAGATCCTTATGCCCAAAATGCACGAGGCATCTCCCAGGTCCTTCATGGAGAACCTTTGTGATAATAATAGTTTAACCGATTGTAGCATAGGAATATCATTTCCTATCAGGAGAATGTCATCTATGTACAATATGAGGAATGTGACAGTACTCCCTACAATCTTCTTATAAATGCATGGCTCATCTATATTTTTGATAAAATCAAACTCTTTGATTGTATCATCAAAGCAGATGTTCCAGCTCCGTGAGGCCTGCTTTAATCCATAAATGGATTTAAGCAATTTACATGCTTTCCCGCTGCTCCCACTGTCAATAAAGCCCTCCGGCTGATCCATATAAACGCATTCTTCTAAATCACCATTCAGAAATGCAGTTTTAACGTCCATCTGCCAGATTTCATAATCATGGTGAGCAGCAATAGCAAGTAGGATCTGAATGGATTTAAGCATTGCTACTGGAGAGAAAGTTTCATCATAGTCCAATCCAGGTCTTTGACGAAAACCTTTCGCTACAAGCTTTGTTTTAAAGGTCTCTACCTGTCCATCTACACTAATCTTTCTTTTAAAGATCCATTTGCACCCAACGGATTTTATCCCAGTAGGTGCAACGTCCAAAGTCCATACTTTGTTGGTGTACATGGACTCCATTTCGGATCTCATGGCTTCCAGCCACTTCACTGAGTCACCACTCGTGATAGCTTACTGAAAACTAGTAGGGTCATCATCATCCATGATTCAATCTTCTCTATCACCATCAATGAGAAACCCATAGTATCTCTCCGGTGGGCGAGAAGTTCTACTAGATCTCCGGAGTGACTGAGGTTCTTGAAGTTCTACTGCAACATCAGTTTCAACCAATTCGTCCTGAGTAATTTGTCTCTAGAACCTCTTCTAGTTCTACCGCATTGCCATCAGTACTTTCTGTAAAGACTTCATTTTCCAAAAATGTGGCATGCTGAGCAACAAACACCTTTTGTTCCTCCTTGTGGTAGAATAGATATCCATAGGAATGTTTTGGATATCCCACAAATTTACACATGACCGATCGTGTCTCGAGTTTGTCTGGATTCTGCTTTTTAACAAAAGGCGGACAACCCCAAATCCTAACTCTTTTAAGAGATGGTCTCTTTTTACTCCATGTCTCATATGGAGTGGTAGACACGGTCTTGGTTGGAACCCTGTTTAACAGATACATTGTTGTTTCCAATGCATGTCCCCAAAAGAAAAGCGGTAACTCAGCATCACACATCATGGATCGTACCATATCTAATAGGGTACGATTCCTACGTTCTGACACATCGTTGTGCTGTGGCGTGTAAGGAGGAGTGAGCTGAGAGAGAATCACATTCTCTTTTAAGAAGTCTGAAAACTCTGTACTTAAATACTCTCCACCTCGATCTGATCGAAGTTTCTTGATGCTCAAGCCCGTTTGTTTTTCTACTTCAAGTTTGTACTCCTTGAATTTCTCGAAAGCTTCGAATTTGTGCTTTATCAAAAACACGTGTCCGAATCTTGAGAAATCATCAGTAAAAGTGATGAAGTATGAAAAACCACCTCGTGCATGTGTAGACATTGGTCCGCATACATCACTATGTATGAGGCTTAAGAGTTCCACAGCTCTTTCTCCGTGTCCAGTAAACGGAGTTTTGGTCATTTTATCTTTGATACAGGACCGGCAAGTTGCATAAGATTTATATTCAAAAGGTTTTAAATATCCATCTTTATGTAACTTGTTTAGTCTTGTTTCATTAATATGACCAAGTCTACAATGCCAAAGAAAAGCTTCATTTATATCAGAAAATTTTCTTTTATTAGTATGTTGTATGTTGAAAACTGTGTGTTGGTTCAGGACGTAAATACCGTTATTTAGTGTACCATACCCAATCAACTCTTGATTCAAGTTAATGTTCATAACATTATTTTTCAACACAAAATGATATCCTTCATTGTCCAACAAAGAAACAGATATTATATTACATAGCATACTAGGTACAAAATAACACGGGTTCAAAACCAAAATACAACCCGAAGGCAACCCAAGATGATACTCTCCTACGGATACAACATGTACATTGGAACCATTTCCAACCCGCAGAGCATGGTCTTCAGTCTTCAAAATTCTACTGTTTCTCAGCCCCTGCATACAATTGCAGATGTGAGAACCAGAACCGGTATCTAATACCCAGGATGCAGAGTTAATTGAAAAACAGTTCTCAGTTACAAACACACCTGAAGTGGAAGCATCAGCATGCTTCTTCTTCTTGAGACCAGCAAGATACAAAGCACAGTTCTGTTTCCAATGTCCCGTCTTGTGGCAGAAAAAACATTCCCCTTTTCCACTTCCCGCGGCCCCGGTTTTGTCTTTCCCCTTCGCCTTTTGGACTCCACCTTTCGGTTTGATGGACTTCTTCTTCTTCTTTCCCTTGGCCTTGGCTTTTGGGACTGAAGAGGAAGATGGCCCAGCAAGCAGAGCAGGAGTCTTCGCTGTTTTTAGCGTGCTCTCTGCACTTCTTAACATATTGAGAAGTTCAGGCAATGATTTCTCTAAATCGTTCATATTGAAATTCACTATGAACGGAGCAAAGGCAGGAGAGAGACTGTAGAACAACATCCGTATATTGCTCATTATCCATAGTCCATCCCAGTTCCTCAAGTTCTTCAATAAGACCAATCATCTTCAAAACATGGTCTCCTACTGATGCACCAGGGGCCATTCGCATCTGAAACAGCTTTCGAGATGCCTCATATCTCAAAGTACGATATTGCTCTTCATATTACTCCTTTGTATGAAGAAAGATGGATTGTACATCCATCTTCTCGTGCTGTTTCTGATGGATGTTGTCCATAGAAGCAAGCGCGAGGCACCTGGCCGTGTTGCAATCAATATCCCATGTTTTTCGGATCTCCCTATCCGAAACAGATGATTCAGGTCCTGGGACGGGTGGGGCTTTGGTAGTGAGGACATATGATACTTTATCATATGCGAGTGCAATGTTCAAGTTCCTCTTCCATTCTTTATAATTCGGCCCAGTCAGTTTGTTTTCTCTAGTAGAAGCTTAAGTCCCGTCATCGGTATCTGCCATTAGGAGAGAGAAAAGAATACACTCAGCGAAATGCTCTTGCAAAGAATTAGATTGGTTATTATCTTATCTAATCGATATCTCCCACTGCTTTAATCAAATTTTCTTTCAAAACCTGAAAAGAAAACTAGCCAGGATTAATTACATTCTACAGTTTCGCTAACCGGTCAGTCAGGCCAGTGTCGGTACTTTGAGGGAGGTTCCCCGTGCTTTCGCACGGGCCTAATTAAAATAAACCTCATTTTCCCAGAGGTCATACCCCGTTGACACCTACTGGATTAGCTAATTGTAAAGGTCAAAACTCTCCCTGAAGTAACACTTACTCATAGTGGGATCGGGATCCAACTATCATATATATGGTATGCAATCTTATTGCAAATTTCAACTCTTGAAACTCCCGATATGGTTTTTACCCCTAGATGCTTATGACCTTGGCTATGGTTAAAATATCATAAGCACTAGTCAAGTTCTACCCGTCATTTCGAGATTAACTAGATCCACCCATATGACCCTTGACTATGATCAACATAATCACATGAATGTCCTAACTGATCGCATCATATACTTTGTATGAAGACATCACTTAGCAACCGTACACTACGCCTTGACTATGATCAAAATACGCAGCACGAATACTAAGTATTCTGCTTCCTAAAATGACGGAGGGTTGGGGATGGTTTTTATGAAAAACCTTTAACGTTTTGAACTTGATCTCGTTGTAGAATCAAAACATTTTAGAAAAGGAGTGGCTTAAGCTCCGCATCTTTTGAAACTTGCATTTTTCATAAAAAGGCCGAGTGGGTTTCAAATCCGATTCTACAACATCTTTAGGTTTCTTTTACTTTACATTAATCTCATTAATGTAGTCCCATTATTTAAGTTCTTAAGCCATCACAGAAAAGAAACGAAAATAGAACGTATACTTATACCACCCGCATTCGCCACAGTGTCCCGTTATGCACCGTTAGGTTACTTAACTAACGGCATAGCGGGGCGGGACTAGCGCGGGTGTAAAATATAAGCAACGTTTATTATATATCATATATATAATAAAAATCCATTCGTCTCAGATACTAAGTAATCACATTACAGAATATCAACAGCAGCAGAAGCACATATGAAAATAAAAAAAAGGATGTCTAGGAGGTCCGTATTTTGTATTCAGCCATTAATAGAAAATACGGATTCCACGGTCGTGATGAATAGCCAAGCCCACACCCCTAGACCCCTACGAGAGCGGCAAGTAATCCTGCCAATTCTAGAGTTTAGGAGACCCGGTCTCGACTCCTCGAGATGGCCTCCCACTGAACCCTAGAACCCGATCACTTGTGCTCCTCTCCTTAGGTCTATCCTAATGTGAAAAAGTAAATAATATACAATAATAGTGACATCATCCTCAACCCGGAATTGCCCCAAATAAAAGAATATTACATACAATTGATTTTTACATGAATGAAAATAAACACTCTCATCTCACATAAAACCCCCGGCTATTCGATCGCGACAATCCTGCATCATATCTCAGCAACACGTAATATCTCATATCATCAACGTAAGCAAGTATGCGTATCCCGATTGTCGTTGATGTATAGCAACGAAGCCGGCGATACACTACATACTATGCTTATGGTCACAGAAAAGAAAGTGAAAAACAACAATTGCAATCACATAAATCAAGACGATGTTTAACGTTTCGATCGAATCAACATACACCCACGTTTTACCCCTAGAGCTCAACACTTGAGCAAATTTACAAATACTCAAAATCGCGCCACAATGTCTTATGATCTAGCCGTAGAAGGAGTTAACCAATGCCTCACCTATGACACCACGGCACTACGGCAAACCCGAAGGTTCGTTCACAGTTCCGTGGGCATAGAATCGAGTTAAAGTTATTATGATCTTCTAGAGGGTCCATAAGATACTTGCGCTACTATTGAATATAAAGTTAACTTTGGAAAAACACAACACTTGGAAATTTCAGCGGGATAGAAAGTGGGGTGTCCGGTGTTCGTTCGAAATGCTAAAAATAGTCTAAGTTACCAATTTAGTGTCAAATAATACGATTACGAATCACTACGAAATAGCCCCAGGTCAATGTAATCATCACATGAAAATTGGGCTAAATAAACAAAACCAAAAAAACCCAAAATGAATCCAAAAGAGCACTGGAGCAATACGGGGGGTTTCTGGGTGAAGGGGGCCGGCCTGGCCGGAATTTTCCCTAAGGTGGCCGGTCCAAATCCAATGACCCCTTCCCTCCCCCTCCCCCCGCGTATTTCCCCTGTGTGCTTATGTCAGTCCAAATATGACTCTGTACCTGTTTGAAAAATTTTTAGACGATCTTTTAAAAAATTTCCAGAGAGCAATCCATGGGTTCCGTAACACCGTATTTTTCTTGGTCGTTTTCGTTTTCGTATTTGTTATAACACCAAGTCCAGAATTCTAGTTTGGCTCTGATACCATTTTTAGGGTTCCCTAGCACCTACATATGAGTTTGGAAACATCACGCATGCCACTTTAAAATTTCTATAGGTGCTAAGCAAACTAAGCATGGATCATTAACTAGAATTGCTAGGGTAACATCACAAGTATCACATACTAAAACTATATTAACACTAAGTGAAAGAAATACAACCTTTGTATTCCTCTTTGTAGTGACTCCTAGGATCGTTGAGAGTTGGAAAAGCTTGCAAGTGAGCTCCTTTGTCCACGATGATCCACCCGAAGTCCACTAGCTCCAAGCTCCTAGCTTCAAATGATCAAACAAGATGATGAAGCTAAACACTCTAAACTAATTGGCTAGATTAGAGTAGAATGATGAGGTGGTGTGTTTTCTTTTATCAAAATCCTTTCTTTTTATCTCTCTCTCTCTCTCTTTGGAAAAAACCTAGAGAGCAAAGAGGAAGAAGAAGATGAAGGCAAAAGCTTTTTGAAGTGATAAGCTTGTTAAAGAAAAATAGAAAATATAGTATATATATATTTTCTATCTCTCTCTCTCAACCATGGTTGCTATAATATCTAGATATTTAGTAAATGGGTTAAAAGCCAAAAGAAAACTTAATCCATGGTTAAAAAGTGGGTGAAGAATGGTTTACTTTGGAAGTGTGTAGAATGATAACCATGAATTAATCTTTTATTTTCCTTTTGTTATAAAACAAATACAAATAAATATCCATATATTATAGTTCCATGTAAGTCTTATATTGCCTTCAAGTGTGTATCATCAACCATGATACTTTGTATGTATGTATCCTATGCACATCATCATGTGCATGCTTGCATATCATCATATGCATACATGCATGCATTCTTCCTCTTTAATAAAAAGAGTTTTGAATAAAGAATAAAATAAAACTAAAAGCCAAAATGTTAAATCAACAATTGATTTAACAATTCGGTCATATCACATACGACCTGACCAATAGTAAAACGCCCGATTAACATACAGTATCACATAGTCGTATTCAATCGGGTCCCCGTGCATATCTCATATGCACACCACATCTTTTCGCCTGGGCTAGGAAACTTCAGTGTGGGACTCTAAGACTCGTCAATATGCCGGCAGTGGGTGATGATTATATCAAACACCCACAAGCCGCAAGTGGTCAGCTAAACGTAACGGCTACCCGGGTATTGAACGATCAGAAGAAAACCAGCAAAGCTGTCAAAACTCCCGTCGAGCTATCTGGCAACACTTATCGTACAGTCCGGTCTCCTAGTCAGATATGTTGCATATCGAGTCTAGGGATGGTATCGTCGACCCCAATAACTCAATAAGTCATGCTGGTGTATGGCTCATAACAGATCGAGAAACTACTGATAACGCTTATCAATAAATCTCAGTAGCCCTGGCCAGGGACTTCCTGTTATAGCCAATCGATCATAGCACAACATCAACTCCCAATACGGGGAGAGACGAAACCCCTCCTATCGCTCATCACCTCCATGTGCCTCGGGACTGTACCCAAAGACCATCTGTTTGCACGACTCAGTAGAGCCGTGGTAGAGTGGAGATCAAAGTACAGTGGGAGGACACACAAGACTCTATGACGATCTTGGGTCTACAAACTAACCTGTATCAGTGTCACCTGAGAACTGCTATCCGAAGATAGATATAATACCACATAGGAGTTCTCTGTGAGTCCGTTCAGTATATCCAGTCTCCACTAAGCACCCACATACATTCTTTGGTGTCAGCACACTAAATGGATATGGGATCATCCATCGCCCATCACATGGGACAAGAATGGTATACGCTAGTCTACTCTGGAATATCGATGCCCTGTCTCGATACACCCACGACTAGGAACAGTTCAAGGATATGCTTATAAATTACACGTGCCCCACTAGTATGATCCGCATCATAGTCACACTAGTCTAGCAAATATCCTGAGGGCTTTATCAACATGTGCAAATGAATAAAAAGCATGATCAAATCAACAGGTCAGATAAAGTAAACCAGATAGCATACTATCATGTCGAGCAAAAAAGTAATCTATATATATATCTATATATACATGTCCAAGCATCCACTATACATGTAATGGCCTCTAGGGCATACATATATCCAACAAGGACACTCGATAGATTTTCAAAACCGGAGTTGTGGAATTCAATTGGCAATGGGTAGGTTTGATTTGGAAGGGTGTACGGCTCACTCTCACTACTCAAATTCTCAGCATTTCCTATCGCCTCATCATACATTGGAAAATTTTGATTTAGTTGGAAACTAGCTACCGGGTCACTAGGTTGTATGAGGGCGAACATAGACGCATTCAAATCAAGCATCTGTTGGGATGACGCTGCCCGAAATGCTTCCAACGACTGTTCAAGACTAGACATGGGCTGTGAAGGGGTTTCAGTAAATGATTCAAAGTTATTTGGATACTGGAAACTTCCAAATGGCTGTTCAGAAGCAATGTCTAGGGAAAGTGCAAAAGTCGGGTAGGATTGATCGGAATCGAATGGTTGTACAGGAGTAGGATCAACGTTATGATATGAAGGTGATTAAAATTGTTGATCAAAAGAATTGGAAGTGGTGAAAGGAGTGAAAGATCGGTTACGGGATTTTTCAATACGTTCAGCAATAGACATAGGTCATGGAGTTACAACAGGACTCTCAAAAGGGGTATCAACGTAAGAAGGTGGGGGATGTTGAAATGGTTAATACAAGGTGGATTGCGGAGTCCAATTGTTTGTCCTAGATGTCTATCCGATCTTTCAAAGAAAGTTTGGACATAGAAGGATCGTTCGAAGTTCGACCAAAGTAAGAACCGTAGGAAGAAATGTCTGGTTGTGCGTACCAAAGTTCGGCAAGAGTTTTTCTAGGTGGGGTACCCATGATATGAAGAAAAGAAGAAGAAGAAAATGAGAGGAAAAAGAATGTGAATTTTTTTTTTAGTTATCAACAAAAGAATGAAATATACACACCAAAAGAATCTGGACAAAAAACAATCACGACATAATACCACACGCTTAATCGGTCTAGGGTTCACCTAGGTCAACTAGACCTACTCAAGAACTTGATTGTTGAATTAAAACTGTGTCGAGAAACGGGCTCAAGATATACTGATCGCGAGGCCAGGTAAGTGCAGAGATAAGGGGAGGCTTTCCAATTCTTTCGTGAAGCTCCTTAATTAGATAACCCTTTCTCTTTTGTCGGTTTCGCCGTGAACACTTTCCTAGATACCTCGTGAACGATATGCCGTTAAGCGGTGTTTTAAACACAGTTAACTTCTCCTAGTGAGCGCGAAGTCCTTAAAGGCTTAAAGTCAAGTTTCTTTTAAAATTTGTGCGGGTAATCGTTATGCTTAATTCGTGATCTATGGGCCACGGAAAAGGTGATCAAATCCTTTACCGTATGTTGTACGGTTCGCTTGCCTTTAAGTCCGTATTAATGGATGCATTGCGCAAATCAATGAAAAAAATTTATTCAAAGAATCAAACAATCGTTTTTATGTTTTAAGCTCGGCACTGCAACAAATATTGGTTAGTCAATTTTGGCATTTGAAAGCGAACTTGCAAAGAATCCTGCAAAGATAATATATTGGATGCGTCGGATTTGAGAAGAATGTGTTAGTAAAGTACGTACCGATAAGTTTTTTGGGTTAAGGAACCCCCGTTGAAGTGAATCCGGCTGGCTTGAAAGGTTCGCTTGCGCGGGTTAAACTACCTGGATATTTGGTACTGTATTTCGTAATCACCTTAGCTTTGAATGTACACTTTGTTCCCCACGATCGCAGTTCGCAAATCCGTAAAAATCTACAAATGTCGGAAAAACGGATTTTAGTGCGAAAAAGCGATATGAATGCCCAAATACCTGCACACTAAAAATTATAAAAATCAAACAATAAAATTGGGACAAAATTAGAATACTGGAGCACAGGGAAAATTTTTGGAGCAAATGGAGGCGCTTGGGCCGGCGAGCTCGGATTTATGGGTAAGTCGCCGGTTTTACTTTGGAGTTTGGGCTCCAAATTTCTTCTGTGATCTCACTGTTCTACTAGTGTCTCAATGGTATTGTTTAACATTTCTATTTAATTCCAGAGTGCTTGCAGGTCTAAAATCCAGAGAACAAAAAAGTTAGAATTGTTATTTTTTGTTTCGGTTTTGGAAATTTTTTATTTTTAGTTTGTTTTGTTTTTAAAAAATGGTGTTAGTGATATAAACAAGATTAATACGAAATAACAAGAATTAAAACGTTACCGTCTCCCCAACAACGGCGCCATTTGATCGGCGTGCGCTTTTGCCGAGTGCCGTGTTTTAAGAAGTTCTAAAGTTTATACCGCGATCAAGGACGGCGTCGCGTGTAGCTAGCTGCGGTGAGCACAGGTCATCCGTAGGGAGACCGTTCTTGTTATGACGAGTTAAGGCGGGGACAAAATGGTTCATATCTAACCTATGTGTATATATATATATATATATATATATATATATATATATATATGCAAGTAAAAGTTGTTAGGAATATATAGCATAGTGTAAGTTCAGGAATTCCGTACTCACTCCTTTGAGCCGAGCTTGACCATTGGAGCTAGAGCAATCGACAACAACGTGGATTTGGGTGCTTAAGCACGGTATTTGTTAAATCCGGCTTATTGACCCTTGTCCGTCCGTTCTTGTCGCTTGCTTTTGCCCCAGGCCAAACCGAACGCAACCGGTCATGGTTAGGGATCACCGTTACTTTGGTAGGGTAGGGTGCTTAACGGAGCGCTTGCGTAAGGTTTGGACAGAGTTCAAAAGAAAATATCGGGCAAAGAAAATGAGAAAAGAAACCTTAACTTGCAATATCGTTTTCTTTCCTAACAATCACCAATATTCACAAACCAACAAAACAACAAAAAGAAAGAGCAAAAGAAAAAGAAAAAAAAAGCAATACAAGTAAGTAAATGGCATGGTAATAAATTGCAAGTAAGTAAATGACAAGAATGTAAATGCAAGTAAGTAAAGAAAGTAAGAAAATACTAAGAACCAAAGAACACATGACAAACCATGGGTTCAATAGCCTAAACTTAAACTTGCAAGCTCAATGAAGAGGTTGCAAGATCAAGAGAAGACTAAGAACTCAAGGAAAATGAAGGCAAAAAGAACGCTTTATTGATTCCAAATGAAGATACAACCCTTGAGTTCAATAACCAAATCTTAAACTTGCAAGCTTAATAAAGAGGTTGCAAGATCAAGAGAAGGTAAGGAGCTCAAGAGAAACTAAGCTATGTACAAGAAAATGGAAAAGATAAACAAAAATGAGACAATCTATGAGACCCCCTCTCCCTTGCTCATTGATCTGCTTTTATAGGCACAAAAAAAAATTAAACAAACAATACAAATGAGTTGATGTGACAGCAAGGGAGAGCCAACAGAAAAATGGGACTCATTAGGGCTAGGGGGCCGGCGAGCTCGGATTATTTGGGGAAGTGGCCGGTCCAAATCCGAGCAAGTGGGCTCGTGTTGATGTGGTGGTCTTGTATTCTCTCGACAAGTCCACTAGTGCTGCTTGATTTGTCTATATGGACTTAGTATGCATCCAGGGATTTGGAGGGAAACTTTTAGCCATACATCAAATCACATCTTTTTGCATTAAACACACATCACTTCTCAGGTGCCCACTTGTGCTCCTCTTGCATCATGGCAGCCCCACCATGGTCCAAGTCAAAGAGTTGTGTGTACACTTGCATTGTGTTGGACCAAAATTGTGTACACGTGCATGTTGCAAAAAGGAACTCTTGAAATATCGATCGGTTTGCAGTTCCGGTTGCAGTATCGGCTCACAAACGTTATATCTGTGATTTTGAATGTGTTTCCAGTATTGTGTCACGGATACCTGTAATCTGTATTTACTGAGCAGACACTGGTTAATAGTACCGATCTAATACAAAACAGATAATGAATGAGTGGTATTAAAATACAGTTTTCTGTGATAAACAGGATTCCCCATGAAGGGATCAGGGCTCTTATCTCATTCAATGAGGTGCAGGATATTCCTAACTGAATACCGCTGTGCAAAGCAATAGGATACAGCTATTCAATTTACAAACTTATAGTAACACAATTTTTTGCCAAAGAGGTCACTCCCCATGAAGGGATTTAGGTTCTTTCCTCGTCGAATGAGGTGCAGGATATTCCTAACCGAATAACTCGATGCAAAGCAAAAGAATCGACTATAACACCAATATCTAATATTTGGTTTCTATAATATATTTTAGGTTTATTATCTTTGCATTAATCTGAATCAATGCAATCCCATCATTTAGATAATCTCATTACCTAGCATCTCTTCACACAATCACAGAAAAAGTATGAAAAAAAATAAAATGCACATATACATCATCCGCATTTGCCACGGGGCCTGGGTCTTCACCGTAAGGTTACTCAACTTACGGCAGGGCAGGGGCATGACTAGCGCGGGTGCAAAACGTATTTTAGCATTTATTTATATTTCATATATATCACTATATATCACTATATATATATATATATATATATACATATATATATATATATATCATCGTAGGCAGATAATCAGCAATACAGGCAAGAAACAAATATCATCACATGCAGGTAAACACATTATAGGCATGTAATGAACACCACAAAATAGGAATGGTCAGATTACCTAGAAATCCCGCATTTCATTCGAGCCACAAACGAAGATCAGGATTCCCCGGTCGCGTGAATAGTCTATGCGCACCCAAAGCATAACCCTACGAGTGCGGCAAGCCACTCGCCAATCTGAGAAACGAGCCAACCCGGCATCATCACCATGTAGGGCTACCCAGCACTTTCTCAATTCCGTTGACTTAAGAACTCCTCCGCGGGTCTATCCTATACTCCCTACAAGCGCAGCAAGAAACCCGCCAATTCTAGACTTGAGTGATCCGATCCTAACTCCTTGAGATGGCCACCTGTTGCAATCTAGAACCTGGCCGCTCGTGTGCTTCTCCGCACGGTAAACCTATAACCTGTATTATACAACGACGATAACGATCGCAACCTGATCGTGTCCTGATAAATAATAATACATAAAGCGGCGACTATGGCCACATGTGAACTGCTAAGTCCCGAAACAAAGAATATACATAAAGCGGAAACGGCGGCCACAAGTTGGAGCTCGTCCCAAACAAATGAGTAACAAGATGGTTACAAGCATGAATGGAAATAACACTTATCGCAACATCACACTTCCACACGGAGCTATTCATTTCGTGACAATTCAACACATTCAAAACAACTATCACAATATATCACAATATATACATGAAACCCCGTTGAATTGATCGCATCAAATCGACGACGTTAAGCACCGTGGATCGCATACGCCGACGAGTTATATCTATTAAACATTTTAATCTATTCAATTCATCGCAAATGGCCAATGAATCCCAAAAACATCGAAGCCGAAACGTTAATTTTTAACACTTGAAAAATATTATTCACCTCGATACAAAAATCATCACTTTTTAGTGCCGAAACGAACTCGAAACGCACCCAAATTTTTTGTTAAGCCCCCGGGGAAAATTAGATCGATATTTCGAAGGCTCGGAAGGGTACTATGGCCGAACCTACCAAAAAGTAGGTTCGGATCATGGCTGACCTGAGACACCATAATGGTGCTCTCGGGTGTTCACCCTCCCTTGAAAACACTAATTGGTGCTCCCGGGTGGGGTGGTGGTCTCTCCTTAACTTCCATAACACCTCTAACTTCATATTGAACCCTTCAATTATTCTCGGCGCAACAAAAAACACTAAAAAGAAATGGTTTTTGAAGCACACAAAAAACAGTTTTTAATGTGCATCGTAAAATAGATTTAGGGATTCATTTCGCTATGAAAACACGTAGTTATTGGATCAGCTCTGATACCACTGTAAGTTTGTTATGCTCTCTACAATAGAGTTTATAGCATGGCGGAAGCGATAATTTTAAAAATTTATAGAGTAACTACAAGCAAACATAGGATAATGAACAACAACTATAACATGCAACAAAACTAGTGGACTAATTCTACAAATTTAAAGAGACTATATACTTTGTAGCATCTTCAAGTGCTCTACATTTGTTTTGGACTCCTTATAGGCTCTACGAAGTCCAGAACAAGCTTTCTTGGTGATCTCTTTGCCGAAAATAATCCACCTTGAGATAACTCCATCACAAGTTTTATTTTCAAATTGATCTCATCAAAATGAAGCAACCACTAATTAAACTTGCTAAGGATGATTAGTAGGAGATGTAGAATAATTAGCTCACTGAATTCTTCTCCTCTTTTTCACTTTCTCGCTTGAACCATTACAAGAGAGATAATCATGGAGATGAAGTGATGAGAAGGGCTATGGATTCTAAAGATGAAAACTAATATATCATAGCTTATTTAAATTAATAAATGAAAATGGGTCATCGATTTTCTACAACATTCTAATAAATGACTCATTAATTTATTTATTTAAATGAACAAATAAGTTTAATCCTTATGTTTGAATCCTATGTGATTCTTATATACACATCTAATGTGTATATACAAGCATGACAAATAATATATATATTATTTATATCATATATAAATAATATATAAAAAGAAGCAAAAATAAAGTGAGCATAATATTAGTTAATATATCAATATATAAATATACATTTAATTATTAAATCAACACTTGATTTAGTAATCCGGTTATATCATATATATACCTGTTAATATCATTAAACACCCGATTAAAATATGTGTATCACATACACGTGTTTAATTGAACTCTTACACGTATCCTCATATGTGCTCTACATTGTTTCATCTATGCTGGGAAATCTCTGTGTAGAACTCTAAAGACTCAACAATACGCTGACAGTAGTTTAGGATCATATCCATAGCCTACAAGCACGTCAGCGGTACTAGCTGCACGTAACGGCTACTCAGGTATTGATCGAAAAAAGGTCAACGAGCAAGCTCATTTGAACCCTGAAAAGTTTATCGGTGACAATCGTCGTATGTTCATGTCTCTTCCTCTAAGAGTATCGCATATCTGGTTTAGGGTTTGGAATATGTCAGACACCAATAAATTGATAAGTCGTGCGACAAAGGACTCATAACCAATCGAAGATACAACTGATAATACTTGTCAGTTTAACTCCATTGCGGTGGCCACCGACTTATGGTTGCAGTCATGTCCTGCACAGCTCAATATCAACTCCCTATACCGGGAGAGACGAATCCTCTCGACCGCTCACTGCCTCCATGTGATTCGGGACTATACCCAACAAAAACCTGTTTGCACGACACCTTTGAGCCGTGGTAGGGTAGAAGTCTAAGTATAGTGGGAACATACATGAGACACTATGGCGATCTCAGGTCCTAAGGACTACCCTGTACTCATGCCCCCATAGAACCACTATCTGACATCGGTATATTACCAACTAGGAATTCTCGGTGATTCTGTTCAGTGTAACTCATCCAATGAGCACATGTATACAATCCTCGATGTTAAACACCAATAGCCGCAGGATCAACTATCGCCCTCCAACCGGGTTAGGAAACGTACACATTAGTCTAAACTGAAGTACCGATACCCAGTCTCGATACTCTTACGACTAGGAACATTTAAGGATGTGCTTATCGACTAGTCAGGCCTCACTAGTATAATCTCCATCATCGCCCTGGTAGTCAAGCAAAATCTTAAGGGTTTTATCTCATATATTAGCGATACGTGATAACTAGTATAACATATTCACAAGACAGATAAAGACAAACCAGATAGCATACTATTATCTCGAGTAAGATTGTTCTCTCATATAGGTCCTCCTTCAATTACAATAATTGTCTTGAAGACACATATATTTAATACCGAGATGGTCAAGACCGCACCTTTACCTTTCGATCCACTCACAAAGCACGTTAATTTTCAAATTTAGGCCATCATCAATGAGCAAGGCAGTAAATGAAGATTTAGTTTGTTGGGGTAGTACATGAAAGTGGAGTAAATAAGTGAAGATAATGAATAATGGAGAGAATGAATGGGATAATTCTTGTTCTATTGGTAATATAGGCATTTTAGGAAGGAAAATGGTGAATTTGAAAGGAAAATGGTTAGGTTGGAGCACTTAATGCTCATTTCTTTAAGGAAAAGTAAAAAAAACACAATTAGGCATAAAAATTATAAGCAACTGCTTACAAATTACAGGCAACTCAACTGCAGATTTCTTTTATAAAGAAAAGACAACAGTCTTCTTGTACTTGCACACATGAGTCATAAGGGACAGTTTTGGGATATACCAAAATACACAAAATTTAGGATATTTCAGGAAAAATTGATGGGCCTAGAGGGTTTTCAGCAAATTCAAAAATCTCAAGGACTTTTTGACCACTTTTTTTTTGGCCCGAGATTTTCCAACAATTTGCCTTTTAAGTTTTAAACTTAAAATGCTCCCAAAATTCTGGAGAAACCAATGCATATATTGAATTCTTTTTAAGAGAACTTTAATTTGTTTATGTATTTGTGCACGGACCTTTTAACATTTCATAAAATATGTGTTATGATTTAAAAACAATGCTATGCTTTGATAAATAGTGTTATGATAAAGAATGTTATGCTTTAATTAATAATGTTATAGTTTAATAAATAGTGTTATAATTTAATAAATTAAGTTATCAAGGTTAGAATATGCGTGAAAAAGGGTAAATCAAGTATTTTTGGGGAAAAAAATACTTTTATTAGAATACGTTTGGGTTTGAAACATTCTTTTTTACTTTTAAATATTGAGTTTTTTTTTAACAATTTTGAAAATACATTGGTTTAAAAATAAGTCCTTTCTTCAAACCTGGATTTAAATCACATCCATTAATACATAAAATTAATGCGGCTAGCTCGCATAAGAGACTAAGATACATGTGAGTAGGAACACGTTTAAGAACATATCTTATAATACATGTTTATATCAAATGTTTTTAGCTTGCGATCCAAAATGTTTAGAAGCATTCAAAGGCTAGAGGTTTGATATGCTGACCTACAAAAGATTTAAATGAAGATTATAATTCTTTCTCCGCTTTGAATTAAGTTTGTCAAGGAAATAAATGGTCACGATGCATGGTGAGCTCTATCCCATGACTTAATATTTCCTTGTTCCAGCTCTAAATCAACTTGTGAAAAGGAGATGTAGTACTCGATCGGAATAAATTATCAGGGCCAAAAGAAATTGTCAAATGCATGAGTGCATATATTGTTGAATCTCGTGCAACCCATGCACGATATTATGTATGCAATATTGGTCGCATTTTCACATGAGATATATTATGCATGCATGGCGATCAATATGCTTTATGCAGGATTCTGAGCCCAGAAATAATATTTGAACATGAACAGTTGACATTGAAGAAGTTCAAGGTCCTGACTTCCAAATCCAAGAAAAACTTGACCTAATCGGATGGTGAGTTTAGAGATGATAATTCAACGATAGCGTAGGCTTTTTGTTCTCATTTCAAAGCAGGATATTCATACGCTTCGAAAATATGAAATTATTTTTGTCAACTCGTACTCGTTATACTTTTTCCATAAGAAAATGGTTTTGCTATGAGACATCCATGTAATTTTTTATCCTAAATGTCAATGTCAACCCTTTCTTTTAATTAATGTCAAATTCTTAGTTGAAAATACTATATATGATAAAAGATGATCACGTGATCTCCAATTCATTTTTCAAAATTATCCCTCTCATTAATCTTAATAGTCTCTATCTTAATTATCTAGTCTGCATCTCATGTGTGCTGATTCTCAGAAAAGCTCAGGAAAATGTTGTATTGATCACAAGCTTTGAAAGTGGTTGAAATGGTTCCAGCTAAGCTCTGGAACAATTCTGCTCTGTCTTCTTCATCCTTCCCTTCCTTTTTGGTTGAAGCATGATTGTTGATCAATATGTAAATTCACTACAAGAAAAATACACCTATTTCATCGGGCGTTATTTCGTTGGCTGTTATCCGACAAAATAACCCCCAATAAAACAAATCCGCCACCAAAATACTCTAAAATTTGTGTTGGGTTATTCTGTTGGCTAATAACCGACGGAATAACCACTACTACAATAAAGATTTGCCCCTACGGATTTATCCGTAGGTGCAAAGCACCGTACCTACGGATATATCCGTAGAGGCGAAAAAAACCCGTAGGTGCAAAGGCAGCAGGTGCAAGTCTTCGTCCTCAACATATCCCTACGGAGTAATAATTGTCCCTACGCCGTAATACGTAGGGACATTTATCCCTACAGATTACACCATAGGACTGATAAATATTTTAATTTATAGGTTTATTAAATAAAATAATTGCCCCTACGGATACATCCGTAGGTCCAGATAAATGCACCTACGGATAAATTCATAGGGGCAAGTTTTACTGAGTCCATAGAGATAAAATATCAGGTATCATGATAATTTGTTTCTTCGGCTAACTGTGTAGGAGCAAACTGTGTACTTACGGATTAAGCCGTAGGTGCAATAGATGGCCCTACGAATTAATCCGTAAAGACATAATATCAGGGTTCTTTTTAGAAAAAGGGCTTCCTGTTTTTCCTCCACCCTGTGCATAATAATATATACATCATATAACCAAATACAGAAATATTCATGATCAACATCTCACTTATAATATATAAAAAAAATAGGCAAACAGAATAGGATATCAAACTAAATCATCGTGAACAAACAAACAACCACCAATATCGTCCAAAATTTATACAATATGTATCAGATAAGTATATACATCCTCAAAAATATAAATAAAGCTACCCTAACTCAGTCTTGCTCCTCCACCTCTGATAATCGCCGTAATCTGGCGCATCTGCTCCTCGGTGCAGCCCTGAGTCGTAAAAAACTCGACTAATGAAGGAGCGGACTGTGCGGGAGTCTGAGCGGGCTGTGGAGCTGCATGAGCGGTCTGCGCAACCGCAGCCGAAGTAGTGGCTTGCGGAGCCGCAGCCGAAGGAGATGCATGTGGAGCCGCAGCCGAAGAAACCTGTCGCACCTGTTAAAATTTGTGTGTAATAAACGAGTAAGAACGGTGTATTAGATTTTAGTCGAGTTTGTATCATTATTAGGTTATTGTGAAACCCCAATCTAAGAATACTTAGGAACTTAGGTCTCGTTTATGTATCTAATTTGGGAAGCCGTAGTTTATTTTAATTAGATAGTTTTATGTAAGTATGATTAATCAAAGCTAAGTCTACAACCAAATAAGTTTAGGCTACTAATATTGCATATGTTATTATCTATAATGTGCCATAATATTTTACTATTAAGTAGTATACGTACCATCTTCTTCAACTCCTCGACGGTGGTCTTCAAGGCAGCAACATCATGCTCTAGACGTCGTTCATGAGGGTTGGGGAAGTAACCACCAGAGAGGAGTCCAACCTCATATGGGCCCTGCTAGGACCCAGTCTCCGGCCTCTCTCCCAACCACCGTGGCGCCCTCCGTGTGCGGCGTCTAGGACTGGGGTCAGCAGCATCGGATCGGTCATTCCAGTAAAATCGATCCCCGATGCCTCCGCCTGCTCCACCACCCGTTCCTACACCCACATAAACCATTAAAATATAAGTATATCATTTAAATTTAAACTTTTCAAAAAAAGTTCAAACTTATTGGAATAAATAATAACACTTACGCAATACTCCTGGGTAGCGGTGTCGGGGAATCGAAGCCCGCCCGTGGCGCGATCTGTCGAGGTGCCGTGGATGGCAAGATACACTACGCCAGGGTCTAAGCTCTCTGCAATTCGCAAAAAATTTACATATATTATAAAATAACTCTTAATATTACATTATATGAAAATAGATCTATTGTAATTTACTGATGTCTCCATGGCACGAGTAATGTTTCTTGAGCCACCTGTATAAGTGGGGCGACCCCTCTTCGCCGACATCCTATTCTCTTTATTTTGATCGGCATGTTTCTGTACAACACATTAAGATTTAGTTTTCTAATTAAGCAATACGAAAATATAAATTATATGCTAAATAATGAATTACATTTAAATTACAAATCTGTTTGTGCTGAGAGTCGAAATATTGGCACAAAAGAAGTCATGTATCTACGTCGACTCTCGCAAAGGCCAGAGTATATAGGAGAGTCGCTCTCTCTGCCTCGGGGGTCTCCATCCATAGGGAATGACAGTCGATCTTCTGCTCGTTCCTGTTATATCAAACCTTTGATTGTATGTTCTTCATCGGGCCGTTGTACAAAGCGTGAAGATCGAGCACTCTCTCAAGGTGATCAGGATCAGCTACAGGCTGAAAGTCGTAATCCAACTGCAAATACAAAAAAATAATGTATTTAAATTGCAAGTGTTAAATAATAATAAATATATTGGATAAGTCAAATGAAAATATATATTAATATCCGAGCATGATCCCAGAAGAAGGCAAATGAGCGCCGGTACTGATCGCCCCACTCAACGTGAAGTGGATACTTCTTCACGAGACAGCTCTCATCCCCCATATACCGGCCGAACCTCTCGGCATAATCGCTGGTATAGCGATAATCGGGGGTAAAGAAGAGGGGGAATGCTGCCTCCCTCCTAGCTCTGTCGGGTCTCAGCCTGTAGGACTGATTCGACCCTCGAGTCCCCCTCTCGGGATGGGGCCGCCCTGCATTTACATATAATGTCTAAAACATTAAATCAGAAAATATCCAATTCTATCCCTTAAAACCCCTAACTGTCTCATAATTTCTTTAAATACTAACTTAGAGTTTACAATGCCTTGTACCCAAACCGTAAATTCGGGTATTGGATGGGTTTTGGAGGGTTTTCGGTTTGCATGATGGATCGGTTCTTAGGGTTGTTCAAGCTTGGCCCATTACAAACCAGCGAAATGATAAAACTTAAGATGGATTCTATCAAATATACATACATAAATTTATACTTCGAGAAAACTATATTAAGTAGAGGAAAAAGGTCCTGAGAATATTATCATGGTCGTTTTCTTGGAACATGAGAGAGGTGTGTGGGTGGGGGCCAGTGTGTCCCGCCCACTTCCCCTCTCTTGTTCTTAGGTAAATGGCCTCAAGATATTTAACTCATTTAAATTATGTATTATATATTTATAAACTAAGCATAAAACCAAATGTATAAATAGCATACAACAAAATACAATACGTATATCACAATATTTAGAATTAAGTGTTTATGGTAAATACCGAGTAGACCAGATATAGGAAACGAGTTTGGTTTGGGCCGGTCTTAGGGTTAGGATGGGCGAGATAACCCAACTGGAAAATGTTTGTATCTAATTTTCAACTCGTCTGATTGGGTTCGGACGGATATGAAATGTCAAAAAAACGTTAAAAAATCGAATGGGTTAGGGTCGGACTTGGTTCAAACCCGATGAGACCTACATCCCCCTAAAAGTAAACCACATGCAAATCGTTCTGCCATTATGTGTGACATATGCTTATATTTTGAGATGACCTTATGAAAGCTACAATTTATTATTAGACAAAGCTCGTAAACTTAGAAAATATATGCTCTGCAACTAAGCCAAACGGTTTTTTCGAAACTCATGCAACAGCCAAACCCTAACCCTAACCCTAACCCTAAACCGAAACCTAACCCTAACCCCTAATCCAAACCCTAACCTACCTAATTAACCATAACCCTAACCCTAACCCTAATTAACCCCCAGTTAACCCGAAACTAACCCTAACCCTAACCCTAAAATAAAAAATAACACAAATTAAGAATAATTAATACTTCAAAATGGAAATTAACTCACCTCACTTGTAGTTTTGCCGGCGGATGGAGCTCGACGAGGTGGAGAAGTCCGGGGATGGAGCTCGACGAGGTGATGGCGGCAAGATGGCGACGAGCGAGAAATTTTGAGACTATAGCGAGACTGAGGTGGAGGAGCTCGACGAGGTGGTGGCAGAGACTGAGCTGACGACGACGACGAGAAGTTTTGGAGACGAGATGTCTGGCGGGTGACGAGACTGAGGGGACGATGCGTGCGCGGAAAAGTTGGTGAGAAAAATTGGGGGAGATGAGGAAATTTCAGAGGCTTTTTTTATTATAAATTAGCCTTCTTTACCCATACGGATGAATCTGTAGGTCCTTCTTTTGCGATTTCGTAGGACCAAATAAAAGATTATATTTAAATTAATCCGTAGGGCACCGTAGGGGCAACCGAATGGCCCTACGGATTAATCCATAGTGGCAATTAAAAGTTGCCCCTATGGATTACTGTAGCCGTAGGGGCATACCCTTTTTGTACGTAGTAGTGAACCCAATTAAATATAAACCTTATAGTTTGAGATCAGATCCGTTTTCAAACAAAAAAAACCCTCTCCCAAAATCCCACCTCCTCCTTAGAGCTCCGACCTCCTCCTTCCATCGCCGGCGACGATCGACATCGGCTCCCTCCTCTTCCTCGACCATCGGCCGCCTCCTCCTCTAAGCCGGTGACCCCCTCCTCTTCCTCCTCCTCCTTCAAGCAATCACCGCGTCGCAACCTCCTCCACCAAGCGTAGGCCTTTCCGTACCTCCATCAAGAGTAGGCCCTCTATTTCTCTCTCTCTTATTTTGACACACACTCTTTCTCTCTCACTCACTCTCTCTCGCAGCCGCCGTCGCCCCCTCTCTTACAGCCGCTGCCACCTCCTCCCCGACAACCCCGCCACTGCCTTTTTTAAAGCTCAAGTAAGCTAAGAAAAATTAGAATTTCTTTAATTAAATTTTTTAAATTAAATTCTTTGGGTGATAATGAATTGGTTATTTGTTTGCTTATATGGTGAGGGTAAGTGCGGTTATTTCTTTGGTCGATAATTAATTGGTTGATTGTGGTTTGGATGTTAATGGTGGATGTGGTTATTTGCTTGGTTAATATTGTGGTGAGAGAATTGTCGTGAGAATTGTTGATGAAGAGATGGATTGTGGTGAGCATTGATGCATTGTTGTTAATTTATAGAGAGAGTATTCTTGGTTAATTTTAGTTTTTAAAAAAGGAGAAAGGGTTGGGAAAGGAGAAGGAAGGGAAGACAAAAGGAGGTGAAGAAGTTGGGATGGAGAGAGAAGAGAGAGGAAGGTTTTAAAAAGCTGAGACTTTTTCCTTCTGAAATAAAGGAAGTCGAAAGTTATGTAAAGAGCAGGACACTTAACATATTTAGGTATTTGTTCATTTCTAATAAATGACCTATGAAAACCATTTCTCCTTTCTTGCAAGTTATGATGGGAACATGAATAGATTTAAGTATTTCTTTAGGTTATTTGTATGATTTTGTTTTAGGCGGTGACAATATTGGAATCGAATAATTTGATAGGTTTATAAATAAAAGGTTGAATTTGAATCCCAAGCTTGATATGAAACCAAAACAATAACTTAAAAAACAAAACCATAAATTGCAATCAAAAATTTAAAAAACATATGAGTTTGAACCTTGAACTTATGAATAACAAGAGGATACAAAATAGAAAACAGGCTACTCCTATTAAATACTTCAATAACCGACGATATTGAAACAATAACCATTAAAACTAATCTAATTAAGTGCATGATACTCGATGATAACAAAAAATAAACTAATACATATCGTCATCGAATATCTCACATTGATAAATTATTGTGCCTTAGAACCCGTTTATTAGTTATATGAGTACGGTTATATTCGTGACATAAAACTATGCATGGGTTATCAATCTCGAATGTTGATTGTTTTTCGTTGACAACCATCTCGTAATTTATGCGACGAGAAGACTAGAAAGGTCGAGATATAAAAAGAAAGGGAAGGGAAAGTTGGTTTTTGATGGTGACTACATTGAAAAAGCTAAGAACAAAATGGTTGACAAAGAAGATAATGGGAAGGAAAGTTTTTACCTCGACATCCAATATAGAACCATTAATATCGTCGGTCATGATAAATCACTCAAATGTATCTCTGAGGGGGGCCCGCTAAAAAGAAGACCATAAACATGAGAACCCATTTTCCTTACCCGGCATAGATGTGATACGAGCCAGTGTTTAATCACATCAAGCACACTATCAAGAGTCTCAATCTCTTCAGTATTCTCGCAATGAAATTTCATGCATAAATCATGCAATGAAGAAACTCTCTTTCCCAAAGGCTTAATTAAGCTTTCCATCATTTGAAGGAATCCACTGAATTTTCGCCTCAATACCATCATCATCTTTCTTGGAAGAAGAATCCAACTTCCGAATATGAGCATTTGTTCTCGGTCCCCGATAATCTTCATAGCCGTCGAGAATTTGCCCAGCCAATCTTCCTTCTGATCCTCGTTCTGCAGTAAATACTATTCTTGCTCTTCATTCTCGGACCACTTTTCTTCTTCTTTAAAGAGAGCATATTCAGGGGCCAATTTTATAGCTAAGTTCTTCTCTGCTACTTTCCGAGACACTATTGTCGTCCATGTTGCCACCTTCCTTCACCTTTTGCACTTTACTGATCCTTCCCCAACTTCTTGTGACAGAACTTGGGTATCTTCAAACATAATTTTTTAATCGATTATTTATCTTCTTCAACGACAAGCTTGCCTTTATTATTATCTTCTTTTTCAATAACCATCTCATTCTTAACTTTCTCAATACAGTCATCATCAAAAACCAACCCCCCATTCCTTTTCACTTCATATCTCGACCTCTCTAGTCTTCTCGTCGCATAAATTACGAGATAGTTGTCAACAAAGAACGATTAACGTTCGAGGTTGACAACTCACGTGTAGTTTTATATCACGAAAATAACCATACGCATATAACTGATAGACGGGTTCTAAAGCGCGATATTTTATCATTGTAAGATACTCAATGACGATATGTATTGGTTTACTTTTTGTTATCGTCGAGTATCATGCACTTGATTAAATTAGTTTTGATAGTTATCGTTTCAATATCGTCGCTTATTGAAGTATTCAGTCTAGAGATCTCAATCCAACCACGAGACAACTTGACTACTATGGTGTGTTGCAAGATATAAAGTAGACAACGGGCTACTCCTACTAAGTTCATAAAAAACTTGTGTTTATGAATGGGCCTTACATATTAGCGAGTCAAGCACGTCAATTAAAAAAACATATGAATTTTTCTTAATTGTTTCTTAAAATTTTTATGTATGCTGCATTAGATATTTTTCAAGATATGGGTTCGCGACATGGTCATGGATGGTTTGCGGAGCGCTTGGCATCCAGTTCGTCGAGACGGGATCCTAGAAAAAAGGGCCCCACACAGACAATGGATATATGGGGTCGGGGGCAAGACGGCCCAAAGATCGAGGTGCATATGTCGGTGACGAGGGATTTCGTTGACCCCGGGGCAAAAAAGCTAAAAATTCCGTGTCTCGATCTGCAACAACGAAAAACGCATGCAACATTACGTGAAAGTCGGTTCCCACTATGCACCGAAGGATTGGTCAGCGAAAGCTGTAGAGGCTAGGAAGCAAATGGTCTTAGATGGGATTTTGGTAAGATTATTTAATTAAGCATTCGTTTATTAAATTTGCATATATATGTTTGATGCTAATACCTTTTCTGTGTTTCTTTGTAAGCGTACTTTACTATTTTTTGGTCGATTGACAGCTCTCCTGTATCTTTGGATGTCATCCAAGACCGACTGTTTATATACATATAGGGGAGTTGGCGTGATCATAAACGCCAGGGCCACAGGAAATGGAGGGACGCTCCCACCGATGATGCGAAATGGGCGGTGAAGCCCGTAACTTGGACATACAAGCATTGGGCCGCCATGATTCAACACTTCGCTTCGGATGAATTTAAGGTATGTATATTGCTTAAACTGTAAAAACATTAAACATTAATCGTATTAGTATGATATGTTATATCATATCTAAATTGCAGGCGAGGAGCGAGCGGGGATTAGTGATGCAGAGTCATAACACTAATCATTGGTTGGACGGAGGGATGGACTCTTCCCAGTATGGAGTTGCTCATGTCAGAAAAAATCAAATATTTTAAATTTTTCTATTTTCTAAACTTGATCTAAATCGAATTTTTGTTTAAATGGCAGACGAGACAGACGGGAGAAATGCTTAGCCGTGTGGACATTTATGGTAAGGGGTTTGCGCGTTACTCCAGTTTCCCCAGCTCACAGGAGACGACTGAGCATTACGTAAGTATGCTCTTATACATGTTTCTTGTAGTTATTTAAATTACTCAATTTTGTTTTCAACAATTGACTTAACTTGGTTCATACTGTAATTTCGTACAGTAAGAGATGAGCAGAGATATTGATGAGCGAGTGGAAGTGTTTTTCGAGGAGCATGACCGAGATCCTACTCTCGTTAAGCTTCATGGGATTAATGAGAATGTCATTCAACGACACTACCTGGATCGACATGAGAGAGTTCATCTGGACGGCCAAGGCATTTCGCTTACGGTATATCATGCCTATCGGGATACGGGGTTGCATCCTCCTCAGATACGCATAGGGATATTCTTTCAGAAGCCCGTGCCCCCTACGCCCCCATCTGCATTTCCGTCCACCCTGGTATTCCAAGAAGAAGGCCCATCTCTTTATACTCCTGTGGGTTCTTGAGCACCCGTCTTCTCGTCTCCTTCTGCATTTGGACCCTCGTCGGCTTCGGGTTCACGAAGGAGGATGTCCTAAGAAGAATCCCACGAAGCTCTTGAGGCGAGGATAGAGATCATCCGGACCTTGAAGCGTCAAGGGAAGAAATACTAGCTGTAAGTTTGATGATCCTTAGTTTCAATACATATTTCATATAATTGTCGACAATATTGTATACTAATACTTGTCTATTAATAACACTATAAAACCTAATCGATTTCAAGGACTTTCCAAATGAAGACAACGCCCAGTGAGCTCGAGATGGAGTGGACAAGTATAAAACGCACGTGCATCAAGGAATCACTCCATTTGGTACTTTTTTCATTTTAAGTTGTGAAATATGGTTGTATGAATGAATTTGTAATTGAATTTAATTTAATTTAATATTGAATTGAATTGAATTGCATTTATTTGAGTTGTGATCGTTTGTGTATTAGTAATTGAATTGAATTGTGGTTGTTTGTATATCAGTAATGCAATTGAATTTCTATCGAATACTCGAAAAACATGCAAAACCAACTCTATTTTTCTCTGTATGCAACTTATTTCGTCGGGTTATTTCTGACGGAATAACTTATTCCGTTGGAAATAACCCGACGAAATAAGTTGCATGCAAGAAAATTTTCCTAGTTTTTTCGAATCTATTCCGGTGGATATATTCCGACGGAATAAAGTACCCGACGAAATAAATTAGGCACCTGACGAAATAACCTTTTTTTAGCCGTAATTTATTCCGTCGGACATCAGCCGGCGGAATAAGTATATTTCGTTGGGTGCATCTTTAGTTCGGCGGGCATCACCCGATGAAATAAAGAGGTATTTCTTGTAGTGATTATTATGTTGTCTTGATAAGCAATATTATCCCACAACCTAATAGCTTAAGCTTTTGGATTAACTGGTTCTCAATATAGTATCAGAGCACACTATGTTCAAGAGGCCCTGGGTTCAAATCTTGTTATTATTGTCAATTAATAATATTTATTTACGCCCATTTATTTCTTTCGTCTAATATTGCCAGAGTTTCCACTAAACGTCTTTCTTTCCGCATGGCTCGAAATTCAAAAGCCCATGAGAAAGGAAGTATTAAATTACTATGTTGTCTTGATATACATGCAATGTTATCCTACAACCTAAAAAATTAGGCTTATGGGTAAAGGGGTTGTTGACAAGGTTTAATAATGTTTTCATGGCACGGGCATCCAATTTGGAGCCCTGCTCCATCATAAAACCATAAGTTGTAATAACAATAAATAAATAAATAAATAAAATCTAAAACGCCAGCTTAGCAGGAGTTTGTGTTGCAATAATAGAGATGTACCATTAAATTCTCACTCCGTGTATTTGATCCGCAATTTACAATTATACAAAATTAATTTGTGTATTTTTTTGTACACAATAGTTAACCCTAAAATATCTATACAAATTAAATTAGGATTAGTAAATGACTGCGCGCAGCCTCAAATAATTCTAAGACATTGCGCCAAGTTGCCCACTTGTATTGCCGCATCTTCCCATTGCCATGCACCACAGTGTTGTGCGAATGATATCAATTCCCTTGCCTTGTTTAGCAGAAAATTAGCTCCATCCTTGTTCACTTGCACCATTTTAGGGCACCTCAACAACCCGATATAAGTTGCCAAATCATGAACACATGCAGGGTTCTTCATCTTAATGAAGTCAAGTGCAAGCTCAACTCCCACATGTGCATAACAAGAACAACTCCATGGAAGCTCGAACCTCTCTGCCAAAACCCTAAACATCTCATTAAGGAAAACCCTGGGCAACTTCGTTACCGGGTCATTAACATTCACCACCCTCAACACTTTAACCCCGAGCTCCTTGCACTGCTGCTTAAACCCTGAATTCCCAACCCTAGGCCCACCGTAAGAATAAACTGTAATCAGAATCTCATCGCCATTCAAACCAAGCTCAGCGAAGTCGTAACCAAGCCAGAGAGCCAAAGAGCTCCCCATGCTATGCCCGGCCAATGTGATACTAACCTCCTCGTCCTTATACAAATTTACCAACCTCGCCAATTTAGAAAGAAGCTGTTCTCTACAGCTCCCATGGCTAAACTTGCAGTTGCTATCATCAGAAGTGTAAAGATTGAGAAATCTTGACTCGACCATCACATCAGGTCGGTCCTCATTTGGGTCGAGTCTGGCAGGCGTCAACGAGCTCATGAAGTTGGCGATCCATTCAGTGGGTGTCACTGTTCCTCGAAATGAAACGACAATATCTCTTCTTCCAATTCTTGTCACTTCTTCGTCGGTAGAGACAGCTACGTATCCGATCCAATGGCTGCGGCACGTCCCCAGATGGGTAGGGATTTCAATATCAGGAGTTGCATATATGTATTTGGTGACTTGGTAGCCGCAGGCTTCCATTCGGACTTCTTGAAACATGTTGTGTTTTCGGTGCTTGCAATTGAGGTATCTCTTTGAGGTAGGCTTGAGATCGAATGCTTCGTAACATGCGATAACGAACTCACCATAGCGAACGATTTCTTGTCGGAGGAGGGGGTTTAATGGATCCATGAGGTCGTCCCAGTCGTCACAACCTTGAATTTCCCGCCAGTTTTTTGAGAGAGATTTAGGTTTTGATTGGGACAGCGGGACCACTGCAGGTCTTAAAGCCGATATTGAAGTTGTCTATAGGAGCAACTTTTCACGATGAGAAACGACTGCAGTAGAGGCAAAGACTTGCAGCGATGAAGAGGAGTGAGAATGTAGAGATCTGTGAGATATGAGTGATGGGTTATTAATTGGGGTTTTGATTCTTGAAGCCATGATATGATATGAGTGTGCTTGAGATTGTGGAGTCTCAAGTGTTTTGGAGTTGAATTTAGGGAGGGAAACTGGGGGTATATATAGAGCGCTGACACGCTTTGAGATGGTGGGAGTTTTAATCAAGGTGCTCATCACTTTTCCAGCATACAGTGTTGAATTTTGGTTAGATAAAGGACTTAAATGAGAGTGTATGTTTTGCGTTGTTTTTGACTGTTAATGAGATTTTGTATAGCTATATTTATTAAGTGGTCGGTTCCTTGTAACAGACTAACAGGGCTGGTTAGCGGAAAAAATTCATATGCGAACCAATCTATAAAATCTTTTATAGTGAAGAGGTGAATCTACCCTACACGTGGCAGATTGGGTGTGAATCTACTCTACACGTGGCAGATTGGATGTGAATGGAAAAAAGAAGATAGGTTTTCACATCCAATCTGCCACGTGTACGGTAGATCCACACACAATCTGTCACATGTATGGTTTCACCGCCACTATATAAAAGGTTTTATAAATAGGTTCCCATATGATTTTTTCCCTTGTTAGCGGCTGGGTTTTGGTTTTATCATTAATTTAATTGGGATGACTCATAGGTTAGGATAGAGAGTTCAGAGACCTTGTTTGGTTTATTTATTTTTTAAAAAAAACTGATGACTTCAAAATTCTTGAAGGAAAACTATGTTTTGACTTTAAAATAGCTTTTTCTTCTTCTTTTATATGATACAAATAAAAATATTTTATATACCACCCACATACATCATCATGTCATTAAGTTATATTAAGTAATTATAGACGTACCCCGCAAAGTCTGTCTGTTTTTCAAATTCCCGCTAGCGTATTTCTTGTTGGATTACACCTGCATACTGATGACTAATATATTCTTTAGATATGTTAGGCTCTTTATAAAGAAATTTTAAATAAAGGATTTTCCTCACCTCATTTTTTGTGTGAGATGTTCTCATTATATAGAAAACGATTACAATCTAATTATTACAAATATTGCAGTGAAGACCAAATTAAAGAAAGATTATAAAAGATTACAATTAGATATCAGAATCAAGGAGTTATTGTGTACATATCTTGAATTTGAAATTGGTAACCTGGCTCCAGTATCTTTGGCTTAACATCTTTATTATATGGAATATTTCTTTCTCCACAATCTTTGAATCAATTGCCATATGTCTCATGATTTGTATTTTCATCATATCCACGACTTTCCTCTTCACAATATTTGACTGATTTTGATATATTTCCACATATCTTAAGATTAACACACGCTTGATTTTCTTCTTCATAATCTTTAATAAAATTAGTTGATTGAAATTCATTGCCATCTATATTAGTGCTTTCCGTATTTCCCTTCAAACCGGGTATTGGATAGAGCCAAAGCGCAAGTTTGTTGCAAAAACACGGAACATGTTTCGTGGCAGCGACTTTGCAAAAATGCTAGCCATTTGATTTTTTTGATGAAACAAATTGAGTAACGATAGAACCAAGGGAAACCTTCTCCCTCACAAAATGGTAGTCAATCTCTATATGCTTTATGCGTGCATGAAAGAAGGGATTTATTGTCATGTAAAGTGCAGCACACGATTGTCGGAGAAGAGAATTGAAGGGCACGGTTGAGAAATTCCCTCATCACATAGTAAGAATGAGAGCCATGTGAGTTTTACTGCTGTAGAGGCCAAAGCACTATATTCTGCTTCAGCACTGGATCGTGCAACTACACTTGTTTTCTTGGCACTCCATGAAATGCAGGAAGAGCCGAGAAATGTACAAAACCTTGTTGTGGACCTTTTGTATCTTTTCAACCTGGCCAATTAGTATCACAAAAAACAAAAAGATGTAGATTGCATTTTGCAAGTATACAGATACCATAATTAATAGTACCAAGAATGTAGCGAAGAATTCGTTTGACTAAGTGTCATGCCTCTCTTCCTAAAGGAATGGTAACGGGTACGTGACGAGGCCCGTGACGTATTTATTCCGAGAAAGTCATTTCTCACAACAAATGCGTTAAACGTATATAAGCAATGTAAATATAACAAGAATAAGAAAGAGTGTCATGCCCCGCTTGCCAAAAGACAAGAAGCGAGAGCAACAAGCACGCGACATATTCATACTGATAAGCAACCCTCCCAATATGAATACGTTAAGCGTTTGGATTAAATAGAATGAATATAAATCCAACAAGAATTTAAAATCAAATAAAGAATAATCCATCAACCTTTATTACAAATTTCAAGTTCACTAATTCAATAAAATAGACAAGAGTTAAAAGAAAACTGAAGCACAGCTTGATTAGAAATATATTGATTGTTCTCCTCGGTTGGTACCACTTCATATTAGTTTCTTCTCTTGTCCTACAGTCGTCTGACGATGTTCCAAAAAAAAAAACGAAAACAAGAAAATAAGAATGGCTTCAGCGAACTAAAGTTCGGTAAGTTCCTCATTATAAAACATTTATATTGAAAAAGAAAAAATAGTAAATAAAGTATTTAAAAGAAGTTAATAAATTTGACAAGTATGATTTTAGTTATAAAAGTCCTAAAATTACACAACACGTATAAGAGAAATATCATAAAACAAATATGTTTTTAGAAATGCTTAATAACGAAGAATATAATTTTAATATAGACATGATGTATAGTTCAGGAATTTAAATTATAATCATGGAAAACAAGCATGTTATTAACAAATAGTAAGGCATGATGATCATTCATATGATGACATGTGTAAATAAGTACAAGATAAATCCAGAAATATACATACTAGCATGGAGGTACATGTCATGAATAAATAGAGATGGTGGTATCAATAGTATAAAAGTTTCTATTCTAACGCAAGTTAAGACGGTGTACAATCGACTCGTGAGATTTCCTTTTTAGTATAACATGACGATATTCGAGTACATGATGGCGGAAAACACCGAAGGCGACTGTACGGCGCATCCTCAACTCCCAACCTCCACCGGTAAATATCGGCCATTACCATTTCTAACGTAAATTAAGGTAGGTGTTCAATCCCATCAAGAGGACAAGATTGAAGGGTTGCCTAGCACGGAGGCAAGGTTTCAGTTGGTATCGTCCATACCAATTTTAAAAAATTGTCGTTCTAGCAAACCCTAATATAGAATCGTTTACTAGAAAAAGCGACGAATCGAAAATGCAAACAACTTTGCAAGTAAAGTGAACAAGGAATACAACCTTTGTAGACCGGTCCTTCACTTCATTAGCTCCGTGTAGTAGTCCCTTCACTGCGATCATGAAGTCCCGGACTCTAGAGAGGCTCCCATGAAGAAATGAACATGCTTGCATCGAAGTTTTCGAGGCCGAAGACGATCTACATCGAGGAGACACTAACCCAAGCCATCTCTTCACTAATTGTAGAATTAGTGAAGCAAACACCCTATACTAAATGGCAAGTACTAGAGGATGATGAAGTAGGAAATGGGTTCGCTTTAGATTTATTTTTCTCACTATTTTTCATCACTTGCTCAAGTCAAGAGAGCAAAAAAATCAATGAAGAAGAAGAAGCTCAAGTGAAGTGATGAAGAGAATGAATGAGGTTAGAAATGCAACAATGGGTTAATAATGTCATTCTTAACCCTTGTAGAGACTTAATCATGAACTAGGGTTAAAGGTTAGATTAACAAATATCTTAGAAATATCCAAAAGGGTAGACTTAGTCAACTATGATAAATATCTTAGCATAAATCCAAACATTTTGAATTATCTATGAATAAAATGTAAACCCTGATCTTATCCCTAGCATGGTTTAAGTCTCACATCCATGTTGCATGTGAAACCTAGCATGTTACAATTATACATATCACATATATATAATTTAGTAACAAAAGAAAAGAATACAATAAACATATATCACATATATGTTAAAAGTATCCAAAGTGAGAAATGAAATCTTAATTGAACTAATATTAGTTAATGTAATGTAATATATCAAATATATAATTATACATTAAATTATTAAATCAACTCTTGATTTAATAATCCGGCTATATTTCATATAACCGACTAATATCAAAAGAATCAACTTATCGAATCAACACTTGATCCGATAACCCGGTTATATCATATATAACCGACCGATATCACATATCGCGAGAATAGAATACGGTATCACATATCATATTAATCTCGGTCCCGCACATATCATATATGTGCTCCTACTCCGTTTCGCTTGAGCCAGGAAATCTCTGTGTAGGACTCTAAACACTCGTCAATACGCCGGCAGTAGGTGATGATCATATCAAACACCCACAAGCCGCAAGCGGTCTGCTAAACGTAACGACCACCACGGTATTGAGCGATCAGAAGATCAACAAGTAAGCTTGTATATACTCCTGTGAATCCAATCAGTAACACTACCGTACAGTCTGGTCTCTTCGTCTGATATGTTGCATATCTCGTTTAGGGGTGGTAAACGTCAGACCCCGGTAACTCGATAAGTCGTGCCGATGTGAGGCTCATAACGGGTCGAGAAACTACTAATAACACTTACCAGTATATCTCTGAAGCAGCCCTGGCCAGGGACTTCCTGTTATAGCCAATCGAGCACAGCACAACATCAACCCCCAATACCGGGAGAGACGAAACCCCTCCTATCGCTCATTGCCTCCATGTGATTCGGGACTGTACCCAAAAGCCACCGTTTTGCACGTTCTCTTGAACGTGGTAAGGTGGAAATCAAAGCACAGTAGGAATCACACAAGAATCTATGACGATCTCGGGTCTACAGACTAACCTGTACCAGTGTCACCAGAGAACTGCTATCTGACGATAGGTACAATACCATCTAGGAATTCTCGGTGAGTCCGTTCAGTGAACCCAGTCTCCATTGAGCACCAGTATACTATCTCTGATGTCAAACACCAATGGATATGGGATCATCCATCGCCCATCTACATGGGTCGAGAAGCTATACGCTAGTCTACTCTGGTATATCGATGCCCTGTCTCGATACATCCATGACTAGGAACATTTGAAGGATTTACTTAGTGACTACTCTGTCCCCACTAGTATGATCTGCATCATAATCCTGGTAGTCAAGTACTCATCCTAAGGGCTTTATCAACATGTAACATAGAGACAATTAGTGTACATGTTAAGATAAAGAGCAACCAGATAGCATGCTATCATGTCGAGCAAGAAAGTCCTCCCTATATATGTACAAGCATCCACTACAATATACATCGTATGTACAGTAATGGCCTCTAGGGCATACACATAACTAACAATTTCCCACTTGCACTAGGGCCATCTGTTGTAGTATCTCATACCCAACAATCAGCAGTGGTTGTAGTATCTCATACACAACCATCCCATAAAAGTCTCTTTTGGGAAAAGGTCTTTGTGAGTGGATTTGCCGTGTTGTCCTCTGTGTCTACTCTCTTATCCTAGATCTCCCTGGAGATCAACCATGTCCATGATCAGGTGATACTGCCTTAGAATATGTCTGGATCATTGATAGGACGGGGGTTCCCAGGCCAAAACCACAACTCCATTGTCACACAATAGTAGGAACGAAGTTCATCTCATGAACTAATATACATCCAGACTGCCTCTTTGGCAGCATCCTTGGTAGCAATGTATCCAGCCTTTATCGTCTAGTTTGTCACGGTATCTAGTTTGGAACTCTTCCAACATACCGTCCCTCCATTGAGGGTAAAGACAATGCCTGTGACTGACATTCAGTCGACCTTACCACCCTGGAAGCTATCCAGTGATTCTCCCCAGGATCGATCGATACCATCTCACTACACCTAGTGAGAATCCGAACATCCACTTAAATTTATCTCATAGATCCAAAACCCAGGATTTAGGAGGTATCACCTTGATCCTATATGGAGAATCCTTGTGATAAGAGGAGATTGACCGAGTGTAGCATAGAAAACTCCTTTCCTATCAAAAGTATGTCATTCACGTACAATACGAGGATCACCACCATACTCCCTACTACCCTTTTGTATATACAAGGTTCATCTACCATTTTGATGAAGTCAAACGCTTTGACTACCACATCAAAACAGATGTTCCAACTCCGCGATGCTTGCTTTAACCCATAAATCAACTTGCACACGTTTCCGCTGCTCCCACTGTCTACGAAGCCCTCTGGCTGTATACTTATAGACGTTCTCTTCTAAATCACTATTTAGAAAAGCAGTCATGACATCCAACCGTTAGATATCGTAGTCATGGTATGTAGCAATGGTAAGTAGGATCCGGATGGATTTAAGCATAGGCACTAGAAAATGTTTCATCATTATCCACACCTGGTGGATGACGAGAACCTTTTGCAACAAGTCTTAGCTTTGAAAGTCTCAACTTTTCCATATAAACCAAGTAATCTTCTCAAGATATACTTGCTCCTGATGGGGATTTAACCCTTCAGATAAAGCAACCAAAGTCCATACTTTGTTGGTGTACATAGATTCCATCTCAGATCGCTTAGCATCCAGCCATTCTTACAGAGTCCCCACTCTTGATGGCCTGCTCGAAACTAGTTGGGTCATTATCTCATGATTCAATCATCGCTCCCACTTTCATTGAGAAAACCGAAGTATCTCTCAGGCGGATGAGGAACCCTCCTAGATCGGCGGAGAGGCTGAAGTTCGTCGGGAACTATTGAATCCTTCGGTTCTACCAAATCATCAGCTACAGTTTGTATAGCTGGAACTCCTTTCAGTTCTACCTCATGACTACTAATTTCTTCACAAGATATTCCTTTTCTAAAAAGCTGGCATGCTGAGAAATAAAATACCTTTTGTTCCTCGGTGTGGTAGAAGATATTCCTTTGCGAATGCTTGGGATATCCAACAAACTTCCACAGAACTGACCTTGCCTCAAGCTTGTCCGGATTTTGCTTTTAGACATAGGCCGGACAACCCCAAATCTTAACTTACTTAAGAGATGGCTCTTCCCATACCATATCTCATATGGAGTGGTAGGCACCCGATTTGGTTTGAAATCTATTCAATAGGTATGTAGCTTTTCAAGCGCATAACTCCTAAAAAGGAAATAGGCAATTCAGTAATACTCATCATAGAGCGCACCATATCTAATAGGGTGCGATTGCTCCATCCCGATACACCGTTGTGCTGTGGTGTATACAGAGGAGTAATGCTGAGAGAATCTCATTCTCCTTTAGAATAATCCAGGATCTCCACTTCTAACTTATATTCTTTGAATTTCTCAAAAGCTTCAGACTTGTATTTCAACAGGAACATATGTCTGAATCTTGAGAGATCATCAGTGAATGTAATGAAGTACAAAGAACCAGTCCTGGTATGTGTAGACAGGGGACCTACATACATCACCGTGTATCAATCCCAAGAGTTAACTAACTCTTTCTCTGTTTCCAATAAACGGAGTTATGGTCAACTTATTTTTGTGACATGACTGGCAAGTTTCATAAGATGTAAATCCAAACTGATTTAAATATGCATCTAAATATAACTATGCTAGTCGGGTTGCATTGATATGACCTAGTCTGCAATGCCTCAAGAAGGATTCGTTCATTTATGAACTCTTTCTCTTATGTGTGTTATGTACATTAAGAACTGTAGTTTGATTTAGAACGTATATGTCATTAGATAACGTGCCTGAACCGATCAACACTTGATATAGGAAATATTCAAAACATTATCCAACAATACAAAATTATATCCTTCTTTACATGATAAAGAGACTGATATGATATTTTATATCAGGTTCGGTATCTAATAGCATTCATTCAGAATCAATGTATTTGGTAATACAGGGTGATAACTGCCCACAAACTTGGCTGCAACACTTGCACCGTTTCTAACTCTTGAAACTTATCACCTATTCCCATTTCTCTACCTATCTTTAGCCCATGTAATAGATTACATATATGGGATCCTGATCCGGTATCTTATACCCAGGACGTAGAGGATACTGAGAAACAATTCTCGGTAATGAACATACCCGAAGAAGATGTATCAGCATGCACTTTCTTCGTTTGGGCGGTACGGGAATTCTGGTATTCTCCTATTTCCTGCTCGGTCTTATAACAATTATAAGTTGGAGCGGGACCAACGTTCCCCAGCACAGTATAACAAGCGGGTTCGGTCAATACATCCATATTATTATCTTGATTAAGGCGTGACATGGTCGCTACCTGGAGAGAGAGAAAAGAAAACACTGAGTGTATGCTCTTGCAAGATTAGATTGGTTATTATTTTATCTAATCAGGATGGCTCCCACTGTTTTAGTCAAATCTTCCTTCAAATCCTAAAAGGAAAGACTAGCCGGGATTAATTACACCCTACAAGTTCGCTAATCTTTCGGCCAGGCCAGTATCGGTACTTTGATGGAGGTTCCCCGTGCTTTTGCACGGACCTAATTAAAATAAACCTCGTTTTCCCAGGGGAATAACCCCGTTAACACCTTTCTAGACACCTACTTGATCGGCTAATTGTAATGTGTAAAACTCTCCCAGGAGTAACTCTTACTCGCAGTGGATATCAGGATCCAACTATCTCATAGAAGGTATCCAATCTCATTGAAAATTTCAACACTTGAAATTCCTGATAATATTTTTCCCCGAGCGATCTATGACCTTGACAAGGTCAACAAACCATAGACCGCAAGTCAAGTTCAACCCGTCATTTCCTGATTGAATTAAACCCACCCGCATGACCCTTGACAAGGTCAACAAGTTCGTACGACTACCCTAATCCAATCGCATCATATGCTAGCAGATAAGCACTAATTAGCTACCGCACACTACGCCTTGATAAGGTCAACAAACGCAGCATGAATACTAACTATTACTTATCTGAAACGACGGAAGGCTATGACAGGTTTTAAGAAAACCTTTTGCGTAATGAACTTGATATCGTCGTAGAATCGAGTGATTTTTTAAATGAGTGTTTTTGAGGCTTTTACTAGTTTTTCTAAAGAGGTCACTCCCAGTGAAGGAATCTCGGCTCTTTCCTTATCGAATAAGGTGCTGGATATTTCACAAATACCACTATGCAAAGCAAAAACTATAAAAGCAATCAAAAGACAAACCGAGTGTGTAGCATTTGCTAGTTTCGCTAAAGAGGTCACTCCCGGTGAAGAGATCTCAGCTTTTTCTTTATCGAATAAGGTGCTGGATATTTCACAAATACCACTATGCAAACAAAAACTATAAAAGCAATCAAAAGACAAACCGAATGTGTAGCATCTGCTAGTTTTGCTAAAGAGGTCACTCCCGGTGAAGGGATCTCATCTCTTTCCTTATCGAATAAGGTGCTGGATATTCTACAAGGAATACCGCTATGCAAAGTAAGAACTAGAGCTACCAGTTTTTAAAACAAGTTTCTACAACATCTTTTAGGTTTCTTTTATTTCATTAATCTCATTAATGAAGTCCCATTCATTATGCTTCCCAAGCATCACATATGTAACGAAAGCAGCAATATTAATTATATCTCATATATATAATATAGGCATTCGTCTGAACATATCACATTGATCACATCACAGAGCACCAGAAGATAACATATGAAATATTGGATATATTAGGATTTCCGGGTTTTAAATTAAGCCTGTATAAAACACGGATTCCACGGTCGTGATGAATAGCCAAACCCACATCCCTAGACCCATACGAGAGCGGCAAGCAACCCTACCAATTCTAAACTTAGGAGACCCGGTCTCGACTCCTCGAGATGGTCTTCTACTGGACCCTAGAACCCGGTTACTTGTGCTCCCCACCTTTGGTCTATCCTAATGCAGAAAAGTAAATAATATACATCAATGGTGACATCATCCTCAACCCGGAAGTGCCCCAATAAAGAATATTACATACAAGCTTTTACATGAATGAAAATGAAAAACTCTCATCTCACATAAAATCCCCGGCTATTCAAACACGACGATCCAATATAATATATCCCGGCAACACATAACATCACATGTCATCAACGTAAGTAAATATGCGTATCCCAATTGTCGTTGACATATAGCAACGAAACCGGCGATATACCATATATTACAGTTACGGTCGCAGAAAAGAAAGTGAAAAACTACAACAGTTGGAATCCGCAACCACCTTAGACATCATAAACCCAATGTATCAAATGGATTTCATGCCTAACCAAATGAATTCCTTAGACATCACATGCCTAACAATTATAAACTCTACATTTTAGTCTCGATATTCAAAACACTTTTCAATAACCTGTCAGGTAATTCAACAAGATTCCCGATAACCTGATCGAATGCTCGTCGGAAACTTTAGCAGATGGCCGCACCCCCCGATGTCGTCGACGAAGTGCACTAAGGCGGAACACCGCGGTCGCGAGCACCCGAACAAATGCTTTTGGCGACGGGGTTCTCCTACAGTCACTTGGTCGGGGCTATAGGGCATGGCTATCTAATAAGGTTACCCGGCGAGTATTCGTGTACGATACGTGATTGCGACAGACTTTTGATCACATCAAAATCCCGTGGCAACCGATCAAATGAGACTAAACTATTAGATTTATAAAATTCAAATTAGTTATCTCATAACAATTTTTGGATTCCAAATATTGTATCCCATCTCATGATATCCGGACGACGTTAAACTTTTCGATCGATTCATCAAAATCCCATAATTCCCCGACAGCTCAACACTTGAGCACGGTTCAATAATACCCAGAAATGCCACAGTATCTATGCACCAGCCGTTGAAGAGCAGACCCAAGTCTCACTCATGTCGCCACGGAACCGTGGCAAACCCTAAGGTATGACCGCGGTTTCGCGATCCAAAAAGTCGAGTTAGGGTTTTATTCTTCTAGAGGGTTCACAGAATTACTTGCATGATTTTCCGGATACGTTAAACTTGGAAAAATAGGTTTTTGACATTCGATCGAACTTTTTAACTTCGCCTAGACAACATGCAACAACCCGAAACAATGTTAAAACTACGAATACGAAACACTCCGAATTGCTTATAGTGTAAGATCACATCACATGCAAACTTAGAAAAAACAAACAACACCTGAAACACCAAAACCCAGTCACTGGAACACACTGAAAATTTCAAGCAAAAACAACATATTGTGGCCGGCCTCCTCGGAATTTTCACCATTGTGCTCGGACAAAAACCGAGCAACCCACTTGAAATTTTCACTGTGTTCATGATATATCTCATATAAGATTCTACACTTGTTCAAAATTTTTTTTGAAGACTTTTTAAAATCGATAGAAACTAGTTCTTGGCGTTGCAAGTTTCGGAGTATTTCGGTTTCATAATCTTAACAAATCCGTCTAATTTTCTAGCATGGCTCTGATACCACTGAAGGGTTGTCTAGCACGGCAGCAAGGTTTCGGGAGGTATCGTCCATGTCAATTTTAAAAAATTACCGTTCTAGCTAACCCTAACATAGAATCGTTTACTAGAAAAAGCGACGAATCGAAAATGCAAACAACTTTGCAAGTAAAGTGAACAAGGAATACAATCTTTGTAGACTGGTCCTTCACTTTATTAGCTCCGTGTAGTAGTCCCTTCGCTGCGATCATAAAGTCCCGGACTCTAAAGAGGCTCCTATGAAGAAATGAACATGCTTGCATCAAAGTCTTCGAGGCCGAAAATGATCTACGTCGAGGAGACACTAACCCAAGCTATCTCTTCACTAATTGTAGAATTAGCGAAGCAACCACCCTATACTAAATTGCAAGTAGTAAATGATGATGAAGTAGGAAGTGAGTTCACTTTAGATTTATTTTTCTCACTATTTTTCATCACTTGCTCAAGTCAAGAGAGCAAAAAAATCAATGAAGAAGAAGAAACTCAAGTGAAGTGATAAAGAGAATGAATGAGCTTAGAAATGCAACCATGGATTAATAATGTCATGCTTAACCCTTGTAGAGACTTAACCATGAACTAGTGTTAAAGTTTAGGTTAACAAATATCTTAGAAATATCCAAAAGAGTGGACATAGTCAACTATGATAAATATCTTAGTATAAATCCAAACATTTTGAATTATCTATTAATAAAATGTAAACCCTAATCTTAACCCTAGCATGGTTTAAGTCTTTCACATCCATGTTGCATGTGTAACCTAGCATGTTACAATTATACATATCACACATATATAATTTAGTAACAAAAGAAAAGAATACAATAAACATATATCACAAATATGTTAAAAGTATCCAAAGTGAGAAATGAAATCTTAAGTGAACTAATATTAGTTAATATAATGTAATATATCAAATATATAATTATACATTAAATTATTAAATCAACTCTTGATTTAATAATCCGGCTATATTTCATATAACCGACTAATATCAAAAGAATCAACTTATCGAATCAACACTTGATCTGATAACATGGCTATATCATATATAACCGACCGATATCACATATCGCGATAATAGAATACGGTATCACATATCGTATTAATCTCGGTCCCGCACATATCACATATGTGCTCCTACTCCGTTTTGCTTGAGCCAGGAAATCTCTGTGTAGGACTCTAAACACTCGTCAATACGCCGGCAGTAGGTGATGATCATATCAAACACCCACAAGCCGCAAGCGGTCTACTAAACGTAACGTCCACCCGGGTATTGAGCGATCATAAGATCAACAAGTAAGCCTGTCCATACTCCTGTGAATCCAATCTGTAACACAACCGTACAGTCCGGTCTCTTCTTCTGATATGTCGCATATCTCGTCTAGGGATGGTAAACGTCAGACCCCAGTAACTCGATAAGTCGTGCCGATGTGAGGCTCATAACGGGTTGAGAAACTACTGATAACTCTTACCAGTATATCTCTGAAGCAGCCCTAGCCAGGGACTTCCTATTATAGACAATCGAGCACAATGCAACATCAACGCCCAATACCGGGAGAGACGAAACTCCTCCTATCGCTCATTACCTCCATGTGATTCGGGACTATACCCAAAAGCCACCATTTTGCACGTTCTCTTGAATGTGGTAAGGTGGAAATCAAAGCACAGTAGAAATCACACAAGTCTCTATGACGATCTCGGATCTACAGACTAACCTGTACCAGTGTCACCAAAGAACTGCTATCTGGCGATAGGTATAATACCATCTAGAAGTTCTCGGCGAGTCCGTTCAGTGTACCCAGTATCCACTGAGCACCCGTATACTATTTATGATGTCAAACACCAATGGATATGGGATCATCCATCGCCCATCTACATGGGTCGAGAAACTATACGCTAGTCTACTCTTGTATATTGATGCCCTGTCTCGATTTACCCACTTCTAGGAACATTTGAAGGATGTACTTAGTGACTATTCTGTCCCCACTAGTATGATCTGCATCATAATCCTAGTAGTCAAGTACTCATCCTAAGGGCTTTATCAACATGTAACATAGAAACAATCAGTGTACATGTTAAGATAAAGAGCAACCAGATAGTACACTATCATGTCGAGCAAGAAAGTCCTCCCTATATATGTCCAAGTATCCACTACAATATACATCGTATGTACAGTAATGGCCTCTAGGGCATACATATAACTAACAATGATAATATAAATACATGAATATTTGAATATTTGAGTACCGATGGTATTCCGAAGGAGCTGAACTACTCATCCTTAACCACCTCAATAGTCTCGGCAATTATTAGCCAAACGGTTTATAATTTAATATAGGCTCAAATACATGATTGTATAATACAGGAGTACATAAATACATGAGTATAAGGATACACGAATACATGAGTATGGAAGTACATGAATATATGGGTATGGGAATTCAGGTCAATTGCATGAGTATTCACAAACCCAAGGGTAAAGCCCAGAGGTAAGTAAACACATGCCTACTCATAGAGCTGGTCATGGGACTCCTGAAAATATAGGTCAAATCCTAAATACAATACTAAGTCTCCATATATATATATATATATATATATATATATATATATATATATATATGAGAATAATGGAGGAAAAATGCCATAAGAGGGAATTTCATCCTATGGCGTCAAAAAAATACACCCTGCCACGTTTTTACGATGATCGGCACCCATCATCTTCATCGTTATCATCTAAGATGTGGGTACACCAAATTTCATGTGATTCAATAATTTTTTCACCATTGATTTAGTGGGTTCAAGATTAACGGTTTACCGACAACATAACTTTTTGTTTTGCTAAACCAACGGTGAAAAAGTTGTAGAATCACATGAAATTTGGTGTGCCCACATCTTAGATGATAACGATGAAGATGATGGGTGCCGATCGTCGGAAAAAAACGAGGGAGCGTGTAATTTTTCAACGCCATAGAAGGAAATTCCCTCCTATGGCCTCTTTTCTCCATTATTATAATTATTATTATTATTATTATTATTATTATATAAAGCACGTAGTAATAATTCAGTTTTAGGCCTGAAATAAGAATAAGTTCGCATGCAGAAATTTATGGTTTTGGTTTAGAATTAGGGAATTTTACACCGAGAATAAAATGTAGTTTAGAGAATCATGTAAATAACGAGACTGAGTATGCCTCGATATCGGGTTCCTGGTGATGTCTATGTATCTTAGCACCTCCACTAGGGTTTTTAAGAAATGCAAGTAAGCAATTTTAAAATTCTAGAGGGCCAAGTCAACAAAACAAGAATCGAACTAGAGATTAGGGTTTCATGGCAAAGCAAGATAGAGATAAAAAACAAAGTGAATGGAAACTACAACTTTCGTTCACTTCAATTGCTCCGAGTAGCAGTCCTAGAACTCTTCTTCGACTCCACTTGAAAGATGGAACGAGCTTGTTCGAAGTCTTCGTCGTAAAAAATGATCCACCTCGAAACTTCTCACACTCAAGCTCACACTTCATTAGTCTATGAATTATTGAATATAACAATATATACTAATTTGTTAGAGTTGTATAGGTTGATGAAGTGGGTATTTTTCTCATTAAAATTCTTTTTTTTCTTTTTTCTTTTTTTGACCTAGAAAAATCTAGAGACGAAAATGAAGAAGATGAACTTGGAAAATGAGAATGAACCTTAAGGATAAGATGAGCTAAAGATAATGATAAATATGGATGAATAAAACAAAGAAAAATAATGAGTCATGGTTCTTAGCATCTTGGAGAACATCTTAGAATTCATGACTTATTTCTTCTTTTTGTTTTATTCATATATAAAAATAAATTATTTTCTTTATCTTTTTCTTTAATGTGATTCTCATATTGCCATGTTCTTTGTATCATCAACCATGATACATTTGTATATATCAAATATATATAATGTGAAGAAAAGAATTAAAATGAGTATTATATTAGCTAATTATTAAATCAACACTTGATTCGATAATCCGGTTATATCATATATAACCCGACTAATATTAAAAACGCTAGATTAGAATACAGTATCATATACTCGTATTTAATCAACCTCTCGCATATATCTCCATACGTGCCCTAGTTCGTTTCGCTTGAGCTAGGAAACCTTTATGTGGGACTCTTAAGACTCATCAATACGCTAGTAATAGGTAATGATCATATCAGATACCCACAAGCTGTCAGCGGTACTAGCTGGACGTAATGGCTACCAGGTATTGAACGAATAGAAAATCAATAAGCAAGCTTGTTCAAACTCCCGTAGAGCCTATAAGCAACACTTACCGTACAATCCAGTCTTTTCGTCTGATATGTCATATATTGAGTCTGGGGGGTAGAATCGTCAGACCCCAATAAATCGATAAGTCATGCCGATGTGTGGCCTATAACCAATCGAGAAACTACTAATAACACTTATCATTAAATCTCATCAACCCTGACCAGAGACTTGCGGTTATAGACAATCACGTACAGCACAACATCAACTCATAATACCGGGAGAGACGAAACCCCTCCTATCGCTCACTGCCTCCATGTGACTTGGGGCTGTACCCAAAAACCACCTGTTCGCATGACTCAGTAGAGCCGTGGTAGGATGGAAATCAAAGCACAGTAGGAACCACACAAGATACTATGACGATCTCGGGTCTACAGATTAACCTGTACAAGTGCCATCAGAAAACTGCTATTTGACGATAGGTATAATACCATCTAGGAGTTCTCGGCGAGTCCGTTCAGTGTACTCAGTCTCTAATGAGCGCCTGTATACAATCTTTGATGTCAAACACCAATGAATATGGGATCATCTATCGCCCCAATACAGGTTCAAGAAACGTATATACTAGTCTATTCTGGGACATCGATGCCCTATCTCGATATCCCCTCGACTAGGAACATTTAAGGATATGCTTATAGACCACCTAGGCCCCACTAGTATAATTTGCATCACAATCCTGGCAGTCAAGTAAAGATCCTAGGGGCTTTATCAACATGTATTAATAACAAGTAGAACCATACACATGAATGATAAAGCCAAACCAAATAGCATACTATCATTTTGAGAAAGATTATCCTATAGATATATACATGTCCAACAATTACAATAATTTCCTCTAGGGCATACATATCTAACAATCTTTTGCTTGCACTAAGGCCAATTATTGGTGTATTTCATACCCAACATCTCAAAAAGTCGTTCAAATTGCGCCAGTGGAAGGGCCTTAGTGAGTGGATCTGCGGTGTTGTTTTTCATGTCTACTCTCCGAATTTCGATCTCGCGGCGATCAACTATCTTTCGGATGAGGTGATATCGCCTTAGGATATATCTGGAATGCTGATAGGCCTGGGTTCCTTAGCTAATGCCATAGCCCCATTATTATCACAATACAAGGGTATTGAATCAATAATGGTTGGAACCACTCCAAGCTCTGAGATGAATTTCCGCATCCAGACAACTTCCTTGGCAGCATCATTTGCAGCAATGTACTCAGCTTCCATCGTTGAGTATGCAACGGTGTCCTATTTGGAACTTTTCCAACAAACCTCCCCTCCATTGAGGGTAAATACAAAACCCGAGATAAACTTGTTGTCATCCTTGTCACTCTGGAAGCTGGAATGGGTAAAAGCCTCCATTTGAAGATGTTCAGTTGATAAAACTGCACATTTGTTATTACATTTTTCCTACCATTTTCATATTAAAAAGGACTTTATTATAATATATCATACATAAGAGGGTTTATGTGTAAAAATACTATTTTCCATGTGTTGATATATTATAATTAGCATTTGGTAGGAAAATGTATGCAAATAAATTCATTAACCTAATCCTAGTAGAACAAAGTCTACTAAATATTATTTGAGTTGTTGTGCAGAATTTTTCCAAGTTGTGCAGAATCTTTCAAGACTAGAATCAAGGAAATCAAGTTGTTGAAGAAGACTTGCCTAATTAAGAAGCAAAACTTGGAGACCAAGTCTGGCAGCAATCACGAGAAGATTTCAAAGATACAAAGGTTCCAGAGAAGTCAACATGTCACAAAGACAGAGCGCCTAAATTTTGATGGAGGGATGAGATCTAATGGCCGCGGATCCGCGGCCATACCCCCTTGGGCCACGGATCCGCGGCAGGATTGTGGAGTTAGTTGATGCGAAATTTTTGGGTGAATCTTTACATCTATTTCCCTAATTTGGAAGCTAAATTTCTGGCTTTGGGGCTATAAATAAAGACCGAGAGCCTCTTGAAAAAATGATCAAGTCGACGAGATCACGAAGTCCAAGACAGCTCACGCATCCAGGCTGATCATCAACTGTTCGTCTACCTCCTTGGAAGAGATCGAGAAGCAAACTAGTCTTTGTAATCATTTTCTAAGGAATCAAAGTGTAGATTGTTCAAGTTGATTAATAAAGGTAGTTGTTTTATTTAATTCTTTTGCATTTTACATTATGTTTTCCCTCTCTATCTTTTCATCTTCTTTTCCCAACATGCGCGAGTAATTCTCCGCTTGTTAGGGTTCATAGGATTAGGGTAGGCTAATGGATGATGAACATCTCTAAACTCTTTTTAAGTCCTATAAAGTTTATGAACTTTATCAAAAGAATCATTAACATCCTAATCGAGTGCGCTAACAATTCTTTGTTAGTTCCGATCGCGATTAGAGATTAGATTAATGATTGTTTTGGTAAAGGCTAGATATGAACGGAGTTCCGTGTCGAGATAGGGGTTAAGAGTGAGATTCCTTTTCCCTCCAGAAACCCTAATCTACACGCATCACCGTCATTCTAGTTATAAATCTATTAAAGGATAAAAAGGGTAACTTTTAATTAATCGTCCATAACTACTAAATCCTAACGAACCCTACAAGCCCTTTTATTATATTAACTACATCCCTAAAATAATCTAGATCTATATTTTTGCATTCTTGCTTAACGTAGATCTAGAAACCATTCTACAACATTCATATTTCTTCCTCCTTTCTCAACACATCTAAAGTAAGAGTAAAAGATTCAACGTTTCCCTGAGGACGACCCGTACTCATCTCGGTCTAGCTACGCGCGACACCGTTATTGATTGCGGTTAACTACAAACACAATTTTTCGTACCAATCAAATGGCGCCGTTGCCAGGGATACGTGCGTAATTTTTTATTCTTGCTATTTGTGTTGAATTCTTAGACGATCCATATCATTATTAAAACAAAACTGCAAATTGCATATTTAACGATTTGTGTGTGAATTTTACGAGGGAATCTGGAGTAACGGACTTAAGGAAACAGGAGATCTAGGGTTTCACACTTCTCTGGTAAGATTCTCAACTCCTTCTCTCTCCTCTCAAATCCAATAAAATCTATCTTCTGCAGGATTCTTTGCAAAATCGCGCCGCTCAAAAAATCTTTTTGCAAAAGTTTTGTGATTGGTTTTGTTTTGCATATTTTAATACTGACTTAAAGGGGCAAAGACCAAATCAAGATTAGGTGGGGATTTTATCACCCTTCCTAAGCCCCACAAATCACAAACCGAGCATATAGATCAACCCTTCATTAATTTAAAAAATATCTAGACCAGACTATAAGGACTGTCTCGCTCAATAAGGACAGAGGAAGGTCGTGGGTAATCTATCGTTTATCCGCATTACTTTTGTAGTGCCTAGGCAAGTGTGTCAAAAGCTAGTGGTTTTTAATTAGGCCCACTACCGTGGTTCCTTCCCACTTTCCTGGCACTTACCTGGCTACAAGGGTAGTATGGAGGCGGTAGAGGATTGATCCCGCGGCTTGTCCTTTGGAAGTCTAGGAGCGGTCTAGAGACTGGACCTAGGTGACCTTAGTTCTAGGGTTGCTTGTGCATCTTAGGGTGATTTGTCTTGAGTCCCACCTTTTCAAAACAAGCCAATTTTAAATCACACACACCCTGCCACTTGCACTAAACCCGCTTAGTGCATGCTCGGCTGGACACGGGATCCTAGTGCCCGTCTTGTCCGCGTTCCTGCTATCGACGCCGAAGTCGGTACTTCTTCATCTTCTTTTCCCCCACCACACACCACATCAACCGAGATGGATGGCACTCCATCAGAGTATAACACCACGCTGCCACCGCCCGTAGGTGCGCAGAATCCACCGCGCATTTCTCTCCAAAAGAGATGCTATCCTATCCATGGTCCTCTTCCCACTTGTCTATCTCTTCCACCACCTAACGGGGATAATTTCGAGATTAAACCCCACTACATCAATCTGCTGCCCAAATTTCACGGGCTTGAGTCGGAAGACGCGTACGTTTTCATCACCAAATTCGAGAACGTATGCGCAATGATGGGAACTTCACAATTGACTTTAGATGCTATGCGCTTACGTCTTCTCCCATTCACACTGTGCGACTTGGCAGAAAAATGGCTTTACAATACTGCCGCACACTCCATCACTAATCGGGATGAATTTGTTATAGCATTTCTTAAGAAGTTTTACCCAAACCATAAGACTGCCCATATTAGGAGCGAGATCAACCAGTTCACCCAGCTTCCCAATGAACCATTTTGGATGTGCTTTGAATGTTTCAAAGATCTGCTTGTCTAATGCCCCCATCACGGAATACAAAGATGGGATTTATGTTGGATTATATATGAGGGCATTAATCCAGCGACAAAGCAGATGCTTGAAACAATGTGTCAATGCAATTTCATGTCTAAAGATGACGGTGAAGCGTGGAAATATCTGGAAGACCTTGCTGAACACACGTTGCAGTGGGAAAGCGTAAGACCACCTTCAACTAAGGGAGGTATTCACCAGCTCGATATTTCTATCGCAGTGAAAGCCGAAATAGCAGCGATACAGAAGAAACTCGATGCTATTAAGAACAAATTCTCATCATTCTCCCTAAATCAGGTCATGCTTCCTAAGACCGCCTGTGGTTGCTGTTCGGATCCTTCACACTTAACGGAAGAATGTCCTATGAATGCATCGTTTCAATCTAATGCTGCTTTTCAGCAGTGACCTAGAAACGACCCTTATTCTTCCACGTACAATCAAGGATGGAGGAATCATCCTAATTTTGCTTGGAGTTAAAACCAACAAAGCAATTATCAAAAACCTCCTCCACAGCAACCACAACCACAGAATCAGCCCCCCTTTCAGTCACAGAATTTCCAAAATCCGGCCAACATTTCTACACCACAAGTGGCCAGTACTGACAACTCACTTGCACAAACTTTGGATATGTTCATGAAACAATCCATGCAATTTTCGGCTGAGATGAGGTCTTCTATTGATACCCTAACGAAAAACTCCGCCTCCCATGGTGAGAGTATTAAATCAATAGAAAACCAAATCGCACAGTTAAACGCCGCAATGAGTGTGAGAGAGAAAGAGAAACTCCCATCTCAACCCATACCTAATCCTGGCCACTCACAAAATTATAATGTGAGTGCTGTTACCACGTTGAGATCGGGAAAAGTGCTGAATAACCGAGTGGGTGAGCAGTGTGATGATAGTGACACCAATGATACCCCAGCTTCTTCTTCTTCCCCTAATTCGTCTAATCTCCCACCTTCACCCGAGCCTATTCTCCGTTTTCCCCAAGGCTCGAACCCTTCGCCCATTTCGCCAAATCTATCTAAGTCGATTCCCACTCCAGTTTTGGGATCGAATCCGTCCCCACAATCCTCTCCAATGTTGGACCAAACCCTTATTGATAAAGCACCTTATCTAAACAGGTTAAGGGGTAACAGACCAAGTCCACAAATGGAAAAAATTGTGGAAATTTTTTAAACAAGTTAATATAAACATTCCTCTCCTAGATGCTATTCAACAAGTTCCCTCATATGCGAAAATCCTAAAGGACTTGTGCACTAGGAAGAGAAAAGTTCAAGTACCTAAAAAAGTTTTCCTTGCGAGTAATGTAAGCACAGCTTTTACACAACAACTACCCAAGAAACGGAAGGACCCCGGAAGTCCTACAATTTCAATTTCTATTGGGGATAAAAATATCAATCGTGCTCTACTCGATTTAGGTGCTAGTGTTAACTTGCTTCCGTATTCTGTTTATGAGCAATTAGGGATCGGAGAGTTAAAACCTGTGCATTGCACTCTTCAGATGGCCGATCGATCTATCAACCAACCTAGGGGTGAGCTAGAGGATGTGTTAATCAAAGTCGGGGAATTCATATTCCCTGTGGACTTTATCGTTATAGATACACAACCTGTAGCAAACCCACGCAATCAAATCCCGGTGATACTCGGTCGACCCTTTTTGGCCACTTCCAACGCAGTAATTAATTGTAGAAACGGCTCTATGAACCTATCCTTTGGAAAGAAGTCAATTGAGCTTAACATTTACAAGTTGGGAAGTGAACCCTCCGAACCCTATGCTCATGTGTGTTCTGTCGAATTAATGGATGTCGACAGCAGCGAATTTGATCAACCTCATAATTCTGACTCTTTTCATATGTTGTTGCTTGACACGGACTCTTCCACCGAGTTGTCCGGGTCAACATCTAACGCTGATAAGGAACTTTTTATAGAGTCTGACGATCACCCCCATTTTTTCTGATGACATTATTTTCCGGGTATCGATGAAAGCTTTGAGGAAATTTTCGCTGATGAACTCGCATTTTTACAAGACGCGGGTGTTGAGATGAATCAACTCCAAGATGAAGAAATTGGACCTCCACCCCTTCTTTTGGACAATCATGATAATGCGAGTAATTCATCATCACTATCACTGTGTCGTCTCTCCAAATTGAGACGCAATCCTTTTCCATCACACCTCTTATCACCTCCCCACTTCTTTACGTCGAAAGGTGACATGTTCTTCCACCAACCTTGGTGCCTCATCGATAAAATTTTTGAATGGTTGGTGTTGACCTTCGGTCTTTGCAAAGCTTGGCATTGACCAATGACCTTGACCCCCTCGTGTGATTTTAAAAGATTAAAATTGTTTAACTCAAGTTTGGGGGGTGGTATATTTTGGGCTCTTGAAAGAAGATGATTTTTACAAAATTGTGAGCCAAAAATAAGTTTGGGGGAGGATTTTCACTTTCATATATTCTTGCCCCTATTAATAATTTCCTCCCAAGTCTACATGTTTTTTAGCTTAACGGATGACATCAGTGAGGACACTGCTGTAAACAGGTTTGGGGGAGATTTGTGCTTATTTACACATCAATTTGCATCATACTTTGCATAAGCACAACATTTTCAAAAAAATTTCAAAAATTTTCCTTTATAACAAAAGAGTAGAAAGTGAAAAATTACATCCAAAAGATAGGAATAGTTTAAGAAAACCAAGAAAATTAGAAGTTTTCTTAAACGAACTGGTAATAAGTAGTTATGAGCTGTTGTCCCAAGGGTTAGTAAGATGAAGAAAGTCACTAATCTGAGGATAAAATAACTCTGAAAAATAGTTCCTATTTTGGAAACCAAACATTTGAATGTTGATACCCTACTATATGCACTTACACACGTCTTGAAACTCAGGATAGTAGAGGATACCTTGAAATGCTCTTGTCTAAAAGCCAAAGTATGAAGGAAATAAAAAAATGAAGAAAATATAAATGGTGAAAAGAAAAAAAAATGAACACTGGTTTTGTATCGCCAAGGCAGCAATAAAAAAATATAGCGAGGATGCCTCTTCACCTAGTGCCCTAAAGCCAACTGGTCTGGGAGTCACTGCTAAGCCTTAGGTGGTGCAAGATGAGGAAAATATTATCACCTAATCTGCAAGCACATGAGTAATCGGTCGGTTAGTACCTCAAGAAGTATTAACGGTCGCATGAAAAGGTGTAAGCAAATCTAAATATTCATCAAATTAAAAAAGTACTAAGGTAGATGGACAAGAGTATGATAGCTTGAATTGAATTCTCCGAGTGTAGGGATGTCCATTTCACACACGTAGGGGTATATGATCAATGTTTGGATGAAAGGTAGGAATGAAAAATAAAGATGATGTTTTATTGAGAGATGATGTGATTTCTAACATTTTTTCATGACTATTAAGATAGGGCTCATGACGACTGAAAAGCTAGTATAGTTGGAAACCCTTATTTTCAAAGTCTTTCTTTTATGGTTCTTATCTTTATATGTAAATTTCACTATCTCTCTTTTGTTATGGGATTTTGTGGGTGCAATCCGCTGAAAACCCTCAGGAGACAACACTCCTCCTACTAGGGACACGTAGAGGTTTAACGGCTTGTTGCACGTGCTCAGTGCAATCATGTCTGCCTACGAAAGTGTGCTTAGTTTTCTTCTTTCTTTTTTTCCTCTTGAATAAACTAGTTTGCTCGGGACGATCAAAGATAAGTTTGGGGGTATTTGTTCAGTTGATAAAACTGCATATTTGTTATTACATTTTTCCTACCATTTTCATATTAAAAAGGACTTTATTATAATATATCATACATAAGAGGGTTTATATGTAAAAAATACTATTTTGCATATGTTGATATATTATAATTAGCATTTGGTAGGAAAATGTATGCAAATAAATTCATTGACCTAATCCTAATAGAACAAAGTCTACTAAATATTATTTGAGTTGTCGTGCAGAATTTTTCCAAGTTGTGCAGAATCTTTCAAGACTAGAATCAAGGAAATCGAGTTGTTGAAGAAGACTTGCCTAATTAAGAAGCAAAACTTAGAGACCAAGTCTGGCAGCAATCATGAGAAGATTTCAAAGATACAAAGGTTCCAGAGAAGTCAACATGTCACAAAGACAGAGCACCTAAATTTTGATGGAGGGATGAGATCTAATGGCCACGGATCCACGGCCATACCCCCCTTGGGCCGTGGATCCGCGGCAGGATTGTGGAGTTAGTTGATGTGAAATTCTTGGGTGAATCTTTACATCTATTTCCCTAATTTGGAAGCTAAATTTCTGGCTTTGGGGCTATAAATAAAGACCGAGAGCCTCTTGGAAAAATGATTAAGTCGACGAGATCACGAAGTCCAAGACGGCTAACACATCCAGGCTGATCATCAACTGTTCATCTACCTCCTTGGAAGAGATCGAGAAGCAAACTAGTCTTTGTAATCATTTTCTAAGGAATCAAAGTGTAGATTGTTCAAGTTGATTAATAAAGGTAGTTGTTTTATTTAATTCTTTTGCATTTTACATTATGTTTTTCCTCTCTATCTTTTCATCTCCTTTTCCCAACATGCGCGAGTAATTCTCCGCTTGTTAGGGTTCGTAGGATTAGGGTAGGCTAATGGATGATGAACATCTCTAAACTCTTTTTAAGTCCTATAAAGTTTATGAACTTTATCAAAATAATCATTAACATCCTAATCGGGCGCGCTAATAATTCTTTGTTAGTTCCGACCGCGATTAGAGATTAGATTAATGATTGTTTTGGTAAAGGCTAGATATGAACGGAGTTCCGTGTCGAGATAGGGGTTAAGAGTGGGATTCCTTTTCCCTCCAGAAACCCTAATCTACACGCATCACCGTCATTCTAGTTATAAATCTATTAAAGGATAAAAAGGGTAACTTTTAATTAATCGTCCATAACTACTAAATGCTAAAGAACCCTACAAGCCCTTTTATTATATTAACTACATCCCTAAAATAATCTAGATCTATATTTTTGCATTCTTGCTTAACGTAGATCTAGAAACCATTCTACAACATTCTTATTTCTTCCTCTTTTCTCAACACATCTAAAGTAAGAGTAAAAGATTCAACGTTTCCCTGAGGACGACCCGTACTCATCTCGGTCTAGCTACGCGCGACAATGTTATTGATTGCGGTTAAACTACAAACACTACTTTTTCGTACAAATCAAATGGCGCCGTTGCCGGGGATAAAACTGCACATTTGTTATTACATTTTTCCTACCATTTTCATATTAAAAAGGACTTTATTATAATATATCATACATAAGAGGGTTTATGTGTAAAAATACTATTTTCCATGTGTTGATATATTATACACCAAGAACATTTCTTTAGTCCTTCGTAAGTACTTAAGAATGTTCTTCACAGTTGTCCAGTGTTTTTCCACTGGATTGGATTGATACCTGCTTACTACACTCAGTGTGTAAGCTACATCTGGATGAATACATAACATCGCATACATGAGAGACCCTACCGCAGAAGTGTAGGGTGTAACACTCATACGGGCCCTCTCTTCATCATACTTTGGATAGAAATCTTTGGATAGGGTGATTCCGTGACAAGCGGGTAAATTACCTCTCTTGGAATCTTCTATATTAAATCTCTTTAGTATTGTGTCTATGTAGCTAGATTGGGGCAATCCCAATATTCTCTTAGATCTATCTCTATAGATCTTAATGCCTAGAATGCACGGGACATCACCCAGGTCATTCATGGAGAACCTTTGTGACAGGAATTGTTTGACTGATTGTAGCATACGAACGTTATTTTCTATCAAGAGAATATCATCCACGTACAATACGAGGAATGTGACTGTACTCCCTACTATCTTCTTATAAATGTAAGGTTCATCTACGTTTTTGATAAAATCAAACCCTTTGATTGTATCATCAAAGCAGATGTTCCAACTTCATGATGTCTGCTTTAATCCATAGATGGATTTAAGTAACCTGCATGCCTTTTCGCTGCTCCTACTGTCAATGAAGCCTTCTGGCTGACCCATAAAAACGCATTCTTCTAAATCACCATTTAGAAATGCAGTTTTAACGTCCATCTGCCAGATTTCATAGTCGTAGTAAGTAGTAATAGCAAGTAGGATTCGAATAGATTTAAGCATAGCTACTGGAGAAAAGGTCTCATCATCGTTAAATCCTGGTTTTTGACGAAAACCTTTCGCTAAAAGTCTAGCTTTATAGGTCTCCACCTGTCCATCTACACCAATCTTTTTCTTAAAGATCCATTTACACCCTACGGGTTTTACTCCAGAAGGTACAACTTCCAAAATCCATACTTTGTTGGTGTGCATGGATTCCATTTCGGATCGCATAGCATCCATCCATTTCACCGAGTCACCACTCATGATAGCCTGCTGAAAACTAGCAGGGTCATCATTTTCCATGATGCAATCTTCTCTATCACCATCAATGAGGAAACCATAGTATCTCTCTGATGGACGAGAACACCTACTAGATTTACGGAATGACCGAGGCTCGTTGGGTTCTATCGAACCTTCAGATTCAGCCAAATTGTCAGTAGTTGTTTGTGGCTCTGGAATTTCTTCCAGTTCCACCATATTGCCAATAATATCATTTGTAAAAAACCCATTTTCTAAAAATATGGCATATTGAGAAACAAACACTCTTTGTTCCTCCTTATGGTAGAATAGATATCCATATGAATGTTTAGAATATCCACAAACTTATACAAAACCGATCGTGTCTTGAGTTTGTCTGGATTTTTCTTTTTAACAAAAGCAGGACAACCCCATATCTTAACTCTTTTAAGAGATGGTCTCTTCCCACACCATATCTCATATGGAGTGGTAGGCACGGATTTGGTCGGAACCCTATTTAATAGATATACTACAGTCTCTAATGCATAACCCTAAAAGGAAAGTTGTAACTCAGAATCACTCATCATGGAGCGTACCACATCTAATAAGGTATGATTCCTCCGCTCTGACACAACGTTGTGTTGTGGTGTGTACAGAGAAGTGAGCTGAGAGAGAATCCCATTCTGTTTTAGGAAATTAAGGAACTCTGTACTTAAGTACTCCCCTCCTCGATCTGATTGAAGTTTCTTGATACTCAATCCGGTTTGTTTTTCTACTTCAATTTTATACTCCTTGAATTTTTGGAAAGCTTCATACTTATGTTTTAGCAAGAACCCGTGTCCAAATCTCGAGAAATTATCAGTAAAAGTTATGAAGTATGAATAACCGCTTCTTGTTTGCGTAGACATTGGTCCACATACATCACTATGTATGAGGCCTAAGAGTTCAGTAGCTCTCTCTCCATGTCCAGTAAACGGAGTTTTGGTCATTTTACCCTTGATGCAAGACTGACAAGTCGCATAAAATTTATATTCAAATGGATTCAAATATCTATCTTTATGTATCTTGGTTAGTCTTGTTTCGTTAATATGACCAAGTCTATAATGCCATATGAATGCTTCATTTATTTATGAAGTTTTTCTTTTGTTTGTGTGCTGGATGTTGAAAACTGTGTATTGATTCAGGACGTAGATTCCGTTATTTAGTGTACCATACCCAATCAACTATTGATTTAGGTTAATGTTCGTAACATTACTTTGCAATACAAAATGATATCCTTCATTGTCTAACAAAGATACAGATATTATATTACATAACATAGTCGGTACAAAATAACAGGGATTTAAAATCAATATACACCCTGACGACAACCCTGATGATACTTTCCTATTGATGCAGTATCAACACTTGAACCGTTTCCAACGCGGAGAGTATGATCACCTTTCTTCAAAACTTTGCTATTTCACAACCCCTGCATATAATTACAGATGTGAGAATCCTAAACGGTATCTAATACCCAGGATGCAGAGTTTATTGAAAAATAGTTTTCGGTGACAAACACTGCTGGGTTCCTTAGCACCCTCACTACGTTTTCTAAGGCATCGGGCATGCAATTTTAAAAAACCTAGAGTGCTAAGCAAACCGGAATGAGGATCTAACTAGAGAATTAGGAATACAACTAAGAAAGTAAACAACTTTACTTTAAGTGAACAAGGAATACAACCTTTGTAGACTGGTCCTTCAGTTCTAAAGCTCCGTGTGGTAGCCTCTTCGTTCCAAATAGTGGTCTCCTGGACTCTCGTTAGGCTCCACTAGGAGAAAGGAACAAGCAGGCTTGAAGAACTTCGAGGCCGAAAATGATCTACGTCGAGGAATCTCCAACTCAAGCTACCTCTTCGCTAATTGATAAACTAGTGAAGAAACAACCTATCCTAAATGGCTAGTTTGGTATAGATTGGTGAAGTAGGAATTTTTCTCACTTTAGAATAATTTTTCTCACTCTATTTCTTCACCTCACTCAAAGCTAGAGAGCAAGCAAGGAGATGAAGAAGAAACTCAAGAATGATCAAGTGTGAATCATGGGTGAGAAAATATCATATATAACTCATGTAGAGACTTAACCAAGGCTAAAGATAATGGTTAGGTTAATAAATATCTAGAGTAAAATAAAATTAGTGGACTAAGTCAATGGTTCTATATGCTTCCATAAGCATCTCAAGCCATGACTAATTTCCACCTAATTTTGATTTTCCCTTAATAATTAAATCCCCACATTATCTTAAGTATGGTATGAGTCTCATACACCCATGCACAATGTATCATCAAGCATGGCACAAAGAAAAAATACATTAATATATATCACATATATATTAAATGTACAATGAGAAAAGAAATTCTTAAGTGAGCTAATATTAGTTAATATAAATTAATATATAAAATATATAATTATATATTAAATTATTAAATCAACACTTGTTTTAATAATCCGACTATATCACATATAACCGACTAATATCATTTATATCAACTTATCGAATCAACACTTGATTCAATAACCCACCTATATCATATATAACCGATTGATATCACATATCGCGAGATTAGGATACGGTATCACATACACGTATTAATCTCGGTCCCGCATATATCATATATGTGCCCTACTTCGTTTCGCATGAGCTAGGAAATCTCTGTGTAGGACTCTAAAGACTCATCAATACACCGGCATTAATGGATGATCATATCAGTCACCCACAATCCGTCAACGGTACTAGCTGGACGTAACGGCTACCCGGATATTGAGCGATCAGAAGATCAACAAGCAAGCTTGTTCATACTCCCGTGAATCCAATAAGTAATACTACCGTACAGTCCGGTCTCTTCGTCCGATATGTCGCATATTTAGTCTGGGGGTGGTAAACGTCAGACCCCAATAGCTTGATAAGTCATGCCGATGTGAGGCTCATAACGGGTTGAGAAACTACTAATAATACTTACTAGTAAATCTCAGTATCAGCCCTGGCCAGGGACTTCCTGTTATAGCCAATCGAGCATAACGCAATATCAACCCCTAATACCGGGAGAGACGAAACCTCTTCTATCGCTCAGTGCCTCCATGTGACTCGGGACTGTACCCAAAAACCACCGTTTTGCATGCTCTCTTGAATGTGGTAAGGTGGAAATCAAAGCACAGTGGGAATCAGACAAGACTCTATGACCATCTCGGGTCTACAGACTAACCTGTACCAGTGTCACCAGAGAACTGCTATCTGACGTTAGGAATAATACCATCTAGGAGTTCTCGGCGAGTCCTATTCAGTGTACCTAGTCTCCACTGAGCACCCGTATACCATTTTTGATGTCAAACACCAATGGATATGGGATCATCCATCGCCCATCAAATGGGTTAAGAAGCGTATACGCTAGTCTACTATGGAATATCGATGTCCCGTCTCGATACACCCTCGACTAGGAACAATTAAAGGATGTAGTTTTGGACTACCCTGGCTCCACTAGTATGATCTGCATCATAATACTGGTAGTCAAGTACACGTCCTAATGGCTTTATCAACATATAACAGAGAGACAATACAAGTATACATGTTAAGATAAAGAATAACCAGATAGCATGCTATCACGTCGAGCAAGAAAGTCCTCCCTATATATGTCCAAGCATCTACCATAATATATAATCATGTACAATAATAGCCTCTAGGGCATACATATAACTAACAATCTCCCACTTACACTAAGGCCAGTTGTTGTAGTATCTCATACCCAACATCCCTTAATCTCTCTAGGGAAAGGCCTTCGTGAGTGGATTCGCCATATTATTCTTCGTCTCAACTCCCCGACCTCGATCTCCCGGAGATCAACCATCTCCCTGATCAGGTGATACCGCCTATGATTATGTCTGGATCACTGATGGGACCGGGATTCCTAGGCCAAAGCTACAGTATCATTGTCACCACAATGGTAGGAACCAAGTTCATCTCATGAACATCTATACCCAGACAGTCTTTTTTGTAGCATTGTTGGCAGCGATGTATTTACCCTTTATCGTCGAGTCTGCCACGGTATCTAGGTTGGAACTCTTCCAACATACCATCCCTCCACTGAGGGTAAAGACAAAACCCGAGACCGTCTTACAGTCGACCTTATCACTCTGGAAGCTCGAATCGGTAAAAGACTCCATCTGGAGTTCACCGTTACCAAACACCAAGAACACTTCTTTAGTCCTTCTCAAGTACTTAAAAATGTTCTTCACAGCTCTCCAGTATTTCTCTCCAGGATCTGATTGACACCTACTCACTACACCTAGTGAGTATGATACATCCTCTTAGATCTATCTCTATAGATCTTAATCACTGGATGTAAAAGGCATCACCCAGATCCTTCATGGAGAAACATTGTGATAAGAAGAGCTTGACCGAGTGTAGCATAAGAATACCATTTCCTATCAAGAGTATGTCATCCACGTACAATACGAGGAAGACAACCTTACTCTTTACAACCTTCTTGTATATACATGATTCATATACCTTTTGATGAAGTCAAACTCTATGACTGCCACATCAAAACAGATGTTCCAACTCCGCGATGCCTGCTTTAATCCTGATGGACTTAAGCATAGCCACATGAGAAAAGGTTTCACCAAAATCCACACCTGGTTATTGACGAAAATCTTTTTCTACAAGTCTAGCTTTGAAAGTCTCAACTTTTCCATCTACACTATGAATCTTCTCAAGATCCATGTTCCGGCCAAAAAAAAAAAAATTCTGCGCAAAAGAGCCCAAGGTATCAAATGGCAGCGATACGTTTAAGAAAATGTGAACCAGTATTTTTCGGGCTGTATTTTGACAAACTCCCGAATGTTAAATAGCTAAATTCTGATGGTATCGAAAGAGTCTCGAAAAAACCTTCGATTTGATATATTATGGGCCTCATAATTCATCCGGGATCAAAAGTTATGAGGCATCACGTGCCTACACGTGATCGGGGGTCACGTGCAGACACGTGATGAGTTCCTAAGCTCTTAATTAATAGAATTAAATTCTAATCAAATAATCAATCAGTGGGGTCACGTGCCAACACGTGATAAGCATTTAAACCCACTGAAAAGAATTAAAGGTATAATAAAATAACAAGGAAAAACCCCAATGGGGCATCACGTGCCAACACGTGACCAAGAGTCACGTGCTGACACGTGATAATTCCTGAGTTTTTTAAAATAACAGAATTAAATTCTGGTTAAACACTTAATCAGGGGGTCACGTGCCAACACGTGATGGGTTCCTAAAGATCTATGAATTAATAGAATTAAATTCTAATTAAGAGAGAATCAAAAACCCTAACTGGAAAAATATTTCTCTTAATCTTTCCAAACAAAAAAGATGGTGCTCTGTAAAATGGAGCACCGTTGGATTAAAAATCCAATGGTGATTAAAAATCACCAATTTATGGAAAAATTTTATACAAGGAAAAATTTCCCTGAAATTTGCCAGGAATAACAGATAAAAGATCTTTTGGATTAAAAATCCAATGGTGAATAAAATTCACCGAGTGATCTAAAATATCGTGTTGGTTACAAAATCAATTAAAATCTTTCAATGAAAAATTGACAAAACAAATTGATTCTTTTCTTTCTCCTATAAATAGGAGGTAAGAAGAGAAGAGAGGGGCATCTACTTTTTTTGGGAGAAGAACAGAGAGAAAAAAAGAGAGGAGAATTTAATTCTCAAGAGAGAAAAAAAGAGAGGAGAATTTAATTCTCAAGAGAAAAAAGAAAATTTCTTAAGAAGAGAAAAGAAACCCTAGATGAGAAAGGGGAAAGAGATCTAAGCTCCATAAGAAAAAGAGAATTTAATTTTCAAATTAAGAGTTTAACTCTTCTAAATAAGAACTAAGTTCTTCCTTTGGTTGAAAATCTGCAGAAGCAGATCTCTCCACAAGTTGAGAATTTAATTCTCATCGGGGAGATTCTGCCATGAAGATCCAAAACTTAGAGGGAGAATTGAGTTTAAGGAATTTAATTCCCCCAAATTCATAGGAATTTAATTCCTCCAAATGAAACTAGGGTTAAACCCTATATGAGAATTTAATTCTCCCAAACTCATAGGAATTCAATTCCTCCAAATGAAACTAGGGTTTAACCCTACATAAGAATTTAATTCTTCCATATACATAGGAATTTAATTTCTCAAAACAGAATTAGGGTTTAACCCTACCGAAGAATTTAATTCTCAAACAAAGGACTCAAATTATCCATGCATGTAAACGTGGTCACGTGGCAACACGTGACCCTTCCTTTAATGATCAGAAAAGAAAGAACAAAACTAGGTCACGTGCTCCCACGTGACCCCTAAAACAGATTCCTCAAAATGAGAAAGAAAAGTTTGGAGGTAATGCCTCACGTGCTCACACGTGACCCTCGAAACAAAAGGGAACAAATCCAAGGCAGAACAGACTTCGGGCGCCCTCACGTGTCCCCACGTGACCCCTAACAAATACTTTAATAGCCAATGCATGGATACCCATCATGTGCCCACACGTGATGGCCGCAAAGATCAAGTGTTTAACACTTATTTAAAAGGGAACCCTTAAAAACAATAAAGACGGTTCCTCTTTTGGGGTATATCACTTGCCCCCACGTGATCCTTAAAATGCTCTTCAAAACAAAGGGGAATAGGGCCAGGACAGTTTCTCTTTTGGGGTATCACGTGCTCCCACATGACCCCTAATAAACACTTCAATATCCAAATCATGGATACCCATCACGTGCCCACACGTGATGGTCATAAGGGCCAAGTGTTTAACACTTATATTCTGGGAATAAAATAACAGAGGCAAGGCCCAATCATTAGGCGCCTCACGTGACCCCACGTGAGCGCTTCAGTCTCAGTGTTTAACACTATATTTTTGATGCATCACGTGGGAGCACGTGAGCACCGAATATACTCTAGCGTTTAACACTATATCCAAGCCAATCTTAGCCTAAACTAGTTAAGTTTTCCAGAGGAAAGATCTCCTGAAACTGAACTCCAACCATACTCTTGACATTTAAAATAATTCCCAGAGCCCATTCAATCAACTTTGGTTCGAGGGCACATCTCTTCACACCTCTGATACATGTCGTTGTAATTCTTCAACGTCTTCAGAGAGGTGGTGGGTCCCAATGGTCAATAACTATCTGGTGCATTTCCAAACCCATGTTAGCATCTGAACTTGGACCGCAATGTCCCTAAACTAAACAATAGAGCCCAAATGCTCTTTTGTTGGATCTAAATGATCCTGTTAAGTAGATCTTAGTCTAAAATTAGACTAACATATCCTTAACAAACATTTATGTCGATTTTGATCTCAAACGAGATTAACGATCCTTAAATCAATCCAACTATAGATCTCTCAACCAACATTGGTTTAAGGGTACATCTTTTCACTCCTCTGATATATGTCGTTGTAATCCTTCAACGTCTTCAGAGAGGTGATGGGTCTTGACAACCAGCAAATTTTACAGACTATGATGTCTCTAAACTAGGACTGTGGGGTCCCTTTAAACCCACGGACTATGATGTCCTTAACCTCGGACTGTGGGGTCCCTAAACCCACGGACTATGATGTCCTTAACCTCGGACTGTGGGGTCCCTAAACCCACGGATTATGATGTCCTTAACCTTGGACCACCATGTCCTTAAACTGGTAATGGACCACCATGTCCTTAAATTGGTAATCGACCGCAATGTCCCTAAACTAAACAACAGAGCTCAAATGCTCTCTTGTTGGATCTAAACGATCCTGTTAAGTTGATCTTAGTCTAAAAATCAGACTAATGTGTCCTTAACAAACATTTAAGTTGATCTTAGTCTCAAATGAGAATAACGTATCCTTAAACCCAACCCCCAAACCCAAATCTAAGAAAATACGGATTTGGACTAATCCACACCCTACAGGCGACGACATAAATTAGTCTCCGTATACAATCCACGGGAAACCAAAAATAAAACAAACACCTGATCAGTCGAAAATAATGTATTTTCAACACATCAATTTCCCTATCATTTGCACTCATCTAGAGGTGTTCGGTATTAATATTGCACATATTAACAAATTGACTGTAAAATACCAAATAACTTGTGTTGTATATTAAAACCGACATTTCTGAGGGAAATTGAGTATTTATCATTGCATCGCATTATCTTTGTGTAGCGCAACACTTGTCTCGAAAATCTGTGCAGGAAATTCCAGGAGAAAAGCCGAAACTGTGAAAAGTGCTGATAAAAATACGCCAAGTCCAAGACTTGAGATCTGGCAGAAATAGAGAAAGAAAAATGATATTCAACACATCAATAAAGTGCCAAAAAGTCAGCACCATTTAAGCCTGAGAAATTCATGCAAAGAGGGCTCTAAAGCTCCGCGGATCCATGGCCAGAGTGCCCTTGGCGCCGCGGATCCGCGGCTTGATGACGTCATCAGGGCTTCAATTTTCCTGCACGTGGCTTATGTAACGGCAATAGCTTCCAGAAGACTCCATAAGGCCACGTGGCATCATCCAGAAGGCTCGGCCTAACAACCTTACCCAAGAATATTCCTCATTCTAGAATATTCCCTCCAACAAACTTCTTCTAGAAGTCTCTTTATAACAACCTTCTTCTAGAAGCCTCCTTGTAACAACCTCATTCTAGAATATTCCCTCCAACAAACTTCTTCTAGAAGATTCTTTCTAACAACCTCATTTTGGAGGGAAAATTAAAATTCAAATGAGGTAGTTCATTTTGGAGGGAAAATTCAAATTCAAATGAGGTAGTTCATTTTGGAGGGAAAATTCAAATGAGGTGGTTCATTTTGGAGGGAAAAGTGGTTCATTTTGGAGGGGAATTTGAATTCTAGATCTAGGGTTTTGGATCGCTTATAAAAGAAAACCTAGATCTAGGGTTAAGGGTCTTCTTCTTCTTCTTCTCTCTCTCCCCAAATTCAATACAAGTTGAGTGACACAACTTGTAAACCCTAATTCAAAATTCAAGCCAATTTCAAGAACACCGAGTACCATTCAAGCAAGAAGCCTTCAACCTTTTAGGAGCGGAGCCGATCTTCAATCGAGCAAGTGATCCAAGCCGATCCGCGACTCAAGGAGACGAGCGAAACCAAATCGATGATCGAGTTCATTCCTCTTGTAGTTCTTGAGCGAATTGTAACGGAATTGTTGATAAATAAAAGGTGAAATTCTTTAATCTTGCTTTCTTTACATTCTTGCATCATGATTCGATCTCAATTTGTGATTGTGGCTCTTGTTGTGATGTTTGAGTAAAACTCCGCTCGTAGAGGAGTTGGGATGATCAATAGAATGATAATGTAACAAATCTTAAAACGATTCTTAAGTCCTACGAGTTTTGTAAACCCTAGCAAATTGAAGAATCGACGACCTAGTTTCGTTGCGATGCTTTCTTGATTGTGATCGCTCGAAATTAGGGATCCACGATCGATTCTTGAATTTACTAGAGGCTAGAATGTGAATGATATCGACGAAGGAACAAGGGATAGAAGATGAAACCCTAGTTTCACAAGAAATCCCTAATTCTCGTCGATCATCATCGATCTAGTATCAATTCATCGATGGATAAGAATATGTAATCGCTAGATTTCATCACATTTATAGATCCGATCGATTCCTACGAGCCTCACTTCGATTCTTGATATTTGGTTTGGAAATCATCACAAATTCTTAATTCTTGATTTTATCGTTTCTTGATTTAGACTAGATTTTCCTAAATTTTTGAACTTCAATTACAAATCATGAATTGTTTGTTTTCTTTTTTTTTTTTAAAGTTTCAACTCATCTAATTCGAAACACAAACGATTACAGTTTCCCTGTGGATGATCCACACTTACTAACGTGCTAGAATCGACACCGTTATTGATTGCGGTCATATATTTTTGGTTGTGATTTCTATAAACTGACACAACGAGAAATTCATTCAATCAAATGGCGCCGTTGCCGGGGATAGCGCGCTAATTGTTCGTTTTTTTGAAATTTGAGTTGAAATGTTTATTCCATTATAATTTTTGAAATCAAAATTCATGCAAACACTAAACGTGTTGTTGTGATTTGTTGCGAGGAAATCTGGAACTTGTGGAGCTGTGGAAAATTTTTTCTGCAAATTCCAGAGAGCTTAGAAGGTGAAAAGAGGAAAACTGTAAAATTTTGGTGCAGAGATCTTTCAAACCTGTGGCGGATTCGTGGCATTAGGCGCTTATTGCGGCTAAACTGCGGTGCTACAGTACAAAAATTCTCAGGCGACCTCTACACTTTCTTATCTTCTCCTAAATCTGATCCAATTAACAATATGCTGCAGGTTTCTTTGCAAATAAATTGCAGCGCCGCAAAAAGCAATAAAAATTGTGCGTGTTTTTTATTTTTGGTTGTTTGCATATGAATACGGAAATTAAGGGGCACGGCTAAATTCATATTAGGTGGGGAGTTCATTACCCTTCCAAAACCCCAAAAATCACAAACTTGCATCCACATTACCCTCATTAACTAAAAGAAATCTAGAGAAGACTCTAAGGACCGTCGCGCTCACTTTGGACAGAAGAAGGCCGTGGGTAATTCATTGCTTATCCGCGTTTCTTTTGTGGTGTCTAAGGCACTAGTGTCGAAGGCATGTGGTTACTTAATTAGGCCCACTACTTACGTAGTAGAGAACCTCCCACTTACCTGGCCACAGGAGAGACAAAGAGGCAGTGGAGGATTGATCCTGCGACTTGTCTTTTGGCAGTTAGGAGCGGTCTAGAACTTTGACCTAGGCGACCACTAGATTTTAGGGTTGCTTGTTGCATTTGTTGTGATCGCATCATTTTTTCAAAAATCCGTATATTTTTCAAAACAAACACCAATCACCAACCAATCTTTCCCCTAATTATACCAACGCTGCCACTTATGCTACAACCATTTAGCACAATGTTAGGCTGGACACGAGATTCCATTTTCCGTCTTGTTCGCGTTTCTTTTATCGACCCTAGAGTCGGTAATTCTTCGCCTTCTTCCCCACCACCCACCACGACCGCGATGAACCCAAATCCATCAAACTTTAACACCACTCTGCCACCACCCACAGGTGCGCAGAATCCTCCACGCATTTCTCTCCAAGAGAGATGCTATCCTACATGTGTTCCCCTTCCCACCTGTCTTTCTATACCACCTGCCAACGGGGAAAATTTTGAAATCAACTCCCAATTCATCAAACTGTTACCCAAATTCCATGGTCTTGATTCTGAAAACGCATACATGTTTATTTCCAAATTTGAAAATGTATGTGCTTTGATGGGAAATTCACAATTGTCTTTGGATGCTCTGCGTTTACGTCTTCTCCCATTCACTTTGTGTGATTCAGCCGAGAAGTGGCTTTACATCACACCCGCACATTCTATTTCAACATGGGACAAATTCGTTGCAGCATTCCTTAAGAAATTTTATCCCAATCACAAGACCAGCCGTGTTCGGAGCGAAATCTTCAAATTTACCCAACTTCCCAATGAACCATTTTGGAAATGCTTTGAACGGTTCAAGGATCTTCTTATCCAATGTCCTCATCACGGAATCTCCAGATGGGATTTGTGTCGAATTATCTATGAGGGTATTGATCTCACTACTAGACAGATGCTTGAAATCATATGTCATTGCCAATTCCTATCTAAAGATGATAGTGAAGCTTGGAAATACCTAGAAGATTTAGCTCAAAACACATCACAATGGGAAAGTGTTAGACCACCACCGTCTAGGGAAGATGTCAATCAGCTCGATGTTTCCGTCATAATGAAAGCCAAAATGGCCACAATACAAAGGAAACTCGACGCTATAGAAAACAAAATCTCTTCAGCCTCCCTAAACCAATACACACTTCCCAAAACCGTGTGTGGCTGATGTTCAAACCCTTCACATTTGACGGAAGAATGTCCTTTGAATGTACCGTTTCAAGGTCACACTGATGCTGCATTTCGGCAAAGACCTGGAAACTGTCCTTCTTCTTCCTCATATAATCAAGATTAAAGGAATGACCCTGATTTTTCTTGGATCCAACACCAACCTCAATACACGGATCTAAACCAGAACACTTTCCAAAGGGTCCCTCCACAGCAACAGCAACAGCAACCACACCAATTGAGTCAGCACCCCTACCAATCACAAAATTTTCAAAATCCGGCCAACACTTTTGCACCACATGAAAACTCTTTGCAATTGGCCGGTACTGATAATACCTCTGCACTAGTACAAACCTTGGTTACTTTCATGAAACAATCCATCCAAGGGTCGGCACGTTTTCAATCTTCCATCGATAATATGATAAAGATCATTCTCACTCAAAATGAGAATATTAAATCGATGGAAGCACAAATTGCACGAATAACGGCCGAAATAAGTGCTAGAGAAAAAGGGAATCTTCCATCTCAACCCCTACCTGATCCTGGACCTTCACATTACACTAATGTGGATGCACTTACCACGTTGAGATCTGGGAGAGTGCTAGACAATCATGTGGGTGAACAAATTGATAATGATGAATTGATCATTAACACCCCGGTTTCCACTTCCACTTCCATTCCCACTTCTACCACTTACCCTATTTCGTCCAATTTACCTTCTTCTTCGTCCGAGCCTATTCTCCGTTTTCCCAAAGGCTCGAACCCTCCACCCACCTCATCTTTTTCACCCCCACAACCTTCTCCACAAATGTTGGACCCAACACTTATTGATAGAGCTCCATTTCCCGGAAGGTTGAGGCCCAACAAATATGATGTACAAAGGGAGAAGCTTGTAGACATGTTTAAGCAAGTTAACATCAATATCCTTCTCCTAGATACTATCCAACAAGTTCCGTCCTATGCGAAAATTCTTAAGAACTTGTGCACTAGGAAGAGGAAGACTCAAGTGCCTAAAAAAAATTTCATGTCAAGTACTGTAGACACAGCTTTTCCCCAACAATTACCACGGAAACGTAAGGACCCTGGCTGTCCTACTATTTCCATTTCAATCGGAGAAAAACACATCAATCGTGCTCTACTAGACATTGGCGCTAGTGTTAACTTGCTTCCATACTCGGTTTACGAGCAGTTAGGTATCGGAGTGTTAAAGCCCTCGAGCATAACTCTCCAGATGGCTGACTGATCAATCATAAAACCTAGGGGTGAACTGGAGGATGTGTTAATAAAAATCGGGGAATTTGTATTCCCTGTGGATTTTATTGTAATTGATACACAGCCTATAGCGAACCCACGGAATCAAATTCCGGTGATTTTAGGTCGCCCCTTTTTGGCCACTTCCAACGCTATCATCAACCGTCGTAACGGCTCTATGACCCTATCCTTCGGGAATAGGTCAATAGAGCTGAATATTTACAAGTTGGGAAGTGTACCCTCCGAACCTACTGCTCAGGTCTGTTCTGTCGACTTAATGGATGTCGACAGCAGCGAATTTGATGATCCTCATGATACCGATCTAGACTCTTTTCATATGTTGCTCGACCCAACTATGTATCATACACATACGGACTCTTCCACCGAGATGTCCGGGTCAACAACTAACACTGATTATGAACTGCTTTTAGAGTCTGAAGATCACCCCGCACTTTGTGATGACATTATTCTCTGGGTATTGATGGAATCTTCGCTGATAAACTCGCATTTTTGAAAAGCACGGGTGTTGAGATGAATCATCTCCCAAACAATGGAATTGAACCTCCACCCCTTCCTATGAACTGTAAAAAGGATGCGAGTAATCCATCACATTTACTGCATCGTCTCTCCAAAATGAGACGCACACACATTCTATTCCACCACTTACCTTTTCCCCACTTCTTCTTCCACCAACCCGAGCACTACATTGATAAAATCTTCGAATGGTTGGTGTTAACTTTCGGTCTTTGCAAAGCTTGGCATCGACCACTGATTCTTGACCCCCTCTTGTGATTTTTAAAGCTTAACATGGTTTAACTCAAGTTTGGGGGGGTATATTTTCTGGCTCTTGATAAAAAAAAAATTTACAAAATAATGAGCCAAAGAATAAGTTTGGGGGAGGATCTTCACTTAAATATTTTACCCCCGTTAATAAATTTCCTCCCAAGCTTACAGGTTTTTCGAGATATAGCGGATGGCAACAGTGAGGACACTGTTGAAAACAAGTTTGGGGGAGGTTTGTGCTTATTTTTGCATCATTTGCATATCATTTGCATAAGCACATAACATTTCTTTAAAAACCTATAAAAAAAATTTTAAAAATTTCAAAATTTTTTAAAAATTTCAAAATTTATAAAAATTTAAAAATTTTCATAAATAAATATTTTTTGTACATAAATAAGATAATAAAAGATTAGATAGTGAAAAATTACATCCAAAAGATTAGAAAATTTTAAGAAAACCAAGAAAATTAGAAGTTTTCTTAAACGAACTAGTAATAAGTATTTATGAGCTATTGTCCCAAGAGTTAGTAAGATAAAGGAAGTCACTAATCTGAGGATAAAAATAAGTCTGAAAAATAGTTCCTATTCTGGAAGCCAAACATTTTGAACGTTGATACCCTACTATTCGCACTTACACACGTCTTGAAATTCGGGATAGTAGAGGATACCTTGAAATTCTCTTGTCTAAAAGCCGATGTATGAAGGAAATAAAAAATGAATAAAATATAAAATTGATGAGAAAAATGAACACTGGTTTTGTTATCGCCAAGGCAGCAATAAAAAAATATAGCGATGGTGCCTCTTCACCTAGTGCCCTAAGGCCAACTGGTCTGGGAGTCACTGCTAAGCCTTAGGTGGTGCAAGACGAGAAAAAACACCGTATACCAAGCACATGAGTAATCGGTCGGTAAGTACCTCAAGAAGTATTAACGGTCGCATGAAAGTGTGTGAGCAAATTCATCTAAATAACTGAGGCAGATGGACAAGAGTATGATAACTTGAATTGAATTCTCCGGGTGTAGGGATGTTCTTTACACACACGTCGGGTGATATGATCGATGTTTGGAAGAAAGATAGGAATGAAGAATAAAGACGATGTTTTATTGAGGGATGATGTGATTTTTGACATCTTTTCATGACTATTAAGATAGGGCTCATGACAGCTGAAAAGCTAGCATAGTTGGAAACCCTAATTTTCAAAGTCTTTCTTCTACAATTCTTATCTTTAAATGTAATATTCACGATCTTCCTTTTATTATTGGATTTTGTGGGTGCAATCCGCTGAAACCCTCAGGAGATAACACTCCTCCTAGTAGGGACACCTAGAGGTTTAAAGGCTTGTTGCACGTGCTCAGTGCAATCGTGTTGCCTACGAAAGTGTGCTAGTTAGTTTTTCTCTTTCTTTATTTTCTCCTTCTCTTTTTAATAAAACAGTTCGTTCGAGACGACCGAAAATAAGTTTGGGGGAATTTGATCAGTCGAAAATAATGTATTTTCAACACATCAATTTCCCTATCATTTGCACTCATCTAGAGGTGTTCGGTATTAATATTGCACATATTAGCAAATTGACTGTAAAATACCAAATAACTTGTGTTGTATATTAAAACCGACATTTCTGAGGGAAATTGAGTGTTTATCATTGCATCACATTATCTTTGTGTAGCGCAACACTTGTCTCGAGAATCTGTGCAAGAAATTCCAGGAGAAAAGCCGAAACTGTGAAAAGTGCTGATAAAAATACGCCAAGTCCAAGACTTGAGATCTGGCAGAAATAGAGAAAGCAAAATGATATTCAACATATCAATAAAGTGCCAAAAATTCAGCACCATTTAAGCCTGAGAAATTCATGCAAAGAGGGCTCTAAAGCGCCGCGGATCGGCGGCCAGAGTGCCCTTGGCGCCGCGGATCCGCGGCTTGATGACGTCATCAGGGCTTCAATTTTCCTGCACGTGGCTTATGTAACGGCAATAGCTTCCAGAAGACTCCATAATGCCACATGGCTTCATCCAAAAGGCTCGGCCTAACAACCTTACCCAAGAATATTCCTCATTCTAGAATATTCCCTCCAACAAACTTCTTCTAGAAGCCTCCTTATAACAACCTTCTTTCTAGAAGCCTCTTTGTAACAACCTCATTCTAGAATATTCCCTCCAACAAACTTCTTCTAGAAGATTCTTTCTAACAACCTCATTTTGGAGGGAAAATTCAAATTCAAATGAGGTAGTTCATTTTGGAGGGAAAATTCAAATTCAAATGAGGTAGTTCATTTTGGAGGGAAAATTCAGATTCAAATGAAGTAGTTCATTTTGGAGGGAAAATTCAAATGAGGTGGTTCATTTTGGAGGGAAAAGTTGTTCATTTTGGAGGGAAAGATGGTTCATTTTGGAGGGAAAGGTGGTTCATTTTGGAGGGAAATTTGAAATTTGAATTCTAGATCTAAGGTTTTGGATGGCTTTTAAAAGAAAACATAGATCTAGGGTTAAGGGTCTTCTTCTTCTTCTTCTTTCTCTCTCCAAATTCAATACAAGTTGAGTGACACAACTTGTAAACCCTAATTCAAAATTCAAGCCAATTTCAAGAACACCGAGTACCATTCAAGCAAGAAGCCTTCAACCTTTTAGGAGCAGAGCCGATCTTCAATCGAGCAAGTGATCCAAGCCGATCCGCGACTCAAGGAGACGAGCGAAGCCAAATCGACGATCGAGTTCATTCCCCTTGTAGTTCTTGAGCGAATTGTAACGGAATTGTTGATAAATAAAAGGTGAAATTCTTTAATCTTGCTTTCTTTACATTCTTGCATCATGATTCGATCTCAATTTGTGATTGTAATTCTTGTTGTGAAACTCCGCTCGTAGAGGAGTCGAGACGATCAATAGAATGATGATGTAATAAATTTTAAAATGATTCTTAAGTCCTACGAGTTTTGTAAACCCTAGCAAATTGAAGAATCGACGACCTAGTTTCGTTGCGATACTTTCTTGATTGTGATCGCTTGAAATTAGGGATCCACGGTCGATTCTTCAATTTACTAGAGGCTAGAATGTGAATGATATCGATGAAGGAACAAGGGATAGAAGATTAAACCCTAGTTTCACAAGAAATCCCTAATTCTCGTCGATCATCATCGATCTAGTATCAATTCATCGATAGATAAGAATATGTAATCGCTAGATTTCATCACATTTATAGATCCGATCGATTCCTACGAGCCTCACTTCGATTCTTGATATTTGGTTTGGAAATCATCACAAATTCTCAATTCTTGATTTTATCGTTTCTTGATTTAGACTAGATTTTCCTAAATTTTTGAACTTCAATTACAAATCATGAATTTTTTGTTTTCTTTTTTTTAAAGTTTCAACTCATCTAATTCAATACACGAACGATTACACTTTCCTTGTGGACGATCCACACTTTCTAACGCGCTACAATCGACACCGTTATTGATTGCGGTCAAATATTTTTGGTTGTGATTTCTATAAACCGACACAACGAGAAATTCATTCAATCAACACCCATGACACGAAGTGACCATCTGGAGAAGGAGAAAGTTGTTACCGCAATGTGGTAGCGTAATTAACTGCAGGGGCTTTTGCCTGCAGGGAAGAGTGTCCCCATAATCAAAAACCCCTCAAACGAGGGGGAATCTGACGAAGTCTGCTACATCGGCCGCATCCGTTTAAACTTTCGATACATGGTGTCATAAATCAACTTGGCATCTTCGGAGAGGTAGACGGATAGCACCAATTAGCATCTTCCCCGAAATTCAGGCGAGACGTTTATCACGTCTCCGGTTTTCGGCGGGGAACAGATTCTGGCACGCCCGGTGGGATCTTTTCCTCTTTCCACTCCACACTTTGTGTGTCGTGTTTTTCCCGTGATCAGATAATCGCGGTGTGTATGTTTGTGGTTGCCCTTAGGGGAGTGGATACTGAAGTCGACGCTTCGTCTCTATGAAGAATGGCGTTTGTTCCTACCTTAACAACAAAGGCTCTGTCATATCTGGTGGAGTCAAGTACGGGCCACTTGCAGGCTCAAATCTCTGCAATCCGGCTCTTCAAGAAATCAACGGGCTTCTCTTTGGATCAATGCTCCCACCCTCGGTGCCTCAATGCTGATGGAGGAGGCCCAGAGGAAATCTGTCTTCCACAGGCTGGCTCCCCAAGCTGCAACTTTGCCGATAGAATCAGTCCTTTAACAACTGGCACCTGCCAAGGACCAAGGTCGATGCAGGGGGCAGAATATTTAGGCTCTCAAAGGAAACAGAGGGCAAGCTCCGGCAAAATCCTGAAGCTAGTCAAATCCCGGCCGTAAGAAACGGTCGACATCGATATCAGCATCATACAAAATGAGCTGGGGGCAGTTCTCTGTATGGTCCTGTTTCAACCCCAGTGGTGAATGTTGTTGTTCCAACTGGGAACAGCTTCAAATTGTTGTGAAGGGTCAGAAAAAGTTCTCCTACCGCAATATTGAAGAAGTCTCCGCAGCCCCTGGAGATCCCACGAGAGCAGAAACGAGTTCGCTCCGTGAGACAACTTTCCTCATCTATATATAAGGTGTGGAAGCAGGTAAAGGAGAATCACCCCAAGACGGATCCTGATATATCGATTTCTCTCAAATCCAAAGCGGCTTTTCACATAAAAAGAGGCCTAATAAAGCTCAAGTGCCTGAAGCGAACTCCAAAGGCTAAGACTCCAAATACCCCAAGTCTGGGGGCATGGTGGTGCATACCGTCTATATAGTATCCGGAAAAGAGGATAGCCGTATTTCTACAAGTCATCGACCGCTTACACGATCAGTGACTAAGGCTCAGGAGCAACAACAACAAAAGCTCCAAGAGATGTTAACATCTATGGCCGCACTTATGGGACCGAAAGCAAGCCCGGAGACATCTTCGGAGCAGCGCCGTGAGCAGGAAAATGATGCTGAATTCCTTCGGAGAATGCTTGAGAAGAAGGACAGAGAGGCCGCGGAACAAGCGGCCAATATAAAACGAATGGCTCTTTTGTTCCATGACATGGCCGGGATGATGTTACAGCCGGAACCTCCAGCTGAAGACCCCCCGATTATCGTTGAAGACGACAGAGGGGAGACATCGAACCCTCCTCCGGCTCTTTCAGCAGCTAAGGAGGAGACCATCTCCAAGGCCGCTCTGGATGATTACATCACTCAGCAAATACGAGCCCATCAGGCGAGCGAAACGGCCGGACAGGTCGTTAAGACTGGACGACCTTATCCAGGCTGGTATGACCAAATAAAGTACCCACCGGGATATACAATCCCTAAATTTCACGTATAAAAGGGGACATGCAATCCCCATCAACATGTCGCTCAGTTCAGGGCTCTCTGTGGCAATAACGGAGGTGACGACAAATTGTTACTTCGTCAGTTCGTCGGCAGCTTGGCCGAAACGGCCTTTGAGTGGTATTCGGAGCTGCCCAACGACTCCGTCAAAACTTTTACTGAGATGAAATTGCTGTTCACCCAACGTTTCACAAGCGCTAGCGAACGCACCCCAATCATGGCGTTGATCAATGCCCGAGTGAAGCCAGGCGAAACATGGGTTCAATACGCGATACGGTGGTGGAACCTATGGTCGAAATGCGAGCAACGCATAGAAGAAGCTCCTGCAGTAGGCATGTTTGTGGGAACCCTCGATCCGCAGGCGACCATATCCCAATTCATGATGTTCTTCAAGCCAACCACCTTCCAGGCCTTGATTGACGAGCTAACCCAAATGGATCAGATGGGTCATAGGCCTTCCTCTTCAAAGTCGGAGCCTTGGAATGAAAAGGGCAAAGGAAAAGCAATCTTCTTCGCCAACGCTCAACAACAACCGAGTGGCCCGAGACCGGTTGTTCGCCAAAGCAACAAGCGGCAATCTCTCGATGAGAAGTTGAGACGTCCTTACTCATTTCCCCAGGATAAAACAAGAAAACAGTTTGAACTGGAAGTGCGCAATGGGCTCATTACGCTACCGGAGTCGAGACACCCACCGCAACCGAACGACGTCAACGATCCCAATTACTTCCCCTACCACCGAGTATTAGGCCATCCGATTGAAGACCGCTACGTCTTCAAAAATTGGGTTGAAGACCAGTATCAACAGGGCAAGTTCGCGCTGTCCGAAAATTGGAAGGTGAACCCGCCACAACCACATGCTCAGAAAAAGATGGACACGCCGGGGGAATCGTGCTCTTTTATAGAAGAAGCACCATGGGAAGTCGTTCTTTCGAAAAAAACTAAAAGAATGCTGAAAGATCTTCAAACATGCCCGATGATCAGGTAGAAAAGCCCGCTAGAGCCGGAGACCGTCGAGGGGATGCTGAAACCACGCCCAACATTGGGAGTTAATAGTGATGGTGGACAAAACATTCGGGCCCAGCCGTCAAAGTCTTCGTAGAAAAAGAAGAAGATCAAAAAGCCCGCGCAGTTTGATAACAAGCGCACGGATCTGCAAAAACATATTGATGCGCTGGAGGAATATAACCAGAAGACGCGGACCGCGGTCACACTCCAAGAATTTCTCAACAATATCCTTGAGAGCGGAGATAACGACAATAACTATTGGGATGACTCGTCAGAAGAATCTGAGGACTATGTGGCAAGTTGCCACATGATCTCTCATTCGGCGTTAACTAACGAAGAAGCTCACTCGGCGATAGAAGACAACATAAAAGAGCTGGGGGCGAGATCGAAGCCAAAACCCTTGGAACCGTCTGACGAGATGATCGACTTGCTATTGAATGAAGCCCGTCAGAAAAGCAAAGCCAATCGAGAGCGCGAACTGGCTATATTCGAAAAAAAAAAGCGCCGACGACTGAATGAAAAGGTCGAGGCACCCCAACCGGATTGAAGCATCCCTATCGTCAGCAAAAGCAAGCTTGAAGTAAGGAAACGATTCGCTAGAGCCCGGTCAATAGGAATGAAGTTGCTTTCTTCCAGAGGAAATTCTCCTGGCAGTATACATCTTGATGAAGCGGACATACATCCTAACTTCTGCTTATACCATCAGAGGATTGCACATCCTACCGAGGAGTGCATAGCCTTTAAAAACTGGTGGCAGGGATATGTTACCCACCGACAACACGTTCAACGAGTGAAGCGCAAGGCTCGTCGGGAACAGAAAAGCATGACAGATGAGCGCAAAAGAGCCGCTGGCAACTGTCACATAGTCGACACCAAGGGATCGCAAGTTATCACCTTTGGAAGCGACTCTGACGAAGAAATCACACTCAGCCCTCTCTTCAAGGAATCTACCTCCGACACAAAAGATGCGAAGATTTGCGAGAAAATCTAGCTGCGTAATCGTATGTTGCCCGAAAAATCTCGGACCTATGACCGAAACGTCGTTAAACTACTACAAACCCACGGCATCCCCAGGCTGACGTGGTAAAAAAAGGTACGTCCATAAGTGAAATGGACACGGATGAAAACCCGAAAGGGCTCCGTGAGTAAAAACAGCGGGACTACCGGCGAGTTTTGTGAAAACCCGAAAGGGCGCAATCTCGTTAAAAGACACTTACAAGGTCCCTTCGACCTTGTGAGAAGAAAATACCTGCGTGAGATCCTTAAGACTCATAAGGGAGCAACACACTTAAGGATCCCCACGATTCCTAAGGAGAAATTACACTTACGAGATCCTTACGACTCGTAAGGAGAATTCCCCTTTGAGACCCTTACGGCTCATAGGATTCAAAAGCCTTAAGCTACAGGGATCTGAATCTGTTCTTAAGCAGTCATACCCCCCGATTTTGCCATACAAGCGGTTCAATATTGACCCTTGTATACAATCCACGGGCAAAAATGAACATTTCCCTAACAGAGTCCGCGACTAGGGATATGCGTCACGCCCCGCTTCTCGGTATACGGCTAAGGAGACGCGACGAGGCCCGCTACGTATATACTCAGAAGTACATACGCTAAGCGTATCTAAGCAATATAAAATAAATACACAAGAGACAAGATATAAAAGGAACATCAACTTTTATTTAATAACATTCTTTTGTACAATACATGAAAAGGAAATACAACTGAAATAAAATGATGCCTAAACAGTGGCATAACAGGAAATAAAAATACAGAAAGGAAAAGTGTACAATGAAACTAAAGTGCAGGGTCTTCAGCAAACTGCTCCAAGTCTTCTTGAGATGGCTCAATCTCCGCCGGGTCCAAACTACCTGACGACATTCAAAGAAGAAAGAAATAGAATGTCGTCAGCGAACAGGTCGCTCGGTAATTCCCAAACATAAGGGAGAAATAGACAGAGAGTAAGAGAGAGAGAGAGAGTAGCTTTTAATATTGTATTATAATATTGTAATGTTGTATTAATGCTGTTGTTTGTAGCCTGGTACAGAAGATGCCAGTGTATACGAGGGGAGTCCCACTTACACCGGGGACCTTGGTAACCTGTAGTACAAGGCTCCGTCGATAATACCATGGAACAACGACATGGATGTAATTACGTCTTAAGTGACCACCTCGTGCCACCTTTAACATATTCCGTACCAGTCTACCCCTTAAACCCCGCGATGTCTTGTTTGTATTGTTATCTTGTAAATTGTGTTGGTTGTATGATTGATTGACTGACTGACTGAAACTATGATATCAGGAAACGGTTATAACCGTAGAGTCATGTAAATGGAATACTGAGAATCATGTAAAAGGAATATATATCCATGGTTCGGTTCTGTCAAGTTGTATAAATTGATAATTGTATTCATGGATTCATGTGTTCATATTGACTTAGAGTCTTGTAGATTATAGATTGACTTGAATCATATTCAAGTCAGATTAATCAGACTCAAACCCGAGTCAGACAATCAGAAATGTGAATCGAAGTCTTATAATTGCTAGGGTCCTTAGGGTAATTTATAAACTTGAGGGGGTTTTATGTAAAAATACTTTTATATACTTTTCAAAATACACCTCAAGTATTTATTGTTCGTCTTTAGAGTTGTAATGAGGGTGGATTTTATGTTGTGACATTTCTAGTGAAAATATCCTAGTTTTATAAATAAGGGTATTTATCTGTAATATTGATTTATTTGAAGTTCATGGTATTTTAGTGTAAAATTTATTCTTGTGATTTTTAGAAAAAGGTGGAATATTTATATTATAATAAAATAGATATTTAAATGATAAATATACATATATTTATACAAAAATAGTTTTAATAAATATTTTATATTCCAAAAATCTTATTTTCTTAAGATGTCGTATTTTAAATCTTTCGAGACCGAATGCTCCTTGCGGAGGTCTGAATCTCACACTATTAGCCCGAGGGTGCGCGATAAACCGCACGATCCCGAACAGATTCTCCAAAGATGGGTTGTAGCGGCACTTTGCAAAGATTGTAAAATACTAATCCTTTAGAAAACGGTTTTATAAAGTAAAAGGTATTTATTTGCAAAGTGTAATTTTCCGTATTTTAGATTCTAGGGTTTCCTAATCCAACTAGCCTATTTCTAAATGGTCTAAACGACAAGTCGTTAGAAGCCTCAAATCCCCTCTTCACCGTCAATTACGGCCAGGTAAGTGCCAGGTAAGTGGGAGGCTCTCCACTACAAGTAGTGGCCCTAATTAAGTAACCACTTGCCTTAGACACACTTGCCTAGACACCACAAAGTCAGGTTTAGATAAACGATCGATGTCCACAACTTATCGTATTTTTCCAATTAAAAATATTGTTTAAACAATGTATCAAACCTAAACTTTTATAAAAGGTTTTATTAAGGAAAATGTATTTTAATGTAAAATCTTGTTTTATCGTATTAGGAGTTTTCAAGATAGCGTATTATGGTTGCATATGTGTGTATGAGGAGGTAGGTCATTACCTCGTGATCTATTTTAAGGTATAGCAATGTTAAAGTGTTAAATGTGAAATTGAAACATGATGGTATTAAAGTGAAAAAATACGGTAAATTGAAAAGGTTATCATTTCATGTGTGAAAACTTATTCAAATTGATTTTTACAAGTTTAATAATCATGATAAAGATGTTTAGACATGATTGAATTTATTAGAAGTGAAATTTTATAGAAAACCGAATCGGAAATCGGATTTGTTCCGATTCCGTCGGGTTTCGTAATTTCGTATTTTTGAGAATTAGAAAGGGAGATAGAATGGGACTTACGGGTTTCGATCTATACTAAAGAATATAGGGGAACTAGATGAGTTGCCGATGCGTTGTTTCGTCGCCGGTTGTTTCAAAAAATGTCGCCGGAATTCCGTCAGCGGTTCGCCGTGAACTTGATTTCAAAGTACACACTTCTTGGAAAATTTTGAGAGAATGAGCTTAGGGTTTTGGGATGAGAGGGTAAAGGGTAGGGGTGTATTTATAGGGTAGGTTAGGGGTAGGGTAGGTGAAGGGTTTTTAAATAAAAAAAAATATAAAAAAAAGAAAATGCATTAAAAATTGGAGTAAATAGGGTATATGAAAGGTTTTAATACAAAAATGTATTAAAAAATCATTAAAATGGAGTAAATGGGGATTTCAAAGGTCTCTGAAACCGATCTAGGAATTTGAAGTGTACAGGGGGGTTTAGAAGATGAAGAGACACAACATTGAAGAAAAATTTAAAACAAAATAAATATTAAAAATAATGTGGGGCATGGAATTTGCACTTTGGTGACTTGGTTCAGCAATGCAAGGTATTACCAATGAGCTACAAGCTCCTTCTTGTAATTATTGTGGTATTTAATTACTTAAAATGATAGCAGCAAGAATAAATACTCCTAGTATACATTAAATTTAAAGTAATTTCTTGTACACTAAAAATGGAGTTATTATATTCTTGTAGCTTGTAATTAAAAACAAAATAATTACCTATATCTTGTGCTCAGGCTAAAATACCCTTTTGTGGATTTTGAAAAAAATTTAATTTAAAAATTTGTATAGAAAAAAGGGTATAAGAAAATTTGGGTTGTTACAATATGCTCACACGGTGAACAAACACTTGTAGGTCCTCTCGACTTGCAAGTAGAAAACACTCTTGTAAGATCCTTACGACTTATAAGAGAACACACACTTAGGAATTCTCACGATTCCTAAGGAGAAACGCACCTACGAGATCCTCACGACTCGTAGGGAGAAACACCTTTATGAGACCCTTACGGCTCATGAAGTCAAAAGCCTTAGTCGATGGGATCCTAACCCTATTTGCTAAGCCACCTTTATTCGACATCGACTGAGGCAAATGATAATTCGCACCTGGCAATATCCCAGTTGTAGGGATGCTAATGCCTAAATCGGTATCAAATTACAAGTCCTTTCATGGCAAATGATGATTCGCTCCTGGCAATATTCCAGTCGTAGCGATGCTGATGCTGAGATTGGCACCAGATTCCAAGTTCAACACTCACGATAAAAAATCAGCGAGCCAAAAATGCATATGAAATAGCCGAAATGATGGGGCAACTTGCAACGAAATCAGCAAGTAAAAATGTATGCATACAAAAACAGTCGAAATGATTGGGTAACTCGCAATAAAAAGCAGCGAGTAAAAAGAAAAATAGCCGAAATGATTGGGAACCGTGAAAAATAGCCGAAATGATTGGGCAATCGCGATTTTTGCGATATAAAAAGTTGAAATGATAAAGTATCACGGAAAGAATTAAAAAAAATGATGAAAGAATGAAACTTTTTGCCCTACAGGTGAGATCGCATCGATCCCTGTATACAATCCAGGGGCACAAACAAAGAGGGAACCATACCTTCCCAACAGGCTCCATCAGAAAGCGAAGCCAAATCTTGACGGTTCATAGACAACCTAGAGACAACCTCGACATTTGTCGCAATATTGCAGACACAATGTCAACAAACGAAGCAAAGGAAGATCCCTAGCTTCAGGGTCTCGATGTCAACATCGACAGCCTAAAGATCACCAACGGCGTTTCTCTTTACTCCAGCAGGATGCAGATGCGACATCAACAAACGACCCCAGGGTCAAAACAACGGAACCATGGCAAACTCCCCTAGTTCCAAATCTCGATGGTTCACAGACAGCCTAGAGATCACCAGTGGCGTTTCTCCTTACTCCAGAAGGATGCAGACGTGACGTCAACAACCGACCTCAGAGTCGCAACGAAGCAGAACCATGTCAAATTCCCTAATTCCAAATCTCAATAGCCACATCTACAGCCTGGAGACCAACAACGGTGTACCTCCTCATTCCAGCAGGACACAGATGTTACACCATCAATCGGAACCACGACAAAGTCCCCATTTCTAAGACTCCACGGTTCACGAACAACCCAGAGTCAGCCAATGATTCCATTTCGGAAATACGTCATCAAATGACCCCGTCTCGGATACACGTCAGCAAATGACCCCGTCGCGGAAACACGTCATCAAATGACCCCGTCTCGGAAATACGTCATCCAATGACTCTGTCTCGGAAACAAGACAACCAACCCTGAGGAAATCAGTGTCCTTGGCAAATATCTCGATTCAGGGAAATCAGCGTTCTTGACGAGAGCATCTCGATTCACGTCGACCCGCAGAGAAATCAGCGTCTTTGCAGGAATACCTCGATTCGTCTCAAACTCCGAGGAAATCAGTGTCCTTGGAAAAAACCTCGATTCAGGGAAATCAGCGTCCTTGACGAGAGCACCTCGATTCGCTTCGGCCCGCAGAGAAATCAGTGTCTTTGCAGGAATACATCGATTTGTTTCGACTCCAGGGAAATCAGTGTCCTTGGAAACCTCCTCGATTCAGGGAAATCAGCGTCCTTGATGAAAGCATCTCGATTCGTGTCGACCCGCAGAGAAATCAGCGTCTTTGCAGGAATACCTCGATTCGTCTCAACCCCAGGGAAATCAGTGTCCTTGGCAACCTCCTCGATTCAGGGAAATCAGTGTCCTTGACGAGAGTATCTCGATTCACGTCGACCCGTAGAGAAATCAGCGTCTTTGCAGGAATACCTCGATTCGTTTCAACTCCGAGGAAATCAGTGTCCTTGGAAAAAACCTCGATTCAGGGAAATCAGCGTCCTTGACGAGAGCACCTCGATTCGCGTCGGCCTGCAGAGAAATCAGTGTCTTTGCAGGAATACCTCGATTCGTTTCGACTCCAGGGAAATCAGTGTCCTTGGCAAAACCTCGATTCAGGGAAATCAGCGTCCTTGACGAGAGCATCTCGATTCACGTCGACCCGCAAAGAAATCAGTGTCTTTGCAAGAATACTTCGATTCATCTCAACTCCGAGGAAATCAGCGTCCTTGGCAAAAACCCCGATTCAGGGAAATCAGCGTCCTTGGAAAGAGTATCTCGATTCGCGTCGACCCGCAAGGAAATAAGTGTCTTTGTAGGAATACCTCGATTCGTCTCAACCCCAAGGAAATCAGTGTCCTTGGCAAAAACCTCGATTCAGGGAAATCAGCGTCCTTGATGAGAACATCTCGATTCGCGCCGACCCGCAGAGAAATCAGTGTCTCTGCAGGAATATACAACGTCAGCAAAGCGGAGTCGCGGTAAAGTTCCCAGTTCCATGACTCAGCGGTGCACAGACAAACCAAAGTCAACTCTCGACCTCCCTGTTGAAGCAATGCTTTGACTCGGAAGTAGGTCAACTCATCAATCACTTACGAGTCCTCTCGACTTGTAAGGAAGAAAATTCTCTTATGGGATCCTTATGATTCTCAAGAGAAAACACACTTAGGAGTCCTCACGACTCCTAAGGAGAAAAGACACATACGAGATCCTCACGATTCGTAGGGAGAAAAGCCTTTGTGAGACCCTCACGGCTCATAAAGTTGAAAAGTCTTAGACAGCAGATCTGAACCTGTTTCCTAAGCCATTGCTTCTTATCTCAATTCAGGGAAATCAGCATCCTTGGCGAGAACCTCTCGATTCGTTTCGACCCACAAGGAAATCAGTGTCTTTACGAGAATCTCTCGATTCGTCTCAACTTGCGGGGAAATTAGTGTCCCTACGCATAAAGAAAATTCTCTTGTGGGATCCTTATGATTCTCAAGAGAAAACGCACTTAGGAGTCCTCATGACTCCTAAGGAGAAAAGACACCTACGAGATCCTCACGACTCGTAGGGAGAAAAACATTTGTGAGACCCTCACGGCTCATAAAGTTGGAAAGTCTTAGGCATCAGATCCTAACCCTGTTTCCTAAGCCATCGCTATCTTATAAAGAGTTCAAGATGAACTGTTATCTACCATCTATGAGCCACACTTGCCAAAACTACATGCCACTGAAATGGAGAAGTTACTCATGAGCATATAAACTACTTCACGCCAGAGTAAAACATAAAGAAATAGAAGGTTGCGGTTCATGGAGCTGAGGGTTTGGAACTATATCCCTTAAGAGTCGAGATTTGAGTCAATGATAAATGACGACGCTTGTGTCCGCTCATTATCTTCTCAGATCAAGATTCTGAAAATTATATACCAACCCGAAACTGGTCATACACTATGAATTACTCTGTACTACTTCACCTACATATATACTTACGTGGGAAAAGTAGTGGGGGGCATTTGTTCCCGCCTAAAAAAAATTCTGCGCAAAAGAGCCCAAGGTATCAAATGGCAGCGATACGTTTAAGAAAATGTGAACCAGTATTTTCCGGGCTGTATTTTGACAAACTCCCGAATATTAAACAGCTAAATTCTGATGGTGTCGAAAGCGTCTCGAAAAACCTTCGATTTGATATATTATGAGCCTCATAATTCATCCGGGATCAAAAGTTATGAGGCATCGCGTGCCTACACGTGATCGGGGTCACGTGAAGACACGTGATGGGTTCCTAAGCTCTTAATTAATAGAATTAAATTCTAATCAAATAATCAATCAGTGGGATCACGTGCCAACATGTGATGATCCTTTAAACCCACTGAAAAGAATTAAAGGTATAATAAAATAACAAGGAAAAACCTCAATGGGGCATCACGTGCCAACACGTAACCAAGAGTCACGTGCTGACACGTGATAATTCCTGAGTTCATTAAAATAACAAAATTAAATTCTGGTCAAATGCTTAATCAGGGGGTCACGTACCAACACGTGATGGGTTCCTAAAGATCTATGAATTAATAGAATTAAATTCTAATTAAGAGGGAATCAAAAACTCTAACTAGAAAAATATTTCTCTTAATCTTTCCAAACAAAAAAGATGGTGCTCTGTAAAATGGAGCACCGTTGGATTAAAAATCCAATGGTGATTAAAAATCACCAATTTATGGATATATTTTATACAAGGAAAGATTTCCCTGAAATTTGCCAGGAATAACAGATAAAAGATCTTTTGGATTAAAAATCCAATGGTGAATAAAATTCACTGAGTGATCTAAAAGATCGTGTTGGTTACAAAATCAATTAAAATCTTTCAATGAAAGATTGACAAAACAAATTGATTCTTTTCTTTCTCCTATAAATAGGAGCCAAGAAGAGAAGAGAGGGGCATCTACTTTTTTTTGGGAGAAGAACAGGAAGAAAAAAGAGAGGAGAATTTAATTCTCAAGAGAGAAAAGAAAATTTCTTCAGAAGAGAAAAGAAACCCTAGGTGAGAAAGGGGAAAGAGATCTAAGCTCTATAAGAAAAAGAGAATTTAATTCTCAAATTAAGAGTTTAACTCTTCTAAATAAGAACTTAGTTCTTCCTCTGGTTGAAGATCTGCAGAAACAGATCTTCTCACAAGTTGAGAATTTAATTCTCATCGGGGAGATTCTGCCATGCAGATCCAAAACTTAGAGGGAGAATTGAGTTTAAGGAATTTAATTCCCCCAAATTCATAGGAATTTAATTCCTCTAAATGAAACTAGGGTTAAACCCTATATGAGAATTTAATTCTCCCAAACTCATAGGAATTCAATTCCTCCAAATGAAACTAGGGTTTAACCCTACATAAGAAGTTAATTCTTTCATATACATAGGAATTTAATTCCTCAAAACAGAATTAGGGTTTAACCCTATCAAAGAATTTAATTCTCAAACAAAGGACTCAAATTATCCATGCATGTAAACGTGGTCACGTGGAAACACGTGACCCATCCTTTAATGATCAGAAAAGAAAGAACAAAACTAGGTCACGTGCTCCCACGTGACCCCTAAAATAGATTCCTCAAAATGAGAAAGAAAAGCTTGGAGGCAATGCCTCACGTGCTCACACGTGACCCTCAAAACAAATGTGAACAAATCCAAGGCAGAACAGACTTCGGACGCCCTCACGTGTCCCCATGTGACCCCTAACAAATACTTTAATAGCCAATGCATGAATACCCATCACGTGCCCACACGTGATGGCCGCAAAGATCAAGTGTTTAACACTTATTTAAAAGGGAACCCTTAAAAACAATAAAGACAGTTCCTCTTTTGGGGTATATCACGCGCTCCCACGTGATCCTTAAAAACCTCTTCAAAACAAAGGGGAATAGAGCCAGGACAGTTTCTCTTTTGGGGCATCACGTGCTCCCACGTGACCCCTAATAAACACTTCAATATCTAAATCATGGATACCCATCACGTGCCTACACGTGATGGTCATAAAGGCCAAGTGTTTAACACTTATATTCTGGGAATAAAATAACAGAGGCAAGGCCCAATCATCAGGCGCCTCACGTGACCCCACGTAAGCTCTTCAGTCTTAGTGTTTAACACTATATTTTTTACGCATCACGTGGGAGCACGTGAGCGCCGTATATACTCTTGCGTTTAACACTATATCCAAGCCAATCTTAGCCTAAACTAGTTAAGTTTTCCAGAGGCAAGATCTCCTGAAACTGAACTCCAACCATACTTTTGACATTCAAAATAATTCCCAGAGCCCTTTCAATCAACTTTGGTTCGAGGGTACATCTCTTCATATCTCTGATACATGTCGTTGTAATTCTTCAACGTCTTCAGAGAGGTGGTGGGTCCCAATGGCCAATAACTATCTGGTGCATTTCCAGACCCATGTTTGCATCTGAACTTGGATCGCAATGTCCCTAAACTAAACAATAGAGCCCAAATGCTCTTTTGTTGGATTTAAATGATCCTGTTAAGTAGATCTTAGTCTAAAATTAGACTAACGTATCCTAAACAAACATTTAAGTTGATCTTGATCTCAAACAGGATTAACGATGCTCAAATCAATCCAACTACAGATCTCTCAACCAACATTGGTCAAGGGTACATCTTTTCACTCCTCTGATATATGTCGTTGTAATCCTTCAACGTCTTCAGAGAGGTGACGGGTCTCAACAACCAGCAAATTTTACAAACTATGATGTCTCTAAACTCGGACTGTGGGGTCCTTTTAAACCCACGGACTATGATGTCCTTAACCTCAGACTGTGGGGTCCCTTTAAACCCACGGACTATGATATCCTTAACCTCGGACTATGGGGTCCCTAAACCCACGGACTACCTCGGACTGTAGGGTTCCTAAACCTATGGACTATGATGTCCTTAACCTTGGACCACCATGTTCTTAAACTGGTAATGGACAACCATGTCCTTAAATTGGTAATCGACCGCATTGTCCCTAAACTAAACAACAGAGCTCAAATGCTCTCTTGTTGGATCTAAACGATCCTGTTAAGTTGATCTTAGCTTAAAAATCAGACTAACGTATCCTTAATAAACGTTTAAGTTCATCTTAGTCTCAAATGAGACTAACGTATCCTTAAACCCAACCACCAAACCCAAATCTAAGAAAATACGGATTTGGACTAATCCACGCCCTATGGGCGACGACATAAATTAGTCTCTGTATACAATCCACGGGCAACCAAAAATAAAACAAACACCCATGACACGAAGTGACCATCTGGAGAAGGAGAAAGTTGTTACCGCGATGCGGTAGCGTAATTAACTGTAGGGGCTTGCGCCTGCAAGGAAGAGCGTCCCCACAATCAAAAACCCTTCAAACAAGGGGGAATCTGACGAAATCTGCTACATCGGCCGCATCCGTTTAAACCTTTGATACATGGTGTCATAAATCAACTTGGCATCTTCGGAGAGGTGGACGGATAGCACCAATTAGCATTTGCCCCGAAACTCAGGCGAGACGTTTATCGCGTCTCCGGTTTTCGGCGGGGAACAATCCACTTGCTCCCGACGGGTTTTACCACTTCAGGTGCAACTTTTAAAGTCATACTTTGTTTGTGTACAAGGATTCCATCTCAGATGCATAGCATCCAGCCATTTCACATAGTTCACACTCGTGATGGCCTTCTTGAAACTAGTTGGGTCATCATCTTCCATGATGCAATCCTCGCTCTCACCGTCATTGAGAAAACCGTAGTATCTCTCAGGCGGATGAAGAACCCTACTAAATCTGCGGAGAGGCTGAGGTTCGTCTAGAACTATTGAATCCTTCAGTTCTACCAAATCATCAGCTGTAGTTTGTGTAGCTGGAACTACTTCCAGTTCTACCTCATGACAAGTAATTTGTTTTTCAAGAAATTCCTTTTTCTAAAAAGATGGAATGCCGAGAAACAAAATACCTTATGTTCCTCGGTGTGGTAGATGATATACCCTTGCCAATGTTTTGGGATATCCAACAAACTTACACAGAACTGACCTTGCCTTGAGCTTGTCCAGATTTTGCTTTTCAACATAGGCCGGACAACCCCATATCTTAACTCATTTAAGACATAGTCTCTTCCCATAACATTTCGCATATGGAGTAGTAGGCGCTGAATTGGTCGGAATCCTATTCAATAGGTATGCGGCTTCTCAAGCGCATAACCCCTAAAAGGAAATAGGTAACTCAGCAGTACTCATAATAAAGCGCACCATATCTAATAGGGTACGATTCCTCCGTCCCGATATACCGTTGTACTGTGGTGTATTCGGAGGAGTAAGCTAAGAGAGAATCCCATTTTCTTTTTAGATAATCCCGGAATTCCGTGCCCAAGTATTCTCCTCCCCGATCAGATCAAAGGATTTTAATACTTCTACCCGTTTGTTTCTTTACTTCGTACTTATATTCTTTGAATTTCTCAAAAGCTTCAGACTTGTGTTTCAACAGGAACACATGTCCGAATCTTTAGAGATTATCAGTGAATGTAATGAAGTACGAGAAACCATTCCTGGCATATGTAGACATGGGATCGCATACATCACTATGTATCAGTCCCAAAAGTTTAGCAACTCTTTCTCCGTATCCAGTAAACGGAGTTTTGGTCATCTTACCTTTGAGACATGAATGCCAAGTTTCATAAGATGTAAATTCAAACGGATTCAAATATGCATCCTTATATAACTTAGCCAGTCATGTCGTATTAATATGACCTAGTCTACAATACCACAAGAAGGATTCATTCATTTCTGAACTTTTCCACTTGTGTGTGTTCTGTATGTTAAGAACTGTAGTTTGATTTAGAATGTATATACCATTACATAACGTGCCTGATCCAATCAACTTTTGATTTAGGAAAAATGTTCATAACATTATCTTGCAATACAAAATTATATCCTTCTTTACTTAATAAAGAAACAGATATAATATTGCATATCAGGTTCAGTATGTAATAACATTCGATCAGAATCAATGTATTACCAGTTGGTAATATAAGGTGATATTCGCCAACTGTTTTGGCTGCAACATTTGCACCATTCCCTACTTTTAGAGAATGGTCACCTTTTCCCAGTTCTCTACCTTTCTTTAGCCTATGTAACATATTACATATATGGGATCCTGATTCTGTATCTAATACCTAGGATGTAAATTGTACTGAGAAACAGTTCTCAGTCACAAACACACCCGAAGAAGATGCATCAACATGCTCATTCCTCGTTTAGGTCGCATGGGAATCCGGATATTCCACTATTTCCTGCTCGGACTAATAATATTTATAAGATAGAGCGGAACCAATGTTCCCTAGCCCAGTATAACAAGCGGGTTCGGTCAATACATCCATATTATTATCTTGATTAAGGCATGTCACGGTCGCTACCTGAAGAGAGAGAGAGAGAAGAAAACACTCTGCGTATGCTCTTGCAAGATTAGATTGGTTATTATTTTATATAATCAGGATGGCTCCCACTGTTTTTATCAAATCTTCCTTCAAACCCTAAAATGTAAAATTAGCCGGGATTAATTACACCCTACGAGTTCACCAACCTTTCAACCAGGCCAGTATCGGTACTTTGAGGGAGGTTCACCGTACTTTCGCACAGACCTAATTAAAATAAATCTCGTTTTTCCAGAGGCATAGCCCCGTTGACACCATTCTAGTCACCTACTTGATCGACTAATTGTAAAGTGAAAAACTCTCCCAGGAGTAACTCTTAATCGCAGCGGGTATCGGGATCCAACTATCTCATAGAAGGTATGCAATCTCATTGCAAATTTCAACCCTTGAAATTCCCAATAATATTTTTCCCCTAGCAACTTATGACCTTAGCTACGGTCAACAAATCATAAGCGCTAGTCAAGTTCAACCCGTCATTTCCTGATTGAATTAAACCCACCTGTACGACCCTTGGCTATGGTCAACAAAGTCGTACGACTACCCTAAGTCATGCAGGGTTACCTAAGACGGCAGCAAGGTTTCGGGAGGCATCGTCCATGCCAAGTTAAAAATTTATCGTTTTAGCTAACCCTAACTAAGAATTGTTAATTAGAAATCGACGGAATATAAAATGCAAACACTTTGCAAGTCTAGTGAGAAAGTAATACAACCTTTGTAGACCGGTGCTTCACTTCAATAGCTCCATGTAGTAGTCCCTTCGCTGCGTTCGTGAACTCCGCACTCTAGAGAGGCTCCCATAAAGAAACGAACATGCTTGCTTCGATGTCTTCGAGGCCGAAGATGATCTACGTCGAGGAGACACTAACCCAAGCTATCTCTTCACTAATTGTGAAATTAGTGAAGCAAACACCCTATACTAAATGGCAAGTAGTAGAGAATGATGAAGTAGGAATTTTGCTCACATTAGATTTCATATTCTCACACTTTTTCCATCAGCTCCATTGAAGCTAGAAAGCTTTGAGGAAGAAGAAGAAGAAGAAGAATTAACTCATCAAATGAATTGTGTGTGAGGTTAGAAATGCAATCAAGGGTTAAGCATGTCATGCTTAACCCTTGTAGAGAGTTAACCATGAGCTAGGGTTAAAGGTTAGGTCAAAAAATATCTTAAGCTAGACAAAGAGAATGGACAAAGTCAAAGATGCCTTGAAGCTTCTACAAGCTTTCAACAAATATCATCCATGAAAAATATCCATAATCTTTGAATTACTTAATGATAAATTATAAACCCTAATCTTAACCCTAGCATGGTTTAACCCTCATTAACCTTAGTTGCATTTGTAACTTAACTTGATACATTTAACATATATCACATATACATTAATGTATCCAAAGTGAGAAAAGAAATCATAAGTGAGATAACACAAGTTAATGCAATGTAATATATCAAATATATAATTATACATTAGATTATCAAATCAACTCTTAATTTAATAATCTGGCTATATCACCTATAACCGACTAATATCATATGAATCAACTTATCGAATCAACACTTGATCCGATAACCCGGCTATATCATATATATAACCGACCGATATCTCATATCGTGAGAATAGAATACGGTATCTCATATCGTATCAATCTCGGTCCCGTACATATCACATATGTGCTCCTACTCCGTTTCACTTGAACTAGGAAACCCCTATGTAGGACTCTAAAGACTCGTCAATACGCCGGCAGTAAGTGGTGATCATATCAAACACCCACAAGCCGCAAGCGGTCTGCTAAACGTAACGGCCACCCTGGTATTGAGCGATCAGAAGATCAACAAGCAAGCCTGCCCACACTCCTGCGAATCCAATCAGTAACACTACCGTACAGTCCGGTTTCTTCGTCTGATATGTCGCATAACTCGTTTAGGGGTGGTAAACGTCAGACCCCAGTAACTCGATAAGTCATACCGATATGAGGCTCATAACGGGTTGAGAAACTACTGATAACACTTACCAGTATATCTCTGAAGCAGCCTTGGCCAAGGACTTCCTGTTATAGCCAATCGAGCACAGCGCAACATCAACTCCCAATACCGGGAGAGACGAAACCCCTCCTATCACTCATTGCCTCCATGTGACTCGGGACTGTACCCAAAAGCCACCGTTTTGCACGTTCTCTTGAACGTGGTAAGGTGGAAATCAAAGCACAGTGGGAATTACACAAGACTCTATGACGATCTCAGGTCCACAGACTAACCTGTACCAGTGTCACCAGAGAACAAACATCTGGCGTTAGGTATAATACCATCTGGGAGTTCTCGACGAGTCCGTTCAGTGTACCCAGTCTCCACTGAGCACCCGTATACTGTCTCTAATGTCAAACACCAATGTATATGGGATCATCCATTGCCCATCTACATGGGTCGAGAAGCTATACGCTAGTCTACTCTGGTATATCGATACCCTGTCTCGATACACCTACGACTAGGAACATTTGAAGGATGTACTTATCGACTATCCTGTCCCCACTAGTATGATCTGCATCATAATCCTGGTAGTCAAGTACTCATCCTAAGGGCTTTATCAACATGTAACATAGAGACAATCAACGTACATGTTAAGATAAAGAGCAACCAGATAGCATACTATCATGTCGAGCAAGAAAGTCCTCCCTATATATGTCCAAGCATCCACTACAATATCGTATGTACAATAATGGCCTCTAGGGCATACATATAACTAACAACTCAATCGCATCATATGGTTGCAGATAAGCACTAATTAGCTACCGCACACTACACCCTGCTATGGTCAACAAATGTAGCATGAATACTAAATAGCACTTATCTGAAATGACGGAGGACTACGACAGGTTTTTAAGAAAACCTTTTGCGTAATGAACTTGATATCGTTGTAGAATCGAGTGATTTTGAAAAGGACTGTTATTTAGGTTTTTACTAGTTTTGCTAAAAAGGTCACTCCCGGTGAAGGTATCTCGTCTCTTTCCTCATCGAATGAGGTGCTGGATATTCATCAAGGAATACCACTATGCAAAGCAAGAAGTAAAGATGCAAATAAAAGACAAAACCGAGTGGGTTGTAGCATTTGCTAGTTTTGCTAAAGAGGTCACTCCCGGTGAAGGGATCTCGGCTCTTTCCTCATCGAATGAGGTGTTGGATATTCATTAAGAAATATCACTATGCAAAGAAAAAACTAGAGCTACCTTTTTTGAAAATTTGATTCTACAACATCTTTAGGTTTCTTTCTTTTTCATTAATCTCATTAATGAAGTCCCATCATTAATGCTTTCTAAGCATCATAGAAGAAACGAAAATACAACGTACGTTTATACCATCCGCACTCGCCACGGAGTCCCATTATGCACCGTTAGGTTAGATAACTAACGGCAGAGCGGTGAAGGACTTGCGCGGATGCAAAATATAAGCAACGTTTATTATATATCATATATATAATATAAAGCATTCGTTTCACGCAGTTATATGATCTCATCACAGAACATTGCAGAAAAAGTCAACATATGAAATATTGGATATACTCGGAGGTCCGTGTTTTAAATTAAGCCAGTAAAAAATACGGATTCTATGGTCATGATGAATAGCCAAACCCACATCCCTAGACCCCTATGATAGCGGCAAGCAACCCTACCAATTCTAAAGTTAGGAGACCCGGTCTCGACTCCTCGAGATGGTCTCCTACTGGACTCTAGAACCCGGTTACTTGTGCCCCCCACCTTAGATCTATCCTAATGCGGAAAAGTAAATAATATACATCAATGGTGACATTATCCTCAACCAGGAAGTGCCCAAATAAAAGAATATTTCATACAAGTTTTTACATGAATGAAAATGAAAAACTCTCATCTCACGCAAAAACCCCCGGCTATTCAAACACGACGATCCAATATAACATATTACAGCAACACACAACATCACATGTCATCAACGTAAGTAAATATGCATATCCCAATTGTCGTTGACGTATAGCAACGAAACTGGCGATACACCACATATTACACTTACGGTCACAGAAAAGAAAGTGAAAACTACAACAATTGGAATCTGCAACCAGCTTAGACATCAAAAACCTGAAATATCACATCCTTCGGATTTCATACCTAACCAAATGAATTCCTTAGACATCATAAACCCGGAATATCTCATATTCCGACTTTCATGCTTAACATTATAAACCCCGCATTTTAGTCTCGATATTGAAAACACTTTTCAATAACTAGTCGGGCAATTCAGCAAGATTCCCGACATCCTGATTGAATGCTCATCGGAAACTTTAGTAGACGGCCGCACCCCCAATGCCGTCGACGAAGTGCATTTAGGCGGAACACCACGGCCGTAAGCACCCGAGCGGATGCTTTTGGCTACGGGGTTCTCCTACAGCCACTTGGTCGGGGCTATAAGGCATGGCTATCTAGTAATGTTACCCGGCGAGTATCCGCGTACACTACGTAATTGCGATGGAGTTTTGATCCAAATCAAAACCCCGTGGCAACCGATCAAATGAGACCAAATTGCTAAATTTATAAAATTCAAACCAGTTTTCACAAAACTAATTATTGTGGATTCCAAATATTGTATCAAATATCACAGATAGCTAGACGATATTAAACATTTCCATCGAATCAACAAACACTTACATTCCCAGATAGCTCAACACTTGAGCAGAGTTAAAAATTCCAAGAACATGCCACATGCACATACAGACCAACCCAAGAAGGCTCGTTCCTTGCCTCACCAACAGCAACGCGGAACCGCCGCAAACATTAGGGTTTGGCCGCGGTTCCGTGGTCGTATGGTCGAGTTAGGAGCTCGTTCTTATTGTGGGTCCATAGAAAACCCTGCATGATTTTTTGAATATTTTTAACTTGGAAAAATCCAGCATTTGGAAAAATTTCCAGAGAGTATGAAAATTAGGGTTTTTGAAGTTCGATCGAACATTTTAATTTCGTCTAGGTCACTCCTAATGCTCTAGCTTGGCTATGATACCACTGCTGGATTCTTTAGCACCCTCACTATGTTTTCTAAGGCATCGGGCATGCAATTTTAAAAAACTTAGAGTGCTAAGCAACCCGGAGTGAGGATCTAACTAGAGAATTAGGAATACAACTAAGCAAGTAAACAGCTTTACTCTAAGTGAACAAGGAATAAAACCTTTGTAGACCGGTCCTTCACTTCTAAAACTCCGTATAGTAGTCCCTTCGCTCCAAATAATGCTCTCCCAGACTCTCGTTAGGCTCTACTAGGCGAAAGGAACAAACTTGCTTGAAGAACTTCAAGGCCGAAAATGATCTACGTCGAGCAATCTCCAACTCAAGCTACCTCTTCTCTAATTGATAAACTAATGAAGAAACAACTTATACTAAACGGCTAGTTTGATATAGATTGGTGAAGTAGGAATTTTGCTCACTTTAGAATAATTTTTCTCACTCTTTTTCTTCACCTCACTCAAAGCTAGAGAGAAAGCAAGGAGATAAAGAAGAAACTCAAGAATGATCAAGTGTGTACCATGGGTGAGAAAATATTATATATAACTCATGTAGAGACTTAACCAAGACTAAAGATAACGGTTAGGTTAATAAATATCTATAGTAAAACAAAATTAGTGGACTAAGTCAATGGTTCTACATGCTTCCATAAGCATCTCAAGCCATGACTAATTTCCGCCTAATTTTGATTTTCCCTTAATAATTAAATCCTCATATTATCTTAAGTAGTGTATGAGTTTCATACACCCATGCATAATGTATCATCAAGCATGATACAAAGAAAAAATACATTAATATATATCACATATATATTAAATGTACAATGAGAAAAGAAATTCTTAAGTGAGCTAATATTAGTTAATATATATTAATATATCAAATATATAATTATATATTAAATTATTAAATCAACACTTGATTTAATTATCCGGTTATATCAGATATAACCGACTAATATCATTTATATCAACTTATCGAATCAACACTTGATTCAATAACCCGGCTATATCACATATAACCGATCGATATCACATATCACGATATTAGAATACGGTATCACATACACGTATTAATTTCGATCCTGCACATATCAAATTTGTGCCCTACTTCGTTTTGCATAAGCTAGGAAACCTCTGTGTAGGACTCTAAACACTCGTCAATACGCCGGCAGTAGGTGATGATCATATCAGTCACCCACAAGTCGTCAGCGGTACTAGATGGATGTAATGCTACCCGGGTATTAAGCGATCAGAAGATGAACAAGCAAGCTTGTTCATACTCCCGTGAATCCAATAAGTAACACTATTGTACAGTCCGGTTTCTTCGTCTGATATGTCGCATATCTAGCCTAGGGGTGGTAAAGGTCAGACCCCAATAGCTTGATAAGTCGTGCTGATGTGAGGCTCATAACGGATCGAAAAACTACTGATAATGTTAGTTATATGTATTCCATAGAGGCCATTATTGTACATATAATGTATATCATATAGTAGATGCTTGGACATATATAGGAAGGACTTTCTAGCTCGGCATGATAGTACGCTATCTGGTTGCTCTTTATCTTAACATGTACACTTGATGTCTCTATGTTACATGTTGATAAAGCCCTTAGGATGTGTACTTGACTACCGGGATTATGATAGAGATCATACTAGTGGGGTCTGGGTAGTCTACGAGTACATCCTTTAATTGTACCTAGTCGAGGGAATATCGAGACAGGGTATCGATACTCCAAAATAGACTAGCGTATAGCTTCTCGACCTATGTGATGGGCGATGGATGATCCCATATCCATTGGTGTTTGACATCAGAGATGGTATACGGGTGCTCGGTGGAGACTGGGTACACTGAACAGACTCGCCGAGAACTCCTAGATAGTATTATACCTCACGTTAGGTAGCAGTTCTCTGGTGACACTGGTACAGGTTAGTCTGTCGACCCGAGATCGTCATAGAGTCTTGTGTGTCTCCCACTGTGCTTTGATTTCCACCCTACCACGGCTCTACCGAGTCGTGAAAACAGGTGGTTTTTGGGTACAGTCCCGAGTCACATGGAGGCAATGAGCGATAGGAGGGGATTCGTCTCTCCCGGTATTGGGGATTGATGTTGCGCTATGCTCGATTGGCCATAACTGAAATCCCTGGCCAGGGCAGATGTGATTTACTGGTAAGTGTTATCAGTAGTTTCACACCCGTTATGGACCTTACTTCGGCATGACTTATCAAGTTACTGGGGTATGACGTTTACCACCCATAAACTAGATATGTGACATATCAGACGAAGAGACCGGACTATACGGTAGTGTTACTGATTGAATTCGCAGGAGTGTGAGCATGCTTGCTTGTTGATCTTCTGATCGCTTAACACCCGGGTGGCCGTTACGTTTAGCAGACCACTTGCGGCTTGTGGGTGACTGATATGATCACCACCTACTGCCGGCGTATTGACAAGTCTTTAGAGTCCTACACAGAGGTTTCCTGGCTTAAGCGAAATAGAGTAGGAGCACATATGTGATATGTACGGGACCGAGATTAATACGATCTGAGATACCGTATTCTATTCTCGCGATATGTGATATCGTTCGGTTATATGTGATATAACCGGGTTATCGAATCAAGTGCTGATTCGATAAGTTGTTGCATTTGATATTAGTCGGTTATATGTGATATAGCCGGATCATTAAATCAAGTGTTGATTTAATGATTTAATGTATAATTAAATATTTGATATATGAATTTATATTAACTAATATTTAGCTCACTTGACCATTTCTTTTCTCACTTGTGCATGAATGATATATATGTGATATATATTATATCATTATACATCAAACATGGGTGTGTGAGACTTACACCATGCTTCATATAATTAGGGTTAACATGTATTTAATGTAATTCATAAATTAGTGGAAAATGTGTCATGCTAGAAGCTTGGAGAAGCTTATTATGTTCATTGACTAAGTCCACCAAATTTGTTTTGCATAAGATATTTGTTAACCCAAGTATTATTTAAAACCATGGTTAAATCTTTACAAGGGTTTGTGATGACAAATACTCACCCATGGTTGATTTTCTAGCCTTATTCTATTCTCTTGATCATCTTCTTCTTCATCTCTTAAAGCTTTCTAGGGTTTCAAGAGATGTTGAATCCAAGTGAGAAAACCAAATCCAAAGTGAGCAAAATTCTTACTTCATCATCCTCTACTACCAGCCATTTAGTTTAGGGTGTTTGCTTCACAAAGTTCATCACTTTGTGAATAGGTAGCTTGTGCTTGAGTTTTCTCGACGTAGATCATCTTCGGCCTCGAAAACATCTAGCATGCTTGCTCACTACGCTTTGTAGAGTTCATCTTGAGTCCGGGAGATCGATGCTTGGAGCGAAGGGACGACTACACGGAGATTTAGAAGTGAAGGACCGGGTCTACAAAGATTGTATTCTTGTTCACTTCTTATGTAATATTTGATTGCAAAGTTTTTGTTACCCTAATTTTTCTAGTTCGATTCCTAGGATGATTGCTTAGCACCCCCTAAAATTTTTGTTGTGGCATGCTTGATACTTGCAAACCCTAGGCTAGGTGATGAGGAATACCAACATGGTATCAGAGCCTAACTAGAAACTTAGACGATGTTAGATTAATACGAAACCGAAACAATTCCGTAATACGATTTTTGAAACCCTGCAGTTTTGCTCTCTGTTGTTTTTCAAAGTTCTGTAAAAAAAATTTCAAACAACTGCAGAGTGATGTATATGATACATATAGTGCACAGAAAAAATTCGAGAGTAAATGGTCGGATTTGACTCGAGCACCATACCATCAAAACTGGCCACTTTGACTCCAAATCGTCTCGTTTTTGTTCTGTGCATTGTACTCTATATTTTGGGGTTTCTGGTATTGTTTGTTTAGTCCAAAAGTTCATGTGATGTAAATTTTGATACAGGACTAATATGGAGTGTTTCGTAGTCGTATATTTTTAACATTGTAATGGTAACCTCCATGATGTTTAACATTTTGAATGAGCTTTGAACACTGCCTCATGATCCCCTCTGAAGTTTTCCAAGAGTTGGAGTTTTCTAAGTTGAGTATATTCAACGGCCGTACAAGTCAGTCTATGGACCCTCTAGAAGAACAAGAACCTTAACTCGATTCTATGCCCACGGAACCGCGATCGAAATTTAGGGTCTGCCGTAGTTCCGCGGTGCCATAGGTGAAGCATTGGTTGACCCTTCTACGGCTGGTCCATAGGTACTGTGGCACGTCTTGGGTATTTCAATTTTGCTCAAGTGTTGAGTTCTTAGAGAGATGAGGGTGTTTGTTGATTTGATCGAAACGTTTAACATCGTCTTGTTGATTGTGATACAATATTTGGTGTCACGCCCTATTTCCCAAAATACGGAATACGAGGGGTTGACAAGGCCAGCCATGCTCCTACGGTCAAGGAAATATCCTGCCGGAGTCACACTTCGGCTTCTAGCTTTACGTGGTAATTAGTAAAGAACGCACAGGTAATGAGAAATGCGGTAACTGAAACAAAAAAAATACAAGAACTGACCTGATGGAGGTACAAAGAGTATATCGGTAACTGAAACAAAAAAAATACAAGAACTGACCTGATGGAGGTACAAAGAGTATATCTCTGAATAACTGCTTAAGATGTCCGCGATATACGTCTGGTCCTGGTCCAGGCTAGATCTACTCCTCACTCTGAGCATGCATACTCAGGTCGTCAGAGCGACATAATAGCAATATATATATAGATGCAAGTGGCAACTCGGACAGTGATAACAGATATATAACAGTAAATCAAGACGGTAATGATATGAACATGGGGTAACCAATGAAGTGTCCAATAGATCAGGTGAACAATAAAGCAGTAAAAATAGTATGCCAAATATGTCAATACAGTAAGAAATGTATAGCAATGCCATTATCCCTATCAGTCTCTAAGTCTCACTGTACAGGTCATTAAGCCTATCGTCAGTCCAAGTGTGAGATTCAACCACTCGTGAGTGTCCTCCACCTAAGGGTAGGACCCAAGGGCAAGGGACCACGGGCCCAAAATATAACTCACGGTAATAATCATGTACCCTGTAAATCTCCATATATCTGCATATATATAAGCCGGCATGGGACTCCTGAGATTCTGTTGAACTCATACTCAAACTACCCTACACCCCGTGGTCTACATCAAACGCCAACCATAACCTCAAATACCGGTCGGTCCGTGACAAGTCTGCGCGAGAAATGGAGACAGGATCTCCATCAAGCACGTCCCGACTAATACCCAAGATAAATGGGCAGTGTCTGGTGCCTTATCTGTGACACCTATACAAGAGCTTCCATAAGTGTCTCATACCACTTATAGTCACACTTACACGCGTCCCACGGACGTCGACAATGCAATAGAATAATAGAGTTCACTGATTGTGTACAAGTACGTGTCACTTTCATTTATCCACTCATGCACGAACACTAACGTACTTGCCACAATCATCACTAATACCTAACACTGGGTAATGCGTATGATCACTAGATTATCAATGCAGTGACATATGTATGATATGATGAGGAAACAGTATGTAAAGCATGATTAAGATGTCATAAATCGGTATTCTACCACTTGCATAATTTATCATATATCATACGTGCAAAGTTTAGCAAAACAATGAATGGGGAATAAATAGTATGTTTGATTATCTATATAGCAAATTTGGTTTCACGTCAATCGGTTTTCCGGATCACTAGATATGGCCATTTCATTTTAAGCGCTCACTGCTGGAAATCCGGTTTCAGAATCGGAAGTCCGTTTCGCAACGCATTTTAATCTCAGTTGGGATCGGATTTTAGTGACTCCATAGTTGAATGAAATCTAGGGTTTTCAGTAGGGTGTTCAACGCAATAGACGGATTCTCAATCGCGTCTGTACGTCGAAAGTTACACACTGTTTAACACTAGATTATCACTTCTGAATCTGTTCTGGACTGTTATACGTCCCGATCTTTTTGCAGATTAAATAGCAAACTTCGAGAAAACGGAATGAAACCACTTTTCTTATTTAGCTAACATATTCACCTATAATAAAATGCAGAGTTCCGCAACATACGAGTTCAGTAAACAAGGTGGTACACATTACGAGACAGCAAATAGTAACCAGAGTCGCTCTGGGCTGCAGTCCAGAGCCGCACTCCGACCCAAATATCGTCATGATATCAGTTCAGAAACTAATATAAATTTGCATAGGATTACAGTTCGTCGAGTCGGCTTCGATTTGAGCCCTCGAACGCAACATTCCAATAGGTACATAATTTATGGTGATTTTAACAATTTTTAGATACGGAAAATTTCCAGTTTTGCCGGTATAATTGGGGGTATTCGTTTTAGTCATTAACAGTCGTATTTTCCAATGAAATTTACATACAGTATTCATCACTACATGGGCCAGCATAGACAATCCAATTCCGTCAATTTAGATGAATATTTTCATTGAGATCATACATCGAACAGGTATATCATATAAGTTATCATGAATTGTAATTTGCAATTTATACGATTTGAGTTTGTAACATGAATAGATTAGCATGTAGGAAGTAAAATACTTGCCTGGAGACGCTTTGGTGATGCACGGCAGCGGCAACGGTACAAACGCGTGACGAACGGCGTGGCTAGGGTTCGCGGTCTCGGCTCGAGCTTGGCTCTTGGACTCGGTGTCTCGGTGGGTGCGACGGACACTGTGGCTCCAGCAGGGAGGAGAGGCGCTGAGAGGGGGAGAGAGAGAGAGATTTAGAGAGACAGGGAATTAGAGAGAGATAGAGTGAGATAGAGAGAGAGATTCACACAGAGAGAGAGAATGAGAAAGAGAGAGAGACAGAGAGATTGAGAGAGAGTGTGTGTAACAAAGAGAGAGAGGGAAATAGAGAGAGTGAGAGAGTACAGAGAGAGAAAGAGTGAGAAAGAGAGAGGGTGGGTGACAGAGATTGAGAGAGAGAGACAGGGAGAGAAAGAGACAGAGAGGGAGAGAGAATTAGAGAGAAACAGAGAGAAGTAGGGAGAGGGAGAGAGTGTAACAGAGAGAGAGATGTAAAGGTTCGGGTGTTGATGTATGGGGTGTTGGTGATGCTGCTGACGATGCCGGGGTGTCAACGAGGTGGTTCTGGTCAGTTAGGGGCTCGCCAGCGTCGTGGCGTAGGTGGCCGAGCTCGTGGCAGAGTGGGTTGGAGCTCGAGAGAGGGGCTCGGCTGAGAGGGAGGTGAGGTGATGAGGGAGGAGGTTAGGGTGAGGTGATGAAGGAGGAGGTTAGGGTGATTCGTCGTCGTCGTCGTGGGGAGCGGGTGTGCAGGGACTCGAGTGGGTGAGAGTTTGAGAGGGAGAGAGAAGTGGGTTCGAGGGTGTGAGGGAGAAGGAGGAGCGAACCGTTGGGGGGAGCGGGTCGTAGGGGAAACGTGTGCGTCGTGGGCGCGAGGAGCGGGGCACGGCGCGAGACGAGCGGCGACGTGGGTGCAGGATAGAGCGGGAGAGATTTGTAACGGAAGGAAGAAGGCGGTTTGAAGCGGGTCGGGTTGGGAGCGGGTCGGGTGAGGCCGAGTTGGAGTGGGCTGGGCCGGAACAGATAAAATAATAAGGAAAAGAAAATGAAAGGGCCGGGCTGGGAAATTGAGAAAAGAAATAGGGGAGTAGGCTGGGTTTTAAGAAATAATGGAAAAAGAAAAGGAAAGATTTGGTGTTTGGTGTTTAATGGGGTTTTAAAATAAATAAATATTTATAAATAAAATAAAATTTTTATAAGTTAAAGAGAAATACGGATATTGGTAAAAAAAGGGCTGGGTATTACATCATACCACCCTTAGAAAAATTTCGTCCTCGAAATTTAAAAGAAACGACAATCTATAAAATAATAAGCGAAAAGTTACCACATCGAACACTAATACATAGCGATTTACTTAAAACCGGTGGATAAAATTTTGAAGGTATATATATGTAAGAACAACATACAAAAGAATAAGTCTAAATAAGTGTAAGGCAGGAACAATTATAAGGGCAAACTACATGTATACGAGAATAAAAACAACAATAACGAACAATAATATTCGAGGCGTGCTCGATAAAATCGAAACCCAAATATGTGCACATATAAATATATCAAAAGTAGCACATCAGAAATAATAAGTATAAGGCATAATCATAATGAAACAGTGAAGGACTTATCGGTGGTTTAAAACATTTTTAGAATAACGTGTCAATCAAACCATTTTAACATAACTTAGAAAACCATATGGTGAAAATAAGAAGCATAGCACCAAAATAATATGTGTAATACATATGGTCGCGCTACCGAAAAATGAGAAAAGTAGTAGTGTACTTAAAATACATAAAACGGAGTAGTCAATAACACGCACTCTTCGATAAATACAAAATAATGAAAACTAAATTTTCGAATAATGATGTCCTTAAATATAGTTAGGGTAACAGGAAAAAGCACAAAAATGTATAGGGCTAGCTAGGGTAGGGATTACAATGGAGTGTGGCTCACATAAAAGATCAGGGTGCGGTACTTGTTAATCTAAGTGAGGGTCGAAACAGTACAAGATACAGGGGTGGACAGTCAGGGATCACAGGAGAAAATAAATGTATAGGGGAAACAGCCAAGCATCATGTGAACCAAGAAGATCAAAAGATTAGCGAACTCATCCAATTTTATTTCATTCCAGAAAATTCGAAACAAAGCACTCTGGAAAAGTAACAGATGGCCCTAAACTATATATAGGTTTATTTGGCCAGAGAAGACAACAGCTAAAATCCCGTCAGTCGCGGTTATGGAGGTTCAACAGGTTACGATAGGCTCGCGCGCTCAGGTAGGGACGTCCATTTCCATAGCGCCTCGCAGGGACCGCCATTGGGAGTTCTTCCACCGCAGGGTCTTGTTCTTCTGGTCCTTCTTCTTCGGCTGGAGCTTCTTCATCGAGGTCCGCTTCCATGTGATTCTCTTCTTCTGGATCCTCTTCCATGGGATTTTCCTCCACTGGATTTTCTTCTATCTGGTTCTCTCCAGGGTCTTCTTCCTCCTCGTCGGAATCGTTGATCATGTCAACCTCTGGGGCGGCGGCTCCTTCGTCCTCGGAATCGCTGTTTCCGAAAATAACCTGGGGGCCGTTGATCTCGTCGTCCGAGCTCACCAGCATGCGGTCTAAGGAAACGCATGACTGTGCATCCTCATCTAAATGCGGCGCTGCTCCAGGGTGGGCCATGGCCTGAAAAGAAAGAGTCATGATCAGACAGTGGAACATATTAGGAAAATAATCAAGGATACGGAGTACAAGAAAAATATGCGGTAAGCAGGGACTGAAGACAAAATCTAGAATACTGATGCAATGAATGGTATAAGTAAAGTGAGGGGGAAAAGAGGCGATACATACATCACAACTCAGGATCTCAAACGAAAGGAGAAATATTTACAAGTGACAACGTTTTATCAAAAGCAGAAAACGTGATAAATCTTCTCAATTGCTAGACCGCTGCATTCTCGTCACGCGAGTTGAATCCTGCGCTGGGTCCATCCTATCCTCGAAGTTCGAACTACATAATAATCATCACTTGGCAGAAGTGGAGAGTGTGGACGAGTCTCCTCCTTGTAGCTCCTTCCTTTTAGGGCAACCGTTGATAAGATGTTCGCTGGATCCGCAAATCAGGCATTTCCTCTGGGCGCGGCGACAATCCCTCTGAAGATGTCTGGCCTCCTGCAGTACCCACAACATTGGGTCTTCTGCTGCTTCTGTCTCGGGGGAACAAATGGGCGCTTCATCTTCTTCTCTTTTCCTCGTCTAATAGGGATCCCTTTACGATTGGAGACTTCCGTTGGTGCCTGATTCATCTGCCTTCTCGGTCCTTCAGTTGAAAGGTCGTTTGCTCGCTCTTGGGCTTCCTTCAGATTTTGCAGTGTAGTGAGGATCTCCACGGCCTGATTCTGTGGAGTGGAGATAGAGGAAGAGTCGTTGGAAGACATGGTCCTGAAACAACAAATTAATTTGAGGGTGATATAGAGCACAGGCTATAAGAATCAAGACATAATATAGAGTAGGCAAGGAATCGAGAATATCGGATGTGATGAAATTTATTACAAGTGAAAATCAACTGTAGAACTCCAAGTCACTCAAACCCTAGCGGATAGATCAAAATGCATAGCCGAATACATTATGTGAACCAAGATTAAGAATAACAACTTTACAATTCAGACCGAAGGATGTCTTAGATTGTTAAACACTACACGGAACTGCAATCCCAGACGAAGCAAAACCTGGCTCTGATACCAACAAAACCATTTCACGCCCCGCTTCCCAAAATACGCAATACGAGGGGTTGACAAGGCTAGCCATGCTCTTACGATCAAGGAAATATCCTGCCGTAGTCACACTTCGGCTTCTAGCTTTACGTGGTAATCAGTAAAGAACGCACAGGTAATGAGAAATGCAGTAACTGAAACAAAACAAATACAAGAACTGACCTGATGGAGGTACAAAGAGTATATCTCTGAATAACTGCTCAAGATGTCCGCGATGTACGTCTGGTCATGGTCCAGGCTAGATCTACTCCTCACTCTGAGCATGCATACTCAGGTCGTTAGAGCGACATAATGGCAATATATATATAGATGCAAGTGGCAACTCGGACAGTGATAACAGATATATAACAGTAAATCAAGACGGTAATGATATGAACATCGGGTAACCAATGAAGTGTCCAATAGATCAGGTGAACAATAAAGCAGTAAAAATAGTATGTTAAATATGTCAATACAGTAAGAAATGTATATCAATGCCATTATCCCTATCAGTCTCTAAGTCTCACTGTACAGGTCACTAAGCCTATCGTCAGTCCAAGTGTGAGAGTCAACCACTCGTGAGTGTCCTCCACCCAAGGGTAGGACCCAAGGGTAAGGGACCACGGGCCCAAAATATAACTCACGGTAATAATCATGTACCCTGTAAATCTCCATATATCTGCATATATATAAGCCGGCATGGGACTCCTGAGATTCTGTTGAACTCACACTCAAACTACCCTACACCCCGTGGTCTACATCAAACACCAACCATAACCTCAAATACCGGTCGGTCCGTGACAAGTCTGCGCGAGAAATGGAGACAGGATCTCCATCAAGCACGTCCCGACTAATACCCAAGATAAATGGGCAGTGTCTGGTGCCTTATCTATGACACCTATGCAAGAGCTTGCATAAGTGTCCCATACCACTTATAGTCACACTTACACGCGTCCCACAGACGTCGACAATGCAATAGAATAATAGGGTTCACTGATTGTGTACAAGTACGTGTCACTTTCATTTATCCACTCATGCACGAACACTAACGTATTTACCACAATCATCACTAATACCTAACACTGGGTAATGCATATGATCACTAGGTTATCAATGCAGTGATATATGTATGATATGATGAGGAAACAGTATGTAAAGCATGATTAAGATGTCATAAATCGGTATTCTACCACTTGCATAATTTATCATATATCATACGTGCAAAGTTTAGCAAAACGATGAACGGGGAATAAATAGTATGTTTGGTTATCTATACAGAAAATTTGGTTTCACGTCAATCGGTTTTCCGGATCACTAGATATGGCCATTTCATTTTAAGCGCTCACTGCTGGAAATCCGGTTTCAGAATCGGAAGTCCGTTTCGCAACGCATTTTAATCTCAGTTGGGTCAGATTTTAGTGACTCCATAGTTGAATGAAATCTAGGGTTTTCAGTAGGGTGTTCAACGCAATAGACGGAATCTCAATCGCGTCTGTACGTCGAAAGTTACACACTGTTTAACACTAGCTTGTCACTTCTGAATCTGTTCTGGACTGTTATACGTCCCGATCTTTTAAATTGCAGATTAAATAGCAAACTTCAAGAAAACGGAATGAAACCACTTGTATTATTTAGCTAACATATTCACCTATAATAAAATGCAGAGTTCCGCAACATACGAGTTCAGTAAACAAGGTGGTACACATTATGAGACAGCAAACAGTAACCAGAGTCGCTCTGGACTGCAGTCCAGAGCCGTACTCCGACCCAAATATTGTCACGATATCAGTACAGAAACCAATAGAAATTTGCATAGGATTATAGTTCGTCGAGTCGGCTTCGATTTGAGCCCTTTAACGCAACATTCCAGTAGGTACATAATTTATGGTGATTTTAACAATTTTCAGATACGGAAAATTTCCAGTTTTGTGGGTATAATTGGGGGTATTCGTTTTAGTCATTAACAGTCGTATTTTCCAATGAAATTTACATACGGTATTCATCACTACATGGGCCAGTATAGATAATCCAATTCCGTCAATTTAGATGAATATTTTCATTGAGATCATATATCAAACATGTATATCATATAAGTTATCATGAATTGTAATTTGCAATTTATACGATTTGAGTTTGTAACATGAATATATTAGCATGTAGCAAGTAAAATACTTGCCTGGAGACACTTTGGCGATGCAAGACAGCGGCAACGGTACGAACGCGCGACAAACGGCGCGGCTAGGGTTCGCGGTATCGGCTCGAGCTTGGCTCTTAGACTCGGTGTCTCGGTGGGTGCGACGGACAATGTGGCTCCAGCAGGGAGGAGAGACGCTAAGAGGGAGAGAGAGAGAGAGAGATTTAGAGAGACAGGGAATTAGAAAGAGATAGAGTGAGATAGTGAGAGAGATTCACAGAGAGAGAGAGAGTGAGAAAAAGAGAGAGACAGAGAGATTGAGAGAGAGAGAGTGTAACAGAGAGAGAGGGAAACAGAGAGAGTGAGAGAGTACAGAGAGAGAGAGTGAGAAAGAGAGAGGGAGGGAGACAGAGATTGAGAGAGAGAGACAGGGAGAGAAAGAGACAAAGAGGGAGAGAGAATTAGAGAGAAACAGAGAGAAGTAGGGAGAAGGAGAGAGTGTAACAGAGAGAGATGTAGATGCTCGGGTGTGGATGTATGGGGTGTTGGTGATGCTGCTGACGATGCCAGGGCGTCAACGAGGTGGTTCTGGTCGGTTAGGGGCTCGCCGGCGTCGTGGCGTAGGTGGCCGAGCTCGTGGTAGAGTGGGTTGGAGCTCGAGAGAGGGGCTCGGCTGAGAGGGAGGTGAGGTGATGAGGGAGAAGGTTAGGGTGAGGTGATGAGGGAGGAGGTTAGGGTGATTCATCGTCGTCTTCGTGGGGAGCGCGTGTGCAGGGACTCGAGTGAGTGAGAGTTTGAGAGGGAGAGAGAAGTGGGTTCGAGGGTGTGACGGAGAAGGAGGAGCGAACCGTTGGGGGGAGCGGGTCGTAGGGGAAACGCGCACGTCGTGGGCGCGAGGAGCGGGGCACGGCGCGAGACGAGCGGCTACATGGGCGCAGGAAAGGTTGGTAACGGAAGGAAGAAGGGGATTTGAAACGGGTCGGGTTGGGAGCGGGTCGGGTGAGGCCGAGTTGGAGTGGGCTGGGCCGGAACAGATAAAATAATAAGGAAAAGAAAATGAAAGGTCCGGGCAGGGAAAATGAGAAAAGAAATAGGGGATTGGGCTGGGTTTTAAGAAATAATGGAAAAAGAAAAGGAAAGATTTGGGGTTTGGTGTTTAATGGGGTTTTAAAATAAATAAATATTTATAAATAAAATAAAATTTTTATAAGTTAAAGAGAAATACGGATATTGGTAAAAAAGGGCTGGGTATTACCTTTGGAATCCACAATAATTAGGTATGTGATAACTAGTTCGAATTTTATAAATCTAGCAGTTTAGTCTCATTTGATCGGTTGCCACAGGATTTTGATGTGATCAAAAGTCTGTCGCAATCACGTAGTGTACGCGGATACTCGCCAGGTAACCTTACTAGATAGTCATGCCCCATAGCCCCAACCAAGTGACTGTAGGAGAACCCCCTCACCAAAAGCATCCGTTCGGGTGCTCGCGGCAGCGGTGTTCCGCCTTAGAGCACTTCGTCGACGGCATCGTGGGTACGACCGACTACTAAAGTTTCCGACGAGCATTCGATCAGGTTATCGGGAACCTTGTTGAATTACTCGATTGGTTATTGAAAAGTGTTTTCAATATCGAGACTAAAATGTGGGGTTTATAATTGTTAGACATGTGATATCTAAGGAATTCATATTGTGAGGCATGAAATTCAAAGTATGTGATACATTGGGTTTATGATGTCTAAGGTGGTTGCGGATTCCAACTGTTGTAGTTTTTCACTTTCTTTTCTGCGACCGTAAGTGTAATATGTGGGGTATCGCTAGTTTCGTTGCTATACGTCAACGAGAATTGGGATACGCATATTTACTTACGTTGATGATATGAGATGTTATGTGTTGCTGTGATATGTTATATTAGATCGTCGTGTTTGAATAGCCGGGGGTTTTATGTGAGATGAGAGTTTTTCATTTTCATTCATGTAAAATTCGTTGTATGTAATATTCTTTTATTGGGGCACTTCCGGGTTGAGGAAGATGTCACCGTTGATGTATATTATTTACTTTTCCGCATTAGGATAGACCCAAGGAGGGGAGCACAAGTAATCGGGTTTTAGAGTCCAGTGGGAGACCATCTCGAGGCGTCGAGTCTATATCTCTTACTCTAGAATTGGTAGGGTTGCTTGCCGCTCTCGTAGGGGTCTAGGGATGTGGGTTTGGCTATTCATCACGAACGTAGAATCCGTGTTTTTTATTGGCTTGCTATAAAACACGGAAATCATAGCATATCCAATATTTCATATGTTGTCTTCTGCTACTGATATTCTGTGATGTGATCATTTTATATTCTGAGATAGATACTTTACATTATAATATATATGATATATTATAGATGTTGCTTATGTTTTTCATCCACCCTAGCCCTGCCCCATTCTGCCGTTAGTTACCTAACCTAACGGTGCATGGCGGGATTTCGAGGTGAATGCGGATGGTATAAGCGTACGTTGTATTTATCTGTGATGTTCAGATAACTTAAATGATGGGACCTTCATTAATGAGATTAATGAAAGAAAAATAAACCTAAAGATATTGTGGAATCGAATTTTCTAAAATTGGTAGCTCTAGTTGTTGCTTTGCATAGCGGTATTCCTTGAAGAATATCCAGCGCCTTTTTCGATAAGGAAAGAGCCGAGATCCCTTCCCCGTGAGTGACCTCTTTAGCAGTAACTGGCAGATGCTACAACCCTCGGTTTTGTCTTTTGATTGTTTTTCTAGTTCTTAGTTTGCATAGTGGTATTGTGAATATCCTGCACCTCATTCGACGAGGAAAGAGCCGAGATTCCTTCACCGAGAGTGACCACTTTAGCGAAACTAGTAAACGCATCAAAAACACTCTATTTTAAATCATTTTGATTCTGCAACGATTTCAAGTTCAAAGCACCAAATGTTTTCTTAAAAACCATCCGCAACCCTCCGTCATTTTAGGAAGTAGAGTACTTAGTATTCATACTACGTATGTCGACCATAGCCGAGGCGTAGTGTACGGTAGCTAAGTGATGTCTTCCTACAAAGCATATGATGTGATTAGTTAGGACAGTCACATGATTTTGTCGACCATAGTCGAGGGTCATGTGGCTGGGTCTAATTAATCAAGAAATGACTGGTAGAACTTGATTAGGACCTATGATATGTTGACCATATCCAAGGTCATAAGTACTAGGGGTAAAAACCATTATCGGGAGTTTCAAGTGTTGAAATTTACAATGAGATTGCATACCTTCTATGTGATAGTTGGATCCCGATACCCACTGCGATTAATTGTTACTCCTGGGAGAGTTTTGCACTTTACAAATAGCCGATCAAGTAGGTGTCTAGAAAGGTATCAACGGGGTTACGCCTCTGGGAAAATGAGGTTTATTTTAATTAGGTCCATGAGAAAGCATGGGGAACCTCTCTCAAAGTACCGGCACTGGCCTGGCTGAAAGATTGGCGAACTTATAGGGTATAATTAATCCCGGCTAGTCTTTCCTTTTAGGGTTTGAAGGAAGATTTGATGAAAACAGTGGGAGCCATCTTGATTAGATAAATATATATATATAACCAAATCTAATCTTACAAGAGCACACGCATAGTGTTTTCTTCTCTCTCTCTCCTGGTAGCGACCATGTCACACCTTAATCAAGATAATAATATGGATGTATTGACCGAACCCTCTTGTTATACTGAGCTAGGGAACTTTGGTCCCTCTCCAACTTATAATTGTTATAAGACCGAGCAAGTAATAGGGGATTACCAGGATCCCCGTGCCGCCCAAACGAAGAAAGTTCATGTTGTTGCATCTTGTTCGGGTGTGTTCATTACCGAGAACTGTTTCTCAGTATCCTATACATCCTGGGTATGAGATACCGGATCAGGATCCCACATATGTAATCTGTTACATGGCTACAGATAGGTAGAGAACTGAGAACAGGGTGATATGTCTCTAAGTATAGAGATTTGTGCAAATGTTGCAGCCAAATCAGTTGGCAGTTATCATCTTGTATTACCAAATACATTGATTCTGAACGAATGTTATTAGATACCGAACCTGATATACAACATCATATCTGTCTCTTTATTAAGTAAAAAAGAATATAATTTTGTATTGCTGGATATTGTTTTGAACATTTCCTATATCAAGTGTTGATCGGTTCAGGGACGTTATCTAATAGCATATACGTTCTAAATCAAACCTTAACATACTGAACACATACAAGAGGAAGAGTTCAGAAATGAGCGAATCCTTCTTGAGGCATTGTAGACTAGGTCATATCAATGCGACCCGACTAGCTAAGTTACATTAAGATGCATATTTAAATCAGTTTGAATTTACATCTTGTGAAACTTTCCAGCCATGTCACAAAGATAAAATGACCATAGCTCTGTTTACTGAAAACAGAGAAAGAGTTAATGAACTCTTGGGATTGATACATGATGATGTATGTGGTCCCCTGTCTACACATGTCAGGACTGGTTCTTTGTACTTCATTATATTCACTGATGATCTCTCAAGATTCGGGCACATGTTCCAGTTAAAACGCGAGTCTGAAGCTTTTTGAGAAACTCAATGAATATAAATACGAAGTCCAAAACCAAAATGGGTATAAGTATTTAAGTCCTTTGATGTGATCGGGGAAGAGTATACTTGAACGTGGAGATCCTGGACTATTCTAAAGGAGAATGAGATTCTCTCTCAGCATTACTCCTCCGTGTACACCATAGCACAATGGTGTATCGGGGAAGAGCAATCTCACCCTATTAGATATGGTGCGCTCTATGATGAGTACTACTGAGTTGCCTATTTTCTTTAGGGGTTATGCACTTGTGAAGTTGCATGCCTATTGAATTTGGTTCCAACCAAATCACATGCCTACCACTCCATATAAGATATGGAATGGGAAGAGCCCATGTCTTAAGCAAGTTAAGATTTGGGGTTGTCAGGCCTATGTCAAAAGCGAAATCCGGACAAGCTTGAGGCAAGATCAGTTGTGTAGAAGTTTATTCGATATCTCAAGCATTCGTAAGGGAATATCTTCTACCGCACCGAGAAACAAAAGGTGTTTTATTTCTCGGCATGCCACCTTTTTTGAAGAAAAAGGAATTTTTTATGGGAAGAAATTTGTGGTCATGAGGTAGAACTGGAAGGAGTTCCAGCTATATAAACTACAGCTGATGATTTGGTAGAACCGGAGGATTCAATATCTCCCGACGAACCTCAGCCTCTCCGCCGATCTGGTAGGGTTCCTCATCCGCCTGAGAGATACTACGGTTTTCTCGATGGCAGTGGGAGCGAGAATTGCATCATGAGATGATGACCCAACTAGTTTCGAGCAGGCCATCAAGAGTGACGATTCTGTAAGAATGGCTGGATGCTAAGCGATCTGAGATGGAATCCATGTACACCAACAAAGTATGGACTTTGTATGCTACATCTGAAGGGTTAAATCCCCATCAGGAGCAAGTACATCTTGAGAAGATTACTTGGTGTAGATGGAAAAAGTTGAGACTTTCAAAGCTAGACTTGTTGTAAGAGGTTCTCGTCATCAACCAGGTATGGATTATGATGAAACCTTTTCTCCAATAGCTATGCTTACGTCCGTCCGGATCCTACTTGCCAATGCTGCATACCATGACTACGATATCTAGCTGTTGGATGTCATGACAGCTTTTCTAAATACTGATTCAGAAGAGAGCGTCTATAAGTACACTGCCAGAGGGCTTCGTACACAGTGGGAGCAGCGGAAACGTGTGTAAGTTGCTTTACAGAATAAAGCAGGCATCGCGGAGTTGGAACATATGTTTTGATGCGGTAGTCAAAGCATTTGACTTCATCAAAATGATAGATGAACCTTGTATATACAAAAGGGTAGTAGAGAGTAAGGTGGTCTTCCTCGTATTGTACGTGGATGACATACTCTTGATAGGAAAAAAGTTTCCTATACGCACGGTCAATCTCCTCTTATCACAAGGATTCTCCCTATAGGATTGAGGTGATACCTCCTAAATCCTGGGTTTTGGATCTATGAGATAGATCTAAGTGGATGTTAGGATTCTCACTAGGTGTAATGAGATGGTATCAATCAATCCTGGGGAGAATCACTAGATAGCTTCCAGGGTGGTAAGGATGACTGAATGTCAGTCGCAGGCATTGTCTTTACCCTTAGTGGAAGGGCGGTATATTGGAAGAATTCCAAGCTAGATACCGGGGCAAACTAGATGATAAAGGCTGGATACATCATTACCAAAGATGCTACCAAAGAGGAAGTCTGGATGTATATTTTTTCATGAGATGAACAATGTTCCTACCATTGTGTGACAATGGAGCTGTGGTTTTAGCCTAGGAACTCCTGTCCCATCAGTGATCCAGACTTATTCTAAGGCAGCTTCACCTGATCATGGAGATGGTTGATCTCCAGGAAGATCAAGGTTAGGAGAGCAGACTCAGAGGACAACACGGCAGATCCACTCACAAAGGCATTTTCCCAAGAGAGTATTATGGGATGGTTGAGTATCGGATTCTACAACCACTGCTGATTGTTGGGTATTGGATACTACAACATATGGCCCTAGTGCAAGTGAGAGATTGTTAGTTATATGTATGCCCTAGAGGCCATTATTGTACATATGATGTATATAATATAGTGGATGCTTGGACATATATAGGAAGGACTTTCTTGCTCGGCATGATAGTACGCTATCTGGTTGCTCTTTATCTTAACATGTACACTTGATGTCTCTATGTTACATGTTGATAAAGCCCTTATGATGTGTACTTGAATACCAGAATTATGATAGAGATCATACTAGCAGGGTCTGGGCAGTCTACGAGCACATCCTTTAATTGTTCCTAGTCGAGGGAATATCGAGACAGGGCATCGATACTCCAGAGTAGACTAGCGTATAGCTTCTCGACTTATGTAATGGGCGATGGATGATCCCATATCCATTGGTGATTGACATCAGAGATGGTATACGGGTGCTCAGTGGAGACTGGGTACACTGAACGAACTCGCCGAGAACTCCTAGATGGTATTATACCTCACGTCGGTAGCAGTTATCTGGTGACACTGGTACAGGTTATTCTGTCGACCCGAGATCGTCATAGAGTCTTGTGTGTCTCCCACTGTGCTTTGATTTCCATCCTGCCACGACTCTACTGAGTCGTGCAAACAGGTGGTTTTTGGGTACAGTCCAGAGTCACATGGAGGCAATGAGCGATAGGAGGGGATTTGTCTTTCCCAGTATTGGGGGTAGATGTTGCGCTATGCTCAATTGGCCATAACTGAAATCCCTAGCCAGGGTAGATGTGATTTACTGGTAAGTGTTATCAGCAGTTTCACGCCCGTCATGGACCTTATTTCGGCATGACTTATCAAGTTACTGGGGTCTGACGTTTACCACGCCTAGACTAAGTATGCGACATATCAGACGAAGAGACCGGACTGTACGGTAGTGTTGTTGATTGGCTTCGCAGGATTGTGAGCAGGCTTGCTTGTTGATCTTCCGATCGCTCAATACCCGGATGGCCGTTACGTTTAGCAGACCGCTTGCGGCATGTCGGTGACTGATATGATCACCACCTACTGCTGGCGTATTGACGAGTCTTTAGAGTCCTACACAGAGGTTTCCTGGCTCAAGCGAAACGGAGTAGGAGAACATATGTGATATGTGCGGGACCGAAATTAATACGATATGAGATACCGTATTCTATTTTTGCGATATGTGACATCGGTCGGTTATATGTGATATAACCGGGCTATCGAATCAAGTGTTGATTCGATAAGTTGTTGCATTTGATATTAGTCAGTTATATGTGATATAGCCTGATCATTAAATCAAGTGTTGATTTAATGATTTAATGTATAATTACATATTTGATATATGAATTTACATTAACTAATATTTAGCTCACTTGACCATTTCTTTTCTCACTTGTGCATGAATGATATATATGTGATATATATTATATCATGCTTGGTTATACATCAAACATGGGTGTGTGAGACTTACACCATGCTTCATATAATTAGGGTTAACATGTATTTAATGTAATTCATAAATTAGTGGAAAATGTGTCATGCTAAAAGCTTGGAGAAACTTATTATGTTCATTGACTAAGTCCACCAAATTTGTTTTGCATAAGATATTTGTTAACCCAAGTATTATTTAAAACCATGGTTAAGTCTCTACAAGGGTTTGTGATGACAAATACTCACCCATGGTTGATTTTCTAACCTTATTCTATTCTTTTATTCATTCTCTTGATCATCTTCTTCTTCATCTCTTAAAGCTTTCTAGGGTTTCAAGAGATGTTGAATCCAAGTGAGAAAACCAAATCCAAAGTGAGCAAAATTCCTACTTCATCATCCTCTACTACCTGCCATTTAGTTTAGGGTGTTTGCTTCACAAAGTTCATCACTTTGTGAATAGGTAGCTTGTGCTTGAATTTCCTCGACGTAGATCATCTTCGGCCTCGAAGACATCTAGCATGCTTGCTCACTACGCTTTGTGGAGTTCATCTTGAGTCCGGGAGATCGATGCTTGGAGCGAAGGGATGACTACACAGAGCTTTAGAAGTGAAGGACCGGGTCTACAAAGGTTGTATTCTTGTTCACTTCTTATATGATATTTGATTGCAAAGTTTTTGTTACCCTAATTTTTCTAGTTCGATTCCTAGGATGATTTCTTAGCACCCCCTAAAATTTTTGTTGTGGCATGCTTGATGCCTGCAAACCCTAAGCTAGGTGCTGAGGAATACCAATAAATAACACTTACCAGTAAATCTCTGTATTATCCTTGGCCAGGGACTTCCTGTTATAGCCAATCGAGCACAGCGCAACTTCAATCCCCAATACCGGGAGAGACGAAACCCCTCTTATCGCTCATTGCCTCCATGTGACTCGAGACTGTACCAAAAAACCACCGTTTTGCACGCTCTCTTGAACTTGTTAAGGTGTAAATCAAAGTACAGTGGGAATCACACAAGAATCTATGACGATCTCAGGTCTACAGACTAACCTGTACCAGTGTCACCAGAGAACTACTATCTGACGTTAGGTATCATACTATCTAGGAGTTCTCGGCGTGTCCTGTTCAGTGTACCCAGTCTCCATTGAGCACTCGTATACCATATTTGATGTCAAACACCAATGGATATAAGATCATCCATCGCCCATCAAATGGGTCAAGAAGCATATACGCTAGTCTACTCTGGAATATCGATACCCCATCTCGATACACCTTCGACTAGGAACAATTAAAGGATGTACTTGTGGACTACCCTGGCCCCACTAGTATGATCTGCATCATAATCCTGGTAGTCGAGTACACATCCTAAGGGCTTTACCAACATGTAACAGCGAGACAGTACAAGTATACATGTTAAAATAAGGAGTAACCAGATAGCATACTATCATGTCTAGCAAGAAAGTCCTCCCTATATATGTCCAAGCATCCACTATAATATACAATCATGTACAATAATGGCCTTTAGGGCATACATATAACTAACAAACACACCTGAAGCGGAAGCATCAACATGTTTTTTCTTCTTGAGATCGGCGGGGTACTCAGTGTAATTTCTTTTTCAATGACCCGTCTTGTGGCAATAGAAGCATTCACCCTTCCCTGATCTCGCAGCCCCAGATTTTTCTTTCCTTTTCGCCTTTTTAACTCCAGCTCTCGGCTTGGTGGGTTTCTTCTTCTTCTTTCCCTTAGTTTTAGCTTTTGGGATGGAGGATGAAGATTACCCAACAAGTAGAGCAGGAGTTTTCACTATCTTGAGTGTGCTCTCTGCACTCCTCAACATATTGAGAAGTTCAGAAAGTGATTTCTTCAAGTTGTGCATGTTGAAGTTCACTACAAATTGAGTATAGGAGGGTGGAGATTGTAGAACGATATCAATATATTGTGTCAGGACCCGGTTCTTGTTCACGGAGCAAAGTGACACGCCAATTGTCATGCCAAGGGGGCAGGGGCCACCTCTTGAATCTGTGGGGGCCACCTCTAGAGTCCGTGGGACCCACTGTAGAACAATGGGGAATCTTCGGAACACATTCTAAAAGAGGACTAAACTGCATTATAAATATAATGATACCACCCTCAATTACAGAGGTGCCTTTTAAGTGAATCGGCGGTACAGGAGCTTGAGAACTCTGTAGTTAAGCATTCTCGGGACAGGGAAGTCTTGGGATGGGTGACTTTCTGGGAAGTGGCCCCTGGTTGGGTCCGGTTTGCTCTAAAGGGCAAAACCGCGCGTCTTCGGCCAGAGCGGACAATACCATCTGTACTGGGGCGTGGGACGTTACATATTGTTCATTCTCCATGGTCCATCCCAGATCCTTAAGCTCTTTAATAAGGCCTATCATTTTTAAGATATGATATCCTACAGATGTACCGGCAGCCATTCTCATTTGAAACAATTTTCTTGAGGCCTCATCACGAAGAGCACGAGATTGCTCCCCATACAACTCTTTTGTATGGAGAAAGATGGATTGCATATCTATCTTCTTATATTGCTTTTGATGTTCATTATCTATCGAACCTAACGTGAGACATTTTGCTGTGGCGCAGTCGATATCACATGTCTTGCGGATCTTCTTATCCGCAACAGAGGAATTAGGGCCTGGGATGGAAGGGGCTTTGGTAGTAAGGACGTATGCAACCTGTAAGGGCAATGTTCATGTTTCTCCTCCAGTCTTTATTGTTTGGTTCCGTCAGTTTGTTTTTCTCTAATAGAAACTTAAATCCCGTCATTGATATCTGCCATTAGGAGAGAGAAGAAAACACTCGACGTAATCTCTTGCATAATTAGATTGGTTATTATCTTATCTAATCGATATCTCCCACTGTTTTATCAAATTTTTCCTTCAAACCCTAAAAAGAAAATTATCCAAGATTAGTTACACCTAACAAAATCGTTAACCGGTCAGCTAGGCCAATGTCGGTACTCCGAGGGAGGTTCCCCGTGCTGTCACACGGACCTAATTAAAATAAACCCCGTTTCCACAGAGGCATAACACCGTTGACACCTACTAGATTAGCTAATTGTAAAGTGTAAAATTCTCCCAGGAGTAACTATTACTCACAGTGGGATCGGGATCCAACTATCAAATAGAAGGTATGCAATCTCATTGCAAATTTCAACACTTGAAATTCCCGATGTAGTTTTTACCCCTAGCGACTTATGACCATAACTACGGTCAACAAATCATAAGCGCTAGTCAAGTTCTACCCGCCATTTCATGATTGATTTAGACCCATTTGTATGACCCTTAACTATAGTCAACAAAGTCGTACGAATGTCCTAATCGGTCGCATCATATACTTTATAGGAAGACATCACTTAGCTATCGTACACTACGTGATTGATTCTGTGAAAGTGTAAAGCAGTAACCGCAATCAATAACGGTGTCGCGTGTAGCTAGCCGAGATGAGTACGGGTCGTCCTCAGGGATTCGTAGAACTTTTAGTCTTACTTTAGACGAGTTGATTAGAGCAAAAGAATAAGGATAATAAATTCTATATCTATGTTAAATACGGATATAGAATATATAAGAAGAGAACTTGTAGGGTTCGTTAGGATTTAGTAGTCATGGATGACTAATAAAGATGACTCCTTTTATCTATTGATAGATTTAAAACTAGATAGATAGTGATGAATGAGGATCGGGGTTCTTGGAAGAAACTAGGGTTTCCCCACTATTGATCCTTGTCCTTTCATTGATCTCTATTCATGTCCAGGACTTAACAAAACAATCGTTAATCTAATCTCAAATCGCGGTCGATACTACCAATAAATTGGTAGCGCGCCCGATTAGGATATGAACGATTCTTTTGCTAAAGTTTATAAACTTCATAAGACTTAAAAGAAATTAAAATATTTTCTCATCCATTGTTCTACCATAATCCTACGAACCTTATCAAGTAGAGAATTACTCGCACATGATGGAGATAGAAGAAGAACGGATAGAGATCATAATGTAAATACAGAAAATAAATGCAAACTAATTAATCTAATGATCTACCTTTATTAATCAACTTCACAATTACAAAACCTTCGAGTTTAGATTACAAGAGGAAGAAGAAGTTGCTCTCGATCTCTGCCTCGTAGGAAGTAGATGTTTTGTCGAATCTCACGTCGCCTTATCACGTCGAATCGTGGACCTGTCGTGGATCACTTGTTCTTTGACGGTGATTTGCTTCGTGAAAAAGGTGATGATTTCTAAGTTTAGCCCCCGTTCCTTTATATAGCCCTGGAAGCAGAAATCCTAGATCCCAAGTACTAGGATTTGTTGTGAATATCCTACCCACAAAATTCTACACCCTAACTCCACATATCGGCCACGGATCCGCCGCAATAGGGGTTATTTGCCACGAAAGCGCCGCGTTTTGGAGTGATCTTGGTTCCAAACTTCTGGGGCCTTCTCATAATGACACGTGGAGATTTATGTGATGTATGGAATTTGAAAATATTTCATGAGTCTCTGCCAGATTCTTCGATTTTAATTAAACTTCATCGGCAGATTATTGATTCTCGACATCTCGATATCCCGATCTCCTGACCCGAGCCAAATCTTGCACAATATCTCCATGAATAATATTACTAAAATTTGTTATAGAGATATTATTCTAACCATTTGTATGATATTATATCTTTTAAAGAATCTTGATTAGAATATTTGATAAGATATACATAATAAAAAATATTATATAAATATTATATGCATAAATTTTCCTTTATAATGTTAATTATAATATATAAATATATGGTAAATAGTATTTTGCAGATAAACCCCAAATATGTTCTATATTTATAATAAACACCTTTAAATATTTAAGAAAAGTAAGGAAAATGTTATATCAAACGTGCAATATTTTCGACTGAACAAATACCTCCAAACTTAACTTTGATCGTCCCGAGCAAACTATTTATTTAAGAGAGGGAGAAAAAGAAAAAAGAAAAACCTAAGTAGCACACTTTCGTAGGTAACACGATTGCACTGAGCACGTGCAATAAGCCGTTAAACCTCTAGGTGTCCCTAATAGGAGTGTTGTCTCCTGAGAGGTTTCAGCGGATTACACCCACAAAATCCTATAATAAAAGAAAGAAAAATGAAAGTTACATAAAAAGATAAGAACTATAAAAGAATAAACTTGAAAATAAGAGTTTTCAACTACACCAGTCTTTCAGTTGCCATGAGCCCTATCTTAATGGCCGTGAAAAAATGTTAGAAATCACATCATCCCTCAATAAAACAACATCTTTAGTCTTCCTCCCTATTTTTCTTCCAAATATCGATCATATACCCCTACGTGTGGGTAAAAGACATCACTACACTTAGAGAATTCAATTCAAGCTATCATACTCTTGTCCATCTTCCAAAGTACTTTTATAGTCGGTGAATTATTTTTGATGAAATTGCTCACACATCCTTCTTGCGACCGTTAATACTTCTTGAGGTACTAACCAACCGATTACAAAATGTGCTCGCGCATTTAGGCGTAATTCCTCGTCTCGCAACACCTAAGACTTAGCAGTTGCTCCCAAACCAGTTAGTCTAAGGCACTAGGTGATAAAGCACCCTCGTAATATTTTTTTATGATGCCTTAAGCAATTACAAAACCAGTGTTCATTTTTTTTCCACTACATATATATTTTTATTTTATTTTATTTTTCATACTAAGGATTTTAGACAAAAGCATTTCAAGGTATCCTCTACTATCCCAAGTTTCAAGATGTGTGACAGTGCCTATAGTAGGGTATCAACGTTCAAAAGTTTAGACTCAAGAATATGGACTATTTTTCAAACTTATTTTTGTCCTTAGATTAGTAATTTCCTTCATCTTACTAACCTTTGGGACAACGACTCATAACTACTTATTACTAGTTTCATTTAAGAAAATATCTAACTTTTTTTCTTTTCTTAAACTATTCCTATTTTTCATATGTAATTTTTCACTTTCAAACTTTCATTATCAAAATTTTTTTGTGCTTATATTTATGATAATGCAAAATAATGCGTGAATAAGCACAAACCTCCCTCAAACCTGTTTGCAGCAGTGTCCTCACTGATGTCATTTATTAAGCTAAAAAAACTGTAGACTTAGGAGGAAAAGTTAGTAACGGGGACATGAATTAATTACAGTGAAAATCCTCCTCCAAACTTATTTTTGTCTCGCAATTTTGTAAAAAAATTTCTTTTCGTTCAAGAGCCAAAATATATTTTCTCCACCCCCTCCAAACTTGAGTAAAATCGTATTAAGCATTTAAAATTATAAAGGGAGGTTAAAGTTATTGGTCAATATAAAGCTTTACAAAGACCAAAAGTCAACACCAACCATTCAAATATTTTATCGATATAACGTACTGGTTGGTGGAAGATCAGAGATATGAAGAAGTGGGAAGGAGATAAGAAATGGTATAGTTTACATCTCGGTTGATAGAGACGAAACAATAATGGTGAATAGAAACGAGAATGTGAATGATTATGAATGAGAAGAATAGTCACATTCTCGTATAGGATAAGAAGAAATGGTGGTGGTTCAATATCTTCAGGTGGAGGTTGATTAATCACAAAATCCGTGTCGTTTAGGAATACGAGTTCGTCGGCGAAAATATTTTCGAAACTTTCATCGATGGTTCGATTGAACATTTCAATGTCAATAAGTGTCGCGCCAGAATTCAACACACTTGATTTTTCAAAAATTATGGAGGTAGGAGACTCGAGAAACCCATCTACCTCATTATCAAAGGGGTCTAAATCAAGTTGTCTTTCTAGAAATATCGAATTGTGATTCATCAACACTCGCTAAAATTAAAAGAATATTAGAAGAAGAACCAAAGAAAGTGGGTGATGAAATGGGTAAACGAATTTGGGTGTCGAGTATTGCTGAACCAGATGTAGGAAATAAAAGCTGAATTTCGTTCTGCTTTTCGGTCATGCATTTATCATCAATTTCCAGACGCATATTGGGTTCGGGAAAAACAGTTACAGATTCGAGATGATTTCCACACGAAAGTGAAAGGACATGATGAATTTGTGAGAAAAATTCATCCAAAACTGTGTGTTCATCATCCAAAATATTCCCAGCGTCAATATTTTCAATCAAGTAAAAGTTAAAATTCTCAGACACCTCATCAAAAGTATGGTTTTCAATCAATCTTGGTTCTAGAGAGGAGGTGTAGAGATCACAAGGATTGGGTGTTGTTTCACTTGAAATGGACCCTTCACAATCGAGTAAATCAAACACTACAAAGTCACACAGCTCATCAAACCTTCTATCTTCAATTGGTGAATCATTTGGTGTACTCGATAGATTTGTGAAACTGGAGTTGTGGATTTCAATTTGGGATGGGAAGGTTTGATTTGGAAGGGTATACTGCTCTCTTTCACTACCCAAATTTTCAATTTATCCTATTGCCGTATCATACATTGAATAATTTTGAGCTAGTTGGAAACTAGTCGCTCGTTCATTGGGTTGTATGAGGGAGGCCATGGACGCATTCAATTCCTCTATGTGGCGACGCGACGTTACCCGATATTCTTCCACTGTCCGTTCAAGACTAGACATGGGTCGGTAAGGGATTTCAACAGAAAATTGAAATTCTTGTGGATAGGCAAAACTCCCAAATAACCGATTAGAAGAAATGTCTAGAGAAGGTGTAAAAGTCGGGTAGGATTGATAGGAATCGAATGGTTGTGAAAATTAGACAGGAGTAGGATCAACATTGTGATAAGAAGAAAATTGATATTGGTTGGTTAGTTGGCGCCGCAAAACGAGTAGCAATATCTTCCTTAGACAGTGATGGTGTTTGTTGTCCTAACGATTTGACCGGATTGAAACTTTGGCTTTTAGCCCTCGCCATATGCTCAGCGATGGGCATGCGTTTAGAAGTTCCCTCACACGCTTTAAATAGAGTATCAACATAAGAAGATGTAGAATTTTGATGCGGTTGATAGGACCTGGAGTGAGGTGTCTAACTGTAACTTTCCGCTTGCTCTATCCAATCTCTTAAAAACATGGTAGAGTCGGAATTTTGACCAAAGCAATTATGAAAACAAGAAATATCTGGTTCTGAGTAGCAAAGCTCGGCAAGAGTTTGTCTGTTTGGGTTACCCATTATAAGAAGGTGAAAAGAAAAGAGAGTGAAAAGGGAAAGATTTAAGCTCTATTTGGATTGTTTTGATTTGAAAGTGGGACTTGAGGGTTGACTCAACAAATCACAAAATGCACAAGCAACCCTAGAACTAAGGTCTCCTAGGTCAAGCACTAGACCACTTCTAGACTTCCAAAGGACAAGCCGCAGGATGAATTCTCTACCACCTCCTTATTACTCATGTGGCCAGGTAAGTGCCAGGTAAGTGGGAAGTATCCGCTATACGAATCACCAAAAATAGCGAGCCTAATTAAATAACCACTTGCCTAGACACACTTCCCTAGACACCACAAAAGAAATACGGATAAGCGATAGATTACCCCACGACCTTCCTCTGTCCTAATTAAGCGCGACGGTCCTTAGAGTCTTGGTCTAGATATTTTTTAATTAATATAGGGTTATGCGGATGCTCATTTTTTGATTTGTGGGGCCTAGGAAGGGTGATGAAATCCCCGCATAATCTGAATTTTGGTCTTGCCCCTTAAAATCCGTATTAAAAATATGCAAAAACAAACCGCAAAAAAAACACGCAAAAAGAATTGTGAGCGGCTATATTTTGCAAAGAATCCTGCAGAAAAATATATTATAGGATTTTCAGAGGAGAGAGAAAGAGTTTAGGAATATACCAGAGAAGTTTGGCTAGGCAAGTCCACCAAGTGGCCGCGGTTTCGCGGCTAGATGTGCAATAGTGCGGCGGTTCCGCCGCGCCTTGTTGCTTTCTTCTGATGAATTTTCTACAGTAGCCTTCTAAGTTCCTCTGGGTCTCTCTGAAAGTCTCTGAATCTTTATCTACTCGCAGAGAGTGACTCCAGATTCCTTCGTAAAAATTGCACACTAATCATTAAATACACAATTTGCTGTTTTATTTTATTTTTATGATGTGGATCGAATAAAAATTTAACACGAATAGTAAGAAAAAAATTATGCACGTATATCCGGCAACGGCGCCATTTGATTTATTATGTGAAAGTGTAAAGTAGTAACCGCAATCAATAACGGTGTCGCGTGTAGCTAACCGAGATGAATACGGGTCGTCCTCAGGGATTCGTGAAACTTTTAGTCTTACTTTAGACGAGTTGATTAGAACAAAAGAATAGGGATAAAAGATTCTAGATCTATGTTAAACACGGATATAGAATATATAAGAAGAGGGCTTGTAGGGTTCATTAGAATTTAGTAGTCATGGGTGACTAATAAAGAGGACTCATTTTATCTATTGATAGATTTAAAACTAGATAGAGAGTGATGGATGAGGATTAGGGTTCTTAGAAGAAACTAGGCTTTCCCCACTATTGACCCTTGTCCTTTCATTGATCTATTCATGTCTAGCCCTTAACAAAACAATTGTTAATCTAATCTCAAATCGCGGTCGAGACTGGCAATAAATTGGTAGCACGCCCGATTAGGATGTTAATGATTCTTTTGCTAAAGTTTATAAACTTCATAAGATTTAAAAGAAGTTAAAATATTTTCTCATCCATTGTTCTACCCCAATCCTACGAACCCTATCAAGCGGAGAATTACTCGCGTATGATGGAGATAAAAGAAGAACGGACAGAGATCATAATTTAAATAAAGAAAATAAATGCTAACTAATTAATCTAATGATCTACCTTTATTAATCAACTTCAAAATTACAAAACCTTCAAGTTTAGATTACAACAGGAGGAAGAAGTTGCTCTCGATCTCTGCCTCGTAGGAAGTAGATGTTCCGTCGAATCTCATGTCGCCTTATCACAGCGAATCGTGGACCTGTCGTGGATCACTTGTTCTTTGACGGTAATTTGCTTCGTGAAAAAGGTGATGATTTCTAAGTTTAGCCCCCGGTTCTTTATATAGTCTTGGAAGCAGAAACCCTAGATCCCAAGTATTAGGGTTTGTTATGAAGATCCTACTCACAAAATCTCACACCCTAACTCCACATATCGGCCTCGGATCCACCGCATAAAAGGGTTTTTTTGCCGCGGAAGCGCCGCGTTTTGGAGGGATCTTGGTTCCAAACTTCTGGGGCCTTCTCATAGTGACACGTGGAGATTTATGTGATGTCTGGAATTTGAAAATATTTTCTGAGTCTCTGCCAGTATTGATTCCTCGATTTTAATTAAAACTTCATCGGCAGATTATTGATTCCCGACATCTTGATATCCCGATCTCTTGACCTGAGCCAAATCTTACACAATATCTTCATGAATAATGTTAGTAATATATGTTATAGAGATATTATTCTAACCATTTGTATGATGTTATATATCTTTTAATGAATCTTGATCAGAATATTTGATATGATATGCATAATAAAAAATATTATATAAATATTATATGCATACATTTTCCTTTATAATGTTAATTATAATATATAAACATATGGTAAGTAGTATTTTGCAAATAAACCCCAAATATGTTCTATATTTATAATAAACATCTTTAAATATTTAAGAAAAGTAAGAAAAATGTTATTTCAAACGTGCGATATTTTCGACTAAACACTACGCCTTAACTATAGTCAACAATGTAGCACGAATACTAAGTACTTTACTTTCCAAAATGGCGGAGGGCTACGAATGGTTTTGATGAAAACCTTTAGCGTATTGAACTTGATATCGTTGTAGAACCGAGTAATTTGTAAATGAGTAGCTTAAGCTCCGCACTTGAAATAATTGCTTTTCATAAAAAGGCCGAGTATCTTTCAAATTTGGTTCTACAACATCTTTATGTTTCTTTCCTTAATATTAATTCTATTAATTTCGTCCCATCATTTAAGCTCCTAATCATCATAGAAGAAACGAAAATAAAACACACATATATGCCATCTGTATTCGCCATAGAGACCCGGGTCTTCACCGTAAGGTTACTTAACTTATGGCAGAACGGGGTCAGGACTAGCGCGGATACAAAACATATATAGTGTATACTAGTATATCATATATATATATATATAAGTAGCATTCGTCTCACGCAGTTATATGATCACATCACAATACAGCAGAAGCATGTATATGAAATATAGGATATACTAGGAGATCCGTGTTTTAGATTAAACCATTAATGAAAAATACGGATTCCACGATCGTGATGAATAGCCAAGCCCACACCTCTAAACCCCTACGAGAGCGGCAAGCAACCCTTCCAATTATAGAGTTAGGCGACCGGTCTCGACTCCTTTAGATGGCCTCCCTCTGGACTCTAGAACCCGGTTACTTGTGCTCTCCGTCTTGGGTCTATCTTAATGCGGAAAAGTAAATAATATATATCGAACGGAGACAACAAGCTCAACCCGGAAGTGTCCCAATAAAATAATATTATATACAATAATTTGTAAGTGCACGACAGCGCCCCGGTCGTCTTTCCGAGGCCAATATGCGGAATCCAAAACTTTTTTATAAACTAGAACCGGCGCTGCCGCGGACTTTAAAACCCGGATCGGGCCATTAACCTCCTCCTAGCTAACTAGAGAAGGGGTAGAGAGATATACCGAGCGATCCGTGTCCTTCGTTCTTCTCTTTGTCATCCCGATCTTCCCGCGGAATCTCCGGTCTTCATCTCCTCGTCGGAAGGGCACCACATCGCCGGGTTCTTTTATGGGCTCCCACCTCTGGACCGATGCAACTCGGGCACGAAGTTGGCGAGTCGACCTGTCCAAGAATGTTGTAGGCTAAGTGTAGAACACTGGGTCTCATGGGGTTTACTAGAAGTTGCCTTTTGGGTGGAGGAATGAAACATAACTTTTTGAGATGAATAAAGGGATTTTTGTGAGCATGAAGAGAACAAAAATGCCTCACAAAATTTTGGACAGCCCCAAAGAGAATGGCCAGCCCTTGGCCTCAAGAATGAGAAGAGGGAGTGAGACAAAAGAATAAAGCAAGAGAGAGAGAAAAAATGGTGATCATGAGGAATCATTATCACAACAAAGTCTCACTCCAAAACCCATCACTCTCATCACAAAAGTCAAGCAATCATGAACAATCATGAACCAAGAAGTCAAATGATGGTTGAACCATCATGAAGCTATCATCACAAAATTCTTCTTCATAATAAAATGCACAATTGCAAATAACCCCCTCCACCAAAATTCAGCTAAAGAAAGAGATAAAGGAAAATGGCCGAAACCGGAAGGCAAACTGGCAACTTCAGAAAAACGATCCCGTAATAAATTACAGGAAAACCCCACGACTGTATATACATACCCGCATTTGTATTCCGACCGAATACAAATGCAATGAGACAAAATCTACACTGTACAATACTAGGAAACGGCTTAAACCATAGCCCGCTAGTATTATCCGTCCGATCATGATCCGTGCAATACCGTACGTACATGATCGAACCCTAACATATCTCCATACGGTCTCTACAGCGTTTCGCCCGAAACTTGAGAAACGGTCAGTGGGCGACTCTAAAGACTTGTCAATAAGTTTTCTGTGGATTTAACCACTAGCACGTTAGAGGTATTAGCCGTACTTAACGAGCAACCAGGTATTGACCAAAAGGGACGTCGATGAGCGAACTCATCCTAACACCCTACTGAGCCTGTCAGTGACAATATCCGTACAGTCCGGTCCGTTCGTCTATGAGCATCGCATGGCGGGCCTAGGGGGTTGGTAAAAGTCAGACCCCCAAAAGCGGTACAAGTCGTGTCGGAGTGTAGCCCAGAACACCCTGAGATACTACTGGAATATCTACCAGTAAATCTCCTGCGTTGGCCAAGGACTTCGTGTAATGGCTCTCTTAGACACAGCGCGACCTCACCACCAATACCGGGAGAGACAAACCCCTGCAGATCCGCTCACTGCCTCCATGTGGCTTGGGACTGTACCCAACTAAAACCTGTTTGCACGTCTCCTTTGAGCGTGGTAGGGTAGTAATCAAAGTACAGTGGGAACTCACACGAGACAAATGACGATCTCAGGTCGATGAACTAACCTGTACACATGTCACCAGGGAACTGCTATCTAACGTCTGGTATAAGACCAACTAGCATATTCCCGGCGAGTCCTGTCCGGTATACTCATAACCCAATGAGCACCAGTATACATCTTAGGTGAACCAACTGACACCAGTGGCTTGTGAGACCGGCCACCGCCTCTCATCGGGGTCTCGACTGTATACACTAGTCTACTCTGGATTATCGATGCCCTGTCTCGAAACTCCCACGACTAGGGACCTTTAAAGGATGTGCTTATAGACTACCAGCTCCCACGTATATGATCGCCATCATACTGCTGGCTGTCAAGCAAGAATCCTAAAGGCTCTATCAACGCGCAATAGTGACCTGTAAGGTGTCACGCCCCGCTTCCCAAAATACGGAATACGAGGGGTAGACAAGGCCAGTCATGCTCCTACGGTCAAGGAAATGTCTTGCCGTAGTCACACTTCGGCTTCTAGTTTTTCATGGTAAACAGTAATTGATGCACAGGTAATGAGAAATGCAGTTTCTACAATAAAATAGTAATAGAAACTAACTTGATGGAAAACAAATGAATGTAACTCTGAATAGCAAGTCAAGAAGTCTGTGATGCACGTCTAGTTCTGGTCCAGGCTAAATCTTCTCCTCACACTGAGCATGCATACTCAGGTCGTCAGAGCGACACAATGGCAATATAATATATATATATAAAATCATGTAATAATTCTAACAGTAGTAATAGATACGTGAAACAGTAAATCAATGACAGCATGAATATGAATGTGCAGAAATCAATGCAGCGGAACAGTAAAAGCAGTAGAACGATATGTCACGTATGTCCACACAGTAAATAAGATATATCAATGCTAGTATTCCTACCAGTCTCTAAGTCTCACTGTACAGGTCACTAAGCCTATCGTCAGTCCAAGTGTGAGAGTCAACCACTCGTGAGTGTCCTCCACCCAAGGGTAGAACCCAAGGGCAAGGGACCACGGGCCCAACATGTAACATGTATATCACGGTGAATATCACATACCCTGTAAATTTCCATATATCTCCCTAAATATATAAGCCGGCATGGGACTCTCGAGATTCTGTTGAACTCACACTTAAACTACCCCACACCCCGTGGTCTACATCAAACGCCAACCATAACCCTAAATACCAATCGGTCTGTGACAAGTCTGCGCAAGAGCTGGAGGCAGGACCTCCATCAAGCACATCCCGACTAATACCTAAGATAAATGGCAGTGTCGGATGCCTTATTTGTGACACCCATGCAAGCGCTTCCATAAGTATCCCATACCACTTATAGTCACACGTACACGCATCCCACAGACGTCGACAATGCAATAGAATAATAGGGTCACTGATTGTGTACAAGTACGTATCACTTTCACTTATTCACGGATACACGAACACTGACGTACTTGCCACAATCATCACTAAAATATAACACTGGGTAAATGCACGATATCACTAGGTTATCACTATAATGATATGGGTATGATATGATACGTAGACAGTATATGAAGCATGATTAAGGTGTCATAAAATAGTATTCTATCACTTGCACGATTTATCATGAATCGTACGTGTACAGTTTAGCGAAACAATAAACAGGTAATAATTAGTATGTTCAGTTATCTATCCATCTAATTTGGTTTCATGCCAATCGGGTTCCAGGATCACTAATTATAGGCATTTCATTTTAAACGTTCACGGCTGGAAATCTGGTTTCAGAATCAGAAATCCGTTTCGCAACGCATTTTAATCCAAGTTGGGTTCATATTTTAGCAACGCTACAGTTGGATGAAATCTAGGGTTTTCAGTAAGGTTTTCAACGCAATAGACAGATCTTCGATCGCGTCTGTACATCAGGAGATATACACTATTCAATACCAATATGTCAGTTCTGATTTTGCTGGGACTGTTATGCGTCCCGATCTATTAAATTACAGATTAAATATCAAACGGTAACAAAACAGAATGAAACCAATTGTGTTGTCTAGATAACAGATTCACCTACAATAAACAGTGGAGTTCCGCAACCTACGAGTCATGGAAATCTTGTGGCACCCAATACGGAACAGCAACCAACAATTGGAGTCGCTCTGGGCTGCAGTCCAGAGTCGCACTCCGATCCAATTATCGTCACAGTTTAAATTTAGGAATATCTGAAAACTAGCATAGGGTTAAAGTTCGTCGAGTTGGCTTCGATTTGAGCACTTGAACACACCATTACAGTATGTATATAAATTATGGCGATTTTATTACTTTTCAGGTACAAGAAAATTCCAGTTTTACGGTTAAACTTGAGGGTAGTTGTTTTAATCTTTAACGGTCATAATTTCCAGCGAAACTTGCACAAAGTATTCATCACAGCAAGGGCCAAAGTAATTAATCCAGTTCCGTCATTTTAGAAAAGTATTTTCTTTGGGAACACGCTTCGAACAGGTATGGCACATAATTGATCTAAACTTGCAACTTTATGATATATGTAATTAAAGATCGTAACCTAGGTAAATAGCATGTAAGCAAGTAAAATACTTGCCTGGAGACGTTATGGTGATGCACGGCAGCGGCAACGACGATCTCTGTAGGTGCTTGACGGAATGCCGGGACTCGACTCGTGAATGTTGGAGGCGGGGGGGGTGCTCTGTGGGTCTCCTGGGTGTGCTGGGATCGTCGACGGTCGGTGTCGCTCCGATGATGGCAGAAGTGGCTCGCAGTTTGGTGGTCGGTGCTCGGCTGTGGAGCTTGGGCCTTGCACTCCAATGGGTTCGACGATGAGTGACAGAGAGATTAGAGAGAGGGAGAGAACCGAGGGGTTGTGGGAGAGAGAGATAGATCTCAGATGAGAGACGAGAGAGAAAGGGCACAGAGGGAGAGGGAGAGAGAGCTGAGAGAGAGAGAGAGCACAGAGGGAGAAAAACAGAGGAAGGTGAGAATGAGAGAGAGATTGGGGAGTGAGGGTGAAGGCTCGGGTGAGCGAGGGGAGTGAGGAAGAGATCAAGAGAGTCGAGGATGGTGGCGATGGTGACGATGATGATGACGATGGGGTCGACGAGAAGCAGTGGGCCGCAATCGAGAGGTTGCAGGGGTGGAGCTATGGTGGTCGCGGTGTCGAGCAGAGGCGGATGAAGAAAGGAGGTGGTCGGCTCGGGTGTCGACGAGATGCGATGGGTTCTGGTGAGGGGGTGCAGGTGAGGGTGCTTGGGGATGATGGTGGCGGCCGTCGATGTGGGAATCGAAAGAGGGAAAACGGGGTGCAGGGGTCAGTTGATGGGTGCAGGGGAGATCGGTCGGTGGGAGAGAGGAGGAAAGAAAGAGAGGGAGACGGGAGTTTGAGTTGAGGAGGGTGGAGGAAGAAGGAGGGCGCTAGAGATGGGTGCCGGTAGAGGTGGTCGGTGATGTGGTTCGGGAGTGTAGCGAGAAGAGGAGGAAGAAGGAGAAAGTGATGGGAGTGAAGAGAGGTGAACGTTGAGGGAGCGGGTCGCAGGGAAACGTGCGTGTCGTGGGGAGTAACGCTCGCGAGCGTGAGCATCGGTGGAGGCAAGAAGCGCGGCGACGTGGTCGCCAGGAAACGTGCGTGGGCAAAAGAAATGAGCCGTTGGGGAAGAAGAAAGGGGTTAGTGGGTCGGGTCGGGTAGGTGAGCGGGCGTGAGCTGAGGAGAAAGAGTGGGCCGGGCCGGAAGTCTAAAGGAATAATTAAAGAAAGAAAAAGAAAGAGCAGTGGGCTGGGCCGAAGGGGTTTAGTAAATTCCTTAATTATTTATTTGTTTCCCTGTGCTTTAGGAAGGCAGGGCCGGGTATTTAAATAAAAATGAATTTCAAATTATTTTTTTTTGGGCTGAGGAGCTGTTGGGTTAGGGAAGAGGGCTGAGTTATGAAAATAAAAGGGAATTTTAAAGGAAAAAGAGTGAGGGCCGGCCTTGAGGAAGGATTGGGTTAAAAGAAAAATGAATTTAAATGAAAGAATGGGAATTGGGGTTCTATTGAAAGAAAATGGTGTTGGCTAAGGGAATTTGTTGGAAAAATATAATAGGGTTTGGGTTTTGGGGTTTTATTGATAAAAAGAAAAATAGGTTTAGCATGGAATAATATAGTAAATAGAATTATAAGGTAGCAAAATACAGATTTTGGTACGAAAGGGGCTGGGTATTATATCATACCACCCTTACAAAAATTTCGTCCTCGAAATTTAAAATAAATAATAGGTTATACAAACATAGGCGAAATCTATTAAATTGCAAACTAACACATAAAGGTTTATTAGAAATCCGTGGACGAAGAAATTTGAAGGCATAAACATGTAAGAACAGCATACAGAAGATAATCCTAAATAGGTATAAGGTAGGAATAACTATAAGAGCAACCTACAAGTACACGAGAACATAGATAACAATGATGAACAAAAATAATCAGAGCGTATTCAATAAAATCGAAATCCAAACATGTGCACGTATAAGTATATTAAAAATAGCACGACAGAAAAATAAGTATAAGACACAATCATTTATAATAGTAATCATAGGCACACAACACGAAAATAAAATAACAAGAATAAAGTAGTGGAAGTTTAGTCGGTAGGTTAAACCATTTTAGGAAAACGTATCGATCAAATAGTTTTAAAATAGCTTAGAAAACCCATATAGTGAAAATAAGAAACATGGAACAAAATGTGCGCGGTATAAGGTTGCGCTACTGAAAATGGGAATAATAATAGTGTACTTAAAATACATAAAACGGAGTAATCAACGACACACACCAAAATAATGAAAACTAAATTTTTGAATAACACTGTCCCTTTATATGTAATTAGGGTAATAGGAAGGACACAAAAATGTATAGGCTAGCTAGGGTAAGGGTTTCAAGGAGGTGTGGTTCATTCAAAGGTCGGAATGTGGCGGTTTTTAGGCTGAAGATCAAGGAGATTGGGATCGGGTCAGCACAGGATGTGAGGGCGAACAACAAATGACTACAAGGGAAGAAGTATGGGTAGGATAGCGGTACGTACAACATATGAATCAAGATGTGAAGGGTTAGCGAACTCGGAAGTTTCTCCAAAATTTTCTCCTCCCAAAAGGATTACAAACGAGGCACAGGCGAAGAATGAATGGTGGCTCATTCCAAGGATCAGGGTGTGGTACTCTCTAATCGAAACGAGGGTGAAAACTATACAATGAGTAGGGGTGGACAGTCAGGGAACTTAGCAGAAAAATAAATGGATATGGGCAATAAACAAGTATCAAGCGAACCAATAATCAAAAGGTTTATGAATTCAAAAGATTTATTTCATTCAAAAAAATTTGAAACAAGGCATTCCCAAAGGCGAAAAGTGGCCTTAAACTATACACATTTTATTTGGCCAGAAAGACAACATCAAAAGAAATCCCGTCAGTCGTGGTTGTGGAGATTCAGCAGGTTGCGGTAGGCTCACGCACTCAGGTAGGGGCATCCATTTCCATAGCGCCTCGCGGGGACCGCCATTGGGAGTTCTTCCACAGCAGGGTCCTGTTTCCTCGGCTGGAGCTTCTTCATCGAGGTCTGATTCCAAGTGATTCTCTTCTTCTGGATTCTCTTCCATGGGATTTTCCTCCACTGGATTTTCTTCTATCGGTTCTTCCTCGGGGTCTTCCTCTATCGGGTTCTCTTCAAGGTCTTCTTCCTCCTCATCGGAATCAGCTATCATGTCGAACTCTGAGACGGCTACTCCTTCGTCCTCTGAATCGTCGTTTCCGAAATTGACCTGGGGACCGTTGATCTCATCATCAAAACTCAACAGCGTGTGGTCTAAGGAAATGCAAGATTGTGCATCCTCATCCAGATGCGGCGCTGCTCCAGGGTGGGCCATGGTCTGAAAAGAAAAGTGATGATTAGACAGTGGAATACATCAAGGAAAAAGCTCAGGGTATGAAGTATAGGAAAATATGCGGTTGCAGGAACTGAAAGATCAGGATTAAAATACTGTGATAATGAATAGAATTAGATAAATAGAAAGCAAGAGAATGATACATATATTACGATTCAAATTTTCATTGCATTCAATCAAAAGTTCAGCGGATACAAGATTTCAAACGGAAAGAAATATTCATAAAAATGTGACAATATTATTACTGAAAGTAGATAACATGAAAAAAAATCCTTCTTCGACTACTATAACGTTGCATTCTCGTCGCGTGAGTTGAATCCTGCGTTAGGTCCACCTTATCGTCGAAGTTCGAACTATGCGATAATCCTCACTTGGCAGGAGTGGAGAGTGTGGACGAGTTTCCTCCTTGTAGTTCTTTCCTTTCTGGGCAACCGTTGATGAGATGTTCGCTGGATCCACAAATTAGACATTTCCCTTGGGCGCGGCGACAATCCCTCTGAAGATGTCCTGGCCTCTTACAGTACCCACAACATGGGGTCTTCTGCTGCTTCTGCCGTGGAGAAACAAATTGGCGCTTCATCTTTCTCTCTTTTCCTCGTCTAACGGGGATCCCTTTATGATTTGAGACTCCCGCTGGTACCTGATTCTCCTGTCTTCTCAGTCCTTCAGCCAACAAGTCGTTTGTTCGCTCCTGGGCTTCCTTCAGACCTTATAGTACACTCAGAATCTCAATGGTCTGATTCTGGGGAGCAGATATAGACGAAGAGTAGTTGGAAGACATGATCCTGAAACAACAATTTTGAAGATGATATAAGGCACAAGCCATAAGATTCAAATATAATAAGGATTGGACAAAGATTCAAAAATACCAGATGTGATGAAACTTATTACAAGCGGAAAAATCAACTGTACGACTCCAAGTCGCTTAAACAAAGTATGGTAGTGTAATCATGATGTAGTTCACCATTACAACCACGAAACTTTGCCAAGTCACCTGAAACCCTAGTGAATGGATAGATGAACACACGATGTGAATATGGATCAAGAATGACAATTTTACAACCTAGACCAAGGAATGTCTTAGATTGCCAAGCTATACACGGAAAAATGCAATCCCAACCGAAGCAAAACCTGGCTCTGATACCAACTAAACCATGTCACGCCCCGCTTCCCAAAATACGGAATACGAGGGGTAGACAAGGCCAGCCATGCTCCTACGGTCAAGGAAATGTCCTGCCGTAGTCACACTTCGGCTTCTAGTTTTTCATGGTAAACAGTAATTGATGCACAGGTAATGAGAAATGCAGTAACTAGAATAAAATAGTAATAGAAACTAACCTGATGGAAAACAAATGAATGTAACTCTGAATAGCAAGTCAAGAAGTCTGTGATGCACGTCTAGTTCTGGTCCGGGCTAAATCTTCTCCTCACACTGAGCATGCATACTCAGGTTGTCAGAGCGACACAATGGCAATATAATATATATATAAAATCATGTGACAATTCTAACAGTAGTAATAGATACGTGAAACAGTAAATCAATGACAGCATGAATATGAATGTGCAGAAATCAATGCAGCGGAATAGTAAGAGCAGTAGAACGATATGTCACGTATGTCCACACAGTAAATAAGATATATCAATGCCAGTATTCCTACCAGTCTCTAAGTCTCACTGTACATGTTACTAAGCCTATCGTCAGTCCAAGTGTGAGAGTCAACCACTCGTGAGTGTCCTCCACCCAAGGGTAGAACCCAAGGGCAAGGGACCACGGGCCCAACATGTAACATGTATATCACGGTAAATATCACATACCCTATAAATCGCCATATATCTCCCTAAATATATAAGCCGGCATGGGACTCCCGAGATTCTGTTGAACTCACACTTAAACTACCCCACACCCCGTGGTCTACATCAAACGCCAACCATAACCCTAAATACCAATCGGTCTGTGACAAGTCTGCGCAAGAGCTGGAGGCAGGACCTCCATCAAGCACATCCCGACTAATACCTAAGATAAATGGCAGTGTCGGATGCCTTATCTGTGACACCCGTGCAAGCGCTTTCATAAGTGTCCCATACCACTTATAGTCACACGTACACGCATCCCACAGACGTCGACAATGCAATAGAATAATAGGGTCACTGATTGTGTACAAGTACGTATCACTTTCACTTATTCACGGATACACGAACACTGACGTACTTTCCACAATCATCACTAAAATCTAACACTGGGTAAATGTACGATATCACTAGGTTATCACTACAATGATATGGGTATGATATGATACGTAGACAGTATATGAAGCATGATTAAGGTGTCATAAAATAGTATTCTATCACTTGTACGATTTATCATGAATCGTACGTGTACAGTTTAGCAAAACAATAAACATGTAATAATTAGTATGTTCAGTTATCTATACATCTAATTTGGTTTCATGCCAATCGGGTTCCAGGATCACTAATTATAGCCATTTCATTTTAAACGTTCACGGCTGGAAATCTGGTTTCAGAATCAGAAATCCGTTTCGCAACGCATTTTAATCCCAGTTGGGATCATATTTTAGCGACACTACAGTTGGATGAAATCTAGGGTTTTCATTAAGGTTTTCAACGCAATAGACGGATCTTCGATCGCATATGTGCGTCAGGAGATATACACTATTCAATACCAATATGTCAGTTCTGATTCTGCTGGGACTGTTATGCGTCCCGATCTATTAAATTACAGATTAAATATCAAACGGTAACGAAACAGAATGAAACCAATTGTGTTGTCTAGATAACAGATTCACCTATAATAAACAGTGGAGTTCCACAACCTATGAGTCATGGAAATCTTGTGGCACCCAATACGGAACAGCAACCAACAATTGGAGTCGCTCTGGACTGCAGTCCAGAGTCGCACTCCGATCCAATTATCGTCACAGTTTAAGTTTAGGAATATCTGGAAACTAGTATAGGGTTAAAGTTAGTCGAGTTGGCTTCGATTTGATCCCTCGAACACACCATTCCAGTATGTATATAAATTATGGCGATTTTATTACTTTTCAGGTACAAGAAAATTCCAGTTTTACGGTTAAACTTGAGGGTAGTTGTTTTAATCTTTAACGGTCATAATTTCCAGCGAAACTTGCACAAAGTATTCATCACAGCAAGGGCCAAAGTAATTAATCCAGTTCCTTCATTTTAGAAAAGTATTTTCTTTGGGAACACGGGTCGAACAGGTATGGCACATAATTGATCTAAACTTGCAACTTTATGATATATGTAATTAAAGATCGTAACCTAGGTAAATAGCATGTAAGCAAGTAAAATACTTGCCTGGAGACGTTATGGTGATGCACGGCAGCGGCAACGACGATCTCTGTAGGTGCTCGACGGAATGCCGGGGCTCGACTCGTGAATGTTGGAGGCGGGGGGGTGCTCTGTGGGTCTCCTGGGTGTGCTGGGATCGTCGACGGTCGGTGTCGCTCCGATGATGGCAGCAGTGGCTCGCAGTTTGGTGGTCGGTGCTCGGCTGTGGAGCTTGGGCCTTGCACTCCAATGGGTTCGACGATGGGTGACAGAGAGATTAGAGAGAGGGAGAGAACCGAGGGGTTGCGGGAGAGAGAGAGATCTGAGATGAGAGACGAGAGAGAGAGGGCACAGAGGGAGAGGGAGAGAGAGCTGAGAGAGAGAGCACAGAGGGAGAAAAACAGAGGAAGGTGAGAAAGAGAGAGAGATTGGGGAGTGAGGGTGAAGGCTCGGGTGAGCGAGGGGAGTGAGGAAGAGATCAAGAGAGTCGAGGATGGTGGCGACGGTGACGATGATGATGACGATGGGGTCGACGAGAAGCAGTGGGCCGCAATCGAGAGGTTGCAGGGGTGGAGCTATGGTGGTCGCGGTGTCGAGCGGAGGCGGATGAAGAAAGGAGGTGGTCGGCTCGGGTGTCGACGAGATGCGATGGGTTCTCATGAGGGGGTGCAGGTGAGGGTGCTCGGGGATGATGGTGGCGGCCGTCGACGTGGGAATCGAATGAGGGAAAACGGGGTGCAGGGGTCAGTTGATGGGTGCAGGGGAGATCGGTCGGTGATCGCATGCTTTTGGCGTGTCGGATGTTCAAAGAATTTAAGTGTAACCGCGATCAGGACGGTGTCACTATGCAGCTAGCCGGTTGAGCACGGGTCGGTCCACAGGGAGATGGTGTTATCTTACCTTCTTGTCTTAGACGAGTCAATAAAGAATCTGTATGAGTTTGATTCTAACCTATGTGTTTATTTGCAAGTATAGAGTTGTTAAGAAAATACGAGATTGTAAGCTAAGAAATCCGTACTCAAAAACCTTTGAGCCGAGTCTTGACCAATTGAAGCTAAGCAATTGGCAACAACGGGGATTAGGGGATTTAAGCGCGGTATTCGTGGAATACGGCTTATTTACCCTTTTCCTTCCGCTCTTGTCTCTTGCTTTCGCCTCCGGCTAAACCGAACGCAACCGGTCGTGGTTAGGAATCACCGTTACCTTGTCAGGGTACGGTGCCTAACGGAGCGCTTGCGTATGGTTTGGGCAAAGTTCAAATGGAAAATAACGGGAAAAGGAATTGGCAAAGAAATGTTAACTTATAAAATCGTATTAATTCTTAGCAACAACAATAATTACAACATTTACAAAATGAACAAAAAGAGAACAAAAAGAAAAGAACAAAGAAAAGAAAAGAACACGGAAGTAGAACCCAAGCCAAGCATGTGCTCAATAGCCAACCCTTAAACTTGCAAGCTCAATGAAGAGGTTGCAAGATCAAGGGAAGGGTAGAGAACGCATGTGAAGTGAAGAACTAGTCCCGGGAGAAAATACGACCTTTGAGATCAATAACTAACCCTTAACCATTCAAGCTCAATGAAGAGGTTGAATGAGCAAGAGAAAGCAAAAATCTCAAAGGGGAAGAAGAAGCACAAGAGAATGATACAAAACCCTCATCTTTATCCACATCCATAAAAAGCTCTCACTACAATTCATGGAAGAGGAATGAAGAAGAAGAAGAAAAAGAACTAAAAACTACAAAAGAAAGAGGAACAAAAGAATACAAAAGAATGCCCCTTGGCTAAGCTCAGTTCTGCTGTATTTATAGGCAGGGAGTTGAAGTTCTAGGGCAACCAGCAGACCCCATGCAAGATTACCGAAAAGCCCCTGAAACACGACAGTGAGTGGGCCCCACATGGCCGCGGAACCGCGGCCAAGACCCCCCTTTGGCCGCGGTTCCGCGGCCATCTTGGTGAGTTGGGCAGTGGATTTTCTGGTGCTTTCCTGGTTTGGTGTCCCCTGTTGTCTGGTACATGTAGTTTCTGAAAATACTTTAACATTTCTTCCAGAATTTCTGTTGAGGAAAGGTGGACTTTTGTGGATGCTTTTGTCATGATTGCCTCGAGCTCCGCGTAGATCTCTTGGATCTTGTGCTACCATTGAGCCTTGTGCCTGAAAACGACATTGATTTGACGTTTTGTCTTCCTAAACTGTTATCTGGCAGCATACGGATGAAGAGCGGAGACCGTGTTTTATCAGTGGTTGGCAGGAACCCGGATTTTGTCATGTTTTCCATGAATTTCACCGTTTTAGAACCGAGAACCTGTATCCTGCAAATATATAACAAACACGGATAAAAAGCACCTACCTATAAACACACGAGCGTAAGAATGGGCGGTATAAAATGCAGTATTCTGTGATGAACAAATACCCCCAAACTTAACTTTTGCTCGTCCCGAGCAAAACCAATTATTCACAAAAATAAAATGATAACCGCACTTTCGCAGGGAACGCGATTGCACTGAGCGCGTGCAACAAGTCGTTAAACCTCTAGGTGTCCCTAGTAGGAGGAGTGTCGTCTCCTGAGGGTTTTCAGCTGATTACACCCACAAAATCCCGTCAAGCTAGTGTCATAAAATAACTAAGATTCAAACCCTAAAGTTTTGTTTCAGAAAATAACAATTCTATAATCCTAAGTCTAGACTATCGAACCTTTAGTTTTCACACCTCTCTTCTTATTTAACTACAGGTTTTATATGTCTTTACGTGTAGTGCAAATAGTGCCGTTAAGTTTCAGAAAGGTCGATTAAAGTCATCATGTCACACAATAAAGCCCAGATAACAATTTTAAAAGGATCACATAAGTTTTATAAAGAGTTACGCATTTTTCAAGTTTCGTTTTCCAGTAAAGGTTCAACTTCAGAATTTCTATCTTCCCTAACGGAAACTAGGTCTTATTCTTCACTCCACCTTTTTCTTGTTTTCATTTCATACACACCTCTGTGAACGTGCAATAGTCTTTATCATAGAGTAAAACCTTCATATCTCCGTTAAAATTTTTGTATAAAAGCTTGTCTTTTATCAAGATTATTCTCACACAAAGAACCGTTAGGAATTTTAACTCGGAGAGAACACTTGCTTGATTTTGTTTTAAAACTGGACTTTCTAGGCTTCTTAGCGAGCTTTGGGCCAATGCGCCCAAACCAGTTGGTTTTAGGGCATTAGGTGTAGAAACACCCCAGCGGACTTAATTACTCAAGTTACCTAGGTCCAAAAACAAAAGACAGATTGTCGTGAAAATCAGATGATTTAATACGAACGGAGATATAACCGGCAGTTCAATTATTTTTCAGATAAAAGACGTGTTTAGTGGATTTGGTGTGTAATCATTCCAATCAAGTTTCAGATGGGTTATTTTTCAGACTTAGTTCCAATTAAGGTATCAATAACATTCCTTCATATTCACTCACTTCATAAACAATTCTTGATATATTACTTATTTCAGAACAAACCTATTTGATCCTCAGAAAATCATTTATCTATTTAAAAGTTTTTAAACATAAAAGACTTGTCATCTAATTTCCAAGACTCACAACACGTGTAGTGTAATGTAAAGACGTATATCAGCTATAGTTAACTTCAAAGGAGAGTTATCTTTCAGGTTTTCAAAATCCAAACATAGGATTTAGTTATTCCTATCTTTTCAAACAAAAACCGTCGAATGTTGAATCAGAGTTCTTCCACAAGCTAACTTGACAAAAAAGTTTTTATATTATTAGAAAATTTTCAGTTTTTATGGGGTTTTAAAATAAGGTATGCAAATGCAAAATATACATATGAATGCGAAGGAAGAAAGTTTACCGAGCACACACCCCCAAACTTAAACTTGACAGTGCCCTCACTGTCAGGCTATACCAAGAGGGTCAAAATTTGCCGGTGCTTCCTAAAAACAAATTATATACAGAACAAAAACCAAAAAGATATATACAAAAAAGGTGTCCCCCCCCAAACTTAAGTAAAACAGTGTTTCCACTGTTAAGCGTTGAAATTCAGGATTAGGGGGGAAAAGAACAGTATCCATCTATACAAGGCCTTACACAGGCCAAAGGTTAGCACCAACCATTCAAAGATTTTATCGCTATAATGTATAGGTTGGTGGAAGAAGGCGTAGAGAAAAAAGAAGGACAATACGCGAGACCGTATGCGAAGAGAAGCGGGATACGGTCTCGGTATATGAGAGGAAGAAGAATGGCGGAAGGGAAAAAGAAGCGGAATACGAACTTGAGGGTGCAAATGGAGTAAATAGATTAGCACAATTTGTGATGACCGATGTGTGAAAAGTGATTGTGCTAATATATGTACTCGCCGAGAAATTGGGTCAAATCCCTCAAGGTTCGTGAGAAACCATGGGTACGCCGAACTTGGTAAACCAGACAATGGAAATGGAAATGATACGGGTTCTTGCAAGGTCGGAACGACGGATATGATGGAGGGGAGTGGTTGAGGAAGGTTATCGGTTAAAGGTGCAGGAGGGTGTACACAGTCGGTGGAAGGAATAGGATGAATTGGAAAATCCGACTCATCAATTAAAACTGGTTCATCCTCAAAACTATCCTCAATGTTCTCCTCAAAATTTAGTACATCCATGCATTTTTCTTCAAAATCCAGACGCATATGAAGTTCGGGAAAAACATTTAATGACTCGGGATGATGATTTGAAGAGACAAACTCAGCCAAATCTACGGTTTCATCATCCAAAATATTCCCAGCGTCGATATCCTCAATCAAGTGAAAATCAAAATTCTCTGACACCTCAACCAAAGCATGGATAGTAATCAATTCAGGTTCTAGAGTGGAGGTGTAGAGGTCAAAAGGATTTGGTATGGTTTCACTTGGAAGGGACCCTTCACACTCGGGTAAATCAAACACTACGAAGTCGCACAACTCATTCATCATTCTATCTTCAATTGATAAATCATGTGGGATGCTTGATAGACTTTCAAAACAGGAGTTGTGGGATTCAATTTGAGACGGGTAGGTTTGATCTGGAAGGGGGTACATCTCACTCTCTCCACTCAAATTCACAGCCTGTCCTACCGCCTCTTCATACATTGAAAAATTTGGAGCTAGTTGAAAACTAGCTACCGGGTCACTAGGTTGTATGAGGGCGGCCATGGACGCATTCAAATCCATCATCTGGTGGCTTGACGCTACCCTAAAGTCTTCCAAGGATTGTTCTAGACTAGACATTGGTTGTGAAGGGGTTTCAGTAAAAGATTCAAAATTGTTTGGATACTGAAAACTCCCAAATTGCTGTTCTGATGCAATGTCTAGGGAAGGTGCAAAATTAGGGTAGGATTGGTAGGAGTTGAATGGCTGGACAGGAGTGGGATCAACATTGGGATAAGAAGGTGAATGGAATTGTTGATCCCAAGAATTTGTAGTGGTGAAAGGGGTGAAAGATCGGCTACGGGATTGTGCAATATGTTCAGCAATGGACATTGGTCTCGGGGTTACAACTGGATTTTCAGAAGGGGTATCAACACAAGAAGGGGTGAATGTTTGAAACGGTTGATACGAAGTGGATTGTGGGGTCCAGTTGTTTGTCCTAGACGCGTCTATCCGATCTTTCAAAGAAATTTTTGGCATGGAAGGGTCGTTCGATGTTCGGCCAAAGCAAGAACCGTAAGAAGTAATGTCCGGTTGTGGGTACCAAAGTTCGGCAAGAGTTTTGCGAGGTAGAGTACCCATGATATGAAGAGAGAGTGAAAGAAAGGAAGAGAAAAGGAGGGGAAAAAGAATGTGATTTTTTTTTTTTTATTTAGTTAGTTGTTAGCAAAAGAATGAAGTATACACAAAAAAGAATATGGACAAAAATCACGACACAAAAATACCACACACCTAATCGTTCTAGGGTTCACCTAGGTCAACTAGACCTGCTCGAGAACTTGATTGTCGAAGTAAAACTGTGTCGAGAAACAGGCTCAAGATACACTGATCACGAGGCCAGGTAAGTGCAGAGATAAGGGGAGGTTTTCCAACGCTTTCACGAAGTTCCTTAATTAAATAACCCTTTCTCTTTTGGCGGTTTCGCCGTTAACACTTTCCTAGACACCCCGTAAACAATATACCGTTAAGCAAGCTTCTAAATACAGTTAACTTCTCCTAGTGAGCGCGAAGTCCTTAAGGCTTAAAGTCTAGTTTCTTTTAAAATTTGTGCGGGTTATCGTTATGCGCAAGTTCGTGATTTGTGGGCCACGGAAAAGGTGATGAAATCCTTTACCGTATGTTGTGGGGTTCGCTTGCCCTTAAGTCCGTATTAATTGATGCAATGCGCAATTCAAAAAATTCTTATAAAGAATCAAAACAATCGTTTTTTTTTTTAGTTTAAGCGCGGCGCTGCAACAAATACGGGTTAGTCAAGTTTTAGCGTTTGCTAGCGAACTTGCAAAGAATCCTGCAAAGAATAGTATATTGGAAGCGTCGGATTTGAGAAGAAGGTGTTAGTAAAGTACGTACCGTTTAAATTTTGGGTTAGGAAACCCCCGTTGAATCAAATCCGGTAAGCTTGAAAGGTTCGCTTGCGCGGGTCAAACTACCCGGATCTTTGGCACTGTACTTTGTAAACACCTTAAACTTGAATGTACACTTTGCTCCCCACAATTGCAGTTTGCAAATACGCAAAATTCTGCACACTTGCCCACAAAAATATTGTCCAAAAAACAAAAAAAAAGAATATATATATTTATTTTTTATATACAAAAAAGAATATTAACCCGAATAACAAGAAAGAAAATACGCTACCGTCTCCCCGGCAACGGCGCCATTTGATCGCACGCTTTTGGCGTGTCGGATGTTCAAAGAATTTAAGTGTAACCGCGATCAGGACGGTGTCGCTATGCAGCTAGCCGGTTGAGCACGGGTCGGTCCACAGGGAGATGGTGTTATCTTACCTTCTTGTCTTAGACGAGTCAATAAAGAATCTGTATGAGTTTGATTCTAACCTATGTGTTTATTTGCAAGTATAGAGTTGTTAAGAAAATACGAGATTGTAAGCTAAGAAATCCGTACTCAAAAACCTTTGAGCCGAGTCTTGACCAATTGAAGCTAAGCAATTGGCAACAACGGGGATTAGGGGATTTAAGCGCGGTATTCGTGGAATACGGCTTATTTACCCTTGTCCTTCCGCTCTTGTCTCTTGCTTTCGCCTCCGGCTAAACCGAACGCAACCGGTCGTGGTTAGGAATCACCGTTACCTTGTCAGGGTACGGTGCCTAACGGAGCGCTTACGTATGGTTTGGGCGAAGTTCAAATGGAAAATAACGGGAAAAGGAATTGGCAAAGAAATGTTAACTTATAAAATCGTATTAATTCTTAGCAACAACAATAATTACAACATTTACAAAATGAACAAAAAGAGAACAAAAAGAAAAGAACAAAGAAAAGAAAAGATACAAGTAATAAAGAGCATGAATAAAATTGCATGAAATAGAATGCAAGTAATAAAAAGTGAGTAATAAAAAGAACAAGAAAAGAACACGGAAGTAGAACCCAAGCCAAGCATGTGCTCAATAGCCAACCCTTAAACTTGCAAGCTCAATGAAGAGGTTGCAAGATCAAGGGAAGGGTAGAGAACGCATGTGAAGTGAAGAACTAGTCCCGGGAGAAAATACGACCTTTGAGATCAATAACTAACCCTTAACCATTCAAGCTCAATGAAGAGATTGAATGAGCAAGAGAAAGCAAAAATCTCAAAGGGGAAGAAGAAGCACAAGAGAATGATACAAAACCCTCATCTTTATTCACATCCATAAAAAGCTCTCACTACAATTCATGGAAGAGGAATGAAGAAGAAGAAGAAAAAGAACTAAAAACTACAAAAGAAAGAGGAACAAAAGAATACAAAAGAATGCCCCTTGGCTAAGCTCAGTTCTGCTGTATTTATAGGCAGGGAGTTGAAGTTCTAGGGCAACCAGCAGACCCCATGCAAGATTACCAAAAAGCCCCTGAAACACGACAGTGAGTGGGCCCCACATGGCCGCGGAACCGCGGCCAAGACCCCCCTTTGGCCGCGGTTCCGCGGCCATCTTGGTGAGTTGGGCAGTGGGTTTTCTGGTGCTTTCCTGGTTTGGTGTCCCCTGTTGTCTGGTACATGTAGTTTCTGAAAATACTTTAACATTTCTTCCAGAATTTCTGTTGAGGAAAGGTGGACTTTTGTGGATGCTTTTGTCATGATTGCCTCGAGCTCCGCGTAGATCTCTTGGATCTTGTGCTACCATTGAGCCTTGTGTCTGAAAACGACATTGATTTGACGTTTTGTCTTCCTAAACTGTTATCTGGCAGCATACGGATGAAGAGCGGAGACCGTGTTTTATCAGTGGTTGGCAGGAACCCGGATTTTGTCGTGTTTTCCATGAATTTCACCGTTTTAGAACCGAGAACCTGTATCCTGCAAATATATAACAAACACGGATAAAAAGCACCTACCTATAAACACACGAGCGTAAGAATGGGCGGTATAAAATGCAGTATTCTGTGATGAACAGTCGGTGGAAGAGAGGAGGAAAGAAAGAGAGGGAGACGGGAGTTTGAGTTGAGGAGGGTTGAGGAAGAAGGAGGAGGCTAGAGATGGGTACCGGCAAAGGTGGTCGGTGATGTGGTTCGGGAGTGTAGCGAGAAGGGGAGGAAGAAGGAGAAAGTGATGGGAGTGAAGAGAGGTGAACGTTGAGGGAGCGGGTCGCAGGGAAACGTACGCGTCGTGGGGAGTAACGCTCGCGAGCGTGAGCGTCGGTGGAGGCGAGAAGCGCGGCGACGTGGTCGCCAGGAAACGTGCGCGGGCAAAAGAAATTATCCGTTAGGGAAGAAGAAAGGGGTTAGTGGGTCGGGTCGGGTAGGTGAGCGGGCGTGAGCTGAGGAGAAAGAGTGGGCCGGGCCGGAAGTCTAAAGGAATAATTAAAGAAAGAAAAAGAAAGAGCAGTGGGCTGGGCCGAAGGGGTTTAGTAAATTCCTTAATTATTTATTTGTTTCACTGGGCTTTAGGAAGGCAGGGCCGGGTATTTAAATAAAAATGAATTTCAATTTTTTTTTTGTGTGGGCTGAGGAGCTGTTGGGTTAGGGAAGAGGGCTGAGTTATGAAAATAAAAGGGAATTTTAAAGGAAAAAGAGTGAGGGCCGGCCTTGAGGAAGGATTGGGCTAAAAGAAAAATGAATTTAAATGAAAGAATGGGAATTGGGGTTCTATTAAAAGAAAATGGTGTTGGCTAAGGGAATTTGTTGGAAAAATATAATAGGGTTTGGGTTTTGGGGTTTTATTGATAAAAAGAAAAATAGGTTTAGCATGCAATAATATAGTAAATAGAATTATAAGGTAGCAAAATACAGATTTTGGTACGAAAGGGGCTGGGTATTTCATAAGGTCGCCTAAAGCAGTACACGATGATAAAGATAAACGAGATAACATACTATCAGCTTGAGTAAGACTGTTCTAACGGTATGGGTCCTCCCTCAATCATTGCAATCACGTACCTGTGATCCAATAATTGACTCTGAGGGCACTTTCTCCAACAATCTCCCACTTGCACTTAAGGCTAATTATTGCGATGTCGCATACTCACAGCCCGTGTGATACCGAACACCCAACTCCTCTACTAATCAGTCTCACAAAATCCGTTTGTGAAACTAACGCGTTCGAGGAATAGCCTCAGTGAGTGGATCCGCCCTAATGTTTCTTTCTATGTCTCTCTTTATCTCAAGTTCGCGGAGAAAGCCATCTTCCGAAATGAGCAATACCTGTCTTAGAGTATGTCTCGATATCTGATGGGACCTAGTTCATAAATGAACTTCAAATCCAAACTTCTCAGACTGTATCAGCAACTGAACTTAATCAGTATCTTGCGTCATGCCTCCCTTAGTGTCCACTTGGATCATCTGTCCAAAACACTGCCCCTCGTCAGGGGGAAAAACTATAACTCTGACTGTCGCTCTGTCATCCAGGTCACCTTGGAAGCCTGGAATGATAAATGTCTCCCGAATGAGGCTGTCGTTATCATATCCCTAGAGCATCCACTTATGTTCTAAAACTGCTTCTGAATGTTTCTCCAGGATTGGATCAATATCAACTTATTGCATCTACTGCAAAAACAACATCCAGTGTGGTACTTGACATCTCATGATCGACTCAATTGCCTAAGCAAGTGATCTGCCAATCATGCATATCCCTCTCCCCTTTAGTCTGTTAGACAACTTTAGAGAGGGTGACTCCATCACCTGCAGGTATACTACCGTGCCAGGAGTCGTCCATTCTAAAACACCTTTAGAATGCTGTCTAAATACCCAGATTGGGAAACTATCCAAATCTAGATCTAAAACCATAGATCAAGTAACCAGAATGTCTTGATATAATATCCAAGTCCCATGTTGAGAAACTACTGTGTGACAACCAAAGTATAACCGATCGTAGTATAGGAACTTCACTTCCTACTCTGTGTATGTCATCCAAATACCAGGACATCACACCCTACTACCTTCTCAACAGATCCATCCCCTATTCTGATGAAGTCAAACCTGTGACTGTCACATCAGAAATAGATGATCTATCTCCGCTATATCTGCTTTAGTCCATAGACATAAGCTACTTGTCCACCAATGCTTCCACTGCTCCCACTGACTACGACAACCCTCTGGCAGAGTCATATAGACGTACACTTCTAAAGGTAGTTTAGAACGACGCTATACTCATCCTCCTGCCGGGTCTCACAGTTTAGAACAACAGCAATGGCAAGTCTGGGTAAACAAGAACCTCCCTGTCACCGTCCTTGAGGCTACCGGAGTACCTCTCGGGTGCCTGAGGTTACCCACCTTATCTGCGGAGTGGCCAATGGAATGTCAAACCAAATTGAATCTTTAGGTTCTTATCAAATTTTCAGTAATCGTCTGCGGTTCTGAAATCACTTCCAGTTCTACCATACTCCCACTTCTGTTTTCTGAAAAAATCTATTTTACTTAAAACTGTGGCGAGTCTAGAACAATATCACTATTGATCTTCCAGATGGTAGAAATTCAACCCTCGTCATAGCCTGGGTCAACCCACAAACAGCCATTACATAAACGTGCCTTGAGTTATCCAGAGTCTGGTTTTAAGTTTAAGCCGGACAACTCCCCGTACCTTAACAACGTTAAGATATGAACCGTTCTATATCCAATATAGAAACAGAGGCAGTGATTTAATTAGAACCAGATCCAAATCATGCAGCTGTCTCCAGTGCATGTCAACTGAATGGAGAGAGGCCGATCAGTATTACTCAACTTAGGAATGCTTCCAATTATGAGTAACCTGAAAGAGAAACAAGTTTCTCAAAACCATTACTAACAACTGAATACCATACACAAGTATCTACATTTTCGATCACCTTGAAGAATACTGATACTTGCAACACTTGATTCTCTACTTTATTCTTATACCTATAACTTCTCAAAATTCGGACCTTGCGTTTCTACGAAACACTTGTCTAAAAACTAGAGAGGTCATAAGTAAACTGAATATAGTACGAGGACCAACCCCTCTGTCCTAATGGATACTGGACAATATACAATCCTCTGTATAAGTCCTCTGAGTCTAAAAACTCAAACCCTGTGCGTCGTAGGTTGAAAATTGTACTTATGGTTAAGAAGAATTACACCGCTGTTTAATGCTCCTTACCTAACCATCCACTGATATAGGTAAATGTCATGGACATAATTTCAAAAAGTTATATCTCACTCTATAAAAATAGACGTACATATGTATCAATTTGAAATTGGTGCATAACAGCGGATATTCAAAACCAAATATTTGCCGTCCGGCAAACAACCCAGGTGACTTCCTCAAATATCATCAATTACAACGAATTCCGATATAATGAGGACAATCACCTAATTCCCAATAACTTACTCCCACTCATCATCTGTAAAACCGTACAGATGTGAGAATCAAACCTGGTAAATACATACCCTGGAGCAAGGACTAATTGGGAAATCAGTTTTCTGTTAACAGTACACAGTAAAACTGAAACATTGAAATGTTTCGATGGGGTATCCGGGTATTCCTATTTCTCCTGAACCAGAATCCATTCCCGAACTGGAACAAGTTCCTTTCGAGTTCGTATATAACCATACGATGGAGTATCCAATAAACTGTGGATTTTCGTAGTGATACGGAGTGTTCTGGAGAAATACAAAGGTGAAGTGGGAGTGGTAATGAAATACTTGGTTTGGTCATGAATAGCAGTCGCAGTTTACTTTGCCCTCCTTCTAATCCCTTTATTTGTCTTTACTTATTACCTTCTGTATACCATCGTTAGGCTAATTAGTTTTCTTCATTCCCTACCGGTCGGCACCTGCCTATGGTTTGGAAGAAGACTATCCAATTTGCGTAATAGGTGTACTATCCCCTAATCCAAGGAGCACTCGCAACCTGAGAGAAGGTAAACGAAAAAGACAACTGAATAGTCCTATTCGTTTTCTCCAGAACCGAAAACCATTCTCGAATAAATTCCTTCGAGTTTGTATATAACCATACGATGGTTTTATCCAATGGAAGTGGACGTTCGTAGTAATACGGGGTGTTCTGGAGAAAAAGGGTAAAAGTAGGAGTGGCAATGAGGTATGCAACTCTGACAATCCAAAAGCCAGTGTTTAAGAAGGTTCGGTTAATTTTGGTCACTGGGTCATAGTCTTAGGGTCGGTTCATGGTCGCTTCCAAAGAGAGAGAGAAAAGAAACACTCAGCGTGCACTCTAACCTAGATCAGAATGGTTATCAATTTATCTAATCAGGAAACCTCCCACTGTAACGTCAGATTCTCCTCCAAACCTGAAAGAAGAATTAGTCGGGATCACCCGAGGAGTAAACCAACTCATCAGTGGGAATCGAGATCCAACTATCATCGCATGCTAACATGATGGAATCCACTCACGCTATCACACTCCAGAAGGTATGCGCATATCTGGCAAGTTTCAGTTTCTTTAGAAACTCCCGATGTGATTTTTGCCCCATGCTCATATGACCTTGACTAAGGCCAACAAATCATAAGTCACATGTCAAGTTCTACCCGTCATTGTCCAGGTTAATTTGAACCCACCCGTACAAGCCCTTGACTAGGGCCAACAAGGCTATACGACTGACCCAAACCAACGCATCTATCTATGCAGCAGAAAGGTAACAAGCAGCTACCATACACTATGCCTTGACTAAGGTCAACAAACATAGCATGAATACTACGTGCTACCCGTCTGAAATAACGGAGGGTTACGAATGGTTTTTAGCGAAAAACCTTTAACGTAATGAACTTGATATCGTTGAATGAACCGGATAGCTTTTATAAAAATATAGTGACAAAAACCATTACTAAAGAGGTCACTCCCGGTGAAGGGATCTCGGCTCTTTCCCCGTAGAATGAGGTACAGGATATTCCAACTGAATACTACGATGCAAAGCAAAAGTAATCGACTATAGTGAAGTTATTGCCCTGACGCAAACTTCCATCCAAGGGGTCACTCCCGGTGAAGGGATGTCGGCCCTTGCCTCGTCGACTGAGGTGCTGGATATTCATAACCGAATACCACTGTGCAAAACAAAAGAGAACGTCCTTGCAATAACAGCTTTTTGAAAAATGTTCCAACAACATCAGAATAGGTTTGTTTAGGTTGCATTGATCCGAATCAACACAGTCCCATCAATTGATCACACCAATAAAGAACGAAAATAATGATGTACGTATATGCCATCCGCATTCGCCACTGGGTCCCGTCATCACCCGTTAGGTTGCTTAACTAACGACAGAGCGGGGACTGGACTAGCGCAGATGCAAAACATATACAACATCTACTAGTATATATATCAATATATAATATTCGCTCAAGGCGTGATAAAATGCAACATCACAGAAATGTAATAAGCATCACAGAACAATACAGATATCCGGGATCCCCGGGTTTTATAGAGCCGCTACTGAAACACGATGTTCCCCTGGTCGTGTGGATAGCCTGTGCAATGAAATCCTAGACCCCTACGGGCGCGACAAGTTACCCGCCAAAACCTGAAGCGAGGCAGGCCCCTTCAGCAACGTGAATGGACCACCCAGCACTTTACGGAATCCGGTAACTTGGGCACCCCTCCTTGGGTCAACCTGTACCCCGTACGAGTGCGGCGAATAACCCGCTAATTCTAGAGTAAAGCCCCCTCCGTCTCAATGCCATGAGATGCAGGCCTGTTGCCCTCTAGAATCCGGCTATCCGTGCACCCTACCGCGGGGTAATCCTAGTACAGAAAGTAAAAAATATACAACGGGTACATCGACCTCAGCCCGGTCGTGCCCCAAAAGAATAATATACAAACAGGCAGTGACGGCAGTCCACATGTCGGATGCTCGCCCCGCAATATCAAATATACATATACAACCAAACTGTACTAACATTGCATCCAGGCTATCCACCACGACAATCCGCAACATCACAGCACAACACAGAACATCAACGTGAATGTCACGTTCGCAAATCCGTCTAAAAGGGCTATAGCAATTAGACAGGATTTACCGATCAAATGACATTCATGGTCGCAGATATAATGTAAATACTGTGAACTAATATGTTTAAAATTTTCGATCGACTAAATTTCCCGAAGCGGACCCCAAGCACAACTGTAGCACTCAAAAACATCTGGGCCTAAAAAGAATATACCAGAAACCCTATTTCCATGTTAGAGAGCCACTGTAAAAATTTGATGCAGTGAGGCCAAATTTCGGCGGCGGATCCGCGGCCAAAACGTGGTTTTGACCGCTGATCCGCCGCGCTACAGTAATTTCAGCCTACCAAATTTTCACAGAATGCATAAAAAACCCTGCACGTATTTTTACAGTGTACCAAATAAATTTTAAAGCACTGCAAAAATTCGACAGAAACTTGACATGGAAACGCGGTTTTTGGAAAATCCGTTCGATCGAACTTGTAAACACGTTAGAGCAAGCTAGACTAGGTTAATGGCGTGGCTCTGATACCAGTGTAAGTGCACGGCAGCGCCCCGGCCGTCTTTCCGAGGCCAATATGCGGAATCCAAAACTTTTCTATAAACTAGAACCGGCGCTGCCGTGGACTTTAAAACCTGGATCGGGCCATTAACCTACTCCTAGCTAACTAGAGAAGGGGTAGAGAGATATACCGAGCGATCTGTGTCCTTCGGTCTTCTCGTCGTCATCCCGATCTCCCTGCGGAATCTCCGGTCTTCATCTCCTCGTCGGAAGGGCACCACATCGCCGGGTTCTTTTACGGGCTCCTCCTCTGGACCGAGGAAACTCGGGCACGAAGTTGGCGAGTCGACGTGTCCAAGAATGCTGTAGGCTAAGTGTAGAACAATGGGTCTTATAGGGTTTACTAGAAGTTGCCTTTTTGGGTGGAGGAATGAAATATAAGCTTTTTGAGATGAATAAAGGGATTTTTGTGAGCATGAAGAGAACAAAAATGCCTCACAAAATTTTGGACAGCCCCAAAGAGAATGGCCGGCCCTTGGCCTCAAGAATGAGAAGAAGGAGTGAGCCAAAAGAATAAAGCAAGAGAGAGAGAGAGAGAAAATGGTGATCATGAGGAATCATTATCACAACAAAGTCTCACTCCAAAACCCATCACTCTCATCACAAAAGTCAAGCAATCATGAACAATCATGAACCAAAAAGTCAAATGATGGTTGAACCATCATGAATCTATCATCACAAAAGGTCTTCTCCATAATAAAATGCACAATTGCAAATAACCCCCTCCACCAAAATTCAGCCAAAGAAAGAGACAAAGGAAAATGGCCGAAACCGGATGGCAAACTGGCAACTTCAAAAAAACGATCCCGTAATAAATTACAGGAAAACCCCGCGACTGTATATACATACCCGCATTTGTATTCCGACCGAATACAAATGCAATGAGACAAAATCTACACTGTACAATACTAGGATCCGGCTTAAACCAAAGCCCGCTAGTATTATCCGTCCAATCATGATCCGTGCAATACCGCGCGTACATGATCGAACCCTGCCATATCTCCATACGGCCTCTACAGCGTTTCGCTCGAAACTTGAGAAACGGTCTGTGGGGGACTCTAAAGACTCGTCAATACTTTGGTTGTTGATTTAACCACTAGCACATCAGAGGTATTAGCCATACGTAACGAGCAACCAGGTATTGACAAAAAGGGACGTCGATGAGCGAACTCATCCTGACACCCTAATGAGCCTGTCAGTGACAATATCCGTACAGTCCGGTCCGTTCGTCTATGAGCATCGCATGGCGGGCCTAGGGGGTTGGTAAAAGTCAGACCCCCAAAAGCGGTACAAATCGTGTCGGAGTGTAGCCCAGAACACCCTGAGATACTACTGGAATATCTACCAGTAAATCTCCTGCGTTGGCCAAGGACTTCGTGTAATGGCTCTCCTAGACACAGCGCGACCTCACCACCAATACCGGGAGAGACAAACCCCTGCAGATCCGCTCACTGCCTCCATGTGGCTCGGGACTGTACCCAACTAAAACCTGTTTGCACGTCTCCTTTGAGCGTGGTAGGGTAGTAATCAAAGTACAGTGGGAACTCACACGAGACAAATGACGATCTCAGGTCGATGAACTAACCTGTACACATGTCACCAGGGAACTGCTATCTAACGTCTGGTATAAGACCAACTAGCATGTTCCCGGCGAGTCCTGTCCGGTATACTCATAACCCAATGAGCACCTGTATACATCTTAGGTGAACCAACTGACACCAGTGGCTTGTGAGACCGGCCACCGCCTCTCATCGGGGTCTCGACTGTATACACTAGTCTACTCTGGATTATCGATGCCCTGTCTCGAAACTCCCACGACTAGGGACCTTTAAAGGATGTGCTTATAGACTACCAGCTCCCACGTATATGATCGCCATCATACTGCTGGCTGTCAAGCAAGAATCCTAAGGGCTCTATCAACGCGCAATAGTGACCTGTAAGATCACCTAAAGCAGATGATAAAAATAAACCAGATAGCATACTATCATCTTGAGTAAGACCGTTCTAACGGTATAGGTCCTCCCTCAATCATTGCAATCGCGTGCCTGTGATCCAATAATTGACTCTGAGGGCACTATCTCCAACATAATTTACATGAATGAAAAAGAAAAACTCTCATCTCATATAAAAACCCCAGCTATTCAATCACGACGATCCAATATAACATATCATTATAGCAATCCATCATATGTCATTAACGTAAGTAAATATGCGTATTTCTAATGTTGTTGTCGTATAACAATGAGATTGGGGATACTATCACATATTACTCTTACGGTCATAGAAAAGAAATGAAAATTATAATAATTAGAATCTGTATCTATAGACGTCATAAACCCGGATTATCACATATTCCGAATTTATGCCTAATGCTATAAACCTTACATTTAAATCTCTAATTGAAAACAATTTTCAAAGTTATAGCCGGGAAATTCAACAGGATTCCTGGTTAAAAGATCGAAAGCTCATCGGGAACTTTAGTGGATGGTCACACCCCTGAGGCCATCAATTAAGTGGACTTGGGCGGAACACCATGGCCGTAAGCACCCGAGTGGATGCTCTTGGCCATGGGGTTCTCCTATAGTCACTTGATCGGGGCAAAGGGGCGTAGCTCTCTACTAGTGTCTCCCGGCGAGTATTCACGTACGATATGAGATTACGATGGAGTTTCGATCCAAACTCCGTGGTAATCCATCAATGAGACTAAAACGTGAGATTTACAAATCGATAATTAGTTTTCACAAAACTAATTAATATGGATTCTAATATTTGTATCACAATTCCAAAACACTTTAGACAATATTAACATTTCGATCGACATTCTAATCATCAACAATTCACAGAGAGCTCAACCACTTGAGCCTCATCTAAAATTTTCAGAAAATCCAAAAGATGAAATTGAAGCAGCACAAGAAAACTGGAGTTCTAACTCCACAAGTGTGTGGCGGAACCACGGCCAAGACACTTAATGTTATTAGGAGCTCGTATTTCTTGTGCCTCTATATAAAAGCCTGCTAAATTTTCTGTGAATTTTTAATCTTGAAAAAATTGAATTTTGAAAAATTGGACAGAAACTATCAAAGATCGGATTTAAAATGTCGATCGAACACTTTAAGTTCGTCTAAACAACACCTAAATCTCTAGTTTGGCTCTGATACCATGTCTATGTATCTTATGTCATGCTCCGCTTCCTAGTAGATAGAAACGGTGACGTGGCAGGCCGCAACGTATTTACTAAAAAATAAATACGTTAAGCATAATTAAGCAATATGTAAAATGAATAAGAATGACAAGAGTATTAAAATAAAACAACAACTTTATTTACATTCATCTTTACATACAACTGTTTGAAAATAAAAGATACAATGAGTAAAGCAATGCCTAAACAATGACATACAGGAAAGTAAGTGCAACAAAACTAGAAGTCTGGTTGAGCGGTAAGCTGGTCCAAGTCCTCCTAGCTCGGCTCGATCTCCTCAGAGTCTGGTCCTCCTGACGTACATTCCAAAGAAAAAAATAGAAAGGAATGTTGTCAGCGAACTAGCGCTCGGTAAGTCCCAAAAGAAGAAAGAGAAGATAGTATATAAAGTGAAATGAACAGGTAAATTGTATATGACTGATTACTGGTATATGATAGTTATTCTAACGTGGTTGTTTGTAGTTTGGTAAAGAAGGTATTCATGTATACGAGAGGAGTCCATCTTGCACCGTGGACTATAATAACATGTAGTATAAGGCACTGTCATAACCCACGGGACAACGGTATGAGAATTCATATAGGTTAAGTGACCTCTCGTGCCCTGATATACGTTCCATACCAATCTAACCCTTTATTGCCATGTAATGTATTGTATACATTATATTTACAAGTCTTGCCGAAATCATGGATACAAAATGTTCAGATATTCATGTTCAGGATGTAATCATATATTCAAGTAGTCATGTCAAGTTCAAGTCAAGTTATAACCATGGTTTGGTCAAGTCAAGTCAAGTATACAGATTTGGAATTGAAGTTTGAATTCGAGTATTCATGTTTATGATCAAGTATTCATGTTTGATTTTGGTTTCAGGTTTGAGTTTGGACTCAGACTGAGTCAGACACTTATACTGATTTAACTATGAAATTCATAGGTTCGGGAGTTATCGGCAACTGCTGCACATGGACGGCAGGATTTATGATTTTTTCCAAGACAATTGCCATTGATAACTCTGTTAAGTCGTCTACCTTAAATAGGCAAGCACTCACTTTCTCCGGCTCCCTGGGACTCAAGAGAATTGATCCTACTTAAACCCATATTTACTAGAATCCTTAAAATATTATTTTTATATACCTCGAGAGGGTTTTATGAAAAAATATTTTAATATAGTTAAAAAGTAACCTCGAGGGTGATTAGTATTACTTAGGGTTTTCATGAGCATGTGTTTTAAGTATTAAGGTATTTTCATGATAATTACTTAGTTTTCAAAATTTTATGGTATTTTAGCAAAAATTAGTCTTTTTAGTAACTTGATGGTGTTTTATTGACAGTTTTTAATCTTTCATTTTTATAAAAATATAGTTTCATAATTTAATGAAAATATGGATTTATAATTTTGTATAATTTTAATTTTAAGAAAATCCGTTTTTCTTAAAAATCGTATTTATATACTTTCGAGATTGAATACTCCGTGAGGAGTGCTGCATCTCATTCTACTATCCCTGGGATGTGCGATAATCTGCACCATCTATTAGCGGGTCCCTTAACAAGAGTTGTAGATGCATAATTGCAAAGGAATATGAAACACCGTTTAAAAGAAACCTGGTTTTAAAGTAGGTGGTATTTTATTATAAAACTTATATTTCGAAACAAATATTCATACAAATTAGTATCGTGCTATGAAACCAAAGCGTACGTGAGGGGTAGATCGTTACCCCGTGAATTTTTTCTAAAGGTATAGTTTAATGAAACTAAAAGAAGTGATATTAAAGTTCATGGTATTTAAATGAAAAGATTCAATTATGGATGGTTCATATGAGATTCTTGGTTAAAATTGTTTATAAACATTAGTATTTAGGGTTACAAGTATTCTGTAAAAATTTGGTTGAACAATGTATAAAGGAGAAGGAGTTTCTAGGGTTTAGAAAAAATGATATCGGTAATAACTCCACTTACCGATATAAGTTTTCAAATTTAATTTCAAGGAAGAGAAAGAGAGTTTGGGAGGGACTTACGGTTTAGCAATTTCAAGGAAAGAGCGGGGAAGAAGAGGGATGTTTCGGGGCGTCGCGGAAACTCCGGAATTGGTTTCGATCTTCGCCGGAACCAACTTGCTCGCTAACTCCACTTTACTCCACTTGCATTTAGAAAATTTTTAGAGAGTTTTGGCTAGAATTTTCAGAATGGTGCTGAGCCAAGGTAGGGGGTTGTATTTATAGTGGAGAATTATGGTTTGAGAATTAAAAATATGGATTAAAAGCATTAAAATTGTGTTAATTGGTGAATTGAAGGGTCTCTGTTTGATTGCAGGGAAATCAAATAGTGCAGAGGGGTTAAGGATAGCTGAAGAGATGAGTGTGCAAAGCACGGGGTAATTTGTCCTTGATCTGACCATCCCCGCCGGCCATATAGGCTAATCCACTGGTCGATCTTGAGAGTTTAGTCTCGAGATTCGCGCCATCTGATTAAATCCTTGTTTACTCAATTTTCCACATATTTGATTTTTCTAAACTTTTCATTTCCCATGTATTGCATAAGAAATCTTTTGGGCTTCCAAAAAGTTAAAAAGAAAAAAATCAGAAAAAAAAATAATTGTGTCTGATGAGAATCGAACACAGGAACTACGTCACAGCAGTGCAAGGGCTTTACAAGTGAGCTACAAGTGGCTTCTTGTTTTTATTTAATAAAAGTGACTTATAACTCAAACTCAGGCTGTAACACTCTTTTCTTGTATATTAACAGTAAAATTTTTGTACAAAGATTTCAGAGTCGTTACATTCTACCCTCCTTATAAAAAAATTTTCCTCGAAATTTACATTTACATAGGGACTAATTTTCAAATAGATAAGGGTATCTTGCACGCATATCTTCTTCTCGTTCCCATGTTGATTCTCCTGGCGAATCATTTCTCCACATCACTCGGTCCAAGTTTACTTCCCTGTTCCGCAGTGTCTTCACCTTTCGGTCTAGGATCTCAATTGGTTGTTGCTCGCAAGTTAAGTCAATTTGTACTCTGAGCTCTGAGTGATCAAGTATGTGGCTGGGGTCGCTCACATATCGTCGTAGCTGTGATATGTGGAACACGTTGTGAACACCTTCTAATGAGGGTTGTAGTGCTAAACGGTATGCCGCTTCTCCAACTCGTTCGAGTGTGTCAAACGGTTCTATGTATCTTGGACTTATCTTGCCCCTCTTGCCAAAGTGGATCACTCCTCTATTTGGAGAGATCTTCAGATATACATGGTCATCAGGTTGGAATTCCAGATGTCGACGTTTTGCATCTGCCCAATGCTTCTGCTGGTCTTGGGCTAAGCGCATTCTTTCCCTGATCGTGCGAACTACGTCCACAGTTGCCACGATCATCTCTGGTTCAAGGAGTTCACGATCTCCGATGTCGTCCCAACTTAGTAGTGAATGACACTTCCGTCCGTAGAGTGCTGCGAATGGTGTCATTCCAATGCTTGCCTGATAGCTGTTGTTATATGAAAACTCCATAAGGTGTAGGTGATCTTCCCACGAATATCCGAAGTCTAACATACAAGCTCTTAGCATGTCCTCCAGAATCTGAAATGTTCGCTCGGACTGTCCGTCCGTTTATGGATGATAAGCCGTGCTGAAATTCAGACTCATTCCCAGGCTAGCTTGCAGACTCTGCCAAAATTATGATCGGAATCTGGTATCACGATTGGAGACGATGCAAATAGGTACTCCATGTAATCTCACGATCTCCTGCATGAGTTCATGGGTATCAAATATGGTACATCTTGAAGGTTTAAATCTTATTTTAGATTTATGCTTACCTCCATGTATTTCTTTGCTAACGTCTCGGTTGACTGGCCAACACTGAATTGAATAAAGTGAGCCGACTTAGTGAGTCGATCCACAATAACCCATATTGTGTCGTTACCCTTTGTGCTGCGAGGGAGGGCAGTCACGAAGTCCATGGTAATGTGCTGCCATTTCCATTCTAGAGTTGTTAATGGCTGAAGTAGACCAGCAGTTCTGTGATGTTCAGCCTTCACTTGCTGACACACCAAACACTTGGCTACGCTTCTAGCTACTTCGCTCTTCATTCCATGCCACCAGTAGTGTTGCCGTAGATCCTTGTACATCTTTGTACCACCGAGGTGTATAGAATAAGGAGAGATGTGAGCTTCTTTCATCAACTCTTCTCGAACAGGGCCATTTGGCACACATAATCGACTTCCATACCGAAAGGATCCATCTTCTTGGATGATGAAGTCATTTCGATGTCCACTTTCTACTTTTCTCGGATCTTTTGTTGCTTGGCATCATTTGATTGTGCTGCCTTGATCTGATTGACAAGAGTGGACTGGACTTGTAAGTTCATCAAATCTGAAGCGTTACCTGGCATAATTACTTCGATCTCTAATCCGTGCAATTCCTGTTGTAGCTTCCACTGAGCGGTGAGGTTCATTGCTAATGGCTGACGGCTAAGTGCATCAAGAACTATATTCATCTTCCCAGAATGATACTGTAGGTTGATGTCGAAGTCCGCCATGAGTTCTAGCCATCTCGGAGGCTAGTAGGTTCGTTCGCCAACAACAGGCCAGACTTTTGCATCTACTACAAAAGAACAGGGTATCTCATGAAGAACTGTCGTAAGGAGAACAACTTGTGCCTGATCCGTGGGTCTTCTACTCACGCTATTGGAGCATGCCCCCATAACCGGGGACCTAACAATCCCCCAGCTTGACCGGCGATCCAAGCTCCTCCTACCCGGTTGGCTTTACCAGCTCTAGCTCTCTGCACTCATACCGCTCAACCTCAACGCCGAGTGTTTAACCAGGCACGGAGGAAAGTGCCACGACGCCAAGCATTCACCATTTTGGTCGAAGAGGCCGAAGCTACGGGTCAGGTTATCACAAGTAAATCTTTTACCTAATCTCTTTCAAGTCCTCTCAATTCATAATCATCTTATAATTGCTATACTTAAACCTATCCCACGTAACTTAGGTACAATCTTATTAGCCTCCCTACCTGCACTCGCGCTCTTTGACACTGAGACATCATATTGCTTTATATCGCAAAGGTTCGTCCGAACTTATGCGATCCCAGTTAAACCGCTCGTATCCAGCTGGAATGTAAGTTCAGGGAACGGCGTTCTAAAATAAATTTTGGGATACAATCTGTGTCCAGTGGTCGTCTGCAGTCAAGAATTCAATACGGACTTCAAGGTGCTGGACATACCGAACTTCGACGTAGTCTTGGGAATGGACTGGCTGGGAACTTTCTTTGCTACCATCGGCTGTCGTCAAAGGAGAGTAATGTTTGAAATACCAGATCATCCAGTGTTCTACTTCAAAAGTGGAGACCGAACCTTGGAGCCTAGCATCTACCGAGCAAAACCAAAGCAGGTAGAGATTGCAGCGTTGCAAGCAGAAGAATCGAAGCCATAGGTAGTTTAAGAGTTCGAGGATCTATTTCCGGAAGATATATCAGATTTGCCTCCCGATCAAGCTCTTGAATTCAGCATCGATTTACAACCTGGCGCACAACTAGTAATAAAAGCTCCGTACCGATTAAATCCGGAGGGATTAAAGAAGATTTGCATTCAGTTGGATGAACTCCTGAAGAATGGTTTGGATTCGTCCCAGTACTTCGAGCTGGGGATCTCCGGTGCTACTGGTGAAGAAGAAGGAAGTTTACTACAGGATGTGTGTGGGTTATCGAGCTCTGAACGAAGTGACAATTAAGAATAAGTATCCACTATCAAGCATCGATGACCTTTTTGATCAGTTAAGTGGGTCTTGTGTCTTTTCTGTTGGGTTATGCCAGCATCCTGACCATCTACCGTGACCGAATGCGAAACAAAATTTTTATAAAACTGGCGCTAGAATAACCCCATAATACGGATCGACTATTAACCCTAATCTAGCAAATATAAAGAGGTGTTAAGAATGGTTATACCGAATGATCCGTGTCCTTCGGTCTTTAACCATCTTCCCATGCTCCTAGAGACCGCCATGATCAAGCTTGATCGCCGGTCTCCCTCCATCGAAGATGACCCGCCTGAGGATTTGTAGTTCGAGATCCGACCTCATAGCCGAGATAACTAGGATACCTAGTTCGCTAAACTAGATAGCCTAGAGGATGTAGAATCTAATGATTGATTACTTTGTCTCCAAACACCCTAGATTTCTCAACACATGAGAACTTTTAAGGATGGAGTTAGAAGAAGAAGAAGCTTGAGGATGAGAGTGTGAAGCAACTTAAGAAAAATTGGCCAAGTCTTGTGAAAAAATGAAATGAATCAAGCCACAAGAAAATATCTCACCACAACAAATATCAAGTATGCCACAATAGTGAACCATGCCAAGTGAGCCATCCTTCCATAAATGCCATGTCACACCTCATCCTCACCTCATTAACCATTTATCCTAAATGGTTAAAAACTAAATGAGGTGGCATCTTCTAGAAGCATCTTATAATGAATTACAAGAATACTCTTCATCCGTATATACATACCCATATCTGTATTCCGAAAAATACGAATACAAAGAAACGAAAATAATCCAATAATATAATACTAGAATCCGGCTTAAACTAAAGCCCACTAGTATTATCCGTTCGAATAATGATACATGCACAAGTGCACGTATATGATCGAACCCTGCCGTAAAACCATACGGCCTCTACATCGTTTCGCCCGAAGTAGGGAAACCCTCTATGTGGGACTCTAATGACTCGTCAATACGCTGGCAGTGGGTTTAACCATAAGCATGCCAACGGCACTAGCTGTACGTAACGGCTACCCAGGTATTGAGCGAAAGGAAGGCCGACGAGCAAACTCATCCAAACCCCTACTGAGCCTGTCCGTGACAATCTCCGTACAGTCCGGTCTGTTAGTCTAAGAGAATCGCATATCGAGTCTAGGGGGTGGATAAAGTCAGACCCCTAATAACGCGATATTTCGTGTCGGTATGAAGCCTATCACAAACTGAGAAACTACTGATCCAAATCAGTAATTCTCGACTACCTTAGCTAAGAATTTCTGGTGATGGTCATCCGTGCACTACACGGTATCAACCTCCAATACAAGGAGATACGAATCCCCGATGATCCACTCACTGCCTCCATGTGGCTCGGGACTATACCCAACTAAAACATATTTGCACGATTCCCTTGAGCCGTGGTAGGGTAGTAATCAAACCACAGTGGGAACTCAAACGAGACAAATGACGATCTCAGGTCGACAGATTAACCTGTACACATGCCACCTGGGAACTGTTATCTAACAATAGGTATAATACCAACTAGCATGTTCTCAGCGAGCCCGTCCAGTGCACTCATAACCCAATGAGCACCTGTACACTATCTTAGGTGACTAACAGACACCAATGGCTTGTGAGACCGGCCACCGCTCCTTGTCGGGGTCCCGATAAGTACACAATAGTCTACTCTGGAGTATCAATGCCCAGTCTCGAAACTCCCGCAACTAGGGACATTTAAGGATGTGCTTATAGACCCCCCAGCTCCCACGTATATGATCGCCATCATAATGCTGGTAGTCAAGCAAGAATCCTATGGGCTCTATCAACATGTAATAGTGATCTGTAATACCATATAATTCATGTACATTATGATAAAGATAAACCAGATAGCATACTATCATTTTGAGTAAGACTGTTCTCCCCATATAGCTCCTTCCTTAATCATCATAATCACCTGTCCGTGATTACGATAATTGTCTTAAGGGCACTATAGCCAACATTTTCAAAGCAAGATCTTCGTTCGTGTTACCATCAGGTGATGGTCAAGGAGTCCGACATTCCGAAGATGGCATTTAGGAATCGTTATGGTCATTATGAATATCTCGTAATGCCATTTGGAGTGACCAATGCACCTGCTATCTTTATGAACCTGATGAACCAAGTTTTCCGAGAGTACTTAGACAGGTTTGTTGTTATATTCATCGATGACATCCTAGTGTATTCAAAGAATCGGAAAGAGCACGCCGAACACTTACGGATTATCCTGGAGACATTACGACAACATCAGCTCTACGCCAAGTACAGCAAGTGTGAATTTTGGCTAGATGAAGTCAGATTTCTTGGACATATTGTTTCAGGCGAAGGAATCTCGGTGGATCCAACTAAGGTGTCAGCTGTCAGCGAGTGGCTGACACTAAAGACGGTGAAAGATATAAGAAGTTTCTTGAGATTAGCAGGATACTACCGACAATTCATTGAAGGCTTCTCAAAGATTGCTGCACTCCTGACCAAGCTCACACGTAAAGACGAAGCATTCGTGTGGTCAGAAGCATGTGGAAGGCTTTTGTAGAACTCAAGTCGAGGTCAACCTCTGCACCTATTCTTGTAATACCGGATCAATCTGGAGAATTCGTTGTGCATTGTGATGCGTCCGTTAAAGGATTAGGATGTGTTCTACACCAGCATGGAAAAGTTATGGTTTTTGCTTCAAGACAGTTAAAGGTACATGAATGCAACTATCCAACACATGATCTGGAATTGGCAGCCATCATCTTCGCACTCAAGATTTGGTGCCGCTATCTCTTGGGAGAACGAGTGGATATATACACAGACCAAAAGAGTCTGAAGTATGTATTTACTCAAAAGGAACTCAACATGCGGCAGAGGAGATGGTTAGAACTCATGGCGGACTTCGACATCAACCTACAGTATCATCCTGGGAAGGTGAACGTTGTTCCTGATACACTTAGTCGTCAACCATTTGCAATGAACCTCACCGCTCAGTGGAAGCTACAACAAGAACTGCATGGATTGGAGATTGAAGTAGTTGTGCCAGGTAACGCTTCATATTTGATGAACTTACAAGTCCAGTCCACTCATGTAAATCAGATCAAGGAAACTCAAGCCAATGATGCCAAGGTACAAAAGATTCGAGAACAAGTAGAAAGTGGACTTCGAACTGACTTCATCATCCATGAAGATAGATCCTTGAGATATGGAAGTCGTTTATGCGTGCCAATCGGACCTATTCGAGAAAAGCTGATGAAAGAAACTCACAACTCTTCTTATTTTGTACACCTCGGTGGCACGAAAATATACAAGGATCTACGGAAACACTATTGGTGGTATGGAATGAAGCGAGAAGTAGCAAGGAGCGTAGTCAAGTGCTTGGTGTGTCATCAAGTGATGGCTGAATATCACAGAACTGCTGGTCTACTTCAGCCGTTACCAATCCCAGAATGGAAATGAAAGCACATTACCATGGACTTCGTGACTTCACTCCCTCGCAGCACGAAGGGTAACGATGCAATTTAGGTTATTGTGGATCGACTCACCAAGTCGGCTTACTTTATTCCATTCAGAATTGGCCAGTCAACCGAGACGTTAGCAAATACGTACATAGAGGTGAGCATAAATCTAAAAGTAAGATTTAAACCTTCAAGATGTACCATATTTAATACCCATAAACTTATGCAGGAGATCGTGAGATTACATGGAGTACCTTTTTGCATCATCTCCGATCGTGATACAAGATTCCGATCAAAGTTTTGGCAGAGTCTGCAAACTAGCCTGGGGACGAGTCTGAATTTCAGCATGACGTATCATCCACAAACTGATGGACAGTATGAGCGAACAATTCAGATCCTGAAAGATATGCTGAGAGCCTGTATGTTAGACTTCGGAGGTTCGTGGGAAGATCACATACACCTTGTGGAGTTTTCATACAACAACAGCTATCAGGCAAGCTTTGGGATGTCACCATTCGCAGCACTCTATGGACGGAAATGTCGTTCCCCGTTAAGTTGGGACAACATTGGAGATCGTGAACTTCTTGGACCGGAGATGATTGTGGCAACTGTTGACATGGTTCGCACGATCAGGGAAAGGATGCGAATAACCCAAGTCCGATAGAAGCATTGGGCATATGCAAAGCGCCGACATTTGGAGTTCTAACCTGGAGACTATGTATTCCTGAAGATCTCTCCAAACAGAGTAGTGATCTGTTTTGGCAAGAAGGGTAAGCTAAGTCCAAGATACATAGAACCGTTCGACATACTCAAACGATTTGGAGAAGTGGCATACCGTTTAGCACAAAACCTTCATTGGAAGGAGTGCACAATATGTTCCACATATCCCAACTACGACGATATGTGAGTTACCCCAGCCACATACTTGATCACTAAGAGCTCATGGTACAAACTGACCTAACCTGCGAGCAACAACCAGTTAAGATCCTGGACCAAAAGGTAAAAACATTACGGAACAAGGAAGTAAACTTGGTCCGACTGATGTGGATAAAGGATTCGCCAGGAGAATCAACTTGGGAAAGAGAAGAAGATATGCGTACACAATACTCTTACCATTTTGAAAATTAGTCCCTATGTAATTGTAAATTTCGAGAACAAAATTTTTATAAGGAGGGTAGAATGTAACGACTCTGAAATCACTGTACAGAAATTTCTTGTTATTGTACAGAAAAGGGTATTATAGCCTGTGTAAGAGTTAAAAGTTATTTTTGTTTAATAAAAGCAATAAACAACTTGTAGCTCACTGGTAAAACCTTTACACTGCTGTGACATAGCCTGTGCGTTTGAATCCCATCAGACCCAATTATTTTTAGATTTTACATTTTAAATTTTTAGAAGCCCAAAAGTTTGCACGTGCAATACATGGAGAACCAAAAGGTTTCAGAAAAATTAAACAGGCGCAATGAGGTGTACACACCCAACTTGACATGTGGCACAAATCTCGAGACAGATTGACAAAATCGGACCGCCCGTTTCCTTGATTTGGCCGGCCTCGACGGTCCTAAATGCTCCAAATCACCCCGTGCTTTGCACACTTGTCCCTTCGGCTCCCCTTAACTCCCCTGCACTGTTTAATTTTCCTGCAATCAAATAGAGACTTTTCAATTCACCATTTAACTCCTTTTTAATGCATTTTAATCCAAAATTTTAATTCTCAAATCCTAATTCTTCACTATAAATATCACTCCATACTCTAGCTCTTCACCATTCTGAAATTCTAGCAAAACTTCTCTCAAAATTCTCTAAGTGCCAAGTGGAGTAGTAAGCCAAACTCGACGACCGGATCATCTCCGACGCAACCATGACCCCGAAAGCTTCTTCAATCTCTTCTTAACCATTTAAAAACCGTAAGTCCCTCTTCTCTCCATTTCTTCCATCTCAATTCATATTTTTAAAACAACTCGACAAAAGATGAGTTATCTCCGATATCATATTCTTTTTACATTTGTAAGGCATGTGTTAAGCAAATTAAAACAAACTAACATGCTATCTTAATCTTAACATAATTTCCCATCATTTAGTTTTTATTTTTAACAAAATTTTCATATGAAACAACATATAACAAACTTATTCACTAAAATACCATGAAATTTAGTATAACACTTCTCGATAATTAGTTTAAATACCTTTAGAAAAACTTCACGGGGTAATGACCTACCCCACACGTACACTATGGTTCTATAGCACGGTATTCTAGGGCTATAGTAATTTAAAGAAGAACTTTTCATTAAAATACCACACTGTTTCAAAACTGGTTTCTTTAAATCGGTATTTCGAAATCCTTGACAATTACGTCTCTACAACTCTCGTCAAGAGACCCACTAATGGATGGTATGGATTATCACACATCCTTGAGATAGTAAAGCGAGATTCAGAGCTCTTCATAGAGTATTCGGTTTCGAAAGGAATTAAAATACGGTTTTTAAGAAACGCGAATTTTCTATTAAAAAAAACTAATTTTTGGAAAAATTATATCAAATTATGAAATCCGTATTTACGATGAAAAAAATATTAACAAAACTATTTTTTAAAATGAAAAATTAGAATTTTCAATAAAATACCACCAAGTTTCCAAAAGTAGTAATTTTCACAAAAATAACATAAAGTTTCAAAAAGGCTAGGTTTTACCACCAAAACACCACAACAATTAAATTACATGTTCATGAAAACCCTAAATATTACAAATCGCCCTCGAGGTTATTTTTAAACAATATTAATAAATATTTTTATAAAACCCCCTCGAGATATGCAAAAACAATATTTTAAGAACTATAGATTAATATAGGTTTAAGCGGTATCATTTCTCTTGAGCCTCTGAGAACTGGAGAAAGTGAGTGCTTGCCTATTCATATTAGACAACTAAACATGAGTTATCAAATGGCAATTGTCTTGGAAAAAGATACAAATTCTGTCGTCCATGTGCAGTAGTTGCTGATTTCTCCCGAACATAAGATTTTAACAATTTACATCAATTCACATGAAAAGACATGAACTCGAATCCAAACTTGAACTCAAACTCGAACACAAACTCGAACTCTAATCTAACTCGAATCTAAACTCGAATATGTACTCAAACCCAAACTACTTGAACCCAACTTGACTCGAACCAAGATTGCAATTGTCATGACTGACATATTACTCGACTCACTCGAATACAATCTATAACTATTGCAATCTATGGTTTTGATCAAGACATGTTAATCAATCAATCAAACCAATTAATTATATTAACCAGTTATATATATTATACTCGGGGTGTTTGTGATAGTTTCTTGTGTGAATTCAACGGAGCTTCAAGAGTTCTGTATTAACCTCTTTATTATTTTACTCGAATATCAGTCGGGTTGACTCATCCACAGCCTAAATCCCCGATACTAACACATGAAATGGGCTCGTGTTTTCTTACTCCTGAGGCCCCACTCTTGGGCTCGTGAATATTTCTACGGCTGCATTGACATTCACACTTGGAACTTAACGTTAACATAATGACCATATAGAGACTTATAGTATATACTTACCCATGAACATATACTCTTACTCGTTATATATATTCTACACTTGTCATTTTTATTTACTCTTACCTATCTTTGGGACTTACCGAGCACTAGTTCGCTGGCGGACATTCCAACCACTTTTCTTCTCTTGGAATGTTCGTCAGATACGGTCTAGACGGAGGAAGTTGAACCTACAGTGGAGGAGTACAACCAGATCGCTACTTAGGGCTAGCTCAGCTTCATTTTTTCCTTCAGTTTATGTATGCCACTTGTTTAGGCATTTTCCCTATTGTATTTATTTTCCAGCATAAACTCATGTATTTGTAAATATTGAAAGTTGAATGTAAATAAAGATATTTGTTGAAAAATTTTATGGTCTCCATTTATTCTTGTATTATGTATTATTGTTTCAATACGCTTAGTATATTTATTTAGGGAATGACCTTCTCTGGATAAATATGTCGCGGGCTTACCACGTCATCGTTTCCATCTACTAGAAAGCGGGGCGTGATAAATCCGCTCCCTACGGGCAACGATATATATTAGTCTCCGTATGCAATCTAAGGGTAATCCAAAATAAACAAATATAAAATGACACGAAGTGATATATTTAGAGTAGATAAAATTACGATAACGTAATTAACTGCAGGGGTTTGTGGCTGCAGGAAAAAATGTCCATACAATAAAAAAAACCTTCATCATTGAGAGGGAATCTGATAAGTCTGCTAAAACAGTAGCATCCATCCAAATCTTCGATATACGGTGCGATAAATCAACTTGTTATTTTCGGAGAGGTGGATGGATATATTTCATATAGCATCTACCTCCGCATTCAGGCTAGACACGCTCCTCGCGTCTCAGTCCGATTTCCGGCGGTAAACAGAAACGAAAACAAGTGAAAGGTGGAGTGAAGAATAAGACTTAGATTTATGTTAAAGATGATAAAAATCCTAAATTCGAGACTAAGTTGTAGGATATAATCTCAAGAAAGCTTAGGACCTTACAAACTGGCGAGACACTTTTGAAATCTTTAGGAAAGACATGAGGGTTTTAATCGAAACTCTTGAAGAAAATCAACACTATCATACGAGCATATAAAGACGTATGGGAGTTTAAGTTAAATAAAAAGTTAGGTGTGAAAAATAAGTGTTGAATATTTCTAACTTAGGGTGATAGAGTTTCTGGCTTAAATACCAAACTTAGGATTAGAATTGATGGTTAGCTTACAAAACTAGCTTGACGGGATTTTGTAGGTGTAATCCTATAACAACCTTAAACTTTCTGTACAATTTTTTTTCAAAAAAATACAGAAAGGGGTACTTGAGCCTGAGCACAAGTTATAAGTTTGATTTGCTTTTGAACAGCAAGAAGGAGCTTGTAGCTCATTGGTAAGACCTTGCACTGCTGAACCAAAACACCAGAGTTCAAATCCCATCAGCCACACATTTTTTTATTTAAAATTCTTTTAATCTTTTAGAAGCCCAATAGTCTACACGTGCACAACCCGTAAAACAAAGAGTCACATCCTAAACAAACGTGTCCACGAGGCTAGACCAAGCGTCAGGGACACGTGGCACCAAGATGAGCCTCGACTCGCCCGACTCGGGCCGGCGAACTTGTTGACTCGGCCAGCGCCGCCGGTCCAACTCGGTCCAAATCCAAAATTTCTTCAGCTCTGGCGACTCTTGGACTCCCCACATAACTCCTTTATTATTTGTTTTTCCTGCACATTTACAGAGCACATTAAAACACACATTTAATCCATTTTAATACAAATTGTTAATACACCCTTTCACTACCCTAAAACCCTAATTTTTCCTATAAATGCCACTCTCAAATCACCCCCTCACTCACAAATCCCTGCCCAAACTCTCAAGAAAATTCCCAAGTCTTTTGTGTGCAAGTGGAGTTAGCAAAGGACGAAGCTTCGACGAACTTCCGGCGACAACTCAAGGAGTTTCCGACGACGAAATGACGCACCGGCAACTCCTACCTCTTCCTCTTTCTCTCCTCTAGCCAATCATCCAGTAATTCCCTACTTCTTCCTCTTTCCTCTATTCTAAAAACATTCAAAAATAAAAACCGACGAAAGCGGAGTTAATCGGACTTCCGATTCGGTTTTTCTTTCAAAACTACAATTTTTCTTAATCAAGATACCTTCATACCATCATATATTGTTCATTAAACATTAATAAATATTTTTAACAAGTTTTATCACAAAATATTGTTATATGCATCTTTTATCGCAATTTTACATTAAAATACCTTCATGATTCATTTCGACATGCTTGAACTTTAAAAAACCGTATTACCTTAGAAAACTCACGAGATAATGACCTAGCTCCTCACAACACTCATATGTAAAATAGCACGATGGAATTTGGGAATATAGATTTGGGAAAATATGACTTTATATATAACTACCTTCAACTATTAAAATCTTTTTCTACAAAAAGTGTATTTTAACAAATCTTTGCAATTGCGCCTCTACAACCCATTTAGGGGAACCTATTCGGGATGGTGCAGATTATCGCACATTCTTGGGTTTAGTAGAGTGAGATGCAGACCTCCGCAAGGAGCATACGGTCTCGAAAAATTTTAATATAATTTTCTTTAGAAAATGTGATTTCTATTATAAATAAAACTTATATTTTTAATAAATATATATATGTATGTAATTAATATCAAAATATCTATTTTTAGTATTTATAATATTCCACATTTCCAAAATTCAAGAAAAACATTCCATTTATAAGAAAATACCATACAATTCCATTATTACAAATAAATATCATATATTATGAAATTAGGTTTTATTCATTAGAAACTTCACATTAAATAAAAGAAACATCTATAAAAACTCTAAAAACGATAATAAAATACTTGAGGTATATTTTGAAAGTATAACAAAACTATTTTACATAAAACCCCTCAAGTTATACTAAAATTATAATAAGGACTCTAGTAAATATATGTTTAAGCGGGACCAGTCTGTTGAGCCTCAGGGAGCCGGAGATATAGGTGCTTACCTATTTAAGATAGACAACCTAACAAACGGTGTTATCAACACGGTAATCGTCTTTGAAAAAGACACAAATCCTGCCGTCCATGTGCAGCAGTTACCGATAACTCCAAAACGTAATTCAGGATTGAATTTCTTTTCTAATTGTCTGACTCATACTGAGTCTCAATATAATCAATCTGACTTGAATATGATTCAAGTATGAAATTACAAAACTACAATTCAATATGAATCCATATATATATTCAATCTGTTCAATCTATTCAATCTATATTGACCGAACCGAACCATGAATATACATCCATCTAAATGATTCTCTAGTTACATCCGTTTACTGATATGATGGTTCCGGCAAGTCATCCATCTATATAAAACAAGACAATACATTACAAATAATACAATCAAGACATCGCGGGGTTTATAAGGGGTAGATTGGTACGGAAGGTGTTAGAAGTGGCATGAGACTGCAACCATAATACACCTAACCTGAATTCAATTGCCGTTGTACCGTGGCTGAACGGTTCCTTGTACTCCTGATAGCTTAGTCTCCGGGGAAAGTGAGACTCCTCTCGTATACACTGGCCTCTTCTGTACCAAGTTACAAACAATAGCGTTAACAATATAATACAACTTTAAAAGTTATACTCTCTCTCTCTCTCTCTGTCTATTCTATTTCTCCCTCATCTTTGGGACTTACCGAGCGATTTGTTCGCTGACGGCATTCTCTTTCCTCTTCTTCTTTGGAATGTCATCAGGTGATTCAGACTCACTAGAGATCGAGCCCACCAGCGAGGATTAGGACCGGCTAGCTTTTAACCCAGAGCTTTAGATTCCTTGTACACATTTACATTCTGTATTTTCCATTTCTGTTATGCCACTGTTTAAGCATTGCTTTCCATTCCATTTATTTAATTTTCAGATGTATTGTAAAAAGAATGTTAATAAATAAAGTTGTTGTTTAATTATACCTATTGTCTTTGTCTCTTGTTCATTTTACTTATATTACTTAGATACGCTTAGCGTGTTTACTTCTGAGTAAATACGTAGCAGCCAGTCGCGTCCCCTTCGCCGTACATCGGGAAGCGGGGCGTGACAGGTTTTGTTGGTGGCCCATGCAGGTCAGAGCTGTATGGAACCCTACCATACAGTGCAGTACTGTATGGACAACCTAAGCAATATAACACAAGAACCAGCAACTGAAAATATTCTTTACAATTCATATTCCTTGAATCTTATCATTTCATATATTTTGAATCTGTCCTAATCCAAATTTTTCTTTCAAGATTATGGATTCCCCAAACAACACCAGCACGAATGTCAACAACACTCCCCCACCACTACCACTCACACCTGTCGTCGCTGCTTCGATCAACGAGCAGACGTTTCTGCTTGAGGCGATCTGCGGCCTCCTAAAAGGACAGCAGCAGAAGATTACTATTCTAATGAACCGTCCTTAGGCAGAAGCACCTGGAGTGAAGCAATTCAGAGCCTTGCACCCAAACAATTCTCAGGAAAAGAGAGCCCTCTGGAAGCAGAGGAATGGGCTCAAAGCATCAAAGATGATCTACCAGCGGAACAAGTGCCAGAGATAGCTTAGGTCCGAGTTGTGAAACTGCAGCACATGGACAATGCATGGGTTTGGTGGAAGGAGGAAGAAAGCCGTCTTGATCAACCCATCGAATGGAAGACTTTCAGTGACATGTTCGATGCAAAGTACTTCCCTGAGACTGCCCGCTTTGATATGGAACAGTAGTTCATCCATCTGCCATAAGGTTTAATGTGGACCAAATCAGTAGATGAGTATGATGTTGAGTTTACCATGCTCAGCAGATAAAATATGTCTCAATATTTGATTTAATATCACATACTACACAGCTAACATAAGACCGTAACAGGTTTGTGGCCCATCTCATACCGACTGCTGAGATCAGGGCTAGAACATTTCAGCAAGGGTTGGACCCGGAAATCCAAGCTGCATAAGTTACAGGGGATTTCCCAACCCATGATTTGGCTTTGAAGGTTGCCCGAAGATACAAGGCAGTGGTAAAAAGAAAGGGAAGACCTCAAGCTGCCGGAGTGAAGCGCCATGCCACTCAGATGGCAGGAGAAGCATCTTCAAGGCCAACTGTTGAACCCAGGAGATCGGAAGAAATCAATAACCAGCCAAGTCCTGATTTTTGCTTCTATTGCAAGAGAGATGGACATTTGGTGAAGGACTGTAGGCGCGCAAAAGGCTTGTGTTTAGTTTGTGGCGCGTCCAATAACAGAATTAGAAACTGTCCTTATAGACGCAACACAACTCACACACCCACCAACTACCCGCAGCGGCCATCTATCCAGGCTCCTGCACCTCGTTTTGCACTCCCGGCTCCACCACCTGCACAGCCTACTCGCTAATTCCAACAGGCAATGAGAAACACGTCTCGAGGACAGAGAAATATGCCCCAAGGACAGAGGAATGTGCCTCCAGTTAGAAGAAATGAACCACGGCGTCAGACTTTCCTTTTAGCGGCCGAAGAAACAGAGGCCGAAGACCAAGGTAGCTCTTGTAATTTCCTCAACTCTTTTAAAATCTTTCGTTCTTTCACATATTTTTCATACACTACCAATAGTTCTATCACCAAACTTTTCTTGAATCCGTTACACTTTCCTTTTACAAATTTTGAGAACGAATTTTTTTTAAGGAGGGTAGAATTTAACAACCCTAAACTTTCTGTACCATTTTTTTCAAAAAAATACAGAAAGGGTTACTTGAGCCTGAGCACAAGTTATAACTTTGATTTGCTTTTGAACAGCAAGAAGGAGCTTGTAGCTCATTGGTAAGACCTTGCACTGCTGAACCAAAGCACCACAGTTCAAATCCCATCAACCACACATTCTTTTTATTTAAAATTCTTTTAATTTTTTAGAATCCCAATAGTCTACACGTGCACAACCCGTAAAACCAAGAGTCACAGCCTAAACAGACGTGTCCACGAGGCTAGACCAAGCGTCAGGGACACGTGGCACCAAGATGAGTCTCGACTCGCCCGACTCGGGCCGGCGAACTCGTTGAATCGGCCGGCGCCGCCGGTCCAACTCGGTCCAAATCCAAAATTTCTTCAACTCTGGCGACTCTTGAACCCCCCCCCATAACTCCTGTATTATTTGTTTTTCCTGCACATTTACAGTGCATATTGAAATACACATTTAATCCATTTTAATACAAATTTTTAATACACCCTTTCACTACCCTAAAACCCTAATTTTTCCTATAAATACCACTCTCAAATCACCCTCACTCATAAATCCCTGCCCAAACTCTCAAGAAAATTCTCAAGTCTTTTGTGTGCAAGTGGAGTTAGCAAAGGGCGAAACTCCGACGAACTTCCGGCGACAACTGAAGGAGTTTCCGACGACGAAACGACGCACCGGTAACTCCCACCTCTTCCTCTTTCTCTCCTCTAGCCAATCATCCAGTAAGTCCCTACTTCTTCCTCTTTTCTCTATTCTAAAAACATTCAAAACTAAAACCCGACAGAAGCGGAATTAGTCCGACTTCCGATTCGGTTTTTCTTAATCAAGATACCTTCATATCATCATATATTGTTCATTAAATATTAATAAATATCTTTAATAAGTTTCATCACAAAAATTGTTATATCCATTTTTTATCGCAATTTTACATTAAAATACCTTCATGTTTCATTTCGACATGCTTGAACTTTAAAAAAACCGTATTACCATAGAAAACTCATGAGGTAATGACCTACCTCCTTACAATACTCATATGTAACATAGCACGATGGAATTTGGGAATATAGATTTGGGAAAATACGACTTTACATATAACTACCTTCAACTATTAAAACGTTTTTATATAAGAAGTGTATTTTAACAAATCTTTGCAATTGCGCATCTACAACCCATTTAGTGGAACCCGTTCGGGATAGAGCGGATTATTGCACATCCTCGAGCTTAGTAGAGTGAGATGCAGACCTCTACAAGGAGCATACGATCTCGAAAGATTTTAATACAATTTTCTTTAGAAAATGTGATTTCTATTATAAATAAAACTTATATTTTTAATAAATAAATATATATGTAATTAATATCAAAATATCTATTTTAAATATTTATAATATTCCATATTTCCAAAATTCAAGAAAAACATTCCATTTATAAGAAAATACCATACAATTCCAATATTACAAATAAATACCATATATTATGAAATTAGATTTTATTCACTAGAAATTTCACATTGAATAAAAGAAACATCTATGAAAACTCTAAAGACGATAATAAAATACTTTAGTTATATTTTGAAAGTATAACAAAACTATTTTACATTAAAAAAAACCCTCAAGTTATACTAAAATTACAATAAGGACCCTAGTAAACATAGGTTTAAGCGGGTCCAGTCTTTTGAGCCTCAAGGAGCCGGAGATATGGGTGCTTGCCTATTTAAGGTAGACAACCTATCAAACGGTGTTATCAACACGGTAATTGTCTTTGAAAAAGATACAAATCCTGCCGTCCATGTGCAGCAGTTACCGATAACACCAAAACGTAATTCAGGATTGAATTTATTTTCTAATTGTCTGACTCTGACTGAGTTTCAATATAATCAATCTGACTTGAATATGATTCAAGTATGAAATTACAACACTACAATTCAATATGAATATATATATATATATTCAATCTGTTCATTCTATTCAATTTAAATTGACTGAACCGAACCATGGATATACATCCATCTACATGATTCTCCAGTTATATCTATTTACTGATATGATGGTTCCGGCAAGTCATCCATCTATATAAAACAGGACAATACAATATACAAATAATACAATCAAGACATCGCAGGGTTTATAAACGGTAGATTGGTACGGAAGGTGTTAGAAGTGGCACGAGACTGCAACCATAATATACCTAACCTGAATTCAATTGTCGTTGTACCGTGACTGAATAGTTCCTTGTACTCCTGATACCTTAGTCTCCGGGGAAAGTGAGACTCCTCTCGTATACACTGGCCACTTCTGTACCAAGCTACAAACAACAATGTTAATAATATAATACGACTTTAAAAGTTACACTCTCTCTGTCTATTCTATTTCTCTCTCATCTTTGGGACTTACCGAGCGATTTGTTCGCTGACGACATTCTCTTTCTTCTTCTTCTTTGGAATGTCGTTAGGTGATTCGGACTCACTAGAGATCAATCCCACCAGCGAGGATTGGGACCAGCTAGCTTTCGACCCAGAGCTTTAGATTCCTTATACACATTTACATTCTGTATTTTCCATTTCTGTTATGCCACTGTTTAGGTATTGCTTTCCATTCCATATATTTACTTTTCAGATATATTGTAAAAAGAATGTTAATAAATAAAGTCGTTGTTCAATTATACCTATTGTCTTTTTCTCTTGTGCATTTTAGTTATATTGCTTTGATACGCTTAGCGTGTTTACTTCTGAGTAAATACGTAGCGGCCAATCGCATCCCCTTCGCTGTACACCGAGAAGCGGGACGTGACAAATCCGCTGAAAATCCTGAGGAGACAACACTCCTCCTCTAGGACAACTTAGAGGTTTAACAGCTTATTGCATGGGCTAAGTGCAACCGTGACGCCTATGAAAGTGATCTTAGAATTTTTTGTTTTTCTTTGAAAATAAAATGGTTTTACTCAGGACTGACAAAAAATAAGTTTGAGGGTATTTATTTATATTAGAATATTTCATTTCGATACCACCCATTCTTAATCATATTTGCATGTAGATAGGTGCATTTGATCCGTGTCTGCTACATGATTTCAGATTACAGGTTTTCAGAAGCATTCAGTTCAGAACAGCGCAAATCCCATACATTCTCTACAAAATCGACGCTTTCAGAACAGACGACCGCCAAACTAATAAAATACGGATTTCAGCCATTCAAATCCGTTAGGTGCCATCTACCAATTCAAGAGACAAGACAAGGACAATGGTCATTCGTTCAAGGACAGCACGGGACACGAAGGAGGCAACGCGGAGCATATGGGAGACATGCATGACTTTTGAAAAGATTTAAAAGAGATATGTTAGGAGAAAATGACGAAAGTAGTAGTCATTTTGGACTGCTGATCATTCAAGAACAATTCTAAATGATTTATCAAATATGACTATGAAAAAGAGTAGAATGTAACACCAGAAGATCACCAAAAAAATCCTGAAACCTAATTCCAAAATAACGCGACAGAAACGCGGCCGCCAATGAAGACTTTGAGGTGGATCCGTGGCCGACCTTGCGCAACCGTGTCCGAATTTCAGGGGCAGTTGTGGTATTGTACATGCATCGAGAAAAACCCTAGATCTTCATATTTCACAGCCTATAAATACCCCGGATCAGAGCAAAGAGTGGGCTATCTAATGTTTTAGTTAGTTTTAGTTTTAGATTAGAATTAGATTAGTTAGTTCTTCTTTCTCATTGTTATTTCGATTAAAAATTGTGAGAAGTTCTTTGGAGTATGAATGAAGAAGAGTGGGTTTTCTTAACTTGTCTTTTTTGTTTGCTTGTAGTAGTTAATTTATTACCTTGCATTATTTCTAAATTTCTTAGATAAATTTGTAGTAAGTTGTGATTTATTTGTAATAATTAGTTGTTAGTTTTCTAGATTTTCCTTTATTCTTCTTCCTTAATCTCATTTTTGAAGTGATGATACTCAATGGATGTTATTTGCTATCATGAGAACCCAAGTAGTTAGCTTTCATTATCTTCACCAATCTTCTCTTCTCTTTCTTTTTTTTATTGTTTTATTTTTAATAATGGATGAGTAATTTCTCACTTGTTAAGGGTAAGGAGAAGGTAGTTCGCGAGACGGAAAAATCCCTTGTTCTTCTCTTTTCCCAACATATTTAGCTTGAACTTCATCTAAGGAAACATACCTCTCTCGAGACGGAAAAATCCCTTGTTCTTCTCTTTTCCCAACATATTTAGCTTGAACTTCATCTAAGGAAACATACCTCTCTCTTTTAGACGCTCTATGCTACATGATAGTTATGATCCTAACAGATGACTAGCTACGTTTGCTTGATCGAATGCTGGAACTAAGAGAAAAGAACGGAAGGGAAAGGGTCAATTAGAATAGACTTAGTAACGGGTGACAACTTATAAGTATCCTTTTAAAGCACTCTAATCCAAATTGTTTCCGATTACTCTAGCATCAATTCTAAAAGTGGCACAAACGGAAGAATACGGGAATTCCTAACTTGACTGCCTAATCCGTACTCCTGATTGTTATCTTTTATTCTATGCGTTCTATATGTTCTATTTACTGCAATCAAGTCAGTTTCGCTTATAACTAGCCGGTTGAGTATGGGTCGATTCACGGAGAGATGAGAGTCTTTTTCTTAATGTTTTAACGAGTTAAGTCAATTTTTTTGTCCGAGTTTGTTCGATACTAACTATGTGTTTGATATGTATGTGAATGGAAGCTTGTTAGGGTTAGGATTAAGTTAATTTGAATTAGGAGTTTGCTCACTTCATTCAATTGCTTCTCTTGATATTGATGTTACGGTAATCGGGAACAATAGGGATTAGCACGATTAGGAAGGATACTTGTGGGTATAAGCTAGGCTTTCTAACGCTTAATTCCTTAATTTTGGTGCTTGTCCGTCCATTCTTGGCTCTTAGCCATAAGCTCAGGTCAATCCAATAACAACCGGTCTCATTAGGGTGTCACCATTATCATAAAAGATAGGGTGCCGTAGGGAGCAGATTGTGGTTGAATTGATGGGAGTTCAATTCAAGCCGTCGGGCAAACGAAAAAGCTAAGTGAAGGAGATTTTCTTCTCTCAAACTTCTCTTATTCTACCCTAACAAGTAAGAAAACTACTCACTCATTATATAAAAAAGAAAATAAAAATAAATATAGAATATAGAAAGAAATGAGATAGAAGATGTCAACTAGCTACTTAGAAGCTCACCCAGGCAGGGATCATACTTGAGTATCATGATTGCAAAGATAAAATAAAAGAGAAGAAGAAAATGAACAAATAAAATCAACAACTACTTAACAAAGAAAAGAATAAGAAATTGATAAAATCTAGCTAACAATTGAACAAGACACGCATAAAAAAACTTTCCACTTCATTTATCATCCACTCAAATTCTCTCACTACAATTTTAATGGAGGAAAGATGAAGAAGAAGAAGAAGTTTACACTCAAATTCTAACTAAAATCATTGAAAATATATATCATTTGCTTGGTTTTGTTCTGGAGTATTTATTGACAGTGAAGTGAAACCCTAACGGTATATTCTGAGCCTATGTACAATTACAAAACCATCCTGGAAATTTGATCGCAGTTTGCCACGACATAGCCACGGTTTCGCCGCTTATAGGCCCTAATAATAGCGGTTCCGCGGTCCTTTTGGGGAATTGGATCCTCCGTTTTCTTATGATCTCTTGTGTTGCTATATTCTTCTGTTTAGTACACTTATATTTATAGAATCATTTCAATTTACTCCCAGATTTTCAACAGTCCAAAAGATAAAAATGAGTGGACTGTTTGCCTTAATTTTCCTCGAGCTTCGCGTTGCGTTCTTAATCCTTGTGATGTCTCTCTCGTGCTCTGTGTTTGTCCAAGACACGAATGACCCTTGTTCGATCTTGTCTTCTGAACTGGTAGGTGGCACTTGACGGATTGTGAGCGGAACCAGTATTTTTATTTGTTTGTGACAGTTGTCCTGAATTTGTCATGACTGTTCGTGATTTACATTGTTTTGGACTGCGAACCTGTAACCTGTAATTATATAGCATACACGGATCAAAAGCACCTATCTATATGCAATGTGATAAAAAATGGGTGGTATAAAAGTGCAAAATTTTTATATGAACAACTCCTAACAAGATCTCTTGGATATAATACATATCACATAGGATAGGACAAACGCCCTTGGACATTTGACATAACTCGTCTAAAAAAAGAACGAAAAACATATCATCTCTCTGTGGAAAACCCGTACTCATCGTGGCTAGCTTATATGACACCATCCTGATTGCGGTAAGTAGAACATCATAGAAAACATAAGAACACATCAATCAACGTGCAAAGAATGTAAGGCTTTAGGGCTACTTGGGCGGTTGGGGGTGGCCAAAGCAGAGGCAATCACCTCAAAGTTTGTGCCTATTACTCCTCGGTGTTTAAACACATCATTTACATCTCTCTTTTATGTTATGACTTTTTGAAACTCCATGCAGTACTCGTGCAAACCCTTTGGCTTCCAAAACGTCATAAAGAAAAAAAATAATAAAAATATTGGTACTATTGGGATTCAAACACGAGGGATATAGGACAACAACGTAGAGACTTAACCAGTGAGGTATAAGTTATTTCTTGTTATCTTTAATCAAAAACTACTTATAACTCAGAGTAAGAAATAGAAATATCCTTTATATAATATTGAATTCATACAAGAGGATTCGACAATAAGGATCATTACACTCATGGCCTTCTTCTCTACCGAGATATGCCACGACATCTGCTTGCTTTCAGTGATACTGACTGGGTTGGGAATATTGCGGATCGTCGTTCCACCAATGGCTACACTATCTTCTTGGGTCTCTATCTCATTTCTTGGAGCTCCAAAATACAAGCAACGACCGCTCGTTCAATCACAGAGGCTGAATAGAAGGCGCTAGCAAATGCAACGGCTGAGCTCATTTGGCTTCAATCCTTAATTCACGAGTCAGGATTCAATCATTTCTCACCTGTGTTGTGGTGTGATAATATTGGCGCTACGTACCATGCTGCTAATCATGTTTTCCATGCTCGTATTAAACACGTTGAAATTGACTTTCATTTTGTTCATGAACGTGTCGCTGAAAACCAACATATTGTGCGCTATATCTCCACACGTAATCAATGTGCCGATACTCTCACCAAGCCACTCTCGAGAACACGCTTTGTCGAACTGTGTTTCAAGCTCAACGTCATCTAGCTGCCGTTCAGCTTGAGTGGGCGTAATAACGACTCAAAGCCATCAGGCAAGCAAGCAACTGACGCCTGAACCTTCAGTTCTGACGTCTGACCATGATGCCAGATGTCTGTCGGTTTTAGGTCAGACGCCTAATATTGGCTAGAGTTTATTTATGCCCATTTATTTCGTCTAATATAGCGAGAGTTTCCACTAAACGTCTTTCTTTCCGCATGGCCTAAAATTCAAAAGCCCACATGAAAGGGAGTATTAAATTATTATGTTGTCTTGATATACATGCAATGTTATACCACAGCCTAAAAAATTTAAGCTTATGGTTAAAGGGCTTGTTGACAAGGTTTAATAAAGTTTTCATGGAAAGGGCATCCAATTTGAAGCCCTGCTCTTTAGTAAAAATATAAATACTTAATAATAATAAAAAATAAATAAATAAAATCTAAAACGTGAGCTTAGCAGGAGTTTGTGTTGCAAAATAGTAGAGATGTACCCTTAAATTCTCACTCCGTGTATTTGATCCGCAATTTAAAATTATACAAAATTAATTTGTGTATTTTTTTCGTACACAATAGTTAACCCTAAAATATCTATACAAATTAAATTAGGATCAGTAAATGACTGCGCGCAGCCTCAAATAATTCTAAGACATTGCGCCAAGTTGCCCACTTGTATTGCCGCGTCTTCCCATGACCATGCACCAAAGTTTTGTGCAGATGATATCAATTCCCTTGCCTTGTTTAGCAGAAAATTAGCACCATCCTTGTTCACTTGCACCATTTTAGGGCACCTCAACAACCCGATATAAGTTGCCAAATCATGAACACATGCAGGGTTCTTCATCTTAAAGAAGTCAAGTGCAAGCTCAACTCCCACATGTACATAACAAGAACAACTCCATGGAAGCTCGAACCTCTCTGCCAAAACCCTAAACTTCTCATTAAGGAAAACCCCGGGCAACTTCGTTACCGGGTCATTAACATTCACCACCCTCAACACTTTAACCCCGAGCTCCTCGCACCGCTGCTTAAACCCCGAATTACCGACCCTGGGCCCACCGTAAGAATAAACGGTGATCGGGATCTCATCTCCATTCAAACCAAGCTCAGCGATGTCGTAACCAAGCAAGAGAGCCAAAGAGCTCCCCATGCTATGCCCGGCCAATGTGATACTAACCTCCTCGTCCTTATACAAATTTACCAACCTCGCCAATTCAGAAAGAAGCTGTTCTCTACAGCTTCCATGGCTAAACTTGCAGTTGCTATCATCAGAAGTGTAAAGACTGAGAAAGCCCGACTCGACCATCACATCAGGTCGGTCCTCATTTGGGTCGAGTCTGGCAGGCGTCAACGAGCTCATGAAGTTGGCGATCCATTCGGTGGGTGTCACTGTTCCTCGAAATGAAACGACAATATCTCTTCTTCCAATTCTTTTCACTTCTTCGTCGGTAGAGACAGCTACGTATCCGATCCAATGGCTGCGGCACGTCCCCAGCTGGGTAGGGATTTCAATATCAGGAGTTGCATATACGTATTTGGTGACTTGGTAGCCGCAGGCTTCCATTCCGACTTCTTGAAACATGTTGTGTTTTCCGTGCTTGCAATTGAGGTATCTCTTTGAGGTAGGCTCGAGATCGAATGCTTCGTAACATGCGATAACGAACTCACCATAGCGAACGATCTCTTGTCGGAGGAGGGGGTTTAACGGCTCCATGAGGTCGTCCCAGTCGTCGCAGCCTTGAATTTCCCGCCAGTTTTTTGAGAGAGATTTAGGTTTTGATTGAGATAACGGGGCCACTGCAGGTCTTAAAGCCGTTATTGAAGTTGTCGACAGGAGCGACTTTTCGCGACGAGAAACGATTGCAGTAGACGCGAAGACTTGCGGCGATGAAGAGGAGTGAGAATGTAGAGATCTGTGAGATATGAGTGATGGGCTATTAATTGGGGTTTTGATTCTTGAAGCCATGATATGAGTATGCTTGAGATTGTGGAGTCTCAAGTGTTTTGGAGTTGAATTTAGGGAGGGAGACTGGGGGTATATATAGAGCGCAGACACGCTTCGAGATGGTGGGAGTTTTAATCAAGGTGCTCATCACTTTTCCAGCATACAGTGTTGAATTATGGTTAGATAAAGGAATTAAATGAGAGTGCATGTTTTGCGTGGTTTTTGACTGTTAATGAGATTTTGTATCGCTCTGTCTATTAAGTGGTCGGTTCCTTGTAACAGGGGCTTATTAGTAATTTATTAATTGGGCTGACTCATAGGACGGAGAGAGACTTAATAGAGGTGTTTGGTTTTATTGGTTAAAAAAGAACCTGTGATAAAGTTGACCTCAGAATTCTTGGAGGAAAACTATGTACGTTTTGACTTTATGTTGCTAATAAATATCTTCCATACATCACAGGTCATTAACTAAAATTATATCACAGGTCTTAACATGCCGGAGGATCTAGCCTCTTTTTGGCTAATTTTTATGAATTGCCTCCAGCATATATGCGTGCCGATTAATTTATCATTAAGATATGTAGATCTTTAATGGACCATGGCTTCTCTCTCATCTTCATTGTTTTATTTCTCACATGTCCCAAGTCTCTAAAAATGAGTTTCATTGAATATTAAAACAAATATTAATCTTTGAAATGTGTTTGCCATTTGTGTTGATTTGTAAGAAACCATTTTAACGAGCATGATGCTTTTGTAAATTAACTAATAATGCATAACCAACATATATCCTATCTAAAATGAAAAAATTAAAACGGAATCTGGGCTATTATAAAAGAAAATTTCATCTTGTCAAAAAAAGTCAACTGCACATTATTTAATTAGATGATTATGTATATATTTCTCTTATTGGGTTATGCAGCTGCTTTCGTCCGCAGGTAATTAGTGTTAAGCAAGGCGGGTGAGCACCTTAAAATAAATCAACTTTGAGCCGATTTTCATGTCCTATTTGGATATTTCGACTGGTCGCCGATTTCTATCAGGTTTCTGCTGAAATTTTGCAATTACTTATCATTGATCTATGGTTTTTACCTCCTTCCCTCTCCCCTTTCTTTATGATTCTTTTTCTTGCGATTTGTGTTAAAAGGGCAGTGGCAACTTCAATATGATTAATACACGTGATGCTTTTTCTTAGCTCTCGAACACCTAACCAGTTTTTTATTTTAAATTGCACTAGTAGAAAGAAATGCAATAGCGAGGGAAAATATTTGAGAGGGATAAATTTCCCTCGGCGACGTGTACACTACCAAGCGAATTTTCCTTTTTATTAATATTCTCTAGTTAATTATCTATCTCTGAGAGTGAAAAAATAAACTACCGAAGAAAAGTAAAGAAAACGTAAATTTAATTCGACCAAAATATAACGTGGAAAACATTGCCGAGATATATATCCTTTGGCAATAGTCGTATTAGCGACAAAAGAAATGCCAAGGGAACATTGCCGATGAATCATGTTCCCTCGGCATTTCTTTTTTTGCTAATGCAACGGCGTTGATGAGGTTTTTTTCCTCAAGCACCTTCCGTGCGTTCGTTGGAATCCCCTTTTACTTGAAGTGTTTGCAGTAGGGAGAGGGAGAGGCCAAAAGGAAAAGAGGATTTTCGAAGTAGGAGAGGAGACGGCTAATAGAGAAAAAGAAAGGTCTAGGGTTTTCTAGGTTTATATAGATATAGATTCTCTCGTTTAGAAAATAGATTTTTAAGATAATAAAATAGGCGTCTACATGAGATGGGACCATACGATGAAGATGGGGTTACATGTCATGAATAAATTGAGATGGCGGTATCAATAATATAAAAGTTTCTATTCTATAGCAAATTAATTAAGATGGCGTCCCAATGGATTCGTGAGATTTTCTTTTTGGTATAACATGATGATAGTCGAGTACATGATGGAGGAAAACACCGAAGGCGACTGGACGACGCATCCTCAATTCCTAACCCTCACCGGTAAGTATCAGTCATGACCATTTCTAACATAAGTTAAGACAGGTGTTCAACCCCTTCAAGAGGACATGATAACATGAATATTTGAATATTTGAATACTTGAGTACCGATGTTACAAACATCATGATGGTTCCGAAAGAGTTGAACTACTCATCCTTAACTATCCTCAACACTTCCGGCAAGCATTAGTCAAATGGTTTATAATTTAACATAGGCTCAAATACATGATTGTATAATACATGAATACAGGAGTACATGAATACATGAATATATGAGTATAGGGATACATGAATACATGAGTATGTAAGTACATGAATATATGGGTATGGGAATTCAGGCCAACTGCAGGAGCATTCACAAACCTGAGGGTGGAGCCCCGAGGCAAGGAAACACATGCCCATTCATAGAGCTGGTCATGAGACTCCTAGAAATATAGATCAAGTCCTATAGACAATACTAAGTCTCCATGTACATATAACAAGCATGTATCAATAATTCAGTTTCAGACCAGAAATAAATATAAGTTCGCAAGCAGAAATCTATGATTTTGGTTTAGAATTAGGGAATCTTACACAAGAAATAAAATATAGTTTAGAGAATCATGTAAATAAAGAGACTGAGTATGTATCGATCGGGTTTCTGGTAAGAGAGTTACGGAAGTTTCCGTAACGCTGACCTATGCAGATTTAAGAATTCGTACACTGATGGTATTTTACATTTTAGAAAATTCTACGTTCACTTTATGATTTCCAAATTCAAACAGGAATTAAACGTCGTGGTGTTATGAACGATTTCCAATAAAGAAATCCAGCTTACGTTAAGTGAGCAGAGAGTTATGCCTATTTTAATTCAGCCGTGCAGATAGTTTCTGTTTCATTCTAGATTCGTCACATTTTGTTAGAACCCTGTTTTCATCAACTTCTGTAACTTTTTAGGTAAATAAACCTAAGAATAAAATGCAGCTAATTCTCTGCATATATTCCAGCAACTTCAGTTTTCTCAAATTGAAATGTAGAGTTAATAATTATGACCCTTTGAATTTCAGGTTAAAACAATTCCAGATGAGAAATGAAAACAGATTTGGCCACTTAAATAAAATCACCTATATGACATAGCACCTATACAGATAAATTGAAATCTCTAATTTAATAAACTAATTAAGCACGCATGTTATAAATCCAGATTAAAGTAAAGATAAAAACTTTAAAGTGTTTATATGTTCCGAAATTAAAAGGTTGATGGAGAAACTTCCAAAAGATATAACTACTATGCTTGTTTTTCATATCCATTATTTTTAATTACCCAACATAGCCAACTAACAAATTCGATGAGAAAAACATGATATGATAACCATAATAAACCATGCATAAGCTACATGCATCAATCAATTACCTAACAAGAAAATAAACATATTTAATAAATATAACTCATGAGTGCAAGCACATCTTTATATCATAATGGTCCTACTTGGATGGTAGATTATTGTTTATCACCAAAAATACAGATCATGGATTTTAAACTGCCACGCAATAATCAATCAATATATAAACATTAAAACTGTTGAATGTGACATTTTAATGATTTTAAGGAACAAAAAAAATAGATTATCTAACAATGAACCTATTGCCACTAACATATTAAAATCATTTAAAAATACTGTTGAATGTGACATTTTAATGATTTTAAGGAACAAAAAAAATAGATTATCTAACAATGAACCTATTGCCACTAACATATTAAAATCATTTAAAAATACCTTAGAGGGGGTGTGTGTGTGTGTGAATAAGGTAACTATGTGTCCCACGGTAAATTTAAAAACTTAATTACTATATTTTAAATGATTACCAAGTTTCTATGGAAATGATTTAAACAAGTTAAAACAATAAAACTTAATAAGGTAATCAACACAATAACAGAAAAAGTAAATAGAGTCAAAGAAACGAAAACACGGAGATTTGTTGACTAGAGTTCACCATACTCCTGTGGCGAGTCTCTGTCTGAGACACCTTCTCAGGATTTCTGCATTATATTTGTGAAGAATACAAATCTCTCTTCATAGGAAAGTGAAAAACATCAATGCTTCTTCACAAGAATCACACTCTTGAATTTGCGATTTCCTAGAAAAAAAAGTCTTCTTTCTCTCTAGCCAGTAATTATATTGGAAAGCCGTGCATTCCTCTCTAATTTACGTCTCTCTAGGAAGATCTCCTTTTCTACTCGAATCTACACAATTTAAGCAATTGAGAAGCACCCATTCTCATGGGTTGAGAAACACCATTTCTTGTGGGTTTACAATCATTATTACAAACGACAAATACTCACTCTCAATCTTATGATCTCAATAGATTATCACTGGTGTTCCATAAGGATTGATTTGAGAGAATAGAACAAGTTTTGGTTCTGTGGAAATGAAAAGAATTTTGGCAAGTGAAAGCATAAGAACATGAAGACTTTCTCAAAAGAATTTGCAATGAATTGTTTTGTGAAAAGTGAGATCTCATGGGTTTATATAGGGATCGACTGAGAAGTTATTCCAATTGCCCATAATTTCCAAAAACTGTCATAAAATAATTAATGGCCATTGGAGACAGTTGGAAAATAAAACGGCGTAAAAATCCATTCGATTAATAATTCAAATTTAAATTTAACTTCCAGTAACTGCCCGTGCAGACGTCTGTAGGAGACATCTGCCCGTTCAACAAATTTCTTAACCAGATGTCTGTAGGGAGACATTTAGAGAACAAAAATCACTCTAGAGATGTCTGTATAGCCGTCCCTGAGTATTATTCAGTAATTGTGAATTTGGGAATTTGAGCTAGAAGCGTCTGTAGGGAGATTATTCCCTTTTTTTTAAAAAAAGGGAAGAAAAGAAAGAAGAAACAAATTTCTTCCATGTGCAAAGCACGTGAATGTTCTTGTTTTAAGGAGAATTAAAACCCACAGTTTGACCTCACATGTTAAACACGTGAGCGCTCATATGTAAAGTATATGAGCGCTGAAAATAAATAACCAAAGGCCAAACATGCCCCACGTGTTAAACACATGAACGCTCACATGCAAAGCATATGAGCACTGAAAATAAATAACCAAAGGCCAAACATGCCCCACGTGTTAAACACATGAGCGTTCACATGCAAAGCACATGAGCGCTGAAAGTAAATAACCAAAGGCCAAACAAGCCTCATGTGTTAAACACATGAGCGCTCATATGCAAAGCATATGAGCGCTGAATATAGATAGGCTAAAACCCACACCGGGGGTCACATATTAAACACGTGAGCACATCGTTTTGAAGTGCTAGCTTCAGATAGAATTAAATTCTATTTGGGGAAATATCCCCCCGATCTTCACAATACGAGAAAGATTTTTCTCTGTTAAGAAGAGAACATTTGGATTCAAAATCCAACGATAATTATAATTGTTGGGTTATGCTCGCGTCCTGGCCATCTACCGTGACCGTTTGCAGAACAAAAATTTTATAAACTGGCGCTAGAACAACCCGATAACTCAGATCTACCATAAACCTATAAGCTAGCAAACTAAAGAGGAGTTAGAATGGTTATGCCGAATGATTCGAGTCCTTCGGACTTTTACCATCTTCCTAAGCTCCTAGTGGTCTCCATGATTAAGCTTGATCGTCAGTCTCCCTCCATCGAAGATGATCCATCTGAGAATTTGTAGTTCGAGCTCCAACCTCAAAGCTGAGGTAACTAGGGTACCTAGTTCGCTAAACTAGATAGCCTAGAGGATGTAGAGAGTGATGATAGATTGATTTGTCTCAAAATACCCAAGGTTTCTCAACACATGAGAAATTAAGGGTTGGGAAAGAAGTAGGAAGCTTGAGGAGATGAGAGTGTAGCCATAAAAAAATATTTCATCCATAAAAAATGTCTCCAAGTCTTGTGAATTATTGAAGCAAACCAAATAAATCAAGCATGCTTCAATAGTTCACCAAAGCATGAGTCACCAAGTGAGCCATACCTTAATAAATGCAAATAACACCTCATCCTCCACCTCATTAACCATTTAATCTTAAATGGTTATAAACAAAATAAGGTGTCTTCTTCTAGAAACACCTTTGTAATAAATTACAAGAATACCTCTCACCGTATATACATACCCGTATTCGTATACGAATACAAAGAGATGAAAATAATCCAATAATATAATACTAGGATCCGGCTTAAACCAAAGCCCACTAGTATTATCCGTCCGAATCATGATATATGCATAAATGCACGTATATGATCGAACCTTGCCATAATACCATACGGCCTCTATATCGTTTCACCCGAAGCAGGAAAACCCTCTGTATGGGACTCTAAAGACTCATCAATACACTGGCAGTGGATTTAACCACAAGCACGTCAGCGGCACTAGCTGTACGTAACGGCTACCCAGGTATTGAGTGAAAAGAAGGCCAACGAGCAAACTCATCCGTACCCCTACTGAGCCTGTTCGTGACAATCTCCGTACAGTCCGGTCTGTTCATCTAAGAGTATCGCATATCGAGTTTAGGGGGTGGATAAAATCAGACCCCTAATAATGCGATATTTCGTGTCGGTATGAAGCCCATCATCAACTGAGAAACTACTGATCCAAATCAGTAATTCTTGTCTACCTTGGCCAATGATTTCTGGTGATGACTGTTAGAGATATGTATGCCCTAGAGGCCATTATTGTATATTGATGTATATTATAGTGGATGCTTGGAAATATATATATAGAGGACTTTCTTGCTCGACATAATAGTATGCTATATGGTTGCCTTTATCTTAATATGCAGACTGGTATTATTATATTGTCTTTCTCTTACATGTTGATAAAGCCCTTAGGATATGTACTTGACTACAGGACTATGATGCAGATCATACTAGTAGGGCCAGGGTAGTCCACATGTACATTCTTTAAAAAGTTCCTAGTTGAGGGGATATCGAGACAGGGCATCGATATTCCAGAGTAGACTAGTGTGTACGTTTCTTGACCCTGTATGGGGCGATGGTTAATCCCACAACCATTGATGTGCGACATCAAAGATTGTACACAAGTGCTCATTAGAGAATGGGTACACAAAACAGGACTCGCCGAGAACTCCTAGTTGGTGCTATACCTATCGTCAGATAGCAGTTCTCTAGTGATACTGGTATAGATTAGTCTATAGACCCGAGATCGTCATAGAGTCTTGTATGGCTCCTACTGTGCTTTGATTTTCTCCCTACCATGGCTCAAAGGAGTCGTACAAACAGGTGGATTTTGGGTACAGTTCTGAGTCACATGGAGGCAATGAGCGATAAGAGAGGTTTTGTCTCTCCTAATATTGGGAGTTGATATTGCGCTATACTCGATTGGCTATAACAGTAAGCCCCTGGCCAAGGCTGTTGATGAGATTTACTGGTAAGTGTTATCAGTAGTTTCTCAAACCGTTATGAGCCATACATCGGCATGACTTATCAAGTTACTGGGGTCTGACATTACCACCCCTAGACTCGATATACGACATATCATACAAAGAGGCCGGACTGTACGGTAAGTATTACTTATAGGCTTCATGAGATTTTGGACAAGCTTACTTGTTGATCTTCTAATCGCTCAATACCTGGGTAGCCGTTACGTCCAGTTAGTACCGCTGACTGCTTGTGGGTGATTGATGTGATCATCACCTACTGCTGGCATATTGACGGGTATTTAGAGTCCCATACAGAAGTTTCTAGGTTCAAGCGAAACGAAATAGGGAACATATGCTGATATGTGTGGGGGACTGATTAAATACGAGTATGAGATACCGTATTGTAATCTGGCGGGTATTTGTTATTAGTTATGTTATATGTGATATAACCGGATTATTGAATCAATCGTTGATTTGATAACGTGATATACAGATAGATGATATTATTCGGTTATATGTGATATAACTGGATTATTAAATCAAGAGTTGATTTAATAATTTGATATACATTATATTTGATATAATTATATATTAACTAATATTATTAGCTCACTAATCATTCTTCATAATATATATATATATATATATATATATATATATATATTAAAATGAAGCATGTCATGGATTTTCTATTTTTAGAAAATAGAAAATGAAAAGAAAAATGGGGAGACTTTTGAGCGCATGGGCAAGCATGGCTTTTTCCATATATTTTATTCATTTGCCATCACTATTGAAGCATGGTTGGATGTTTTAATCCATACTTTAATAAGTGAACATGAGTGTAATTCATTCTTCACTTGAGTTCATTTATTTGGCCTTAGCCATTTTCTTGAGCTCTTGCTCTCTCTATTTTTCCTCATCTCACCTCCAAGCTCAATTTCTCACATAAGTTGTGAACGCTTGAGCTTTTGAGAACCCTAGTGAGCAAACTACACCCCTACTTCACCATCCTAGTTTGAATTAGCAATTTAAACTAGTGTGCTTCCTTCACTAAAGAGTTTAGTGAAGAGGTGGCTTGGACTAGTGGACTTCGGGTGGATCATCTTCGGCACGAAGTTCACGGAGGAGGCTCAGTCCAATTTCAAGACGAGCCTAGTGGAGTTGCGTGGACTACAATCCGGAGCATTTGAAGAGAATGACACGATCTATAAAGGTTATAGTTTCGTTCTTTTCTTATAATTTAGTCGATATCTAGCTTAAATCCTAATCATCTAGTTAAAGATCTTGCTTAGTGTTAATTAGCATCCCAAAATTTTAAAATATGGCATGCTTGGTGCTACTAAAATCTAGTGGTGGTGCTAACGTACACTTTCATGGTATCAGAGCCAAATCTAGAAGATTATACGATGTAGTTAAGATTACGAAAACAAAAAAACTCCAAAACCGAAACCCAAGTTGCCAAGTTTCTGTCGTTTTTCAAAAGCTCTCTAAAAATTTTTTGAACAACTGCAGAAAGTTGCATGTGATGTAACTAGAACACTATACAAATTCAAGACCAAAATTCCCATTTTGAACTGGCGAGAATGCCCAAAATACCGGCCTCGCCGGCCCGCCTTGCTTCAATTGGTCTCGTGTTCGTTTGGTGTTCTGTTGGCTTGGTTTTGGGGTTTCAGGTTATGTTTGATTAGCCCAAAATTGCATGCGATGTTAATTTTGTTAAGAGGCTAATACGGAGTGTTTCATAGTCGTAATTTTTACGTCGTTTCAGGTTTAAATTTGATATGTATACAATACTTGGAATCCGCAGTTAATTAGTTTTGTGAAAACTAGTTAGTGATTGTAAATCTTGCATGTTAGTCTCTTTTGATCGATTGCCATGAAATTTCGATTCGGATCGAAACTCCGTCGCAATCGCGTATCGTACGTGAATATTCGCCGAATAACTTTACTAGATAGACACGCCCCATAGCCCCGACCAAGTGATTTTAGGAGAACCCCGTTGCCAACAGCATCCACTTGGGTACTCGCAGCCATGGTGTTCCTCCTAAGTGCACTTGGTCGACGGTATCGGGGGTGCATCCATCTACTAAAGTTTCTGATGAGTATTCGATCGGATAGTCGGGAATCCTGTTGAATTACCCAATTAAGTTATTGAAAAGAGTTTTTGATATGAGACTAAAATGCGGGGTTTATAGGGTTAGGCATGAAATCCGGAATATGAGATATTCCGGGTTTATGATATCTAAGGATATGCGGAGTCTAATTATTATAGTTTTCATTTCTTTTCTGCAGCCGTAAGTGTAATATGTGGGGTATCCCAAATCTCGTTGCTATATGTCAAGGACATTCGGGATACGCGTATTCACATACGTTGATGATATGTGATATTATGTGTTGCTGTGATATGTTTTATTGGATCGTCGTAATTGAATAGCCGGGGGTTTTATGTGAGATGAGAGTTTTTCAATTTTCATTCATGTAATATTTGTATGTAATATTTTTTTATTGGGACACTTCCGGGTTGAGGATGATGTCACCATTGATGTATATTATTTATTTTTCCGCATTAGGATAGACCTAAGGCTGGGAGCACAAGTAACCGGGTTCTGGAGTTCAGTGGGAGACCATCTCGAGGAGTCAAGACTGGGTCTTCTAACTCTAGAATTGGCAGGGCTGCTTGCCGCTCTCGTAGGGGTCAGGGATGTGGGATTGGCTATTCATCATGACCATGGAATCCGTGTTTTTCATTACTGGCTGAATTTAAAACACGGACCTCTTAGCATATCCAATATTCCATATGTTGTCTTCTGCTGTTATGTTCTGTGATGTTGATCATATAACTGCGTGAGACGAATGCTTTATATATATGATATATAATAAACATTGCTTATGTTTTGCACTCGCGCTAGTCCATCCCCCGCTCTGCCGTTAGTTAAGTAACCTAACGGTGAATGACGGGGCCTCATGGCGAATGCGGATTGTTCCCCCAATCAGAGCAAGGCTCTACTTGAATTTTGAAAATTCAAATGTTGAAGCAACGCTTCGGTTCCCGTGCGCAGCGCGCAATTTGCCACATGTCAGAAGTTGACTCGGCATCGCAACGCCCAAGGCAATGCGTCCAATCAGAGCAAGGCTCTTTAAAAAACATAAGTAACACTTAACTGCGCAAGCGCACGGCGGCGCGACACGTGTCTGCGCAGTTGCGCAAGCACAACTGCGCAAGCGCACGGCGGCGCGACACGTGTCTGCGCAGTTGCGCAAACGCAGCTGCGCAAGCGCACGGCTGCGCGACACGTGTCTGCGCAGTTGCGCAAACGCAGCTGCGCAAGCGCCTTACTGCGCGACACGTGTCACGCGCTGGTGAGTTGCGCAGCAACAGAATGAAAATTTAATGAAATCTTTTCTGTTCTTTCCAAAACCAGAAGATTTTCTTCTGGCTTTGGATCAAAGATCCAGCGGTGGGAAAATTCCCAAAATCACTCAGAAAAGATCTTGTTAACAAATTCAACTAATCTATGAGTACTATAAAAAGGACCCCAGACCTCATTTGATCAGGAGGAAGATCAGAAAGAAAATAAAGAGAATTCTTGAAGAACTTTGGAAGAACAAAAAAAAAAGGTAAAACCTTTTAAAAGAGAAAAATCTCTGAAGTACAGATCATTGATCTAAAAATCATTAATCTTCAATGAGCAAATAAATAAAATAAAAATAAATAAATAAAAATAGTGCCTTGCACTTGTTATGAACCCTTGGTTCTCTGAGAAAAGGAAAAACAAGAGAGAAACTTGTTTTCCTTTGATCTAAATTTAGATCAAAAGTGCTCTGCACTTTTGTTCTTGAATCTAAAAGATTCTTGATGCTCTGCAATGTATTATTTAGAGGGTCTGGCCCAAATCAAATTGCAAAGCAATAAAAGGGCAGAGCCCTATTTGAATTAATATTCTGTTTGAGCAAAGCCCAAAATAAATAAAAATTGGACTTAACCCAATCGTGGCCATAAGTCCTTAAATCAAATTGATTGAGCAAAATGGCTCTCCTGAATCAATTCACAACCGGTCCGAGGGTACATCTCCGAACTCCTTTGACATCCATCGTTGTAATTCCTCGACGACGTCAAAGAGGTGACGGGTCCCAACGACCACACATCGCTATGGACTGCGGGGTCCTTAAACTCGTGGACCGAGACGTCCCTAAACTAATAATGGACCGAGACGTCCCTAAACTAATATCGGACCGAAACGTCCCTAAACTAATATTGGACCACCACGTCCCTAAACTGGAACACGGACCGAGACGTCCCTAAACTAATAATGGACCACCACGTCCCTAAACTGGCGATGGACCACTACGTCCCTAAACTGGCGATGGACCGAAACGTCCTTAAACTAATAATGGACCACCACGTCCCTAAACTGGAACAATAGAGCCTCCAAACGCTCTTTTGCCGGATCTAAACGGTCCCGTTTAAGTTGATCTTAGCCCCAAATATGGCTAACGTATCCTTAAACATTCAAACGGATTATAAAACTCCCAATCAACTCTGGTTTGAGGGTACATCTCCGAGCTCCTCTGATACATGTCGTTGTAATCCTTCAACGACGTCAGAGAGGTGATGAGTCCCGATGGCCATACATTAAATTAATCACTACGTTAAGTTGATCTTAGTCTAAAACAAGACTAACGTATCCTTAACGAACGTTTAAATTGATCTTAGCCGCAACGCGACTAATGCATCCTTAAACTGAAAACACCAAACCCAAATCTAAATAAATATGGATTTGGACTAATCCACGTCCTACGGGCGACGGCATTGCTCAGTCTTCGTATACAATCCACGGGCAACCACAAACAAGACAAACACACACGACACGAAGTGAAATTCTGGAGAAGGAGAAAGTTGTTACCGCGACGCGGTAGCGTAATTAACTGCAGGGGCTTGCGCCTGCAGGGAAGAGCGTCCCCACAATCAAAAACCCCTCACCCTGAGGGGGAATCTGACGAAGTCTGCTACATCGGCCGCATCCGTCTAAACCTCCGATACACGGTGCCATAAATCAACTTGGCATCTTCGGAGAGATAAACGGATAAAACCAAATAGCATCTGCCCCGAACCTCAGGCACGGACGCGAAGTCCAGGCCGCCATTCGGAGGGGAACAGATTCTGGCACGCCCGGTGGGACCTTTTCCTCTTTCCACTCCACACTTCGTGTGTCGTCTTCGCGAACCAATCGCGGTTTGTTAAATGGTTGCCTTTGGATTTCAAGTTGCTAAGATTTGGTCTTTTGTCTGGCGCAGAGCTCAAGCATCCATGGATTCTAGCTGCACCAAATGCGCGAAGCACCACTGCAACGGACGCTCCACCTCACCGAGAGGTGTAACATATGGGCCCCAAGCGGCCTCTTTCCTTGCTCTGCCGGTAGAACAGGTGACCCAGGCCACCACCGGCCTGTTTTTCGGGACCATGGTCCCACCTACAAGCTTCTCTATGCCGATATCCGCACCGGAAGCGAACAAGAAGTCGGTGTTCGACCGGCTCACTGCTACCACGACCCCTGTCAACGGGTCGCCCACTACTAAACCGACAGCCTCCGTTTTCACCAGGCTAGGTCAGAACTATAAAGTGGTCGTCCCAAAGAGGGCAACGGCCGCTGCTTTGGAAGTCGTTAAAGCGGCTTCTCCCATCAGAGAGTCGGTCTTCACAAGATTGACGGCTCCCAGTCCTCCCCCAGCTGGTCAAAAGGCATCAGTCTTCGATAGGCTGACATCAGCAGTTACCCCACACTCGAACAGGGGGCAACAAGAAACCATCTCGATCTCCGAGCCAGTCCCAACGGCTCGCCGTGCGCGACGTCGCCATTGGCGACGAGTGAGAAAAGCAGGGGGCAACTCTCCCTCAGGGCTAACCCCACCTGCTCCAGTGGCGGAGGTCAACGCTGCTGTTCCAACTGGGAACAGCTTTGAATTGCTGAGGAAGGTGAGAAAGAACTCTCCAATTGCTACGTTGAAAAGATCTCCTCCACCTGCGGAGAGAGTTCCAGAAACAAAACAAGAACATCCCCCTCAACGGCTATCCTCAAAAGTTTATAAAGTATGGCGGAGGGTTCAAGACTCCGTGATCGATCCAGACCACTTGCGTCACCAGAAAAAGGCGAAGGTGGAAAATAACAAAAACTGCCCCATTAAGCAGCAGGGGATGACAGTTGCTAGGATGCCCACTCCAACGGCTCCTTTAACCTCGATGGCCCACAAAAGAAGGAGGCCAGGGAAAGCTCCCGCGTCAGCGGCAAAGTTTGAAAGCGGTGAACCTAAACGTCCCAAGTCAGGGGGCATAATTGTTCATACGGTTTATATGGCTTCTGGAAAGGAAGAAAGCCGTACTTCTACGGGTCACCGACCGCTCACCCGATCAGTGACCAAGGCTCAGGAGCAGCAACAAAAGCTCCAGGAGATGATGACCACAATGGCTGCACTCACTGGGCCGAAAGAAACCCCGGAAACATCCTCAGAAGAACGTCAAGAACAAGAAACGGACGCCGAATTCCTTCGGCGCGTGCTAGAGAAGAAAGATAAAGAGGCTGCGGAACAGGCAGCTAACATAAAGAAAATGGCCCTCCTGTTCCAGGATATGGTGGGTATGATGATTCAACAAGATCCACCTGCTGGGGATCCCCCGATCATTCTTGAAGATGATAGGGGAGAGACATCGAATCCTCCACCGGCTCTATCCGCAGCTAAAGAGGATACCATATCAAAAGCTGATTTGGATGAATATATTGCCCAACAAATACGGGTGCATCAGGCGACTGAAGCAGCCGGTCAGATCGTAAAAACGGGGCGGCCATATCCGGGCTGGTATGACCAAATCAAGTACCCGCCGGGTTACACGATTCCCAAGTTTCATGTTTACAAAGGGACCGGCAATCCCCATCAACATGTTGCCCAGTTCAGGGCGCTTTGCGGTAATACCGGCGGCGACGACAAGTTGTTGCTTCGCCAGTTTGTTGGAAGCTTATCAGACACGGCGTTTGAATGGTATTCTGAGCTTCCCAATGACTCTATTAAAACCTTTGCGGAGATGGAACTGCTCTTCACCCAACGTTTTGCAAGTGCCAGTGAGCGTACCCCGATGACGGCACTGATCAATGCCAGGGTAAAACCCGGCGAGACATGGGTTCAGTACGCTATACGGTGGCGAAATCTATGGTCGAAGTGCGAACAGCGCATAGAAGAAGCTCCAGCGGTGGGAATGTTTGTTGGAACACTTGATCCACAAGCAACCATCTCGCAGTTCATGATGTTCTTCAAGCCGACTACCTTCCAGGCTTTGATCGACAAACTAGCGCAGATGGATCAGATGGGCCATAAACCCCCTCTCCCGAAGCCGGACTCCCGAAACGATAAAGGAAAGGGAAAAGCGATCATTGTCGCTAATGCCCAACAACAACCGAGCGACTCGAAGCCGGTTGCTCGTCCAAACAATACGCGCCCATACGTACCCCTTGAGGACAGGATGGGACGTGCTTACTCCTTCCCCCGTGATAAAACGAGGAGGCTATTCGAGCTGGCATTGCGCAACAGACTCATAAATCTGCCAGATCCAAAACGCCCGTCGCAACCAAGTGACGTCAACGAGCCTAATTACTGCCCTTATCATCGAGTGCTAGGACATCCAATCGAAGACTGTTACGTTTTCAAAAATTGGCTTGAAAACCAGTACCGCCAGGGCAAATTTGCGCTATCCGACAAATGGAAGGTGAATCCCCCGCAGCCCCACACCTCTAAAGGGACGAATACGCCGGGGGCAACATGCTCCGTC